>OZ026843.1:4339429-5755759 GCA_964023205.1 Lutraria lutraria
CATCAACATCTAAAATAGAAAAAGCCATAAAAAATTGAAGTGTATGCTACCTTAGATACCTGTTCCAAACTGGGCGTTGGATTGTTAGATATTTTCATTTTGTTCTTGTGTTGTTTCAGGCTACCGCAGAACGACTAAATGAAATCTTTGACTGTGATATAACACACAAGGTAAGAAATACACACTTACTCTTATTTTAAGAATTCATGCTTATAATTATGTTTATATAAACATTTAACATATGATTACGTTGTACGAAATGCTATGATAACTATGATAATATGGTGTTTGCCTATAAACAGTCACCTGAAACTAACAGAAGTTGTATATGTAAGTATTTTTTCTTACATAATGAGTGTGAGAATGAAGGATGTTTGTTTATGGTATAGGGTTTTGTATCAACAGAGCATTGCGATGCGCTAGATATTGCGATACGCTTGGTAATACGATACGACCAGTAATTGATACGGACAGAGCACTTAACCCAACCAATGTAAGACTGCACAAGATTATTGATGTTGATGTGAGAGATGTCCTTCTAATAGTGATGGGACATCGGTTGGAAATCATAACCAATCATCGGTTGGAATCGGTTGAGGCTTCCGATCCGATTTTACCGATTATAATCGGTTACAAATTCAACTTTTGTTGTAAATTATTCTGTTCTCTTTTTGATATACAAAAATAAAATAATGGGTGTTTCATGTTTGTATATAAATTAATTTAAAACAAGTCATAACTAGAGCTTTATCACAGAGGTATCTATTACCACCACAGCTGCTTTGACACTAAGAATGCGATAGTACACTATACGGCACATATGGATCGCTGGGCATGAAAATTGGGTATTGCACATCTGCACTTCATGGTGATAACACATTTCTAGTTTCATAGCAATCGTTTAAAGAATGTAGAAGTAGCTTGTTCCACAAAACTGTGACATTGTATGCGGACGGACAGACCGATCAATGACCGACTGACCGACAGAGTGACTCCAATATACCTCCTCCCAAACTTTGTTTGTGGGGATATAATAACAGAACATTGAAATCTGAAACAAATCGGCCAACTAGCACTGGGAAACTGGCATTGGGAGTCTTGGATGCTCACAAGCCTCACGAACTTGCTTTTATTATTTCAACTTGAATGCAGATGTAGTAACTTCTCTTTGATGTGATGCGGTCTAAAAGACTCAGAATCCGGGATCTGTTTTAGCATATCCGATGGTTGAGTAAGAAAATGTGACATCGGTCATCGAAAAGCTTCTACTAGTAGCTAATTGATGTTTCCAATCATTGGTACATCACTACCTTCTTAGCTGATAAATTGAATTAAAAACACACTGTATCTTGGACAACACATATGATGAAGATTTGCAATATAATTTGAGCAAAAAATCCTATGTTCAGGTTATCAATTTCAGCGAAGAAAGAGACTACCATGCGGCCATGTAACTTGTGAAAATTGTTATGAGAAGAAACCAGTATACGCATGCTTTAAGTGTCACCATCGTTACGGTTTGTATATTTTGATTGTTTTCTTTAGTCCACGATGTCAAATTAAAATTGTCTACGACGATTTATTCTACTGTCAAAGTAAAGGCACATGCAGGAGATGAATATGTTCACGTGATGGTTTGTTTCATTATGTTTATATGGCGTGGCTGTGCTTGTTATACCCCCAGATATGAAATATATGGGGGCTATATTGGATTCACGCTTGACGGTCGGTCGGTCGGTCGGTCCATGCGTCTGTAGACACAATTTGTCCGGAGAATTTCTCAGCAACTACTGACAGGATTTCAATGTAACTTCACAGAAGTGATCAGTAGTAAGCCTAGTTGTGCTAGCTTAAAGCATTTTTCGTTCGGATTAATTTTCACTGAGTTATACCCCTTTGTTGTTTTTATACTGTATATACAATAGGCAAATTTTGTCCGGACAATTTCTCAGCAGTTACTCACATGATCTCAATGAAACTTCACAGAAGTGATCAGTAGTAAGCCTAGCTGTGCATGCTTAAAGCAATTTTCGTTCGGATTAATTTTCACTGAGTTATAGCCCTTTCTTGTTTTTATACAGTATATACAATAGGCAAATTTTGTCCGGACAATTTCTCAGCAACTACTCATAGGATTTCAACGAAACTTCACAGAAGTAATAAGTAGTTAGCCTAGTTGTGCATGCCTAAATCATTTTTTTAATTTGGATTGATTTTCACTGAGTTATAGCCCTTTGTTTTTTCTACAGTATTTACAATAGGCAAATTTTGTCCTGACTATTTCTAATTGACTACTGCCAGGAATTCTATAAAACTTCTCAGAAGTGATAAGTAGTTAGCCTAGTTGTGCATGCATTAAGCTTGTCTTGGTTGGTTAAATCTTCACTGAGTTATGGCCCTTCGTTGTTTTTTATACAGTGTATATATAATATCTCAGTAACTACTCATAGGAATTCAATGAAACTTCACAAAAGTTATAAACAGTTAGCCAAGTTGTGCATGCAATAACCAGGTTTTGTTTGGATTAATTTTCACTGAGTTATGGCCCTTTGTTTTATACAATTAGGTAAATTTTGCCCGTACCATTTCTCAGCAACTACATGCATGCAGGAATTCAGTGAAACTTCTTAGAAGTGATAAGTAGTTTGCCAAGTTGTGCATGTCCACAATAGGTTATATAATGTATATTTAGAAACTGGTCAGGATATATCTAAGCAACAATTTGCAGGTATTAAAAAATGAAAATGCATTTTATTTCCCTCTGTAAAATGCAACAATAACTGTGTCAAGGCCGCATCTGGGGGTATTCATCACCTTTAGTGATAGTTCTAGTTTATTTTGTTTTGACTGTATGTTTTCTATTTCATTTAGGGTAATAGGATAAGCAAACAACTTTATATCTTGTACACCGTATTATATTTTAAGAACTTGGGTAGATATTAACTTGTTTAGATAAGTCCAAGGAGTCCAGACTACTGAAATTTCGTACTGGCTGATTTAACGTCTTTCGTTTTATGCCATATCATGCCAATGATGTCATGTTGACAAATGTAAGCGCTTCTTCGATTTTGTTTGACTAATGAGTGTAATGAGTGTGTCATTTGAAATTTATAGATGTAAGACTTTGGATACATCTAATTTGTCCGGCATTTAAAATTGAAAGTCGAGCTGTCAACATTGTATTTGTTGTTCGGTACACAAGGTTAAGACCATTTCTCAACAGTCGGTCGGGATTTTTTTACATACCGGAGAGCTTCCATTAACCTTCAGCCTACGAAAATAGTTTTAATTTTACAATTCAATGGTATGGATGCAAATTCAAATATTACGTGCCTTCAAGTCATAATCAGATGGCTATCCAAAATTATAAACGAGCAATACAAAACTGATCTAAACAATCCTCGTCCTCGGAATACTACAATACTTACTGTCAGTACGCACATTTCAATGAATGATGACGTCATTATTCACGTGCTGTATACGTTAATGACTGAACTACTCTCGGAGATCAGACGGGGAAACATAAATCAAAGTACCGAAGGCACATGGAACCTTTACAATTGCATGGCGGGTTTAGGTCTGCATCAAAGTTGATGCGCGCCGAACGAGTGAAGGCAATGGACGCTGAACTATCGTTCGGTTTCCAAAGCTCAACCCAAAACATCATCCTACAAAGAAATTCAAGTTTTGACTGCTCTGTAATTCCGAAAAAACAGCTGAACCATTTTTGCATCCATTTTGATTGTTGTCGAATGAAGCCTACTGACCATGACAACGGATGGATCACATAATGGTGTTTTATCTTACGCTAAAACTCCCAAATTAAAATTGTCCTGTTGTGTATTAAAGTTTGAGCTATTTCCCGTATTTTTATTTAGATAAATCCATGTTAGACTCATCGGTATAAAGCTTTTCATACGTATCTTTGTTTATGTAAGTATACTCTTTTGTGCTTGGAGTTTTAGCTATTCTATTGAAAGAATACTCATCTAAATGCTTTATAGGAAATCAACCCGACGGTACACAGAATCTTGAAGTATATTATTATGACGGAAAGAGATACAAAATTACTTATACATTTGGGGACGGAGTACAATCGGTAAGAAAACTGTTTATGTTACAAAACTGCTTTTAAAATGACATGCATCGTAAAATAAGACAAAAGTATGGTTTTGCTGTAATTATACCCCCATATTTGAAATATATGGGGACTATATTGGATTCACGCTTGACGGTCGGTCGGTCGGTCTGTGCGTCTGTAGACACAATTTGTCCGGACAATTTCTCAGCAGTTACTTACATGATTTCAGTGAAACTTCACAGATCAGTAGTGTATCTAGTTGTGCATGCTTAAAGCGTTATAGCCCTTTGTTTTTTATACAGTATACACAATAGGCAATTTTGTCCAGACTATTTCTCATTAACTACTCACATAATTCAAGAAGTGATCAGTAGTAAGCCTAGTTGTGCATGCATTAAGCTTGTCTTATTTGGTTAAATTTTCACTGAGTTATGGTCCTTTGTTTTTTACAGTGTATATATAATATCTCAGCAACCTCTCATAGGAATTCAATGAATCTTCACAGAAGTCATAAAAAGTAAACCAAAATGTGCATGCAATAACCAGGTTTTGTCTGGATTAATTTTCACTGAGTTATGGCACTTTGTTTTATACAATAAGCAAATTCTGTCAAAACTAGTTCTCAGCAACTACATGCAGGAATTCAGTGAAACTTCTTAGAAGTGATAAGTAGTTGGCCAAGTTGTGAATGCCACAATAGGTTTTGTCCATGTAAATTTTAATGAGTTATGGCCCTTTGTTAATTTTTAGCTCACCAGAGCACAAAGTGCTCATGGTGAGCTACTGTTATCGCGTGATGTCCGTCGTCCGTGTGCGTGTACGTGCGTGCGAGCGACAGTGCGTCAAAAATAGCTTTAAACAACATCTCCTTCTTATAAGAAGGAGATGTTGTTTAAAGCAACTGTTGGCTAATTTCAACGAAACTTTACATGGATGTGCCTTGCGTAAAGCTCTACCAAAGATGTAAAGAATTTTTAATGTCATTAATATTCGGGGGAAATATTTTTCACGGATTTTGGTAGATAATTGTTGGTTCACATTCTTTTAACCCAATGGCATTGTCTGCCTTACATACTAGTTCATACTGGTCAGAATTAATGCGAAGATGCGAAAATGAAATCCCTATCCTGTAGGTGGGTAGAATTCCACAGCTGGTACACAATAGACAGTAGGGGAAACTTCCCGATCGGGAAATCACTTAGTGGGTTTTCCCCTATTTCCCGGATGGGAAATCTGTAAAAAACTGTTACTAAATATAGTAACAGATTTCCCGTTCAGGAAATAAAACCACTACTTTTGTACTAGTTTTACTCAAAACACCCGGTGCATAAGAATACGCACCCGATCTTTAAACTGAATATACCATATTAAACTTAAAAGATAGATCTAACTTTCTACCGTTCAGATTTTTAGCTCACCAGAGCACGAATGTGCTCAGGGTGAGCTTTTGTGGTCGCCCTGCGTCCATCGTGCGTCGTGCGTCGTTACGAATACGTGGCGTCCATGTTTACTTAAAACAACATTTTCTCCTACACCGCTATGCCAATTGCAACCAAACTTGGCTGGAATGATCCTTGGGTGGTCCCCTTTCAAAGTTGTTCAAAAAATTAAATTTCATTAAAAATTCTGGTTGCTATGGCAACAAATTGAAAAAACTTAAAAAATCTTCTTGTCTGAAACCACAGGGCCTAGAGCTGAGATATTTGGTATGTAGCATTGTCTAATGGAACTCTACAAAGATTGTTCAAATTATTCCCCTAGGGTCAAAATTGGCTCCGCCCCGGGGGTAACTTGATTTTACATAGACTTATATAGGAAATTTAAAAAATCTTCTTGTCAAAAACTACAATGCCTAGAGCTTTGATATTTGGTGTGTAGCATAGTCTAGTGGACCTCTACCAAGTTTGTTCAAATTATTGCCCTAGGCTCAAAATTGGCCCCGCCCCGGGGGTCACTTGATTTATATAGACTTATATAGGAAAATTTAAAAAATCTTCTACTCCAAAACCGCAAGGCCTAGAGCTTAGATATTTTGTATGTAGCATTGTCTAGTGGACCTCTACCAAGTTTGTTGAAATTATGGCCCCGGGGTCAAAATTGGCCCTGCCCTGGGGTTTATTCTATTTTATATAGGAAAATTTAAAAAATCTTCTTCTCCGAAACCACAAGGCCTAGAGCTAAGATATTTGGTATGTAGCATTGTCTAGTGGACCTCTACCAAGTTTGTTCAAATTATTGGCCTAGGGTCAAAATTGGCCCCGCCCCGAGGGTCACTTGATTTATATAGACTTATATAGGAAAATTTAAAAAATCTTCTTCTCCAAAACCACAAGGCCTACAGCTAAGATATTTGGTATGTAGCATTATCTAGTGGACCTCTACCAAGTTTGTTCAAATAATTGCCCAAGGGTCAAAATTGGCCCTGCCCTGGGGTTTATTCTATTTTATATAGGAAAATTTAAAAAATCTTCTTCTCCGAAACCACAAGGCCTAGAGCTAAGATATTTGGTATGTAGCATTGTCTAGTGGACCTCTACCAAGTTTGTTCAAATTATTGCCCTAGGGTCAAAATTGGCTCCGCCCCGGGGGTCACTTGATTTATATAGACTTATATAGGAAAATTTAAAAAATCTTCTTCTCCGAAACCACAAGGCCTAGAGCTAAGATATTTGGTATGTAGCATTGTCTAGTGGACCTCTACCAACTTTGTTCAAATTATTGCCCTAGGCTCAAAATTGGCCCCGCCCCGGGGGTCACTTGATTTATATAGACTTATATAGGAAAATTTAAAAAATCTTCTTCTCCGAAACCACAAGGCCTAGAGCTAAGATATTTGGTATGTAGCATTGTCTAGTGGACCTCTACCAAGTTTGTTCAAATTATTGGCCTAGGGTCAAAATTGGCCCCGCCCCGGGGGTCACTTGATTTATATAGACTTATATAGGAAAATTTAAAAAATCTTCTGCTCCGAAACCGCAAGGCCTAAAGCTTAGATATTTTGTATGTGGCATTGTGTAGTGGACCTCTACCAAGTTTGTTCAAATTATGGCCCCGGGGTCAAAATTAGCCCTGCCCTGGGGTTTATTCTGTTTTATATAGGAAAATTTGAAAAAATCTTCTTCTCCGAAACCACAAGGCCTAGAGCTAAGATATTTGGTATCTAGCTTTGTCTAATGGACCTCTTTAAAATATGTTCATATAATGGCCATGGGATAAAAAACGGCCCAGATGGGTCACTTGATCTTACTTAGACTCGTATAGAAAACTTCAACAATGTTAATCTCCAAATGACCCATTCTCCTGGTGAGCATTTATAGGGCCATCATGGCCCTCTTGTTTAAAAATGTTCTAGTTTTTTTAATTGAACACTGAAATTGCGAAAAAGCAATATTTCCCGTTTTTGAAACTTAATTTCCCGTTCGGGATATATATTCTACAAAAGCCTCAGGTGGGAAATTTGTAAACATGTATTTCAGCCATTCCAAAAACTTGACAGAACATCCCAAAGGAACATATGCAATCAAAGCATTGAGAGTACTGTCATGAGCGAATTTTAAATGTCTTAGATAACTACAGTGTCATACTGCATAGATTAGTGACCGTTAATACATTATAAACAACAGTTTAATATATGCTAACTTTTTCTAACAGACATAAGACAAAAGTAAGCCAGTTCATCAATGTAGGATAAATAAAAAATTGCACCAATATTAACAGACATTTTGACTTTGTGCTGCTTGATATTGTAGCAGATTAATCATAAATGAGACATTTGTCACTAGGTGCAGTAAGATTGTAAATCTGTGTATGTTCTCACTGTATTTTGCATGTTTTCAGATGCAATGCCTTCAATAAATGATAGAGGTACACTTTTAGTACTTTCATTTGTATATACCATTCTTAAGGTAGTATGCGACCTTTCTCCGACGTCATGGGTCAAAAATCGAATTTTCTCCCGATTGTTCTGAAATTTTGCACAATGGTAGTATAGCATGTCCTTCGATTTTTGTTCGTTTTATTTTTTCTACTTTCTGAGCCGTTTCCTAGCAACGCCACGTGTTTCAACAACGTTATTTATGATGTCCGAACTTTAATGTATTGCAATTTTGGGAAAAATAATGCGCGATGACATATTATTTTTATATTTTATAATTGCTTGTTAACATCTCCACAATATCAACATGCGATTCATAAGTTGATTGAATCTACTTCCGTTTACCAAAAGTACACTGAAATATAATTGGGGGTCAAAATTACGGGTGAAAAAACGGACGTATGTTTAGTACTTAAAGTTCCGCCAGGAAAACAATGACGGCATCACCCCATTAAAACTTATATCAGCTTATTCAAAAGAAAGAGAGCTTGACGTTGATGTATCTGAAATTACAATAGCGGTATGTTTGAACCAGTTTTACATGTAAAATGTCGGTTTTACACCGCTGACATACATCCTGGCGTTGCTAGGAAACGGTCGGAAAACAGAAAAAATAAAACGAACAAAAATAAAAAAAACATGCTATACTACCATTGTGCAAAATTTCAGAACAATCGGAGAAAATTCGATTTTTGACCCATGACGTCGGGGAAAGGTCGCATACTACCTTAAAATGTAATTCAAAGATTTTATATTACTATTTATACAAAGTATTGTATTGCTATCTGTTAAAATGTTTTTTTCTCTTCTGATGATCCAAGTGCATTAACAAGTGATGCTCTTTCATCTTGTGACAAACCTACAATTTTAAGGAAGCATAAATGCAATATCAAAAATATTAATAAATGTTTATTTTGAATGAATGTAAGGTAAATTAACCTGATAATTTTGCGAAGTTATTCTTTAGTTTTGTCTCTTTTCCAGTATTATTCAGCGTCTGTCTCATAATTATGTAAGTGTTAATAAATTAGCATAACTGTGGTTAATATCACACTAAAAGTCACATACCTTCAATATTAGTATCTTTAGCAGCAATGGTATGACATGCTTGATCTACCTGAGGCCATTTTATAATATATATCCCGATCGGGAAATTAAGTTTCCGAATCGGGAAACATTGCTGTTTAGCAATTTCAGTGTTCAATTAAAAAATAACTGGAACATTTTTTAAAAATCTGAACGGTAGAAAGTTAGATCTATCTTTTAAGTTTAATGTGGTTTATTCATTGTAAAGATCGGGTGCATATTCTTATGCACCGGGTGTTTTGAGTAAATCTAGTAAAAAGTAGTGATTTTATTTCCTGAACGGGAAATCTGTTACTATATTTAGTAACAGATTTCCCGTTCGGGAAATAGGGGAAAACCCACTTAGTGATTTCCCGATCGGGAAGTTTCCCCTACTGATAGAGGGGTAAGACCCTCGCAGCATGTGCTTGTCCGTTTTCCGTCTGCTGCTGCAATCCGTGTCGCATGATGACAGAATCCTGAGGCAGCATGGGGCGCAGTGTTTCCTCATGAAACACTCAATACATGCAAGGGAGATATCAACTGTTGGGAACATGCCTACTGCAAATCCATCGACGATAACTATAAAGAGTGAACAAAAATTACAAGCTGTTTTTATGTTAAACGCATCGGCATCACTAAAATAACTCGAAAATCAACACTGACACTTCTGTAGTTACATTCTGCTAACAGTCCTGTTTCATTCGTTAAGGCCAGGAAGGTATAGTACATATACTAATTTTGATTCTTCTCTTTTAACTCCATGTACGTCCGATATTCCTAGTAGTCACAATGCCATGTAGAATTCCGACATTACTATCTTCATTCTGTCAACTTCACCCTCGGCGAATGGCACCCTGCTTACTGGCCCATCTGTCGGCAATAGGTATTGATAATAAGATGCGGAATCGGTCTTCCACATTTAACCCATTGAGAGAAGATATACCGGAATTTAAATAATTTCTGTGACGTCATTCTTTTGTTCTCGCTGTCCAATATGTTTACGAATGGACTACTGTCAATGGACAGCCGTCCGTTGTTTTTGTAATATTGGAGTGTAGTCGGCATATTGGTCTGCAACTCAAATTTGGACACTGAAAACGACGCATACGTAAGATTTTCGTATGCTTTAATGATTCGAAAATAAAAAGAATATCTAATAAGTCTTGTTTAAGATTTTAATGAAAATGTAGCAGTAGGTACTATAGTACGCATATTCATAAATGGGCTGTAATATTAATAGCCCGATTATCTTAGTTGCTCTAGTATTTGACTTGCAAGTAGGACATGGCGTGTTCGAGCCCAGCATCGGAAGTGTTATTTTCCTCCTATTACACTTGATGCCATGGGTGTGAGACTAGACATGGAATACTAGAGCTAGAGTGAAGCAAAAGCTTGGTTAGTCAAAAGAGACTGTGGTTGTCGCGATTAATTTAAACAGGTGGTAGGAGGGATGTAGTCTGAGTGATCAGTACTGTATAAGAAAATAACTTAATATAGTTGAGATTAAACATTCTGTGTACCAGTCTAGAAATGCTGTCTCGTGATTGTTCAATTTAAATACTGTGATTTTAATCAACCGATCAAAGGTTAGTATTTTCAGACTGGTATCCACATTAACTTCACGTATTACATTCTCAGTGTAGCGGTGTGATATATTGTATTTATAAATTGGCTGTACTGTAATATTAACAATCCGATTAGTTCAGTTAGTAGAGCATCTAACTTGCTAGCAGGAGATCGCGGGTTCGAACCCCGCATCATGTACACTATTTTCCTCCTATTACAAAAATAAACATGTTAAAAAACTTGTATCAACTGAACCAATTTTATAACACTCAATATAAACACATTTTTCAATACAATCCATACCTTGAAAATTAAGCATTCGATATAACAAATCAAATCAAAGTATTACTCAGAAATCCAACATAAACATTTTTCTATTCACAACTTTCATATTGCACTGTTTACAAAATATTTAGACGTTTTAATGAAATGTCAACCCATACGAAACACATGAATGCGTAGGAATGACGTTTGAATCGATGTGAACAGGTTTGAATAACACATGTATAGATTTCTCGTGCTACCGGAGCAATGTGATTGAGAGAGAGTTGATTAACGGTACACATCGTGTAGGCTTTGAAACAGTAAAAATCACATGTAATTTTTTTCTACTTATTGGGACAAAACAATGCAAGGAATTTTGAACCCCGAACTACTTGTTCAAAGGTAGAAGCTTTCTTCGGTGACTTTTAGAGAGCAATTTCGTTTAAGAGCAGCAGCACAAAAAATGGAAGCAAATCAATATGAATGACTTGATTTTGATTATATTATGTAAAAAAGAAGTCTAACTTCAGCAAAACTTAAATTGTTTATTTAATTTATTTACACCTCAACGTTTCGGCCATATTGGCCTTCATCAGGATCAATAAATATTAAAAACAATAAACAGGAAATGACGTCATCAACGTCATGTGACGTCAATAACAACGTCAAAATATGACATACAATTTTGCGCAATATTTGTTACACAGGATACTAAAAGATACAATAATACTGGTAAGATGCAAATAAAATAGCAAGATATGATGGGAGACCAATATTAACTATATAACAAATATGAGATACATAGACAGACTCTTGGATTTCAACAAAGCACAAAAAGAATTAAAATAATATTTTAGAATTCATTCCATTCGGACTGGTAGTACCTAGAATATGCATCCATTTAGTTTCTTTTAAAAGTCGTTGCCAGTTATTGTGCACTTTGTCTATAGGCATAAAAGAAAAATCATCAAAACTGTGACCAGGAAGGTTAAAATGTTCAAAAACATTTGTTAACGTTTCAGGAAAATGTTTAATGTCGAACTTATGACTATTCATTCTTTGACTACATTTTTGTTTAGTCTGGCCGACATATTGTTTCTGACATTTCCTACAAGTAATGAGGTAAATCACTGCTGAGGAAGAACAAGATAAACCATGTTTAATCTTAAAATCTTTACAAAAATTAGTACTTGAAAAAATATCATTCTCTTCAATTTTGCAACAATGAGAACATCTGGGTCTATTACATTTGGATACTTGACCCATACTAACAATATTTGTAAATTTTGAGTGAACAAGGACATCTTGTAAACTGGAAGGACGTTTATATGCTATAATTGGCTTAAGTTTTGAAAGATCTTGTACAGACTTATTTTTTGAATGTTTTAACAATCCCCAATATTGATTAATTATTTTTCCTATATTAGGTAAAGAAGGGTTAAAAGTACATACAAAAGGAATAATATCTTTCGATGAAGAAAAAGAAGGACTCTGTAAAGCATCTTCTACGCTAAGTGTTGATGCTTTTGAAATAGCTTCATTCACAGTTTTTATAGGATAGTTTCGTTCAGTAAAATATGATTTGAGTTTTTCACAATCCTGTTGAAAATGGAGGTCGTCCGACGTAATTCTTCTATAGCGTTTTGCCTGACTGTATGGGATTCACAGCTTACACGTTCGAGGATGACATGATGAAAATTCTATGTATTGATGGCAATTTGTTGATTTTTCAAAGACGCTGGTTTTTAATGAATTATCTTCATCTTTTTCAATGTTGACGTCAAGAAATGTAGCACTTGTTTGGGAATAAGTATATGTAAATTTAATATTTTTATGAACATTATTTATTTTTTCAATAAAAGACAGTAATTCTTCAAGACTGTGTTCCCATATAAAGAAAATGTCATCCAAGAAACGTAACCACAGTATGGGTTTTTTGGAACAAGTCCTTAGAAAGTCCATTTCTAACTGACCCATAAATAAAGAAGCATAACTAGGTGCCATTTTGGTGCCCATCGCCGTTCCCATGGTCTGAAGATAGTTCACATCATTAAACTGAAAGTTGTTTTTAGTTAAAACAGTTCTTATTAACTTAGAAATTGCTGTTACATATTCAAGTGAGTGGTGCTGGTCCTTTTCAAGGAAATAATTGCAAGATTTAATTCCATCATCATGAGGTATATTTGTATATAAGGAACTGACATCAAGTGTCACTAAAAATGATTCTTTATCAAGCTTTGGGATATCCCGTAATTTCTTAATAAAATCAGTTGTATCCTTCACATAGGATGGTAGTGTTTCCATGTGCGGTTTTAACACACTGTCAATAAAAGATGAAATATTTTCAGTAAGAGACTCAGTAAGAGACTCAGTAAGAGATTTTGATTAGGAACTAAAATTAATAAATCGACGGTACCTATAATTCTAATCCTTTCGAAATGATTTAAGTTACATATAAACCTCAAACTGCATATCAATTATTAAGTCGATTATTTTGACAACCACCAAAGATATTTTATTCAAACATTGAATATTTTGTTATGGGGACAAGGCACATCTGTGGGACATGCAGCATGACTCCCTTAACAGTATTTTCAGAGTTATGCCCCCTTTTTAATTAGATTTTTGTAAAAAATACAATTGGGTAAAATAGTACCATATATTGAAGACTTTCAAAGATATTTATCTCAAAGTTTGAATACAATGCGCATTTTTTCTTAGAGTTATGCCCCTTTTTCGTTTAGACTTTTCTCTTCTTTCAAGCATTTTATTACACTGAAGACTTATAAAGGTCGAGCGCGCCGCGGTCTTCGGACAGCTTTTGTTTATACCCCAATAAAAGTGTGGGTTGTATAGGAGTCACTTTGTCGGTCGGTCTGTCTATCTGAACCGAATCGTGTCCGCTATGAAACTTTGTCATTCATAGAAGAATTTGAAATAACTTACTACAATTGTTAACCACCACTAGACGATGTATCGCGCGCCACTGCCATGGTTGTAGCTTCAATATCAAGGTCACACTAAGAGTCCAAAAGATATAGGTTTGGTCTTTTTAGCATGTCCGCGCCTCATTCATCGGAGGATTTAAAAAAATAACTTTCCACAAATGTTACCCACCACTCGACGAAGTGTCGCGCGCAACTCCTATGACTGTACTTTCAAGATCTATGCAATATTAGGGAGTTCTTGTCATCTTGTGGCAGCTCTAGTTAACCTATTAATATCAATTAAACTTCATTCTAGTTTATTAATTATCTTTTTTAAATGGTTTATACTTGCAACCTTCCCTTTCAATTAAATGCTCGCTACATGACCATAGCAGTCGATGCGCCATAAAGCAATATTAAATGTGAAACTCAAAACCAAACGAAATGCTTTATCATTTTTAATTCAGCTTAAACATCCATCTCCGGGTTGCCTATATAGTGGTACGGTTGTTCAAACTAGACTGGCAGATAACGACAAATCAGACTCGATTCGACAACTGTTGGACTTGGCTTTTGAAAGGAAATTGTTGTTCACAGTCGACTCGAGGGGTCTCGTTGTGCCGAATGGTGTTGACATGTTTCCTAGAGGAAGGTCTGTCTTTGCCTTAAAATGTACTTTTTACATGTGATACTTGTTATTTCAGGAAGAATATGGGCACGGTTGATAATAATATTATATTATAAATAAATTATATTTGTTTTAGACGGATTGATAAACCATATTTTAAATAAAAACAAATCTCTCTATGCATGTTTTTTTGATTTTACGAATGTTTTCGATTATCTCGTGCGTAAAAATATTTTTTATAAACTGATACAATTGCGGGTCTCGTGGAATATGTTGAACATTATAAAATCACTTAACTCGAATGTTAATTCGAGAGTTGAATTTAATAATGAACTTAGATAATACTAGGTTTGATTGTTATTTTGGCGCGCGGCAGGGTGATCGTTTAAGCCCGTTTTTATTCTCTATGTATGTAAACAATCTGGAAGATTATTTGTCATTGAATGGTTTTAATTTTTTCAGACACTGAAGCTGGACTTCAGGAAGGATAAATATTTTATCAGACTGTAGTAATAAGTGGAAATTGGTTGTTACTGTCAATAAAACAAAAATAATGATTTTTAAAAAAGGTAGACTTGAAGAAACTGAGATGTAACAATTTATTTAACGTATAATAATATTATTATTGAAATCGTTAGTCAATATACTTACCTCGGTATTGTTTTTACAACAAGTGGCTCATTTGAGAAAACGTTTAAAGCTTTAAGTGGACAAGCATTAAATCGATTTATAAAATGAAAATGTATCAGAACAAATTTAATAAATTAAGTGTAAGTCACTCATTAGACAATTTTGATAAATTGATTTTACCCATTCTTAATTACGGGTCAGAAGTGTGTGGTTTTTGTAATGCAGAGAAATTAGAAACTATTCATTTGCAATATTATAAACAACTATTTAGAGTAAAAAAACAAACTCAGAATAAGATTGTATATGGCGAAATAGGGAGAATACTATTAAAAAAATAAGATTGATTAACATCATTCGTTTCTGGCTAAAAATAACTCGGATATATAGAAAATTGTAAACTTACTAAACAAACATACAATCTCATGCATAATGATATTAATAGAAATCCAAATATTGTTAATTGGGTATCAAAAGTAAAGGCTATTCTTGACAGCACTGGTTTTTTATCATGTTTGGTTAAACCAAGGCGTTGAACATTGTAAATCATTTATTAATTTATTTTCATAAATAATTAAAGATATTTTTATTCAGCAATGGAACGTAGAAATAAATGAATCATCTAGATCTAGTACATATTGTTTATTCGGAAATTTTTGTTTCAAACCCCATCTTAATAATTAATATTCCAAAATACAGGAAGGCGTTCTCGAAATTAATAATATAAAGTCATCGTTTAAAAACCCAATGAAACACATAGATTTAAGTAAATGTAAATTTTGCAAATCGCTTGAAGATGAATTGCACTTTGTTTTAGGATGTCAATTATATTCAAATATTCGAAAAAAAAATATCTGAAAATATTATTTGAATAGACCAAATATACCAAAATTTATCGAACTAATCTCATCTCAAAATGAAACAATAATTAAACAACTTTCGGTATATATTCATAAATGTTTCAAATTACGTGACGAAGTCCTGTATCTATGATCTAAAACGTTTTTAAACACTTTTTCTTCATTATAATGCAATATGGTTAAATATGTATTTCTTTTGTTTTTGATCGCATAAGTTATCTATTTAAAAAGATCCGCCATTACAGCTTACTACAGTTTATAAATATTTATCTTTGTAGAAATCCATACTATGTTTTGTTTAATGTATATGTAATGTAAATTATATATATATTGTAAACTGTTGGGCTTTATGCCTTATGTTGGAATAAATATCTATCTTGTTATAGTTATAAATGCGGCAAACTTATAACTGAAGTCTTACGGTTCATGTATTTCAATAATTGCTATGTCAGTCTTGAAGATATTTTTTCGAGGGAGTTTGGATGAAATATTTAAATATTAATGTTAGCTAGCTACCTAGCTAGCTTGATTTTTTTAAAGTCATATACTAACGATTAATTTCTTGTGTTAATTAACATGGCAAAGTAACATTTTCATGCTCGGCATGCATGAATTGTAATGGACCAACATTAATAAATTACTTAATGTAATTTCTTCGTATTACATGTATAACCCACAATAATTATAGACCATGGAACGAATATGAGGACTACTTGGACACAGTTGGGATACAATTAGCAAAATTGATTGGATGATGAATAAATCTGTAGATCGTCATCGTAAGTAAAACCATTTGACAATTTTATACAAAATGAGCAAGCGAGCGAGTGCTTGCGTGCGTGTGTGCGTGTGAGAGAAAGAAAGAGGAGGTTTGTCAGCAATTTTAATTTTTATAAATTAAACATGTTGAAATAACACCAAAGCTTCAGTACTCTTTCTCTTCAGTGGTGTTTTTTCCTCAATCCAGTCTGTATTACATTCCATAGAGAGGTGACATCCCCGGCCCTAGGTTATAAACTTTCAGATTGGCTTCCCAGTTCAATCCTAATTTTATTTCCAGTATTTTCAACTGAACTTTTAACTTTCAAGAATTCTCACTTCAGAAAGATGGTACACCAATACATTGCCCTGGGGACCGAACTCAAGTCTTAATATCGGACTCTGTATGCTTGATAACGTATCTATTTATTGACGAAACATTTCGACGAAGCCTTTTTATGAAGACTTATATAATTTGTATAATAGGCGCATTCTTCTTTATTTTCAGGGATCATCTTGTATGGGAGTGGTTATTTTTTGCTATTGCGTGCAACATACATCTGAAGTGTTCTTTACTTGTGTTATAGAGTGACAGTCTTTAAAACAATGATTTAGCATACATCATAAGTGTACATTCGTACTTTGCTTGTATTAAAGTGTGATAGTCTTTTCAACAATGATTTAACGTTCATCTGAAGTGTATACATGTACTTTGCTTGTGTTAAAGTAAGATTTCAAAACAAAACGAATTTCGTCGATGTTTTGTCTTCCTACATAATCTATGTTTAGAAATTTCTTCGTTTCTGTTAATAATCTATGTCAGCAATTTTGGCCTTCGAAGAGTTTATTGCCAGCAATATAATTTCACAAATTTGTGTTGATAAGTCGATATTGTATTAGTTCGTTTCTGGGACTTTTGTCAAGGTATATAGTGCTAGAACATCTCAATTGCGTCATATGTACCGATGGTGTACTGATATTTGCTATTCCCTAAATGTCACAACCAGGTCGAAGTCTTCTCTCGTACTTTTGTGTATTGCATTTGGTGCGTGTTCGGGACTGTGTACACCGGAGCTAGAACTTCTTGATTGTACCATGACAAAGGCTTCTATTTCCTAATATTAATACTAGGTCGTTGGCATCTCCTTGTATCAGTGTTACAATTGTGTCTTTGTGTAATCACCATTGTATCTAAATGTATACGCTATTCCTACTATATACAAATAAGTGAACGTTTATATTTTTATTCATTAGTTTAATTATGTGCGTTGTACATATACTGTATTGCTTCATTTAGTTGAATAATCACACAGGCAAATTAGTCCAGAGGAAAATTGCTATACAGGTAATTATAATATATTGTTATATATTCATCTTCCTTTATGATTTGTTACATTTAAGCATCGGCAAATATTGCATGCTGCCGATGAATATTAGGCTACATCATATTCAATGGCTTACAAGTCAACAATTGTTTAATTAATATAAAAAATATTTGACTTAAACACATTGAGAATATTTAATCAATTATGTTTGAATATCACAATTGATAATGATAAGGTACCTTTTATCATTAACAATTTGCGTTATGGTTTGATATCCTTATTGGATTTTGTTGTCTCTTACCGAATTATTTGTAGGCTAATATTTGATAGTTTAAATAGTTGTTATATAGCTTTAATCGACCAAAATCACTCGCTGTGCCTCAACACTCAAGACACAAGTGTCCAACCAATTATATTTTTGTAATGAATTCATTATAGAATGTTCCCTATAATTTCTAAACACTTTGTGTTTTAAATATCATAGAGTTATAGTTGTATATTGCGAATATATATCGTGTATTTCAGCAATTATATCATGTAAAAACATTGCCTTTTAGAATTAGTCAGTTTAGTCTGTTTGTGCATCTAGATAGTTGAAAAAACTTGTAATGACAGATTACTTCTTATTTTCATTCGGGTTTCTCGGTTATAATTTAATGTCAATTTTATGAAGAGTTGTGAACTGTATGCTATATCACGTTGTCATTTAACATATTTCAATTCAAAACATGAATATAACATGATTTAATCATATGACTATTATGTTACATGTAGCTATTTGATGAATGATAATATATTCTGTTCATGTGCACTTTGTGTAAAAATCTAGACACTGTTCAACCGATTGTTGAATATAAACATACTATTAAATAAAGTCATATTTACAAGACTCTGGATATCGTTATTTTACGGAAATATTGAAGCAGACATGTAACAAAAGTGTATGGAACAACACAATGCATTATGTGATTGAAGTCTGCGTAGTAGTTATCTTCCTAACCAGTTAACTGCAAACTGCATAAAGTCTTCTTTTGAACACTGAAAATGAATTGCGTCATTTACAAACGGAAAAAAACCCACGTTGGATAGATATTTTTTATTTCAACAGAACAGAACATGAATTTATTTACTAGCATAAGCATGTCAGTTGTTATATGCAAGTATATACAGGTTGTGTCATAATATGTGATACCGTTTTGTTTGATAGCATTAGCCAATTTCAATATCTAAAAAAAACACAGTTTAAGTAGATACATACAAATGTTTGTTCAGAAAAAATTCAAGACACAGTACTTGGCTCGGTAGTTTGAATGGGGACGCTGAAAAACGTCCCTGAAATTTTTGATTTTATATACAAACATAGAAAATATATTAATACAGTGATTAACATGCGTTATACATTTTCAAAATACATGTAATGAGCGTATTTTATTCGAGAGCGGGTCATTCAACGCGTATACATTATACAGAGGGAAAGTCAAGAACAAATTACATAAAAGATAGTATGCAATCAGAGAATGAGTGAACGAACAACAAAATTAATTCATACCAGTGAAATAAACATAAAATTAAAGTACTTCCTCGACCGCATCTGAGTACATTTGTATTTATGTTACTTGAATTTAATAGATAAATAAGTTTTTACATTTCTTGGTCTATTGAACAATAGTTACAGATGTGTGTTTTCCTAAATTCGTGAAAATATGAACATTTACAAATCATGTGTAGCTCATCCTCTATATCATTTCAATATAACAATATGTACATAAATATATATAGCTTCCAGTATGTGCTGTAAACGAAAGTGCTGGGATACATACTTAAATCCTTTATTCCAAGGGAAGTCCCTAACTTCATCATATACAAGTAAACTAGTATACCATCTAACAGCTTTCGAATAATAAACGTTTCTTATCAAAATTTACATTTATTGTCTTGCAACTAATTTAAAACAATTATAGTTTATGTTTATTATTATACCAGATTACGGAGGCCCACGTGTGACATTTCGTCTTTTATATCCGTTGCGTGTGACTACATACATATGTACAACTAGATAGCTTATAGTATTGGCTTTACGTTATAAAATGTATCAATCTAAATGAAACGAGAATAGAACAACAAAGAAATTGAAGTATCGAATGTGTTCGTCATTTAGATGGCAGCAAAAAAAGTTTAATATTTAACATGACGTTACGTACACATGTACGAGAGTTGTCAGGAAAGTCCGTGTAATAACTGTATACTTTTCGAACGGTTTGTCCATTTACCATAAAATTTGGTTAGGCTGAAAAGTAACGTATTAAGATAAAGGTTGGTAAAACGTAATCAGGTGCAAACACGTATATCATGGCACAACATAACATAAGGTGGCTACCTATCGAATATGGTGCTTGATGTTATTACATGTATTAACATGTTATAAAAGTAAATTCAGTACTGTAAGACCAACCAAGACCAGAACCCAGTGATGAACATAGCCTGCCCTTGACAACAAACCTGAAAAAAAAAAAGAATTCATGACTTAATTACACACAGACAGAACTCCCTTAGTGACCCCGATATTAAAACGAATGTTAGGATCAAAACATTTCAGTCTTCATATTAATATGGTCTCAGTATCAAGTCGATGTATACAAAAACAATATTGAAACCATTAATGAAGCACTGAAGAGGTTGTGATAGTGATATTGAAATGGTTCCTATGTGAGGTTTACTGTATGTAACTTGCGTACAAATAGAATTAAAGACATTGAACGAGGAATGCGAGGCATGTGACTTATGGACCAGCAAGACCCCTGATTCCACAGTAGGAGGGTAATAAAACAGACAGGGTCATTGATGGACTATCTTCTCTTTACACAATCAGTTGCTCCATGCCTATAAAAATAACAGGAATTTAATCTTAAACTAAATATCAATAAATTTTATTACTAGATCTATGTCATTTCTACAGACCATGACCAGACAGTATTAATCTGATTATGGGCAATAATACAATTAAAATAGTAGAACTCATGTCGATTCTTGGGGGTGGGTCACATATATAATTATGCGTCTAGTATACAGTCAGGATGCATACTATTATCGCTTCGTATGTAAAATACAATAGAACTGCGAAAAATATTCCAATATCTTGTACCACGATATCAACAAACAACATGCCAATGTCTTTGATAGTTCTTCTATTTGTAAATATACATATTATCTGTAAATGTACACGTTTCTATAATGAACATCACCACATTATTGTAATGTAAGGAGTTCGTAATGATTTGGTATGTTCAGTGTTTCATTAGGTTAAACGCGTTTTTACAACAATATTTCAGTAATATGTATATACGGCGGCCGGTTTACCAAAAAACAATTTTTTGGACTGTATTCTAACCTTACCCTTCCATAAGGAATCCGGCTATTTATGCATATTTTGAGGAAAATCGACATTTTGTCAAGGTTTCATAGAAAGGTATGACCTATCGTATGGGGGATTCAATCCCAGAACTCCGGGTTGCGAGTCCAGCACACTAACCACTGGACTATGGTAAATTCTATAACGGTGGGGGGGGGGGGGGGGTACTAAAAATTAGCTCAATACAAAATAGAAGAAAATTTCAGACAAGGGTATTAAAGGCTAACATATACATTACCTTCACCAATTTCAGCAGTAGACGCCTCATTACATGCATTTTTGACTTCTAGTGTTTCGTTAGCGTGTATTGTCAACGTATCTAAATTGATCATGTCCAGGTAAGACATTTCACAAGTAAAAACAATGCTGTAAAATCCACACGGTAATGTAGTAAAGTTGTAGCCGACTTGGAGTCTGGAATCAGAGGTGTATGTATTGTTTAAATGTCCTGAAACAACTGCGTCCAGTAATGTCGTAGGTAAATCTTTCCCAACACTTGTTCCAGCTGACGTTGCAACCGCAATGATTTTGGGAATAAGCTTTTCAACAGAATCGCCAAACGAGGATTCTACATACAGTTTGATGAAGAGTACTGAATGTATGTTAGATTCGTTGACTGAGCATGACATGTTGAAGTTGGTTGACTCTGAGGTGACGTTTAAAACATCAGTTGAGGTTCGGAAGTCAATGCAGTAAGCTAAAAATGGAATGAAATAAAAAAGATATTTGGGACACATATTAAAATGAGGTCTCGCCGTCTTTACAGATAAGTAACCCTTACATAGAAACCGATCCAATATCAAGGCAATCATATTTTAGAGACCGCTTATTTTCAAATAAATGAATTCACCTCGATTTTTAAACCAATGTGTTTGTGTTCAAAGGTGGCCCAAATATCCAGGTTTTACTGTTAGTAGACAAATATCCCTATAAACCGGAAGATTTACAATAGCTGTAATACTTGAGGTTATTGTTAGTATGACGATGTTTCACATGAAACCGGAAATAATTTCCATCCCTATATATTTACAGCAATTTTCGCTTAGTGTGAAAACTATACTCAGCCTCATTCACGTGATAGATGGAGAGGGAAGTGCGCTATTCAGTCAAACCTGTGTTAACAGCTACCTCCCAATAAAAGTCACCCTGCGATTAAAGACCAATCTTTAAAAGACCGCCATTGATTTCCGAAAATGACCTCCGAATAAAGGTCGCCTGTCAATATAGACCACATTATGTATTCCCCATGGGTTAACTTTGTTCACAGGTTTGACTGTATTTTCATATTCATAGATTTACTTATGAATAAAAATAAATCCTCCATGTGATCATTAATCAGGATTCTGTGATATTATTGTTGATTGTCCCCTTTTGAATAAGATTTACAATGTCAGACACATAGGTGGCTAGCACATTAAAGGGATGATGTGTACTGGTTATTAAGGGCAAAAATGGTAACACGGGCCATCATATTGGAAGTTGTAACTCTTGTATATATATGTATATACGAGTTACAAAATATCCGAGTCAAGCAAATTAATAATGAAAAATAACTAACATTCCATAGGTATTATATGTATTATATAATTCAATTGCCGACCGGTTTCGTCATTGACTCATCAGGGCATTAATAATAAAATGGCGTCCATTATTATTAATGCCCTGATGAGTCAATGACGAAACCGGTCGGCAATTGAATTATATAATAATACATATGGAATGTTAGTTATTTTTCATTATGATAAATGTGTTTTTGGTCCGTGTTAACATGTTTGGCCTTCATAACCATTATGCACTTTGGCCATACATGAATTTAATTTCTTGACATACCGAAGAAAAAACGGATACAACGAGCTCACGAAAAAGTGATGAATCTGCTTATTAATTACCCATCTACCTATACATGTAATTTTAGTTTATGCAAATTTTTATTCAGCAAACATGACATATTTACTAAAGATGTCCTTAACTAAGATCTGTCAAACGGTAATTACCTATTTGTCCCATTAAGAGAAAAACAAAAACCACAGCTGGACCTTTCATCGTCAAACAAGATTTCTAAAATAAAGATATCATGGTAATATTCGTTTACGAGTAGTATAGCTATATAACCGAATTCGATCTTTCTCGGTAGATATCGCTAGCTTTCATACTGAATATTCCTGGTAAGATTTTGTTCAGATGAGCTGCCAATCGTTGTCTTACAAAGCTCAAACATAAGTATGATAAATTAATAAAAGAACGAACAAACGAACCAAAGAATATATAAATAATTATATATCTATAAATGGTATATAGTTTGTGCATGGAAACATGTGCTGAACCAATAAGAAATATTTGTGTCACTGTGTAATACGTTTTTTGCATTGTTTTATTCGAACCATCTGAGTAACAAAATCTGACCACCTCCGTCTATACTAAGCTCATTTGTGCTAAAGGTAGTCATGATATTGGGGTTTACTGTAAAGTATTTCAGTCTGGATGACTTACTGCTTGCATGATTAGTGGATCGTGGTTTCGTCTAACACATAATTCGAAACTGTGGATTTTGAATAAGGAAACTAGCTCAAGTCTCGACTTTGACTCAAGACTTTTACATTAGGGCCCCGTGATACAAAACTTAAGATCAGACTTCGAGCTCAAATCTCATATCATGTCTGTTAATGTTTCTAAGTTAATTATGATCAGACAATGATGATGTCATTGATACATTAGTCTGACAGCCTAATTAGATTTATATGAACATGTATTTAAACATAATTCAGCTCCATCGTTTCAACCATTATACATTGTGGATGGAATTGAGATTTGGCTCTAATTTGTCCTCTAGTTTTATAACCTCGGGGCCAGAAGTCCTGACGCTCTTTCGTACACCACCTTTTAATGGTCCTTATTTCTCGGTAATAAGTAATGTATAAATAAATTTATAAAGAATTAGTTCAAAGAAAATTTCTAGAACTCTGACTTAACCATTTCATCATTATTAAAAAAAAACGAAAAAATAATATTATGGTGTACGTACCTGGTATATCTAGAAGTCACCAAACAAAGTTAAACACTGTATATTTCATCCAATCCTATATCATTATTATAATATCATTAAATATGTCACGGTAAAATTGTTATGGTCTGATTGTTCACGAGAGAAGAAAACCTTTCTGTTTAGGCCTTGCTTAAAAAGATCTAGCCGATAAGCGACCGACTAAGTAAAAAAATTTCCGTACCCAACACATTTTCTAGCGATTTTCACCAAACAATTCAGTCATCATTCCAGCTTTTCACTTTAAATTTAAAGTATTTTTTTAAAAAATACCTACTTACCTAGTCAGTGTTAAAATTTTGAGTGGCGTAACCGCAAACTAATCTTATTTCAAGAATGTCCTTACATTAGTTTAATGAGCTATTCAGCATGAACTATTTTCAATGCAATATACAGGAAACAGGACTACGATTCGAACAATGTGGGAAATAAATTTTGCTTTGAAACAGGACTTAAACAAACAATTGAAAGATGATAGATATATTGTAAATTACATGTTTCGGTATATCCAGTTATTTTCCTCATCATATGTTCGGTGTACAACGGCGGGAAGATATTACAGACTTAAGTTGAATAGTACTTGACCATTAATATTTTAAATAAAATTAGTTCAAATATATACTTACTAAGGACAAAGTCTTATCCTGTTGGGTATCCGTGATTATAAACTTTTTAACAAATTTGTTTGTTTGTTGACCGAACAAGACTTTTGTCCAAGAGTATGTAATTATAATAAGTTTGTACGTATAAATCAGCAAGAATTTTAATGAGGTAAGGGTTACGTAACTCATATTTGAACTCAATTTCCAAGAAAAAATATCTTACTAAAAACAGGGAGATAACTCCCTGTGATAAAGTTCACTCTGTGCATATATAGTTATCGTTAGTTCTCTTGTCGACTCTAGTCAGATTGAAGTATTCTTTTGTCCTATGTAAATTGAATATATATGATACTGTTATATGCAAAATGCCATTAGATACTAGTATTAGCTTTACGATTTCTGTCTCTGGGCTTCGTTACGTATATAAACCATAGCTATGCAACTTATACTATTAAAAGAAACACGTCACTGGTATAGCTTAGCAACTATACATAATTATAGAAAAACATGTCATCGTATACATTGTTCGCAGTAATAAACTTTTATACAACAATATAACAGCTTTAAACGCCTTAATAAAATACTAATCATGTAAACAAAACATTTTTCTTTACTAAAAGATGGCAAGAAGTGTACGTCTTAAAATATTATCAGAGCTAGAAAATGCTAATGAAACATTACCCAATGTCTTAAACTACACCGGAACTTTAGATTGGTCACCAATCTTTATGCTCTTAAAATAATTTCGTTCTCAGCCAATTTTAAACTGCATGTAGTACGTACACGCAATGCATTAAGTGTAAGTATATTTTTTGGTAAATAGACTTTCTATACAGAATATGAAAAAAATACGAATTATTTTCCTTTTGAATGGCAAAGATACAAACATGAGACTTGTGCTGAGAGATGAGAGATTATTTTTGTAGCAAGAGATCCTGACTTTTATTATGGATATATTAGACTAAACTTTTACCTTTTACAACTTCTGAATAACGTTCATTGTTAAGCGTATGTTAATATGTTCAAATCGGCCGAGTTACGACCTTTAAACCATTTAAGAAATCGAATCATTTCGAATGTATGTACTATATGGGTTAGAATAATAGGCATGTACTTTTTAGAAGTCTAAAATATGCCAGCTATCCGTTAGAATCTTTCGAAATAAAATTGATGCAACTAAAAATCGATTTTGAATGTTTGCACCATTGGCTGCAATAGAAACGATCCTGGTATGGGCGATGAGCCATCTAAAATTATTGACAATTTGGTGCGGTCAGTCCGGAGTATAATTCATTTTGTCGTTAATTATTTTGATGAAAATACAACATGGTAAGCATAAATGAAATGTAACGAAGAAAGTGCAGTAATAGATTTATTTTAATAATGCATGTACATATACAATATAAATAACAGCATGGCCGGAAAGATTTCAACCTCAAATTAAAATAAATCCTTCAAACTTTTAAATATAAAATATTGAACTCTATAATCATGTGCAAAATAACGGAAGGAAAATAAAATATAAAATTATAAAATATGGCACATAAACATTAACGCTATTCATAATGTGTCAATATCAAAATGTAGTCAATGTCAGTTGTTAAGGTCAGTTGTCAAGGTCAGTTGTAAAGGTCATCCTAATCTCAAGGTTTTACTGTAAGCGATATGAAATCAATCATTTACTGCAAACATTTTTACCCTTTCCGAATCCGTTCTTTTTTTAACCAAGGGAGACAAATCGGTAAGATTTGTTATAAACTGGTTCCCGTGGACTTGTGTACAAAGCCTTTGGTGCACTGCAACATGGAACGGGAAACAGTTTAGATTTGTTACGCCAAAAAGGGAAGTAAACTAATATTATGTACAGGTGCAATGTAAATGATTTATCCAAAGCAAAGAGGACTTTTTCAACTACAACACATATGTACAATACATAACATTGAAGAGCAGAATTTAATCAGGCGTTGTGAAGCCACCTTTCGTCATTGTCAAGGGGGTAAAAGCAATAATGCAATACAAGACATCCAAAATTAAACAATTGAAGAGATGCATTTTTTGCCGCTAGAACTGTTGATAATTTAAATGCTGTAGTCAGTTTTGTGTTAATGTTGATTGTCAGTACAAATTCATTAGCAAACAAGAGTAAAATACTTTAAGCATACCTATCAAATTATATCTAGATTACGCCGTGTGTAGTACACAAGGAATCGCTAGCTCGCAGATATATATATATTGCTGTTCATCTCGCAATTTGAGAAAAGATGGTTTCAGAGTCATAATATATGCTTACGTCGATTCACAGTTATTTCAATTTTTTTATTTAGACCTCACTTATAATTGTCAGTGCTAACAATTAAACACATATCGTCACAGACCAATACATAGGAATGTAGTATCATAGACACTAAACATGCCTAATGACTCTCTTGGTATTTAAACCAGCCCAATGAGTTCAAAAGGTGAACCGGTAGATCTGTAGACCTTAAGTTCTTGAGTTCCACAAACGGGAAAGTCGTGTGTTTTATGTAATGTTTTGGTTGAAAGTCTCGTGTTATGTGTGATATTCTGGTGAGGTCACGTGCTCTATGTGATGTTTTGGTCGAAAGTCACGTGTTCTATGTGCTGAGTTTGGTTGAAAGTCACGTGTTCTATCTTATGGTTTGGTTGAAAATTACGTGTTCTATAATGATGTTTTGGTTGAATGTCACGTGTTCTATGTGATGCTTTGATGGACCACGTATTCTATGTGATAATTTGGTTGAAAGCCACGTGCTCTATGTGATAATATGGGTCGGTCACGTGTTCTATGTGAATATTTGGTTGAAAGTCACGTGCTCTATTTGATAATATTGGTCGGTCACTTGTTTTATGTAATAATTTGATTGAAAGCCACGTGCTCTATGTGATAATATGGGTCGGTCACGTGTTCTGTGTGAATATTTTGGTCGGTCACTTGTTTTATGTAATAATTTGGCTGAAAGCCACGTGCTCTATGTGATAATATGGGTCGGTCACGTGTTCTATGTGAATATTTGGTTGAAAGCCATGTTCTGTATGTGATAATATGGGTCGGTCACTTGTTTTATGTCATGCTTTTGGGTAGTTCACGTGTTCTATGTGATAATTTGGTTGAAAGCCATGTGCTCTATGTGATAATATGGGTCGGTCACGTGTTGTATGTAATAATTTGGTTGAAAGTCACGTGTTCTATGTCATGTTTTGGGTAGTTCGCGTGTTCTATGTGATAATTTGGTTGAAAGCCATGTGCTCTATGTGATAATATGGGTCGGTCACGTGTTGTATGTAATAATTTGGTTGAAAGTCACGTGTTCTATGTCATGCTTTGGGTAGTTCACGTGTTCTATGTGATAATTTGGTTGAAAGCCATGTGCTCTATGTGATAATATGGGTCGGTCACGTGTTGTATGTAATAATTTGGTTGAAAGTCACGTGTTCTATGTCATGCTTTGGGTAGTTCACGTGTTCTATGTGATAATTTGGTTGAAAGCCATGTGCTCTATGTGATAATATGGGTCGGTCACGTGTTGTATGTAATAATTTGGTTGAAAGTCACGTGTTCTATGTCATGCTTTGGGTAGTTCACGTGTTCTATGTGATAATTTGGTTGAAAGCCATGTGCTCTATGTGATAATATGGGTCGGTCACGTGTTGTATGTAATAATTTGGTTGAAAGTCACGTGTTCTATGTCATGCTTTGGGTAGTTCGCGTGTTCTATGTGATAATTTGGTTGAAAGCCATGTGCTCTATGTGATAATATGGGTCGGTCACGTGTTGTATGTAATAATTTGGTTGAAAGTCACGTGTTCTATGTCATGCTTTGGGTAGTTCACGTGTTCTATGTGATAATTTGGTTGAAAGCCATGTGCTCTATGTGATAATATGGGTCGGTCACGTGTTGTATGTAATAATTTGGTTGAAAGTCACGTGTTCTATGTCATGCTTTGGGTAGTTCGCGTGTTCTATGTGATAATTTGGTTGAAAGCTATTCATCTTCCACCTCTGGTCATTCATGTGGACAGATATGCAGTTACTTGTAAAGAGCGAGGTTACTGCATGTACAGAATCATTCACTGAGTTTTCCGAACTTGATATTATCTATATAGTAGTGATAGGCGTTACAACTAAGTGCACATTGGACAATTCGAGCACTGGAAGCTATTTTTTTCATTTGATCGACAATTCAGTTTTAGTACGCAATTGAATAGTTACCATTTAATTATTGTTTACACATCGTCGTAAAAATGAAAACGAAGATGTTTGAGGTGGCGCTCTAGTACTCTCTAGCCATTTCAGAGAAGCTGCATAGTCAAAAATTGTTAAATTATTTACTGCGTGTCAGACAGCCGTCAAGTTTAGAAAAAAACTTACGTTCATTAACAGAAGCTAATATGACTTGAAAATAAGTTAAACACCTGTCGTACATGTAAATACAAAAAAACCCGGTACATTCGAGGACTGTAAAGTATTTTCAAATACATCCCAACATTTTTTTCTAAAAAACTATGATTTACCGTTATCCGATCTGTAAAAAATGTGCTTTAAGACAATAATAACAGGTGCCTACAAATTACATGTACATAGTACTAGGAATTTATATACATTTGTAAATTGATCAAATATAAAAACTCCTTATTCGTCAGAATTAGACGCTACCAGTGGCGTTAGTTTTCTTGGTTTTCGACCGTAAATAAATGACCGGGTTTTATCCTCGCTGTATTCCAGACTGCGTCTATGTGGAACTGTCACATATTCATGATTATGTTGCTTACCGGGTTCAAAGTCTATACGTTTTGATTGAATGTTTGAATCCACGTATGGTCGTGATTTGTTTATAACCTTTCCTCCCCTTTCATGCGTATTGTTCGTGATTTTATCTTTCTTCCAACTATAAGTAGACTGTTGATTTGTCTCCGTAATGGCATTTTGTACACTTTGATTTTTGTTTCTATGGAAACGATCAATCTTTTCAGGCGCAGAATGGCATTTGTTTTTAGAGTTGTCATGGTCACCATTATGATTTTTATTTTGATTTTGCATGGCATTCTTCTCCGAGTTGATATGGTTAATTGTGTCCTTGGACAAAGATGGACGTTTTTTCTCACCACGGATCGGAATAGGATCATCATTCCGCATGAAAAACAAAACTGGGTCGACGCTTTTATCTATATCGTCTATTTGAGAATTAATATCGTCTGCCTCATACAGTCTATCTCTCGCTTCCGGATAAAATACATTAATACCAATATTGTAATCAATCTCATCGCTGTTCGTGTAACTTCTGACATATTCGTATCCAATGTATGGGTTATACGGAATGTTTTCGCGATTTTCCTGTTTTCGGTCATTATTTTTTTTAACATTTTGTGCACCTGTCCATTTCGGTATGCCTCTGTTTCCGACACGAGATTTCGGCCTATCGTACTTCAATTTATTCAAACCTTGCTCGGGGCTTGTACTCACTTGCTTGTTCTCTAAACCATTTTTACGTGCATGTCCAGTTTTCGGTCTGGATGATACAGATAACGTCACTTCCGGTTGAAATTCGTCCGCATTGTACGAGTCCGTCGTACCCGCTGAATCAGATAAATCCGTATCTCTTGAACTGTTTAAATCGTCATTATCCGAATTAGAATTATCTTCTTCCTCGTCACCGGTACGGCGTGTCCATCGAGATTCCGGACGAGCAGACATTGGTCGATGTTGTTTGACGTCATCACTGCATTGGCTGACGTAATCATCGTCTTGTACGTCATTTGTATCTTGGCGAACGGCATATTCGTTATGACGTATATCGATTTCACTCTTAGACGCTGCGTGCACATTTGAATTATCCTTTCTTTTTGGATCCGCAATGAACGTTAAACTATCTTTACGGTTCTCCCGCGCGGCAATAACCTTCAGTCGAGTCTTTTCGGATAAACTACCGTATTTTCGGTTAGTCGTCTTTTCATAGATTCGAGTTCCAGTGATTCCATCTGCATCACTGATCTCTTTATGAAAATTGTTGAGTGGTCGCTTAGGTGGACTTCTTGGCTGAGACAAGCTCCAGGGCTGCCGCACTACTGGTTGTTTACCTGGAATCTGTCTCGGCTTCACGTCCGTTCCAATTGTATTCTGATACAAATTTCTTCGCCTTGCCGCGTTACGGGCGTTTGATATTTCGTTAGAATTTGATGGTATGGGTGCGACTTTAAAATAATTCCTTGCGTACTGATTCCGTATCGACATCGCGTTTATAATCTGATATCCAGTCTGTCCTCAGGAAATATTAACTGTGAACACAATTGACACTATCACCAAGCTTCCGTTCCGTGTGTTATCTGGGAAATCACGTGTTTAACCACAGTATTACCACTATCTTCAAAATTAATTATCTTACAATTTTGTTTGATCGGTGTACCATCTCAGAAAAGGTAGCAAAGCGTCGATAAGAATTACAATTGCACACTGGTTAATGCACGGTATGCATGACTTTTGGCAATTCATTGACTCTGTTAACTAGACTTTTATTCTATAATTCCCAGGATGTCATAACAATAAAAAGATCCAATTCCGTTATACAACGCTGTGTAACATCTTTCTATGGTGACGTCTCTGCAAACACAAGAGGAAACAAGTTAATTTTAACCATCATGTAATATTTGCACGATATCATCAACAAGGTTTCAGTAGTATTGATTGGTAAAGGTCGGCTTACTAGTGGTTGCCGTCATTGTTTTGAAATACGAGGAAAGTTCCTTTCTAATATCAGTTAAAGTGTCAAATAATATGTCGCCATTTTAATTTTCGTGCTTTTGGTTCTGACTTGTAGATAAAGAAAGGGAATCGAAGAGAAATAATTAAATAAACTTGTCTTCTACTAATCTATGTACAAATGTTACGGATCATTTAGTACGTGATGTGTGGATGTTTTAGTCGTCTGTCGTAAATGTTTTCCAAGTCTCCCATGACGCTGTCGCTGGAATATATGTTACGACGGCGTTAAATTATTCATAAGCAATTATTATAATAGCTGTTAAGTGTCAGACTCTTACTGTGAAATACTCAGGACAGCTTTACCTCAGACCATTCATGTGGAACGTAGTTTTACTGGATATGAACTTATGTCAATAGGTTCAAATCTTACATTGTAAACCATTTAGTAAACTCAGTCCTGCCAGTTCTTTAAACAAGTTTGTGTATATTTTTTCTTGTTGGTATGTAAATATAAAACAAATTTTAGATACAGATTATTTTCCAATCAAACATTAGACTTCGCAGATCTACAGCCCTAGAAAATCTTGCTATGCCATGATTGTACGAACATGATAAGTTTATTTATATACAATCCTGTAAGCCATATGGCCCATGAGGATGCATGGTATAATACAATGGTAATGCAGAATAAATGAAACATATATACATATAATCAAGTCATAAGGAGAAGGTTTTTCAAAGAAACAGATCATGTGCATTAAATCAGTAATAAAGCAATATTAAATATAAACACAGCATTTTCCCTCAAAATACATGAACCTGCAAAAATCGAATACCTACAGAAAAAACATCTACTGAAAGAAAAAAAATATCCATCTTTTTATAAGTAAAAACGTACACAAGAACTGCAACGAAAGTCGGGTGTCAACAAAAAGAAAAAACAAAATTAGAAGTGGTTAAAAGTAAAACTATCATTTAATTTATAAAATGTACCTTGGTCCTAAAGACAAACCTCAAGAACAAAGCGTGTAAGAACATGTAAGGTGTTTTATGCTATTTTATGCTATGTTTTATGTTATGTTTTATTGCTTGTTTTAGGAATTTATTTTCATTAGGCCTATGCTGTTTAAAGATTAATTAATGCCGGAGCTGTATACCAAAAAGAAACAGGTTATAGTTCATGAACTAAGATATAAACAAGCCTTCGTAAAGTGTGTCTTACCCAGTTCCTATCTAATTGCATTTATCTAAAATTTGTGTAGCCAACATTAATAATATCTTTACCCATCACTGTCGCATTTCATAGAATTAAAATATGGATATGTGCTTTCAAACGATACCATTAGAAGCATGAACAATTAAACTCCACCAATATTATGATTAAAATTATTATTTTTGCATCAGGGTTAAAATGATCAGATTGTACAGGTGCTTAAAGGCCTAAGATTTTAGATATAAATTTTGAACTGTTGTCTTTATACCAAATATCTTTTTTTTATGAATACCTAGGTCTAGTCAGCAGGTAGACTTTGTATCTTTGAACACGTATCTAAGCTGTAGAAGCAAAACAAGATAGAAATCCAGCAATATGATATCTTCATCCTGGCAATTTTCTAAATTCTGTTATTTTATCCCCCCCATGTTCATGCATCACGATCGTTGTCAATGCTATAATGCAAAATTGCAGAAGCCAGCCTTTAGATAAATGGTGGTGTAAAGTTGCAATAATTAGACAAAATCGACCATTATCGCAGTAATTCAAAATTACAGACTTAAATTCGACCATGGCACGCAATTTATGTCACGTGCAAAACGGAACTAGTGTAACATGACATACGCGAGGCGACACTTTTTCCTGTAATATTTTATTATGTTTAAAATCGATAAAAACAAAAATGACTTATATGAGACAGCTATGAATAATTGAGGCCCAGACAGGTACAGTCGTAATATTCCCTATCATGTTATAAACCCATTTTACGTGAAATTAAAGTCGGTCTATCAGTATCGCGATATACCTTATGTATCAGTCTAAAAGTATCACGATAAACCTTATATATCCGTCTAAAAGTATCGCGATTTAGCTTATGTATTAGTCTAAAAGTATTACGATATACCTTATGAATCGGACTATCAATATCGCGACATGCCTTGTGTATCGGTATACCAGTATCACGATATGCCTTACGCATCGGTATAACAGTATCACAATATGCATTATGTATCGGTCTATCAGTTTCACGATACGCAGTATGTATCGGTCTATCAGTATCACGATACTTGTAAAATAAATGATCGTATCCGATGTAACTATAAGAAATAATGACAATCGGGAAATACTGTTTTTGTAACATAAGCGCTTTTGTGTAATATTGAGCAAATAAATATAGATTTGAAAAATCAAGTTAGTTTACCTCAACATACTGATTTAATATATATTACTCGGCAGTAATTCCATGCCATTTACAAATTGTATTTTATGCAGGACAAATATTAATATGTGAGCATTTATAAAACATTTATATGTACGCAAATCTCCCCAAATCGTTTTATTAACGAGTATCTGTAGCTTTGTTGTTATACTAATGCTGCCCCTGTCGTATATTATTTGTATTTATAGTAGTGTTGATCTTCTGGGAATGTGGTCATTGCGTTGATGTAGTCGGCGTGTGTTGTTTGTTTCCGTTTTTACCTCGTGTTTTTCCATTATTGGCATTTTTCATTGCTAATTATGATGTTGAGTTGATGTTGTCGGTTTATGTTGTTTGCTATCAGTTTTCTTCGTGTAGTTTCTGTTGCATTTTAATCGTTGCTTATATTGATGTTTTTATATAATCATGATGGTGGTGTTGATGGCAATTGGTCTTCATCGCCGTTGCTGTTTAAAAAATCTAATATTGTCTAAGAATTTGCAGTTCATACCAAAGACCGAACGATGATGTCAAAGTTATGTCATTGAGTTTGCCTGTGATACAAATGTATCAACACAACAATGTTTTGGATAATGCTTCTATTTAAAGTAGCTAACCAGATGAAAAGACAATTTTAATTTATGTTTTCAAGTCAAATTGTGAATACGAGTGTAGTTCACAAACATGAAATATATCAATAGAATTTGTATGATTTATCTTTAATGTTTTATTATTTGTCACTAATCAAACGAAAGTTTATGATAGTTTTCAGTAATCTATTTTATGTTATCTACGTTTATATACATTTTATGTCCAATCCCCTGAGAGGGATGTCGAGAATCATGTCTTGTTTATCATACCATAAATCATCCTTCTCCGACTTACGAGATCTCTTAATATATAATATTAATTGGCACATTTTTCTCACACCAATAATTAGCGATGAGTTTTGAAAACATAATTTATCGTCCGCTCTATTCCATAATTACGACATCAATAATAGAAAAAGATAGGGGATCGTGTTTACGGCATGGTTTGTTGATTGGTTGTCATGGTTCCAGATTATACTGGCGAATTATTGATGAATCGGTGACTTTATTAACGAATTGCTATTAAACGACTATCATCAGTGTCATCAGAATTTACATATGACGAAGGAAAACGATACCATTGACACGCGTGACAAAAAATTATTTGTGGCTTGAAAGTTACCACTGATAGTTTGTGGTAAATCTATCGGTTTTGATACTGCCGTAGTTTGTCCATAGACCCTGCACAGAAATTTGAAAAAAAATAATGAAAAAGTCGGAAAACTGAATCGGAAAATTGTTGGCTGAAACATATAGGCAACATGAAAAACTCGAAGCATTTGTACAGTTGTGCCACATATATGAACAAGCATGCGTTGGATATGACAAAACTTTATCCAAATATATCAACAACAAACATAGCTGCAATATGATAAGCTGACAGAAACATGAGTATGGCTTAGATAAGAAATAGGATAACAATCGCTTTATATAGAATATTTACGCGGCACTTTCACAGCTATGTCATGCCTGGCAGATAAAATTATGATAAACGTTGCTATACTGACAGATTTGCATTTCATTGGTGGTTGTTTGAAAGTTAGTGTAAAGTCAAGGACAATGTATCAAATTGTACACGAATTTGGTGTTTTTAATATACTAATTACCACTAAGGCAAAGCTTTCGGCAAACAAATATGAGGGTACAGTAAAATCTAATTCCGCGACGACTTCAATATTATGTTTATTCACTTTGATATAATTATACTGTATATCAATATTCATTCCGGAACAATATAAATTGTATCATAGCTTTTTTGCTTGTCATAATGATACCATTTCGCAAAATTATACGTGAAAAAATAATACCGGAGAAAGAATGATAGCCTTATGGTTAGGATACCAATTTTTAACCAATAGAAACAAATGCAATGTGTTCCTCGCCCGATTATTTGAAAGCAAAAAATGAATTCGTTATTTAAACTATGATAAAAGATTTCCTTATCAGAAAGAAACATGCAATAAAAGTCTGATGATGTATTGCATAACACCACTGTTCAAATTTATATTCTAGCGAATGACAAGTGATAGTGTTTTGATTGCTTCGCTATGATTGTAGCACCAACGCGAAGAAAATGGCGATGATAATGTATTTATTGTACAATTATTGTCTGCAATTTTATGAAAGTCTCGGTGTATGATATAAAAGTTCCGTGACATGTAACGCGCCAGTAGAACGAAGATAATGTAAAGTTTCATTGAGATCGCATGAATAATTGTTTGTCTCGATTGTAATGCGACAATTTTATGACATTTTACGATGCGTGCTTCCGTCCTTCCTTGTATGTGTGCCTTCGTGAGTGCCTGCGAGATTGTGAACGGTTGTGCGTTCGTCCGTCCGTTGAAATACCATGCTGTTACACCATAGTGTTAATAACTAACATATTTTGTTTATAAACGATTTAGAAAACAGCGGTTTAAAGTTCTACGAGACTCTAACAGTATATATCTAGTGACCAATCAAACCAGTCTCTTTAAGAAGCATGGCTTAAAGAAAGACTCGCTGAAAAACAGCCTCTAAACAAATGTCGCCGTAAAAAAGATTGGCGGGTTTTGTGGGGTATTTTAGGGAAGATATTTTTGGGATTGTTTGTAAAAACTGTGTTTTTTCTAGGCACCCTTTTCTTATCTGTATACATCAACACAGGTATATATATATAACCCGGAACATGTGAAAGTGTAATGGAATGACAAAGTACGTAAAAGCTATACAGACAGGACTGGTGACTGCGGTTTAATCATAGTTTTATGTTGTAATCTATAGACCCAGTTGGTATTGCCGTCGATGTACTCACGCATCTGCACGCCGAACGGAATTGGGGGGGGGGGGCTTAAGTATGACTGTCTCTTGCACGGATCCCGTTCAACATAACCTAAAATATGATTTAGATAAAAAAAAACGAGTGGTGACAATTGTAAGTTAGGGCCACTGCTCATGCGTGAACAAAACAAACCGGAAAGATTTGTGTCTAAAAGCCAAAACAGAGCAGGAAGAAAAACATCAGGGTATCAATATCACCTCTGTGACCCAAAATATAGATCTCAATATTGAGATAGATAAATGAACAAGTAGAAATATAGGGGACATTGGCATTCCGTCGCTAAGTGACTGTATAAATTGGTAAAAACGTCATTTCCAGAAATGAGCAAATTTTGCTTTATTCAACCAAATTCGCTATTTTTTTCTTTTCTTTCTACATGGTATGTGCGAATAGAAAAATGAACTTTATGTACCTTAGTTTGTTTGCATTAACTGTGAGTTGATGATGGGAATGAATCGATAAGTATATTGAGTATTATGTTTTAATGGAACTTAAGTAGATTACTCATCTGAGGAAATATTGCCATGGTAACCGAACTGTTTGTCTCCATTATAAATATCCATGTGACACTTCGCGTGATCAAGATAAGAATACAATTTATACCCAATCGATAGAGCAAACTTAACATTACACTGACTTAAATAGAACATGTAGGCCTACATTTTCTTTAATTATATACGAAACTCAAACTCAGATTGACGCCATTAAATCACAATAATGAAAATGTACAAAAATTTAATTAAGGATCCGGTATAAGTGTCCTTCATATGTTTTTACGATGTTATCTGACTCATGATATTAAAAATAAGATTTTAAAAGCTAAAGTCAAACTTAAGACTACTTAGTATCCTTCGAAAAAAGTTCGTCTACTGTTACGCGTCTCGCTCATTTAAAAATCCCTAGCCCCAAAACTTATTAAGCGCTTTTAATGAAGCAAGAATGATATACAAACAAATGATGACAAAATAGGATGCCTACCTACCTACATACCTACCCATTGTTACAAGCTTAAGTAGCGATACCACAAACAACCGTTTTTTATTATGGTTACGTATAATGATTAAAACGTTCAAAATGAAATTCATCCTCTACGTCATTATTATAGCAAGATAGGATTGCATTATCGCTCATTTCTTGCTTTTATATGACATTTAAACATGAAAGCATAAAAAACATAATTATTTCCTTGTACCTTTTGTGTTTATATTTTAAAATTCGACCGTATATGGAAATCATTCCAATTATGAACGCATCAAAATAAACAACTTCAACGAACAATGCAAAAAACGGTTCAACAGTATGATGTCTCTTGTGGTATTTCACATTCATGTTAATTGACTCTACAGTAAAATTACGCATCCGAAACATAATTGGCAACACGTATGATGTGATTCGTGATAATAACTTTATTATCATGTAAACTGTGATAATAAGTAAGAATTCCTTATCTGATATCGTATTAATTATTTGATACATAGATATCGATATAAATATGAATACAGTCATGTACCCGAAATAACCCAACGCCCCTCAAAATATATTCGACAAATGGTGTACTGTAGAACTCGGCTACAGTGAATTCCTAGGTATTCATTACTTTTACTAGCCGTATACAATGTATATGGAAAATCAAAGTACTGAAAGTACTGTCGGACTTGATTTTTACCATACGAGACAAAAGAGAGAAATGTGTACCCACATCGTTCGAGCCCATACAAATATTTTAACATTTAAAATTACGGACCGTTTTTTCATTCATATTGTAATGCAGGTCATATGCATATAGCTAAATGACATAAGCTAGGGCTTTACTATAGTCCCTTTGCTAAAATTTTAAAATGAAAAAAGCCTGATATTGGAAAGTTTAATGATTAGCACATTAATTGAGGACAATTTAATTGCATTAAAAACTCTTTATTGTACAAAACTTGTAAACAACACTTCAGTAACAGTAAATACAAACATTGATTCTTCTGGTTTTAACACAACAGAACATCGTCGCATTGAACACATTCAGGGTCACTCAAATCAAAAAGGTCCTGACACAGTAGAGTAAGACCTATATGACCTATAGTTAACCCGATGTTGCATGAAATTCAGACGTGATTATGTAATTCTAAATAATCTGGCGTAAAAAGGAACTCTAAAACAGTAAATTTTAAAAGCACGTATCCAGTAATTTACGTTCGTATTTAGCGACTCGAATTATTATTCTTAAGCCGCAGTTTTAACATTCAACCTTCGATAAATCAAACTCCCCACATCGGTTACGCTTTGCTACTAGCCACTGCGGGGAGTGAGTCTATAAATAGCGATTCCGTCATCAAAATAACACTAGTTGGTGTGAATATCACGGAATACGATTAAATGAGAATTCGCTTTGTAATATTAAGAAATGTTAGAAAGGCACAAAACACACACATCGATGGTAGATTGTTGCAAATGCATGACTAAGTCCGTGGAGATTTTTCTGAACTATCGAACGAAAACCGAAAGTAGAACTACTTTTACGGCAAGATATTTTATTGGACAGTGAATACGCGGTTTTAATTATACGCATTTGAAAATCTCATGTATCTACCGACAAGCACTTATTTAGATACATGACTCTTTCCATGTAGTTACAATAGAATGATTTGACATGTATTTAGATCTGACACACTTAATTGGGGAAAGATTCCAGATACTTCTATATAAACATACCATTTAGTTGCGTACTATTTCCTTTATGTGGCATTCTTTTAACCAAGCTGTTATGGAGTCCAGCGACAAATATAAGTCAACGATTACAAAGGACTTGATTTTGATAAAAATCAAGTCCAAAAACACATACAAATGAGAATCCGATCTTGTGAAACATCTACTCATCCGCAGTCACGTTCTTCTTTACATCATGTTTGTATATAAATAGATTATTATGATATGTTGTTGTAAGTTAACTGTGAAATTACTACTACGGGCACTGAGGCCAATGTGAATACACAATAAGGCCTACCTACTCGTACATGGAATTACAGTGACGTGAAAAAGGCAATGGTTAACATAAGATACATGCATATATATGTACATATTTGCACAATTACTAATTACAAATATATGGGTATATGAGGCTAACCTTTCCTATTCTTTTATAAAAGTTGACAACAATTGATGAAACATACGTAAAGTATAAAAAGAAAGTATATTTTTGCGTAAAGTATATCATTAAACGATCTGTATGATATGATGACGGATGCGCACTGGGATAAATAGATACCTGTGTTAGCAGCCATCTCCCAAAAATGGCCACCCTGTGAATAAATGCCATTCTTTTAAAAACCGTCATTGATTATTAAGATACAAAATTGGAACTTTGTACTGACATAGCTTTCTATAACTACATTAACATGGGTTTTACAAATCACTATTTGAAACAGATTTGATCTACTTCATGAACAAACAGTGTGGTGGCGATTTTATAACGGTATGAATATGATGCAGTGAGTATACGATTGTTCGATGATGAATATTTATCGATTTTAACGCCACGATACCGAATGGACGATTGAAGGTTATTCTATAAATGTACCTTTATGATACTATTGGTGTCAGTACGTGTGTGTGATGGAACCATGACTCCACGACTGACTATAATTCATTGTTTCATCGCATCGTTTCCATTGTCTTGAAATTACTACAAATCATCACAATTAACTTTCCTTAAATCGTTTAAAAGGGGCTCATTTTAGTTATTACAGATATCTGTAGGATTTAACCTATCGACAGGTGAACTACATTAACGCTAAAGGTCCAAAATCGATTCTCTTCTAAAAATATTAACTATGCTCATCAAACGCTTTGTATTTTCCCATCTATTGCTGTCTGTCATTTTCCATACGATCTCGCCGAGTTAACAAGCAGTCAGTATGTTCTTGTCAATAACTTATCATATGTTATCACTCATTACTGATCACGTGACAATAATTGCAATTACTTAATGGGGTTGGTTTAGCAATCATCACGTGACTTATCATTTGAGCAAAATCAGATTGCACCTAGCAAAATTGAATCAATCAAATCATTTAATTATTATAACGACTTATTCTCGATTGATCTACAAGTGAAAATGTAAGTAATATTCACACTAGGAATACATACCCTATTGACAACGATACTCACTATTACACGTAACCACTCGGGTATTTCCGTAGTTGAGAAAAACTTTCGTTAGACAAACGCCGAGGCGTTCCGATTGACTCACTATATGTAATTGGTAAAAGGGACTAGAGCCCAGATTTATATTTTTTCTTGTTCCAAACTGATCATATGTTATTATAATGAATTATGAAATAGGGTAGATCTAATATCAAACATTAATAAATAGTCATAGGACAGTATATGTGCAAATAATGAAAGCATATTATATGTTATTAACTTAGATGATATTACGTATACATAATACATTATTATTGAGAATCAAATCAGAATGTGTTAAATGGAAATGCGTTTAATGACCCTCTTTCCATGAAAACAAAATACAGATATTTAGATAAAGTATTCAATGTTTGTGAATGTTTTGAAGATAACAAAAATAGTTTGTGTATCATTGGTAAAAAAAAATATGTTTTAAGATACGTAGTGTATAGTATTTTGGACAAACAACAATTCTATACTTGTTTACGTCTTTATTTATGTAGAAAAATATGTATATATAGCTTTAAGCATACAATAAAAAATTAATGATAATTATGTTCAAATTCAGCAGTGATTGATTATTCTTTGTTCGCACATATAATTAAGACATAGTAACTAAATATTTCTAAATGACAGTAGGCATTGTAGTTGTGTTTAAGTTTATTTTGGTTATTCATATATTATTCTTGTGTTAATATGGAGTCCAGTCCCTTTGTTGCAGGATGTCTATTGTATGTCATTTTGAAATTTACTCCCAATAATTAGATTTTTGTAAGTTTTACAGACGTCCATCTGGAGTTACGGCCCTTTAAAGTATCCCATGTAGATATAGTGTTAACTTCAGGTATCTGTCGTTCATGCATGCATAACAAAAATGCAACTCGACATAAGGGTAATATCAACATTTAAATCGGAATCGTTGAACAGAGACATTGGTATAAATAATTCTGTTTTAATGGAGTCCCACCGGCAAGGCATCGTTTTATCTAATTTGCATTATGTCAATATTTCAGTGACAGTGTATATGTATGCAAATAATGATTTTTTCTACCGGTTGATTACGTTGCGAATTGACATAGATTTTGCCGTTGTAATTATTTGTTCATATATACTAAGTAACCCAATGTCTTCATCAAAGCATGGGAAATTAGCCATTGATACGGCCGCAAAATCTCATTGAGCACACGTGTTTCCAAGACAAACTTTGTAAAACATTGGCGACAGTCGTGAATCATCGTGTATTTCCGTATACCCGTAAGTGACATATACCCAACAGTCGAGAAACAACGGGTAATTCCACATCCCCTTAACATGCATTCATTATACTGACAGAATATTCAACAATTGTGATTCGTACAGTACAACCGTCCCCTCTATAGAACAGAACAGAACAGAACATATCGTTTACTAACTCAAATCGCAAATACAATACATGAGTATACAAAATACTATATACATATTGCTTAACAATCAGTCATAGTATAAAGAGAATCCTAACAAATGTAAAAATATGGCTAGCTCATACTTGTTTTATTTTTATAATGAAATTATGTTTACGTAAGGTTAAATAAAACAAAAAGCGAGTACATAGGTAATATAATTGTGTAAGTAATAAATCGGACTTTAGTCTAAAACACAGCAGATATGAATATGGTGAATCTATTTTTGACTGGATGATGATTTAGTTAATACTATTCTGTTGCTTGGATCAATCTAGTTTGTATCCGTAATAACAACCATAATACAAGAAAACTATATGGTTTCTTGACAATCGTTCTCACATGTTCTCACGTACGCAAACGCACGCTCGCACTCACACACACACGCGCATAGCCCCCCCCCCACACACACACGCGCGCACGCACACACGCACGTACGCACAAACGCACGCGCTGGTACTATTATGGTCTGTATCTATGATAACTCTTTGTTTTATTCTCATCAGTTTTGCTTCATTCACTAATTGATAACTGCACGATGTCATATCAGAGACGAATCATAATTTATACATAAGGAAATGGAAATCTGTCCAAACATGTGTTACACAGTCACGAACTTATCTCAATTCATTAAGTCAGTACGTGCGTAGATGATGTAAAGCTTTTAATATCTATCAATAGAGTATATTTTGCAAGCGTTTTAGCATTCAATGTTATATTTCATCAAGTGAATGCATTTTGCAAACGTCTTGGCGTAGATGAAGAAGATCATTTAATATTAATTTCATCAAGTTCGTTCATTTTGCATGCATCTTAGTAAAGATGATAAAGTGCATTATACTAAATTTTATCAAGTTACCAGTAATTCATTTACAAGCGCCTAACGCGTAGATGATGAAAGCAATTAGTCTGTTTATTTTGTCATTGAAAACAATTACGAAACTGATACAGAAAGCATTTAGTAACAAGTAGTTCCTTTCATTTTGCAAATAAGCACGTGAAATAAAACACGTGGAGAAATTAGGCTAATGGTTTTCAATGTGTGTCTTGTGTACACTGTCGAAGTAGTAGTGTTTAAACAACATGGTCATATTACAATGGTATTAATTGATATAAAACCACCTGTAAAGCTACAGAAAATAAATCTGACTAAAACACTAGTACAGTTTGTTTAAACAAGATTTGTAACATACAAGTTGGCAGTTCGCAAATCATTGGCTACATACTGTCACATTTGAGTAAACGATACCTTCAGAATAAAGGTCACTGTTTAAAACAGAACAAAAACCTTTCGTGTAAAACCGCCTGAGAAATCAGGAACTTCTGCTTCATATGGTGGCCTTTTTTTAAATTTGACAAAATATCAACTTATTCTAGACAGAAAAAGTGTGCTTACACGTTTTAACACAATATTTGAACCGCTTTTAAGTATCTGTTTACGTTTTCTGTCTCAAAGACAAATATTAACTTTCCTGTTGAATTACAACGCTCGATAATGCCGACTTGATGTTGTTTTTACGAGTGAAAGAAGGGAATTCCTTCGTAACAATTCATGAAACGTGAGCGGTTTATTTGTCCAAACATTTATGACAAATGAAAAATTGTACAATTGATCGGTGCCTGTCAGAAATTGTTATTTATCATAATTCAATTATATTTGTGTGAAAATGAATTTCAAAAACATGCTTTTTTTAATTGCGATTGCGTGTCCCAGAATAAAACAAGGAGGCATGTAATTGTTGGTTTATGGATTTAATGATTGATAAATGAACATATTTATTCCAGGGTTCGTTTACAACAATTAAACCCAAAAAAATCAACATAATTTTAATGATGAAGTAATAGCACTGCATACAAGTGAATTCACTACGAATTAAGCCTTTAATAATGCAATTGTTAAACAAACGTACATCACTTATTTGTGCAAAGAATCTGTTGCATTAAACACATGTAGAAATCCACTACAAATATCGGCAATACTATATTATTGGTCCTGGCTTCAATATATACAGTCAAACCATTAAACAAGGACCATATCCTTGTGAAAGACAAAATGTGGCCCTAATTGACATGTGACCTTTATTCCGGGGTCATTTTGTTTTACATACGAAACTGTAATGACGTTTTTTTTTCAAAGAATAGCCTTTATTTACTGGGTGATCGTAACCTTGAGAAGTCCACTAACTCATGTTTGACTTCATATCAACTTTCATGAAATATCAATAAAAGGATATAGATAATTATTAATTCAGATTTCCTGCAGTCAATCTGCAGATGAGTTCCTTTAATGATCAAAAGAACTTTCCGCCATAAGATCACATTTCCGCTGAAAACAGACTTGAAGAAGTTCGTGATATTTTGCGGATTGCGCTTATTAAAAGGTAACCTGATATATGGTTTAATGGCGGTTTGTGCATGCTGTCTAAGGTGACTTGTCACTTGTTAATAGGATCAACATGTCAAGTACTGAGTCACCGTGGACGATGCGAGGTCATTATGGGGTCAAATCAAGGACGCCTCTTTTAAGACGTAAAAGTGGAAACAATCAATACTGACTACCATTTTTGTTAGCATTTCTTTAACAGTAGATTGCCATCAGAAAACCTGTAACATGAAAATTTACGAATCGTCATTTGAAGGAGCTCAACTTTAGATCGACATTGTATAATCGTTAATCATGAAAACTAACAGTTCCTTTAACGGTTAAATTCAAACTCAGCATTACCTTATTTCTTTTGCGTAAAATTACGATGAAGTGAAATTAGTCTTCAACTTTCGAAAAGTAACTGAACCTTTAAAACGAGTATCTTCATTGGCTTTAGTGTTTTGATCGAACCAGACATACAGCCCCTGGAAGAAAATTGTGAATAGAAAATCAACCGTCCGTCCGTGCGTTCGTTCAAACGAAAAGTCGACGTCAAAATTCCAGGGCCCCCCCCCATCCATCCCGCCAAAAAACTGGTTGCGCATGAGTTCGCCGCTTCAGAGTCGACTGCGCTGCTAAATGTACTTAGAAAGTGTAGCTGTTCTAGATATGCATGTACCGTGCTATAGTTTATACTAGTCACACGATCAAAGTAAAAAAGGCAGCTGGTTCTCGTCAGCCTCTGATCCATTTAATGTTACATCTGATACTCTTTTATGTACATTAGTTGTCACTTAAAAAACAAGGTTCATAAGCTGGAATATTGAAGAGCGGAACTTTCAAACGGTAGATTAATCGTGTCTTTACCGGCGCATGCAATTGCTACAGCAAACATTATTATTGACACGCGTAAATCGCGCAAAATTGTTGATATTTCAATGTTAGAAAATACCAATCATACAAGGGAACGACTCCCCACTGTTTATTATGGTTACTGGTGATGCGACAAGTCAGGAATGATGGAAATATTGACTTGTCATAAGCAATCGCGCGGCATGCAGCGTTTTAAACATTGTCCTATTGTTTATCTAATTAATCATTGTAGTACTTGGTAATTCCCGGTGCAACTCGGTAATACTCGTATATTTTAGAGTCATAACAAAAATGTAAGTTAATGAGTTTACGTTACCATCTCAATGTTTTTATGCTATATTTGGCAACGTTTTCAAACTTTTGTTCTGAAAATATCGTAAAACATGTACAAGGATTCAGTCATCCAGGTTAATGTCCGGACTAACGACTTGATTCGGACCAGGGAAGCTTTTCAGTACCATGAACCGCAATCAGTTCATTATTTTAACCATTTATCAACCAATTTGGTTTACCTCAGGCAGAGATTTTTTTAATATAAAGGTGAAAATACAGAAAGCTGGTCAAAGGAGAAAAACATGGAAGAGGCAAATTTGGGGAATATATTAGAGAAACATGTATGTATGTACACTAAATTTTGTATTCTTGTACACATAGCCTCTTTCATGTGTACACACAATCCAAAATATAAAATAAAGACGTCCTGATATATACATATTTATAAGTACTCGTGTTTATTTGAGTTTAAACGCCCCTTTTCAACAGTCTATGTTATATGAGGCGAACAGTTCATCTAAACGATGAACCAGTACTAGACTCCCATCCTCCGTAAGCAACGGTCTATTTTCTCACATAGACAGACATGGTCTGTAGCAGGGCTCGAATCGACGACCCTCCATCAGTGAGAGGTGGCAGTGAAGTCAAAGACCTTTACCACTAGATCACGGAGGCGGGTCTACGTTAGTTATAAGACTGTATGACTCAAATATGACAAGGAGCTCTCGCGATATTGCTTGTAGTGGTGTCAAAACTGCTGTGCAATGATTTGATTAATTTAAGAATCATATGCTGGTGCAAAAATGAATCAAATTATGTCCATTGAAGCACAGCTGTGTATTATGTATATTGTAAGTACCGACTATTCAAACATTGAGAAAGTGAATCTTAACTTTAGAGTAGAATAGTATCAGGCAATGTGTCATTATTAATTACAGCTTGGTGAAACACTATCTGTTTTGTTTCTGTTATTTTAAGGGTATCTATGACCAACATTTGTTTGTACAATAATACCTTATTCAGCGACCACTTCAACATTTAGACCATCTCAGACATTCATTAACTTGATATTAAGACCAGCCGCGGAACAAAACCATGTGGTATATTCCTAATGACGTTGTCTTAAGTAATCAAATTGACACGTAAGTGTAATGAAATAGAAATATATAAATTGGGCTTGAAAACACAATTGAAATGGTCACTAAATGATGTTTTAAGGTATTTTTTTCTCTGAATTAAAGATAGGTAAGTCCCTCTAGAAGAAACAAGTCATACACATACAGAAAGAGGATTGTATTAAACTGATAGGACGTATTCCGTGTATTAATTAGATACAGGCATTTCATACTGATTTAAGAAGATTTCGTGAAGACATCTCGTAGATTTAATTACAAACCTAATCGATTGAAATCTAAATAAGCTGCTTTGCTTATATCTGAATATGTAACTGATGGAATCACAGTAGATACCGCAATAAGCCGCGGTTACTAATTATCTTCAAAGACAAAATTAATTTAGTAGGAAAATGTTTGTTACGCGATACATTCATGCATGATCACAACGTATTTCTAATATCATTTTGGCTTAGCTTTACGATGTGAATCATTAATATCTTAATTAGACAGACGATAATCTTTTTATTCATAAAATCTTCGAATTCTGTTATTAAATACTTGAATTTTATACGCTCGATGCATTCTTTGCGACTGTCTGTCAACGTGATGACAAATAATTAGTCTCGGATCTAAGCGCCATAAATCGTTATTGGTCAGTCGAAGACTTATCCAAAACAAGACCATCAATGACTTATAGTTTACTATTCTCAAACAGTTGATTATTTACCGATTTTCCTGAAACTTCTGGCTGGAACAATATCACGCCACAGAGACAAGGATAGCTTGTTACTTTTGGCGACCGTAGAAGGTGTGGCTTTGAACATTTCATGTGTTATGTTTCCGTAATCGAGATTTCATTGTTTCATGGTCGATTAATCTCGCACAATATCTGCGTCGACATTTTATCTAATTAATTATAAAAAATCCTATACAGAGTATGTTTGCGAATAGAAAATTTGATACGCAATTTTGTTATTAATACCATACAGAAAGATGTTTTTACTCCATTGCAGAAGAGCATAATAAATGTTATACTGTTATCAGATATCTGGAATTAATCAACGAGAGAAGCTGGGCAGTACAGCTATTTACCACAGGTAAAAGTAACATACATGTGATGGTGTAATTGTTATAGATTCAAATTTATCCATTTCTGTGCTAAATAAATGTCACTGCCTTGTTTAACTGATCTTAAATATATACACTGCAATCTCTCCAGAGCAACAACATCCTTCGACAACAGAAATATTTTTTGCCCTTGCATGATTTAACTGTTAATATAACCTCTCTAGAGCAACAACCTCACAACAACAGCATAATTGTGCAACTCCCAAAGGGTGTTGCTTTGGAGAGATTGTGCTGCACATGTAGATATGTTATTACTGTAAGTATACATATCAGCTGAACGGAGTCGTATTCTTTGACAGTTTTTTTTCACTTTAGTAGAGTTCATGTATATTGTTTTCGTTACATGAAATGACTGCAAAAATACGAGGGCGTCCTTTTAAAAATAAGCTTATAAGAACAAATACTATGAAGACTGGATATAAACCTCATCCTTGGTTGTAATATTAAGGTGATCGTATCGTCAAATTGAAATAAAGAGTACCACACCGATAACAAGACGAAAACATAGGGGGTCGTTATATAAGGAGAATGTCTAATTAACTCTTTCCTTCCAATCCACTGTATCTACATTATATTCATAACATCAAAACCACTCAATCATTAGGATGTTAGTTCAGTTATGCCTATTGGAAAAAATTAACAATGTGAAAATGTCATTTATTTACTAAATGACGGAGTCTTTTTAAGGTATATAACACGTGCAACAAAACAATGTGTTTAATTTTGAATACTTTAATATAGAAGTGAGCGTTAAGTAAGTGTTTAATTGTATTATGTTTCTAATGAAATGGATAAAAGATTTGTTTAAACATTATTTTCTAATATTCAATAATTCGGGGTTTTCGCTGGTTGAAACTTTAATCTCATGGCATATGGGAAATTTTCGAATGATAATAAATCAGTAAATTAATTAACAAAAGTATTTGATTTTTACGTATACACCAAACCATACCAATATTGATATTTCAGAGCCAAATTTTATGACACAGAACACCAATATTTGCGATTTTAGAATATTCTATGCTTTTTTAAAGATATAAATGCGACGATTGTTCCGATGATGTGTTTAAAAGGAAAAAGTGCCTGAAATATCCACAACGATTCTTTAAACAAACATTCTCTGTAAGATAAATATTACATACACAACATCGGGGGGATGGGGGGGGGGGGTATCATCATGTTGATATGAAATAGATTCACCTTATTTTTCAGTCAAATCTGATCATAAATATATGATTAACTAATATTGTGTTAGTTTCATATTTATAGCATTTTGGTATTCTCAAGGACATGTTTGTTTTAATTATTCTACTACAATCTGTCAGTCGATGCTCAATTACAAGCCGTAGGCATAATATGCATCCAGAAATTTGAGAAAATTTATGAAATTTCACACTTGAAATAAGAAGTTAAATGTTTGTTAACAAATAACCAACGCGCAATATATTTTATAGAAAATATTTTATAGAAAATGTGTCCAAAAATATGATAGGTCATGATAACGAAATGTTTTATAGTCAAAATGGTCGCTAAACGATGCTTTATTATATGTTTTCACATTTCTGGAATTTCTTTTTCTTTAATCGGAAAAGATTTCCATTCGATCTTTCTGAATAAAAAAAGAAATGTTTCTACAAATACCACGTATTTCAATAAAAAAAACGGGGGTGTTGGAAAAAGTTTTTTTCAGCAATATTCAGTTTAGACGGTTGTACTAGTAATAATTATATGTTTCACTACAATGATTAGTTGTTGGAACAGAACTAAATACATTAAAGATACATTTCATATCATGCTAGCCTTGTTTGGGATACACTGCCATTTAATCTAAGACCAGTCAATTCATTATACTTTTTTCAAAATACAATTTGCGTAAGTTTATTCTTAGCATGCAATTTCTATAATCTAATTATTATATTTTCATACCTATACTCTGGGTGTAAAAACTTTTATTTTTCAGTTTTAATGTTTTTATACCGTTTACTCAAAAGTGTTACTTATTCTAAAAAGCAATTTATGTAATTATTGATACATGTTCTCAATCAAGGAGTGTTTGTCAGGCCACATTGAAAATAAGTCAAATGTTTTGTACATTTTACTTAATGTGTACACCTTCTACAAATAAAGATATAATTATTATTATATTATTTCTATCAAATGAATAATTTTCGGGAAAAATAGTTTAAGGAGCCAAAGACATTTAATCTGAATATATAAAAAATATTGGACACATTGAAAATGTTATGAATAAATATCACAGAAAATATGACGGAAACAAATGAAAGTACAAAAAACACTATATTCACTTCAGACAATAGACAAATAAAATCAGAAATAAGCCACATACCTTCAAATAAACCTTAGTTACATATCTGACAGAAAATACCACATTCTTTTATCATAAAGTCAACTTCCAGTGTATAGTTCAGCAGACGACACACCAGATATGAAGACATCAAGTCATTATGTCATCTATGTAGCTGATATTTCACAGATAATTACAGACATTCAATTCCTACTGGTACCAGGCTTTGAAAGCTTAAGTCACGTGATAACATGAACATTGGTGAACGCGCTAAAATTCGCTTCCAATATCGAATATCGCAGATGGACTAAAAGCGATAATACGTCGCTTAATGTCATGGAAAAAACCCTGCATGGTAACGGATGAAAATACAGAACATATCATCGCAGATGTATTGTCCATATTTGGTATTTATCACGTTTAACATGTACAGGTATTGCGCGAATATATGTTGTGGTGGTGTTTAAATATTGCATTAGCGTAATTGTCCATTACTTGTTACAATAGCAATTAATAGTTGGTGTGTCTGATGCAACATAATACATTAATACAATAAACACGTTGACAGACAGTATTATTTACAAATTTATGTGAAGGAACTCTTTAAATGTACCCCTGTCCAATAAAGCATGAATCAAACGTGCGATATTAAAGACATTGAACCAGGAATGCGAGGCATGTGACCTATGGACCAGAAAGTCCTCTAATTCCACAGTAGGGGGTAATAAAACAGACAGGGTCATTGATAGACTAGCACCTGTTTACATAATCTGTTACTCTATGCTTATTAAAACAAAAGCAATTTAGTCATAAACTTATTATCACTGTAAATCAATAAAATCTATAACCCCACTTTTTGACTAGGTGTCAAGTCTACAGACTGTGACCAGACTGGTTTTATCTGATTAGGGGCAATAATACAATTAAGAGATTAGACCACATGTGGATTTTTTTTGGGGGGTCACTTATATAGTAGCTGTTCAATGTCTTTAAACTCACTTTTAAGTTTTTACTCAAGAATCAGTAAGAAACCAGCCTCCGTTAAGTCACAGTGTACTTTTCTCCTTACCAAGGACTTATATACATACATGGATCCGCAACTTCCGTATCAACAGTTTAAAGTAATCAAATCCCGCGATAATAAGACGTGAATTAACGGGAATACAAGCTATTGTTTACAAAAGCGAAAATACGAAAATATCCGTGATAATCCGAATGATAATAACAGCGAAAATATCCGTGGTATTCCGAATGTTTAATCTCGGAGACGATTATAATAGATGTCCGCCATCTTGGAATTTAAAATGTTCGACTGATGCCTTTTTCAATGCTTATAATAACTTAGACTTTGTGGATTATAAATGTATCTCAATATCTTTAAGGAATTTGTTGCATCCTTTACCAATCTCCCGTGCCCAATTGCCAGAGTTCTTTAGTATAATCAAATTCGTCAACACCCAATTACAGCTGTCGGACATTGCCGAGTATATATAGCAATGCATTGTGGGATCGCCGAACGATATCGTTTGAGCTATTTTTAGCAGTTGCGAATCCATGTATGTATATAAGTCCTTGTCCTTACACAATCTCTAAAGTAGTGTTTTCATAACATTTTGTCATATTTCCTTAACAATAAATGTATAGATGCTGCTTCCGGCTTCTCGTGGTGATATTTATAAAAATATATTGTTTTTATTGTTTATAATGTCAGTAATACCTCAACTATGATTGACATTTGTATATATTAACAAACAATATCGTTGAAAAACGACTTTTAACCCACTGAAACATAGAAAATCAAATTAAATCCATTCATTCAGGAGACTATAATTAAGTAGCCTGCTGATTATCAAATAGAGTCAATAAGTTGCAGTTTTTTAACCCTAAGTAAACACCATCTCAAATTAAAACCACATTTTTTACTTCTCTAAAACTGAAACTTGTCATTAAAGGGGCATGCCCAGGAACTGCTGTGTCTTTTTTTTCGTACACCAAAAATGCGTTTGTCACTTGTAAAACCAATTGTTAATGAAAAGTCAAAGAAGAATGTGCGTTCAAAAATGACCCTATAACGAGCAAGTCGGTATTTGTAAGTCGGTTTGAATAAAAGGCTGTCAGCCTTTTATTGACGACAACGATTGTTCCGATACGTCTGAGAGTTTAACTGAGCATGTGCGCTGCCTTTCAAGTGAACATAACATGAGCAATACTTACCATTTCAGTTTATTGACATTTTTCCGCGATGTTTTCGGTTTTGACAGATAACGAAAGGGTCGATGTGTGAAAATGACGAATAATTTCTGAGGCCGAAATCAGCAGGTTTGGTAAATCTTGAAATGTGTATTTTGAGTAAACTTGCGGGATATTTTGTAAATATTTTACAGGGCTTTCATTAATTGATTTAGGCATTAAAATGATACCAATTTGAATGCTATTCGAGACGCTTCAGTTCCAGGGCATGCCCCTTTAAAGAAATGTTTAACTTTAGATGGCACTTTCGTGTAATTTTGAAATTAGGACCCCCCCAAATGTTCACACTCTGGTCGACTGAATAATATGTTAAAACGAGGGTCACCCCAAATGTTCATACATTAACCGATGTTAATATTTACACCGCATATATTTTACTGATTTAATTGGTTATGTCAAAATACCTTCTGACACTGATAAGCATTTTGCAGAGTGTATCTGTCTGTAGAAAAATGATGGATTTAGAGTTTTTTCTATAATTTGTTTTAACAATCAATTATGATCTGCAGTCAGAGCCAAGTTTCATCGTGTTTTATAACATGACGCAATATCAAAGTTTGACAAAAGATTTGAGTTTTGCAATGTCTGATGTTGTGAAGCTTATGTAATTTATGCAGTGTATTTTGTGTTGTCAATTTGGAATTGTTCTTCTTATCTTGTTTCAATTGCAGGCCTTTTGAAAATAACATGCGCGTACCTGTGTAATTTGTAAATATTTCCGTGAGGCTGGGGTGGTACTTATATATTGAAAGCAAATGTCTTTAACATTTTTTTCTATTGATCTAGTTGTATGCACTTCTTTATCAGAACAACAAATAAGTTAGGTAAATAGGGCTTAATGTGCATCTTTGTAATATGTTTTGAAAAACTGTGATATAGCATGATAATTATACTGCATTACTGATCGACTGACCGTCCGACTTCGCTATCACATTACAATGTGCAGTACTGTACTTATAATAGTCTTTTAAAATTCAGATTTTTTATACAATCACAACATCATCTCTCAACAAAACGATAATCATGGACTGGCTGCTTCTGGTATTAACATCAGAGTTGTTTGTACTAAAGGGCCTGTGATAGAGGGGTTCGTGCTATATATATATAAGAGGGTTCCGTATAAGAAAGGTTTTCATGACATAGGGGTTCATACTGGAGGACTTCGTATTAGAGGAGATTTCGTGTCACAGGGGTTCATACTAGAGGTTTCGTATTAAAGTGGTTTTCGTGGCACAGGGGTTTGTATTTGAAGGGGTTCGTATCAGAGATATTTTCGTTTTAGAGGGATTTGTATTTGAGAGGTTCTTATAATTCGGTCAGACGTAGCCTTTGATTGATAAAATGGTCGTTTTGTTATGATTAGTTTGCGATCAATCTTGCACTCTGTATATTGATTCTTGACTTCACAGACCATTTCGTGAAGATGTATTCTACTGATATCGCAGGTAGTTACGTGTTTATGGCAAATAACATCGCTAGATGGTTATTGTCATAACATAAAGTAGTGTGTTCATATGCATGAAAGGGCGTCTATTCATGTACATTCATATGAATAAAACATGTTTTGTTTTAATTTAGAAATTTGAACGAGGGTTGTTCGAAAAGTCTCCAGACACGCCCGTATCTATAATAATTATATAAAACTTACAATTGCAAGTTCAAATTTGGTGAATGAGTGATTAACATAATTATAAACTCAAACATGAAAACAAGAACCACTAAAGTAAAACCAAAATATGGTCATAGAGCGCAGTTCGCCGTTATTCTGATATCTATCATGGTCGTTTGTACTGAGGAGTGTGCTTTTTTTGTTGCTGTTTAGTTTGGTTTTAACGTCGCCTTAATAGCCCGAGTCTTTCGGCGACTATTTCTGTTTTTACTGTCGTAGACTACTGGGCTATACCAGGGTAGAATCACTGATCGTTCGTTAGTTAGCTGGGCTTCCTCACAGGTGAAATGTGCCTCCAGGTTTCGGTTGAGGTTCAAATTAACAGAGATGAGGGACTGAGGATTACAAGTCTGAAACCTTATCTTCTCGACCATGGAGGCCCCAATCTCATGGAGTGTAACTTTATACTTATTTGTCTGTTTAAATTATGTTTGGTGCATATATTTGGTAACTATTTTGAGTTACGTCACAGTTTGCAACAAACTGTGTGGAAATGCAAGCTTACCATTGGTCAATTTCGGTACTGAGAGTCAAGAAGATGATGGGTCTTCAGATATATCCAAACGTTTAGTCTTTGACATATAACCTTTCGCTAAACTTTTTAACATAATCAAAGTGTAGTTGTAATTTGACAAAACAGATTCACAAATTAAATTTAATTTCGTTTGACTAACTGTACAATGTATAGATTCAATGACGCATTAATTATATAGAAATTCAGCCAGTATCACGTGCACGTGCATGGCCGTTCACACTCAATAATTTGTTCACTATACATGTATATGCAAATTCAACAATTTCCGAGTGCATAGCCATATACATTTAACAATGCATGCGTTCACTAAATACAAATTCAACCGGTACCATGTACATATCCGTATACACTCAATTAGGCGGTCACCATAATTATATAAATTCTACCAGTTCCGTATGCATAGTTTTATAGACCTAATACTGCGTTCACTTTGATACGCAATAATAACCTTGGCACATTAAAAATGCAAGAAAGATGACAAATTGCTGGCTTTCGTGTATAAATATGATAATGATGTAACCATTTTTACGGTCCATTTGCAGTATATGGAAGATACGACATAGTTACGTTTTGCTAATTGATTGTCCGTTTTCATGTGTTTCACAAAAAGTCTTATATTCAGAAAACAGTTGACAATTTAGCAGTTTGGGGGATTACATAAAACCTGCGTGTTAAGAATTGTGAATATGAACGTCAATTTCAAGCAATGACCGGAATGAGTATTTACCATTGCCGTTTACAATCTGAAACTAACACAAAAAAAACATCGGGTTCGGCAGATAACTCCAAATGGTTACGGATATGGGTCAAACGGAAACTATACCTTTAATTCGGTTAAACAGGTTCCCGTTGACTCAGTCTGTACATACTATTAGGACTTTTGTGCTGTGCAACATGTAACGGAACCAGTTTATATTTCGATATCTCAGCCTTTGACATGGATTTGTAGATTATTGGTTAAATAGATATTGAACACCATCGGTAACATGCATGCGTAGTTATATGACATACAGGTTATCGTTTTACAAATCCTGCCATCCTAGTATCCTACATGGAACATTCAATGAAATTATGTCTACCGTTTTTTATTAAATTGCTGGTCAAACTAAGAGCTATTTTAAATGAATAAAATCATGCTGGTTCACAAGCATTATTTACGGACAAAACCAATCACATGTATACAGTGGTTTTCGATATTAAAAGCTTTCAATTATCTGGGTGCCACGTGGCAATTCTATGAAAAATAATATTTTTTATCTGTATTCTATTGTCCTTGAACATCGAATATGCATTACATCGAGATGAGTTGTTTTGTTATATATGATGGCCACTATTTGTTACAATCAGATATGAGTGGTTCGAGAGCCATATTGTATGTAATACAATCCCTTATAGTAAAGTTGATACATGTAGTGCTATAAATTGGATTTTATGTCGGTTGGTCATAAAATATTCAAATTAATTTTGTTACTTGATTCTATCAAACAGCAAACTATTAGCAAAACATTTCATAACCATGCAATTATAGTGTGAAAAGTATAATTTTACGATTTATGTATTTAACAAAAGATACATAGACTCATGAATTATACACATTATTTATTATATTTTGACTTTGAAAGGTTGGTTAATGATTGTAAAACAAAACTTACTAACTTAATGCACAGTTTTATTAAATTACCACCCTCTCTTATTGATCTTTTTCTTTTCTTCCTTCTTTTTCTACTCACCGACATGGTCATAAATTATTTGGTGTTGGTAATACATCTATTGTCATTGTTATCATCATTGAATTATCATAAGTGTTGCTGTTGATGTTGTAGATTCGGTTGCTTCTTTTGTTGCTGTCATTGTTGTACTGATTATGCTGCTGAAAATGATGTTATTGTTGTTGTTGCTATGGTTACTATCGGTATGGTTACTGATATTGTGGTCGTCGTCGACGTCGTTATTCATGATGCCGTTACTATCATGTTACTATCATGTTGAACATCACTGTCAATATTATCATTATACTTATCATCATTACAATTATATGTATCATTATTATATTGATTATAATATAATCATTCTATGTACCATCATTATATGTTTTATTATTATATTGATTATAATATAATCATTCTATGTATCATCAGTATATGTTTCATTATTATATTGATTATAATATAATCATTCTATGTATCATCATTATATGTTTCATTATTATATTGATTATAATATAATCATTCTATGTACCATCATTATATGTTTCATTATTATATTGATTATAATATAATCATTCTATGTATCATCATTATATGTTTCATTATTATATTGATTATAATATAATCATTCTATGTACCATCATTATATGTTTCATTATTATATTGATTATAATATAATCATTCTATGTATCATCATTATATGTTTCATTATTATATTGATTATAATATAATCATTCTATGTATCATCATTATATGTTTCATTATTATATTGATTATAATATAATCATTCTATGTATCATCATTCTATGTTTCATTATTATATTGATTATAATATAATCATTCTATGTATCATCATTATATGTTTCATTATTATATTGATTATAATATAATCATTCTATGTATCATCATTATATGTTTCATTATTATATTGATTATAATATAATCATTCTATGTACCATCATTATATGTTTCATTATTATATTGATTATAATATAATCATTCTATGTACCATCATTATATGTTTCATTATTATATTGCTTATAATATAATCATTCTATGTACCATCATTATATGTTTCATTATTATATTGATTATAATATAATTATTATATGTATCTTTATTGTTTCATTGTTTTCATCTTTAATACACGATTAGCTATTTGTAACCATGGGATCAAATACAGACCGGAAGTGACGATAAGATCATTTATAAATTGTTCAAATCGATATAAAAACAAATTAAAATTTAACCAAAATAATCCCTAGTAAATATTGCGGTTCATTCATTTTACAAATCATGTTTTTGCAACATCGGAAAAGTGAATAGCAATGTTTCAGTAAAAAAAATAAAAGGCCGACATCATCTCAGAATAAATGGCGCTTTTATCTGATTTGTATATAATTAATGAAGGTCTAGTAACGTAATGCTATACATGAATGATGTCAATGATACAAATGATAAGACATGACTAGAATAATTTACACGTATGCCTTTCCAAGGATAAAGCATTTGCCATAAAAAAAATAAGCATTTAAATAAATAGATGCATGTTTTTAAACCGCCGACGATTTTTTATCATGGTTTATAATTGTACAAACTTAGTTTCGTTTGTTCAATCGAGAAAACCAATTGTTTGAAACAAAAAAAAATATTTTTATTAATTTGGGTCCAATATATATACATGTAATATACATTTGAATTTCCATAAAAGATTTTTTTCGAATTTGTAGTACTCAGTTTAATTATACATGCATATACAATGTTTATTTATTATACATGTACAACGTAAAGTTTCATGAATTAACAATAATAATTGTAATATTTAGATGATTCAAAGACCATGTAATGTATAGGTCTTTGGATGATTCTTGTGTTTATTATAGACTGATTATAGGGGCATGCCCAGAAACTGGAGTGTCTCGAATAGCAATCAAATTGGTATCATTTTAATAGGATTATAAGATATCAAATCATTATAAGATATCGATTCCATTTACGAATTTTGCATGGCTATGATTCAAAATAAATATCTTCTAATAATGATAGATCTATTATATAGTCCTTACCTCATGTGTCCGTGTTATTAAGAACATAATAAAGAAAATCGAAATATTGTTTTCGTCGTCTCGTATCCAAATGAAATTTAGACTGTTGATCGAAAGGATTACAAAATATCAAATCTGAGTCCAATGACCAAAACACCGTAAACATAAATACTCAGTAGCTCCGCAACTATGGGCTCGGAGCAATAATCTTTTGCTATGTTTGCTGGTGTTCTGACGTGATTGGTGAAGCGTAGGTTGAAATTTTCTAGCTCTCGACAAATTCGGTTTAAATAAATTTAATTACACAATTGGAAAGCTATTTTGTGAACTGTGTATGTGGAACTTTCATTTAGTGTTGTGTCAGTCATTTAATATGAATGTGAAATAAAAAGAAGCATCAATATAAACGCAAACGTGATAGTGATGGTAGTGTTGGTAGGCGCAATGGTCGCCAAAGTTCGAACAGTTTAACGAACGTAAGTGATACTCTTCATTGGGTTCATTCTGTATTGTACGATGATACTACTGATAGTCTAAACGATTCTGTGTTTGTTCCTGATAACCATACCCCTGTTGGTGATACAAACAAATTTATGCTGATAGTGAAAGGATAACCCCACCCATCAACGCTGATTTATTGAAATATATTAAAGGTATTGATGGAAGATTGATTAAGCTAAATAAACTTGATATTGTGAAGTGTCTACCTTTGAAGGTGAAATCAAGAAAATATGGACAAAAATTCACGATTATGAAAAATCTAGCAGTGAGAAATTTCTAAAACTACTAGATGAGTTGCAATTTTCCTTGGGCGTGGCCAATGACAAACTATCACAACTACAGCAAGACAATATCAAGGACAATCGACTCTATGTTTTCAATCGCAATCCATGCGTGATTACTTAATATTTACAAACAAAAAAGAGACAGTGCACGAGACGCCCGAGGATTCTTGACAAATTGCAAATAGCTCAGGGTATCGTCGATAACATACACAGAACACAGAATGGGGCCGACATTCGTCTGCTACCAGTAAACCGCGAAACATCGTTGCCAAGTTTCTGCATTTAAAGGTCGTGAGTTGGTTAGAAAAGGCAAGGGTTAACTCAGTGGAACTGACTTTTACATGTTTGAGCAATTCCCGAAGGAAGTTGCCGATCGCAGACGTCAACTACTTCCGGCTCTACACAGCGCAAAACGTGAAGGGAAAACGCGTGGAATGGTCGACCAGTTCGTGACCAGGATCAGTAATGTGTACCGGAGGCTGAACTGAAAGTTATGTCATGGAACATTCATGGCTTAAATAGACATAAACTTAAAGATCAATCATTTGTTGATATACTGTGTCAAAATGATATCATTTTTCTATACGAAACCTGGTCTAATTGTAATTCACAAATTGAAATTGAAGGTTATACATGTTTTAATTACTATAGACATTTCCATAATAAGCGATCCAGAAGATGCAGTGGCAGGCTTGCTTTGTTTATAAAGGACAGTCTGATAAATGGTGTACATGTAATTCGAAATCATTACGATTCTATAATATGCCGGTTAAAACTTGACCACATGTTTTTTTCCTATTGAAAATGATATTTTTATTGCAGGTGTTTATTTTTGTTCAGAAAATTCCCTTGCATATAATGTAATTGATGTCGAGTTTTTTAATCAACATCAGCTTGATATAAATGAATTCCAAACGCTTGGAACTGTATTATCATGTGGTGATTTTAACTCACGTACTGGGTCTCGCTTTGATTATGTTCCATGCGATCGCAACGTAAGTTTCGTTAATGATTCTGATTATATGCCAGATATTTCAATACCACATGGTAATGTTGACATTGTGTGTAATGTGTATGGTCAGAAACTTATTGACCTTTGTAAGTCGGTGTCGCTACGCATTGCTAATGACAGGTTATTCGGTACCGACAGCGACTCATTCACATTTCCAAGTCACGTGGATAGTAGCGTAAATGATTTAAGCTGTTGAAAGTCATTCTCATGTAATAATAAATAATTTATTTATTATTACATGAGAATGACTTTCAACAGCTTCGAAGTAAGCATGTTTTGTAAGTGGTGGTCAGACCACGCCCCTGTGTGTTTTAGTATTTTGTCTTTTGAAGTTCCGAATATTCGAATAAAATTCCCAGCCCTAATTTTGTGTAATAATTTGCCTATTAGAAACGATTTATCGTCGAGCGAACGTACATCTGTGCGATGAAACGACAATTCTCTTCACCATTCACGTTTATTTATGTATGTATTCGTTATGTATAATGATGATGGGCTGTATAGCTCAAGTCAAAGAAATAAAATGTTCTGCCATGGATGTGTTATTTCTATATATGGCAACATTATATCACAAACTGATTTGCGTGCTCTTAGTTGAGTCCGAATTTGCATTGTATCTGTAATTATTCTGCCCAAGTCCTTCTGTCATAACTATGTTGTATATTAACAGTTATCATCCATTGCTAATTCCTGAATGCTAATTCTTTCATTTTCAGGAACTGATTGCTAATTTAACGATTGAAAGATGTCATGAGGTATTGTGTTGATCATCAGCCTGGTTTGATTTTGGATTTGCTGGACAGGATAGAGCCCGCCCAGCCTGGATTTCATCCCCCTCGTCGACTCATGGTGGTCCAAATCCATCCTGGTGTAGCTGTGGACGTTGCCGTGACATGCCCACTGTGGCAGAGAGAGTGTGCTGTGGGTACATGCCTGAATAATGTGTGTCCCAATTACCAGTGAGTTTTGATTTATACGTTTCACTCCATGGATATTTGATACTCCCCTAGTTCTTGTGTTTCGATTCACTGTACATATTAGTTTTAATCTATATTCAATAAACCTATTCTCCTATCATAGTTAGTTTACATATAATGACAAAGTCCGTGTTAGAAGGACTGTTTTAATCTACTTGTTATCAAAATTTTCCTTCTGGTTGAATGCCTTTGAATTTTCCCTCCCTAGGCAGTATTTTTTATCAATAGTCTGCCCCTTTATTTTATCTAATGTGTGTATTGAGTAAAAAAGTATTGCCTAGCCAGATTACAAATACACACATTGCTCTGATATCATATACTTCATTAGTTGTTTCATCATGCTTTATGCCCCTTTAAGACAGTCAGAGTCATATGAAGCAGACCTAAGTTCACCTAACCATTGTTCCTGGGAAAACCCAGTATTAGAACCCAACCTCGGTAAGCAACTGCCTGCTTCATCACATAAACAGATATGGTCGGTAGCTCATTATCTGCTTCAGTGATGCCTTGTGTCTCAGGGTTGTCTTTTTTGTTGTAGGACATTCCAGGGTACGTCCTGGACGAATCAGCGTTGAACTTGGCCAGGATGTATGGGAGAGAACTGGGGAAGTACTGTTGTATCCAGATGAAAGGGAAACAAGCAAGACCAACAGGCATGCAGCATACAGGCAGTTTACCCTCTGGAACCATGGCCGCCTGGGTCAAGGTGTAAGAATGGTGATTCCGTCGTGTTGTGTTTGGGGTATAAGAGATAGATACCCTGGCCCATATGGACAATACACAGGATTCAAGTCAACACGACTAGCATAATTGTTAGTGATTATACATGTACCAATATCATGAAAATGTTTTCCAGTTGGTTTCAATATAAATGAAAATGTCACATTTATTTTGTTTGTTTATTTTGAGTTTTATGCCCCTTTTCAATGGTCCTAGTCATATGACTTTCAGGCAGTCAGTTCATCTAACCATTGTTCCTGGGAATTACCAGTACCAGACTCCCATCCTCTGTAAGCAACTGCCTACTTTCTCACATAAAGAGACATTGTCCGTAGCAGGGCTAGAACCCACGACAATTTTATCAATGAGAAGTTACAGCTATTTATAGCACGGAGGCGAGTGCCACATTTGTATGTGAAACAAAATGTCCCAAGTGGCCAATTAATAGAGTGCTACTGCCACCATGGTACCAAACAGTCTGAAAGATGTGACATGTGTACACATTGTTTTTTTAGATAAATTTTAGTCGTTATTGTGGTCCAGTGGTAGTCACAGTAGGTTTGCCATTGGGAACTAAACGGATTTAAATCTCTATACATGGAACAGTTGCCATCTGCTTGTGGAAAAGCAAGTTAACTAGTAAGCTAATGCGGCGTAATTTTATTTTGTAAAAATGCTCATTGACCCTTTGAAAAGAAAAAAAATAAGAGGATCACCATGAACATGTTCAAAGTCGAAATTAAGTTGTTTTCCCATAATAAGTAGCATAACCATTTATACAGTGTATAAGGAAAGGTTATACTTCTTTATTTATTGTTCTCTTTACTCTTTAAAATTTACAACAGTGAACAAGCAACAGTGCTCAATAATTATAACTACAATATAATTAATTGGTTTCTAATTGGTTCATCAGTAAAACAAAGCCTAAACTGAATAGAATTTAGAAAACACATCTGTACCAGCGAAATCTACCAAGCAAACACCACATATCTTCAAAAGTCAACTTTCCAATTCCGTTCTGTCCTTCATTTATAGCTTCCCTAAACCTGAAGTTGAAAAAAACATGGTCCAGTGGTTACTTAGTGCACAAGACTTGCAAGCCATCGATCCGGATTCGATTCATTGCCGAGACAGGCAATACCCTTCCGCTATAAAAAAATCACAAAAATGTCGAGTTTTATCCATGTATGGAGAGGTTGCTAGTCGAGTCAGGCTATATCCTTCTAGAAAAAAAATCACAAAAATGTTAGATTTCGCTTGGCCGTTTGTTCAAGCATTGAATGCAATGTACATGTATATAACTATTTTTACCTATAATCAAAATGAAAAAAATATTGACAAAAAGGGGGGAAAAATCAATCGAATTCAAGGTGATGTTGATTGAATATGGTATTTGAAATTAATAAAATGTATTTTGATGCGGAGGGAGGGGGCTTCCTGGGAAACCAGTAACATTACTCTGTTTAATTAAGATCTTGTTTCAACTTAGTGGCGACCTCCACATGGCGTTCTACTTTATCTCTTCCATTGTCTACTAGATTGTGATTTTTTATTTGCATTCATATTGGAGCGCTATTAAAAGTAAATATTTGTGACAATAAGCAAATATAATAATAAAAAAACTGACCGAATATTCGGATCGATATAAAAAAAAAGAATACGAAAATCTATACAAGTATTTGTAGGTTCCATTGTTTACAGTTTAATTAAATACTTCGCATTTCCATGACAATCATTTACTCGACTTTCCCGAGTGTTTCCCATGTTCAGGAATACAATGTAGTTGAATTCGGTGATATGAACTTTTATATAAATTTCCTGATTTTGTCTCTGCATACTGTTTTTATCATGAACTGCAGGAGGAATAGTAGAGGTGTTGTGTTTATTTTGTTTAAATAATTGATAACGATGATTTAAAGAGAAGGAAATAGAAAGTTTATCATTAAAAAACAACATTTATTTATATAAGATAAAAAAATTGCTTGGAACAGATAAAATGGGACTAGGCATGTGAATTTATCATTATCATCAACGTTATCATCATTGTAAACAATAAAAAAAATTATCATCTTTATCATCATTCGTCTTCGTGTCCCTTTAAGTTGGCTGTATTTGTAACAGTAGATCGAGAAATCTTTCCTACATACCGAAGAGCTTCCATTAACTTTCGCCTAAGAAAATAGTTCCAATTTTTCAATTGAATGGCATAGATACAAATTCAAGTCGAAATCAGATGGCTATGAAAATTCGTAAACGAGCAATACAAAACAGCCGTAAAAATTCTAAACAATCCTCTACCTCGGAATACCTTCAGTTGTTCGTGACTGGAATCGTATTCCGTCTAGTATCCGCTGCTCACCGACACTAAGTACATTTAAAACATATCTCGATGTAAGTAAAAAAAGAACTCCAATGTACTATTATGTAGGATCTAGAAAACTCCAAGTGGTACATACACGCCTCCGCACAAAGTGCAGTGCTCTTAATTACCACTTGCTTCTGAGAAACATCTGCCCCTCACCGTTGTGTCGATGTGGTCAAATTGAGTCAAATTATCATTACTTCTTTGAGTGTAACTGTTATGGCACATGGCGTAATAATATGCTCAATAACCTCTGAAATTATAACATTAGCCTGGACCTCCTATTATTTGGTGACACAGCGCTTTCAGATCAGGAAATAACACCATTTTCAGTCATGTCCAGAGCTTCAAATCTGACACTAAGAGATTTATCTGCGCTTAGTAATATCAACTCTGTTAGTAACCTAAATCCGCTGACCCAGGATATTACATATATCTTATTTATGAGCCCTTTCCCTGCTTCTCTCTATTTTGCACATACTCATATACATTTTTAAACCCACACTCATCATATTGTTTGTTTGTATGTTTGCCATGTTTATTCCTATGTTAATGTCTTCATCACATTAGAGCAAGCTCAATGTAAATTTATTACTATCCGCCCAAGGAGAAGAATTCTATAAGACTTCTTTCGTTCTAATCCTTTCCTTATATAATATACATATATGTTTTGTTTTATCATGTACTTGTGAATGTTGAATGATTTGGAATAAATATGTTTAAACTAAACTACCTCGGAATACTACAATATTTATCAGTATATACGCACACTTCAAGGAATGATGACGTCATAATTCACGTGCTGTATATGCTAATTGCTGAACTTCTTTTGGTGATCCGATGGAGAAACATAAATCAAAGTACCGAAAGCACATGACGCGGGAACACCTTTAACAATTGCATGGCGGGTGTAAAAAAGCGTAGTACTTTGGTCTGCATTAAGATGCATACGTGCCGAGCGAGTGAATGTTTTGGAAAGTTGAACTATCGTCCAGTTTCCAAACCTCAGCACAATACCTCACCCTACAAAGAAATTCAACTCTTGACTGCTTTGTAGTTCCGAGCAATAGCAAAACCTTCAGAGATGTACTTGTCGCGTAAACTGGTGATATTTCAATAAAAAGGTAAATGTTATTGAGCTTACAATGCGTGGAACATGCAAATGAATTAATTAATTCGAATATAAAACTATAACAAAATATAAACAATAGTTCGACTCGGGTTCAATAAGTATGCATGTAATGATCTTAATCTTTACCGTATTGATTGAGTCCATTAATTTTGAAATTCGTGTCACGAATGAGCAAGTTGCTATAGAAACTGAATGAATTATCTCATTAGATGATTAATAGCTTCCTTGAAAACGATTATAGCTTATTATTTATCTAGAGATAAACTTTACAGGATTATATACTTATACATTATTTTCTTTGATATATGTATCATAATGAACATGGCTACGTTATTAGTACATTTGTACGACATTTTTAAAAAAGTAAATATAGGTTTTCGAATTAAATAATGATTAAAGTTTTAACGTTAGATATTTGTTCAACTAGGCCACGCTTGAAATATAATTTCGAACGATGGTAATACTCAGAAAGTTTGATATAGTCCCTTGAACGAGAGAAAATATTCAATAATTTACGTAAAACAATATCGTATCGAAACCAGACTTGATGTCGTTCGTTTGTAAATAATGCCACGGTCACGGGATTTATTCAGGGCATCGCTTGATATTTGAACATTACTAGTACACTATGTTTGGTCTTCTGCTTTTGGAATATGATCGATATACTGCTTAGAAATAGCTTCACAATACACACAAGTAGTCGGGTTGACGGACAAAAATGGTAGGACGGACAAACAGACAGAACAAATAAATAGTAAATAAGGAATTCATAGCAAGGTCATATGAAACTGTATACTTTTATTGCCATAAGATTATTAGAATATTATCATGAATCGATTAATTCTTTGGTCATTTCCTGAATTCGACAATATGATAATGACAACATTCATCATATTATTTCATATCTAAGTCATCGGATGAAATACCCTGTGGACAATGGAATATATTTACTCAGCAATCACCTGTCACGTATCAATTTATTATATTCCGCATTCCTACCAAACGAGTTACGGTTTCTTAATTATTTAGTTTCGTAATTATACTCTGGTTCACTGAGTATTGGTGTGGGTGTCTAGGAGATACTGTTTATGGTAAAATATCAATAAAACAAGACAATTTCTATAGTTACAGTATACAGTACAGCCTCTCCAGAGCGGCCCTCTCTTGAGCAACAACCCATCTTCATCAACAGTATGATTTTATCCCACTGCACGGTTTCACTATTAATGTTACCTCTTTACAGCAACAACCTCTCAACAATAACCTGATTTTGCTTCTCCCAAAGGGTGTTGCTTTGGAGAGTTGCTCTGTATATGAACTACATGTATCAAGTGATCGAATTTTGTTCCTGTTAAAAACGAGACTTTCGATTTCCAAAGGGGTTCATCAGCTGTATAAGTAAGTAAGTAAAGTATTCATTTAAGTGGCATGTGCAATATTACAGAGTGTACCTACATAAGTATTATTTACAAGATTACAGCACCCGGTCCAATGGGCCTACAAGTCACTGTCGATTTAATCTAAGATAATTACATATTTTCAATCTAGATGGTTACTGAAATTATGGTATTATACAACATGTAACATAGATATTAAAATTTCATTCATAGACAAACATTATATACTCTTAGATTCCACCTATATTGTATATTGAATTACATGTATTGAAATTCATTTGAGCTGGTAGAAGAATTGCACTCACGAGAAATAATGAGTATTTTAGATTCTACATCAACCACTCGATCAATTAAGCAATCGATGTATCAACCAATAAATCGATCAATTAACAAATCGATCAATATAACAATCAGTTGATATATAAGCTAATCATGATATCAATCAATATAATAATCAATAAATATATTAATCAATCAATATATTAATAATTAATTCAAAGAAATGGAACTGTGTTATATAAGATGCTATACTTAACAATAAAATGTTATTCAGAAAAATATACATTTGATTCTTAACACATTTCAACAATTATCCAGATACGTAATATTTTCTTGAAAAAAAAAGAGAGGACACCGACTGCAGAATGTAAGGGAGATAAACCCTACATAATTGAAAAGTACGACATAATTATTACTCCCCTTCCCTAATTTGAATCAAAGTACTGAAAGTCCTCATGGAACCTGAACTCACATTGACCATGCAACATGGAATACATGGAATAGTAACGCTGGATCAGTGCATTTTTGTGATATTTGTGGTTTGCATTTTCACACATACGAATTTGTCACATACATTTCCACCTTGCTACGCCATTACCATACTGAATGTTTCAGCCAATGTAACGTCAGCTTTTAAAGACATTGAACAGCTACTATATAAATGACCCCCCCCAAAATCCACATGTGGTCTAATCTCTTAATTGTTTTATTGCCCCTAATCAGATAAAACCACTCTGGTCACAGTCTGTAGACTTGACACCTAGTCAAAAAGTGGGGTAATAAATTTTTATTGATTTCAGTGATAATAAGTTTATGACTAAATTTCTTTTGTTTTTATAAGCATAGAGTAACATATTATGTAAACAGGTGCTAGTCTATCAATGACCCTGTCTGTTTTATTACCCCCTACTGTGGAATTAGGGGACTTTCTGGTCCATAAGTCACATGCCTCGCATTCCTGGTTCAATGTCTTTAAACAATTACAGGGCAAAGGTCATGTAATCATAACATTTGAACGTTTCAGTCAATGCGTCGATTTTGTTGCTCCTGGATTATAGTATTTTGCACTGAATCAGTGCATGTTGGTGATAGCATGCATTGTCATCCCTGTCCCTAGTGTTTTGGCGTGTATTTAGTATGGTAATTCAAGCCGATTTTGTATAGCGAGGTTGCATTGGACTAAACAAAAATCACGATTTTTTTCGGTGGAAAAAGAATTTGCTTTATTGTTTTGAATTCTACAAAATACAAAGTACCCACAGGACTGTTGTTGTTATCTCCCTTGTTTAAGTCATTTATCCCCCCCCCCCCCCCCCCCCCTCCGCATGCAAGAACAACACGCAACACATATGAACTGATGCTACAAATATTGTTTAAATGTATAACTATTGTTTGTATTGTTATAACTTCTCTAAACTGCTACAGGCGCATTTGATAATTTCTTATATAGTCTTGTGCCCTGGAAACCTTCCCGCAGTACCAATACAGTTACTATAGAAATACGCGGACTATCAAAGTGAATAAATAAATAAATTTTGTGAAGAGAACACACATATTCAGACTTTGACATATGGAACGGCGAACAACAAATTCATCCGAAGGGTGGTTTCAAATCCAAATAGATTTAACTTACATCATTATTTAAACTGATAGTTAATGCTGTAACTTAGAAATTGTTAAATACGTTTACAGAGCAGAAAATAAGAGTATAAAGCAGAATATTAAAAAGCATAACAGTGCATAAAAGCATTACACAGAGCACACCAAAGCAATATCAGTACCAGTACTTGCAAATGACTGCAGTACGTACTGCAGTACCAGTAATGCATCTCTGGTCAGAGCAGAGTATATTAGAGCGTTGCCGAACATTACATAGCAGAGTAGAACAGAACTGAAGAGAACATTAATTTCACGCGGTTCAGTAGTATAGCATGAAACATTTGTCTTTTCGCGTAGCATATTATTAAGAGTCCGAGTGTTTTAAAGCTACCTGGTAGAGCACGAAAATCTTGTGCGTGTAATGTCATTCTGAGCAGTATTTCATTTTTGATATCTAAAGCAATTTCGGTTGCTATATGTATTGTCCTTATGCTGTCGAACTTAAATTTCGCATTCAAAGAGCGTGGCCCCATATGCTCTGCAATCTGAAACTTGACATGGGGTACAGATTTCCTAAGAATTTCTTCATGCGGGGTTTGATCTCTGGTTGCTCCTGGGCTATTGTGTTTTCAAACTAGAGTTTTTCAATGATATGGCTGAGTAATCTATATCATGTTGATACCATTGTTTGTATATCCTATGCTCACATCTTTGTCCGATTTCTTCTACTTAAAAATAAAACACCGTCCGGTATTGCACATAAGTGACTTTGTTTTTTATTTGTTTGTAGCATACAAGTACAATGTATTGTCAAGCAAAGACAATACATTTTTGTTTAATCATAGTATAAATAAATTTTATGTATGTACATAAATGAGACAAAATTGTGTTCTTTTACAAAAGTATGCATGAAAATATTATCATGCCACCAATATCGACGTGTGTAAGTGTCAAACTATGGAAGAAAATTTTGATTATAAATTATGTATTATAACAAAATAAAACATGAAAATATAGTTATCTCGCCATTATAGAAGTATGTCACACTTCAACCACGACAAAATATCGTGAAATTAAGAATATCTTCACGTACTAAAGCTGTTTCAAATTTTCTATTACGCGAAATATATTTTATGTGAACCAATTTCGATATACAACAATATTTTACATAATGCCTTTTTAGTATCATCTATTAAAAATGTTGTCAATGCTTTTCTTATTTCTTTGCAATATCATTGGAAAAATACTGCTACATTTCTATAATATGTACTTCATGATTGAAAAGAATATCAAGAAAATGCATTCGTGTGGATACGTTTTATTATCTGATACAGCTATGGCTAAAGCGTCTGACCACTTTTATGACTGATGATATACAATTAACAGGTTGTTACGTAATATTTGTTGATTTTATCACCCTGTTAAAAACACAGACACTTGAATTGTCTTAACTTTGTGTTCGTACCGAACAACAAAAATCACCAATCAAATCTTTTACCAATAAGATCGAAAAATTTCTCGTTGTGTGGTTTGAAAAACGACTTCAGTGTTGACGTTGTTTCTGGTCGTAGTTTCCTCATAACAGCACGACCGTGGTCGCTGCTATAGCAATAAATCTTATCTTTATTCAAACAGTAAAATCCTTTGTCTTTGACATAAGTAAAGAAATTGTTACTGAACACAGGTTTAAGATTAAGAAAGGTTTCAAATCTCTTCAACACACCAACTGGGTTGTTTTTGAACTCAATTGCGCCTATAATCATAATTTGTTCTAGTGGGAATAGCTTCAGGTACCTCTCAAGTCCAACATGATACAGAGAAAGGTCTAGGTCATGATTCATTTTTACCCGACCATCAGTTTCACTTACAAACTCATTATCCATTGCCGGTACGTCCTGTGGTTTATATATAAATCTTAGTTTGTGTTGATCATGTTGTAGGTAATGAAATGAAAATCCGGATATCATTCTAGCAATAGGCTCTCGTACGATGAGAACCATTTTCAAATCTGGATTGAACGTGTGCAACGCTTCGGGCATTTCTGGTCGAATCAAATAATCATCAGTTTTCGCGACGGCAGCCTGATCGGAATATGAACATGGCATAGGGTACTTCTTTTCGCGAGCCATTACTTGCATCCTTTTTGATTTGTCTCTATGAAACATTTCCAGAGGAGCCAAAGCTGGTTTCAGAACAATATTTGGATGTAGCGACGAAAAATCAACAAATTCCTGCGTGCCACTTTTTTCAACTCCAAGTATGACACATTTAGGTTCTCTTAATACACACTCCTCTCCTGTTTTGTTATCGTACAACTCGAAGTGAGTTTTCAGCAATTCTTTATGCAACACATCAATGTTATACACAACAGATTTTATCTTGGTAGAATTTTTGTTTGCATCAATATCTTCGACCATGGCTTCAATGTTGACAGGTACCACTTGATCTCGTTCAAAAACCGTTTTAGTCTCGATTATTTGACTTCCATTATTAAGGGTCTTAATATCAGCCCTGTCAATCGGTCTCCGTGTATCATTAGTCAGACAAGAACTGATTATTAAAATTACCGCAAGAATATTGAAGATAAATATTGCCAATTTTTTGGTGTTATTTTCCATCATTTTCGTGTCTCAACAGAGAATCAGAAATAATATTTTACACACTTTCAAAGATAGGTCCATATATTTGACCAGTCGCCAGATACAGGAATGCTCCGCCCACTCAACCACGTGGTGTGGCAACGCAAAACCTTCGACACGCTAAATCCAAGACGGCGTACAGGTTAACTTATAAATCCCTCAGGCAGCTGTAAAATACACCGATTTTTTAAAATATTTATCGGCTTTTTCAGTTGATTATACAAACAATAAACATTCCTGACGCTTCGTATCTGCCATGGATACAAATTTTAATTTCAGAAAGCGACAAGATTCAAGCGATCCAAGATTTATTCAGAACATCAATTATATAACAATACATAAAATTGTGAATTAGGTCAAAGATGACCCCTGATCACAATATCAATATAGAATGTTTCTACATAATCGTGTTGTTGTCAAGGTCAAATACAGACGTAAGAAATTTTATTATTAAGTTAACCAAAATGTATGATATAGGGTCTACTCAGTGTGACCGTTACTTAAGACTGAATGTAACCGTCCACTTGACATAATAATTTCAAAAATCAGCGTTACAATGACATCATCACTATTATCAATCAAATTTACCAATCAAATCAAAATGATATAATTAGCCATTAGCATTACAAAATTCATCTACAAATATTATTTACAAATATCATGTAACGAATGATATCAACCATAATCGATAATGAAAATGTGTGAAAGCATAATCAATGATTATACATGTAATAATACTGCATATCAAAATATAAGTATTGTATATCCGGATAGACATAACTTTATGAATAATATACATGAATATGTACAAATAAATAGATGTATCAAATTAGCGCATTAAGAATTGTTGTTTTATTAATAGCCCTTTATTAATAAATACGGAGAGATTTCGTAATTGAATGATGTTTTTACATGCAAAAAGCTGACATAGTTTAAACATACTAGGATTATTTACGAAGTATCTTTTGATGTATGTTCTCCTGATATCTTTTAAAAGTTCGCATTCGAAAAGGAAGTGAAATTCGTCGTCCAATTTATTACAGTTTAGACATAAACGTACATTTTGAGGAGTTGGTGGTTGTTTCCATCGACCCTTTTCTATTTCTAAATGATGTGATGAGACCCTTAGTTTTGTAAATGAGACTCGATATTTTTGGATATTGAGTTTATTTAAATAAGGTTGAAATTCAAAACTAAATATGCTCCTGTAAAATAAAGCCCTTGTTGAGTCAGTAAGTCTAGACCTCCAGTTTTGAATAAAAGTATCTCGTATTCGTGTTTTCAAGTTTAAAAGAAAGGCTTTAGCATTATTTACCCCTTGTGCTAACCATACGTTTGCGAAGCCTAAATTACATAGAGTGTCACGAATAAAACCAACCCAATTCGTATTATTTGGACAAAAGTTGATATCATTTAGCATACAATCATAAACTATTTTTATATATTTTCTATCGTCAACGGAGACAACGTTTAACCAATATTTTATCGCATTACATGTATATACACGTGTAGATTTTAGATCAGTTCTACCCACTTCCCCGTAAATAAAATCGTTTTATGTTGATCAATACGCGTACACCTAATAAAGATTTACAGAAATGTAAATGACCTCGCTCTGCGCTATCCGCTTTACAAAACCCCCAGACTGGACTAGCATAACATAAAATTGGTGAAATCAATTTATCAAATAATTCTAAAGTATGATTTGCGCCTATATCCGAAAGATTATTTGAATGCCGTCTGAGCGTGTAAACTGCCTTTTGGGCTTGTCCCGATAGTGTCTGCTGAGCCTTGCAATTAAAAGAACCCCCAGATGTAAAAACGATTCCTAAATACACAAACGAATTTACAATTTCAAGTCTAGTATAATCATACATGAACTCTAGAATTGCTGGTAGACGACCCCCTTTTCGAAATATCAATATTTTGGACAAGAAATCCACAGACTGGATATATATATATACACAGAGACCTAGTTCTATGTCTCTTGTATACAGTAACCGATAATAAAGATACTCCAGGGTCTCTATATATTACAGCACCTGGATACTTAAAATTATGATGACTGATTCATGTTGATGTGAACTTTAATGCAGTTCGAAAATCATAATCTGTCTTGTGAACTTTTCAGTAGAAATTAAAATTAAAGAAAAATTATCCGTAACGCGCGCTTTTTATCTATACGTCGCTAAATAACCTTTTGAAATTGCCATAACCGTAGAATGAATAAAGAATAAAGTCCATTGATGAGTACCACTTATGAATTGGTGCATTAGGCGTAAATATTTTTGGTCATACAAGTTGCCGTTATCCTACGTGATATGACCTGTTTCCGCGGAATAAACACGTAATATCGTGTTGTTTTATGGTCCCATAAACCAATCAACAATAAAAGTATCAACTGAAACACTGACTGGTAACTAAGCGCTACACGTGGCAAAAATAAAGATCGTCTGCGATAAGATTAGTTGATGTTATTGTGGTATGACAATGCATATACTGACCCATAATTATCAATAAAATTAATATACAATATCATTACATCACGCAATATGTCATAAATCGACGATTTACACCTCTAATCAAACTTGTATTCGTTATTAAGAATTATGACCAAAAAAAAAATTTATTCAATTGTTCATTACCGAAGAGTTATTAACTATGAAACTATACGTGGAATACTTACATTATAAATTTAAGCAATTAGTAGAAATTATCAAGGACTTATATACATACATGGATTCGCAACTTCCGTATTAACAGTTTAAGTAATCAAATCCCGCGATAATAAGACGTGAATCAACGGGAATACAAGCTATTGTTTACAAAAGCGAAAATACGAAAAAATCCGTGATATCCGAATGATAATAACAGCGAAAATATCCGTGGTATTCCGAATGTTTAATCTCGGAGACGAAAGGATTATAATAGATGTCCGCCATCTTGGAATTTAAAATGTTCGACTGATGCCTTTTTCGATGCTTATACTTAGACTTTGTGGATTATAAATGTATCTCAATATCTTTAAGGCATTTGTTGCATCCTTTATCAAATTCCCGTGCCCAATTGCCAGAGTTTTATTAGTATAATCAAATTCGTAAACACACAAATACAGCTGTCGGACATTGCCGAGTATATAGCAATGCATTGTGGGATCGCCGAACGATATCGTTTGATCTATTTTAGCAGTTGCGAATCCATGTATGTATATAAGTCCTTGAAATTATGTAGTCAACAATTTTCATCTTTATTTAGCACTTTGGATGTACTGACTGTCATGGGTTTGGTATTTACAGAACAGAACAGAACATGATTTTATTTAGTAACTTATACATAACATCAAGGACTTATATACATACATGGATTCGCAACTGCTAAAAATAGCTCAAACGATATCGTTTGACGATCCCACAATGCATTGCAATATACTCGGCAATGTCCGATAGCTGTAATCGGGTGTTTACGAAATTTATTATACTAAAAAAACTCCGGCAATTGGGCACGGGAAATTGGTAAAGGATGCAACAAATTCCTTAAAGATATTGAGATACATTTATAATCCATAAAGTCTAAGTATAAGCATTGAAAAAGGCATCAGTCGAACATTTTAAATTCCAAGATGGCGGACATCTATTATAATCCTTTCGTCTCCGAGATTAAACATTCGGAATACCACGGATATTTTCGCTGTTATTAACATTCGGATCATCACGGATATTTTCGTATTTTCGCTTTTGTAAACAAGAGTATGAAATCCCGTTGATTCACATGCTATAAACGCGGGATTTGATTACGTTTAACTGTTAATACGGAAGTTGCGAATCCATGTATGTATATAAGTCCTTGATAACATAGTATCTCGTTACAAACATATGAATAAATACAATAAAGTTTTGATCATGTGACATCGTGAAAATTCAAATAGTAGTTCTAAGAAAGACAGATAATTAATGAAAAATAATAGTTTATAAATTAAAGAGGTTGAGCTATGCTTAAAATAACATGAATCCAGAAGCATGATTTATATTTGTAAACTGCAAGTTACTTATGAAACTACAACAACAACAACAAAACAAACAAAAAAACATCAAATAGATTAGAATCTGGGTAATGTTTTTTACCCAAAATAATGGTTACATCATGTCAAGGACTTATATACATACAAGTCCTTGATCATGTCCACCTAGAAATATTAAGTATCGACAACGACTGATTGTTTACTTAAAGAAAATGCATGATATGTGAATTTTGCTATATTAATTCAGGTAGTTGTATTAACGGTAGATGCAACTAAAAATCCGGTCGAAACACTTGTCGTTATCCACGCGCGCATGCGCAGTCGCATTGAAAAGAATGGACATATAGTAAAACTTTTATTGATTTATGCCGTATCAATACTTATCTTCGGAAAATATTTATGGTATAATGTAATATTTAAGTACTTTGAGATTAAGCATGCATGAATAATTTTGATGTATCGTCTTGGAATTAGGCTAAATTAATGGGAAAAAGTTCGACATTGCCGATCGAGTATTTTGAAAAATGGCGGAAAATTGGCAGAAAGACGTGAATAAGTGGTAAATTGGTGCAGAACAGGCGTAAAGGCCGATGAATGCATTTGTTCAAAATCAATGTTTTTCAATGATTGATACATTAAAGAATCATCTGCATTGATTTGTAAGGCGATTTTGTTGACAATGTTTCCTCTGTGTAGTTGTGAAGTTTCTCTAAAAAGGGGTCGAATTGACCACTTTTAAAAAATGTATGCCTCTTACTGCGACATACATGAAGTGGTTTTCCTCACTTCTTATACCAAAAATGATACTGGGAACACTTACTGCACACAATCTTCTGTTACTTCCAATATTTATTAAATGTTTTGGTGAAAAGATAATGATCATTTAACTAAAACATGTGCACAATGTCGGGCATTTTTTTCACCACGGCGCGAAAAACGAAAAAAAAATCTCATTAAACTCGTCATTTCTTGATCAATTTATAAGATAAGGAAACAATAAGTACATTTCTAAAATCAGCTATCTTTCAGCTTTTTAACATGGTTACTTAAAAAACAATCGGTTAATGATTGACAAAAAGATGACAATTTTATTTGAACATGTACACAATATCGGTCATGTTTCCACCACGGCGTGATAAACGAAAAAAAAAAGAATCTCATTTAACTCGTCATTTCTCGATCATTTTATAAGATAGGGAAAAAATAAGTACACTTCCAAAATCGGCTATATTTCAGCTTTCTAACAAGGTTACATTGAAAAGAATTAGTCCATAATTAATAAAACAACAGCCATTTTAATTACAGGCGTCTAATACTCTCCCGCTATGCTACGGTACTACATCGCTAAAACAATAGAATATCGATTAATTATTGATCATCTATACACCAGCTAGGCGACGACACCTTATGTTAATACATATACGATTATCGAGGAAGTTGCATCTACCTCTATACAACTACCTGATTAATTATGTCTAATTTTTCAATAGATAGCATGAGTTGAGTATATATAATCTGTCACATTATGTTTTGTTTGCCAATCTGTATGTATCAATTTTCAGTTCAATTCGTTTTAAATAAATAATAACAATTTTCGTCTGGTTTTGTGTATCAAATCACATGCATGCAAAACATTTATTAGTGGTTTATAACATAATGTGTGAAAAAGTTAATTATTGACTCAATAATTATACTATCAGGTTGACGAACCAGTATTTACTTTTCCTGTATGTTTTCTGCTTGGCGAATTAAGATATATTCATCGGAAGTAGAAAATATTTTAGCGCATGCGCACTGCCGACAAGAACGACAATCTTCCAAAGGGAGACTACCTAGTTATGGGAAAGGTTAAACTGGTTCCCGTTCCATGATGCAGTGCACCAAAGGAACAGGTACGGTCTAAAATATCCAGCGTTCTGATTGGTCAACCCGTTTTAAATAGCTGTTTCATTGGTTGCTGTTCATTCGAGAAACATCGGGGATTTCCGTGTAACCCATAAATGTACGTGGAGATGTTAGTGCTAATGTTTGAATACCTCATGTATACCCTTTATTCAAAATTTAAAAAAATATAGATGCTAGAAGTTACTTTATGAATATTCGTAATAGTCATATAACATATCAAAGATACATATCTTAAAACTATCAATTAATGCCTTGATTTATTTTTTATTGTTTAATAAAGTTAAATGATTTTCTTTTAAAAAAATAATATATATAAAAATAGATATATTCATCGTTCGGTCTAATATGTATCAATTCCTTTAAAACATATTTTTCTTTATTTACAATTAAAATATATATCTTATATACGAAATGTATATCAGTATAATATGTCAAATGACATTTTAAGTTATTTTTTGTTACTTTTTGTTACAGAACTGAATTAAATCAGGAGTAAGATTATGATCTATGCTGTATATTGCAAATTTACCATGGTATCAGGCACAAGTGTTAAAGAATATACTGACCCCCTTCGGTGAAATGATCCATAAAATATTTCTCCCTTATAAGGGCACAGGAAGTGAGACCATCGTGTTACATAATATTGCATAACAACTTCTTAATTGGCCACTTATCTTGATTTTATCAATGCATGTATTGAAATTGAGACTATGATAATTAATATACTGGTCAAGTGATTATCAACGATATTGTTTGCATTAATTAATTTTAAAACACGTAGTCCAGTATCAGATTGGGCACAACTTTTAAATTTATTATTAGCATCGCATATTTATATAAATCTTATAAGAATATAAAATCAGGTTGTAACTCCCAAAGAGTTGCAATTGTGTACGGTGATTAATGTTATTTGACAGTTCAACGAATAATAAATAAAAATTATAAAAATCTACATAAGTGAAAAAAATTCTCCCACACCGACTGTGACCGAGTACTCGATTTTCAAAATATTTCTTAAATATATATATTTTTTAAGGGTCGATATTCTATTTCAAAATACATTCAAGTACGCTGTGTGTATTTAAATGCTACTTAATTAAGTGTTCCAACGACCAAGATAAGAAAGTAACTATCCAGTTCCCTTATCTGTCTCTATTATTTAAATTACGCGCGCAATGTGCATCGATTACGTAAGGTCTCGCGAGATCCCCCGGGCAGAATTCTGCCCGGATTCCGATCTAAGTTGACCAATCGAAATTTTAGGCCGTACCTGTTGGCTTTGTACACACAAGTCAACGGGAACCAGTTTAGGGAAAGGTAAACTGGTTCCCGTTCCATGTTGCAGTGCACCAAAGGAACAGATACGATCTAAAATATCCAGCGATCTGATTGGTCAACCCGTTTTAAATAGCTGTTTCATTGGTTGCTGTTCATTCGAGAAACATCGGGGATTTCCGTGTAACCCATAAATGTACGCGGAGATGTTAGTGCTAATGTCTGAATACCTCATGGATACCCTTTATTCAAAATAAAAAAGAAATAGATTCCTGAAGTTACCATGTGAATATTCGATACAGAATAATCCTATATAATATAAAGGTAGATCTACTGTTTCTCGTGAATTTCCAAAAAAAACATTGCACTGTCTAGTTCATAGTTAAACGTAAACAGTGTCTCACACATTAGTATTCTTAGGTTTTCTATGTCATGAAAACTCCCTTTTTTAGTGATAATTGTAGCTTTCCATACTGCGGCGGCCACTCGCTCGGCGCGCATGAAAATTGATGCGGACCATCAATGTACTGTATTTTTCTACATCTATCATGCTATTGTACGTCACGTCTATGTTGCTTTGTAAGTCTATGTAAGTTCTTCAGTTTCCATGAGTTATTTTCAGTACTTTGACTAAAAATCGTGCTACCCATTGTTTCTAAAAAAAAAGTTTTATCCCATTTATTGTGCTTTGGGGGAATCTAGTCTCAACATGTTTACCATAATCGTGAGATTGTAAGTTCATTGCTATCTTTGCTAACCCAAACGCTCATTTAGGCGTAAACAATGTTTATTTCTGATTATATGACTGTAAAAAATATCACGAAGTAGGTAGCTCTAAGCATTTTTGGTGTGGAAGGTAAAAAAATGAGAAAGTTGATGTACCTTTCCTCCAAATAAAACTTCTAGGGTCGCGGGGGGGGGGAATCGGGCAGGTCTGGAAACCTGAAACAAACTTTCTTTCCGCCTAAGGTACGTCAAAGAAACGAGAGTTTGCTCTCAATAACCAACCAAAATGTCAAATACAGCATTGAAACCGACAATGACAAGGACACTTTGAAAGCACAACAATATCTCAGTAGATTTAATTAAATTTTTAGATGGAAAATTTTCACATTTCGAAAGATATTTCAAGTGCAATCGATAAAGTCTGAACTGTTCAAGCTTCGTCGATTCTCATTACTAGGAGATACTGATACAATGTAGGGTACTTAAAGTTAAACAGTTTTACAATGTCACCAACATCACGACAAAAGCATGGAATTATCAGGAAATATATACTATCAACAGATCTCTAACAATTTGTGCTGATCTTTCAAGGATATTTCCCCCATATAAATGCGAAAATTAAAAGAAACAGTGTGTTTCTTGGTACCCGAACAACTCATTCATAATTTATCGTCAACAGAAAACAACAACAGATTTTAAGAGAGATAGATGCGCTATAACATTCTTTATTCGCAATAACCAATTAATGACCATAATAATGCAGCACTCATTTATTTATAAAATCATATTATTTAATCATATCAGGCATAGAAAAAAGAAATGATCCTAATCAAATTGTGTGAAATATATCATGATTATTTGTCATTTTTGTTGAAATCAATAGTTTTTCTTGAAACTGAGAATAATCGCATAACAAAAAACTGATCTGAAATATAATCTTAAAAAATAGTCATTTATATTTTTTTATATAATTTTCAAAGGACATTAAACTTCTCTTTGAATACGAACGATAGACACCAACAACAGAAGAACTTAGTTTAGCATCTGTGAGTGTGTCTCCGACAAAGCAATGGAAATGAGGCCAAAAAAGACAATTTCAGGACACCCAAAGAACATTTGATAACTTAGTTGCATTGACCTGAAATATTTTATTTGACTGTGACCTTCAAAATTGGTGAACTATGGTAAGTCAAGTTCGTGCTTTAAGACTGATATTTTACAAGCGTGTATCGGAAATAAAAAAAAGTACTACAGCTTCAAATAATTTTGCGAATGAAAGAGATAAGAAGTTTACAGGATAAGTAAAATACAAATTTATTTGTTTGGGCTTAACGCCGCTTCACCAGTTTTCATGGACTCTATTCTAACAAGTACTAACTTATCATTCCACTAGGAACCAGCAACCTCTTCACTCGACATTGTTGTCAAATTTTCACGGAAGAGCCAGAACGTATGACATGCCGCGACTGGGAATCGAACTCGGATCGCGGCCGATCATACCCTTCCGTGAAACTATCCTTCATAATAAACAAATTATTGGTTAGTTTGGTGGTTGGATGGATGGATCGTTCACTAGCTCGCTCATGTTCGTTCATTTGTACGACCGTTCGTTTGTTGGTGGGTAGGTAGGTAGGCATCACTAACCGCGACCGCTGCTCACAAACCAACAAACGATAAACAAACAAACACTTAATAGAGTGATGAACTTAATCATAGCCTAACTACAAGGAAAGTGTACTGACTGATCCCGTCCAGTCGAAGTCCAGTTTCTAAAGAACGCGGAAATGGTCAGCGTTAGGTGTCTGATACTTATATGACGAACTAGTGTTATTTGACAACAGAAAACACTTGTAGGAATTTCATTTTGGAGTCATAAATCACCACACGTTTGAATTTTAAACATATTTACACACTGCTCGAAAAAACGCGTTTAAGGAAGTTTAGTGAAAAATTATATTTCTATAAACTTCACGTTTAAAATTTACTTAGAATATAATGACAATTAAACTCCAAATTTACATTTCTTCGTTTATTTGAAATTTACTTAGCGTTTAATGAAGAATTAAATTCGTGTAAACATCATGTTTAAAATTTACTTAGAATATAATGACACTTAAACTCCAAATTTACATTTCTGCGTTTATTTGAAATTTACTTAGCGTTTAATGAAGAATTAAATTCGTGTAAACATCATATTTAAAATTTACTTAGAATATAATGACACTTAAACTCCAAATTTACATTTCTGCGTTTATTTGAAATTTACTTAGCGTTTAATGAAGAATTAAATTCGTGTAAACATCATGTTTAAAATTTACTTAGAATATAATGACACTTAAACTTCAAATTTACATTTCTTCATTCATTTTAAATTTACTAGCGTTTAATGAAGAATTAAATTCGTGTAAACATCACGTTTAAAACTTACTTAGAATATAATGACAATTAAATTTCAAATTTACATTTCTTCATTTATTTGAAATTTCCTAGCGTTTAATGAAGAATTAAATTCGTGTAAACATCACGTTTAAAATTTACTTAGAATATAATGACAATTAAATTTCAAATTTACATTTCTTCATTTATTTGAAATTTACTAGCGTTTAATGAAAAATTAAATTCGTGTAAACATCACGTTTAAAACTTACTTAGAATATAATGACAATTAAATTTCAAATTTACATTTTTCTGTTGATTTGAAATTTACTAGCGTTTAATGAAGAATTAAATTCGTGTAAACATCATGTTTAAAACTTACTTAAGAATATAATGACACTTAAACTCCAAATTTAAATTTCTGCGTTTATTTGAAATTTACAAGCGTTTAATGAAGAATTAAATTCGTGTAAACATCATGTTTAAAATTTACTTAGAATATAATGACACTTAAACTCCAAATTTACATTTCTGCGTTTATTTGAAATTTACTTAGCGTTTAATGAAGAATTAAATTCGTGTAAACATCATGTTTAAAATTCACTTAGAATATAATGACACTTAAACTTCAAATTTACATTTCTTCATTCATTTGAAATTTACTAGCGTTTAATGAAGAATTAAATTCGTGTAAACATCACGTTTAAAACTTATTTAGAATATAATGACAATTAAATTTCAAATTTACATTTCTTCATTTATTTGAAATTTACAAGCGTTTAATGAAAAATTAAATTCGTGTAAACATCACGTTTAAAACTTACTTAGAATATAATGACACTTAAATTTCAAATTTACATTTTTCTGTTGATTTGAAATTTACTAGCGTTTAATGAAGACTAAACTTATGGAAACTTCATGATTATAATTTACGTAAAGTTTACTTGGACGTAAAGCTTGAGTTTATAATTTTACTTAAATTTGATAATGAAGATACTTTGTTTTGACTCAGTATTTGTTGATATGTAATGTTAATTAATATTAACCCTATCATTTTGGTACCGATTTTTGAAAATTATGCAATTACAACCGAAACGAGTACATTATTTTATTAGAAAATGAAATTGAGAGTTGAATACCTGGTGACAGTCAAGAGAATGATTTTGAAGATTGTGCATTATTTTGATTTTTGAATTGAGATATTTGAATGATGTTTATATAACGAAGGTTTTACATTATTTTCTATTATTCTAGATAGTTACTTTTTTAGTTGTAGAGGGTCTGGGGGTTGTGGCTAACTAGTACTACTGTTAGTCATGTTCCCCGTTTTCTGCTGTCCATTACTAGATGTATGCCATGTTGTATAAAAGGTATAAATCCACCACAAACGCTGAAAATTTTACTATCTGAGGTTAACACATGCAGTAATAATTGTTTACACAACCTGTATGCATTTGCGCACTGCATCAGTGGTCAGTTTTACAGAGTGTCTAATTTTAGAACTGATTATCAACACAGGAGAGTACACAGGAGAGTGCCAACGGATTTAGATTTAAACTTTGTCTTGGAGTGATACGTTACTTTCAACGAAGAACTGATACATTCGTTAACTTGTTGACTTGCAAAATGGATGATTATTATTCTTCGGTGTATGGAACTGATGTCTTCTGATGAAGAGTAAAATAGGTATAAATCTTAATATGTTTATGTCTATTATGTTTAATATGTACTGTATACTTGATTTATATTGATAACCACCTATGATTTTATACCTCTACACATACATACTGTACGACGAATATACAATTAAATCAGCATTTATCATATTGAACAGCATTTTTATTACAGCACTTTTTGCATGAAACACAACATAGTCATATCATGCCTGGGCCATGGTAATACAAATGTATATAATATAGATCATACCTATGACAATGTTGAGAAATGTCTATCAAGGCTTTTATATTTATATTATTTTTGTATATTTACAGCGACGGCGAGGAATGCATCATGATATTTAAAGCTTCTCAAGGAAGTGGACAAAAAGGCCAAAGTCAGAAGGAATAGCGACAGGAGCTCAAACGTAACCGATCGGCATCAACGGAAACTTCTAATCGAAAGATGGCGGAGGATTGCCGTCTTTGACTGTCAATCAGGACAATTTTTTTTATGTTATTCAGGATAAGGAGTAATGTTATTCGATGTAATATTGATGAAAATAAAGCAATAACTTTGAAAAGTTTTGTATTTTATTGTACGATACGAAATATCGTGCATTCTGTTTACTATATGTAATAAAGTGAGTCGTATTAAACAGCTAGGTTTAATTTACTGTACTGTGTGAAATTTACTGCAGATTTTCGTAAAGCAAAAACACGAAGTTTAATGAAATGATATGGGAATATAATGCATTATATACTGCACGTTTACATAAAGCTTAAACACGAAGTTTAATGAAATAAAATGTGAATATACTGCATTATATTGCAAGTTTTCATAAAGCTTAAACACGAAGTTTAATGAAATAAAATGGGAATATACTGCATTATATTGCAAGTTTACATGAATCTTAAACACGAAGTTTAATGAAATAAAATTGGAATATACTGCATTATATTGCAAGTTTACATGAATCTTAAACACGAAGTTTAATGAAATAAAATGGGAATGTACTGCATTATATTGCAAGTTTACATGAATCTTAAACGCGAAGTTTAATGAAATAAAATGGGAAAATACGGCATTATATTGCAAGTTTACATAAATCTTAAACACGAAGTTTAATGAAATAAAATGGGAATATACTGCATTATATTGCAAGTTTACATGAATCTTAAACATGAAGTTTAATGAAATAAAATGGGAATATACTGCATTATATTGCAAGTTTACATGAATCTTAAACACGAAGTTTAATGAAATAAAGTGGGAATATACTGCATTATAAACATCGAGTTTAACTACATTTAATATTAGTTTACGGGCGAAGGAAATTCCATGTTTACATCAAGTTTACGATGAACTTAAACTCCTGTAAACTCCGGAGTTTTCGTCCTTGTAAACTTAAAGTAAACGCCATGTAAACTTCCAGTTTAATTACCAACTTAAATTCGAATAAACGTCATTAAACACTACATATAATGAAGTTTACTTTGAGTTTAAGTTAAAATTAAACGCGTTTTTTCGAGCAGTGACAAAGGCTCGCTATCTGATAATACTGTCACATTATACTAGAAGAATCGACATTCTATTTAACCAACATTGGACACGCGTATTCATCTGCGCTACAAAACTATCACATTGTGATAAATATGAGCATTATAGTTATCTAGTTGTTTATTTAATCATGAATATATCCAGTATACGTTAATATTTGCTTAGGAGAGACATTCCGCGTCTGACGTTGTGAAGGCATGCATTAATAATTCACGTTATATTTCGTAAAATGTTAATTAACAAAAGTGCAATTTAACAAAACTGAAAATTGTTTTGCATTAAAATTGGAGTTATTCGAATACATGAAGTGAATAGATCACCAATCATTGGACAGGTATAGAATTAAAAGGTCAGTATTTAGAAAGATTATGGTACTTTCAATTAGTAACACAATTTCAGACAGAGAGTGCATGATCTAAACGACTTTATCTTTTGTAAGTAAATTAATTCATCGCTAAGTAATGACTTATCATTAATTGACTTAAGTTAATATCATATTCATTATATTAATTCAAACACCATGTGTCTTATAACTAGATGAACTACTTATTTAAGTTAGAATAAATAACTTCATGATATAAAATGCTAGTAAATTGTATAGAACCATAATAATTATCATACATAAATATGTTTGTTATGTTCGTTTCATCTATCAACAATAATTTGCAATAATAACACAAATTGCTACCGACCATGCCTCTTTATGTGAGAAAGTAGGCAGTTGCTTACGGGTGGGAGTCTAGTACTGGTTCTTCCCAGGAACGATGGTTAAATGGACTGTCCGTCTTATATGACTCTGACTGTTAATAAGGGGCGTAAAACTCGATCAAACAAACAAACAAACAAACTTAAACTGTTATTTTGTTAAATTCCTGAACATCAAAGCCATCACCATTTAAGGTATTAAAGTAGATTATTTTCTCAACTGACTTTTTTATCATGAGCATTGATATTTCAGATGGCTGTCTGTGGAGGAAGAGTGATGATTTTTGTGGGGTTTGCGATTGGTTTGGTAGCTAAATTCGTGACCGGATCCGTGTTCGTCTTTAACGTCTACCAGGATGCAATCAAATACCATTTTAATTATACGCAAACCGAAAGTAGGTTTCAAATAAAAATTAAAAATAAGTCACTAATTAAATGTTCCGGTCTATGGTGAGCTATAACACTTAAAACGTATTTCTGAACATTCACGTGATATTATTTTTTATACGATCGACATCCCCAATATGATATACAATGTATTATCAATATAATAACAATTGTTACTACAATGTACGGTTAATAATAACTAAAAACATGTTAATCCGTTTGTCTTAAAACTCTTAGAACATTTCAGCTTTTGTTAAGTTATCGTTTAATATATGCATAAGTTATCCTTTTTATACAAATAGTGCAAATCAGTCTTCGACCCAGATTTCAGTACAAGTACAGAAATGATATCGACAAAATAGTACAAAATTAATGCAATTGTTATAAGCATGTAAATGAATGTTACAAAATTGAACAACTAGATTCAGTTTTAAAAGTTCATGTCTCACAATGCATATGAATACAGCATTTTTTTCGTTTGTTTACAAGGTGCTATCTATGTTTTTCAGTTGAGTTACTGTCCTCAATGCTAAATGTTGGGCTCGGTGTTGGGTTTGTACCAGGAATGTTCTTTGACAAATTTGGCCCTACTCTGACTTCCGGCATGGGCCTTGCTGTGTCTGTGCCAACCTATGTTCTCTTGTGGAATACATTAGACCACATAGAGTTCTACAAAACAAGAAGTTGGTTGATGTCGATATACTTCTTACTTGCAGGTAATTTGAACGCTTCAACTTTAAATTGACCGACTAAACTTGGTCGAAGTTCATGTTGAACAATTGTATCTTTAAGAAATTAAAAGCAGATATTGATAAACTACACTACTACGGCGACACAGACTGAAAAATCGAATAATAAATACTCCAAAAGTACACTTGTATTGGAATCTTATCATTTTACCTATTCGTTTGATAATCGGTGTGATTATTCAAATACGTATGTACTTAATTAGCAAGGTCTTCAAACATGTAACGAAGTTCGGTACAGGTAGAGTGTTAAGACTACGGATCTCAGTTCATTTCGAAACCATTCTTTTGTAAATGCTTTGATTGAAGACAGTCCGTTCTAAATATTTTACTCTCATAACCTTAATAGTTCTGATATCTTATTATTTTAAACTAGTGCTGATCAATATCTGTCTGTCAATAAAAACTGAATGGTAGGAAATGTCTTAATTACCCCTATATACTACTATGAAGATATTTGTCTGCATATCTTTACCTGAATTTCCATATTTCGAAAAGTAAATCGTATCAAATATGAAATCCAAGAACTTTGATAACATGAATGTATATTTGACCCCGAAAGGACAAATTAAGTTATAATAAGGGATCTAACACAAACCCCTACCAATCATTTCAGGTTTTGGTTCCGTGTTCATGTACATGGTAGCTTTAAACACAAATGTCATTAACTTCTCTGCAAAACACACTGGGAAGATCGTTGGCTTCTTGAACGCTTTCTTTGCCGGAAGTCCATCAATTTTTGCGACTTTGTATTACAAAATCTTCACAACTGGAGAAGATACTACGATAATAGAGAACCAGGATTTCCAGGGATTCATGCTTTTCTTTGCAATTATGTACGGTATAGCCAACATTTTGTGTATGCTGTTTTTGAGAATTTATAAGGACCCTACGTCGTGTGATCAAGTTGCCACGGTGTCATACAAAAACAACAATAGCGTAGTTGTTGATGAAATCACATTGGTCGTAAATGGCAAACATTTGGATGGTTGTGAAAAAGAAGACCCTGATAATTCTAGGGAAGCTGTAGCTATCCATGAAAATACTGTAAATGATTCAGAACAGGAAGCAATGTCATTCAAACAAATAATGTGCTGCATGGATTTCTATTTATTTGTGTTAATGTTCGGGTTTGCGTCCAGCGTCGGTCTTATTTACACTAACAACATTACCGTGACGTCACGATCCGTTGGTCTTGACTCACATAATGAGAACCTTGTTATAATTATTCCAATAACTAACGCAGTAGTCAGTGCAACTATTGGTATATTTTCCGACTTGTTCAAAGAGCATATACCAAGACTTGCTATTGCCATAGTTGCATGTGTGTCATATGTTTTCGCGAATATTGTGATTGTCCTATTTGCTGAGACACTGGAACCACTTATTACTGCCACTGTTATTGCTGGTGTTGGTACCGGCATTATTTGGAGTATGGGACCGGCTATAATGAAAGAAATGTTTTCTGTAGGTAGCCTGGGTCGAAACTGGGGCATAGCTTTGCTTGTAGCGGCCATTTTGGCGTTTGGTTCGCAAGAAGTTTTCGGAGCATTGTATGATAGTTTTATTAACGACGAAGATGGCGTTTATTGTTATGGTTTACAATGTGTTAAAGCTGGTTATGGTGTGTTCTTAGGGTTTGCTGTACTTTCCGTCTGTTTTGGTGTAATCATTTTAGTGCGCAGACGCTGCAATCGGTGTCGAACCTCGCATTCACAAGAGTAGAGAAAGATACGGATAACAAACATTCACTTTTCGACCGGACGGTCAATGCGATCCACTTTCCGTAAGTTTTCGGCTAAAGAAGTGAACGTCCGATCTGAAAATGATTTTGTTATCGTAAACATCTTGTTTTGTAGGAAGTTTAGTAGGTCTCATTGACATTAAACATGGAAGCGCAGGAATGTGCTTCGGTTGCCACTATTACGAGTCACTCAGTGTAAATGTTTATCTATATCACTTGTTCAGTTACCTCACTCTGAGTTTGTCGCGTATAGTGAGTTATTATTCGTTCATACAGGTTTTTACTACTCGTTAAATTCAAAATTCTCGTAGCATAAATGTATATACAAAAATGTATACATACGCACAACTGATTTTATTTTCCTTTCTCGCGGATTTTTTTTGTCTGACCAGGGATTTGAAGTGAGGATAAAAAATATCTGATATATATATTTTAACATAAATTGTAAGTTTTTGTGCAAATCTATCATTAACGATTCTTTCAAAAAAAAACCTGACGTGTTCAGAGCGCGAAAGAAGCAGCCATTCAATGTACATGTATTCTAACTTTTGCCATGTCGTTATGATTCATCTGCTAGAATAATAATCATTATATCAGTTGCATTGATTCAATGGCAGACGATCTACATAACAAGAAATGTTTCTATGTTTGTGTTTGTTATTCGATCTTGTACTACATATAATGTCCTGACAACATATGGTTTTCTGTCATTTATAATTTTGTAGTGCGTATGCATGCTATATTAAAAAAGAAGTATTGTTGAGCTTGTAGTTTGTAATGTTTTCTTATCAAAGGGGGTTGAACAAAAAGAATGACGGAGGATATCCAGTTTACTTCATACTTCACTACCGGCAGAAATTTGCCAAGAAGGTCATCGCCACCATTATATTGATTTTATATTAAACAAGACAGCAATTTAACTCCTTATGTCGTCGCTATTATTCTTCTCTAATAGTTCAGTCTGAATACAGAAGAATGAAATTTTGACCCGGAATTTAGTTAAGATATAGCCTATTAAGCTGTATATATGTATATACATGAGTGATTTGTAACATCAAGTAACATATGGATATAGTACCAATCTCTTGTAGGTATTCAGCTAGCATATTCACAAATAACTGCCATTTTTATAGTACATGAATGGATACAATACAATATACGGGTATATAGGACAAATATGTTCTTTCATTCAGAACGATTGGGCATGTACATGTATACATGACATATAGCCAACACGACAAGTTTTCATGGATCGGAAAACAAGTTTAAATCAAACGTATATACCAGTATAAGTGTTTGCTGTTATTCACAAAAGTAAGCACATTTATCAAAGTAACCACAATGCAGCAAACGAGAAAGCAAGGTACACGTGATCCCATCCTGTCTCCATGCAGCGTCCAACGAACACATAAAATGGAAAAAAGTACCCCCGAACCCCTATATACATGTAGCTTAATTCTAACGAATCACAGGATACTTAAATCAACAAAAACTGTAGGCATGACTCAAGGACCTATATTATACAGAAAACAGGGTGTTGAATGTGTATTTGCATGACTCAAAATTAGACTTTTTATCAGGCCCGATGAACGGAATCCCCACTTTCTCACTTTTTTTACCTTTCCGCGCTCTTTCAAGGGCCAAAAGTAAGCCCTGAACTATCTACACTATGCCTAATGATCACCAGAGTCACTCAAATATTCATATGAAAGACCACAGGAACCTGTTATTCAATCAAAAAAATTATGTCCAATAAAAATTAGCTACGTATAGAAAAAACTAATAGCAGACTCTATACCCCTAGTTTCTCCCAATTGTTTACAACTAGTCAGTAACATACAAAAATAATTATTCAAATGGCGTCTATGGACATCACAGCTTAACAATGATCACTTACAAATGTCAGAAGTGATAATTTTTTTTTTTTTTTTTTTTTCTATATGCAGCTCTTCACATTATAACTTATAATTTGTCTACGAAAGTTTGAAGCAAATACAACATATTTTATAATGTAGGAGTTATGCACAAAATATTTCACGTAATTAAAATGACGAAGGGCAATAACTCTGTTAGGTAATGACAAACGCCAAATATATATATTTATGCACATCTTCATATGATAATTAACTAATTATCTGTGAAGGTTTAAAAAAGATAGGCACATCATATTTCCAGGAATGAAAACAACAAGGGCAGTAACTCTGGTTGGAAATGACCTATGCGAAAATAATTCTGTACGCACTTATTCATATAAGAACTATTTATCTGTAGGAGGAGTTGCACACGCAAGATTTTGTTGAAGAAGAAAACTGCTGCTGCTGCTGCTGCTGCTGCTGCTATTACTTCTACTAATACAACTACATGTACTAAGAAATCATACAAAACAACATGTCCCTCCATCAATGAAGGGGAGAAATAATAATCTACAAAAATATTCTGATCAGGTTTAAGGGGTGTGATCTATCGAGGTACCTAAAGTAAACAAAACTGAACCAGAGGGCTATGATGACCCTTAATATAGCTCACCAGAAAAAAATCCCTATATGAGCCTATGTAAAATCAAGTGATCCTGGAGCGTAGCCAATTTTTACCCAAGGGCCATAATTTGTACAAACTTGGTAGAAATCTACTAGACAATGCTACCTACAAAATATCTAAGCTCTATGCCATGCTGTTTCGGACAAGAAGATTTTTTAAATTTTCTTTATACATTTGTATAAGCCTTTATAAAACAGAGTAAACTCCAGGGTGTGGCCAATTTTGAGCCCAGGGAAATAATTTGAACAAACTTGGTAGAGGTTCACTAGAAAATGCTATACATCAAATATCTAAGCTCTATGCATAGTAGTTTCTTAAAAGAAGATTTTTAAAAAAGTTCCTATGTAAGTCTATGTAAAATCAAGTTACCCCTGGGGCAGAGCCCAATTTGACCCCAGGGTCATAATTTTAACAAACTTGGTAGAGTTACATTAGTCATTGCTATACACCAAATTTCTAAGCTCTAGGCCTTATGGTTTCTAACAAGAAGATTTTTAAAGCTTTCCTATTGGTTGCCGTTTTCAATGGAATTTAATCTTTTAAAGAACTTTGGTAGAGCTTCATGCAATGCACATCCCTGTAAAGTTTCATTGAAATTGGTCACTGTTTAATTTAAGGTAGAGATGTTGTTCAAAGCAATTGTTGACACACTGGCGGACGCACGGACGACAGACAACACGCGAGAATAAAAAACAACAAAAAAGCAGCCTGTTCCCACAAGGCTTATACCAAAAATAATTTGTTATTTGTTGTGAAGTTGTTGAAATTTGTTTGATGGTCACAGGTAACAAGTGAGTAAAAAATGACTATCGGAGGTGCGTTGTTCATAAGGTAAAAATACATACACATAATAACAAGAAATCTTTACTTTTAATATGGTGATGGCTCAGTCCCAAGTGTTAAAGGCAACCATATATACTGTTTAGCCTAGAGCAATATGTTCTCTAATAATATAAGCTCTTTGTGGTTAGATAGCCACTGTAGCTTCAATACTTTGATGTTCAAATCACATTTATATCACTATTTTTTCACTGATAATTTGCATCTATGATAATTTTTTTAACAGGGCATTTGGGAATATCATTTGATGTTATTTTATGGACAGCTGATCAAAGCTGACAGTGTTATATATATTAAGTTATATATGTTAAGTTATATATGTTAAGTTATATATGTAAAGTAATATTTGTCAAACAGCTGCATTAATGTTGTGTCATCGAATCTGCCATAAATATAATATATACAGTACAACCTCTACAGAGCAGCCTTCTCTTGAGCAACAACCTCCTTTCAACAACAGCATATTTCAGCTTGAGAACATCCCACACCATTTTTAAAGTAGCGGAACTGGCTGTTTGGTCATATCAAGTTTCACTAATTCATAGATTAACAAGAAGGCCATGACAGCCTTTTAAAATCTCACCAGAAAAGAGACTGTGGCTACTTTCATCTTTTAATATCTTTCATTTGGAGAGTATAACACTGCTAAACCATAAAAATAATCTTAGAATAAAGATAAGGATAGATAATTCAACAAAACATTGCTTTTTTTGGAAAAGAATATTTTTTCAATTTTTCCCTACATAAGCCTCATTGCAAAATCATTTGACCCCTTTGGCAGATCCAATTTTGACCCTAGTGCTATGATTTTAACGAAAGTATATAAGCTATAAGCCTTGCAGTTTTGTAGATCTTTAAAGCCCCATTAGCTTTTGGGATGTTAAAATTACAGCTGTAAAACAGACGGAATAGACACGTAAATCAGCAGGAAAACGAGTTTTCCAGCCGTAAAACAACCGGAATTTATTTTCAGTTGGAATCAGTACATATTTTACGGTTGTAATTATAAAATTTTACAGTTGTAAATCGCATTGCCAGCTTTCAAGGCCTAATTTGCAAAGTAGCCTCCCTTGATTTTCGGTCGACGGGAAGCTTGGGATAAAATTTCGATTATGTCCCTTAGATAAGGACCCTAGATTAAATGTTTAGACCCTAGATAAGCACTGACATCAGTAGAATCACGGTTCATTAAGCAAGACATGCACTGCGCCCACAGGCATGATCCTTATCCGTTTTACATCAGTGGTTCATCAGATACGAGTAAAACAATGAAAGAAAGTGATATCATGAAGAACTTGACTTTTGCATTATTTATGTATATTAGTTGTTAGATGTCGGGAATTACAGCTAAGCTAAACATGTTTTATAATATTAAAATAACCATTAATGTACGCTTTATTTTATTTATTCTGCTACTAATAAGTTTTCTTTGAAAAGGTGATAATTTGGTTAATTCTAATTTTGTCATCATGTAGATAATTAGATTGTAAAATCTCTTCTGTTTTATTTATTCTGATTTTTATCGAAAACTGTTACTTTAAACAGTGGTGTAATATTTAGGAAAGTAGGCTATTTCATTGAATTATTTTTCATTTCTTTCCGGGATGCGGGGCTTGTGTTAAATAACTAGTTTATATTGTATCGAGTATAAATTTAGACATATATAACATCCCTTTTTGATCAATAAATTGTTAAAAGTCTCTGATTAAACAACTAAGTCTTACAACTATTTTTTTGGCTTAAAGGTCCATTAACTTAGTAATACAGCGCAATAGATAGAAATTGATAGTAAAATATAAGAGATACATTTGCTCTAAAAATGCCTTTCTTTAGCCATCCACATCTCGTAAAAATGCAGTCAGTTGTTTTTTCTTATTTCTTTTTGCATTATCATTGGAAAAAAAACTGTGCTACATTTCTATATGTACTTACTGATTAATAATAAAGAAAATTTCGGAACTTTTTATTGCAAATAAAAGTCAGTTTCACTGATAAGACATCTTTCTTGGTTAAGTGAGACCTACTTTAATTATCTAATGGGGCTTTAAAATAAGTTCGATGTTAATTACTAGTATCACAATAAAATATGACATGTCTACATATAATTTACAAGTACCTGACTTAATTCGCGTAATTTTGTACCAGTTTAAATAGCATGTATAGTAATAAAATCCAATACAGGTCATGGTTCAGTGAGCTAGTTATATATATTGCACTAAAGGTCAGTATTAACTGGGACCATTATACACATATATACATGTATATATGCATTAATCACGTTAATTGGTGATGTAATCTGCATTCATCTATAAATGCTGATCCGTCTAATTGTATTGAAACAAATTTATTATTTTGATGACAGGGGTGTGCTCAACAGCTAATTTAAAGCTGTTCATTATGTTTCTATAATTTAATTACAAATAATTAATACCAGTATTTTTGAGCTACAGTACAACCTCTGTAGAGCAACACCCTGTGGGAGCTGCAAATATTGGCCGTTGTTTAGAGGTTGTTGCTCTACAGAGGTTAAATTTATAGTAAATATCAGCTTAGGGAAATTTTAAAGGTGTTGTTAGGTTGTTGCTTTACAGATCGAGGGCCGCTCTGGAGATGTTGTACTGTATATTATAACTTGTATGTAAAATATGACATTAGTTAGTAAAAGACGGATTGCTTTATTCTACCGAATAAGTGGGACATTAGTAGGGACCACTTGTTTTTACTGATTTTATCTCTAAAGCCATGCTAGATGGTTATATACGGGAATATTATGAGAAACGACGCGTTTCCAAAACTGGTCAATTCAGATCACACAATTGAAAGCAAGTAAATGTTAAAAATATTAATACATTAATATTCAATATGAATCAGCAAAGAATCTAGTTTGTGCACGTAAATGGGAAAATGTGATACTAAAATTACAACATGGCTTTCTTGGTGGTTGAATATCCACTATTTTGCCTAGTTTTAGGAATTTCTTGTATGTTAATTCACAATGTACATGTATTTATAATCTGGACCGACAGGGATAAATTTTGTAAAGATCAGGGAAGCAAGAAGATAAAATACAACATAATTGAAATTTGTATCATTATAAAGAAGAAAGATGTAAAATTGTGCACATAACTGGGAAAATGTTGTGCTTACACAGGGATGCTATATTACAATATAGCATCCCTGGCTTACACTACAAAATGTCTTTCTAGGTGTTTGAAATTCCCACCTTTGCTTCATTTTAGAAATTTCCTTCTTTGTTCATATAATAAATCTAGACTGACAGGGACAATTTTGTAACAAACAGGGAAGCAAGAAGATAATATATAACATAATTCAAATTTGTATCACTGTAAAGAAGAAAGATACAAAATAGTGCTCATAACTGGGAAAATGTTGTGTCTTTATTATTAATAAAGTTATGACATGTTAAATAAATATTTCCTCTATAACTCTATATAGAGCACCTGTCACCGCCATGTCATTGATATCGCAAAAAAGTCGATTTTCAAGGGGGACAACTTTCCCGATAAGCCAACTGATAAGCTCTGAAAGCTGGCAATGGTTTACGGCGGTAAAATTGGACTTTTTTTTTTGCTGGAGTTAAAACAGGCAGCATGATTTTATCTAAAATGATGGCTTATCAGTGAAACTGACAATTACTTGCGATAGATATATTCCGTAATTTTATTTTTTTAATCACCAAGTACATAATCATAGAAATGTAGCATAGTATTTTTTCAATGATATTGCAAAAAAATAGGAAAAAGTATCTAACAACATTTTACAAGATGTAGCTATAAGAAAGGCATTTAATGTTAATATTGCTATAGAGCAAATAAAATATATTTCTTATATTTACTATCATTTTATCCTTCATTCTGTATAACTAAATTTTAAAAGCTAATTAATGGACCTTTACTGAATAATCTTCTTATATAAGCTTATTTAAAATCAAGTGGGGGCCAATTTTTACCCTTGGGCCATGATTTTAACGAAGTTGGTAGGGGTCCAGTAGACATAGCTACACACCAAATATCTAAGCTCTAGGCATGTGGTTTCTGACAAGATTCTTAAAGTTTTTCAAATTTCAAACCAGTTTTAAGCTTTGAAATGGGACCACCCAAGGATCATTCCAGCAAATTTTATTTGCAACTGGCATAGTGACGTAGGAGCTGATGTTGTTTAAAGTAAATATGGACACCACTTCACGATGCACCACGGGCGCAGAGTGATCACAAAGGCTCACCTTGAGCACAACATGCTCTCACTGGTGAGCTAAAACAGCAAGATGAGAGTTTGTTAATGAATCAGGTTTGTGCAATTCAAGTTAATTCATCATGACAAAATATCACTAAACTTATCAAATTAAGGTATCTAATAAAACACAAAATTAACTAAGGCCATTTTTAAAAAAATATTTGTTTGCAGTACATAATTTATGTAACCTGAGCCAGATCATTTTCTGATGGTAGGTACATTGTAGGTAAGAAATATTTCTTTCTGACGCAAGAGCAAAATCAGCCATGCATTACCGATTTCATATGACAAAACCCCATACATTGATTTTAAATCATATGTGTTTATTGAATGTGGAATCTTGTTAACTCTATCCAGTTTTAACTGGTAGTCCCAATGGGATTCCAACATCTACAACAAACTTCACTACACCAAACCAACCCGCAGCAAATGGCTCCCCGCTCGCATGTCCATTCGTTAAGGAGAAGTTACACCATCTAGATACAAAATTTGGTCATTCACTCAACCCAATCCAGGCCTCTCATTAGTGATGATTTGCCAGAATGTGTCTGTGCATTGTATCAAACCTTTTCTTATAGACTGGATCGACCTTCAGCCAATCCATATGAGACACATTGATGTCAAAAACATGAAGTAGCTTTTAGAAACTGTCAGACTCGAAACAATTATCAATGTTACAAAAAGGAATTTGAACCATAATGAGGGTCATGCGTAAAGTTTGTCGGTATAATGATGTGATGGTTTTAAAAATTTGTCATGGCAAGTTTTATATTATTTAATGCTATTATAGCTCAGTCATGTAGTTGTTAGCAGAGTGATAATCTCTGCACTTGAGTAGGACAAAACATATTTTGTGAATTACGTTACCATCATAGTCATTGAAGTAACTTATCATAGATTGTTCTGTTACTTTGTTTTATTGGTGACTAAGTTGTTTGTAAATACTTACATTGTCCAATGTTAAATATTTGTGTGCATTTTTAAATGAGTAAGAAATTATAATGTTTCGTATAATCATAATATTGATGTTAAGTAATTTAATTAGAGTTATTTCATGTTCTGACTGTCAACATTGTGTTATAGATCAATTGACTATTATTTGCCTTTTACATTGTTACATCATTTTAGTGAGTATATTTACCAAATTAATATTATTTGTATCAATATCATGAGATATTAACTACAATTTACTTTGCCTACATTATAATATAGTTTTAGTGTAAATTACATTTCCATTGATGTGTTTATTTCACTTTTATCTTATGATATGAATAAATACATGTTTTACCAAGTTTATTTGCTCTAGTACAAAAAGGATGTACCTGCACTTTTGACGTCAATTTAGCTAAGAACTACACACTAATGTTCCTCCATGATGATTGGATGATTGACATTTATTTCCTGCTTAAAAAATTAGTGCAAAACAGATTTAAATCATGTTGTTGAAATACGTGATTTATTCATTATTTTAGTTCTTAAATTCTATCCCATGTTGAAGCATTTAATAAATGCAGGTGGAATATCTAACATGTTTATTTTGCGTGTATCTTTTCCTTAGAATACTTTACATGTGACGGGGTCAGACTTTGGTATCTATTGAGTTTGAGTTTTATTGTGTTCTTTTATATTTATATAATTATGTGTGTGATCAATTGTCTCCCATTAAGTATATTATGGTCAGTGGTAAGTTGTGTCCCTTGATGGTTCAGTGGTCAGTCTTGCATGACCGAATAGATTTCAGTTGATTTTATATTAATCCCCTAAGTTATGTGTAATGATCAGTTGCACATCAGAAGTTGAATTGCCAGGACTGATTTTTGTATGCTCCAGACTGAAATAAGATGGTTTATGAATTGTAGAGTATTTGGTAACTTTAATATTGCTTCTCTATGTAACTTAAGTATGATGAGTTATCATAAGTATAGTTCTTCTAGCAATCATTTCAAGTAATTAATTATTGTAATAAGATTTATTGCTTTGTTGTAATAAATGTCAGTATGCTGACTTTCCCTTGTTTGTAACCATTTACTAGTCTAGTATTCTGTCCATACTGTAATATCTTGCACACCCTTTTATCACTAATGAATTCTCACATTTCAGAGTTTTAGATTATTGTTACCACTGAGAGAAGTTGAGAGAGTTGTTTAGTGGATCCCGTTCCACAAACGGTGAGTTTGTATATATATGTGATGTGTTATGTGGTTCATGTATTTTGTACTATGTGATTGTATTTGTTCTTGTAAGTAACTTAATTGTGCATAATTATGTAAAGTATATGTATGTAATGCTTTGAAGGTAATGATATTGGCCACTGGAATCATTGTTTGTATTGTGATGGTTTGTGCTATGTATTGTATTTATTATTTGTTGTTTTATTGTACGGCGGCCTTTGGCCGCCGTACTCTCTGGAATGCTTATTTTTAACTGGCAATGCAAAATCGCAACTTCTTGCGCGAAGCAGATTAGTGACAGTGCCCGAAATATTCCGAAATATCCGCAATGGTCATCACGTGATATAAACAAAACAGAAATAGAGCGAGGTCACGTGTTACTCACACCAACTAGTGTTAGCTTGATGACGCAGTCGCTATTTATAGTCTAAGAATGGAGCGAGCTCGATAAACAACGACGGGAATGAATCTGCCCATCTGTCAATAAATGCAGCCGAAACTCTTTATATCAAAGGACTTAGGAAAAATTGTTCGATCTAAATGAACTTCGATGTATAAATTATTAGAGAAATTCGCTGTGTATAAGATATGGAACATGGTATTTATACGTTTCGATGTATTTATTTTAGCAACATGTCGCAAATAAACAAAACATTATAAACATATTCACACAGACTAATTTTATAATCGCGAGCGTGGACACTGACTTGTTTACGCAATTGTTGTTAATTAAATATCGATTTCGGAGCTCAATATAAAAAATGTCCGAGCAGGTGAGAAATGATGACTTAATTGGTTCGACATAGACGGTCACTTTATTGTTTGATATAGATGGTCACTTTAAAGTTGAAAATCTATGTTTGGGACCGTTATACCAGGTTTTTACGACAACGTACCCTCAGACAACGGAGTATATTATTTTTGGAGACTTTATTTAAATATTTTATATGCATTCCAGCAGATATTGCAACGTCTGATACACCGAGGTGATAGTTTCCCCTGATTTTAATTTTAAAGTGGAAACAGGGACTACATATAGAGTACCTCGTGAACTGTAGAACCATATGACCAGATTCATGAGATTCATGAAACATCAACGGCTTGTATTTTTGATGGAGTAGATGATCACTTTAGTTTCGGGATCAGTTAAGTCAAAATAACAAATTCGTTTGATCTGAAACTTCGCACATCCTGATAAAAAATGTTACATAGGCCACATTCTAGTATTGAATTGCCGGATGCGATTTTGCGCCGTACAAACATTTAACTTGTTATTGTCTATAATGCTTGTTTTATATTTTAGGGTCTACATTAGACATTAGACATTATATATAAAATAGATTGATGTCAAACTACCTTCTGGTTGTTGATACTTGTGAGGTTGGCTAGCTGAGTATATTTACACACCCATACACCCACCCCCTATTACATACACACTAATGTATTGTCAGTAACTTAATTCACAGTCACGAAAAAGCATGCTTGTTTGAGCAAATGGTACTAAATTGTGAATGAATATGTTTTGATACTATTGCACAGAAAAGATACAGAAGGCCTTGAAGAATTCAAATTTAAAACATTTGTGTTCATGAATATAATTGAACAAAAAAGTCTCAGAATTGTGATTATCATACTTATGTTGTTGAACATATCTGCCAAGTATTTCTGAAATCCATCCATGTATGACAAAGTTACTGAGCAGACACAAAATAAAATACCGATGTTTGACCTTCAACCCCTATGTATGACCTTGACCTTGGAGCCATGGGAGTTGTGTGCGACATCATCTAGTGGAGGTTATCATTTGTGGACTGTTATTCGAAAATCCTCCAATGAATAACAAATTACAGAGCGGACAAGGCAAAAAGACCAAAATTATGACCTTTGAACTCTAAGTGTGACCTTGACCTTGAAGCAACAGCCATGGGAGTTGCGCGTCACACATCGTCTAGGGGTGGTGAACATTTGTGGTAAGTTTATTTTAAAATCCTCCAATGAATGACCAAGCTACAGAGCGGACACGTGAGACCATGACTTTGGAGATATTGACGTAATTTTTTCGCATGACACACTGTCCCATGATGGTGAACAAATGTAACAAGTCATTCATAAATCCTTCAATCCATAGAGAAGATAAGCGTGGACTGTTGAAAGTTTGAGACGGACCGACCGACAAAGTGACTCCTATACAATGGTAGTGGGGGTATAATTATTGTCATTATCATATCGTACATGTACTAATACAATGCACATTACTTTGCTGATAATGAAGTCAATAAAGGGGTGCAGTATATTTATCGCAATAAAACATCATTTTTGCGCTTTCAGTTAGAATTTTTTGTTGCTTGGATTAAAGTATGATATTTAATCTTTGTATTACGACCAATAAATGTATATGCTTATCAGACTTTAATGAAATTAATAACTAAATGAATATATATTTTGTATTTTGAAGATAAGTCGTTTTTAGAACCGTTACTATTTTTGTCATAATAATATATTGTCTGGGACCATTATAAAAATATATGTATAATGATGCCAGGTATAATGGTCCTAGATTTGATACATTTATAAGTTTCACAACATTATATGAAAGTAAGTTTATTGATAGCTATGGAATTGATAGATATATATTCCAATAGATGGACATGATAGATATGTTATAGCTATTTTGGCTTATAAGGCTTTTTTTTATTCTAAGTTTTTTTATATAAAAGATGAGTCTAAATGAGATGCCAAAAATATGTATACTTTTAACACAGTAGCAAATTGGATAATCAACACATTCGTCATTAAAGCCTCATTAGCTTTTTGCTATAAAAAAACAATTGCTGATACTATCCCAAGATAATTATTACCGATGAAACGAGCCATTTTTCTTCTAAAAAACTCATTTCTGTGTGATTTTTGCTTTTGTAAACTTGAAGTATGTAGAGCGCGTGACGTCACTTTTCGACGTGTGCATAACTTGACTGCAGTAAAACACAGCTGCGATGATATTGAAAAAAATACGATATTGGTTTTGGAAACATTTTTTCTTGCTATTAAGTATGCCCGGGAGGATGCCTCTGCTATAGAACAAGCAGAAACTATTACGATCAATAAATTTACGGGTTATATGCTTATGGGACTTTAATGTGTCAGTGATATTCAATAAGTATAAGGGTCCATTCCTGCACAATTAATTTCTTTTTTACACCTTTATACATTTCTAATAATGAAACATAGCAAAAACAGTGTTAATTGAAAACACAAGATCAGAGTTTCTTGTTGTTCTCTTGCACAGTCGGGTGGAAATAGTAGCACATTAAAAGCTTTAACAAGAGGGCCAAGACGGCCCTATATCACTCACATGACAATCACTGTTCACTCATTAAAACTATGGTTTGAACCAGTGACCTAGTTTTTGACCCCAGATGACCGATGTTAGAACTTGTTCTACATATAAATAAGACAAACATTCTGACGAAATTTGGTAAAGATCCAATCAAAACCATGAAAACTAAAGCATAGACAAGGTTTTCATAAGATTTGACCTAGCGACCAAGTTTTTGACCCAAGATGACCCATGTTTGAACTCATCCAAGACATTATAAAGACAAACATTCTGACAAGGTTTCATGATCATCCAATCAAAACAGTGACTTCTAGAGTGTTCACAAGGTTTTCCCTTATTTGGCCATGGTGACCTTGTTTTTCAACAAAAATGGGCCAATATCGAACTCATCCGAGATTTTGTCAATATTAACATTCTGACCCAGTTTTGCTAAAATTGAGCTAAAAATGTGGCCCCTAGTGTGTTCACAAGGTAAAGTTTGACGATGCACGACGCCGGACGCCAGACTGAAACTGATCCTAAAAGCTCACACTGTCACTTTGAGACATGTGAGCTAAAAACACATCAGAGATTATTTGTATTTCTTTCTTTCTGTCTTGTAATTTAAGCGGTGAACCGGACAATAATATAATTATTGATGTATGTGTACTGTATTAGTGTAAGTATTTGATAAAACCACAGATCTTTATTTAGGCAGACGCTGAATATGGCCGTTCTCATGTATGACTGGGCTTGATGCTTTGTATACAACTTGTCAGCAAAATAATTATATATTTGTTCGGAGTTCAGGTACCAGTGAGACTGAGACATCAATGTCAGTGCGTAGTCCCCGGAAGTAGAATTATTCCTTATCAGGGGACATCACCGTCAATTTACTAAGGGAAGTAACCTAGTTATGGGAAAGGGTCATAGTCCAGATTTAGCACTGATGGATTTAGTGGTTTTACCAAAACTGAAATTGTATCAGTTGAAATAAAACGATTTAACTTAAATGTGGAAATTAGAATGGCCGTGATCAGTTTTGCTAGAACATGACTGTGACAATATAAGTATTATGATATATTCTCTATATGAGTGGAAAGACACAGAAAATGCAGAACATTTGAGGATGAGTACTTCGAGAAAATGTGATTATATGTGAGTATAACGTCATGACGTCGATATGAAGTATGTTAAAGTGCTCCGTAGATCTATATGTGTGTCTGATCTATACAGCATATATTTTTTACCAATCAATATTTCACTCTAATATTTGGCATGTATTTTGTCAATAATTATAACATGTACATAAAAGTTTAGCATAAAACATATCTATGATCAGTCTCATTAATAACACTGTCCATGAACCTTACGGATGACCTTTGTACAATAAACTGCGATACCTTTTTATACACTTCCTTTTAACTATAATAGTATGATACAATGTTAATGAGATTATTTTCACACTATTTTATTGTGATACTACAAGTCTATTGTTGCCAATTCATGTCACTTGTTCTTATTGATAATAATATAATTATCATCCTTTTTACATAGATATATTTGTAGCTTATGCTTGACCTACATGACCACACTCAATTAATGCACCATAAAGCATGAAATATAAATTGAGTTACATGTAGTATAATTCAAGCATCAAGTAATTGTGTTTATGCAATTATTGTGTACAATCCATATAATTTATGTTATGGTATTTTATTGCATCTAATCAATGCATTAAAATTTTAAGTAGGCAAGCATGACTATTGGGTCTAACTTTGTCTATTGAAATACTATTGCTATTGCTGAAAGTGCTATTGTGATACTATTGCTGGAAACTAATGTGATAATATTGCAATTATAGTTCGTTATTGCCAATTTAAGATTTGAAAACTACAGAGAATAAATGTTTGTGGAAATTAATGATTTAAATGAAATGGACAGAAATAGATTAATAAAATTCAATTCAAAAACTGCATCGGGTCTCAAAAGCAGCCATTAATTTCATAACCCTATGGATGGAAAATCATAGAAACTGACAGAACGGTCTTAGTCTAAATTAGCCTCCTCTGTTATAGACGAGATGAGGGGTGCATGCACTATGAGGGCTGTTTGTTCAGGGAATGAAAATAAAGTTCAGGTCACTGAATAAAACTATCTATCTTTTATCAGGTATACATGTATTAAAGTTACTATCATGTTCAATGGAAGAGTATATTTATGCATATGGTTAGTTAAACAATTGCTTTATTGGTCCTTTGTGGGTGATTGATGAGTGGTACTATCTACAATTATTTTTTATAACGGAAGTGGTTTTTAATTAATAATAATCTTTAGTTTATAAGGAGGAAAGTATTGTAACTATTGATAGTTGAGCTATCAGCGATGATTATTGGATCAGTGGATATTATGTTTGCGGGACATTGACAATATTATAATGGAACCTCCATGAACGTTCATCTCTCAACAATAGTCACCTGTCAACAACGGCAACTTTGAATCCCCCGGTGCATTTTCAACATAAATGAACCTCTCATCACTGGTCACCTCTGAACTCAGGCCATCAAATTTGTTCCCAATGACCATATACTGTAACCTCAGAACGGCCAGTCATAATCAAAGAATGTATGCACATGTAAAATGTCAAACAACTGTCTAATGTGTTCGTTGGGAAGGTGTCAAGGGATCAGTACAAATTAATGGACAGCAGTTATGAATTTTTAATGTGTCATTGTTAAGTTTTTCACTTCCAGTATACAACCCCAAAGTGTATCATTTTCAATTTGTAACTAATACTGGTAAGATCTATATCTGCAAAACTGATTAATTATAAAAGCTATGAGTACTAAAACATGCAAAGTTTCTGATGCTTGAGTAGTGTATTGCTGTCATCAAAATGCTAGAATCTGGTCAAAGTTCCAGAAAAGATGCTGAGCACTTGGGTGTTGGCAGATCTCTAGTTCAAGTGTGTAACAGTTATTTTTGTGAAATTACTAAGACATATAGTATAGGTCTTAAAAATTGTTTCATATGCAGTGACCATGAAGATATTGTTAATTGATTGATATTTTTCACATGTAACTGTAAATTATTATTGTAATGATAACAACTTCAAATTTTAACACTCGGGTCTCGACACTAACAATGGTCTGAGGCGACCTATTTTCTCCAAGGAACACACATTCTTCTTTGTAATAAATTGGTTTTACACGTGATAAATATATTTGTGGTGTATGAAACCCAAGACACAGCTATGAAATTTGGGTGACCTGTATTTTATGAAATTAAGTAAATTACAGTAGAACCCCGCTAATAAGACCATCTGTGGTTCTTAAACAAAGTGGTCTCAATAGCGGGGTGGTCTTAATATAGGGGAAACCTGACCTCGTATGCAGTTGGTGTCAAAATATGCAGTAGGCCCTATGCAATCATCATGTACTATACTTGTAAATAGTTAAACATGTCTAGAAATGTATTACTTTTAATTTTAGTGAGTAATTAATGCTAGAATTCAACAAAAGACCGCATAAAATAACATTTCTTTTATTTCAACTTTTTTTTCGTAAGATGTGTCTCCTTTCGAGTATTTCATACTGGAAAATCGGACCATACTGCGGGCTTTTATTCATTATTATGATAATTAGTTGAATTCGGTGTTGTTTCGTCTTTATCGTAATGCATTGATAGGTAAAGAGAAAGTAGACGGTTTACCAGCAAATAAATTAAAATTCAGTCCGATGTATTAAACGTGAGTTCACTTGGGAATTTAAATAAGTGGTCATTCGTGAAAACGTGCGACATTGACGCATGATTTATGTGCCATGATTTATGTAACAACTTCCATTAATGAATCAACATCGATTGTTGGCTTTTTAAAGTCATCTAGCAGATCTAAAATTAGACTAAAACAACAGCACATACATATTTTCATTTATCAGCCATTTACATGCTAAACTGATCAGATCAGCAGTTAACCATAAATGACCACTAATTGTCATTAAAAACAAGGTCCAGACCGGAAACAATGTATGCCTCGCAGCAATCTCATTGTCAAAGGTGCAAAGTCGTGATGCAAAATGCAATCGAGTGTGGTCGTAATTTCGGGGTCAGAGAACACACAGATAAACAAAATGGTCAGAGATAAGTGGTCGTATTATGTAATAGTGGGGTGGTTGCAATTTCGGATCAAAAGACCAGTAAACATAGAAGGAAAAAATCCATTCTTTAAAAAAATGCCCATATTAGCAGGATATTCTAATTTCGTAATTTTGGGGTGGGCGTAAGACGGGGTTAAGCTGTATATAATAAAGTTTTCAAACTTTTGTTAGATTGGATGTGATGTAACCTTCATAACTTTGTTCAATGCATTCGTGAAAATCTGAAGTTTATACTTGTCTTGTATTCTATAAAGTACACTTGATAGGCATTGAAATAAAATGACAAACACATCTTATATGTATTGAAATGAGGACTACCAACAATTTGCAAGGACTTCCTCAAATTTTTGGCTGGTAGTCCTGCTGACTACCTCTTGAAAATGTTAGTGTCAAGCCCAGAAGACTGCTTTCCATTTCTATTTTCAGGAACACTGAAGTGTAAGGCTTAAATGTCTTAAATGACTATGAGAACAACATGACTCCGGATAGGGATCAACAGAAGACTTCTACACATCCTTACTGTGACTTAAATCACCTGCTTACATGCTGGATTACTGATGCTAGTCAAGTAGAATAAGTTTGTTTGGTCCATTAATTCAACAGAAAGATCTGAGTTTGCTAGTGAGTTAGGTCTGCATGAATTTAAGGCTTCCAATGGTTGGTTGGAGAAATTCTTGAAAATGCACAACTTTGTGTGTAAAAAGATAAGTTGAGAAAGAGGTTATATTGATTCAAAAACTACTATCAGACTGGAAAGATAAGCTTGGGCATGTATGTAAAGGATATGAACTGCGTGACATATTTGATATAGATGAAAGTGGGATCTTTTAAAATCGGGTTGAAGAATAACATTCATCAAATCAAGAGTGTGCAGGGGGGAGAGGCGTGTTTAACATCCTATAACAGGAGCTCTTTGTGCCAGTATGACTGGAGAAAAACTCAGACCATTAGTGATAAGGAAATCATTGAAACTGAGATGTTTCAGTAAGGTGAAAGTTGATAGTCTGCCTGTGACATATTGTGCCAACAAAAAAAGCTGGATGACCAATAGCTAGGTTATTTGAGGAATGGATTTTGTCTGTGAATAGGAAGATGAGAAGTCAAAGACTGAAGATCTTAATGTTTCTTGATAATACACCATCTCATCCTCAACTGACATTGTCAGAGTATAAAGTTCATGTTTTTCTTCCTGGACTAATACATGAATGGGTTCCTGAAATAGTTCACAAACACTTCATGTAACAAAGTTCATGAACCAAGTGACCAATTTGTAGTTCATGCATGAATATGTTTATGAACATATTCATGCATGAACTACAAATTGAACTGTTCATCAAATTATCGACAGGGCAACATGTAATGCGCTTCCTAAATAAACTGGGATTAATGTCCGCATCTGAACTCATTAATCAAACTGAGAGTGACAATGACAGTGATTCTGACACTGCTCCATGAATGACATTAATGAATTTTTGGACCAAATGAGAAATTTTGCCTGTTATAACTGTGTCCTGTATAATATTTTTTGTACTAATATCTATATATATTCCTCATTCTAGTATCACATGTATATACATAATTATGTGCTGAGTGAAACTGTAAACATTCATAATTGAAAACTTTTGAGTATGTACAATGTTATAAGTTATTGAATGCTTGTATTGGACAATTAGATGATTTCCACTATCATAAGCTTAACAACCAATATCTCCCTCTCAACAAATGCCACCTCCCTATAACAGCCAATTTTGTCATTACCAGCTGTTGACCATTGTAGAGATATTCCACTGTATTTCTGATCAGGACACATTGCTGAGGGTATAATCCTTTCATCAACAGACATGAGGCTTAATTCCAGCAATCTGCCATTGGGACATTTCTGGGTCCTGCTAGAAATAGACTGGTGACAAAGTGACTTTTTATCATCAGCAGGGTTAAAATTCCCACAGATATAAAGTTTAATGACTCTCACAAAACATTAAAAGAACAGATCAACTGCTGTGCAATCAATGTTATTTCCAAGACTGCTCGTTATTGTGAAACTGGCATCAAGTTGCTGTGTCAGATCGAGCCCGATTCACAGATTTCCCAGGACATTTTGGACGCATTAAATGCACGTTTCAAAAACTTTCTCAAGAAGGGTGACCTCTAATTATGATAACAAATTAAGACATGTGTTATGTTTCAGGTGAATACCTTCAGTAGTTTTAAAGATTTGATGTTGCGCACAAAAAACTTCAACCAGGAATATTCTATGTTCACAAAGTGCCATAATTCAGTCAAAATCCATGTCAGAGTTATGGGCATTGGATTGTGGCATTCAACATAATCCTAAAGACATGTATTAAATGTCAAGTGAATACCTTCATTAGTGAAGACAGATGTTGCACACAAAACTTTAACCAGAAAAGTTCACAATTATGGTCATAATTCAGTAAAAATCTACATGAGAGTTATGGAGTAACCTATTAATAATGATCTCAAAGACATGTGTGAAGTAAAAAGCAAATATATTTAATGGTTGATGAGATATAAAGTTGTATAAAAAGTTGCATGCTAAACTTTAACCAAAAATTGTTATACTGATGCCAACGCTGGTGCCCGGGCAAGTTAGGATATAGCCCAACTATTCTTTGAAGTCGAGCTAAAAACTTAAATTGGGTAAGAAACTACTGAATATAATTACATTTTTTTTACTAACTTTGGTAGTGGATTTAATTGTGGAATTTGTGCGCTGTGAAGTTCATTAAAGTGTTGTGATGTACATAAAAGTTTCTCATATTAAACTTACATTGACAACTAGTAGCTAATTATTACAGAGACAGAAGTATAAGGGTCGTGCTATAATAGTATTGACATAACGGACAAGATGTACCCAAGAAAGGTGTGTACACCCATCGCATGGCCCCTTAAAGTTTGCTCATTTTTTGCACATCTGTCCATTTGCAAATATTATGATCTAAAAATACGTGTTTAAATTGTATTTTAGATCACAACGCGATCGTGGCTGAGGTGTGGTGATGACTTCTTGTTGTTGAGATCTTATTGTATACTCAAGTCTGATGGATCATTGATGTTGTTGATTGAACACAAAGTTCTATTTTCTTTCAATATTATTTATTTAATCAGTAACAACAAATGTTCTTATTTCTAAATTCACACAAAGTTCAAAATTAATATGATACAACACAAAGTAAATCGAAATCCAAAATATTTCAATAAACACAAAGTAAATGTCACATAGACTTTATCCAAAAACGCGTCACAAAGACAAATGGTATTTCTTGTCACAAAGACAGTTTCTTAAAATGAATATTAAATAATGTAACCTGTATTTCTATAATTTTCTATATTTTTATCTATATTAATTTCTATTATTTTTCTATAACTAAACTACCCAAGTATTTATAGGGCCTTTCTGCAGAAGGTGTGGCTAATTTCCTGACATTATACTTAATTATTCGAGTAACATTGATAAAAAAGATACAAATTTTGACACTTAAGACTTCCTAAATAAACTACATTTTCACAGGTATTTTATGGAACATACAGGATTACTTAATTACTTACTAAATTATTAAAAACATATAACAACAATAATGGCTTGGACACCTACGACTTGAGAGGATGTCTTAATCAACTTAATTGCTAAAACTCGCACAAACATTTAACTAAATAATAACTGACATATTAAGTAAACAAGTAATACTTGATTTCAACAAGCCATAGCACAAAAAGATTATGATGCAATATTTTAAAACATCAATATATTTAATATGTAAATTAAAATTATAATATCAAAATATAATTTATAGAATTGAACAAAACAAAAGGTGAAAAATATGCATCATAATACAAATATTAAAGTCCCATAAGCATATAAATTTATTGGTCGTAATAGTTTCTGTTTGTTCTGTAACAGAGCAATCCTCCCGCGCATACTTAATAGCAGGAAAAAAGGTTTCCAAAACACATCGTATTTTTTTCAATATCATTGAAATAAATACTGTTTATAGAACAGCTGTGTTTTACTGCAGTCAAGTTATGCATACGTCGAAAAGTGACGTCACACGCTCTACATATTTCATGTTAACAAAAGCAAAAATCAAACTGAAATGAGTGTTTTTAGAAGAAAAATTGCTCGTATTATCTTGGGATAATATCAGCAATTGTTTGTTTTTTGCATATAATTTTCTATAGCAAAAAGCTAATTGGGCTTTAAGTATTAAATTTGACATGTATATTCAAGTATAATATTACTGAATTTGGATACAATGAATTTTTCATAAGTGCATGTATCTATTATTCCTGCCAATATTTTCCTTTGTTACACAAAACCTTATGATACTGACACAGTGATTTTACTCAGATTCAAAATGGAGGGTAATCATTTATAGTTTGTTGTACAATATACACACAAATTAGCTGACTTTGTGATAGTATGATTAGTGTCAGAACTCAATCAGTTAGAATTACAATAACAAACATCATGGATGAGTACTATGAAGAAGTGTGATCCCTATTTCAGGCATTGAAAATTGATCTATTTGAATTTTGATCTAAAAGCCAGAATTCTACAAAAAAACTTGTAGTAACCAAAAAACTATCAATATTGAAAGTAACACTGAACAGTGCAGAAGTCAATGAATTTAACTAAATCCAGTCAATCATGTAGCATATCAAAAATCTGATTTAGTGACTGTTTTTTTTTCACAAATATCCAAAGGTCTGTATATTATGCTTCAAAGCTCATCTGTTTCTCAATTTTATACCTAAACATTTACATTCTCAGAAACAAAGTAAAATAACGCCAAGGTGGTTAAAAGCAATGTAAAACATTCAGGTTCATTTTAATCAACATTACTAGCACAAGCTTATCTTTTAATGTTAAAAAGTTCTGAAAAATTGAAAAACAAGTTACACTGAAAAAATTATCTGAGTAGTAACTGTCAAAAACAAGACCATTCCAACTTCATAAGAAAAACAAACATTATGGCTAAATATATGCATGCCCATTCATTGTTCTCCCAATACACAAATGATCATAAAGATCATTTACTGCACATGGTAGCTTAAAAACTGTGCACTCCAAAACTTGGGCTACGGGCATGGCCAGTACCCTTATATTTGGATGCATAATTTAAGCCTAGTGCTTTGTTGGTGTGTATTATTATAGATAGATATTCAGTGGTTTTTCACCATCTATAACAGAGGCCTATTAAAGGCCTCTTCCAAATTGAAAATTTCTTTCAGAAAATGCAGTTTTCCCAAAAATCCAAACTTACATCAGCAATTTTATTTCCCAAATCAGCAGTTTTAGCAATAATTCTTCCCAAAATCAACAAACTAAGGCCTCTTCCCAATGAAGATAGAAAAAATGCTGATATTAGCTGGCCATTTTTTATCAATAATAATATGTAAATAGTATTAACAGTTGACAAAATTAGCATATATACTAGTTACATTGTCCAAACAAAAATACATTACTGAAAAATAAAAATTGAGATTGTAAAATTATCAAAGGTAAATAAATATAGGTAAAAAATTGAAACCATGCCACAAATGTTAAAATACAAGGATAACACAAAAACGGAATTAACTTACTTAAATTTATATGAAAAAATAAAGAAAATGGAATACAAATTAATCTTAGAGAATAGAGATCATTGTGTTTTATAAAAAACAACCTTACACTAGCAAGCAGGCTTTGATGGTGGACTGAAAATGACAGGTACATTACAGGTAAGTACTTTCCATTTGGTGTTAAAAATGCAACTTTAAATAAAATAAAAATTGTATTTCTGTTTTCTTAAATATAATCAGGCACTACCTTTTGTTTATTTGTATGCACTTCGTTAAGTTTTTGTCAGTCTGAACAAATTCAGATTAGAAAAGTTCTACTGTAAAAAGAAAAAATATTAGTAACACTTCTTTTTTGCATATACTACCCTATCCATGTGTCAGGCATTGTGCAATGTCCATTCATTTAAAGTAAATTTTTTATAAGACACTGCCCCTCCATTTGAAATTCTAAGTACATGTACATATGTTTTGTTTCAGATCTTTTTTACATACTAGATATATGCCGATGATAAAGACTTATCACTCCACTAATTTCCAATATATAAACATGTAAATTGTTCATGCAATGATCAAACATTTAATAAGTTGCAAGTCACCCTGTCCGAGTCATTTATCTAAAAGAAAACTGTGAGAGAAAAGGCATACACACAAGAAACCAGTTATTTCATTTTTTAACAACAATTGTTTTCTCTTACATTCAATTCCTTTTCCTCCTATATATGTATCTTATATAAAGCTTATTAATAATTTAAAAAAAACAAGCATGCAAGTGTTCCCTGGTTACAAAACTTTTTTAACAAAAAATACTCAAAAGTGTGAAATTGTCAGCATAAACTCACTCAATAGTCTCAGAATGTATTTTGCATTACACAACTTAAATTTGGTGTAATCATATAATGGTCGAACAGAATTATGAAATACTATTCTTATTAGTCCAGTAAGAATTTAAAATGATCCCAAATTAAGGCAAATAACTTACAAGCAAATGAATGAGCAAATGAATGAGTTCTGCATATATTTAAGTATCATTTATTTTTCTTAGACTCAATAATTATTTTTTCTGTGTGTTATGTAATGTGGTGACGAAAATTTGTAGATTTGAGTATTAGACAAAAAGTCAACCCTTATTGCATTAATTCTATCATTTTCTTCATTAAAAAAATGTGTCAATGAAGTAAAAACTACAAAAAATTGACTCCCATGCATCAAAAGGCGCACTTGTCAAGTAATTCAACATTTAATCATTTGTACATTAATTAATAAAATTATACTTGAGTACATATCGGTACATGTCAAATTTATCACTTTACATCTGCAAATTTGAGAGACGCAAAGAATGTTTTAGGTGACCTTTTATGTTCACACCTCTCTAAGGTACATCATTTCCATTATTTCAATACAGTAGTACAACCTCTCCAGAGCAGCCCTCTCTTGAGCAACAACCTCCCTTTAACAACAGCATGATTTTTTCCCACTGCACATTTTAACTTCAATTTAACCTCTCTAGAGCAACAACCTCTCAACAACAATTGACATTATTGCAACTCCCAAAGGGTGATTGCATTAATTGGAGAGGTTTCACTGTATTTCAGTATGGCCCTCATATTTCTATTTGATAGAACATGTAAACAGACACTTTATATCTTGTTTTTACTGAATTTGGTACATATGTTTTTTCCAACTGATGCTTTTCGTTAATTGGTTGAGAACCATTTTGTTTTGGTGGCACTATATAATTATAGTTATTTTGATAGGCAACAGGGCACAGTTCTATCAAAGTATGTATGCTTTAAATAAAGCGTAACTTTGACTAAGTCGTAAATTATGCGTAAATGACGTTCTATCAATATTGATGTAAATATTTTTAACGCTATTTTGTGCATAACTTTACACCATTTAAGACTAGGTGTAAACTTACGCCAGTCGTTACAAGGCATTATGAATGCTGTTTGATGTTAAGGCAAGTCTAAAGATTCCTTTATTTCGCCCATATAAAGGGCTAAATGAGTTGAGGGAATAGGAAGTGGGATCTCAATTGTATATATGTCTTCATAAAAGTGTACAGGGTGGTGACGGCATAAAGTTATATAATTTGTGTTTGGACATGAATGGCTTAATACCTCACATTGTAAATGACAACAGTAATGAACCTGAAAATGTATGCAGGCAACCCATTCAATGTTAAACATTACGCGACATAATGAAATAACAAGACTGTTCAGCAACAAAGAAAACTGACAAGACATCGTATATATTTTGTATGTTTTTTTTTCATTTGACTATTTTAAATATGATACACATTTCTGTTTATCAAGTAATGCATTAAATTACGATATGAATCAGAATATTATCCTCAATGGTTTCAAATCAACTTTTCATATAATAAAACAGTTGTTGACTAGTGAGCCATAAAATATGATGTGATATTTTATTCATTATTGGACTCATCTTGGGAATTGTTGCTACGCCAGTGATATGTGTTTGTGTTCCATCTTTACACAGGTATGTATAGAGTTTTGTTCAGGGACGTCCATAATACATCGCTTATGGTCTCTAGTAATAACTAGCCTATCACTTCTTTGATCCCACCCGTGACCAAAGTTCACATGTAAGGAAGCTGTCCTGCTAACTAACATTTATCAATATTCAACATTCTTTCAAAATTCACATTTCTGTGAATACCCTATACAGCCAAGATGATTGATATATAACTTTCAGTTGTCGCAAATGTGAATTTCATCATTTGAACAGCACACTGAGTAAAGATTGATTAGCTCAAGGTCTTCATGCGTAATTTAACAATTACCGACCAATTAATTTCATAAGCATATTTGCCTTGAATCTAGAAGGCTAACATGAGATAAACTGCATATCTGGTTTGATTTACTTCCAAGGGAAGTAAATCTTGGTGATACTGTATTGTTCTTTGTTTGAGTTGTCTCCCTTGCTGTGAAGTGTGGTCAGTTTTAATTATTTCTTAAGAGTTATCTGGTTTGATGAAAATCAATGACCCTTAAAGGAATGTGACCTTTTAAGTCTTTTTTCTCAGCTCTTTGTGCTGGTATAAGCTGGTATGAGTTGATGTAATAATGTGAGGTCGCAATTTTGAAGCTGGGGGAGGGAGATATTATGTATGAAAAATTTTAACAACAACTCTGTTAGTATGACTATTATGAAATCAGTTGATAAACTGAGCAACCGAGTGAAGTATATGCTACAGGCGTGTTATTGAAAGTTTGAATTCATAGGAATTTGGACCAGTAAGTAGGAGTTTAGTTAGTTAATTGTATGTAGTTAGTATGGAGGAATTTCCAATATCTTAGTGATGACAGATCATTTCACCAAGTATGCGCTGGCAATACCAACTAGAAACTAGACAGCAAAAACCACAGCAGAAACTATTTATAATCACTTCATTCTTCATTATGGCATTCCAACCAGATTACATTCAGATCAAGGACCAAATTATGAATCGGAAACAATAAAAGAACTTTGTAAGCTAATGAATATTCAGAAAAGTCACACAACAGTTTATCATACCATGGGAAATGCTACACCAGAAAGATTCAACAAAACATTACTCAGCATGCTTGGAACACTAAAAGAATCACAGAAAGTAGATTGGAAGTACTATGTTCCATCTTTGGTTTATGCTTACAACGCTATACCTCATGAATCTACAAACATTGCCCCATTTGAACTAATGTTTGGTAGAAAGCCCAAACTTCCAGTAGATTCAATATTTGAACAAGCAACCACTGATGAAGAAACAAAGAAGGATCAGCAAGATTACATTAAAGATTTGAAGGAGAGAATGACTAAGACTAGAATAATAGTGAAGGACTACAATGACAAAGCTAGAGAAAAACAGAAAAGAGTATATGACACAAAAGCAAAGGCTGCCAGACTAGAAGTTGGGGATCAAGTATTGGTAAAAAGAATGAAATTTGAAGGTAAACACAAGATTGCTGACAGATTTGAAGAAGAAGTATATGAAATAATTGATCAACCAAGAGACGAGATCCCGGTATACAAACTTAAATCATTGATATCACAGAGAGAGTAGACACTACATAGAAATCATGTACATCCTGTGAAAAGTAGAATTGAAGAGAGAGATAGAGACAGAAGGCCTGAAGATTGTCACGTGATAGAGAGAGAAGACAGTAGGGATGCATCCGTGGAACAGAGTGAACTAGATAGAAAATCCGACGTCGGAGTAGAGCGAGAAGAGGATTCTGAAGATTCAGATGAGGAAAATCACTTTGTATTATATACAAATGAACGTGGGGATGCCTACATTCCTTCTGATGCTGATGAAACTTCTACTGCAGACAGTAGTGAAAATAGTGGAGATGTATCTGATGAGGATGGAGAAGAAGCAGAAGATACAGAAGGTGGAGATGATGATCATGACGAAAGTGATGATGGAGAAGAGGAAGAAGAGGATACAGAAAGTGGAGAGGAAGATGTAGAAGGTAGAGCAGATAATAGGGAACATGAAGTAGATGATAGTTCTATTATAGAAGATACTGAACATCTGATAGATGATCATAGGGCAGAGAGAAATAATGATGTAAATGCAGTGAACAGAGATGAGAAAAATGATGTCAATGCAGAGAACAGAGATGAAGTTGACAAGGATAAGGATTCATCAACCCTCAGAAGGTCAACTAGAGAAAGGAAACAGCCTTCAAGATACCAGGATTATTATGTTAATTATGAAATATTTGTATAATGTATTCTGATACATCAAAAAGTGAATTAGATGTATTGAATTCTGTTATATGAATGATGGTATTAATAATGTACTGATGTTTTTATGTATTTTTATTTATATGCATTTGATAAATTGTAACCTATAATAAAGGTTTAATGTTATTTTATCGTATTACATGTATTGTCAACTAAAATTGATGTAATAATGTGAGGTCGCAATTTTGAAGCTGGGGGAGGGAGATATTATGTATGAAATATTTTAACAACAACTCTGTTGGTATGACTTTTATGAAATCAGTTGATAAACTGAGCAACCGAGTAAAGTATATGCTACAGGCGTGTTACTGAAAGTTTGAATTCATAGGAATTTGGACCAGTAAGTAGGAGTTTAGTTAGTTAATTGTATGTAGTTAGTATGTAGAGTTATATATATATAGACAAGTTGCTTATATATTGTATATTTAGTTTTGTACATATTTTGGATGATATATGTGGACTTTGAGACAGTGGTTGACTATTGACTAGACTGACAAATGACGGGACATCATTTTCTGGCCAGGGAAGCATGTAGCAGGGTGATGTTTTTGAGGTTTGATTTAGTTCCAAGGGAAGTAAATCTTGGCAATACTGTGTTGTTCTTTGTCTGAGTTGTCTCCCTTGCTGTGAAGTGTGGTCAGTTTTAATTATTTCTTTGAGTTTGATGAAAATCAATGACCCTTAAAGGAATGTGATCTTTTAAGTCTTTTTTTCTCAGCTCTTTGTGCTGGTATAACCAGTTCTTTACGTTTTACCGCCCAAACTAGATGTATATTGCATAGGAAGGGTTCAATTATTTGTTTTTTAGTATTTCTAAATTGTTTTAGATTATTCTTTTCTAATGACTTCATAAATAAGTACAAGAATTGCTTATTTTAAGTATTGCTTTAGTTAATTAAGAGTTTTGAGGAATTAGATGGTTTTCAGAGTAATACTTAGTTGACTTGATTTACCACACCTATCTTTACTTCTGATCACTTTTTAAATAATACCTTTCTAACTTTACAGTTACTAACAGTCACAGAAGAGAGAGAGTTTCTAGTTTGAGGGGAAAGATACATTTATCCCATAGATGGTAAGTGTAATGTTGTAAATGTATGTTGTAATTATGTTTAGATGTGTGTATAAATGTCATTGTTTTGTACTACATGATATGTTTGATGTATTAATTGTAAGTTGGTAATAATGCACAACTGGATTATTCCATGTTTAATTGAAGACTTCTAGCCACTAATTATGATAGATATTAATGCATGGTTTATTTGTTTATATATTTCAGAATGTGAAGTTTGTCAATAATTATTGTACCATATTACTACAATAGTGACCACATTATAGAAACAGAAACCCACTACCATTCATTGTTGTATATATCCCATGTCACAAATTACATACCCACCCCCCATTACACTTATATATCACGCCTACTACAAAATACTCTTCTGTCATTGGATGTTTTGGCGTCATGTGGTGACCTAATATATCCTATATTGGGTTACTAGAATATATTGGGTCTGTAACAGAGACATTTATTTTTAAATATTGGGTCTGTAATGGAAACTTTTATTGTAAATGATGAGAAGGAGGGTAGTCTGCGTGATATAATCGTTACAGGGTTAGTTACTGATCCAATACGGTATATACGGTTCTGTGGAAAACCATATCGGGACTATTATGTTATAGTTGACCTTGTTACAAAATCTTAATGACATGAGGTAGAAAAATAACTTAGCTATGCACTTTCTTAATCGATGTATTAATGCGATGCAGTGTTGTCTGGTTGAGTAAAGATTGTTAACTTCCATATCTTTGAAAGGGTTGAATTAATATTGTCCAGTGAAGCTCTCGAGTCCCTCTCTAATAAATTATCAAATTTGTTATTTATTTAATTCTGACAGATTTCATCTGCTAGTATTGATAGAAAGCGCGATTTTGACGTCACGGGTCATAGGTCAACAAGTGCTTTTAGACTGCGTTTCAACGTTTCATCACTTACTACACAAAAAGTTACGCATTCATTATTTACATGTTTTCAGCACTCTGTCGTAGAAAACTTTACGTAAAGTGGAAATATTGACGTAAACGTAAACGCTTTGTTGATAGAACGGGGCCCAGCTAGGTCATCTTTTGCAGATATGTTTTATACTTCAAAGTTACAAATGTTAACAGAATTTTTATTTCCCACCTTCTAAAGTTAGTGGCTTATAATGATTAGTGACAGTCAGTCATGAGAGTCATTTTCCATCTTCAACTTTAAGTGTGAAAGGATGCCTGGCACTATTGCTATAATTTAGCTAAGACTGAATTGGTGTAGGAATAAAATAAACAAGACAGACAGTACACAATGTTTCATGGCAAATATTTCAACTCTAGCCTTGATGGTTTCAGAGAGTCTTTTAGATGTTTACTAGACAGAATTTTATGTCAAATATGTTACATTTTGGAGAAGATGATTTTAGAAGACAATCATAGTACTGCATGGAATGGAATTCTTTGAAAGAGCTTCATGCCAGGAACATTCATGCCAAGTTTTAGCAACATTGGCCCAGTGGTTTAGCACTCTTGAACAATCAAGTGACCACAAAGGGTAAAATACAAGATGACCCTTAATATCGCTCACATGACAATCATTGTTCACTCATTAAAACTTTGGTTTGAACCGGTGACCTAGTTTTGCACCCTAGATGACCCATGTTAGAACTTGTCATACATATAAACTAGAGCTGTCACAGAGGTGACTAATATCCCCACCGCAGCATTGACACTAAGAATGTGATAGTACACTATATGGCTAAGTTCAAAGGGACATAACTCTGCAATGAGTGGATCACTGGGCATGAACATTGTGTATTGCACATCTACATTTTATATTGATAATATATTTCAAGTTTCAATTCAATCCCTGGAAAAATGTGGAAGTAGTTCGCTCCACAAACTAAGACTGCCATTCTATACTATATGGCTAAGTTCAAGGGGACATAACTCTGGAATGAGTGAATCGCTGGGAATGAAAATTGTGTCTTGCACATCTACACTTCATGGTGATAACATATTTCAAGTTTCATTGCATTTGCTTAAAGAATGTGAAAGTAGTTCGCTCCACAAGCTTTTGATATTTTATGCGGAAGGAAGGACAGACCGAAAGTTTGAAAAAGTTTGATAACGCAGGATGCCGTACGGAGACTGATCCTAAAAACTCACCCTGTCACTTTGTGACATGTGAGCTAAAAAGGTCATTTTGATCCAGCGGGTCATGGCTATGAACGAATTTGGAACATCACAGTGAAGTATCTAAACTACAGGCTCATTGGTTGATTTTTAGTAAACTCTTAAAGACTTTCCTATGTAAATCAATAATCCCCGGGGTTAGGGTCAATTTGACCAGGGAATTATATGATTTGACAAATATTAGAACACAATGCTACATACAAAATACCTATGCTCTAACAATCTTCTGCTTTTACAGAAGATTTTTGAAGACTTTCATACAAAAATTTAGTGTAAAATTGAGTGAGCCCTTGGGCGGGGTATCCCAAGATTTATGATATGCACCAGTTTGTTGAATCCGAGAGCAACTTGAGTTCAATATGACGTGAGTTAGAATCTGTATACAGTCAAACCTGTAAACAAAGGCCATCCTTGGGAAAGGAGGTTAAAAGTCCTTTGTTGACAGGAGTGGCCTGTAGTTGGAGGTCAATTTGTCATGAATGACTGGTGGCTTTAAAATGGCCTTTAATCACAGGGTGGCCTTTATTTAGAAGTGACCGCTAACACAGGTTAGACTGTACAGGTAGTACCCTCAATAGTATTCAACCTCTCAAGGGAAAGAAATGTTGATAAACACAGAGAATTACATGTTTGTAGTGTAAAAAACAGTTGTAACAAGCCACATTGACATTGATGTGTGTACTCCACATCGACTTGAGATTGCTTTAAATGTCCATAAATTGTGCAATGAAGAAAAAATAACGCTGAAACTGATTTTTTCAGCAGGTGCACTGACTGTAATGATTGGTCAGTTGTTGAATGGATTTCCAACGTTCTAGATGACAGATGGGGAAAGCATACTTTTGACTATTTTGCATGTCACTATAATATTATAGATTTCAATTTGAGATACTGGTGTCCTGGTACAGCTGCAGGCAACTTTGGGCCAGCAAGAACAACCGTTTTGTTCCAAATCAAGATTTATAGTCAGATGTATCAATAGAATAAAGACCGACACATACAGTGGTATTTTAGTGGCACCTTATTGGCACTCAGCACCATTTTAGCCACGTCTGATTCAGCCTGTCATTCTTACAAAGCAGGGTTTTGGCAGAAGTGGCATTTTTGACAGATGGCTATTGAGTTTTAGATTGATAGCTATGAGATTTTGAGAAGCGTTGTGCTATATTTTTCCATTTTTTCAATCAGGTTTAAATTTGACACAGTGCAGATAAGAAGTTTTGTTTGTTTATTTGAGTTTTTTGCCCCTTTTCAAAAGTTCATCTTACCACTTGATAGAACCAGTACTAGACTCCCATCCTCCCTAAGCAACGGCCTACTTTCACACATAAAGAGACATGGTCGGTAGCTGGACTCGAACCTGCAGTCCTCTATAAGTGAGAGGTTTTGGGTATATTCAAGAAGACAAATTACTGAAAACAGGCTATTCAGACAGTTCTTTCACAGATAATGGACAGAAGATGGCAGATTATCTCGTAAATTCTAAAAGTGACAGTAAAGTGAAAAAGTATTATTCTTATTTAATGAAATGGGAAAATTATGTCAAATCAAAGGGAAACAACAGTGTCCCTGAATCTCGCCAATGATAGATATATGTCACAGAAGGGACGAATGCCCCCTAACTCGCTTTGACACAGAATGTTTAAAAGATTTTTCAGTAATGTTACTGGCTATTACTTATAGGAATGCAAACTTGATATCTTTCGAGAAGCACTTTTACCCTCCAGGGGTCTTACACATGACACAGCCCCACATATTAGTGAACATTTCTGCCAAGTATTTCCAAAATCCATAAATAAATAAGTTACTGACCAGACATGAAGTTACTAAGTGGACATGAAAAAAAGTACTGATTTTTTACCTTTAACCTCGAAGTGTGACCTTGACCTTGGACATATCAGCAAAAAGTGTTATCCACCCATACATGACAAAGGTACAGTGCGGACACGAAAACTAAACCAAATTTTTTACCTTAAACTCTAAGAGTGCCCTTGACCTTTAAGGTACGGACCTAGACCTTTAGAAAGACAGATCGCCACATATTGGTGAACATTTCTGCCAAATATTTCAGAAATCCACCCACAAATGACAATAGCAAAATTACTCAGCAGAAACGAAAGAAGGAACTAATTTTTTACCTTTTACCTCCAAGTGTGACCTTGATCTTGGAGGTAAAGAATTGAATCTTGTAAGTGGTACATCCAGATGAACTGACAATGTGACTCCAGTATAACCCCCCAAAATCAACTTGCTACCTGGTATCTTGAGAACAAAAGTCATTGAGGGCCGGGGAGGATCCTGTGAAATTCGAATATGCTTACTCACATAAATTAAGTCATTTACAGTCAGTAGGTGGATTCGACTGGGGTAGATTATGAAGTAACACTTTTCTTCAAGACTGAAAGCTTGCGTGAAGTTTTGGAGATTCATTTATTAAAACTGGTTCCTATTCCACTGTTGCAGTGCACCAAAGAAGTTGGATTTGTACAGACAGAGTTTTATGAGATTAAGGGTCTCACTAAAGGGCAACATGAAGTATAAATGTTAATTTAAACACTTATTATGCTCAGAATAGCCATTAAAATGTTGAATTATACGTTTTTGAAGTATATACAGTACAACAACCTCTCCAGAGCAGCCCTCTTTTGTGCAAAAACCTCCCTTCAACACAAGCAAGATTTTTTCCAACTACACGATTTAACTGTTTATTTAACCTCTCTATATCAACAACTTCTCAACAACAACATAATTTTGCTACACCCAAAGGGTGTTGCTTTGGAGAGGTTGCACAGTAGTAATAAAACAACATATTTTCATCCGTATTATTTGGCAATTTCATACTTTAAACATGCACATATGAGCTTATTTCGTGTCACTCCCATATCTCATTTAATTGAAGCTTCAAGAAAGTTTATTGAAAAACAAGAATGCTGCGTTCAATAAACGTGTATGCCCCCGGTGACATGCTTGTGCAGCAATAGCCCATTTGAACAATGTCAAGGTCAAAGTCGGTGTTTGATAATTATGGGTCGATTGAGAATGGTCATAAGCAACAACTGTAGAAGTATCAAAGCATTCTAGCAAGTGGTATTGGTGCTAGACAAAACTGTAAAATCTACTTAACCTGGTACAGAATCATTCTAAGTCCAAATTAAGTCAAGGTCAAAGTGGGATTACTTGATACGGGTATATTGAGAATGATCATACGCAACAACTGTAGAAGTATGAAAGCATTCTAGTAAGCGGTATTGGTGCTAGATGAAACTGTAAAATCTGCTTCACCTAGTACAGAATCATTCTAAGTCCAAATTAAGTCAAGGTCAAAGTGGGATTTGTTCATACGGGCGGATTGAGAATGATCGTACGCAACAACTGTGTAAGTATCAAAGCGTTCTAGCAAGTGGTATTGGGGCTTGACGAAACGGTAAAATCTACTTAGCCTTGTACGTACGGACAGACGAATCTGGAGTTATGTGCCCTTGTGTTTTGTACTTTTGTATTACATGCAAGAATATCTTGTGCAGAGCATATCTCTTATAAGCATTCAAAAGATCATTTAATCAACCTGAAGATAACTCTTTGTCAGTAACCATCAGAAAGAGAGAAGAAGGAAAAGAATAAAGGCATAAAGAGATTGGTTTTAAAGAAAAAATGCTGCATTTCTCAAGTCACTAGATGCACATGCATTTAGGGGCAGGTAAGATAATGGTCGTTTGATTGATTTTTACGCCCCTTTTCAACAGTGTCACTGTGAGTCATAAGAGGCGGACAGTTATTCCAACCATCGTTACTGGGTACTAAACTGGACACTTAAATGATGTTTCAAGACAATCCCAAAAGTGGTTACTGAGATAATATGTGCATGATAATAACTGGCATGCATAACTTTCACCATATGCACAATGACACCGATGCCAATGCAATGGCGATGGTAAAAGCTTACCATATTTGATAGATTGAAAGATAAGAGAAATGTACATTTTATAATATACTCAGATGCAAGTGCCATCTGTTACAGCGGCTACATTACATTCTGAACAGTTTCAAAGTTCTGCTCACGGAGATAAGCATTCGAAAGATTATTTTAAAGGTTAAGACAACTAGAAACAATGCTACATGGCAATATGTGGTATGATAATCTCTGAAGGTAGGTCAGTTTACATCCCCCCCAGAAGTGGATGAGGTTTTGTCAGAATTTACACCCCTGAAAAGGGAAAGGAAAGTCTCAGCACTCACACAACCAGAAGGGGTCAGCTTTCATACTCTCAGACTGGTGAGGTTAATTGGGTTTGGATATACACCCCCAGAAGTAGGTGAGGTAAGTACTCTGAGAGTGGGTGGGGATGGGCGAGTGTTCACCCCCTCCCACCGGAAATGGGTGGGAAGGACCAGCATCATTACCTTCAGACACTGGTGAGGTTGGGTTTGTATTTACAGCCCTAAAAGTGAGTGAGGTTAGTTCATTATTCACACCTCAGGAAGTAGGTGAAGTAAGGTCATGGGTTACGTATCTGGAAACGGGTGAGGTAAGATCAGTAATCATCCAAGTCAGAAAGGGCTGAACACTGAGTCAGATACAAGATGTAAGAAACAAAGTTTGTTCAGATGCATTTACTGAAGCAACAAGGGTTATTGAAGTAGGTATGTGTAATGAAAAAGTATCATCGATAAACATGTCAGAATTAAAAGCTACTTGGAAGGATGACGAGGCAAGAAAAAGCTCAAATTAGCAAGCTTCAGAGGCTGTGTACAGAATATTGTTGTCTAGATAAAATGCATTTGAAAACTCTTCACAGATAATTAACATCACTTATATTGTTAGATTAGGTAGCAATAATGACAGATATTATGAAATCAGGTCAAAAATACAGAACAATCTCCTTCAACAACAGCATGATTTTTCCAACAGCTTGATTTAAATACTAATTTAACTGCTCAAGACCAACAACCTCTCAACAACATAATTTTGATGCTCCCAAAGGGTGTTGTTTTGGAGAGGTTGCACTGTACATGAATTTTACAAAAAACACAATGTTGATTTGATTGTTAATTGGATAAAAATCAACCAAAGAGCAGATTATTTTAAGTAAATGTTCAGATTGTGACAACTGGTCAATTTCAGAAAAAGTTTTTAATCAATTAAACAATGTTTGGGGTCCGCCGAGTGTTGATAGATTTGACAGTCATTATAATGCTAAATGTATGAGATTCAATTGTAGACGGTGGGTTGAAGGGACAGAAACTATCAATTGTTTTTATCAAAATTGGTGTGGTGTGTGTAACTGGTTGGTTCCACTGGCAAAACATCCAGCAAAATACATTGCTGAAATGAAACATGGTGTACACTGATTATACCACAACTGACTTCAACTCCATATTGGCCAAAGGTAGTGAAAGATGATGGCACATTCAAATATTTTATAAGTGATAATAAATCATTACCTATATCAGGCATCTTTGGTGAAGAACTGTTCATTTTTCAAATGTTAGCAATGAAATATGACACACAAGGCTAATAATAGCCTTAAAACAAAACAAACGAGAGTTTAAAAATGTCACAAAATACATCTATCAAAAGGTTTGGGATACTATGAGTGTCAAATTAATTTTTTTTTTAAATAAGCAACATTAATTTTTCAAAAGTGCTGATTGTCAATGAACATAATCACCAAGTTTGCTGAAGATTGGTGGACACTGCAATTTTTGCCAGTTTTCAATGTATCAAGGGGCATAACTCAGAACTGACTCGGGAAATTGGACTGATTATCAAAGTTGACTGAGATCTCATGCCCATACACAGTTCCAGAAAGTTTGGTGAAGATAATTAATAATAATAATTGGTTGACTTAGAGGGTGTACAGTGCATTTTTAGTCAATTTTCAATATATCAAGGGGCATAACTCAGAAGTGCCTGGGGCATCTCTCTGAGAGACATATCTATGACTTAATCATAGTATCGAACTTAGCAATTGGCATCGTGAGTTTTGTTAGTCAAAGTAAAACTAATGTTTACAGACAAGGAACATATGCTTATGTTGCTAAAGGTGTTACCTGTGCAAGTCCAGATGCGGTGTTACAGAGGTATATGAAAACTGCCGATATTGTTATGATTCAGAAATTAAGTCACACCAGGGCTAGAGAGTGTATCCTTAGTAAGCTAAAGTCTGTTGCCCCAAATTTAAACTTTTTACTTTCTCAAACATTAAAAGCTAGCAGTGCTACAACAGCTGCTAAAACTGACAGTGTATCAAAAGACTCTAACATTGATGATTCCTTAGATAGGAAATTGTTTATCTCAAAACTGTTAGTTCTAAAGTATTCATTAATGCATTCATAATTACACATATACATGTAATCATATAAGGTGGTATTGAATTTGAATAATCTTGACGCTGTCATTTTCAAAGTTCTAGTATGGTCATGTGAGCAACAAACAAGTGTTTGTTATTTGTACAAAGATAGTTAAGTCTATGTTTACTTCATTGTTATTGTTGTATGCTAGTAACACTGTAAATATCATAGACATCAATGACCATAATCTCTTGTCTCCAGTCATACGAGTGATTCCATAATTGAAACAGCACAAATCTTCATCTGTGTACAATGTAGTCTCCTTGCAACAGCCACCAGTAGGGAAGGACAAACTTGGCTGTTGTAAAGAGGTGATTGTTGTTGAGAGAGTCAAAATAGAGTAAAGCGTCAATTTGGGTTGTTAGTATACTGGGTGTAACAGGAAGGTGGCTGTAGTTCATGGAGGCTTCACTGTATAATTATACTCAGTCTGTGGGAAACAGTATAGTGAGGCTCACAAGAAGAAAATGCATGCATACACTAAGTCTTGTGACATTAAAACATTTTGACTTTGAGGATATCAAACCCTCGACTTAGTTAGTATTACCACAACATTCTTTAGATTCAATGAGGTAAAACATTTGGTGGACACAAGTTAAATGGTAACAGAACAGAAAGACAGATCCACAAAATATCTTCTTCAAGTATAAGATTGATGCAAATGATTTTCATGACATAAAACTTAGGCCTATAAAGAAAGAAATGTCTTAACTTCAAAACTGCCTAATCATTATTGTACTTAGCTACCAATACTCCCTATGTGAAAACCTAATAGAAATGACTGTTCAGATAAGAATACAGTTTTGTAAAAATACTCATAGAGAATAAAGCTCCGAAAAATCAACTACCTAAGTTTTTACGTTATTTGATATAGCTTAAGTTAACATAAGGGTACTAAAACGCTCACATAATGAGGTGTTTGTGAAACACCAATGCCCCTAAAGGGCAAATGGATAGTTGACCTTTGACCTATTGATAGACCTTATCAACAGGGGTCATCTATCTATATTTGACCAACCTTCAAACCAAGTGAAGACCTAAGAGGCCAAAACAGTTGAATTGGCCAGACAAGGTTTGATTACCAACGAGCAAAAAAGACAGACATGATCAACCCAGCAATATATACCCCAATATCTTTGAAAAGGGGGCATAACTAGAACTTTAAAAAAGAACCCTACAATAACAAAAATATGACAAAAATGTAAATATAAATCATGTCAATTCAAGACCTTTTACCTAACAGAAATAACTACTGGCATGAAAGTAAAGTTTTGTAGAAATATTTAGGCAGTTGATTTTTCCTTAGCTTTATGAAATCTACAATTAAAGTTACAATATAGGTACTATTAAAACGCTATCTTAATGAGGTGTTTGTAATTAAGAGACAAAAATTTTGAAAAATCCTAATTCACCTCCTAGAAAATGAAGCTATAAGAGTGAACAACTTTTATTCAAGAGGTATTGTTTGTAGGTCAGAATTCAGTGTTTGTGAAGCAGTTAATGTAACCACGACAACTATAGAAAGGCTAGTGTCATCAGCAAAAAAATTGATGTTTTCCCTAATGTCAGAAACAATGCTGTCATTGATAAATATCAGGAAAAGGAGGGGATCCACAATTGACTCCTGTGGAATTCCAGCTTTGATATCATTCCATTTTGATTGAGCATCAGGCAGAACAAAATTTTGCTGTCTGCCACTCAGATAAGATGAGAACCAATTAAAAAGACTGTGAGAAATCCCAAAATGTTTGAGTCTAATGAGGAGACCATGATGCGAGACACAGTCAAAAGCCTTACAGCTCTGGAATTGACAACCATTGTGAAGAAGTTATATAGATAAGCCAGTTGGTAAAGGTACAAAGCCTGATTTGAAGCTGGGTGAGATCATTATTGCTATTAACATATACTTGTGGACTACCCTTTTAAGGACTTTCCCTATTGTACAGAGTAAAGATATAGGTTGACAATTGCCAACATGAGAATGGCTTTCAGATTAGACAAAAGCATCTGTCCATCAGCTAGGAAAAACAGAAGAGGACAGAGACTTGTAAAAAAGTCACACAGGGGAGTGGACAGTTCAGATTTTATAATAACCTCTACTTTAGCGGTTGTAATTATAATATGGTCCAAGACCGGACTGATGTCATTCACATCATATTGTAGAGTTTGAGCACCTAATTCATCAATCCTGACAAATGTTATTCAGAAGGTTTGTTTGGTGATTTCATCTTCCACAATGTTATCACCATATTGTAGTGAAGCAAGGATGAACTTGATTTGGAAGAGATGAAAGATTTGAGACAAGGCCACCATGATTTCGAAAAACGATGGAGGGGAAAGGAATTTTTTTCTAACATAGTATTGTGATTTAGTTTGGCATTTCTCATTTCATGAAAAGTTTTGTTTCACAGGCGTAAAGATATTTAGGCAGTCAATCTTTCCTTAGCTTTTTTTGATAAAATTAAGAAAAAATCAACTACCTAAGGTTTTTAAGTTATTTGATATAGCTTAAATTAAAATAAGGGTACTAAAACGCTCACTTAATGAGGTGTTTGTGAAACACCAATGCCCCTAAAGGGCAAATGGATAGTTGACCTTTCACCTATTGATAGACCTTATCAACAGGGGTCATCTATCTATATTTGACCAACCTTCAAACCAAGTGAAGACCTAAGAGGCCAAAACAGTCGATTTGGCCAGACAAGGTTTGATTACCAACAAGCAAAAAAGACAGACATGATCAAACCAGCAATATATACCCCAATTTCTTTGAAAAGGGGGCATAACTAGAACTTTAAAAAAGAACCCTACAATAACAAAAATATGACAAAAATATAAATATAAATCATGTCAATTCAAGACCTTTTACCTAACAGAAATAACTGTTCAGATAAGAATAACGTTTAGTAAAAATACTCATAGAGAATAAAGCTAAGAAAAATCAACTACCTAAGTTTTTAAGGTTATTTGATATTATTAAGCTGAAGTTAAAATAAGGGTACTAAAACGCTCACTTAATGAGGTGTTTGTGAAACACCAATGCCCCTAAAGGGCAAATGGATAATTGACCTTTCACCTATTGATAGACCTTATCAACAGGGGTCATCTATCTATATTTGACCAACCTTCAAACCAAGTGAAGACCTAAGAGGCCAAAACAGTCGAATTGGCCAGACAAGGTTTGATTACCAACGAGCAAAAAAGACAGACATGATCAACCCGGCAATATATACCCCAATTTCGTTGAAAAGGGGGCATAACTAGAACTTTAAAAAAGAACCCTACAATTACAAAAATATGACAAAAATATAAATAAAAAATTATGTCTTGAATTGACATCATTTCGCCTAATAGAAATAACTATTCAGATAAGAATATTTTTTGTTAAAATACTCATAGAGAATAAAGCTAAGAAAAATCAACTACCTAAGTTTTTAAGGTTATTTGATATAGCTGAAGTTAAAATAAGGGTACTAAAACGCTCACTTAATGAGGTGTTTATGAAACACCAATGCCCCTAAAGGGCATATGGATAGTTGACCTTTGACCTATTGATAGACCTTATCAACAGGGGTCATCTATCTATATTTGACCAACCTTCAAACCAAGTGAAGACCTAAGAGGCCAAAACAGTCGAATTGGCCAGACAAGGTTTGATTACCAACGAGCAAAAAAGACAGACATGATCAACCCAGCAATATATACCCCAGTTTCTTTGAAAAGGGGGCATAACTAGAACTTTAAAAAAGAACCCTACAATAACAAAAATATGACAAAAATGTAAATATAAATCATGTCAATTCAAGACCTTTTACCTAACAGAAATAACTACTGGCATGAAAGTAAAGTTTTGTAGAAATATTTAGGCAGTTGATTTTTCCTTAGCTTTATGAAATCTACAATTAAAGTTACAATAAAGGTACTAAAACGCTATCTTAATGATGTGTTTGTAATTAAGAGACAAACATTTTGAAAAATCCGAATTCACCTCCTAGAAAATGAAGCTATAAAAGTGAACAACTTTTATTCAAGAGGTATTGTTTGTAGGTCAGAATTCAGTGTTTGTGAAGCAGTTAATGTAACCACGACAACTAAAGAAAGGCCAGTGTCATCAGCAAAAACATTGACGTTTTCCCTAATGTCAGAAACAATGCTGTCATTGATAAATATCAGGAAAAGGAGGGGATCCACAATTGACTCCTGTGGAATCCCAGCTTTGATATCATTCCATTTTGATTGAGCATCAGGCAGAACAAAATTTTGCTGTCTGCCACTCAGATAAGATGAGAACCAATTAAAAAGACTGTGAGAAATATGTTTGAGTCTAATGAGGAAACCATGATGCGAGACACAGTCAAAAGCCTTACAGCTCTGGAATTGACAGCCATTGTGAAGAAGTTATATAGATAAGCCAGTTGGTAAAGGTACAAAGCCTGATTTGAAGCTGGGTGAGATCATTATTGCTATTAACATATACTTGTGGACTACCCTTTTAAGGACTTTCCCTATTGTACAGAGTAGAGATATAGGTTGACAATTGCCAACATGAGAATGGCTTTCAGGTTAGACAAAAGCGTCCGTCCATCAGCTAGGAAAAACAGAAGAGGACAGAGACTTGTAAAAAAGTCACACAGGGGAGTGGACAGTTCAGATTTTATAATAACCTCTACTTTAGCGGTTGTAATTATAATATGGTCCAAGACAGGACTGATGTCGTTCACATCATATTGTAGAGTTTGAGCACCTAATTCATCAATCCTGACAAATGTTATTCAGAAGGTTTGTTTGGTGATTTCATCTTCCACAATGTTATCACCATATTGTAGTGAAGCAAGGATGAACTTGATTTGGAAGAGATGAAAGATTTGAGACAAGGCCACCATGATTTCGATGACGATGGAGGGGAAAGGAATTTTTTTCTAACATAGTATTGTGATTTAGTTTGGCATTTCTCATTTCATGAAAAGTTTTGTTTCACAGGCGTAAAGATATTTAGGCAGTCAATCTTTCCTTAGCTTTTTTTGATAAAATTAAGAAAAAATCACCTACCTAAGTTTTTTAAGTTATTTGATATAGCTTAAATTAAAATAAGGGTACTAAAACGCTCACTTAATGAGGTGTCTGTGAAACACCAATGCCCCTAAAGGGCAAATGGATAGTTGACCTTTCACCTATTGATAGACCTTATCAACAGGGGTCATCTATCTATATTTGACCAACCTTCAAACCAAGTGAAGGCCTAAGAGGCCAAAACAGTCGAATTGGCCAGACAAGGTTTGATTACCAACGAGCAAAAAAGACAGACATGATCAAACCAGCAATATATACCCCAATTTCTTTGAAAAGGGGGCATAACTAGAACTTTAAAAAAGAACCCTACAATAACAAAAATATGACAAAAATATAAATATAAATCATGTCAATTCAAGACCTTTTACCTAACAGAAATAACTGTTCAGATAAGAATAACGTTTAGTAAAAATACTCATAGAGAATAAAGCTAAGAAAAATCAACTACCTAAGTTTTTAAGGTTATTTGATATTATTAAGCTGAAGTTAAAATAAGGGTACTTAAACGCTCACTTAATGAGGTGTTTGTGAAACACCAATGCCCCTAAAGGGCAAATGGATAGTTGACCTTTCACCTATTGATAGACCTTATCAACAGGGGTCATCTATCTATATTTGACCAACCTTCAAACCAAGTGAAGACCTAAGAGGCCAAAACAGTCGAATTGGCCAGACAAGGTTTGATTACCAACGAGCAAAAAAGACAGACATGATCAACCCGGCAATATATACCCCAATTTCGTTGAAAAGGGGGCATAACTAGAACTTTAAAAAAGAACCCTACAATTACAAAAATATGACAAAAATATAAATAAAAAATTATGTCTTGAATTGACATCATTTCGCCTAATAGAAATAACTATTCAGATAAGAATATTTTTTGTAAAAATACTCATAGAGAATAAAGCTAAGAAAAATCAACTACCTAAGTTTTTAAGGTTATTTGATATAGCTGAAGTTAAAATAAAGGGTACTAAAACGCTCACTTAATGAGGTGTTTATGAAACACCAATGCCCCTAAAGGGCATATGGATAGTTGACCTTTGACCTATTGATAGACCTTATCAACAGGGGTCATCTATCTATATTTGACCAACCTTCAAACCAAGTGAAGACCTAAGAGGCCAAAACAGTCGAATTGGCCAGACAAGGTTTGATCACAAACGAGCAAAAAAGACAGACATGATCAACCCAGCAATATATACCCCAGTTTCTTTGAAAAGGGGGCATAACTAGAACTTTAAAAAAGAACCCTACAATAACAAAAATATGACAAAAATGTAAATATAAATCATGTCAATTCAAGACCTTTTACCTAACAGAAATAACTACTGGCATGAAAGTAAAGTTTTGTAGAAATATTTAGGCAGTTGATTTTTCCTTAGCTTTATGAAATCTACAATTAAAGTTACAATAAAGGTACTAAAACGCTATCTTAATGATGTGTTTGTAATTAAGAGACAAACATTTTGAAAAATCCGAATTCACCTCCTAGAAAATGAAGCTATAAAAGTGAACAACTTTTATTCAAGAGGTATTGTTTGTAGGTCAGAATTCAGTGTTTGTGAAGCAGTTAATGTAACCACGACAACTATAGAAAGGCCAGTGTCATCAGCAAAAACATTGACGTTTTCCCTAATGTCAGAAACAATGCTGTCATTGATAAATATCAGGAAAAGGAGGGGATCCACAATTGACTCCTGTGGAATCCCAGCTTTGATATCATTCCATTTTGATTGAGCATCAGGCAGAACAAAATTTTGCTGTCTGCCACTCAGATAAGATGAGAACCAATTAAAAAGACTGTGAGAAATATGTTTGAGTCTAATGAGGAAACCATGATGCGAGACACAGTCAAAAGCCTTACAGCTCTGGAATTGACAGCCATTGTGAAGAAGTTATATAGATAAGCCAGTTGGTAAAGGTACAAAGCCTGATTTGAAGCTGGGTGAGATCATTATTGCTATTAACATATACTTGTGGACTACCCTTTTAAGGACTTTCCCTATTGTACAGAGTAGAGATATAGGTTGACAATTGCCAACATGAGAATGGCTTTCAGGTTAGACAAAAACGTCTGTCCATCAGCTAGGAAAAACAGAAGAGGACAGAGACTTGTAAAAAAGTCTCAAAGGGGAGTGGACAGTTCAGATTTTATAATAACCTCTACTTTAGCGGTTGTAATTATAATATGGTCCAAGACAGGACTGATTTCATTCACATCATATTGCAGAGATTGAGCACCTTATTATTCATCAAGAAGGGTTTGATCCCAACAAATGTTGTTCAGAAGGTTTGCTTAAGTGATATTCCCTCATGAAAAGTGTGGTCTGAATTTGATCTGAATCAGACTGAATTTTTACTGAAAATTGTCTGAATACAGTCTGCACAATTGCTGAATGTGTACTGATACTCTGAAAATACAAATGCTGAATCATGTCTTAGACACACATTCAGAAAAATTCAGCCCTGTATGTATTTCTGAATCTTGTCTGACAACACTGTTCAGTTAAAATTCAGACTTTAAGATTCAGACTTTTTTGTCTGAATAATGGCTGAGATGCTGAAAATTGGCTTATTATGGAACAATTCAGACATAATTCAGACAGATCAGACATAATTCAGAAGTACGATTCAGACAATTTTTTCAGACAGAATTCAGAAAAAGTATTCAGATACTGCTCAGACAATGTTTTCAGACAATATTCAGAAACAGTATTCAGATACTGTTCAGAGAGCTAGATCACTCAGACTTTATTCAGAGAAATATTCAGAAGATTTTCAGACATGTCAAGCCAGCCCCTCCATGAATCATTCTATAATACTTGGAAACCCATATTAGAAGCTTTGCTCACATTATATGATGGGGATTATTCATATAATTATATATATTTAACTGCAACAAAGGCAAGTGCAGCCTCTGTAATGGAAAAAACAGAGGGTCATAATAAATGGTCAAGGTTTTTCAAATTTCAATGTTTCACTGTTTTAAAATAATGAGATATGACTTTTATCCTGGTGAATATATACAGATAAATTCAAATATTTCAATAAAAAGCATGAAAAAATATGATTTATAAAAATTCAAATGCATGTGCATGATTATAACTTCCAAAAGATACATTATAGTGTTCCATCATACCCCACCCACTTAATTCTGTCATAATCATCTCTTAAATATGTATCTCTTATTAATTTGTTTGGTTTTCAGTTGTAAATCATGAATTTATACATGAACCTAATTACCAGTACACTTACTAGTTCATAAGCAGCATGTATTCAGCTGTGTTTCTATTTTCATTAAAGCCACACTTCATTTGGTTATTTCTTAACTGTCAGCCATTTTGAATTACACCATGTGACCTGTGACGTCATCAAAAGTCTGAATATTTCAGCCTTTTTAAAAAGTCAGAATCTGTCACTCTTGAAATTTTAAAATTACATCAATATAATTTTATTATACATGTGCAATCTTAAATTGATGTAACCATCTTTGGGTCTGAGCATGTGTACATACATGTATATAGTATACAGTGATGCATACAGACTTTTTTCAGTATTGATTCAGACATTTGCTGAAGCTGAAAAAAGACTGAACCTTGATTCTGAACCAGTCAGACTTTTTTCAGTATTTATTCAGACATTTACTGAAGCTGAAAAAAGACTGAACCTTGAGTCTGAACAAGTCAGACTTCTTTCAGTATTTATTCAGACATTTACTGAAGCTGAAAAAAGACTGAACCTTGAGTCTGAACCTGTCAGACATTTTTCAGTACTTATTCAGACATTTACTGAAGCTGAAAAAAGACTGAACCTCGAGTCTGAATCTGTCAGACTTTTTTCAGTAATTATTCAGACATTTGTTGAAGCTGAAAAAAGACTGAACCTTGAGTCTGAACCAGTCAGACTTTTTTCAGTATTTATTCAGACATATTTCATGGTCTGAAACAGGTCTGAACTTTGTCAGCACTGTTCAGCTTTCATTCAGACAGTGTTCAGATGTTTGATATGGTTGTTCAGCAATGATTCAGTCATCAATATTTCTGTAAGACTGTATTCAGCATTCATTCAGCATTCATTCAGCTCAATTCAGACAAACTTCAGACATTCTGTTTCATGAGCAAGTGTTATCACCATCTTGCACAGTGAAGCAAGGATGAACTCGATTTGGAGATGAAAGATTTGAGGCAAGGCCACCATGATTTCGATTAAGAGGGAGAGGAAAGGAGTTTTTGTGCTTACATATTAGTATAGTGATTTAGTTTGGCCTTTCTTATTGCATCACCAGTTTAATTTCGAAGGGGTTGAAACATCATCTTTATTAAGATTAAGATATCAGTGGTCACTGGTGGCTTGTAATCATACTTGAATTTTAAGTTTAACTCTCGAGCATCCTAATATTCCCATACTCACTGCAACTGAAGTCATATGTGTTAGTCTTACCAACCATTACTTTAACTGACAGATTATCTATTATGATTTTCATGATAGTCTAAGTTTATGGTTTTTGTATTCACTGCTGCGTAGCAGACAAATACAGCATTACCATATTTCAGAAACAGTTCACATTGGAAGTGAAAAACCTGAGAACTTTCACTTCCTGTTCAACCACTACAAAACATAGTTTGTCTTCTACACATAGAATCGTCCATAGCAAAACTTGTTTGTATGTAATATATTTGTAGTATTGATATTCCTACAAACTACTAGGGGTGGGCCGATGCATCGAAATATCGATGCATTGCGATCCCGAGTGTCCCAATAGTATGGATCCATGGTAAAAGTCTCGATCCAATAATTATCGCCGATAGTTAGTTCAACTATCGATAGTTACGATAGTTTCCTTCTTTTAAAGTTTATTGTTATTCTAAATCAACTCCCGCTGTATCTCGTTACAAAAATAATTGTAAATAAGCACAAGCATCAAACAAAAGCACTGAATTCAGTATTTGAACTTAATTTTTCTGTCCAATCATTTCCACAAACATTTTAGCATATATTTACAGCAAAATTATATCTTACACTGTGCAAATTTACATTTACAAGTTAATCTCGGTGGTTTTCAAATCTTGGCAATAGTATTTCAATAGTTTCCAGCAATATATATATGTATATAGCAATAGTATCACAATAGTACTTTCAGCAATAGCAATGGTTGTGCAATGGTCAAAACTGGACCATATAGTCACCTATAGTATTGATGATGTCATATTAACCAGGAAATGTATATAGTCATGAAACTGAACAGATAAATATTGTGCAGAGATTTGATCTCTATACAAAAATGTTAGTTACTTTTTTAGTCCAACTAATTGTACACTACAGATGATATCGATACATTTTTTGCACTTGCCGATATCTATGTTCTATCTATCTAGGGGGCAATAGATGAAATAGCAAAATCATGAACGGATTGCTCGTACGTCTCATAAATGTAGACTAGTTACTTTTTATGATGAAACACTTCTTTGTATTATATTAGTATTGCAATAGTTACCAGCAATAGCAATAGTATCGCAATAGTACTTTCAGCAATATCAATAGTAATGTCATAGCCAAAACTGGACCCAATAGTCACTCCTACAAACTACTGGCCTCACTAGCTTTATTCTGTACAACTTCTTAAAATCACAAGCACACAAAAAGTTTAATAAGTAGTGAATACCTCAGTGCTTTCAGCACTTTGATTATTCACATGATTGTTAATCTCATCAAGCCTTCAGTTTATTTAGCAAAATGTTAAAATAATTGTGAAAGCGATCAGCTCTATATTCGAGATAAATATCTTAAACTACATGCTTATTATTGCAAAATTGAAAGTATGCATATAGAAATTAAAACAAAAAGGTTGGCAATGCCAGGAACAGTTTGTCATAAAATATTTTTTACTATAAGTGAAGTTGTCATAATGAGAATCAACTGTAGAAGGAAGTGTACAAAAAGTGTATTGTATAGTTCAATTTTCCTTTGTGTCATTAATAATGATTTCAAGCCTGACTGTTTCAAAAACTGTGGTCTTGTTTTCAACATCTATGACAATGACAACATCTAAGTGTCTTAATAGGTATTGGCTGATCGTAAATACAGTCAATAAGAAAATATTTAATAGAATGCGGTGCATTACACAGAACACATCCTGGTGTATCATCACTGGTGAGAAGCCAAGAATGGGCTAAGAGTGAGTGACCAATACCGTATCTAGATGATACTACCTCTTCTCAACAAACATTAATTATTAACCAGTAAATGCGGTGCATTCATCGAGGTTCGGTTGATAAAGTGAAGTTTGTTGTAAATTTCAGCATCCAAATGGGACTGCTAGGATGACCAGATAAAGTAAACAAGATCCTGGCTAATCAATAAACACATATACCCCCGGTTGCACGCTTGACACAATAGATTTGGATGGAATTTTGTGATCTGAAATTGGTAATGCTGTTGGGCTGATTTAGCATTTGAGCACTTACCTCTTGTCCAGTGGCTGCCATAGGATGCTTTAGTCTTCATCTTTGTTTACTGAAAAACATAAATTGCTTACATGAATATTTGTATATATGTTTTTTGGTATACAAACTAGGCAGAAGCAACATAAGGTGTAGCAATATACACCCAAAGGTATAACTGATACTGTAAAAACATTATTTTTGAGGAACTTTTCATGCATATGACCTTTGGCCCCTAAGTGTGACCTTGACCTTGAAGTAAGCCTTTCGAAACATGGAAGCTGCTCTTCATCTCAATGTGGTGAACATTTGAGTAAAGTTACTTAAAAATCCTTTGCAGGCTTAAAGAGTTACAGAGCAGAAACAAAATAAGTCATATGACCTTCGATCCCTAATTATGACCTTGACCTTGCAGCTAGCCTTCTGAAACATGTGCTCTGCATGTCGTGTTGATATGGTAATCATTTGAGTAAAGTATTTTCGAAAACCTTCGAGGGGTTAAAGGGTAACAGAGCGGACATGAAATTGCTAATAGACGGATGGGCAGACAGACAAACAAACAGACGGACGCCGTGCCTTAACATAATAAGTCCCTTCAGATGTACAAAAATAAATACTAAGGTATTCTACATTAAACTCAAGATAAAGTTAAAATGCAATAACAACAAACATAACCATATTGCACAAGAACACACAAAGTAATTAATGTTTACATTTAAGCTTAATTCAAATACAGGAGAATTACAGAACTAAATTGTGAAGCTACAAATAAATTTGATCAGATGTAGGTTTTGTAGGATGATTTTATTTATTTCATCAGATTAAACACCATTTTCAGCATTATTTCAGTTATATCGTGGAAGGTAGTTACCCAAAACCAGCTTCCCCGGACTTCATTTAGGCCTTAAATCAGTATTAACCACATTCTATCTGCAAGCTACAGCCAAGCTATGTATGCCACATAATTCAGAGGTGGAGGACAATTTAATATAAGATGTGATATCTTCAGTCAAATTTGTCACAGGCAGTGTGCTCCTCGCCAGGGGTTCAAACTCGCAACCTCTTGATCAGTAGACCAATGCTCTAACTACTTAGTTAGCTCAACCAGACAGAGGCACTTACATACTTTAACAGAAACAGGTGAAGAGTAAAGTGAACATGACTTAAAAGAACTAGAACTATCACTTAAGGTGATGAATACCCCCAGCTGAGGCCTTGACACAGTTATTGTTACATTTTACAGAGGGAAATATAATGCATTTTCATTTTTTTAATACCTGCAAATTGTTGCTTAGATATATCCTGACCAGTTTCTAAATATACATTATATAAAAAAAAAGGGCCATAACTCATTAAAATTTACTTGGACAAAACCTATTGTGGACATGCACAACTTGGCAAACTACTTATCACTTCTAAGAAGTTTCACTGAATTCCTGCATGTAGTTGCTGAGAAATGGTACGGACAAAATTTACCTAATGGTATAAAACAAAGGGCCATAACTCAGTGAAAATTAATCCAAACAAAACCTGGTTATTGCATGCACAACTTGGCTTACTTTTTATAACTTCTGTGAAGTTTCATTGAATTCCTATGAGTAGTTACTGAGATATTGTATAATTATACACTGTATAAAAAAAAACAAAGGGCCATAACTCAGTGAACATTTTAACCAACCAAGACAAGCTTAATGCATGCACAACTAGGCTCACTACTCATCACCTCTGAGAAGTTTTATTGAATTCCTGACAGTAGTCAATGAGAAATAGTCAGGACAAAATTTGCCTATTGTATATACTGTAGAAAAAAAACTAAGGGCTATAACTCAGTGAAAATCAATCCAAATGAAAAATGATTTAAGCATGCACAACTAGGCTAACTACTTATTACTTCTGTGAAGTTTCGTTGAAATCCTGTGAGTAGTTGCTGAGAAATTGTCCGGACAAAATTTGCCTATTGTATATACTGTATAAAAACAACAAAGGGCTATAACTCAGTGAAAATTAATCCGAACAAATAATGCTTTAAGCATGCACAACTAGGCTTACTACTGATCACTTCTGTGAAGTTTCATTGAGATCCTGTGAGTAGTTGCTGAGAAATTGTCCGGACAAAATTTGCCTATTGTATATACTGTATAAAACAACAAAGGGCTATAACTCAGTGATAATTAATCCGAACGAAAATTGCTTTAAGCATGCACAACTAGGCTTACTACTGATCACTTCTGTGAAGTTTCATTGAGATCCTGTGAGTAGTTGCTGAGAAATTGTCTGGACAAAATTTGCCTATTGTATATACTGTATAAAACAACAAAGGGCTATAACTCAGTGATAATTAATCCGAACGAAAATTGCTTTAAGCATGCACAACTAGGCTTACTACTGATCACTTCTGTGAAGTTTCATTGAGATCCTGTGAGTAATTGCTGAGAAATTGTCCGGACAACATTTGCCTATTGTATATACTGAATAAAAACAACAAAGGGCTATAACTCAGTGATAATTAATCCGAACGAAAATTGCTTTAAGCATGCACAACTAGGCTTACTACTGATCACTTCTGTGAAGTTTCATTGAGATCCTGTGAGTAGTTGCTGAGAAATTGTCCGGACAACATTTGCCTATTGTATATACTGTATAAAACAACAAAGGGCTATAACTCAGTGATAATTAATCCGAACGAAAATTGCTTTAAGCATGCACAACTAGGCTTACTACTGATCACTTCTGTGAAGTTTCATTGAGATCCTGTGAGTAATTGCTGAGAAATTGTCCGGACAACATTTGCCTATTGTATATACTGAATAAAAACAACAAAGGGGCATAACTCAGTGAAAATTAATCCGAACGAAAAATGCTTTAAGCTAGCACAACTAGGCTTACTACTGATCACTTCTGTGAAGTTTGATTGAAATCCTGTAAGTAGTTGCTGAGAAATTCTCCGGACAAATTGTGTCTACAGACGCACGGACCGACCGACCGACCGACCGACCGACCGACCGACCGACCGACCGACCGACCGACCGGCCGACCGACCAACCGACCGTCAAGCGTGAATCCAATATAGCCCCCATATATTTCATATCTGGGGGTATAATTATGAAAATTGTAAGCTATACAAAATTCTAAACTGAAAAATTCAAAATACAACTAATAGCAACAATCTATCATTCAAAGTAAAACTGATGGCTTTGCAGACAAAATAATTCTTTAAATGACAATAATTTCATTCATTGATCCACATCATTATGTGAGACTTAATTGTCATAGCTTTTGTTGTGATGAAACCTGCACAATGAAAACAAGATTAATTGAGTCAAACTAAATAGATCTTATCAGCAACAGAGCAGTGAAATTAGACAAGTATATTGGTCTTTCCCATCATTTGATAAATCTCATTATTATCTGTATTGCAAAATATGAGCAGAAGAAACATGCTTATTGTAAGTTCAAACAGAAGCATCAGAAACTACTTACAGTAAATCCCATATCCTTAAAACACATAGAAATAAATAGACTAAGTACAACTTTCAATATGTGTTACCCTGAAACAACTAGGGTCACTTCCTGCTAAAACTTGAGTTAATCTGATAGGTCAGCACCCTCTGTTGACCAATCAATGACAATGTTATTAAAAAGAATATGAATGTTTACAATATTCACCAATAAAAGTCTATGTTACAACTGTAAAAATAGAAAAATACCTGCTAAACACAAGGTGTATGAACTTACACCTTCCAGTTTAATCCTTTAATTATAAGCTATCCAAAATAATCTTCTCAAGCAAAAGAAGTAAAAAGTCATTTTTATGAAGAAATCACTTGATTGAATAATACATATACATATGCATCTTAATCTGCTTAAAATTAAGAATAAATTGATACTAAATATGAATATATTTTCCTCAATGAATCCACTTAATAAATAAAAAGCGTTTACATATTCATTTTAATTCTGAACAGAAAGAAGTCAGTGTTTCCTGGAGATAGATACAATGCAACCTTTCCAAAACAACACCCTTTGGGGGAAGTTAAATTAGGTTGCTGTTGAGAGGTTGTTACTCTAAAGAGGTTAAATAATAGTTAAATTGCTCAGTGGGAAAAAATTAGGGCTGTCCCGATACAGATCTCAGGCGATACGATACGTATTGCGATACGGTACTAGCGATATGCGATATCAACGATACGATATAAAAATATTTCAAAGTAATGAAAAACCTTGCAATATTAGTGTTTTTTGGGAACACTGCACACTTGTTTGGCGCTAGAAAGTCCTAATTAACTGTTAAAAAGGTGTAAAACTAAAATTGTCTTGTACTTAAGGTCATCAATTTGATGCACATATGTTAGTTGATATTATGGAAATTAAATAATTATGAGAAATGTTATTATAACAGAAGCAAGTTTTAATCTCTGTCCCATAAATGGACTTATATCAAGAATAGAACCTAGCCATATAAAATTGTTTAAAGAATCAGGGTTATGATTGTCAAATTGATTAAAAATACTAAATTAATAATGAACTTCTGAAACCTTCAACTTGGATGTTATGATGACGAGTCACAATTATGTGTATCATTAATCGGCAAACCAAAATACTGCCATATTTTTATGTAACATTACATGGTGGCGTAATACAATTTATAAGTCAATATCTACTTGACAAAATCTGAATATTCGAATCAAATTCGTTGTCTAGCTTTACCTCACGTTGCTAATGTCTATAAGTAGAGTATGGAATCCCGGAAATTAGTTGAGTAAGCATTGTCGACGATGATATGAGAGTAAATTCGCAAATCTAGTTCAGTTGTTCAACCGTGATTCTAAGAGTTTTTTAATATAAAATAAAAAACCGCGATACGGCCGATACGGGACCTTCCGATACGATACGCATATCGTTCAGCACTGTACCGGTACGTACCGGTACGCAGCTATATCGGGACAGCCCTAGAAAAAATCATGTTTTTGTTGAAGGGAGGTTAATGCTCAAGATAGGGCTGCTCTGGAGAGGTTGTGCTGTACAATAAAATATATATTTACAAAATCCTGTAAACCATGAAGCATTAAAAACACCAGGAGCAGTAGTACAAATTAAGGTGTAAAGATATAAACCTGCTCTCTTGGAAAAAAATTCAACATCCACTCTATAGTTTACATTTATTAATATAGCAAGCTAGGGAAACCTCTGATGAATGAATGACTATGGTGTTCTTTGTTTACAGGTTTGAATACATAATTATTGCAGTCTATGCTGCAGGGAGAATTTAGAATTTATTTTTTATTATCTCTGAAACTTTTAAGACAGTGGTGTAATATTTTTTTCACACAAATGTCCAGTCACCATAAGCTGGAACATTTTTTTCCAAATATATCAGTGGATAAATAAAATAAATATTTCAACAAACACACCAACCAGGACAGACATGTGAATAACATACCGTAAGGTGGTCTTTTTTCAGAAGTCAATTTTTTTCTAAATATCAATGACAGTTTTTTAAAAGACTGGCCATTACTCACAGGGTGGCCTGTATTCAAAGGTGACCACTAACACAGGTTCAACTGTGTGAAGAACATTGGAACAATAAAGAACATTTGATCCATATATGAAACCGGATAGGTCAGTGATTAGAGCATTGGTCTACAGATCAAGCAATTGTGAGTTCAAACACTAGGCGAGGCTCACACTGTGGGTGACAAATTTGACTGAAGATTATGATTTTCATGATAGTCTAAGTTTATGGTGTTTGTATTCACTGCTGCGTAGCAGACAAATACAGTGCTACCATATTTCAGAAACAGTTCACATTGGAAGTGAAAAACCTGAGAACTTTCACTTCCTGTTCAACCACTATAAAAAATAGTTTGTCTTCTACACATAGAATCGTCCATAGCAAAACTTGTTTGTAAGTAATATATTTGTAGTATTGATAATCCTACAAACTACTGGCACTAGCTTTATTCTGTACAATTTCTTAAAATCACAAGCACATAATAATTTCAATCAGTAGTGAATACCTCAGTGCTTTCAGCACTTTGATTATTCACATGATTGTTAATCTCATCAAGCCTCAGTTTATTTAGCAAAATGTTAAAATAAGCGTGAAAGTGATCAGCTCTTTATTCGAGATAAATATCCTAAACTACATGCTTAGTAGTACAAAATTGAAAGAATGCATATAGAAATTATAACAAAAAGGTTGGCAACACAAGTTATAGATCATCCCGAAGCAACACTTTACATTTTGTGGCATAACTCGTGAACTAAATGACGGATTTCTCTGGGATTTTGTATGAATGTTGTTTTAACAATGAAAACATATTCAGCCAAAAATTTCTGATGCTTTAAAAATTTGGGGATTTTCATTGAAATATACCTTGTTTACATTTTAATAAATAGTGTTGTTGTTTTAATCAGTATTTAATCATTATTCATTTATGTAAAATCTATTCACGTTACAGTTACCCATGCATATCTCATGATATAATTTTATTATCTGACGCATATCGAGGGTTCAGCGCAACAGTGTCGTAACTCATATTGAAATATGAACAAGTTACGACAGTGTTGCACTGAGCCCTCGATATATACAATGTATTTATCTAGAATTAATTCTCTAATTAATTAATTATATATATAATAAAAATAATTAATTATTTTATTATTTCTATATTTTTTGTTGTTGTTGTTGTTTGCATAAATAAATAATAAACAATATATTTGATTATCACTGCATGATGAAGGCTAATACAGCAGAAATGTTTGATATGGAATAAAAATTAATAAAACAGACATGTTAGCATGATATAATTATTATGGAATTTAATCAGATTCAATGACACAAATTAACATAATATGTAGTCTGATATGATAACACCATAAACTGATAGGTTTGAAACACAAAATTGGAACATAAAAAGATTTGAAGTCAATTTTAATTTTCACCTGTCAATCTACTAACACGACACAATCTAGCAGCAATTATATACTGTGCTTAGCCCTCCATTGGTAAAACACAAATGCAAGAATATACAGCAAAATGTTATTATTTAACAGCCAACAAGAACTAATTAATATGCATAAAGAAACTACTCACAACAAATCCATAGTCCAATCAATTCACTTTTAAACAATTATAAAACAGCTAAATCTCAAAATTATTTTAAATGCAATATTTCTTTACACAACCAATAACCTAATCATGTTTATCTAAAAATAATTGAATCTGATTGGACAATTCCCTCTGTGTCTGCCAATGAATGGCATGGTTACAACACCACGATTGACAGTGTGTAAAATATAGCCAATGAAATTCTATGTTGTAAATGTAAATCATGTCTCAATACAAAACACAAATACCTTCAAGACACAACAGCATTTACTTTTATAATGAAACATGTGTGTGAATTTCATACAAAGCAAGAATTTAATATGGCAATGTGTAGACTTATTTGCTTAACATTTGTCACCCATTGTAAACAAAACAAAACAGATTTTGATGAAGTAATCAATAAATCAAATTATTTACTGTTACTTATGACTGTGTTGCTCACTTGTTTGTGTATATTATAACAAAGCATTTTGATGTAATTTCAATAATTGTCTTTAATTAATGTGCTGTAACACATTCCAATGACTTTTTTCTTTTTTAATGCTAAGAGACAAGTATTTAGCATATGACCTTCACATACATGTATATAACCTGCATTATATATGAATGAAAAGTCGGTCCGTTAGTGTAAATCTTAAAAATATTTGCAAGGGCACGAAAAATATATGGGCAAACATTTCTCTTTTTAGCTTTTTTGGAAAAAATCATGTTCCGACAGTACTTTCAGTACTATGATTGGTGAGTGGGTAGCATAACTCCAAACAAAATATTTTAAGGACTAATTTGCATTTACATAATTATTATGGTCCATTTATGACTTTCAGGCAACTGTTTTCAATAGAAATTCTATTATATTTATGGTATTTGACAATAAATGTACATGTATATCACCTGCCATCATGTACATTTACATTTCTTAATTTTTACTCTAGCTTATACATTTCTAATATACATGTACTGTACTCAGGATGAACAACTCAGTTCTTGAATGTCTATTTATTTAACTGATAGATTTGAATGACATTTTCTGACTATATTGATCATTATTTTTTTTTATGATTTAATGATATGCATGAGACATCGAATTTAGACTTGATTTATAATTTTCATTTCAGTACTTTATATTCCAAAACCAGTATCTTTTAATAGAAATTGGTACAATGGTTCTGAGAGAGTTGTTTGGTAATATTGTGGGGACAGACATAATAATGACATAACTTAAATATGAACATTCATCAGTATGATACAGCTCTAGTTTATAACCAATCAAACAAAAGGACTTATAGATATGCTGAAGCACTCAGAAGCAGCAGCTGCTCACAATTAAGATAAAACCAAAATCTGATGACTTTGACATTACCTTGTTGGCATGTCTGCAAAGGAATATTTGTGGACTTCGTAACCATGTATGCGCAGTAAAGATGGCTCAAATTGCATATTTTGATATACAAAGATTGTGATATATGTGATCATTGGAATAACAATGGTTGTGTAGTTATTGCGTACTGTGACAAATTCAGAGTTTGATTTATTTATTTACTAGGTTTATCGTGAGTAGGTAGGAGCACTTCTAACTTATTTTTATTTTCAGCCTTGTTGGATATATTGATGCGCATGAATTTCATTGTTTTGCTATGTATGTGAACAATGTTCAATTTTTATTTTAGCGCTATATTAATTGTTATATATTTTGAACAGATCTAGATTCAAACTTCCCTCATTTTGACAACTCAGAGCAGTAATGTGTAAAATCAAGTGTTTTTTACTGGAAAAAAAGCACTTAAAACTGCTGACGAGTTTAACTATCCATATAGATAAAGAAGTTAAAAACACTGATGACTTACACAAAGAGGGAAACACTGACAATATGACCGAAGAAGGATCAACAGTCTCTATCAATCAAGCTGGAGTAAAACTAAATTACTAACAATTATATATCGATCAGTTTGTAATATTTCAAATTTGTGATATAGGGTCATTGGGATATTTGTAAAATTTAATGTATGAAACAATGTAGCAAATAACCAAACTAAATAAATTTATGTAGGTGTCAGGTCAGAAATGGCTGTAAGTAAAGATGGTAGTATCAAGATGAGGGTCAATATATAGTACAACTAATGAGACTGTTTGTGATGGCGAGACACTTTTTTTTATTTAGCCCCATCCCACACAGGCTGAGAGGATGACCCTTCCTAACTCGTTCAAGAAATCAGGTCAACCAAAAAGCTGAATAAGTAATTGGCTAGGTCAATATTATATAACAGTTAGTTAATTAAGTATGTATATATGAATAAACTGTTCCATTATATGTAAGCATAAATGAACTAGATTCCAATTTATTGCAAATATTTGGCTATTTGGCTATATAAATGAACATACTTTTTTCGAAAATAATGTATTAATATCATATAAATTGATATAATATTATACCAATTTACAATAAAGATATTTATTGTTATGAAAATATATGACAAATATCTTTTTAAACATCTGATTTAAAAGTTGTTTCCGTACATAAAAGTTGTTTCCGCAGAAAATAGTTGTTTTCGTATGTCGGTTCAATGCTATAAAACAACCACAAAAACACCATTTGGCTATATAAATTAATCAAAATTTTGGAAATAACATATTTTTATCATATAAAACAATTCATAATAAGGATATTTGGTTTTATGAAAATATATGACACATATCTTTGTAAACATTTGAAATAAAAGTTGTTTCCATATGTCGGTTTAATAAACAAGAGGGCCAAGATGGCCCTATATCGCTCACATGACAATCACTGTTCACTCATTAAAACATTGTTTTGAACCGGTGACCTAGTTTTTGACCCCAGATTACCCATGTTAGAACTTGTCCTACATATAAATAAGACAAACATTCTGACAAAATTTGGTGAAGATCCAATCAAGACCATGAAAACTACAGCATAGACAAGGTTTTCCTAAGATTTGACCTCGTGACCTAGTTTTTGACCCCAGACGACCTATGTTCGAATTTGTCTTACATACCATTAAGATAAACATTCTGACATGGTTTGGTGAAGATACGATCAAAATTCGACATCTACAGTGTTAATAAGGTTTTCCTAAGATTTGACCTTGTGACCTGGTTTTTGACCCTAGGTGACCCATATTTGAACTTGTCCTTAATATCATGAAGACAAACAATCTGACAAGGTTTGGCCAAGATCCAATTAAAACCATGACATTTAGAGCTTTTACAAGAATTTTACCTAAGATTTGACCTGGTGACCCAGTTTTTGACCCCAGCTGACCCATGTTCAACCTTGACACACATATCATTGAGGCAAACATTCTGACAAGGCTTGGTGAAGATCCAATTAAAACTGTGATATCTACAGTGTTAACAAAGTTTTCCTAAGATTTGACCTGGTGACCTAGTTATTGACCCAAGATGACCCATATTTATACTTGACCGTTATATCATTAAAACAAACGATTTGACAAAGTTTGGTGAAGATCCAATAATAACTGTGAAACCTACAGTGTTATCATGGTTTTTCATAAGATTTGACCTAGCGACCTAGTTTTTGACCCAAGATGACCCAATTTCGAACTCGTCCAAGATATTATGAAGACAAACATTCTGACAAGGTTTCATGATCATCCAATCAAAACAGTGACTTCTAGAGTGTTCACAAGGTTTTCCAGCAATTTGCCCTAGTGACCAAGTTTTTCACCAGAAATGACCCATTATCAAACTTGACCTACATATTATTAAAATAAACATTCTGACAAAGTTTCATGAAGAACCAGTCAAAACAGTGATTTTGCTATTCAGTTTTGCTAAAATTGAGCTAAAAATGTGGCCCCTAGTGTGGTCACAACATAAAGTTTGACGACGCACAACGCACACCGCACAACGCCGGATGGAGAGTGATCCTAATAGCTCACTTTGTCACTTTGTGACATGTGAGCTAAAAAGCCACAAAATCATTATTTGGCTAAATAAATTAACACTTTTTTCGGAAATAACATATTTTTATCATATAAAACAATTATTAATAAGTATATTAATTATTATGGAAAGATAAATTAAATATCTTTATGAACGTTTGAAATAAAAGTTGTTTCCGTACATAAAAGTTGTTTCCGCAGAAACAATTAAGTTGTTTCCGCTTTTCTGGCAAACCGATAAAAAAACACATGCGAAAACATATGACAGAAATAAATACGACAACATTATTATAAGAAAGTGAGTAAACAATTTTAAAATTCAAAAATGCAACAAATCTTTTATTGGTTAACTCTACCTTATATGACACTTTAATTAGTAGGTGAAAAGCTGCTTAGCATAAGGGAATGTACATAACAGAGCAAGTTTTCAAAGAGCCTTCATCAATGACGTATGCCTCCAAAAAGAAGAGGTTTCCAGAAAAAAAATTCCAAGTCTGTCTGGATCTTTCCATAAGATTTTACCATATTTGGACAATGCGGCCTCTGCTAGACATAGCGGGGTAAATAATGAAAAAATAGTGCAAATTGTCATACAAGCACCAAATTTTCCACACATGTTGGGAATGATATGTAGAAACGATTTAGGGTGTGTGCCAAAGTTCAAGTGCCTCGATTCAAGATGGCCGCCAAATTTTCAAAATGGCCGCCAAATATTTTTCCAGTCTAAGAACTTTTTATCAAAACTTTCAATACCAATGAATTATACAACCTTAGCTCATCATCATAACATGTTCAGTATGTTTATACATGTATATAAGTAAATTCAAACGAAGTTTGTGAAATACCCCCCCCCCCCCCCCCCCCCTCTAATAGAAGTTGTATATAGAACGTGACTTACTTGCCTTAGTGCAGTTTAGGCATACATTAGTTAATCGTTAATTGTTTCCGGATAGAAGTCATCCGGATTTATTGGGAGGGGGCCCGGGACTGCTTACCTAAATAGACATTACATTCCAAGTCTTTTTGTCCTTTTCATGGAGGGCAGACACGCGGTGTCACACCCGGTAAATGCGTTGAAAAATGGGAGAACTTAATATAAACTTTTGCCCAATTGTATCGACAGTTTCATGCACCAGAAACCAACTGAAGTATTTTGCTTTAAATACCAAACTCCACCCAAATAGTGTCAGTATTAATAGACACTGAAAGAATTATAATGTCTGAGTCAGAACCCCTCACCACATGCTTTTTCAATCCCGGTTATCCACAGCGTGTTTCATACGCTAAATATCATAGTGTCAGCTTCTTCATGGGTGCATTGGGTCAATATAGTTATGTAGTGCTCAGTACTGCTTATCTCACTTTGGTTTTTCGTCTCAAATATAGTATCAGATGCTTTAATCAGTAACCGAACCCATCCACCTTTAAAAAGGTATATCAGTTGCTTGAAACTTTATTCGAATCCATTACTAACAACTGTCTAATCAACGAGCCGTTCTTGTCATTGCTTTAAAATTAGGAAGATAAAGATCAAACACATTCTATCCGAGGGTGTCTTAGAATGCAACAACTAGGAATAACACAAAAAACAACAGTAATTTAGCCATCAAACGTTTTCGCAGCACCAAAATTGTTCGAGAACTTGAAAGAGTTGCGAGTTAGTTCGAATAATTCAAAATGCCATTTGTTTGAAAGCGAAGGAGGTTTTGCATGGTCTTCGTGCTTCAAAAGAAAATCACTCAAACTGACGTTTCTGGCAAGATATAAAACGACGTAAAAAGATCACAGTTTGCTTTCATTGTAACTGAAGATTTCACTCCCCAGACGTCATGCTTTAACTTTCTACTAAATAAATACACCTTGTGTTTTTATTGAAAGATAAAAGTATTATCAACTATTAAAACCATATCATGTAAATGAACAAGGACCCGAACTAACATAATTTATATGGTCTAATGCAAAAATAAAGGGAACAAGTACTTTACGGTATAATACAAAATTTGCTTCTCTATATGGTTGGACAAATATATAAGTGTTATTATCTGGAGTGCAAGAACCTGGTTCCAAAACTAAATCTGAGAACTTATCTTTTCTGGTATGTCAGACCAGTCTTCAATCAGGAGACATTGAAATTCAGAACGGTCTCAGATTATCCCGTATATATATTCACCAAATTTTAATTTATATAGAGCACACGCTGTGGTCTGGTGGGCAAGTCGTGTTCTAGAAACATTGTATGCCAAAAAGGATGATTAAGCAACATCCATGGTAGCGATATTGGACACTGTAAGTGTCGATATCCACCCACTATCTTTCAAAATAATACCAACAACTTTCAGAGACATCATTTCAACGTGCAAACCACCAAACATAAACAACGAAATTTTGTCATTGCCACTGAATTTGTTTGGCAAGAGCGAACAAAGGAACTTGACATGGATTGAGGAAATTTGTGACTTCTCGGACCTTATAGATGGATTTTTTATGATGGCAACGGAATGGGCTTGCTCAAGTAAGATGGGTAAGGCAGCATTCAGCGATAGTTGAAACTAGGACGCCCACTTTTCATTGGTATGGAAAGTTGCCCACTGAAGGTATGCAATCAAAACCTTTTGAAGGCATTGGCATTTAAAGTTCATATTTTGTTTGATAATGCTGGTCTCCATGTCAAGAAAATTATCAGACAATGACGATGGTTGATTAATTTGTGAAAAAAGTATGCTAGAATTATATTTGCATATTGTTCGGGTATAGATGGTACACCGATTGATGCGGGTACCCAAACAATTTCTTGAATGTACAAGTCAACGTGGTTGTTTTTCACCGGCAACGTTCGTATCGTATGTTGAAATAAAGAAATGTCCGTCCCATGAAATGATGATATTGACGTAGTGGAGCCAGAATTGTTATCAATGTTATATTGTAAAGAGTCCACGGTGTAGCACTGGTGAACAAACTACTCAACATCGTTGTACAACATCTCCTCCAACCATTATGGAACCTTCAAGGACACGTTTATATTATGTACATATACCGCACTGAAACAAGATATCAATTAGATGTCGTTTCCTTGTCTACACAAAATCAAAAGGTCAATGTAAATAACAAATGGGGGTTCGTTTGTCTTGGAATGAAGATGGACATTTGATGTACGGTGTATACCTCTATGACAGTTATACTGAAGTAATTGAGTTATTGCAAAGGAGACTTAGAGTTGCACTGTTTCATCTGTGCTTCATTGTTTGACCCATATTGTACCATACTCACTAATTCAAGAGATTGTTTGGGTACTGATATCAACTGACTGGTACGAAATTACCACTGAATTTGTTTTCATGGATCATTAGCACATGCAGCAAACAATGCATGGTCTGTATCTTTCTTCAAAGTCAATAAGACTTTCTTACCGCGTTAATGTGGTTCTAATTGAGAATCCAACTGTTCCAGTCTCAGGTGCCTGCTCAGACAGTTGAACTATGGCACTCGTCCGACAAAGTTTGTGTTTCGAATAATGTAAGTACATATGTAACTAGTTCAGCAAATGTTTTTTTCTCGAATGCCTGCCGAGTATTCGACCGACTTCTCATTACGTTTTGTATTGAACGCCTTTCTCTGTTGCTAAGAGATGTAAGACTTTTAACACCGTTTCATTTCAAGAGCGACATCATAATCGGCACTGAGCTTGGCCAATAAGGAATTGAATGTTTTTGGAACACTCATTAATGTATCGGTTTTCGATGACTGGTCACATCAAGTTCGTCAATTTACAGATTCAAAAACTAAACCATAAGTATATACTTAAATAAATCCAGTGTATAAGGTCTATTGCCAGTGATTTGAAACAAATAGCATATTTGGTTGGCCTTCTATAAACCAATATCAAACGTTAATATCAACGATTCAAAGTACTCAGTATTTAGAACTATATTACAACAACTAGCCTTAAAATAAATTACTGTAAATGAATAATACAGGGAACCGTTTCTCATATTTTTTATATTGTCCTATGTTCGTTAGATATTCTGTATCCTGAAACCCGCTAATAGACTAAAACGAAATCAAGCATCAAAATTCTGAGGCACAGTTCCTAGACAAACATGTCTGCTACAAAATACTGAAAACAGCAAAAGGCATTTTGAAAATGCAGGTATGTACGAACCTAAACTTGCAATACTACTGATTAATTGAACGAAGTGTGTTCATCTTAATATCAAATGAAAGTAGTGCCACGTACCACCGACGGACGCATTTTGACTTCTATGACAGACGGATGTTTATATACTCGATGAACTGTAAAATTTAAAGCAGACTTTGAACCTAATTTTCTTACAATAAGCATTGAAGTTGTTTAAAGATACCATCAAAATTACATATGTCGGGCTAATATGATTAACTCAACCTTCCGAATTAAGCCGCTCCAATAACCTATATAATTATTCCCTTGGCCTAAACAACTGTCACAATATTTTAGTATACCAGTACATGTACCTCAGTTTGGTTATAAACCCGATTCTTTACGGTAAGAATGCTATTATGAGCATAAACTATGGATTACAATGTGTTTTCACTCCTATTATACACATCATATAGCCTGGAGACAGTGGGTTCGAATCCGAGCGTGACCACAGCGTTCCTGACCAGGTACACGTTGGCACACGGTCTTAAATTAACCCCGACACATGTATGCATCATCATACCAAATTTGGTGCTTGTATGAAAATTTGCACTATTTTGCCAAGAAGTACGTTTTATTTATCCCGCTAACAGGTCAAAACTATAAACCGCCATTCAGGGGCCCTTTGATCAGGAGCATAAAAGATGGTCAGCAGAAAATACTATCACATCTATATAAGTGTTGCAGAATTGACTTTTTAGTTACTTTCCAACATCTATGATTGATTATTATTACAATAAGTCCATTTTGATTCTTCTTAAATACATTTAATCTAAAGGTATTATTATATCGTATTCGAAACTGCAATTTCTTTCTGCATGACTTTCAAGAATTACTCTTCAAATTGTGAAAATCAAAATTAATTACACAATAATGTGTATTATTACCCAACGCATTATATAAATGTTAATTCGTTATTTTTTGCTGTTTTACCAAAAAAGTTGGATATTTGCCAGGGTTTGTAATTTGCGAACTGTTGACCGGTCAACAGTTTTGACTGTTGACTGCCTCGATATCGGGTGTTTCCGTAATAAACGTTCGGTAATATAGGATTAAACTTTAATTTCTGGTCGTTTATCGATGTGTTTACAAAGACTTCGATAAACGACAAGAAATGAAAGTTTAATCCTATTATTTTCAAATTAATCCAATTGTTTAATTCAATTCTTACAAATGACAGAGATATGAACCGCTACAACCCTTTCGCTGGTAAATTATTATACATGTATAACTTGATGATGTCAAGATATGACGTCATCAGATAGGAATGTAAATAGTAAAGTAGTGTGGTTTATTGTAGGATTAAACGTTAATTTCTGGTCAACCATGGAAGTGTTAACTCCCTCTGACCTCATAACACACATTGAATAACACAATTAGGTCAAAAGTATCCCGTCAACGATGAACAGAAACAAAGGTATCCGATTGAAAAGGAGTTTATCGAAGTGTAAACTCCATCCGTTGGCCAATCAAAATGCGTAGATTTGTTAGAATTGGAAATAACAATCAGTACATTCTGTCAAGGTGGAACTTGACGATTGTAGTTGGGGTTATAGTACGACAGTGTCTTTTAGGCTATGCAATGAAGCATTTACGACAATATGGTGATTTCGTAGGAAATTTCAAATCCAAATCGTTTCCAAGATTTTTCAGAGGAAGAATGGAATAAAGATGAATATAAAAAATATTTATACAATGCATTAGGTAATAAAACAGTTATTTCATGGGCATTTGTTGAACAGTCAAACTGTGGCCCTCGGTGTCGGGGTGACATTTTAAACTGTTGCCCTCGGCCTACGGCCTCGGGGCAACAGTTCAAAAGTCACCCCTCCACCTCGGAACCACAGTTTTGACTGTTCCACAAATGCCCATGAAATAACTGTATACTATAACATATACACAGTATGCAGTAGAGAAGGAGATGGGACTGTTAAATTTTACTGATATTATTCACTTATAGTGATGAGGAGACAGACACGGCGAGTGAATGCAATGATGCATGTTGAATTTACATGTTTGAATTGTCTTGAAATGATATAATAAAATAATGAAAAAAAAGTAATACAAAATAAAAGGATTTAAAATAATCAAAAGAAAAATATTGAGAGGTACAAAATATAGTTATAAAATTACATTAACTACCACGGATATATATCTCAAGATCATCAGCACTAACCTTTGCGCTATTGAGACATTTGCATTTATGTTTTCTCTATCTTATCTGTAACAGTTACCGGGTTTACCTAAATATCAAAATGAGACTAATCCCTCATTAGCATGCAACTTTAAATCAACTATAGTACATACATACCGTACAATACATATTGAACTTAAAGAAAGGATCATAAAAACGAACCAAGACCGTTACATAATTATACATATGCAGACTTGGGATAAATGAATTTGTGATGGTACAAATGTGATTAATTGCAATTTTAAATTACAATTGGCCAAGTAATTGAAAGTAATGTGTAATTGGATGTATTTTTAATTACATAGAAGGGATTCGGGAGGTACTGCGTGAACATAAGATAGGTGTCTCATAAGCCAACTTGGCTGGCCCTTTCAATAGGGGTGACACTATAATAAACAAAACCTTTACCTTTTATAATAAAATAGTTAATTACATTATGAAAAAGTGTGTAATTAACAATTACATTTTAATTTTCAATACATGTATAAGTCACATTTTGACTTGACTATAAATTTCTGCCACTTTAAATTTAATTAGTGAAGTGATACAAACTGTGCATTGTTCCAAACTCGACAATCTATTGGCACTGATTCTTACCCATGACTGATTGTATACTGTATACTGCCAAAGGTGTGTTTAGTGTCTTCTAATGAAAAAGAATTATCTCAATTATCAACTTGGCACCTGTTAACAGCTAGTTTACCATGATGTTTTGTGAAATACCTAATTGAATAAATATTAATAATAACAATTCAAAAGATTAAACCAAGATCCACATCATTAAATAATAATATCAATAGTGTACAAATAATTTCTGTGAATGTCTACTTGTCTACTTTGTAAACATGGAAAAATATGCTCTGAAGTATTTTGTCTAGCCTAAATGCACCGATGGGAATTTTAAGGCAACATGTATGTATAATTTTTATCTGCACCGGAGCCATGCAGTGACAATGACTGAATTTATGACTGGCACCAAAAAGTACCCCACATCTGATCCCAGAAAAGCACGGATGTGCTCATTTCCTTCATGATATTCTGTCTCTTTCTATTGAAGAAAGCAGCTAGTCACTTTAAGAATCTTATTGAAAAGCTAAATCCTAAATATCAACTACCATCACAAAAATATTTGACAAATAAACTTCATAATGAAAAGTGTATTAAACATAGGAATGACATTATTTATAAAGCATCAACTGGAAATGGCACAAAGTATCTGCCTCAATATCTTTAGTTCATGAGTTATGTACTAGTATGTAATTGTAATGTGATTAATTACTTTTCTAAAATAATTGTAATTTAATTAATTACATTTGGGAGAATGGTGTGATTGTAATGATAATTGAAGAATCCACCATGTAATTGTAATTCAATTAATTTCATTTCAAAGTAATTGACCCAAGTCATGAGGCGGACAATTCACTAAGTATTGTTCCTGGGAAGAACCAGTACTAGACTTCCATCCCTCAACAACACCTAATTATCACCTCTCAAGGTACTGTCCATTTTGAACAATAGACTAATAGACACACTATAAAGGCAGTGGTACATTTGTGAAATGGTACATAACGTCTGCAGCACCCCTCGACATCGATGTGATCGCAGTTTGTTTTATATTTATACAATTTATAGGAAATTGATATTCAATTAAAAAACTATATGTCCCTTACATCAGGTACGTATATAATAAACGTACATGTACTTGCTTTTAAAGTTATCCCCATAAATTATCATTTTTTAGGGACATATAGATGTTTTTTTTCTATATTTTTATTGAATATCAGGTTAATTCCTGTGGTACAACGTATTAAGGTAAACAAATATACAAATACAAGAATATATTTCAATATACCATTTCTATCAACCATTCTGTGACGAGTAGTTTGTGGCGAGTCGTTACTAATTCCAGACTCTGCTAATACACATCATCTACCCCCAATCAATTACGTAGTGATCTCCCTTTACAAAATACAAAAACGGATGCGCAAATTGGCAACCATCTCGACGATTTCTAATTCATTGTTAATGTCTGTTTATAATTGATAGAACCAGGGTCCATGAGGGTCTTTCAAATGACCTGATAAAACCAAAGACCAATACTACACCAAGTATTTGACTACATCAGTGACTGTAATATGTAGTTCTAATCCCTGACTACATATGGTATATGTATATAGGTCTTTGATGAAGATATCAGTATCAGACATGACATCTAAACTTATGTTACATTCATTTCTTTATCTTCTATGATATATAGCGTGATCTTATTCTAAATTCTAGTCTAGTGCGACTGTGCATTACCTGGGACCAATGAATACAATAATTAGTCCCGGACATCATCATTCACATTCCAATATGAGATTAACAACATATATTGTTCATTCTGTCAAGTGCTGTTCTTTAAGTATTTCTACGCTGTTCAAATTGTGCCTTGGCAGGTACTGCCATTTATCCATTTAATATTTATTTTGATGCGTTAAATGTGTATTTTGTTTATGCATTTTTAAATACAATGTATGATACTTGTCAAGGGAATATAATTACACATTTTCTTGAGCTTCTAGTAGAAAATTCAGTATGGCGAGGTACTTTTTTTAATTTGCCATGGTATTTATGAAGGTTTCATCTATATTTCTGCCAAATTTCAAGGACTTCTTATTTAAATTTCATTTGTGTGCATATGTCTTTAAAAGGCTGAAATCACACACAAGCTATTGAATCATCGGTTACCATCTATGGACATCACATCATTTGAATCTGGGCATTAACAATGCTTACGTACAGAAGGAAAATGTGTTGATTATTATATAACGTTTATTTACCTGAGTCATATGCACGATGCTGCCACAATTCACAGCGGTCGCACATATGATCTCGTTTTGTCTTAGATCGACGCACTGACTCCTGGCACACTATGCATATATCATCCATTTTGACATAAATAACAGCTAGAACACAAGATATCAAAACAAAACATAACAATGTACAATAAAAAGTATTGTTCACCATTCTTATTCTTTGAAATTCGCACACAGTGCTTACGTATAATAACATAAAGTATCTTAATTACCCAAAACAAAAGAAATAGAAAAATGAATCAAATCAAAATTATAATTTTGATATTTACTTTAACTAGAATTTTCCAACATCAGAACGTCGCTGATCATTGAAATTCGAAGTAAGACACGGATATATATCTATAGTTGTTCTCATTTGTCTCAAACAGGCAAACAAATTCATGTATCCGACATGATCCATTTCGAGAACGTGAAGCAGAGCAGATGATAGAAGAAGAAGAGACTGGAGAGATAGGGGTTTTAGAGGAGAGGAGAGACGGTGCCAATGGTACCGAGGTAGAGGTCGAAGCTTCGAATTCAGTCGAAGTTTTATTATCAGGCACTTAAAACTCGTCTTAGCCCCAGACAACAAAATAAAAACAACCCGTCAGAGGGTTTGTTTCTGGAGATAATTCGACTCCCAAGTCCGTCGCGGTCAAAGGTATTTCAGTCATTGAAATTATTGTGGAATCCCTTCTGAACCGTGACATTACTTCAATTTTATATAATAATAATAATAACTTTATTTACAGAAGGTTACACATAAAGACAATGAAACATTAACAATAATGAGAATGAAACAATACTTTTTTACAATGTGGCCCTCTTGAAAAAAAATAGCAATCATTAAAAACTGAACAATTTGTAGACATCTAATATAACAAATACGACTGATGTATTATTATTATTGAATAAAGTTATTGAATAAAGTTAATTACAATTTAGACAATTATATATACATACACACTCATACATACACAAAACACAAACATTTTTTCACAATCACAAATTCTATATAAAAAACAACAACAACAACAAAAAATTATTAAAATTGACAGACACATACATGATTATATTTGTTGAGTAAATAAGTAGTTCTTGTATTGTTGTTTAAAAGTAGAGATGGTACATGCAAATCTTATTTCAATTGGTATACTATTCCAAACTTCCATGCTATGATATGAAAATGCTTTTTTCATATATTCAGTATTTACTTTGGTATTCACGATATCATTATGGGTGACAGATCTTAAATTATAGTTGTTATTTTTAGAAAAAGTGATGATGTCATTTAGATACTCCGGAGTCAGATTATTAACACATTTATATAACAAAATCGCAGTGTGGTACTTACACCTATTATTAAATGAGAGCCAATTGAATTGAAAAAATAGTTTTTTGGAAGAAGTCCTAACCGGTTTCTGCAGAATTATTTTTGCAGATCGTTTTTGTAAGACAATCACTTTTATTAAATTTGTTTTAGTAGCTTTGCCCCAGATTGTACAGCAGTAATCAAAAGAGGTTAGGATATATGAGTTATAAAATAATTTCTTCATGTCATAAGAGAGATAACTAGATATCTTTTTCAATAGAGAAATTTTCCTACTTATTGTTTAGCATGTTTTATCAATGTGTACTTTCCACTGTAAATGTTTGTCTACATAAAGCCCTAAAATTTTATGATATGTGACATTATCAATAATTCTTTTGTTTACTTTCAAGTCAAGATTTATATTTTTAATTTTTCGTTTCGATCCTATAAGCATACATGTTGATTTAGCCGGATTTATAAGCATGTTGTTGAGAGTGCACCATTTTTCAATGAAATATATATCATTTTGCAAGTTATTCTGAATTTCTATTGGATTTGATCCAGCAGCATAAAGTGTAGATTCATCAGCATATAAGTCTATTCCTGATTTATCTAGTAATAACCCAATGTCATTGATATAAATAAGAAACAGAAGTGGACCCAAAATAGAGCCTTGAGGAACTCCACTTGTTATAGTTAGGGGAGTTGAAATACTAGTATCATGTTTGACACACTGTTGTCTTTTACTAAGAGACGAATGAAAAAGAGACAAAGTGCTGTCCGAAAAATGATGCAGTTTTAGTTTGTATAATAGAATTTCGTGATCCACTAGATCAAAAGTCTTTTTCATATCGATAAAGACAGTAAAGACAGTAAAGATTACATAATTTACGACATTATTTTCATTTATTCCAGAAATGACTGCATCATGTATACGGCACCGTGAAAGCACACAAGTACAATATAAAATGGTTAAAACATGTTAAGAATAAAATTTTAATAATGTAAGAGGAATACAAATAAAAATATGTTTTATTGTTACTTCACACGATTTCTTCACTTATGATTTCTTCACTCATGATGTCACAAGTTACTTATCGAAACGAACCGTTCATTGATTATGAAATAGTATAACGATTATCGTAAGGTAGTAAGTAATCGTTTGTACTTATTTTCGCCGCTGATGTTACGAAATATTTCTTTCCATTCTAGATCTATTAGCAGATAAACAGTGTTAAATACATGTATATACCACACGTCCCACTTATTTTCATACACATGCGGACTGGTTTGTGGACGTGTGTTTGTATAACTTTAAATAATATCACATACATGACATATACATGAACACAGTATTTCATTTCAAACTTGGCGGTATTGATGGTATACTGTATAATTTATACAAGTTAACTGAGTGACGAAGATGCTCTAATTATTAATGACAGAAAATTTTTATTCATAACGAGAAACGCATTTGTAAAGGGAAAGGAACAGAACAATATTTCTTAATAGATGGTTTATAAGGACGATTTTCTGTTAATAAATTATGTCTAACTATATAATATTCTTATTCTATGTATTCCATTTAAATAACATTTAATTCAGTTGTACCGGTATTATAACAACCCAAGCGGTAACATGACACTGACATTTAGATTTTTACACAAACTGACCTATATGGCACTGCTGTTGATAGATACGCTAGTATTTGTTTGTACAAGTTGTGTAGATTGAGTTAATTCAAAATACACGAATGTGCATCAAAATTGTTATTTTATCGGCGTTTAAATGAACAAATTGTAAGTGTCGCGAACACATTGGCAGTAGTCGTGTTACGCATAAACGGGATTTTAATTTTTGCTTGCTGATAACTGGATGTATTGTTGACTGTTTGGCGTTATTAATCAATGAAAAATGCGTTTGTTGAGCAATTTTCTATATGGTATAGTTTTTTTATTGACATTAAATTATGTGCGTTCTAGCAAACTGTTGTTCGTCTTAGTTGATGGATTTCGTTGGGATTATTTTCAACTACCGGGTCTACGTTTGAATGGGTTTGCAAGATTGTTCCATCAAGGCTCGAAAGCTGAATGGCTGACACCAGATTTCCCTACAAACAGTTTCCCAAATTACAAAACACTGGAAACAGGTTAGTTTGTTTTAATTAATGTTTGTCCTATTTTGCCGACTCGTTCCATTCGATTGGAAGTTGCTGAAAAGTATTTGTAAAACTAAATGTAGTATCTATGAACACTCACGAAACACCAATATCATGGAATTATCGTAACATGTAATTCAAAAACTGTTGGCATTTCACTTCTGCATGCGTGCTTTTTTAAACAAGAATGTGAAGACGAGGCGGGTTTCAGGAAAATTTGTGCGTGTATTAAAAGCGATGAAAAGTTGGAAAATGTATATCTAAATTAATGGGTTTAACTACGAAATTCATGACATGATTATCATATCTTTATGTATATTGTTTCAAATGCATGTATACGCAGTTCCATTAATGACAATGTATTAATTGAAAAACCTAAAATTATTGCAAACTAAGCATAAAAAGCAGTTATATACAGTGAATGTTTTTAATGATTGTTGAAAAAAAAAACATACGAAAAATACATCGATCTAAGGGAACATATTGAACAAAACGGGAAACTTCCGCTTCGTATACAAAGTCATGATAATAGGTTAAAAGTCGTCATGACTGTAACAAAATCAATTAGTCAATTTTAGCATTTGTGCATGCGCTTGTTATCATTGACAACTTGAATTTGCATGTTGCATGGATGATGCGACATGTTCCGTGTACAGTATTTATATATATATATATAACCATGCACTATTGTGATTGTGTGTGTATGTATGCGTGTGTGTGAGGGTGTGTGCAAGAAGTGTATTTTATTATTTGAAAATATTGTTAGTTTTTAGTCTGCAATATCGTTATGGCTTGTAAAACTTAATTGAACAACTTAACCAGTGAGCCATATGATTTACATTGGATCATTTCTACTTTTAGCTTAATTTCTAGACACAAAATTTGAAGTTGTCATGAAATTGTCACGTTAAAAATAGTGGTAATTTTGTTTGCTTTTAAAACGACAATTCTTCTGAAAAGTAAAACAAAGGAGAATAGAACAGAACAGATAATTTATTATTATTGAGCCACGAATCATCATTATTTGCATATACAAATATATGTATGACAAACATGCACATATGAGTAACCAAATTGCTAGTTATTAGCTTCGTCATGTACAGACTGGTTCCCGTTCCATGTTGCTATACAAGTCTATGTAAGTTCACATTCCATGAATACTTTCAGTACTTTGCTTATTGATCTATTCCTGATTTCTCTCAGGTCTGCATGTAGAAAGTCATGGAGTAGTTGGAAATTACATGTACGATGACAAATCTGGTGAGCACTTCCGACTTACACTAGATAATCCAGAGAGCTACCAACCAGAATGGTGGAATAGTACGGAATCGTTTTTCGTTACGGCAGAAAAACAGGTTAATGAAATACATGTCACTAAAGTTAAACTTATTACAGAATTTATAATTTTATTGAATTTTATGGATTGAACAATATTCTAGTACACATTTAGTTAATACACGGATAAAAACATCGAGCTGCGTCTCTGTCTTACATTTTCGATGCGTAAGAAATGTTAGTGCTACACAGCTTAGCTCTTAGTATGGCGATATCATTCTTCAGGCAGTGTACATGTAATCTTGTATTTCATTCAGTTATCCTGCAATCTAACAATTTGAAATAACAAAAACAGTCTTTTTAATTGCACAGGGAATACGAACAGGCCTTTACTACGTACGAGGATGTCATGTAGCCATTGATGACATTATTCCAACATTTTGTTTGCCATATGAAGATTACGTAACTAGAGAAATGATGGACTGGGCAATAAAAGATGCTCTTGAGGGAATGCGAAATGACCATGCTGATGTTTCATGTAAGTAGAGAGATTTAGCCAATTTAGCGGCCTAGAAATGTATTTGGGCCGGTTGTGTATCTCAGAAGTTCATAAAATATTGCTAGAAAATGCCCTGACCCCCTCTAGCAGGCCTCTTTGTCTAACCTTTGGGCCTGTTGGCCACAAACTTATTGAGAACCTTGAATGTTGCTTTTAGTCTATTAAACGTCACACCAACAGACAGGCTCATCTAGCGACATTTGCTTCATCCCCTTTCCAGCTTTAATGGTGGTGGAAGACACCAGGCGACATACACCTGGGAGAACTACGGTTACCGACCCTCCGTAAGCCAACTGGACAACTTCCTCAAATATTTGTATATGTCTTGCGATTTACATCCGATAGTCGATAAAAAAAAATATTCGTGTAATTGTATTTTGTGTACAAATTATTTTCACATATACTTCTTCAATGAAAATTTGACAAAAATATCGATTTTCCTCCACACGTGGAGAAGTTACCGGTGTCTTGTGGAAGTGGAAGTTAGTACTGGTTCGAATCTCGTCTATGAAAACGTGTTAGTTGAATCAGCCGCTGTATATAACTGAAGCAGTGTTGAAAAAAACGGCATTAAACACAAATAAATAAACAAATCTAATATGTGTGCTTTGTTTTGACAGATATTTATCACCAACATGTTGATCAAATGGGACATGAGTTTGGTCCAGACTCTGATCAAGTTAAAGAATCGGTTAAAGAAGTAGATGCTCACATAAATGATATACTTGATGTCATAGAAGAAAACCATCAGGATGATGTTAATGTAATTTTAGTGTCTGATCATGGTATGACGTCTATAAATCATCTACAACATATTAATATAAGTGAAGCACTAGATTTAGAGGATGTTAAAGAAATAACGGAAGGTGGAACACAAGCATATGTCTGGCCGAAAGAAGGAAAAGAAAAATACGTAAGTAGCAAACTCAAAGAGTGCGTTTTGTTTTCGAGTGGTAACCGAAAACCTTCATTTCAACATCAAATGTTTGATGTGGCAAACTTGAAATAAATAGCAAATGTGTAGTAGTTGTTATATCGATTGTCCCAGGGTCGTACAATCAAATTGAAACACCGTAGGGTATCATAATTGTTCAGTGTCTCAATGTAATGATAAATATCATTTTTTTCTATACATTCCTAATATCACAGGTGTACTCGATTCTTCATAATTAATTTGTTACCTTAAATAAAGCAAATGATGCCAGAACTATCAAACTAATGTCCTCATATTCTCCATCTTTTTAGAATTCTTCACATGTTTCGTTCCAGGTGTACAACAAGCTTAAAGATTTTCATCCACATCTTAAAGTATATCTGCGAGATGATTTATTAGATCGTTGGTTCTTTAAGAAACATAGTAGAATTCCACCAATATTCTTAACAACAGACAAAGGATGGTACTTAACGCATGTACGTATTGAAAATAAAACTTTAGAGCTGTAAAATTTTGTGAGATCAAACTCATTGCACATAATGGAAGTATAACTGAAACAAAGTTTCACAAAGCCGTTGCTCATGCAACCGTCGCTGGCGACGTCAATTTTCATTTATGGAGAAATAGTACACATCTATTACTTGCATTTGGCTATTTTACCATATACCATACCATGCATTAACATTATTAAGCACAAACTCGTACTATAATACATGATCTAAGAATGTTTACATTCATAACATTTTGAAACTGCTAATTTGGGATGTGTACATTTTGTAGCCCAAATCATCGGATAGATATTTCGAATCAACAGATTTTATTTGGCATGGTAACCACGGTTTTGACAACAATGATATAGATATGAGAGGAATATTTGCTGCTTACGGACCAGGTGAGTATGAGTAAAATACATTTTTTGGAAAGAAGATTTAACTGTGACTATTTGTTTTCGTTTGTATTTCTACTAACGATACATTCCGCATGTGTGGCTTTGGTTCCGGGACTTTCTTTCGGCTTTGTCTGCGTTTATCCCTAATGGCACAGAAATGTATTATTTTCTGAGGTTTATAAAACTTGTTTTTAATCCTGTATTTCATGTAGAGTTACATTTCAAACAATTGGATCTGTCTTTTCACAAATATATCTGTTACTGTCTATACATGCTACATTGTACCACTGTCCACGGCTATTACTGCTCATATACACGCAGTGTTCCATGTCATTCATACTGTCTGGTTGCCCTGGATACCAGTTTATGTAATTGGTTTCGTTCAGCGTTTTCTTGCTATGTAACCACGTCCATTCATTCTTGTCTTGTAAGTTGTTTAGTCCAATCCAGTAGTTTTCTGATAACGATAGAAAACATACGTTATATGTCATTTCAAAGGTACACAGTCTTAAATAATTATATTTAGTTAATAACTGTAAAAAAGTAATTAACATTTTTTCCTACAAACCTTCATATAGACATTCGCACAAATAGTATAAACTTTACGACCACGTCATTGATCTGAATAACCACATCAGTTCACTAGCTTCTATCCCATATGGTATACAACGTAACTTATATTTTAAAAACCCCACTGAGAGTTTTGAGTATTACTGAGTTGCAGATATCAAACTTAAGAAAAAAATCATAACCACATAACTCCACGCTGTATTTTCACCCACTTGTTCACCGCAAAGTGAACTGAGCACCAACGACATGTACAGCAACACTCTTTGGAGCCACTAAAGGTCCATCACATATATTGGTACGGGCTCATAATAATGACATGGTTATAATTCATTATATCAATATCCGATCATTGGAAGCTTAGAACAGTATATGAGTCCACTATAACCGTGTTTATCGCACTTACTTCCATAAAATTCTATAACCTTTTCCAAATACGTTTGTTCAGTTACGTCATTGACTTCTACCAGATAAGCACCGAACACTTTGCACAAATACTGGATACATGCAAAATAATCGCAAAAATGATGTGTACAGAAGTCAAGGTATGGGAAAGCACAAATTCGTGTTAATTAAAGAGTAGTTAATGGTGTGCACACCGGAAACTCCAGTACGGACCGCTCATAATGCGGACTCACATTAATCCGGACATACTATTAAATATAGTTTCGTCTAACCAAGAAGAGTTAAAGAGGAACCACTGTTCGATCAATATCATTCAGTAAATAAAATGCATGTTTGGTCAAATGTCAGAAAAATATAAAATGGCTAAGTAAGATATTTTCTTTAATTACGAGTCTGATTAGAATCACTTGTTAAATGCCCCACAAGTCATATATTGGACATCAAGTTGCAGTCAAGTGAAATGATTTCCAGTATTAACTAAAATTCACTTGCAATTCGATAAAACATTTTTTGCGCTCAATCAACTCGTCTTAGCGACAAAAATTGTTTATAATTATCTGCAATTTGGTTGGTTAAAATCGCGTGCTTATTACATGAATTCATGAATTACCATTGCGGCTGCCATACTTTGGTCTTCATCGCTGAAATGATAACACGTCGAGTCGTTCCATAACCAACCTTCTGGACAGTTCGACACTGTAATATTTAAATGCTAAAATAGTTCATTTGGCTAAAAATAAAAAAACAGTAACACCTGAATAAAATTAGTTGCTACTCTAGAAACATGACCACCACTTTAAGTTTGTTATTGGTATAGATAAAATATATATCAGAATGAATATAACCATTTGACCGATAGTCTGTCTTTTGCAAAGCGAACTTAAGTTTTGATCGACTAGTAATCAAATTCAGGAAACTGCTCACACCCGCCATACTTCTCTCTCTCTTCGATGGCATTTGTAAACAGGTTTGTCATATTTTCACGTAAACAGTTACAATCGAATCAATTTTTATGCGTATAAGTGTCACTGGGAATAAAGTAAAGCTTCACTTTAAGAGCACCAAACATTTCCGCCCCTTGGTTTTTATTTCTTTATGAATCATCTATAGTATTAAAACCATCTCCATATAATAACTGCTCATGTTCCAACGATGAACTGAATAAAAGTATCTAGATTTGATAATGTCATGCACAAATACGATATTCGCTGAGAAGTGTTGTAACCTGTTTATTTTGTTGGATAAAAAAACACTAGCGCACGAATACCTCGATCAGCACCTGCAAACAATTACGAACGATAAAACAACAGTTGTTTGAAACTAACAGAAGATACTTGAAATAGCTACTAAACTTAAAGAGACATGGAACCAATTTGAAATCTCTTGATGTCGCGATAGTGTGTTTTAACAATCAACTTGATTTAACATTAGCCGTTGTAGCAATACATAAGAAATTTGTCAATAATACTTAACTCACAAACGACTGGTAGGAACGCAATAATTCCTAATACAGTATTCATCTTTCTCGAACTAGATCAAAACTGTATTTTCGTAGTTCAAGTGACCTGGTTTAGCTGTTCTTATAAGATAAATCACTATGTATAGTAATTTATATAGATATCAGTACACAATTAAAGACAGAATTAAGTGGAACGATTCACAGATTGTCTATTGTAAAGTAATTGAGTACATATTTATATTTATCAGTGATGTAGCTTTCCTGAGGAGGTCGTCCTATACGAATTGAGACATTTTTTCTTTTCTAAAGTTCAATAATCTGAATGGGTTTGACATTGCTAGACTTTAGTGGGGCACTATTTTAGGGAAGATATTTTTGCATTGTCTTTTCTATGAATCCTTCTCTCATCTAAATGTTTATACTATATTATATGGTGGCTGATTTCTGCCATTTTATAACTTCGTGTCTTCGCCCCCAAAGATCGAAGCACACCAACATGAACGCACGATAAATTGGCCAATTGTCGTATCTTCGTCTTTCACCTTTCGAGGCGAAGACACGACAGATATGGGGCCCTGATACGAAGATTTCATACCCGCCGTCACACGAAACTCTACAAAAGATTTCGTGTGTTCGCCTGTTTAAATATCGTTATTTCGCCTTCAATATTTCGTGTGTTCTTGTCTTCGCCCTCAAAATTCGAAGGCTAGGTCACGATAAGTGAGCAGTTTATCGTGTGTTCGTGTCATCGTGCTTCGACTTTTTGGGGACGAAGACATGAAATGGCAGAAATCAGCCACCATACTATTGACTTCCCGACCTAAAAGTTAAAACGCTAAAACAGTGTCCACCACTGTTAAAACGGGATTTTGATTATTTCAACAATAATCATATAGAATAGAAAAACAAGGCCACCCTTGGGAAAGTCATTGTATGCCCTTTATTGACAAGTGACTTTTATTTCGGATGTCATTTTGTTCTAAATTATCATTGACAATACGAATGGTCTTTATTCACAGGGTGGCTTTTATTCGGAGGTGGCCTCTAATACATGTTTGACTGTATAAGATATTTATCAAATTTTTTCTTCATAAATCATGGATATTTCATTAATTATCTTTGCAGATTTCGCAAGCAACAAAGTCGTTGAAGGTTTTGATATGGTCAACGTGTATCAATTAATTTGTCACGTGACTGGCATCAAACCTAATCTGAATAATGGCACGTGGTCTGTGGTAGAGAATCTTCTAGCCGATAGCTTGAAGCATGATGAATTATGATGTTAAAAACGTTTGATATATAATATATATGCGTATGATAATTTCATTATACATGGGTATACTTTAATTTTTCTTACAATTTGGATATATTTTGAAGCATAATGAAATCAGTATGGTTAATTAATCAATCTCGTTTTTTGTCTAAAAATGTAAATAAGAAATCGGGCCTATCGGAATTCGGAGGGTACATTACATTGAATGTTTTCAATTTGTCGAGTTGTTTAGTTGTTTTGAAAAAAAAGTATCGAAGATGAATGACAATTTACTGTTTCTTTAAAAAATAGTAGACATACGTTAATTTAACTTAATTCAGAAATGGACATTTATTATGGGATATTCGGTATGATCTCACAACTCATCTCATATTTTTGATAATAAGTATTGATGTGTACCTGTAAATAAAATGAAGTTTTAATAAATTCTGGATTGATAGCATGTGCGATACATGTGCAATAACTTTCAATACGATGGTGTTACATATATTGTTTAATTACTGTGAAGTTGGTGTATCTAGATACGCAAGTTTTAGTTGTTTTTAGTATTACACCTTTACAAGTGGTCTCTTAGTTCAAAATCATTATGAAGTGTTAGGTGTACGGATCCAGGCGCGGCTCATATTCCCTGTGATACAAACATTGCTTCTAAGACAATTTAAATTCCATGGCTGATCATTTACATGGAAAGTGAAACAGTTACTTGCTGTGAATAGTCACAGTAAGCAAGACTACAAAATTCATGAGAACTTGTTAGATTAACTGTCTGTATAGAACTGAATACAGTTGAAGAATAGATGAAATCCTCTTCTCCAGAAAATCAAAGTGCTGATAGCACCGAATCTTGGAGCATCTCAAAAGTAACAGAAGCGGATTCAAATCTCTGGAACTGATTCCGAACCTGACAAAATGCACAAATGAGAAAACAGGACGCATGTGATTAGATTTTGGTTTGTAAGACTTGGTAGCACACAGTTTTATCATATTCTGTGTAGTGGAAAATATAAGCAAAACGTGTTTAGTATAAGATATATGAAGCGATATGTTATTGATGAAATTTGATATTATAGTTACAAATTCTGTCATATTATATCTTAGTTGATTGAGTTAGACCAGTAAAGAACGTTGTTTACAGTGATTGACCAAAACAGTTAGGATGCGTTTATCTTCTTAACATATCTTATGTGAGAATTATGAACTTCATTCATCTCCAAATAGTTTCGTAATTTAGATTTTGCAGATACTGAAAATTTATGGTCGGGGTAAAAAACAGGGTCAGGTAAGCCTAATCAAGACTTTCTTTCTTGATTACTGCCGCGGTAAGCTTTTCTTTTGGCAGTGAGGTTTGTTGTGCTGTTATTTCAATGGAAGGCAAAGCCTCCCAAAAACTGGGTGACTTCCAGTTTCATTTATAAATGTTTATAAACATATAAATCTAATAAAAATGGAAAATATTGTGGTAACTATGTTTTTTTAGTGGAACTTCGTGTCTATTAGAGTAGAAATTGTACGATCCAGAAATAATTATAACAATTTGTTTGGTCGAGTTTTACGCCCCTTTTCAACAGTCATATGAGGCTGTCACCTAACCATCGTTCCTGTGCTAACCAGTATTAAACTCCTATCTTTCATAAGCAACTGCCTATTTTATCAACTATTGTTGTAACTACTGTATAAAAGAAGGTAGTGTAATCCTTCAGAGGATTCTTTGTCTTTCATATATGATTGCCTCCCCACACACACAATTTCATTAACAAATGTTTTACACACTGGAATCACAGGTAACTGTATCATGAATAGATTATAAAAATATGAAAAAAAAAATTTTTTTTTAAATATTTATTAATATGTTAACATATTAATAAATTTTTTTTTTCATATTTTTATAATCTATTCATGATACAGTTACCTGTGATTCCAGTGTGTAAAACATTTGTTAATGAAATTGTGTGTGTGGGGAGGCAATCATATATGAATGTGTGGAGCTATATCGCAGTACAAAATGCGTTAACACAATAACACAATTTTCTAATCAATACGGGGCATAAAAATAACACAGATACATAATTTTGATATTCCCACTTTATTCAATACTTTAAACATTATAAATATAATTTTAAATAAAAAGAACATCCTGCCAATTATAATTATATCATAATTATATGCTTAACCCAATGGTCATAAATATTCTAAATTGGTGTCAATACAATAAATACAGGTGTTCCACACACAGTCATAGTAACTGGTCAGGTAGGCTTGTGGATGAAATCTCTTTCAGAAAGATTCAGATGGATGTATAGTGTAATGTCAAGAGTGGTATAATCTTTTACAGTATTTCATTCCGTAGTGTCTTTGCTTTATACGATTACAATAGTTTTGTGAAGTACATTTTCACCGCAAAAGCAGATTTCAGAATTTTGATGATTGTGAATTAATCCTGGTGTAAATGTCAGCCTTGACTGAATTTTTCCTTAAAAACCTGCCACATGTATTTCATGCAGGATAATATTTATTTCAGATGTCCATTCTCATGCAAAATGAATGAATTACACTCATTGTAGACTTTCAAATATTTCACTATTGTATCTATTCCTCAAGTATTTTCGCAGTTCAAGAGTGTACAAGTTTATCTGAATTGAATAGAACTGATTCTTAATCCAATGCAATCTTTTCCGATCTCAGTTACCTGAAAAGAAATACGATATGTCAATAAGATTAAAACAGAGAGGACAAAACAATATCACAATGTTTTATATATTGAGCGAGAATACATTAAACCTTAATGAATAGCAAACTTAGTTTAAATAAATGTTTAGTTTATTATTGATAAGTAAATTATATACAGTCTTATCGTGGCTGAGGGAGAATTAATCAGATGTTAAAAGTAAATTGCAACAGGTTGTGTAAAGCCGGGCCTAGGCAATACCAAACACATTGGTTGTTACACCAATATGTAGTACAGTACTACTTCAGGAATATTCTGCTGACACTCTAAATGTAAATGATTTTAAGTATCAGTCTTAAATATATATCCCATCAGTACAGTATATCCCATCAGTACATCAGTACAGTATATCCCATCAGTACAGTATATCCCATCAGTACATCAGTACAGTATATCCCATCAGTACAGTATATCCCATCAGTACAGTATTAATACGAGGAGTACAACTTACTTTGGAAACTCTACAGACTTGACCTTTGAATTCGGGTAAATAACATGCACCACTCAATGGACATTTAACAACAGGTTTTCCTCTGAAATAAAGATATCATCTTAATTAATGTTACAGGCATCACTGTAATTATAAAACGTTGTGCATTTATCAAGTATAATTAAACAAATTGGACCGGCAAAACCAAAGTTGGTGAAGTGATTGAGGGAAGGAAAATAACATACACATCAAGCAAAAACATCATTTTTCAGTAGATCTAGACTGGATCAAAGCACTTGATTGAAAGCTATATAAAGTCGAAAGTGGTAATCCTCTGATGGAAGGAAAAGCTACACTCCCATTAAAGTTGCACTGAAAGGGAAAGATGGATAGAATATTTTCACTGTAAGAAAATAAAGACAGCTTACTTGTAAATAGGTGTATATGACGCAGCACAGATATCAAATGGATTGTGTTCATCATATTTTAAATCATGTTCATCAACAGGGTTCTTCTCACAGGCGGCTAAGATCTTTCTGGCCTACAAAATAACATCAAAATTAATGAGTATAATTATATTATTCTATCAGACATTATTAACCTGCCATACATGAAGATTATACAAATAAGTTAAAATCAAGAAAATAAAAAAAACAGCTATTCTAGTCCAAATGCATTACATGCAATATTCAAAAAGGAAAAATAGAAACCAGTTTTTTTTAGTCAGTGCTAACTTTGGACACTGCAAGTAACTGCACTTGCAAACCCGACATCTACAGACCTTAAGCCTATTGACCTATGTGGGATGCTGCTGCCAACAAAAAGGGGTTTTAATTAATAAAAAATGAAATCTTACTGTTGTAGCAATATCTGGTTTTGGACCCAGCTCTAACAATCTTCTAGCAAATGAAGCTGCTGTTTTCAAGTTTTTCAATTTGAAGAATAAATTCTGTGCTGTACGTAAGGTAAGGATGAGATGGACAGGTTGTAACTTGCAGTGAGTAAAATAAGCAGCCATCTGAAACAGAGAAAATTAATATGAAAAAAAAGTTCCAATTTTAACACAGACAAATTAGGCTAACATGATTTTTTATAGTTAAATTTCACTCCAATACTAAGCATTCTATTCACTGTACATAATACATTTAATTTTCATCACTTTAAAATAACTGGTACCAAGTTTAAAAATGACTATGAGACGAACATGAAACCAATACAATTTGCATCTTGCATTATCATTCAATCAAATAGTAAACATATAACCATATTATGCATTCATAATACAGCAAACATGACAATGATAACTACTTTAACAAATCTTAATAGTCAACTAGTGCTCAAGGAACAGAAATATTAGTTATATATGGTCTATAAAAATCTTCAATTCTACCTCCTTAAAAATCATCTACACTATGCATTTTTTATGCTTGATTCTCATTCTATTGAAATATAAATATAGTAATTTCTACTATTTTCACAATGCATGCATTTTTCACGGAATTTAATACTGTTTTTCAACAATATTTCAGTTATATATGGCAGCTGATTCACCAAACCAGTTTTCCTATATCACGCAGCATATCAATGTATACAAACTACATACCTCACACAATCTTTTCTGCTCAGCTAGTGTTGCTTTTGGCAATTCTTTTCTAGCAATCTCCATAGTTAAACCAACAATATATTCTCTACAGATCTCTATCAACTGTTGGGCCTGGTAATGAGAAATATTATAAAAATATGAATATAAAGTCAACCTGTGTTAACCATCACCTCTGAATAAAGGCCAACCACTGAATAAAGGCCAACCTGTGAATAAAGGTCATTCTTTTAAGAACTGTCATTGATTATTTTTTCACAAAATGGTCTCTGAATAAATGCCACTTGTCAATAAAGGTCGCATTATGCCTTTCCCAGTTTCACCTTTGTTCACAGATTTGACAGTAAAAAAATCAACAAACCACAACATAATAAATACAAGAGTGCTGCACTGCCAAACTGTCATAAAAAAGGCAGTAAATATATCTGGTTAAGGTTGAATGGGAACTGTTCTGACCAAGTTTTACACCCAATCAGATGAATGTTTCAGTTACCATTACTTGAGAACTACGAAACAATCCAAAGGTAGGTAGGTGTACCTGCCAGTCACTGCATGTTTCACAGCAATGGGTCAAATTGATGTAAATTTAATTTTTCAAGTAGAAATCCCATCACAAGCAGTACCATCATAGCAACATGTGCTAATCTGACAACCATTTTTTTTAAAATCTGGATGATAAAAAATATCAAAACTTACCTCAGCAATTTCTTGTTTATTATCAACAACTAATAAAGGTACACTAAGAAGTATGCTTCTAAATTTATCTGCTGCATCAGCAAACTTGCCAGCTGTGGTAAGATTGTAGGCTACTTGTAGTTGTTGTACAAGATTATTCAGTTTTAGACCAACAGCGGGAACACCATTTCTACCACCAGCTTCTTTCCTGTAAAACAACATAAAATTTATATTATTCATACAGAACAATGGATTCCTATTTATCTGATAGAGTTAAAGTGAAACCACTCTACAATGGTCAACAGCTGGTCATGACAAAATCAGCTGTTAAAGGGAAGTGGCTGTTGTTGAGAGGGAGATATTGTTTGTTATACTGACAAGAAAGGAAATTGAGTAAGGTGCAAGATGTATACACACAATCTTCAAATCGTGAAAAATAAATTGGCTAGCACAATAAAGAAAACAATTGTTAGTTGGTTAATAGAACAATTGATTGCAGTGTGTAGTAAGTCCAATTATTGTCTTTTAATGAACTACTGACCAGTTTCTATGAGGATAGCCAAGCAAAGGTTGTAATGATGGTAATGCTTGATAACATGTACGACTTCTACTGTACGTCTGAAGGAAAAGTTGTTTGTATGCTTCAAAGTCTACAACGCCTACTTGGTCATGGAGCAACTGGAAAAAGAAAACAATTTGTGGTAATTTCATACACTAATTTACACACAGTCGTCCAGTCTGAGGTCGAAGAAAAAAATGTCGCAATTCAAGACTTAGTGGGCAATTAGTTCCAGACTGCAGATCCTAATTGTTCAGTCATGAACAGTTAGTTATCTCTGTATTAAATGTGTGAAGTAAAGTCTGTCAAATTCAATAGATTCTCAATCAAACAATAATAAAGTCAATAAGTCTACCAGAAGAAAAACAAATGGAACCATTGCACAAACATTATGCATTATTCTGAAATTACTAATTTACTAATTCTAATAATAACAGATTTCTCATTGAAGAATATGAATAGATGATGTTCACATACCCTCATTGCTGTCTCATATGATCCAGCTAACACATGATCCACAGGTAACTGCGAGTTATTGCACCAGACCTGAAACAAGAATTTAACCAACATACTGAATAATAGGACATGATAAATTGTTGAAATCTTTGCGAAAATGTAATTGTATGCATTTTGGGTTCATAAAATTGATTTTATAACAAATGCTGTATTTGTTGATGTGAAGAACAAAAAATATAATGGTATAACTAGCTTCGAAGCTACAATTATTTAATTCTTTTTTCATTTCACAGACAGAATTTTCAAAGTACAGGAAGCTGTACTAGCTTCAAATTACTGCTATGGTGCTATCAAACAACACTACTACAACAGCTAACCAATTTACAGTACATGATTTACTAGCAAGTAGACCTCTCAATCTTAATATGATAGCAAACACTCACTCTTGTAATACAATACACAACTGTATCAAAAATGAGGACATTTTACTAATCAATAATGACTACATTTTCCATTAAGAGTATAATATTATGTTATGACTTCCATCTTGTTAGTAATAGCAGGTAAGTTGTTATCTAATATAATTTGACATGCTTGTGAAGTTATCCACTACAATAGGTTGAAATGGCTTAACAAACCACATGAACTAAAGGCAGGACCCTTTGTAGCATGGTATTCTTATGGCATGAAATATAAACACAGATTGTAGACTGATCTTTAAAACCTACCTGGCCCTGGCTTGTCCCTTTAGTTGGAGGTACAAAGTAACCTTCCCCACCACCTGTAGGCGTTGATGGCACATCAAGGTCAGGTGGAAGTTCAAGGTCATCATCAACATCCCAGCCACCTCCTTCTTCATCTTTCTCACCAATTTCAGCATCGTCACCTCCAAAACCATCTTCTATAAACATTAACAAAATATATCATTAGCACTGCCCATCTTTTATTTTTACAGTATTACAATCTTTATTTGGTGAACTTAGTAAGATATTCTTGTAAAGTAACAGTCAAAAACATCTCTGTTTCTGTCTCAATACAGAGGCAATTAAGATTCGCTATGTCAAATATTATTAGATTAAAAGACTGATAAGCATAAGGTCAGATGAAACTAAAATATACCTCTTTAGAGTTTAGACTGATGCCTAAAACAATTAATTGTTATAAATCCTTATAACATGATCATGCCAATATCAATTTGACACATTAAGTTTGCTATCAGATGTTGGGAAAAGAATATGATTATATACATTGGAAATCTTTGTGATGAGATATATGACCAATTAGATTTATACAATTTTAAAGAAGGTAGAATGCATCGACTTACCATCATCAAGTCCAAGGTCATCATCACCCCAACCAGCTCCAGCCTCTTCAATATCGACATCATCAGCAGCAGCCATCTTGCCTTGACCTCCCTTGGCAGCCATTGCACCTTCGAAAAATCCCTTAGACACAGTCAATAGGGGCCAGTTAGATTCTTGTTGAGTGATTGGTACTGGTGGTTGTAATAAGGTAGCATTAGGGTACAGATCAGGGACCTTCTCATTCTCAGCAAATGATTCTTTCAGTGTGGAAGCCTCATCTTCTAAACCATTTGTAGCAGCAGTTAAATACGCTAGTGATTCTGAAATATTACACACAAATGAGAAAAAACTTGAACATCAAAATAAATGCCTTCACAGCCATTGCTTCAATACAGTTTAAATTTTATGAATAAAATATTTAATTTAAACAGCAGGAATTTGTTTCATTGGGTTCAACCCTGGTTTTTTTGTATGATATTTTAGCTATATATGGTTTATATACGGTTTTCAGTTTTCCTGGGCTATATTCTAACCAGTAGTAATTTACGGTTTTCAGTTTTCCTGGGCTATATTCTAACCAGTAGTAATTTACGGTTTTCAGTTTACCTGGGCTATATTCTAACCAGTAGTAATTTACGGTTTTCAGTTTTCCTGGGCTATATTCTAACCAGTAGTAATTTACGGTTTTCAGTTTTCCTGGGCTATATTCTAACCAGTAGTAATTTACGGTTTTCAGTTTTCCTGGGCTATATTCTAACCAGTAGTAATTTACCCTTCCTCAAGGAGCTGGTGACTTCTCTTGGTCACAAGTCCAGTACACTAACCACTGGATCACGGTCCTCAAGTAAAGTAAATTAAACAGGTAAGTATCAACAGTAACAGATATAATACATTTCTTTAACTACTTACTCTGCCCACAAGTTTTGAGAATTTTTATTCTTTCTTCAACATCTCCAAGGAACAAAGCATTCTGAAAATGTCCGCTGGTATCCTTCCTGATCTCAGCTGAAGTATAGATAACGAAAACATATAATGCACCCCATGACAAATACTGTAGTTTCATGAATTTTGTGTCAAGTTATGGATTTCATAGGTAAATTTAGTGACAAATTACTATGTACTGTTTGAGTATGAGTGCCATAATATTATTGTCTGAACATTATAAATCATAATGAAATGCATTTGTTATGTATGAGCTGTGCTGAATATTGGTTTAAACCAAGTTTGTTATCCACACAAAAGTGAAGTCATAATAGTAATAAGAGAAAGGAACTAAAGCATATATGGGTAAAATTGCTAATGAAGACCTCCTACTAGTTCCTCCTACTGCTACAATGTATAAGTAAAATTAGTGTTCAATCACCAATTTTCAAGCTAATAAAACAGCATAAACAAACTTGATAAGATTTTTATTTTGGATTCATTCATGTGTATAAAAATATACACACCAATTTTCATCATTTTCTTGAGTTTTTCCAGGTTTCCTGTAATCAGATACAGGAAGGACAGTTTGTCGAAGTTCTTGGTTCTTTGGTAGGCCATTTCAACAATCTGATGGTTGCCTTGTAATAAAGCAGCTTCTCCAAGTTTCTCCCAACATGCCTGGTCATCTAATGCACGTGCAGCTTCCAGAGCAATCTACAATACGACAACAATTTAAAAAGTGAATGAATTACTCTATCTCAAAAGAACTGTGCATGTACCCGAATCAGTGAAATAATTTCTTTCTAATTAAGTAAAAGAATTAATAAAGATTGTGTTAATATTATATTTAGTTACTAGTGTCTAGACCCAAATGTTCATTGCTTTAATTTCAAGGCAAGAAAGGACTGCTATGACGAACCCATGTTTTAAACAATGGTAATATCCCAAAACATCCTTTAATAAATTATTACTCCTGGTGATTATTCTTTAATATTGAAAAGTATGTATCTATTCAATATAAGGAATTCTCTGAAGAGCATTTAAACTAGATGCCTTAAGTCAAAACAATAAATGTTGAGCCCATCAATATCTATAGACCTTGGAGAGCTATGAACACAGTTGTGTGAATGGCACTGTGTCTAGTTTGACTAGTAATTTCAAAATGTCCCAATAAATGACCATTATAGTGCTGACATACATAATCTCAATAAAAGCTACTGACTGCAAACAGACTTGCTAAAAACCTAAACTTGGTAAAAAAAAATAGCACACAAAGCTACCTACCTCAATATTTCCACACTCAAGTGCCAGACCAAATCTTGTCTTTTCATCTTTAACAAAGTGTAAGGCTACTTCAGGGTAACCTTTCTTCTGAAGGTACGATATAATTGACTGTCCAACAAGTTTAGCATGTCTTACCATATGAAGTACCTGAAAATATAGGAATCACTGTTATAAAACACAACATACACAACCAAGTCTTGTTTCATTATTAGTTGAAATTGTTTGAGTAATGATCAAGTGTTATCTTCCTTACCCAGAAACTCAAAAAGTCAAACCTTCCAAATCAAAAAGATCAAACTCAAAATTTCACCTGAAATTATTCTTTTCATAGGTCTATCAATCAGTACTTACTTCATCATATTTACGGTTGATCAGGGCCAACTTGAACTTGAATTCTGTAGGGTCAATACCAAGTACCCGAGATCTTCCTTCCCTGTCCAGACAATGTACGCTGTTACCCTTCACTCGTGTGATATAAATGGGTAAATCTAGAGTTCGGATAATACCATGGTCACTGAAGATAGAACAAAGAAGCTTTTAATATAACAAAACGCTGTTTATAATTTCTGCAGTGAGTTCTTTAGTACTATTTTTGTTTACACAGACTGAGGTAATTTTGGTCCCTGTAGTTGAATGGTTATAGTCTCTGACCCCTAACTGCTGTGAGTTCAAATCCAACCCAAGTACAAATTTTACATTAAGCGCTGTCCAGCTAGCATCCAAGTCACTAGTTCTACACTGGTGTTTGCCTGAGGTATGACTCCACCATGATAGCTGGCTTTTGGTGTGATATTAAAATATCTAATAAATAAAACAATCTATTAATAAACACCTACCCATTAGTGAGAGCATATTTAATATGGTTACTTGTAGTATAAACAAATACACCACTTTCCTCCCAGGCACCACTCTTCACTCTAATATTCTCATGGATGGTACACAAGTTCTCCAATTTTCTATTGCAAATAGCAATAACTGAAATAAATGAATAGAACATTAATGAAGAAATAATTCATTTTGATAACTATTCAATTAACAGACCTATATTGATATTAAAATTAATCAACAGACCTATATTGATATAAAAATTAATTAACAGGCCTATACTGATATTAAAATTAATTAACAGACTTATATTGATATAAAAATTAATTAACAGACCTATATTGATATATTGAAATTAATAAGCAGACCTATATTGATATAAAAAATTAATTAACAAACCTATATTGATATAAAAATTAATTAACAGACCTACATTGATATAAAAATTAATTAACAGACCAATATTGATATAAAAATTACAGATAAGTTCTAAGCATAGATACAGCAAATAGTAATTAGGGAAATCATATAAGAACAAAGTCATAAGCAAGTCTACTGCTCAAACTAAAATTATATTTAATTAATTCATTTATTTTATAGAGCATAGCAATATAACAAGGAAGGATAACAATGAAGTATGCTTAATAGTATCAGCGTTTACCTGGTGTATATGTCCTTCATTATAAATCATTAAAATCTAATTAAATACAAGATCTGGTGTCTTTTATAAAGTACATTGGCTAGACACACTATGAGATTTATTTTGCAATGCTTATTGTGTATGGTATTACAAAAATACCAAAATTAAATCTTACCATGTTTGCTGATCAATGCAACATGAGACATATCATTGGACCAGATAACAAGCTTCACTTTAGATATCTTCACACTGGCCAAACTCCTATAGAAAGCAAATATCATTTATTGAAGTTCATATATAAATACAGGGCAGTAGCTGTGGGCTAGTGGTTAGTGTGCTGGACTTGTTACCTAGTGATCCAGGTTTGAATCCAAGTGGTGTCACCAGAAAGAATTGAAATAAAATTATTGCCCATCATGCATTTATTTACCTTTATCTACATATTTATTGGATCTATAAAAAGCAAGGGCTTAATAAAAGTTATTATCAATATAGCAGTCTTAACTCATAGATGGCTTTTATCTCAAGTGACAGTATTTATAAAAGATAAGTATCAAAGAGAAGCCCATAAAACCCCAAAAGTTGACCATAGGAAATATTTTACAAAGTAATCAATTAATTCCACTAAATCTTCATACTTAGGAACTTACTGGAATCAGATTAAACTTTAAGAGCAAATATTTGAACTAGGGCTGTGGATTGTTTAGGGCTGTGGATTGTTGGGTAAGTGGTGATCCGATCCAATCCACGATTCAACACTTACGAACCACAAATTGAATCATGAATCTTTTGTTATCAAGTAACCCATCTAAAACATTCAAAAATGTAGTCCTGAAGACAGCTAAATTATATTTACCTTTTTTGTTGAACATCAAACAGAGTGACATTATCACTATCCTTCAGAAGTAGGCAGCCTGTACCAGCATAGAATATATCCTCACAGTTAGGGGCCTGAACCTTCTTTGTAATCTCATTCTTCAAATTCTTGATGACAATCTGAAAATACAGGTAGTATCATTTCATTAGTTTCACAAATATTAACAAATTGTACTAAACTGAAATTTAATGCAGTTATAAGAAATTGACTTATTTTGGATTTATTAATTAAACTCTTCCTTCTTTCAGATTGCTAGTCTAATACAATTTCCTCCATCAAAGACACATTTAAACTGCGAAAGTTTAACTTTTTAACAAAGTTTATAAGTCAAATCCTGCTATTTTTTTACATTATAGAAAAATGGCTGAAATACTTACGGAGTGACTTCTATCAAGGACAGCAAATCTGTTTCTGGCCACCCAAACAGCTGTTAAACCAGATGATCTTTTCCCTTCAGGGGCTAAAAACAATTAATTTATGATAATTGAATACAAGGTAAATTATACATACATCCAAACTCTTTTATTAGCCACATACAGATAAAGGCTACTAAATGAACAATTTTCAAATTTCATTTCGTTGCAGAGGGTTTAGCGCCGTTTTCTTATGTTGATGGACAGTATCAAAATATTCCAATGTCTGCTTTGATTTCAATAACCCTAATCAGTTAATCTATACGTAAATTTTTCAATGTGAAAAGATAAATTGGATTTTATTTACCATCAGGGTTTTTCGCATCAGATTCTTTGGGAATAGCATACAAATCATATGTGCTGTTTTCAACATTGCTGGAACGCTGTAAAAAAATCAACATAAAATTTCTGCATTCAGCGTTACTTCCCTTGCTTCATTATGTTAGAAAAGCTTCTTTTCCATAACGATAACCGAAAAACTCATTTCGTAATGGTTTAAAGAAATATGCATATAATATTCCATAGAATTATTTTCAATGCAGTAAGAAGTTAAAATTAAAATCACATGCATGATCCAATATTACAAGCAAGTAACCTCAAATCGCTGATAACACGGATATGTGATTAAGCTGTTGCATAGGAACTAAGTTAGATAATTGGACTTACTGTAACAAGTAAAACAGCATTCTCAGCTGGATTGTATGACATGGAAAACACTGGAGACCTTGAGCCACTGTAATATGAAAGAAATTCTCAATAACATTGTGAATCATTATTACCTGTAAACCACTCTTAAAAGATAAAATACATAAACCCAAATCACAACAGTGAAGGATCCAGCCAGAAAAGGACTGAGAAAGTATGATTATAGAGAACAAGTAAGTTTTGCAAACAGTATCTAAGACAATTGAAAAACTTTTAAATCTATGATGTAATGTATATATATCTTTTTTACAGACTAGTGTATGTATTTACTTCAGTACCTTGGCTATATTGAAACAAGACCAATTGTGTACTTAATCCTATAAGTGTAACATTCAGTAAGCTGACAATAGTTCATTGTTTAGTTGTTGTTTAATCTCCTAGTGATACAATAATTATGTTTAGAGTATAATTTTCTAGGAAAACATTGGAATGCTACTGATTGTTATACTAACCTTCGGAGTTGCATTATTGGCACATCCTTGTTAGTGGTGAAATCCAATTTTCTAAGGAATTTTTCTTTCACATAGTACAACAAATTTCCAGACACAGCATAAGCTGGTCTTTCTCTCTCCAGTTTGAATATTATCATACCACTATCATGACCCGCAGCAAACACATTCAGAGTAGGATGAGCTCCCATTATCCAGAATCGATCATTCTCACGTCTAAATGTCTGAACCCCAGTTCTGAAACAATCCATAAAAAAAATATATAAAAAATTCAATACACAGTAAAACCCCTGAAAATTTGATGATTCTTAAATAAAAAATTCTCTGAGAACCGAAATTCTCAGAAAACCAGACTTGTGGCCCAGTCCGGAGGATTGCTGAACAATATCTTGTGAGACAAAAGCTACTAAATCAGTCAACATGAAAAAAGAAATTTAAACTGATGATTTACACCAGTGATTGATACACTACCTCATTATGACAAAGTTTCACATAGACCGAGTCACATAAAATGATTTTTTACTGCTGTCTATACAAATGAATTGGGCAGTAAACATTATTAACTCATTCTAAATCTCAACAAAAGAATACTAAGTACACACCTCTTGCTCATGTCCCATACTCTGATACTTTTATCCTCAGAGTTACTAAGGATAAGTTCCTGTCTAGGATGGAACAAACAGCATGATACATTGTTATAGTGACCTCGACATGTGTCTACTTCCCAGGCCTTGGAGTCTGAAATAAATATATAATTCAATAAGTGCACTCAACTAACATTGTCACTTATTTAAATGTGCAAATAAACACAAATCTGCCACTTAAACCACTTGCTTGACATCCTAGACAAGTTAAAATTGCATTAACCAGCACAAATTTACCATTTTTCACATTAAGTAAGAACTACAATAATGGATTTTTGAAATTCAGACTTCCATTTTTATTAACCAGTTTTAATATCATAAACAATGTATGTATAACAGACTAACATTACAGACATAATCTCCTATACCCAGAACTCAGTTTTGAGCATATCAACATTGTCTAACATATGGACATAGTGCATAGTTGATCAACTATTGATCCAAAAACATTTATGAAGGAACTCAAAACAAACAATTACAGCCTAAATGCATGTCAATATATTCATATGATATGTGATATACTTCTGTGGACAGATTACCTAAAAAAATTAGTCTATGACTTATTGAGTGTCAAATGTTAAATAAAGAATTTTGTTATAAAGACTATTTTAAAATCTATTATTATTATAATTCTTATTGTACGTTCCTGAATGAAATATAAAAAGAAAATAGGAATATACACTAGAGGTTAAGGCTCATAAATTACAAGAAATCTAAGACATACCATTCATTCTCCACAGCTTTACTTGTCTATCATCTGCACCGGAGACAATTAAGGGGAGGTTAGGATGGAAAGCACACCAGTTAACTCCCCTGTCATGACCTTCCAGTACATGCTTCACAACAGCGTCCGACATTCCAAATAAATCAGGTTGTCCAGAACTTCTCAATCTATCTTCAAGAGAGTTGGATCCTGTATAATAAAAACAAAATTATACAAATTTGTCAGCATTGGATTCTGTGGGGTTAATGCAGAAAGGTATTTATTGTGATAGAATTCTGGTTTGATTCCTTCAAAAGCTGGAATGTTTCCAAGAGACCCTAGCTATAGATGCAATTTTAAATCCCAGTGAAAAAAATAAATAGAAAGCATCTGACATCTTGTCAATGAAGTGTGTATCACAGGAAGAGTGAAGATTACGACCAGCAATTAAAATCACAAATCTTCTGTTATCAAGGAACACATCAAAAACTTAAAACATTGCAGTTCTGAAGACAATGAAATCTAGTATTCTTTTAGGAATAATGAAATAAATCAATATATACTGCTTCTATGGCTTATATCTATGTACTCCCATTCAGTTAATGGATTTACCAGCATTATTTTCTGGTTTTAACCATGTGACCCATTCTCTAAAAATCCAGTTTGACCTCTTAACAAACAGGGAAGACACTGATTAGATGATACAAAATCAGAGAAAAGGGATTTTAAAGAAGAAATAATACACTTTTTGTAAACAAACAAGATTGCAAACCATGAATCTCAGCAATGATGATTATTCATGCTTGATTTTTCAAATCAATTTGTACTTGGATACTTGCCCCGACCCAAATTCAAACTCACAACTCTGTTGTCCATGGGCCTAATATTCAACCAATTGAGCTATGCATGAGGGTTTATATTCATTTAACATGGAAATATCACACAAATAAATCAAACCAGAATTCATCACTTGATCAAGTAAAATAACAAAACATGGTTATGAGGATCTTGGGCTATTGGAGACAAGAATATGTTTCAGTTTTTTTTCTTTGTTTTATTTCACAGCTATGGATTCAATGAATTAATTATTCTTTTCCCAAGGAATTAGCCATAACCATGTTCTACTAATGTACATGGGATAAACATCAGAAAAAAGATATGAAAAATCATGAAAATAAATTATTTAATTAGAAGAATAGCAGATTTTGAAATACAAAGACAGTAAGATATAAAGAAACAAAAGAAATTTAGAGAAATTTAGAAGTTTAACAAAAACTACCAATAGTTTAGCTAAAGAATAAACAGAAGAAAGATAAAATAACAATGTTTACAGGAATGATTGAGGCACAATTTTAACCAAACTAACAAAATATAACAATAAAAACATCAAACATAACCAAGACCATAAATCTTGACTGAAACAAAACAACACAACTATTAAAATATATATGCCGCCACAGATAAATGATTTAAGCAATAAAAAATTAAAATTAAAATCACAAACTTTTCAATGGTCAAACATTGCTCACCTAAATACCATGCTAAATAAGAATATAACAATTTTAGTAAAAATCTACTTAAAAATGCATTTAATCAAACTTCATGCAGCGGGCAGCTTCTTGTTTTCTGTAACTTAGAGTAATTCATAACATAATTCCTGTAACCACAACCCATAACCCAATGAAAACTGTCCATTCACCGAGATTTCATTTTTTAAAACTTTGATTGACTCTTTTTAATGATTTTTTTTACAAAAAAACATTAATCTTCCTTGACACCAGTATACATAATTATAAATATTATGAATGGCTAAATTCAGATACAAATTTGAGGCTTTTACAAAAGTTTTCATATTTCTGAACATATAATTCCCATATTTCTGATCGGCAGATATGTATACACCAACCGGTAAAAAACTTAATTTAACAGTAACTATTTTAATACAGACAGGACTGAATAAGACAAATTAAACATGAAGCCATTACAACAAAATGTTCATCCTACAAAGTTAAAGGTCTTGTCCTTTATACAGAATTACAGCCCTTGTACTTTCACCAAGGAACAAAGTCACAAAAACAAACATAAGGCATGCTTACTAACACAATTAGTTCATGATCATCAGAAAATGAGTCACAATGGAGTCAATGTACAAAATAATAATTTATACATCATTTTAAAATATATATCTTAGGGGTAATAGGGCACAGTATGTTTGGGCAATCATAGAAATAGAGTATTAAATATATGATAGGTTGAGTGTAAAAACAAACAGATTTTTAATCACATACATTAAGAGTTATGGCAGAATTTCTGGACAATAAAACGGCATTTACAAAAAATAGAAAAAATGTCAGATCAGTTATATAATCTAGAAGTAACTGAATGGGGTTTGAAAGATACATGTATAAGGAAATGGTACCAAGTGTTGCCTTAAATGATACTAACATTTAAAATATATTCAAGTTAATTTCAACGTATTCAAAGTGATACTGCAGATGAACTTGAACCAAATGTCCAAGGAAAGAAGAGGGATAACTCAACAGTTTAACAATTTACCGTTCTAAAAAGGATAAGAATTAAGTTCCAAGTCTACACCAATAGAAACTGCCAAAAATAACCATTTGAATAGACCCATAACCATTTATAATTAATAAAATAAAATTTCCCTAAATGCTACTAGAATATAATAAATTATGTCAGATTAGCACCATGAAGTTAAAACTCTCTCAGCAAATACATTGAGTTACAATTTTCTTGTGCTGATCAGACATACAAATAATTTTATCTAGCAAACTCTAATTGTAGCAGATGATTCAGACTTGTATAGCAAAGATGGCAAATTGTGTATCTGATACATAGTAATGCAGTGTGAAGATATATTAGGATCACTTGTCCAGCTGACATGACTGGCCAGTCTTATATAAGTAATGGGTACATCATTTGTGACCAATAATTTAATAGCATGATAAATATAATTGTTCATTTTCATCAAACACCATGCACCTTGTATTGATAACATTTTAGGGGGTCAGCAAGAGAGGTGGTATGTATTTCAATAACTGTACAAGAACACAATAATATGCAAATGCAATGTTTAGGAAAATAAATTATTTTTGAATACTTAAAAGGAATATATATAGTGACCTTGATGTTAATCATCAATCAGCCAAAAGAGGGTTTTGTTTTTATAACCAATAAATTAAATAACCATACACCAATCTATTGAATACAATTGTAAATAACAAAATGTAGCCAGTAGAGGAAGTTTTGTATGGAAATTATCAGGTTGAAGCCATTTTTTGTTTGTTTTTTAGGTAATCTGTGTAATTTCAGTATTTTTAACTCTCATGCTGAGATAGGAATGGCTACTCACTCTGTGATTGCTCGGCTGAAACATGTCAAGTTAAGGGTTTACAATATTCCCACATGTACAACATATGTATACATATATAATATGATATCCTTTCACCATAGTAATTTCAAGGCAAAAACTCAAAAGTAAATAAAATAAAAATATTATCATTCTTTCCATCGGAATATATAAGAAAACTCTTGAGAACATACATTTCTTTTAAAAGAAAGGTCCACAGAAAAAACATTGTATCTACTATCCCTAATAAATGTCCCACAGAAGGGATGTTACATTTTACAGGTTTAAGAATTAGTATTTACAGTTTGAAAAATTTGGGATACATAGTACTACACAATTTGATTTTTTTGCCAAATTGTAGTTCTTGTTTTTCCTAAGAAAGAATGGGAGTGTAATTAGAGAAAGCTCAAGTTACCAAGGAATATCTGATACAATGGAGAATATCATCTTTATTTTACCATACAGTCAAACCGGCATTAAAGACCACTTTGAAACAGAGACCACTTGGGTGAATATTTTAATCAATGAATCGAAATTAATAAAACATGAGTAGTTAGAGAACCTTTGTAATAGAGACCAGTGCCATAATAAAATTCTCTTCATGCTTCACCAAATGTTGTATTTAAAAGTAAGTTTGACTATAACAAGAGTTCTATAGTTATATATCAAGAATAAACAATTAGAAGAGAGACTATTTCGAGGGCTCAGCGCAACACTATCATAATTTGTTCTTATTTCAATATGAGTTAAGACACTCTTGCGTTGAACCCTCGATTTGCTTGCTTATTTCTGAAGATTGTGAGTAATATTAGATGTTTGAGAACACTTCAGATAGAGACATTGAGACATTAATCAGCAAATTAATCTGGATGACAATAAAAAGTTTGAAAGTGAAAGAATGTGTCAATACACACAACACTTTAACAGACACAAAGAGAAAATTAGACATTAATTAGAAATCATTCCAAATCAGATAATACTATTCAATGAAGAACAAGCTTGCATGTTCGGAATAATGAAAACAAAGCTTTCCACATGCCAAAGCTAAGCTTCACTTGATTGCCAATACAAGCATATTAAAATTCTTTTCCAAATCAAATTCAAGTTTTTCTTAACAACAAATAATAACAAGGAAATGCTACAGTACTGAATGATTTTTTTTTCAAATCATTCTTGAACCAAATTAATATCAATGGCTGCAAGACAACAGAACAAAACATAGTTTCTGTAGGAAGTCCTCAGGCCAGCAAAAAGTTTGGAAACTTTGGATTATTCTTATGTTATAGAAGATATTTTAAACCAAAATTTAATCAACCAAATGTACAATAAACAATCTACATGGCAGATCACAAACCTCTATGTGATTACTATACCACAGAATATGATTTTAATTTTCTTTAATACATGCCTTATTGTTTTATGCCGGGCAAGCATATTTCTTCCACTTGAGACAGTTATTTCAGAATTGAAAAAAGAGAGTAGAAGATAGAAATTAATTACATAGTTCTAATGAAGGAAACTAAATATCTTACCTGGTGATACATTCTTCTTACGTAGACCTGAGATATCCCATACACGGACAGTCTGGTCGAGAGATGCTGACACAATAAGATCGTCAGAAGGATGGAACTGAGCACACATTACAAAGTGACTGTGGCCAGCCAACACACTGAAATATAACAGTTGTTATTATACAATATGATTACAATATGATTAAGGAAAACCTATAAAACATAGTAAAGAAAAATGATTAGACGAACATCATAAGCAAGCCCATCAAAATATACAGATTGGTTGTTTTTTAAATAGTGTAATACTACTGCAAATCTCCAAAGAATACTTCTAAATTTCTTTCAATTTCACTTTTAGGGATAAGAACACTGTTAAATGTAACAAATACATGTTTCATGATAAACATGAGTAAGCGATGATAATCCACTGATTTTATGCCTTAGAAAAGTCACTTACCAGATACAATTTCTGGACTGCCAGTTCCATATTCTAATAGTCTGGTCATCAGATGAACTCAGAATCCAAGGATATTCCTAATAATCATTAAATTACATTTATTTATACTTTCAAATTATTACAGATTGGATTATCAACTTTTTTCCAAGAACCAAATTTAGTCTGCAAATACTTTAAACCAGGAAATGAAATTTGAAACTTTTTGTAAATATATATGAACCAACGTCAAAAGTTGTATTTTATTCTAGTCATACAGAAAATGATTCATTTCAGATTTATTTTCATTTAGGCATCCATTTGTATATATTTTCAAATATACTAATTTATGTGTCAATTCTATAGAATATCTTACATGATGAAATGTGGTAGTTCTGATGTAATCTTGATGTCCTAGCAATGTAAACAGACATCTTCTCTGTTTGTAATTCCACACCTGAAGAAAACAATGACTATTTTTATGAAAGAAAAGTAACAGGTATTTTATACAACACCAAAACTCAGTTTAGTCTGGACAAAAAAGGCCTTTGACTGACAAATTTCGTATCAATTTTAGTATCTTTTATATACTTGCCAATCCGGTGAATGAGACATTCTCAGGCTGTTTTGCAACAACCTAATACTTCATTACAAATAAAACATATGAAACACTTGTGTTTCTTACAACATAAACAATGCTACAGTACTAACAGTGACCTTAATGTGATATTTGGCAAGCATGGAAGCTATTTATACCAAAATCAGAATTTGTGACATGACATCTTACCTTGATTTTATAATCATCTCCACCAGAGACAAACAACGGTTGCTGAGCATGAAAAAAGATTCCTCTTACAGGTCCTGGAATAAATTTATGACAGTAAAAACTTAATATCAAATGCTATGACTTTTATCAAACAATAATTTACAAAATTAAGTGAATTATCTCATATGCTTCAACAAAACATAAAATATTAGTACTTGAAATGTTTAACAACTAGGCAAACATTAACTGATTGAAGGTATTTACTTTGTAGCCAAAGGTCTGAAGTTTAAAAATCAATTATACGACAATATTAAGACATTACAAACAAAAAATATCGTACCATCATGCTCATCAAACTTGTCTATCAGCGTGCACATACGGTAATCCCACAACTGGATCACACCATTGAACAAACTTGCCAGCACCCATGGTCGTTTCGGGTGAAATGACAACCCTGAAAATTAAGTGATGGTCATAATGATAATTAGAATCAAACACCATACAACACAACATCAACTTCAATTGAGGTTACAAACAGGGATGCATAATGCATTTCATATGTTTGATGAAAAAAAGCTGACCATTTTATCTTGCGTCTGTGTACAACACAACAATGGATTGAATAACTAAGGCCACATCCATAGCCTTGCAGTTAACTTTTTAGCAACATGGTTTAGTGACTGCATGCAGGGCTAGGGGTCTGGTGATACATCTCTCCAGAACATGATTCAATATTTTTACAACTAATGTACATCAGTACATGTAAGAAAAGGGCTGACCTGTGGCGAGTATCTGAGTATTCGGATACTCGCGAATCAAACTGAAAAATCAAGTATGAATAATCGTCATCACTAAGAGTTGTGGTTTGCGATCTTGTTTTTTAAGAAATTAAAAGTGTATTCTTTGTTCTTAAAATCATAAATCCCTTTTCTCTGAATAAACTTTGTTTGCCAAGATGTCCAACCGGACAGCAAATAATGATGCTGGTAAATCAATTAACTGGAAGAGAGTATGTATAAATTTAAGCCATATAGCACTTTATATTGTTTTACTTCATTATTCCAAAAATTAGCTGTCTTCAGGACTGCAATTTTGCAGTTTTTGATAGGTTACTTGATAAAAGATTGGTGATTCGAATTGCGGATCATAAATGTTAATTCTCGGATTGGATCGGGTCGCCACTTACCCAACGAACCAAAACCCTATGTAAGAAAGAACAGTGTAAAAATGCACTGTTATATAACAGCATCTATTATCTTATTTGGATGTGGATAATATGACTGTATAGAATCGCTTCATTGGAAAATTGCAAATCTAAAAAAATGCAGTAGCCTGAAGGTTTGAATTTATCAGCTAGAAAGAAAAATACATGTACATTTTGATGCTTGTTTAAGTTGTTAAACAGTAGTGATCTCACGATAGTCGCCGACAATCGAACAATCGTCGCTGTACGGTTGAAATCGCCGACTATCGATAGTGCATTATAACAATCGATAGTCGCTAGTAAATACACCAATTACCCGACACACATCTAAATATTATCTATTATCCTTTATCGTTGTTTACATCACTCCCAGGACAAAGTAGAAATCAAATTCCAAATATTTGACGAGAAATAATTTATCTAAATATTTGCCGTAATGAGTACCAGCATTTGACGCTCGTTACATAGTAAATACACCGATGGGAACCAATTGCACTAGATCCCAGCGTCGTACATTCACCGTATGCGAAGACGGATACCAATCGCCTGGCCGCACTGAATAAATCACTGCTTGCTGATTGGCTACAATTAAATCACTATATTTTAACCAATCAGACGACAGAATTGCTTAGCATCATTTTGCTGTCAACATAGTCGCATCAGCAATCAAAACAATTGAGTGTCCAACGATATTTTGTTGTTTTCAGTGTAAATCACACACGTGCGAAATATAACTGCTTCTCAAAAAGCAAGAAAACATGTTTAGTATTGAAGTAAGCACTATTTGCGTTCAGACACAGAGGTTTGACATGAAAATCGATCAAATATCGTATTTATGTTGATTTGGTGAAACTTTTTAAATTGGATCATGTTTTGTGGATTTTCGTAAAACAATAAGTTGTTGACTATAGCAAGCAGTGGTTTTTTTTACTAAGAAAGTGACGCCGATAGTCGGCGCCTTCCCTCGGAAAATAAGCTATATTTTTCCCCTCAAAAAAAAATTCCCTCAGAGCCATAAAAAAATCCAATATATTTTATGATAAAGTACACATTATCATGTCCATTCCTTTTAAAATTCCTCGCATATTGAATAATGCTTCATCATACAGCATCTAGGTAGTCTTTTTGACTAGTACCTACGGTGGTGATACTAAATATAGCTTTTTATTACGTCACGGATACTGTGTACCAGCATACGAACCTCGTTACATACGAGGACGGGAACAAATGCACTAGATCCCCGCTTCATTGTCTGGCGTAAATTCGCCGCATACGATGACGGAAACCATTCGTCTGGCCGCACTGAATAAATCACTGCGTGCTGATTGGTTACAACCGTAATGCATTATTTTAACCAATCACACGACGGAATTACGTTGCATCATTTTGCTGTCAACATGGTCGCATTTGTAATTAAAGTAAATGAATGTCCAGCGATATTTTGTTGTTTCCAGCGTAAATCACGCATGTGCAAAATGGCTGCTTCTCAGAAAGCAATAAAACATGTTTATGTATTAAAGTTAGCAATGTTTGAGTTCAGACACGGTGTTTTGACATGAAAATCAACCAGACCTAGTGTTAAGTATATTGTTTACCTATCGTATTTATGTTGATTTACCGTGTTTTGTGGATTTTCATCTAATAAAAAGTTGTGACTATGGCAAGGTCTGTTAAATGAGCAAGACTATGATATATATATAAGTGTTAATGTCTTTCAAGTTTAAATACAAAAAGACAGCGAAATACCCCTGTATAGAGGCTGTTGAACTAGGAGATTAATTGTTATAACTTTATAAAACCAGTATTACAAATACAGGGATTTTTCCCCAAATTTGCTTCTTTCGTGTGTTTTTCCCCTTTTCACCAGTGTCTTCCCCCATTCCTAAAAAAAACCCCTGGCAAGATCAGTTAAATGATCAATACTACATTATAAACTTCTTCCCAAGTTCCAAAAAGTCCTTGCTGTTGTTCATTGATTCTTCAGACAAATTCATTTCATCATTTGTCATCATCATTGATTGATGTGTTGATGATATTTGCATGTTTTATACGGTTGATTTTCAATAAACATAAGACAGAAATTAATCTAGTCATTGTTTTGATGAATTGCCCTTGTACAGTATGAAAGTTCAGAGTGGGCATGTGAGTTTTGCTAAATTACAAACCATTTGAGCTTGAATTGATCAAAAATGAACAGTTGATGTTGTTTCACACTTTTGATTAAACAATCGATTAATCAATCGATAGTGATACGTCAATTCGATTCAATAATCGATAGCACTTTCGTTCCGATTGTGGAACACTATTAAACTGTCATTCCATCATTCCGCTAAGCCACTTTTATACTGTGGTGATTTTGCCTGAGGACGAATTACCCGAAATGATGGATAAAAAAAACGAGGTTGAAACCAGTTCCGGGACTGGGCTAGAATGATGGCGAGAAGGCCTGAAATCCACATATGGCAGTTGTTTAGCCGAACCATTGGGTCCTCCCTTGGTGAGGTCAGTGTGTTTTATGACTTCCTTTGTACAAATATGACGGTTACAACAATACTTTTTTGTGAAAGTTACATCAGATGAATTAAGATTTGTATTGTGAATCGTGACAAGTGTACCGGGATATGCAATCTCTGTGAAGATACGCAGCCCTAGTAGGAATATTTTATTTTGACAGATAGTAAATATGCCGGCTTCAACTAGTTGTTTTACCAAAAGAAATGAAGAAGCTTACCTTTTACCCGGGCTGATTTCGTCTCAAATTTGGTCAGCATGACCCTCGTTTACTTTTAGATAATTGGTATGATGTTATATCAACAAACAGCTACACATAAAGTATAATAAACTCGCTGTTTTCGTGTTCTCATTGACGTGTAAGTATGGCGTATCACCGGAAGTGATATCAGGTAACTGCTAAATGACGACCTGAACGTACTGATCACGGATTGACGAAACATTATCTCCCTTTGTGTTCTAGTGATTTTTTGGTCGTATTTTTGTAAATTTGTAATAATTGGTCCAGAAAGGACACTTTTTGGATTATCAAATCACAGAAGGTACATTTTACCGATTTGGCATAAAAAGTTTAACTTAGTTCAAGTCACATATCACACGTGGTCTTTCCACAGGAACCTGTTATTCAATCAAAAAAAAGTATGCTCAATAAAAAAATACCTACGTATATACATAGGTAATTTTTTATTGAGCATATCTTTAATTTCTAAGTGAATATTTACATATCACACTAAAAGGCTACTGGTTAGTTCACTTTGACTATGCCTCCTCTGTCTGGTACTATGGTTTAACTCAAGATCTCAAATACAAGTTACAGGTCACTCAAAATAAGATTATAAGGTGTTTTTTTATTTACATCCAATAACACATATTGGTAGAGATAAATTCAAGAGCCTAAAATTGCTTCCTGTTGAACATAGGGTCAATCAAATAATTCTTTGTCATGTTTACAGGATACATTCTGGACTTTCACCAATATATTTGAAAGAAAATTTTACACCTGTTAGTGATGTGCACTCTTATTCCACCAGGTTTAGGTCAAAAGCATATTCTTCTGGCACTGATCTTGAAATGACAGACAGTGCCATGGTAGGTACTCTATCCCAGTGGTGAAAGGTTTTGGAAAAAATGCCTATAATGGTTGTAGTCTATGAAATATGCTACCTCATGATATAATGAATGTTCATTCCATTTCCTCTTTTAAACACAAGGTTAAGGACAATCTGTGAAATTTTATTGATATTAAAACTTAATCCCATTATTTTGTCATAGCATTGAATTTTGTAGTACTATTTCACTATAGTAACTACACCAAGTAAATTTTGTTTTATTATGCTTGGCAACTTGTTTCATGTTTTTTACTGAGTCATCAACTCAGGTGAAATTTATAGCATTATATATTGTTCCTCAGTAACATATATCTTTTAGTTGCATACTTTTAGATCTCATAACACATACTGTTCTGTGAAAAGTACATATTAAGTGATATTGCATCTTAACATGCAGTGCTATTTTATAAGTTTCTGTGATATTATTTATCATTATCCAAAAACTTATTATTATTTCCATTTTGTCTTCCTATGTCTGTTAATTAGCACTATATATATATCTAAGGACCACAATGGAAATAAGGGTATTGATTTACCCTTTTTTGTGTTATCCTTCTATATAATGTTGACTGACATGGCTTCTTTAATTCATACCAGTCTTTCATTGTTTGTATGTTTTAATGTACTTGCCATGTTTGTCTTAACATTTTATAGTGAAATAAATCTATCTATCTAAAGGGAGATCACTGCGTGATTGATTGAGGTAGATGATGTTTGGATAATGTATTAGACTCAACCGTAAAATGGTGGTTTTCAGGAACGATCCTTGTGGAATAACCTGCATAATTGTGACGTACACTGCTATTGTGTATGCTGATTATGTTGTTGTTAGACACCTCATTTTGCCGTCTATGTCTGATACGTGAGGAAATTTTATTTACTTAAATCTCATTCTGAATATTTTTAGTAGCTTATATTTCGGATAGACTATCAATTCGGATATATTAGTGACTGATTTAATTACTGTTTTCTCTGTCCTGTAAACAAACTACGCGATGAGAAACTCGTCATGTTTTATCAGACGTCTTGCTGACACATAATTAAATTCATTGCCAACTCAGCTTGAATTTAATCTGTAGTAGGAGGAAAATAATGTACCTGATGCGGGCTTGAACCCGCGACCTCCTGCTTGCAGGTCAGATGCTCTACCAACTGAGCTAATCGGGCTGGTGAAAATCCCAGCCAATTTATAATATAATATACCACACTGCTACAAGTCCATGGCATTACCTTAAAGGGGCATGCCCTGGAACTGAAGCGTCTCGAATATAAATCAAATTGGTATCATTTGAATGCCTAAATCAATTAATGAAAGTCCTGTAAAATATTTACCAAATGTCCCGCTATTTGACTCAAAATACACATTTCAAGATTTACCAAACCTGCCGATTACGCCTTAGAAAATATTCGTCATTTTCATAACTCGACCCTTTCGGGATCTGTCAAAAGCGGAAAAAATGTCAACAAACTGTGAAATGGTAAGTATTGCTCATGTCATGTTCATTGTTTGCGACATAAAGCTTATCTATCGATCAATTATAGGTAAATATCATTGTTTTGCTGCTTGAAAGGCAGCGCGCACGCTATGTTAAATTCTCAGACGAATCGGAAATATCGTTGTCGTCAATAAAAGGCTTGTAAGCCTTTTATTTAAACCGACATACAAATACCCACGCGTGCGTTATAGGGCCATTTTTGAAGGCACATTCTTCTTTGACTTTTCGGTAATAATTGTTTTTACAAGTGATAAACGCATTTTTGGTGTACGAAAAAAAAGACACAGCAGTTCCTGGGCATGCCCCTTTAAGTTTAACAAATGGTACAAATATTTATTATTATCATTGTACTTTGTAGTCAGCCTCAGTGACTGAGTCTGTCATTTACTCATTGGAATTTGGATATCATTTATCACAGAAATTGAAGGGCATAAAAAAAAGGATGGCACATGCTGGCTTATTAAAGATTACAATACATGCACCAAAGTGACAAAGTCCAGGTCAAAATTTGTACCATCTTTGCTCTACTTTATTTATTCAGTTATTGATTCTCATATTGATAGTACACATGAACATGATTTACTATGTTCTCAGCAACACTATTAACAGTAAGGTTTATATTCATAAAACAATATAAAGCAACTTTCATGTATGCAGGACTTATATCAAGTTGGTATATTTCAGCTTATTTGTTAATTTATTTTTATTAAGTGGAGATTCAAGATGACTCTTCCTGTTCAATAATTTTCAGACTATGGGGAGCTTTCAATGTTCTGGTATTCAACATCATAGTATTTATGATGTCTGCTGCGCATTTACGTGCCGTGATGTCAGATCCAGGTATTGTACCTTTACCAAAGACAAGCCTAGACTTCTCAGACATGCACAGTGGAAAGCAGCAAAAAATGGTAAAATAGAATATAAGTCATTGTCATTTTAAAATTTTACATTTTAGTGTTTGTTGTAAGATCTCTTTGTTAGATATCTATATCATAATTCACCAATAACATAATTTTACACAGAAGCAATGGTAACCATTCACCAGACATTGAGTGTATATATTCACACACATGTTGATTAGATGAAAGCTTCTCTGAGTCTGAACTAACTTCCCCCTGAACTAGTCAACTAGTCTGGATCTACAGTAAAACCCCGATTATTCGAATGTCATTGGGCCCTGAAAAATCATTCGGATAATCCATGGTTTCGAATAATCCATTTCAGTATGATGTACTGTTTGGAAACGGTAAATTCTGTACTGTCCATATCTTACTAGGGAGTTAACTCTCGTATGCAAACACGACGTTATAATAAGAATAAAATCAAATATATAACAAACACTAATTATTTATCTTTGTTTTATGAATGTATATGAGTTAACAAATGAAACAATAATTCTTGTTAAATGAATACCCGCGTATTTATGGATTATGCAGAACACAATCCGACACAAAATTAAGTCATTCACACTTTATTTACTAACGATCGACTAGGCATCGCTATCGTCACATTCTAAAATCGAAGACATAATGTTTTTCTGTTTGGAACATTTTTTCACAAAATCATCATATTCTAGTTAGTTTTGTTTAATTGTGTTCGAATTAGTTTTTAAATTTTGAATGACGCTGAAATGCAAAAAAAATCATACAGATCACCAGGTACGTATGCGTATTAACTTATTATACCCGAGATCATTGTGAAATATTCGTCGCGATTAGTATGAAATCGTAACAAACAATATGGTCAACTTAACGATAATTAAACTGTTGACATGCTTCATGTATGAATTGATGTTACACATTGTTTGTCACACAACATTTGATTCTCAATTGGCCATTGTTATCAATTGACGAATTCGAATAATAGGTGTGAAAATACGCTCATTCGTAACTTTAGGGACCAAATAATGTATTCGGATTTCATCAGGTATTCGTAAAATCCGATTCGTATAACCGGGGTTCGTTGTAGTTGAAATATATAGAGACGTAATCGGGACCGTAGATTTTATTCGGATAATACCGGGTATTCGGATAATCGGTGTTTGGATAATTGAGGTTTTACTGTATTAGTATTAGCTGACTGAATTAGAGGTTTCTACTGTACATCATTGTCATAGTTTGGTACCATTGACCTACTTTTGAAGGTACATGTTTTTTTTAGGGACAGCATAAATCTAATAGGATTCTCTCATTGTTTTGGTTAAATCAAATTAATGTTTTCTTATTGATTTATTCAGAGTGATGGCTGGTCAGTTTGTACTAGATGTGAGACATACCGGCCACCTAGAGCACATCATTGTCGTATATGTGAAAGATGTATTCGACGAATGGACCATCATTGCCCTTGGTAAGTTTTTTTTGCTGTATGAGTATATGATAAAATAGTTCTGTCACTCTTGACGAAGTCAATTTGGAGAGGGTTTTTTCTTCAAAATACTTTGTGATAATATTTATCCCTTAATTTTTCTTACTTCTAAAGGACTTCTACTGTTAGAAATTTCAGCACTAAGTATTATGGTTGGTTGAGTAATTTGAAATATAACAATTTTATGATCTAGTCTCACATTAGTTTATCTTATGAAAATAATGCTGTTATATCTCCTCATAAAGAAAGGTAAATGATTGAAGATTGACATAATATACAAAATTTTGATCTTACTGAATGAATCAATAAATTGTGTGTGATGGAAATGTTTAGAGATATTGTTTTTTAGCTCACATGTCACAAAGTGACAAAGTGAGCTATTAGGATCACTCTCCGTCCGGCGTTGTGCGTTGTGCGTCGTCAAACTTTTTGTTGTGACCACACTAGGGGCCACATTTTTGGCTCAATTTTAGCAAAACTGGGTCAGAACGTTAATATCAACAAAATCTCGGACGAGTTCGATATTGGGCCATTTGGGGTCAAAAACTAGGTCACCAGGGCCAAATAAGGGAAAACCTTGTGAACACTTTAGAAATCACTGTTTTGAATTTATCTTCATGAAACTTTGTCAGAATGTTTATTTTAATAATATGTAGGTCAAGTTTGAAAATGGGTAATTTCTGTAGTAAAATTAGGTCACTAGGGCAAATTGCTGGAAAACCTTGTGAACACTCTAGAAGTCACTGTTTTGATTGGATGATCATGAAACCTTGTCAGAATGTTTGTCTTCATAATATCTTGGACGAGTTCGAACATGGGTCATCTTGGGTCAAAAACTAGGTTGCTAGGTCAAATCTTATGAAAAACCATGTTAACACTGTAGATTTCACAGTTATTATTGGATCTTCACCAAACTTTGTCAAATCGTTTGTTTTAATGATATAACGGTCAAGTATAAATATGGGTCATCTGGGGTCAATAACTAGGTCACCAGGTCAAATCTTAGGAAAACTTTGTTAACACTGTAGATGTCACAGTTTTAATTGGATCTTCACCAAACCTTGTCAAAATGTTTGCCTCAATGATATGTGGGTCAAGGATGAACATGGGTCAGCCGGGTTCAAAAACTGGGTCACAAGGTCAAATCTTAGGTAAAAATCTTGTAAAAGCTCTAAATGTCATGGTTTTGATTGGATCTTGGCCAAACCTTGTCAGATTGTTTGTCTTAATGATATTAAGGACCAGTTCAAATATGGGTCACCTAGGGTCAAATCTTAGGAAAACCTTATTAACACTGTAGATGTCAAAATTTTGATCGTATCTTCACCAAACCTAGTCAGACTGTTTGTCTTAATGATATGTAAGACAAATTCGAACATAGGTCGTCTGGGGTCAAAAACTAGGTCACCGGTTCAAAACAATGTTTTAATGAGTGAACAGTGATTGTCATGTGAGCGATATAGGGCCACCTTGGCCCTCTTGTTACATTCTGTAGGCTAGCTAGCTTTCTGAAAAATCAAAAAGAAATCATTCACACTCATGACTGTAAATTATGTACTAGTGATAAGCTGGAAATATATTCCTTTTTTCAGGATTAACAATTGTGTGGGAGAGTTTAATCAAAAATATTTTATGCAGTTTCTGTTTTATGTTGGTAAGTGTACCAAGTTAATTATCAGTAAACATTTCTCATTTATATAAATTTAAAACCAATATAGGGTGTGCTATAATTAATGATCTTTACAATTCAAAGACTTAATACAAAATTCATGCTCCGAAATATGTGTTAACATTCAAATTGCATTTGTTTTGCTTAAAGATTAAATTGTTTACACAGCCATTAGATGTTTTGCCAATATAACAATCACATTCTTTTGCTGAAAAGCTATGGAATAAGTTAACCTACAATATAAATACAGTGCAACCTCTCCAAAACAATACCCTTGGGAGTAGCAAAAGTATGTTGTTGTTGAGAGGTTGTTACTCTAGAGAGGTTAAATTGATAGTTAAATCATGATGTGAAAAAAATCATACTGTTGATAGAGGGATGTTGTTGTTCAAGAGAGGGTCGCTGTGGAGAGGTTGTACTGTAAATGTTTATAGTTTGTCTGTATTTGTTGTAATCTTACAGGACTAGCTGCTCTTCATGCTACTACAATGGTGATTGTATCCTGGATATTAGATCCAGGTGTTAAAGGGGATTACAAGCACATTAAACTGTGAGTATAAGATTTGTCATCTTTGTTATTCGGTTGTACCTCTATTGGAAGTCACCTGTCTTGACCATTCTATTTTCCACTACAGTCAAACCTGTGAAAATGGCCACCTCTGAGTAAAGGCCACCCTGTGAATAAGGACGATTCTTTCAAAAACTGTCATTGATTATTTGGAACAAAATGTCCTCCAATAAAGCTCTCTAGATGAAAATGCACTATTGCAGGAACCAGTGTATTAATATAAAAATTGTAAACAAGTCAACCTACTTCTGTTGCCTTAAACTATTGCGGCTCCATCACCTTGTAGTTATATATGGAGAGAATGGTGAAAAATTGTTTATGTGACTAGCAGTAAAACTAACCAGTCTGTCTTAGGTTCTGTTTCAGTCCTAACCTTGTTTTTTGTAAGTAACTGCCAATCTCTCCTCATGTATGATCAGTATGAGTAGGAAAAATGGCCCTAGAAGCCAATACAAATGCAAATTGCATCAGAAGACATGTGAAGGTCCGAGGTTCAAACTCACAATTCCTCCATGCCAGAAGACCCCAATATCTGCCAATTGAGCTGAGCGGGCAGGCTTATTCGATATGATATTATCATCAAACATCAATCTCTATTTTATTGGCAAATATTAATGCTGTAGATTTAAATTAGCATTGTTTTGTATTTGTACTGTTTTCTTTTTTCCTAGGGTACATTCTATAATATTGGTCATAGAGTGTCTGTTATTTGGGCTGTTTGTGATAGCTATTGGTTGTGATCAGGTTAGTCTTCAAGTCTTTTCTTCTTTTGTAATTAAAAAGCAATGTTTTCAACATGAATTACTGTGAAATGATCATTGAAAAACTGTGTGATATGAAGAAGCTTTCTGTTGAACTCGCTTTCATTATCATAAACCAACTTTATAATCATAGTTCAATGATGCAGAGGTTTTCAATGTCAAACCTTTTCTTAACACCTTGACCTTATGACCTTGAGCTCTATGAAAAATGGTCACTTTTTCTCCCCTAATACTCAGTCTGCGAAATTAGCACTTGTCCAGTTGTCTGGGACAAGTAATTATTGATTCAGACAAGTAATTTTTGTGAAATCATGCATATAGAATAAAGGGAAACTATTCACTTTTGGTGATTTTGAAGTAGTTCCAGATCCTAAATTCACAGACTTCTAAGATGCAGCAGTATAAATGTCTGATATGTTTCAGTTATCTGCTATCTTCAATGATGAGACTGGGGTAGAGTATGTGAAAAAAGAAGGTTTACACAGAAATCATTCCAAAATGATATTATTGAGAGAAATCTTTGGACAAGGTAGGTCTATGTGAACTTGTATTTCTTTCTCTATCAGTTTATTGAAGTTTGTGATGACAGCTTTGTATATAACACTCTTGTCCATTTCCTGGAAAATTTTGTATGATATATTCTGTCGAACTTGTTGATGTCTACCTGCAAGGATCACCATGGAAACCTCTGTCACTCCATGTCACATGATCATTTATGCTATATACCAATATACCTCTGAATAAAGGCCGGTTGGATTTTAGGCTCTTGAGCAACAACCTCCCTTCTACAACAGCATGATTTGTTCCCACTGCACAATTTAAACTATCAATTTAACCTCTATAGAGCAACAATCAACAACAGCATGATTTTGTTACTCCCAATGGGTGTTGGTTTGGAGAGGTTGCACTGTATATTCTTTTCTTTTGATAGCCTTTGTCACCAGGGATGGCCACATATTATTTCAAGTGTTTGTAATGATTAGCCCCTTACTTCTGTGTGTTCATATTCCACTGCAAAAATTCACATGTGTAGTGGATGTCCAGCTGGCTTATGGAAGGTCAATGGTTCTACCTAGGATATCTGCACCTTGAATATTGCTCGTCCATTGAAGCTGGAAATTCATCGAATAACCCTGTCTCTTTGTACACATTACCTGTCAATACTTGAGAAAAAAGACCTAATGAGATTCTATGTATTGATAAGATTTTACATGGTAACTTTTTGAATGACTCTATTTATTTATAATCATCTTGCTATAAAACGATGGTTAGAAAGTCATATTTTGTTTATGTTGGAGAACTTATTACTGGTAATCTACTTTTTCAGGTCATCCTGCTACATGGCTATGTCCTTTGATGGATAGTTCTAGTACAGATAAAAGAACAATAGATAACACATATACTGTGTAAGATATAAGATGGAAATCTCTCTTTGGTGTATATAATTATATGTCATTGTATTTATCGACATTGTGATATTCTACTCAAGTTGTCTGTGTGTTATGATGTCATTTGTTCTTCTTATGTTACATATAGCAAGGGCATTATAAATGCCCTTATTTGTGTGAATATTTTTGTTTTTTAATTTCCAAAACGTGGTCATTGACTAGAGCTAAGAAATTATGTACTTAGTTTTATAGATATCCATTTTTATGCGGAGTTCAGGATAATTTTGAAAATTCAATTTTGGTCATATTTTTCTTTATTTCTTTATGAAGATATTTAAACTGCTCCATGTAGATAGACCAATTTGTTTATTCTTTGTGGCCTATTGAATTTTCTGCAATACCTGTAACCTTTCAGTGCCCTAATTTGTATTGTTTGGTCATCATAATGATATTACAGGTATGCTAATGTGCTGAAGCGGTTCTTAATTTTGTCTGTTTATTGTGCCAATCTCATGAAGTATATCTAGCTCTACATTACACAAACTTTGTATTATACTACATCATGGAGAAAGTGCATTTATTTTGTATCTGTACTTTATTGTCTCACTTTTCTATTATTTATTTGGAGCTTGCATTGTTCATCATTAGTGTCAAAGCAGATGTGTACTTCAACATGCTTTTATGTTATTTCACTGTAATTTTACTGGTGAGGGAGTGTAATTGTATTATGTCATTCATCCATCAGACATGAAGCTGTATGTTTGCAATGTTTGCTATGAAAACAGTATTTTATCTTTAAAATGATTTTGCTTATATGTTGTAAGAAGTATTGGCAGAAGTCCACAATGTTTGGCTGAAATCTGATGAAAAATTAGTATTATTACTAGAATATTTATTTTCTCAATCACAGTTGCGACTGATGCATGTCACTATGGTTATTCCCAATGTCATTATCAGAATACAGCCATTTGATCAAATGTGATTGAAATTCATATACAATGAAAGTAAATAGATAGCGGTTAATTATTATTTAGATATATTGTATAATTATAAATAATTCAGACAAATTATTTGTTGTGAGTTTGGTAATCTAGGTATTTTTATTAACCCATGTAAATTATGTGTTGAATAAAACAATTAGATTTGAGCTCAAATTGTTATTCCACTTAATGATTTTAATCAATTTCTTTCTTTTTCACAAAACAAATAGTTGACAGCTAGCTCTTCAAGGTTTGTTTTTATAGCTTTTTAGGACTTTTTAAATGAATAAATTGATGAGTAAACCTGCACTATCCATGATTATCTTGACTCCTTGATATTCAACCATATGCTAGTCTTAGATATGTTATACATGTATTCATTGCCAGCATATACAACCAATCTGATATTTCTTGTTGAGGCTCAAAATCTGTTGTCAATGAACAAAACAATTAAGAATGCGCCGCAATGTGTCAAAATGTGTGTTTTCTGACAATACCCTAATTACCTTTATGATTATCTTCATTTGATTAGGGGCCTCTGTTGTTGAGTGGTTATAGTCCCTGACTGGTGATTACCTGCCCCTTACAGCTGTTGATGGTATGTTAACAGTCATATGAAAAGTGGACCTTGGTGCAATATGTCATTTACGATTATTGAATAACTGATTTTAGAATTGACTGATTCTATATGATACATTTTTGCACAAATAAATTGATTATATTGGCACTGATGCCTTATATATGTGTTATATTTCACAATCCACCAAAAAGTTACATAATTATATATACATGTATATTATAATTATATTTTTCTCAGTTAGTTATCAATTAAGTCCCATCCTGTTCATAAATAGTTGTTTAAGCCACTGGGAGCTTCTATTCATCTGTGTCATTCTGGCTTTAAATAACTTTTTACCATTAACTGAATTGACATTAGATATTTCAAACCTATTCAATGTTATAAATCATTCATCTGCTCACCAAAGAAATCCAGCTTAAGTGTGTGAAATGACTTAAATGAAATGACGAAATTTGATTCTTATTAATTTTGTATGCTTTTTGCTCACTCAGTAATTATATGTACAAAATGCAATGCTCTTAGTAGATTTTGGTAAAGAAATGTTTTCATGTATATTTTGTTGATTCAACTTTGACTGGATAGTTTAAATCAGTTACTGTGGCCTTACTTATTACAGTATTTTGTGTTGTTTTGTACTGTAGCTGATTATATTACGATAGCTCGTTATTGTATAGCATAAGTAACCAATACAATTAAATACTTTTTGATGTTTGTAATTCACGATCAATCTCTCAGTGTATTAGATTATCTTTCTCATTATAAGTCATGTTCATATACAAGTGAGAGGCTTTAATTATAAGTATTTTATTAATTTTTATCATTTCTTAACGGTCACTCATGTGTGTCTTTTAGAACTAACAGCACTGATGTATCTATATATGATGTTTTAAGTTGTATTGTTCTTGATATAAATATGTATTTTATTGCTTTGTTATTGTTGGAATTATTTAGAGACAGAAGTTGGAGCTTATTAAGTTGTCTATGGATTATTATTTTGTCATCTTCGAAATGGCATTATTGTAATTTTGTTAGTAAGGTCGTAACTCGTTAGATCATTTTTGCTTATATCGAAATCCATCTTATATCAAATAACGATAAAGGCCCAATTTTTATCCTTTTTATGCATTAGAAAGAAGCATGTATTTCCAATTTATTGCTCTCGACTTTTATTTATGAAAGTAGATTTTTGATTCCAAATATAATTTTCAACTATTAACTGACCTTGTAAATGTCAAACCAATTATTATACAGATTTTTTGCACCTTTAATTCCACCGAACACCTACACTCAGAAATTGATTTGTAATTATTGACAGCTATGTAAATATGTCTATGCTCGCAATTATTAAACTGATTCAAACAATCTGTTGATAAAGATGTTCATAAGAATTCGAATTTCAGCATTTTCATTGGCCAATTTTAAAATTTAACTTGGAATCAACCAATCAAGTGTGAGAGTTTTGAGACTGGTTTTAAAAGTTGCATCAATGACCTTCAGGCTTGCTCTTCTTATTGTTTTGAACTTTTAGGATTGATGTTTTGCATTTTGATTTCTGTCTGGCATCTAAAGAGATCTTTTATACTATCCTGATAATCAGAAATGGGGATTTTATTTATTAACCAAGGCTATATATGATTGGAATGTCTTGATCTATTGATTCCCACTTTCCCAGTAAGTTAAATGTCTTAATGTACGTATACGTATACGTTCTTCGCACTAAAACTTCTATGATTTTTTATTAGTAATTTTACCATGTTTTATGTAAATGTAAGGTTTTTAATTTGTTTTGTACATAATTGGTGAAAACTATTTTAACTTTTTAAGTTACGGTTTATTTTGTGAATGTATACCGGTACTTGGTTATTATTTTTAACCATTTGCTAAAGTTTCATCTAGTCTATACATATGTGTACTTTACAATAGGCTTGCCATATACTAGCACTTCAAACAAGTGAAGTAAAACAGCTAAAGATAAATCTTGAGAAGGAAATATTTTCTCAGCTGATTGTGACTTGAACTCTTTAGCTAGTTTCAGTCATGTTTAAACTGAAATTCTGTATCGTTAATTTCTCATTAGGGTGTTGAATCAGTGATGTGGTCTGTTTATTGAGAATTTACTGATTTCCTGTGAAAGAAGGCCATCCTCAGATATAATATTATGAACTTAGATACAATGTGACCTTTATTGACAGGTGGCTCTTATTCAGAGGTCATTTTGTTCTAATTAAGCAATGATGGTTTTTCATTCTCAGGGTGGCCTTTATTTGGAGGTGGCCACTAACACAGGATTGACTGTACCAGCTTCTCTCTGCTGTGAGTTTGAACATTCCATCTGGATTTCATGAATTTTGCTTTTGAGAAAGCTACCCAGGTTTACATCTGTGGTCTTCCACCACAGTCAAAACTGGAAGTCGCCAAATCATCTTGACTGTTGGTGCATTGTTAGACCCTAGTGAAAAAATATTTATCAGAAATTTTATTGCATTATTTTTATGGTATGTCTTTAATGAATAACTATTTAGGGCAGAATTATTGTACATTAAAATTATATATAAAATAATTATTGAAAAATAATAATGTTGTTTTCTTTATTTAAAGATGGTTATATATAACCAGTATTCTGATTGAGTTTACTTCATCATGTGTTAATATAATATAAATATCATATCTTATTTAATAGTGTTGTTATAATTTAATATATAGTATGGTAGAGCTTAAATATTTTGTTTTAAAAATTAATGTCTATGGACTGTCACAAATAAAGGGAAAATGCTATCATCATGCTTTGATGTCTGTCTGCGGTCATGTTGCGCAATACTGTATCAACATTGTAGGAATGTGTCTGTCTTTGATGTTATTTTATATATTTTTACACCTAAAAATAATAAAAAATGGAAAAAACTGAAAATAATATTTTTGTTGTATGTTCAGTCCTTTTGTGTTTAGAATGTGCTTTCTTGAACTATTCAATCTGTGAAATTTTAAGTATGATTACTCTACTGATTAAATTCATTTAAATGAATTACTTTTATTAGCTCACCAGAGCACGAATGTGCTCAGGGTGAGCTTTTGTGATCGCCCTGCGTCCATCGTGCGTCGTTACGAATACGTGGCGTCCATGTTTACTTAAAACAACATCTCCTCCTACACCGCTATGCCGATTGCAACCAAACTTGGCTGGAATGATCCTTGGGTGGTCCCCTTTCAAAGTTGTTCAAAAAATTAAATTTCATTAAAAATTCTGGTTGCTATGGCAACAAATTTAAAAAACTTAAAAATCTTCTTGTCTGAAACCACAGGGCCTAGAGCTGAGATATTTGGTATGTAGCATTGTCTAATGGAACTCTACAAAGATTGTTCAAATTATTCCCCTAGGGTCAAAATTGGCTCCGCCCCAGGGGTAACTTGATTTTACATAGACTTATATAGGAAATTTAAAAAATCTTCTTGTCAAAAACTACAATGCCTAGAGCTTTGATATTTGGTGTGTAGCATAGTCTAGTGGACCTCTACCAAGTTTGTTCAAATTATTGCCCTAGGGTCAAAATTGGCCCCGCCCCGGGGGTTTCTTGATTTATATAGACTTATATAGGAAAATTAAAAAAATCTTCTTCTCCAAATCACAAGGCCTAGAGCTAAGATATTTGGTATGTAGCATTATCTAGTGGACCTCTACCAAGTTTGTTCAAATTATTGCCCTAGGGTCAAAATTGGCTCTGCCCTGGGGTTTATTCTATTTTATATAGGAAAATTTAAAAATCTTCTACTCCGAAACCACAAGGCCTAGAGCTAAGATATTTGGTATGTAGCATTGTCTAGTGGACCTCTACCAAGTTTGTTCAAATTATTGCCCTAGGGTCAAAATTGGCCCCGCCCCGGGGGTCACTTGATTTATATAGACTTATATAGGAAAATTTAAAAAATCTTCTCCGAAACCGCAAGGCCTAGACCTTAGATATTTTGTATGTGGCATTGTGTAGTGGACGTCTACCAAGTTTGTTCAAATTATGGCCCCGGGGTCAAAATTAGCCCTGTCCTGGGGTTTATTCTATTTTATATAGGAAAATTTTAAAAAATCTTCTACTCCGAAACCACAAGGCCTAGAGCTAAGATATTTGGTATCTAGCTTTGTCTAATGGACCTCTTTTAAATCTGTTCATATAATGGCCATGGGATAAAAAACGGCCCAGATGGGTCACTTGATCTTACTTAGACTCGTATAGAAAACTTCAACAATGTTAATCTCCAAATGACCTTTTCTCCTGGTGAGCATTTATAGGGCCATCATGGCCCTCTTGTTATTGATAAGTCTGATTTGAAGTAGATTTAAAAGCATTTTCATAGATTTACTTGAAATCAGACTAGGCATTTAAATGATATATTTAAAGTCTACTTGTATACCTGTATACATCTTAATATTGGAGCCCATTTTATTTTAGCGATTTTGGCTGACAAATAAAGAACCCGCCAATTCAAGAACATCATAAAAACGCCAAATTTTACACCCGCAGAAATAAAGACATATACAGTATCTAACTGGTTAAAAGGCTGTGGCTGTTGTCCAGCAGTTAGTGTGCTGGAGTTGTAACCTGGAAATCTTGAGGTCATAATACCCCTATATTAAAATTTGACCAAAAAATTGTTTTCCTCAATAAAGGGAGAAGCTCCTTGTGAAAGGGTAAGTTAATACTGAAATACGGTCAAAATCAGAAAATTGGTTATTAAACAACTCAATTTATGAAAGATAACTTAATCATGACGTTATTAAAGCCATAAGCACATCAGGTTTAAGAAAATGTAGTTGTCACATATAAATATCCTCAATTTAGAATGATCAGAACAAAAATACAAATATCTTCTATCAATGATTGTTGAATTTGCCAACTAAGATGGCCGCCAAGGGAGGTAAATATTGTAGATGTGGGAACTATGTATACTGGTTAAAAATACGGTCCAGGAAAACTGGCAAGGTGAACCATCTGCAGTAAATAACTGAAATATTGTTGGAAAAAACAGCGTTTAAACCACTGAAATGAAATCTGTATATTTAACCTGTTATTATAAAATAGTTGCTCTAATGCGTCTTTAAATCATTCTAAATTCATGTTCAAGAAATAGTTCACAATTTTTAACATCTCTGTCAATGATTTAAGAACTTTCCTCATGAAAATGTGTCTTTTAGCTGGTAAGGGTATTTGGGAAAACCGAAAAAAACAACATTTACCGAAATCAAACCAAAAAACAAATTTCATAACCGAAAACAAACTGATAGATAGACAGACATGCTGATGTGGTATATGTGACTATTTTAATAATCAAATGTAATAATAGACCATATGGCAACATTCCAAAGGATAGCTTTGTCTTAAAACTAGAAGCCTAAGGGCAACATGTCGAGCCCCTGTTTAGCCAGCTTGTGATCTTGACCTTTGAACTACAAGTATGGGTGATATTCATGACACATCATTTCATTGAAGTAAACTTTAATACCAATTCATTTCAAAATCCTTGAATGCAAACAGAAGTTACAGCCCAGACAAGGAAAATATATTTGACCGAATGTGTAATCTTGACCTTTAACCTATGAAAATCTGGGTGTTGTGCAAGACACATGGTCTCATTGTATTATGGCAAGTCATTTTCAAATAATTCAATGCATAAGGGAGACACAGCCCTGACAAGGTGTATAATGATTATTTTTTATGTTTGACCTCTAAGTGTGACCTTGACCTTTGAGCTAGAGACCTGGATCTTGCGCACTGCACACCGTCTCATGACGTTTAACAATTATGCCAAGTTATCTTAAAAAGTTTCTATGCATAAGGGAGATACAGCTGGACAAGGTCAATAATGCTCATTTTTTATGTTTGACCTCTAAATGTGACCTTGACCTTTGAGCTAGAGACCTGGATTTTGCGCACTGCACACCGTCTCATGGTGTTTAACAATTATGCTAAGTTATCTTAAAAAGTTTCTATGCATAAAGGAGATACTGCCCGGACAAGGTCTATAATGCTCATTTTTGACGTTTGACCTCTAAGTGTGACCTTGACCTTTGAGCTAGAGACCTGGATTTTGCGCACTGCACACCGTCTCATGGTGTTTCACAATTATGCCAAGTTATTTTAAAAAGTGTCAATGCATAAAGGAGATACAGCCCGGACAAGGATCCGGACGGACACACTCACTCACTCACTCACTCACTAACGTACAGACACGCAACCGCCATTGTGGCGACTATGTCGAGCTCACCGCAGGCGGGCTCGACAATGATATTATTCAACTTTATCTATTTTCATTAACCAAGATACAGAGTTACTTCCCTTAGTTTTCTTAAAAATAACTTAAATTGCGAGTGGCCAGTATTACAGATAATAATTATTGTATTTATACTTGATTGTTATCAGCAACACCACAGTCTTTGTTGTCATCGAAGCAGCAGCAGTAGTAGTAGCACTTTTGTTTGTTTATATCAAGTTTTACATCCCTTTTCAACAGTCAGAGTCATATGAGGCAGACAGTTCACCTAAGCATTGCTCCTGGGAAGAACCAGTACTAGATGCCCATCCTCCATAAGCAACTGCCTACTTTCTCACATAAAGAGACATGGTCGGTAGCGGGGCTCGAACTCACGACCCTATCAGTGAGAGTTTACAGTACTTTGAAGTCATCGACCTGAACCACTCGACCACGGAGGCGGGTCAGTAATAGCACTATTGGTAATGATGAATGCAGGTGATTGCTAAATATGTGTTATTTTGGACATGTTAGATTGTTCTGTATTTGTAAAATTACAGCAGTATGTAAGTTTAAACATTTGCGTACTAAACATTACGTTTTTACTCAGGATAGATACAGTTATGAAACTTTTTAAGCTCTTTATGTAACCATATGAGATAATTATCAATGTGCTATTGTGTGTTGTGAACACTTAGGATGAGCACATAACAAAAAAACAACTATGTTATGATTAAACACATTCGTATAACAAACATGACAAAGAGTGAAAAACACGGAAATTACGATAATACAACATCATAGGTGTTCTGTACACCTGGGGTCTTCCTCCACTGTTGAAAGCAGGAAAGGTTGCTTAATGACACTGGCTGTTGTTGTGATGTTAAACCAGTAATTTCCATGATAAAATATTGGTTGTGTTAAAAAAAATGAAACAAATCTTGCATAAAAAACAACAGGACAATGAATTTATTTCATATTATTTTATTTCAAATGGAGGTGGAATATCTTAACATTCTCAATAAATAATGGATAATGTCGGATGAAAAGTTTTTGAGTATTCATACAAATAAACATTTTATGGACGGAACAAGACTAGACTGGCAAAACAGTCAACAAAACTATGTTAGAAGGCAAAAATTCTAAGCTAGAAAGGAATTGTCGTGATTTTGCCCAACAGTTCAACAAATATACAAAGGAATAATTTTTTGTAAGTTTTAATTAGAGCTTTCATGTTTATCTTTGACCAAATTTAATGAAGGTATCACGCTGGAACCAATACAATTACACTAAAATAACAGTTATGTTTCAGATCATTCCATTCGATACATATACCGAGGTCCCAGGATACAATATACCGAGGTCCCAGGATACAATATACCGAGGTCCCAGGATACAATATACCGAGGTCCCAGGATATAATATACCGAGGTCCCAGGATAGAATATACCGAGGTCCCAGGACACAATTTGAGATCATTCTCAAAGCTCAATCTCATATTTAACTTTCTATGCTTCGAAGATTAGAATAAAATAATGTTTTACATATATTCACACATTTTTCTGTCAGCCTAATTGACTTGTACAATGTACCTAAGCATTAAACAGTGAAATTTACAGATTGAGATTTGAGCTTCGAGACTGGTTTAATAACCAAGGGGCCAGTATATGGTTTTTACATGAGCAAAACATTATCACAGAATAAATATATTGCATCCAAATAGTAATAATTTCAAAATAAACTTTCATATCTTTAAGTTTTCTTTTAAATATATACAAAAGACAAAAAAAAATAATTATCTTATCCAATAATAGTAAGTAATTAAAAATTATCATTCAACGTTCCTTGATTGATACACTGTATAACTATCACAGCAAACTATAGCACAATATAATTATTTCAAAACAATAATATCATCAAATTAAAATGAAACAAAAACGTCAAAATTCATACCAATTTAAAAATTGTTTATATCATCATAACAAATTATTAAAAGAAAACAAATTTATACCAATTTAAAGTTGAAATAAACGGTCACAGGTGCATAAGTTCATATGTCAAACACCAGCTGACATCTCTTTCAAATCAAGAATCAAAGAGATGATTATCTAGCACATCAACATCAAAATACTAAGATGGAAACATTTAGTATCGCCAAGATGATTTGTAAATAAAAAAGATCAAAATATCTAAATAATAATAAAGCTGTTCGAGAAATACTTAAGATCAGAATTTAAACAAAAGAGTTAACATAAGTTAACATAATAACTAAGTGAACACACAGGTAGTATCAAATATATATAAGTACACATAGACTTTAGAGTGGGGTATCATTAACCCAACTACAATACCCACAGAGAAAACAGCTACCTGTAACACTTAATGATTTGTCGAGTAATGAATCCATAGCAATTACTTTCTACTTTACATTTAATAATAGACGATGAAGTACTTTAAATCAACAGAAAATACAGTCAAACCTGTGTTAACGGCCACCTCAGAATAAAGGCCACCCTGTGAATAAAGGCCATTCCTTTAAGGATCGTCACTGATTATTACAAAAAAATAAATTACCTCCAAATAAAGGTCAACAGTCAATAAAGGCTACATTATGTCTTTCCCAAGGTTGGCCTTTGTTCACAGGTTTGACGGTATTTATAAGGACAGTAAGATTCATAGAACAGGAGAATTAGAAAAATACAGGCCAATAAGGCCTATTTTAAATACTGAACATTTGTGCTATATTACATTGCTGGCACTAAAACTGTATCCTTCTGCACAAACAAAGTTTACAGTATATTCCTCTCGTATTAAATCAATATAATGCTTCATGGCTAAATCTTTGTACATTTCAACAAATAAATATTCACTCAGTAACAGAAGCAATAGTTAGTGTATGTTTGACATAAGATGAACCACATCATAATCCTGCCGTAGATTATCAACATATGGACGGAGCAAATAAATGGGCGGATATTTGTTGTAAAAAAGGCGGAACTAACAAAAATGGGCAGAGAAAATAAAAATAGGCAGAGCAAATAAAAACTAATGAGTAGAACAAATATACATAGATGGAGCAACAACGAATAACAGAAAAAGACTATGTCATGGAAAGAATAAACTATCACATGAATGGCAAGTACACAGCTGAAATAATCACAAATAGGCTTTACTATAAACACCAAAATTAAAACAAGAATATAATTTTTAAAAATAAATATAACACTAACACAGCTATGTTCAAATTTCTTTAAACAAAAAAATACACCACAACACAAGACCACTCTCAAACTTTGAAAATAATACAATCAACAAAATTCATGTGTGTAACAGTGTGCATCGTAATATAATTACTAGTACAGCACTATGGAGTTTAAATAGAAATCGTAAAAAAACAGACAATAAATACAATGAAATAATCTGGTTGTCTTAAAATGGCACAAATACATTTTTCATACTTGACTGAATATGACAACATCAAAATTAGAAAAAAAACACCAATAAATAAAAGTCTACCAAATTCAACCACTTTAATATGCATTATTTGACATTATATGCTACAAAAGAAGAACTCCTTTGGATAAAGACAAAAATTGTGTTATTCTATATATTGTTATTCTAAGGTTTGACATAACAAAATCATTTAATGTTATGACATAATAAGTACTAAGTAACATTAGCATCTATGTACAACATGAATGATATATTCTGAACATCACAGTACAAAATGAGCATTCACTGGGCCTTTGATCAGTAATTAGTTAATCATAACAATTGAATTATACAAGTAAGAACCAAGCATGTATGATCTTCAAATACAAATATCAGTCACATATAAATAACAGTCAACCATAAAAAACAACCACCTGTAATGAATAACCACTTGTAATTAACAGTCAACCGTACATAACAAGTTAACAACCATCTGTAAGTAACACCACTGGTAAATCAAGGTCACCTGTGAACAACAATGTCACAAGCTTATTGGTATGGAAGACCAAATTGATAGATGAATAAGGATGTAAGATAAATTGCATTAAATTTCATAGTATTTATAAAACGTCTCATGTTTGGTCTTTATTCAGTTTGTGACCTATTAAATGTTTATTATAATTGTATGTTATGTTACCATGTACCTATAAATTTGTGTACAAGTTACTGAATAAACTATGTTCTGTTCTGTACACAAATCCATACACTTTTAAAGTCCTTAAGGTGAATTTTGTTCACAGGTTTAACTGTAATATCATGATATTACAATGTGATCATAACTGGCAGGACAGGATCAATCAATGGAATAATTCACATATTGTTTTATTAATACTTCTTAATACTTAACACTAACAAAATGAATCAAAGAAGCTGTCACTTGAAAAAGTCACGAAATACACAGACAGTCCCAATCCATTTCATTCATGGTATAAAACATTGATTGCTAATTAGCTCTTCACGAATTCTATTCAACTCAGTTACCTAAATGTATCTAACACAAAGTAATACTAGATCAGAGAGCTGGTTCAGCCTCAAAAGAACTGACTTGATTTATTATCATTCACAAAATATAATTTCTGAGATCAACATCTGATCACAAGGCTATTTTGAACATTGTCAAAATTAACTTTACTTAACAAGAAATTCTCTGAGCAATGAAAACTATCATGTAACCAACTCCATGGTTTAAACACAAACCATTCTGTTACACACTAACTCAGTATATGTAATGATATTATTCCAATGGTTTAAACATGGTTAACAAACAAGAGTATCATAGAAGAAATGACTATAATATGGTGTATACATGGAACAAGAACGACTTTGAGAGGTTAATACTATTGGTCGTTTCACAGAAAAATAAAACAAAATATAAAACAAAAAATAAAACAAACATAGAACTGAGGCTAAGTTGTTTTCAAATAAGGTAGAACCACAGTCAGTAAACACAACAAAAGGTCAAAATCTAAGAACTTACAGTGTAACCCAATGAAATTAATTTAACAAAACATACAAACATTAATACTGCATTAACTAAAACCTGGGCTATACAATAACATGCTCAATACAAATTACACTAGAAAAGCAACTATATAATAACCAAACCATATATATATAAACTTACTGTAAACCAGGATGCATCTTGGCATTTTCCCTGCATTAAACTTTCACATATTTCAGGAGACTGTGAATCCCTCGAAACAAAACACTTCTGAATGAATACCTTGAATCAATACCATGACACGGCATTATATATACTAAATATACCAAAATGGTCATTTGCCTGGACAGTGGTCAAGGTGTATAAGTCAATGGTTTGAGTAGTTTTAAGGCAAGTTGTTGTTGATTGAATTTATATGGATATTGGTATTGGTGGTTGGTTTGGCAAGACGCCCTTACTTAGGTATTTTATGACACAAAGTAAAACCAAAATGAGGAAATGCATTGTTTGCACATCAATCAGTAACTAAAACAAACATTTCTGTGAGTATTTAACCACAGCCTTGAATCGTAAACAAGTAAAAATTCTGCCATAAACACAATAAATAAATAAACAACTCAGCATTCAAGACAATCTTCTCGTAGAGACAAATTTCGGCAGTTATATGCAAGAAAGAGATTGCCATGTTTAACTTCCATGAAAACTATGCGACCATAAATTTAAATTGTGCAAAATAATTTCCTGGTTTACAGTACAGAAGATAATTTCTACAAGGAAAAAATGTATACATAGTATAGAAAGGGTGCACAACGAATATGCATGTGTAAATAAGATATAAAGTTAAATAGGAAAAATGTATCCTGAGGTCCCTATCACAAACATTTTACCTAACAGACTGTAACAGCCATGATAATGTCTCATTCAAACATATTGATTGCAAGGTAGGATTCTCTCATCACTAAATGAGGTTCTTTGGAGGTTCTGAGAATAAAAAAGGGCAAAATTATGAAAAATTAAAACTAACGTTGTTATAATTATTAAGCTCACAATTTCGTTACAATAACTTATAATAAATTATTCATGAAATTTACCACTAAATATTTTATCATAAAGCATTGCTTTTACGCTTGAAATCTTAATTTAAAAAATATTTCTCAACCTGCTCCTAAATACTCCATACACTATGAAGCATGTGTTATAAAAAATTGAGCTAAACACAGATTTTCAAATTCCTACAAAGCCTTATAAATTTCAGTTTACATGGTTTAACATGCAAAAATGGTGTAACAAAAATCACAGGTTTATTGTCATTATTACAAAAACATAGTTCATACTATCATTAGAGCATAATTCCCTTGGTGCAACACCTCTGGATACTGATTCCAGACCTGTAGTATATAAGTACAGAACTATGCCACCACCGAAATTGACTCAGCTAATGAGTGCCGAGAATACTGGCAATTTTAAGGGGAACTGGTTCCAAGCAAAGATCAGCAACCCGTCTTTCTAACACCACAATTACACAGGAACCGTCCATGGACTCCATACTTCTTCCTGCATTGTGGACAACAACCATCTGAAGTTCGGGATTCAGTCTTTATTTTTGTACCACTCAAACCAAACCCATATGAGTCATCAACAGGTATAGTAAACGAAGGGCCAGAGTAACTGAAAAATTGATATACAAACAAATTTTAAGATCATGGATAGAGAAGAGATCACCAACATGTCTACATGTTAAGTTAACAGTAGAAAAAGCATTAGAAATCAAGAAAAATAACATATTTTAAGACTAAGGATGGCAATGAATATCTATCCAATTGATAAAAATATTTGAATCCAAAATCAGCATTGGAAATATTCCAAAATAAATGTTAAAACATAGATTTGTGGCCATGCTTTGATATAATGTGAATCGATCAAAGTCAATAAATCTTTGTTGATTATATTCCCAACCAAGCCCTTTGTGTTGTAAGTTTGTATCTATTAAGTTGATAACATCATCAACATTGTATGTCCAAATATGGCAAAATCTTGCAGAACTTAAGTTTTATCATAAAATCTTAATAGACGACAAGTACTATGGTTAACAGACCTTAATTGTAAGAGCAAAATGAACCCTTAAGAAATTTATAAATTAAAGTAAGATTTAATTTCCCTGTAAAACAAAAGGAGGCGTCCATGGTTGAGAAGTTATCGTCTCTGACTAGCCATCACTTGCTCCTCACTCCTGTGAGTACAAATCAAGCCTGTGGCCAGATCTTACATATGAGGAAATTGTCCATCTAGCTTAGGGAAGGTCCATGTTTCTACCCAGGCATACACCTAAAATCATCCTCGACAATATTATTGCTGAAAAAGATGCCGAATGACCTGGCTGCTGGTGCAAAGCTAAACCCAGATAAAACCCAAAGAGTTCAACAAATTTACTAAGCTAATAAAATACATACTTTTCACCGTATGTTGGCATGTATTTACTGGTTCCTACACTTCCTCTACTAGTTGCCCCAGTTCTTGCTGTATGGGAACCAGCTGTAGAAAAACTGGGACCAGGAGACGATGATTTGTCTGAAACATAGAAAATACTAGGGCATCATAATTGTGACTTTCCTTTAAATAACTGAGACACTGTGTATTTCTTTACATAGAATAAAAAGTGATCAGGTACAGATATAATTAAGAAGTAACAATGAATTGTACATTTTCTAAGTAATTATGTATCAAATACATATATTTTTACTAACATAGTTATATAGCAATACAGCATATATGACAAGTCTAACCAATGACAATGTAAATACAAACCTCTGTGTGAAAAGGAAGCATGGAGTCCTGTACCTGAGGCAGCACCAGGCTTATCTGAAAACATACATAATTATATGAGTACTGTCAACATAATTATATGAATATGGTCAACACAATTATACGAATACATTCAACATAATTATATGAATACTGTCAACACAATTATATGAGTACTATCAAATTGATACAATTATATGAATACTGTCAACACAATTGTATGTGTAATACTGTCAATGAATATACAGTGAAACCTCTCCAAAGCAACACCCTTTGGGAGTAGCAAAATTATGTTGTTGTTGAGAGGTTGTTGCACTGGAGAGGTTGAATTAAAAGTTGCACTGTGAAGTAGGAAAAATCAAGCTGCTGTTGAACAGAGATTGTTGCTCAAGAGAGCCACTCTGGAGAGGTTGTACTGTATATATTTTTGTGTCCAACCCAGACCCCAGAGTCCACATTTCAAAGAGACACAGATAGTAAGGCCATCAAAATATATGGCCTGTTCAACAAAATTACAGTGCAATTAAGTGATAACTTAGAAATTTGTGTTTTATGTTTAAAGTCATGAACACTGGTTCTTTGTCATCATCAGGATTTAAAAATGGCATTTCAATAATTGATAACCAATTTTAGCATTAGACAAATAGACATAATTATATGCATAGTTTGAAGAGATATATCAGACACTACTTATTAGCAATTCACATTTTTAGGTTTATGTTAATGCATTGTCCAGTTTTCACATTTGTGAAAACTTTGACGACATTTTGGAAAACAATGTATTTTTTTATTTTGATACATGTAGTACTGGACTGAACAAAATCCTGAAAAAAAAGTTTACAGACCACAAGTTCTTGAGTTCAAAACCAGATCACAGTACATGTTCTCTGTAATATAAGATCCGTTGAAGACAATGGGTCCAAGGTCATTCATCAACTAAAGGTCTGACTGATCCTTTTACACAAACTATGTAATTAAAATACACCACTACTTACTCATAGTTTCACGTTTATTGTGTACACCAACATTTGGATAGCTATCAAAATGACTTCTAGGAGACCGTGGAGTGTCAGACTCAAATTCCTCTGATGATGCATTTCTTGGCTTTGGAATGTGCTTTGCGTACTAAAATTATAGTGACATATATCTATAAAGTACCCTTAGACACACATGAAATAAAATACACAAATGATTATTAATGACCACTACTATTTGTCCATATTTAAAGTATCAACAGACAGCAATGAGCCATGATAAAGGCAATAGCGAGAAAGAGGTGTTTGCCAATAACGGATGCCCCCTAAATGTTATTGATTGAATGACTGCACCGTTGACCGTCAAATCTCAAAATCAGTTGATGATAAACCTCTAGTCTGAGCACTGTAGGCCAAATTGTTCTCCAATTATTTCTAGTGATTTCTAGCTTTGGTGCTGAAAGTCTATCTGTGACATTGACCTTTAACCTCAAAATCAATACAGGTCATCCACATGAGATGACCAACTTCCTTACCAAGTTTTAGAGCCAAAGACCAGATCAATCTTTTGTGAATGATCGGATAAGGCCTAGTTATGAATGTACAGTCTAACATGTGCCGAGCAATATACCCCGAATCTTCAAAGAGGGGCAAAATAAATGCTGTGATTTTCATTCACTTATTATAAAACACAAGACAGAAGAGTAACATATAACTCATACAATAACAAGATGTGTTTCAAAAACACAATGCCCCTCCGGGTGCCTTTTAACTTGAAAATTCACAAAATAAACAAAGGCCATAATTCTGTCAAAAATGATCGACTCACAAAACCCGGAATATATGTGTGGGGGTTTTTGGTAACAATAAGTCAGTGAGAGTTTCGTCAAAATCCCATGAAAAATGTAGGAGTAGTATCCTAAAAGAAATGTACAATTTTTTTAAACACCATGACCTTGTGACCTTGACCTTTGACCTACTGATCTGAAAATGGCCAGGTCCTGTAGAGGTTGTCATGAGGAACCTACATATGAAGTTTGATGAATGTAGGTGCAAGCGTTTTGATTTTATAGGCAAGGTTAAAGTTTGGTACAAACAGACAAACAGAGAGACCAAAAACAATATGCCCCTGATCTATCGATACGGGGGGCATAAAAATACAGTAAGACATTTAACTTAGAAATCAATTAAAATCTTAGTTTTTTACTGAACAGTAATAACCAGCCAAAGTATGATCTTGAAATGTTATATATAAGGCCATACCTGTTTAGCTTTCTGATTTTTACTGCCAATATCTCTAGAAGTTTGTTTGGCAGCAGGATTCAATGGTGCACCATGTTCTTTGGTCCATTTCTCACAGAATGGTATGTGTTGTTTAGCTGTGGGATGACTAAAACTACGTCCACACCATTTACACTTGATTTGAGCTGAAATGTACAAAAGAATCATACAACTTATGATATACATGATAACAGGGTAACACTGACAAGACTTGTCTCGGGACAAGGTCAAGTAAAAAGTGTCTTGCCATCACAAACAGTCTAAACTAGTCTAATTAGACAAACCAAGTTCCTTCTCTTGTACTGGAATTTTGCATTTTCATTTAATATCCAAAAATATTATATAAAATGACAAATGATGTGTGATCAGTTATACAATGCTACCTCAACAAATCAGAGTAAAATTAAAATCAATTGTATGAAATCTATGATAATTGTGCTTTAATTAATATCAATTTGAAGAGCTTCTGAGCATTGTGAAGTACAATGTTTTTATTCAATTGCCTGATGCAACATAATCATTTCTATCTTAAACCGAACACTAAGTATTTAAACCAATTATACTGTTAGTCTGCAATAACAAACACCATTTTATCAGAACAGACACAAAAGTCAATGAGAACTAGTTTCTATGTTTATTAGTTCCAGATGTAATATGATTCATCTCTTAATGTGCATACATATTTTCTGTCTCCAACATATAATGTAAAATAAAAGGGACTAGCAGATACTCATAAGAGCTATAGGGCAAATATAATGAGTATTTTCAGTAATTGTTGCATTAATGAATTATGTAGTAAACCAATGAAGTAAAGATATAGAAGTGTTGTACAATGCACTAGATACATTATTAAATAAAACTAGTGTACAAATGGCATACTATACAGCGATGACAATGCCAAGATTTTATCCTGGGTATAATATTTTTACACATACACTATATAAATATGACGTGCATCCACTTTGCACAAAGAGCGTGAGAAAAAGCAGGTGTTTTAAACAAAAACCTGACAAACAGGTGTTCTCATTTTGTTAACCTGGAGCACAGCAACAGTACACAGTATATGTAACTTTTTACCTATTCTATGACAAGTCAACACAATTGTGTACAGCAAGGGATTTTTTCTTTATCCTTCCAACAAGACATTTATCAGACATTGAGCATGTAAGACAATATTAAAGTGACAATAGCATCAATCTACTAAATCAGAAGTGATAAGATGGTTCTCTGTTGCAGCCCCTTTTATAGGGAAATATGTGATTTAGAAAGTTCAAAGACAAACAGTGCAATCACAAACAGGATTGTCAATAGAGCCAATTAAAAATCCTGAAAATCATATGCGGCCGACCATTTTTGCCATACAAGAGGCCGTCAACCACATTTTTTTCATGTTTTAACTCAGCTTGTATTAAAGAAAATCTTTCAGAGCAGATTAAATTGACCATAACTTTGCAAATTCTTGAGCTATTTACATCAAATAACTTTTATTTTGTTCAGAAATCATAACTCTATCAGGATTCAGGATATATCCAGAATACTGTCACCTCTGGTTATATTATACTGAAACCAAAATACAGGTCAGAATGTTATTTTTTATCGTAAAAAGATTTTCTACAAAAGGCAAAAAAAGGTGGGTAAAGGGCTTCTTGATGAGGAGGTAGTGTTAGTGCAAAAGAGATTTTTTATATTTATAAATTATAGAAGTACATAGATATTAGTTCAATACTGAAATCAATAATAAAACATACGAGACAAAGAACCCATATAGAGAAGGAACTTTTGACAGACATGGACTTACCAATACCAGCAAAAATAATACTGAGTAACTCTGATTTTCACAATGTATTAATTGATATTTGAAGCAAATGAATGAACATAAACATAAGCAGCATTTTAACACTTATTTTTAACAGATCTGTTTCAATGAATCATCCCTCGACATGAAATGTCCACTTATAAGTGATTTCAACACACACATTGTTAAGACAATTATTTATTCAGATCCATACAATGAACTTACCAATTCCATCCTCTTTGTTCTCCTTCATTGTGTCTTTAGTAGAAGGAGTGGTAGCAGAGCTATATCTTCGTTGCGTAGATTGTGCCGCCTGTTTGGCTTTACGTATATTTTTTAGTAATTCTTCATGTGTCTGTCGCCAGTCACCAGTCTTCTGGGGGTACTGGTCTTCATCTGGACTCCCCATACCATTAAACATACTGTTGGTGTCTTTTTCTGGTTTAACACTCTCTTCATCATCACTAATATCAAATCTACCTCCTTGACGAAGAGCACATCCTGGTTCATGGACCGACTAAATATCAAAAGAATTATGTGAAGAAAATGTTTGAAAAACTAGAAATATGTCCATAAGACACAGATGCCCCCACTCTATTATTCTAGTAATTGTACACTATGTGTGATACAAGATTTTCATATAGTATGTAAAACCGAAATAAAAATTCAAGGGCAGATAACTCCTGAGTATTCAGCCTTTGACAGAGTTAAAACCTTTATGCACAACTTAATAATTATGCTGATAAACATTTCTGCATAATTTCATAACTCTGATCCTGATACGTTTGGAGATATGTGTGACACAAGACTTTCAGACAAACAAACAGACCGATGCGGACAAGGGTAAACCTCAGAGTGGGGGGCACAAATAAACAATAAAAAGTATTTTCAAAATAGTCTTTACTTCTTTCTATCTGATGTAAGGGGTGACCAAATTTACATTTGTTCAAAACTGATTTTAATTGTGTTTGGTATCCTTTAGAGGGTCACTTCAAACACAGGTATTAATCTTATTTACAACTCAAGTGACCTGCCAATGTTGATAAAATCTTTTAGAATTTGAGATGCAGTATCATCTTTGGAGCAGACTTTAATTGATTGCAATAGGACTGTTTTTTATACCACAACTTACCAATTGACTAAACGGCATTCTTTTATGGCAATATGTACATTTGAATAATCTGCTATCCATGTCATCTGGAAGGGATGTATAAGAATAACATACAGTATTATGCATAATGTTTATATAAAAATGTTCTTAAATAGAAAGTGAAACAGTAATATATATAATTTTATGGAAAATTTGGGGAAAAAATAATGATAATTTAATATTTCATTATTTCAAGTAAGCATATTAATAACAGTACTGCTAAGGATCAAGCATGGATAGACAATGTAGATTTAACCTCTTGAGCTATGATTACCGTCAAACCTGAATCAACAGACAACAGTCATGTAAATAAGGGCCACAATGTAAACATAGGCAAAAAAACTCAACTAAATCGTGCATAAAGGCTATACAACTTAACAGCTATATAAAAAATTGTTTGTTTCTTGTTACATGCTCATTAGAAATACAGTAGGTAGGTATAGGGAATTTTCTTTTTTTATTCTTGAAAGCATACAGAAAGGTAAAACATGCAAGATAGTGGATGTACCAGTCCTCTAGCCTAATAAAAAGTCAAGGTCTGACCCTTAGGGTAAACAATAGGGTTAGGTGGATCAGGTAACCAGCAACAAACAATTTTTTATGCCTAATCAGTGATCACCATATAGTAGCTTTAATCATTCTAGCCAATAACCAGGGTATAACAGAACAATAGGGAAATGTGCTCAATGACATCCAAGATCATGGATATGCGTTGTCCCGGATATGCGTCTTAATCAAATGCTGATCAGTTCAATGCTTCATCATAATTCTCTCATAAAATATCTGGTTATAACTATAAGATTATTGGATGTTACTTATATAACCACCTGTGTGCCAAAAGCATTATTATTCTACAAGATGATGTAAATAGCAGCAGTAATTTCAGACAAATTGTTGGTATCTATCAGTAGCTCCAGGATTTTGGATGTGGCTGGAGGGGGGGGGGGGGGGGGGAGAGGCTGAGAGACGTACAGAGTTATCTTACTGATTATGAAAATAACTACGCATGATTTATCTAAGTACATACCATCCAAACTGGTGACAAGGATAAAAGATGATTCTATGAAAGCAATGTAAGAGTTTGAAACCCATCCAGATAAAAATGCATGTATCAGGAATCTGTCTAACTAGCTTATGAGCTTATGGTAGGTCAGTGTGTTCACCCCGTTATACACCTGGGCCCTTCATCCATCATTAAAGCAGGAAAGTCATCAAATAACCCTGGCTTGTAGGTAAGACATTAAACCCCAGTGAAACAAGAGCTTTGTCACAGAGGTGACTAATACCCCCCCCCCCCCAGCCACTTTGACACTAAGAATGTGGTAGTACACTATACAGCTAATTTCAAGGGCAGATAACTTTAGAATGTGTGGATCACTGGGCATGAAAATTGTGTCTTGCACATTTACGTTTCATATTGATAACTAATTTCAAGTTTCAATTCAATCCCTTGAAAAATGTGCAAGAGGTTTGCTCCACAAACATTTATGAACTAAAAATGACATTTTACACTAATAGTATATGGCTTTAAGTTCAAGGGCATGAAAATTGTGTCCTGCACATCTATACGTCATGGTGATAACATATTTCTAGTTTCATTGCAATCTCTTAAAGAATGTGGAAGAAGTTCGCTCCATAAACTTGTGATATTGCATGCAGACAGACGGACGGACGGACCAACAGAGTGACTCCAATATACCCCAACTCAAACTTTGTTTGCAAGGTTATAAAAAAGAATCGCAAGCACATCAAATTATCCTGTTTGATTTCTATGTCATAGAAAAAACATATGCTCACTAGAATTTTGAATAGAGAGGAAGAGAGGTCAGTTGGGGGTATCAGCATCTGCCTATTATTTCTATGATTATAATATGAACATATGGCACTATAACAAGCTAACTGACAAGTCTCAGATAGATCTCTCATGCAGCAACATGCTAAAAACTATCAGAATGCCAAGATACAATATTAACAGAACAAACTGTATTAAGATAATATTAAGAATGTACAGTGATAATGTGGCTGTTAAAAGAATACATAATCTTGCATATGAAGGTGAGTGTATCAGGTAATAGAAGTCATGCAAGGAGAACAAGTGTGCTAAAGATAGAATCAGGGTAATAAATATCCCATTATCATAAACACAGGTTTTTTGATAAGACAAATAGTAAATTAACATCTAGACTTCTTCTTACACTTGATACAAGTATACCTAAAATAAACTCTTCAGTTTAATTACCAACAATTTATCAGATTGCATGTCAATCTGATCCGTGACCCTTGTGGAAGGAATTCATGAAGTCATTAATTTTTCTTGGACATTTTTAGCATACCACATTTTGTACTTCATGAATTTTTCTTGGACTTTTTTAGCATACTACTTCATGAATTTTTCTTGGACTATTTTAGCATACTACTTCATGAATTTTTCTTGGACTTTTTTAGCATACTACTTCATGAATTTTTCTTGGACTATTTTAGCATACTACTTCATGAATTTTTCTTGGACTATTTTAGCATACTACTTCATGAATTTTTCTTGGACTATTTTAGCATACTACTTCATGATTTTTTTCTTGGACTATTTTAGCATACTACTTCATGATTTTTTTCTTGGACTATTTTAGCATACTACTTCATGATTTTTTTTCTTGGACTATTTTAGCATACTACTTCATGATTTTTTTCTTGGACTATTTTAGCATACTACTTCATGAACTTTTCTTGGATTATTTTAGCATACTAAAACACTACTTCATGAATAGGTAGTGAAATATGAATATCTTTTAACAGGGGCGAACAAAAAGAGTGAACAGAGAAAAAGTATATAAACATTTACATCAGTTACTGTATTAAACTGTGTAATACTTTTTGTTAAACAAATATGGCCGTATAAATGAGTTCATGATTACTACCAGTGTTTTACTGTGATAACATTAATTTGAATTTTACTAACAATGAAGTTGTCCAAATAATGACAAACTAATATTCTTATTAATTTAGTCAAATTTGTAAATATCAGTGATGATGCTTTTAAACAATCCTTTGTAATTTGTCAACAGTAAACAAAAGCATTCATATAACCCAAAGCTAGGAGCTTATTTAATATTTAATTTCAGTTCCGACTAGAATTCTGAATGGTAGAGTTATTTTCAATATCCATTTATAGTTTGGGTAGTACTTAGAAAACTTTACTTAAACACTGTACTTCAATAATTCAAGGTATGCAGCAAAACAAACAGCCCCTCCCCCCCCCCGTTTAAGTCGATTAAATATAAATGACTGAAGATTATATTTTAAAAGCAAAACAAAGATGTTCTTTTACCAGTTGTGTATTTCATCACTGATGAAAATTTCTCATGCAAAAGAAGAGAAGAAAGCTAGTCTACATTTTCTAGGTGAACTGTGGAAAAGGTGAGAACTTGTTCATCATGTATTATACATTATACATACATCCCATGAAGCCTGTCAAACTGGTATGAACTATGTTCCAGAGTAAGTAATATAAAGGCTACAAACAGCTGATCTAGTGTACACACAGATGTTGTCAATGAAAAACTTACATCTGAAAAATTGTGCAAGAAAAAGCTTAGAATTTGTGTTGATCAGAATGATACAATCTAAGAACAGAGAAAGTACCTGCAGGTTTTGATAAGTGTTCTTAATTAGAAGTGAGTGAGTGCACTGTTGTTCAATTTATCCAAGGGCAGAAAGTATGGGATTAATCTGCATACCCTAACACCTCGATATTGAGACAAAAAATCAGATACAACATTAAAGAAGTCACACTATGAAGTCACACTACAGTTTTATAAAGATTTTAACAATATACATGTAGTCCCTAATTCCAGATCTAAGTCACAGAGAGAAGGTTTAAAGATCAGTTTGAAAAAAGGAAGTCAGTACATAGTGAGGTAGTCTGAATATTACAGTGGCTGCTACTAGTATACATGTATATGAGTTGATGGAGTATAATCTATATGACCTCTATGATAATGATTATTCATCTATCTACTACTATGTAGAGTATGATGCACGACAATGGAATAACATACCATCATCAGACAAGTTTGCAGAACCATGATTTAATTCGGTGAAATATGTTCCCTTAGTACTAGCACTCTGTCTAGTATCTGGACGAGAATCACGCGTAGTAAACAAGTATTCTGGATCTAAGTCCTCGGCGCCTTTTTCATGGGCTACATTTCGTTTACGAGGAGGTCTGGAACGATTTGTGTTAAATGAACTAGGCGTGCCTGTCAAAATCAGAACACAAAACATTCAGGTTAATAAGCACTACATGTACAAATAACAGGGTCACAAATCTTTGAAATTATTAAACAAGTCTTCTTAATGTCATAACTTTTCACTTCGTAAAAACAGTTTTATTTCCTTCAAAAACTAGTCTTAATAAATCAAGCAATATTTGAACAATTGAACAACTCCCAAATTCCTTTCCAGAACAGTTTCTGAACTCAAATCTCAATTGAATTCTCAAAGCATTAATGACTGAAGATAGAACTCTTAAATGTTTAAATACATATTCAGGTCAATTATACAGTCAGAATATTGTATCATAACATCATTATTACTCTAAGTACAATGTATCAGATCAAAGTAAACTTACAGAAACATAAAAAAGAGATATGAGATTTGAGCTTGGACACTGATCTCAAGTTTTATAACTTCAAACCCATGATCATATAGTCATGCAGTCATGCAAAAACATCAACAAGAATGTCTGACTCTCAAGTTCATTACAGACATAAATGCAAGGTTCATGCAGGAGTGTATTGCACTCAGGTTGGAAACAATTAAACAAAAAGGACATTTCTTTATAAAAATGTCCATCATCTCTCTTTAAACAATATCTGACAGCAAATCTTAGTTCAAGTTTCTCCAGATAATTTACTAAACATCACATACATGACTATTATGTGGATCCTCATACAATATTTTACCCAGTATAAACAAATTCAGGTGAGTGTACAAACTCATGACAGTCAGTCTAAGTAAGTAATTGGATTGTAATAAATTTAATCTAATGGCTACACCAGTTAATCACATGTTTAACACAGTATGGTATCTTTTTAGTGGGACAGAAAACATCAAATATCATTTAAAAGTCAACCTAGTGAGCCTGCAGTTAATTACTAATATTTTTATTAGCCAATAACCAGAGAACTTACATATGTACATACATGTACATAATTATTGCCTGTACATAATTATGTATAGTTAGGTCTTAAATCTCTGATTCACACAACAGTTTGTCACAATGACACAGTGAAACAAGGTTGGCAAAGTCTATAGATACTGGTTAAGTTAACAAACGATACATTTACAAAACAGAAATGGGATAAAATGAAATTCAATTGACATTTTGATTTTTGTTTTTGTTTATATCAAGTCAAGGGGCTCAAACCCATGACTCTATCAGTGTTTGAAATACAATTAAACATATCTGGGAGGTCTGTTCCAATCACTACTTCAAAGACCTAATCAGCTAATGGATGCCAATTGTATAAGTTACTAGTATCAGCTTTTACATAAATTGATAAATTAGCCTTAAGATGATTTGATTTTAGGCTGTGGCTTATTGAATTACATATACAGGATAATAAACAATGATACAAGACTGGAAATCTTTCCCAAATCCTGAAACCAGAATAAAATTTAAATGGATCAAACTTACTAAATCTGGAATATTCTGCGAAAGGATCAGGAGGCTCAAAGAATGCAGAGAATCCGAAAGTTCCATTGGGTACTTCAGGACCCATGAAGAATGCATCGAAACTCATACCTAGATCATCAACAAAGGATTTGAAGGCAAACGAAAAGTTCGCTCGATGTGGTTCAGGATCAGGTATATCATAAAACTGATCAGTATCATCTGGAGCAGTCCATTCATTAGACCAAGGTCTCCTAGGTCTCGAATGGGTGGATGATTGTTGCTTCTTTTTTGGCTTTTGTGTAGGTTTTTTATTATGAGACTGTTTCCCATGGGCATTTCTGTATGAATTCCTTCCTTCATCATCAAATGATCCAAATGTTGAATGTTTATACCTATTTTCCTGTTCACCAAATTTCTTTGAGTGTTCTTCAAAGTTTCTAGCATGCTCTTCAAACTTTCTTGAACTTTCCCCAAATTTTCTGGACCAAGCACTCTCGTCATTATGTCTATCTCTTGTCTCAGATTTGTATGAATCAGAATATCCATTGGTTGAACTTACTTTAGTTGTTTTCCTCAAAACTTCCCTTTCATGAATCCCTCTTCTATCCTCATTTTTCAATACTTCATATGCACCAGCTATCTCTTTAAACTTTTCTTCTGCCCCAGCTTCTCTATTCTTATCTGGATGAAATTTTTTGGCTAGATTTCGGTAAGCCTTTTTAACATCATTCTCAGAACACCCTGGTTTGAGACCAAGTGTATGAAAGTGGTTTTTCGTCATGTTTTATTGATTATGGAAAAGAATATTTCAGCTTTTAGATCACAATTCTTATTACTGATTGTTTCAACAATAAACATAATTCTTATTAATGGTTCAATCCAGTAAAACTTAATATTTATTGAATGACATCTATAGTATGGATTTTAATACGCCCCTACTATTTTTATCTGCCATATGCCTTCACTTCAAACACTTTCCATATATGAACTGAGACAATGTTTGAACGATTTATCACAGGAATGAGGTTGACAGACCGTTTTTGTTTTATATTACAGCATAACATTGAGGATAATGGAAGGTTGATCAGTCAGAGGGAATGGTTTTATTTGGTCAGTGTCTGCTTCTGTGGTCCTATGGGTATCTGAAAAATAATATTAAATAAGGTTACTAAACAATTCTGGTTATGGTAATAATATTCATTATTGTATAAAATGAGTAAAACATCCATGATAAATAAGTTATACTGTTATAATCAGGGGGGGGGGACAATATATACACTATATTAACAATAATGTGCAAGAAATGCAATTGAATAAAACTGAACAAAAAATGAAGTGAATAGTCATAAAATATGATGTGCAATACAGTACAACCTCTCTTGAGTGGCCCTCTCTTGAGCAACAACCTCCCTTCAACAACAGCATGTTTTCCCACTGCATGATTTTACTATTAATCTAATCTCTCTAGAGCAACAACCTCTCCATAACAACATAATTTTGCTACACCCAAAGTCTTAAGGGTGTTGCTTTGGAGAGGATGCACAGTAATTAATGTAATAATCTTGTGATAAACCTTGTGAAACATGATCATGTAGCAATTCTGACAGGAACCTAATATTCTCAACAAAGGATCAAGATGGTATGCATAACCAAAATGGATATCTACCTGTACTTATAAGTCAATTAAACTGGACAAAAACAGACCCAGTCAACACAAAAACAAGCAAATTTGCCTAAAATCTTTGTCAAAATATTGCAGTATGTCACTTTAGTAAAAATAAAGAAATATATTTTTCCTACCAAACTATCCAACCCTAGATGAATTGGGTCACAGGAGGGGAAAAAATAATATTTTATTTCAGGTCTTATGACAAATGGCACTAACAAAAAAAACGACTATTATATATATAATTTTCAAAAACTGACGGTTATTCATATCTTTATATCTAACTAATGCTGAAACAAACTAACTAGTGCCTTTTATTTTTAATAAAAATGATATACAGGGTGTTGGTCAATATCTCTTTTTCTCAGGTTGCCAAGTACTGATATACTGACCTCACTTAGAGACAATACAGTTCAACAATATATTATACAAATAATAATTCATGCAATCAGGGTATGATGCAGTAAAACTTTATCTAATCAGTCCTACACACTGAGGTATCCAAAACATATTCATTTTATCATAAGAATAATAAATCTATCCATGAAACTCTGATTGAAAATGTTACATACGATATTACCTGTCTGTATTATCTAAATAGCCAATAATACAGAAATATTTCAGAGATATTCGGATTATTTATGTTGTTAAATATTTTAGATGGTTTCAGCATTTCAGTCTGTGAAATTAAGGTTTGAAATATAGTTTCCCGAAACTGAAAATTTTACTGCTTTTCATTTGATTTGTTAATGAAAAGTTGGTTGTCTAAACCAAAACTTTGGTTGTCCGAATGAAAAATTGGTTGTCCCGGACAACAGGACGACTGCTAATTTCTCAGAGTGGCATTTCCGTAATGTGCTCAACAGACATATCAAGAGTTCTCAATATAAGTCTAAGGCCATGTTTTTAAGGACATACCTGACAGTTTCCACAATTTTACACTTAGGCAAATAAAAAGGTATAGAGAGAATTTTTAAAACTTTGCATGATCATAGTAAATGATAATAGAAAAATTGTTAAGCAAAAAAAAACTGGGGTCGCGGTGCTCTTTCTTGAGTTATCTGCCCTCATCTTATCTTTTATCTTTTTGACTCATTTTAGGTCATTTCAAGGGCAGATAATTCATTATGTAGGAAAACAAGGTGGCATGTTATGTGCAAACAACATGTGCAAACAACATTAAAACACTGTTCAACAGACCCTTTACCTTATTGACCTTGGTGATGTTCCAGATGTATATGAAAAATCCAACTACAAGGCTCTTTGTCAAATCATTGACAATTTGTCAATGAGGCAGAGGTTTTCTAGCAACAGAGATAAGTTTAACTGTTTATTGACAATTTGAAATCAAACATTCATACAAGATTTCCAGAGAACCAGTCGAACATTTTATAATCACATGATATGTTGTTTAATCCAAAACGTTACCCTAATCAGGGTAGGAACTTGAATACATCAGGGCCCTAGCTGCACTTTAGGGGAAGGGGCCCGGGGCCCTCAGGTAGGGGAATTTCGCGTCATTTTAAGGAAAAAGGGGAATTTCGGGGGAATTTTTCAACTGCCTTAAAACTGTGCAATGATCATTTAAGCTTAAAATAGCTGTATCTAAATATACTACATACATAAAATATACAATTAATCAAAGGTTAATAACTAAATAACGACCATTTAAAAAAAAAATTTTTTTTAAATATATAATTATATATTTTTTTAGGGGAATTTTTATCAAAAATAGGGGGAAAAAAGTATATTATTTTAGGAGGGAATGGGGCCGGAATTCGGCCCCAAAAAACGTCAAATGAGAGCCCTGTACATACATCACTGAACAACTGGAGATGTAATTGCAACACTATGAAACTATCATCGACCAAGAGAGAGTCAGGAACCAGTTAATAACATTAAAGTTTTTAACTTTGTCATACAAGGCCACACTAGATTTTGAAGGGTTTATTGAATTTCTATTAAATGATTATGCACATGTGTACCCTGATCTTGTTAAGATAGCAAGCATGTCTCTTGTAATTCCTGTTTCTAGTGCACCCTGTTTGAGGCGCTCTTCCGAGCATAATCATGATAATTAATTTTCTTAAAAATTAACTTCAATTTATTAAGTTAGAAATAGACTAAATCTTGAAAGACAGAATAGACTATTGATGATAAATCAAAATGTTCTGTTGAAATAAAGACATAAATCATGAGAATTTGCCATTTTATCAGTCTGTGAAATTTATAAGTTTTGAAATTGGTTGCCCGAAACTGAAAATTTAACTGCTTTTTATTTGATTTGTAAATTAAAAGTTGGTTGTCAGAACCAAAATTTTGGTTGTCCGAATGAAAAACTGGTTGTCACAGACAACAGGAAAACTGCTAATTTCGCAGACTGTTTTATTCATGACATTGATCCAGTGGACTTGACAGTGACTCAAGCACTTGATGATCAATAGTGTATATTATTAGGTTTTCTAAACTTCAGCAAAAAAAATGCATATCGGTACATCGGACCCCCAAAAATTCACAGGGATCCCTAGTCGAAGGTCTTTGACGATGATGCATTACATTGCAGTTCATCGTCAAAGCCACTTGTTCTTTAAAAGCTAACAGGTAAACGACTCGTTCTGAGTCCGGTTCGTTTTCCTATTCACAGTCTTCGAATTAGTGGGTTGCCCCCTGCCCTACAGGATTTTTTTCCTTCTTTAAGTCTTTTGGAGGGCAACCTAGATTTAGAGAGTTTCCTTCATAAAGTGTATAGTCGGGCAACCTGTCACAAAAATTAATTCATAGACTGTATTTAATGGACAAATTTCAGTAAAATTTATGTACAATTTGATGAATTATAGCAAAATCTATCAATATGACATAAAATATATCGTCGACTACCATCTGTTCGCGGATATCATTGATTCGCGGCCATTTTTGTTTACATGCTTGCTGTGACGTCATTTACCGCAACGCACGCGCGAACGCGGGAAATTTTTGTCATATGCTCGCTCTGTCGAGAAATAGTTCTTGCATTCACCAAAAATAAATTTAAACGGCTACATACATATATTTTAATATTTGTATGAAATTTTGTCATTTTTCACTATTCCCAAAATTTGCAACTGAAAAATTACTCGTTTTGAGCCAAAATAACGTTTATGTTGAAATTTTCTTTTACGTCTTTGTTTACATTCCAATAAATAGCTACGCAAACTGCATGCCCCAAATCATTAGACAAAGTACATTTTTTCGTAGGGTTTACATCCCACTGTTGTTAGCTGCTGATTTTAATTTTCTTTTTTATGGTTAAGACTTTTTCAAAGTCATACAATTATCAATACGGGTTATATTCCCCATCTGACAAAATGCATGCATACATTTAACGTGTACATATCAGAAAGATAATAAATTGTCAGTGCTCACTTGACCTATAAACTGTATATTGGTTCCTAAAATACTCTTAGAAATAGAGTTCTGAGTAAAGCTGACCCTGAAAGTTTCATAATGGGTTCAGCACCTTTGTTCATCAACTTGAAGATTCTATCATTATCATGCATGTTCAAATAATGCAAGACATTTTCATATTTAGACATTTCTTTAACAGAAACCTAACAATTAACATTAGTATGACTTAATTGGACTGATAGCGCTTTGCATCATGGGATAAAATGGCATCCGCGAATCTATGAGAGTAGAAACAAAATGGCGGCCTCCATACAGTATAATGATAAAGGGGCCGAATGTTGTATTTCGAGGAAGTGATTTAAACTATACGTTGTCAATATTTGAAGGAAATAGATTTGTTTTGCCAGGTAATTAAAACATTTGGTTCAAATATCAGATTTTATGAGGTAACAGTTCGATCATTTCTTATATCCGCGAATCATCAGTAGACGAGGATACCTATATACAGACGAAAGTTATCGAATATTTTGCTGATGTTTCATACTACCCTTAATTTCAAAATTTTCGATGTTATTGCTTTGGATTAAGTCTGTAGCATTCTGGAAAGCATGTGAAATGATCTGATTCAATAGACGCATGAACAAGCGTCTTAATCTGTTGATTTCCATAACTAAAATGGTCAACAGGACAAAATAAAAAAGACCAATTAGTTATGGGACCCAGAATTAAGGGACCCCAAAATAGAAACCCTGGAGATATCAGCAAGCGCAAAAAATGTCTCGATTTCATTTGTAGTGTACAATTAGGTTGGACTATTCAAAGAATGAATTTGTCAACATTAGTCTATTACTGTATTAGAATTTAGATAAATGTTTTATTATTTCTTTCCATATATGGATGCAATAACAATCCATAAAATCCGAGGTTATTGTAAGCTGTAAGAAAACAATCGATGGAATCAATACAATACCCATTATAAAGGTGTCATGCTAAAAATTGAAAACATTACCAGATCGGTGAAAATAACGTTAATATGACAGATCAACCATCCATGTCAATGTTATCCGGTTTCTACGACACGAACAACGATAAGAAAAGAACGTTCCGATGCTAAAATGTTTAAATTCCCGTAATCGGTAATAAATCGTTTCCGATTCCGTTGCTGAGTTACTTCCCCTTATCAAAAATATTACCTTTCTGAAATGGAGAAGCGCTTTCGGTACCAAGTAAACTATTAATAAAATACAAGAGTTTTTGGGAAAAAAAACAAACAGAAAGCATCAAAAGGTATAATACAGTACAACCTCTCCAGAGCGGCCCTCTCTTGAACAACAACAACCTCCCTTCAACAACAGCATGATGTTTTCTTATTGCACAATTTGACTATTAATTAATTTAACCTCTCTAGAGCTAACAACATAATGTTTACCCCATAAACAGTTTCAGTAACTTTCTCATCTATGGATGGATTTCTGAAATATTTGGCAGTATTTTCAAGGTCAAGGTCACACTTAATTAGAGGTTAAAGGTAAAAACAGTGTATAGTTTTCGTATCTGCTCTGTAACGTCATCATCTATGACTGTTTGGTGATGTGTCTTGTGAAAGACACAGGTCCATAACTCCAATGTCACACTTTGAGGTTATAGGTAAAACATCAGTACTTTTTTCGTGTCCACCTAGTAATTATATAACTTTGACATTTATGTCATTGGATTTCGGAAAATACTTAGCAGAAATGTTTACTTCTATGTGACCATGTGTCAAGCGAAAAACCCATGTCCATACCTCTAATGTCAAGGTCACACTTAAAGGTTGTATGCAAATTTTTTATATTATTGTGTCTGGTCATTATAACTATTGATAGATTTTGGAAATACTTGGCAGAAATGTTAACTAACATGTGACATATTGTATCATGCAAGCCCAGTGTAATGTTCCGTTTGAAAGTAATCAAGTTCGCATCTTAAAGTAAAAGCAAATAGCATATTACTGAAAAACCGTTGTAGATCTACCTCAGATTTTAAACATTTTTTTGTCAAATCTGTGTGTATGGGGTATTCGTTGCTCCTGTGACAAGCTAGCTCTAATTCTGATACTTCCTTTGCTTAAAGCACAGCATAAGTGATGGAAGCTTCTTATTGCTGTTGAATTAATTTTGATGACATTTTATGAATTTCATGGAAGCTTTGATAAAAACCTTGATAATAAATAAGTATCTTAAATTTGTTTAGATACTAAGTCAGTACAGTCTATATTTAACAAGTCCTACATTTTAACGGCACACTGTTCAAGATTTTGCTGAATGTCAAAATATACGGGTGTCACCTGATTGATAGGCTGCACTTATGTCCATCTGGTGTATTTCTACTATTCAAATCAGCTGTTGAATGTGGATATACATATGGTAGTCAACGATGAACAGATCACTTTATTTTATTTTTTTGTGTCCAATTACTGTGCATGTTATATTTTACTGGTCAGTAGCAGAACTTGCCCATACAACAAATGTATTTCTCTGAAACACTAATTGATGTTTCATTTAAAACAATTGTTTGACAGCATTATCAATTAGATTTATGTTTAATGTCTGTCTGGTTATAGATTGATATTTTCATTCTTAAACACATTGAGACAAAATGGCTGTTATAATTGCTATTTTTAATTAAATTATAGTGCTTTCTTTTGAAATACAAGTTGAAGAAAATAAACGTTTTCTTTTCATAAAATACATACTGCAGTATACTGGTAATACAGAACAGCCATAAATTAAGTCATTTGATGACTTTATTTTCATGTTTTAATTGATTATATATATGTATCTATATTTCAGGATGTTCAAAGTCCCACTGAGCAGCATGTTTATTTACAGAAAAAGTTTTGGCTTTGATGTGCTCACCCGGTTACCTCAGTGGTTGAAGCGTTGGCTTACTGGTCAAGAGGTTGTGAGTTCGAAACCAGTGAAGGTCTCACCGTCCGTGGCAAATTTGCCTGAAGATATTAGATACAAATGATCCTATGTTTAATTGTCCTCCTTCTCTGAATTACGTTGGGTAGCTTGGCAACAGCTTGTGGATAGAATGTGGTAAGTACTTGTTAAAACCTTAATGAAGTCCAGGGAAGCTGGTTAGCTATATAGAATAACTTCCCGGCACAATATGAATGGGATAATGTTGAAAATGGCATTAAATCATATGAAATGAAAATTGAACTTTGTGTATTGAAAGTGTGAACAAACGTTCATGTTGTTGAAATAAATTAATTTCATTGCTTACTAATTCCATTGTCCTGATGAATTTGCAGTATCTATAGAGTGTTACATGTATACTTATTCATTCCAGTTGTAGGTTCATTGACTTAATTTTGTATTCATTTCAAGATATTTATTTCATTTTATTTTAAAATTAAAGATCATACTGTAAAGCAGAACGGAACAGATGTTTTATTACATGACATGAGCATTTGCTTTAGATCTTGGTCAAGTTCGATAACCAGCACAATTGCCCCTGGCACTTCTGAGTTATGCCCCTTGATACATTGAAAATTGACTAAAAATGCAGTGTCCACCCTCTAAGTCAACTAATTATCAACTGATTTTCAGCAAACTTTTTGATTATGTTCATTGACAATCAGCATTTTGACAAATGCACATAGCTTATCTTTAAAAAAATAAGAAATAATAATAATAATTTGCCACTTATAATGTCCCTAACCTATCAACAGCTAGGCATATTTTGTGACCTGGCACTCTTGTATTACTATGTCAACTTACAAGTTTCAAATTAAATTTTAAATTCATAATAGTACTTGATCTCAGTTGTATTAAAATGCACTTAAAATAAAAATATATTATCATTGTATCTTTTCCATATTCATTCATTTTCTTGGTTGGTAAATGATATGATTTGTCTGAGCTTATCCAAATTGTTTCTTTGTGATACTGTATGTTTCAAACAGAGTAAATCTTCCTTACATCTTAGTGCAGATTTACCAGGATTGGGTCTAAAACATTAGCACTAAAATGTATGGGAAACACTATACTCACATTCTTGATCAAACATTTACAAGATCTTCATTTATATTGAATGGTATGGTCTCTACAGCTGGATTGAAAAGATTTGGTCTCAATGTTATAAATCTTGAGAGTTATCAATAATATCATTATTGTTTCAGGTCATTATAAATTGCCTAAGGAAAATAAAAAATGGAATTTGCGCTTAGAGATTGATCTCAAGTTTTATAACCTTGAACCCAGTCTGGGCTCTGTTCCACATTGTTAAACTATGAGAGCATTTTGAGGGTTCAACGCAAGAGTGTCATAACTCATATTGAAATAAGAACAAGTTACGATTGTGTTGCACTGAGCCCTCGATTTGTGAATTTACAAGAGCATTTATTCAGTGACTGACTGTTTGATACATACAAAGATTTGCACCATATGATTTTACACCAATTTCTCACAAGGAGGTCACAGGTTCTGGAAATTAATGAAAAATCCCTTATGGGAAAATCAAGGATTCTGATTTTTTTTTTGAAATGTGGAATATTACTAGTAGATAATGGGGAAATAATTGACAACTAGTGGTTTCTCTTCTCATGATTATATAACAACTTTTCAATACTGACAATAATATCAGTATTTTTTAAGTATTATCCTTAAATAGTTTTAACTTGTTGTTATGAATGAGTATATTGTTGCAATCATAATAATATAAGCAGCAAAGTTAACATAGACAGAAAAAAGCTATATTCCACCAAAACATTATAAGTTAGCTTAAGGATCAAAATATCTATGCATTGCGATCCTGTGTGTCCGATAGTATGGATCAATAGTAAAAGTCTCGATCCAAACATTATCGTCGATAGTCAGCTCAACTATTTATTATATTCTGGATACTTTCATTCTTATAAAGTTCATAACCCTATGCATCAAACTGCTACAAAAGACTAATACTGCAATCGTTTAACTAACCAGAAGCATGAATACACTATTCCAATCAGTGACGTGAACTTTATTTTTCATTTTGACAAACATTTTAGTATGTACAGCAAAGTTATATCTTACACTGTGCAAATTTTTGTTTACAAGTTAAACTTCTGTGGTTTTCTAATCTTGGCAATATCTATTGCAATATAATATAGTATCACAATAGTTTCCCACAATAGCAATAGTATCACAATAGTACTTTCAGCAATAGCAATATTATGGCAATAGTCAAAACTAGACCCAATTAAGTCACCCTAGTGAACTTTTATGAGATTATTCATCAATAATTTGGTAAAATTAGTGATTATAATGTCATGAATGCATTTAATGTGCTAACATATTACTAGTATTTCTTTGATGCATTTTAAATATTCGTTGAAGACTTTTTCTATTAAAAAATCTGTGTTTCCGTAAAACAAGAGTAATTTTGCAAAACAAAAGTTGGTTTCATTGATAAAAATAATTTCAGTTACTTGATGATAGAAATTATCAGCAAAGTCAGTAATATAAAATGACATTCTAAGGTTGTGAGGCTTATTAATTTTGCATCATCATAGTAAGGTGGCAAACATTAACATTGATTTTGATATAAATTGTTTGTTTGTACTTAATTCACTCATTTTGTTCCAGTATAAGTATGTAATGTTAACAAATATAAAAAATATGTTCTTACAATATTTAGAAACACAAAAATGACTTTTGCATCATTTCATTAGAATGGCTTTGATTGTTATTAAAATTTATGACACTGGTTAATGATGATTTTAAAGATACACTTAGTCAAAAATCTAAATTGTTTTTACAGTAATTGTAACAATTATTGTTACACAATAATAAGTATCATTTTTGTCAAAATATAATTATAAGTAAAATAAACAAAACACATCAAAAACATAAACAATCATGGTAATAAATGCATTATATTCATCGACTATAACAACTCAAATCGAGGGTTCAGCGCAACAGTGTCGTAACTCATATTGAAATAAGAGCAAGTTACGACCGTGTTGCGCTGAGCCCTCGAAATGTGATGTTTTGTGACATCCGGATGTAACTAAACGCAAGTGATATTACTGAATAAATTTCTTTGTTTGTATGTTTGCTTGTTGTCAATGTGTTCACAGGATTGTATTGTACATTTGTATCTAGATAATAGTATCATATACTTAACAAAATTGCTTTGTTACCACCTATTTTTTTCAGTACTATAACTTATCATAAGTGCCTTTGTGATAATTGATATTAAATTAAATATTTGTTGATACATAGATAAAATTCTGCCTCCTTTCAAACTCTCTCTATTTTGATATCTGCGAAAGAAGGAACTTAAATGAAAACCCGAAGATAAAAACACTTTGTAAAAAAATAATATTAAAAAAAGTATAGGTGGTAACTTCACTTGTACATTACATTACTGTCAAGAAAATACAAACAAAAACAAACAAAAATAATTTACATTACATTTATTCATAATAATGAAACATAATTGACATTTACGTAAAGTCTTAAGAAAAAGTCTAATGTGCAAACTGAATGGCCCAGGAAAAACCAGAGATTAAAACCCTATTGGGAAAAAAATCGCTGGAAACCTGTACCCCATGTCAAATTTCAGATTGCAGAGCATATGGGGCCACGCACTTTACAAATGCAAAATTGACGTTCAACAGTATAATGATTGTACTGAAATCCACATATAACAACTGAAATTGTTTTATATATTAACATAGAAGTACTTTATAAAAATTGTCTAAAAAAAACATGTGCATATAAAAAGTTTAAATGAACGCAAACAAACAATGATAATAACAGTAAAATGGACAAAACAAATCAGAGGTTAATAAAAAAATATTAACAACAAGCATAGAGCATTTTATAATTTGGGAAACAAATATACAGAAATTTCCCATTTAACAAAAATAGCTAAGAAAAAAACAAACTACTTCAGTTTGTTCAAAGTTAATCAATATATGTTAAGTTTAAAAACGTGCGCTTTAAGTAATTTAAGTAAGAACATTCTAAATTGACCTTTTAAAATAAAGCTATGAAAAAATCAACCAAAAGACTGACATGTGCAAAGCAATATACCCCCATTTCTTTAAAATGGGGGCATAACTAGAACTGTAAAAAATTCAAAAATATAAATAATGTTTATTCAAGACATTTTACCTAATAGAAATAACCGCTGGCATATAAGACTGAAGTTTTGTGAAAATAGCTACCGGTAGGTAGTCTTCTTCTTAGCTATAAAGCATCCTTATTGATATGCTACCACCCAAAAAGGCAAATATTTCATGCTATACATCAAACAATATGAAATTAATAGTCATCTATAAGATTGACATATGTATAATAACATAGGAAATTGTTCTATACATTGGACATAAGAAATGTTTCAATAAACACACATGAACTATGATTACAATACATACAGACAAGAGTTTTTTTTTCTAAGAAATATTAACAACAAGCATATAGAGCATATAGTAATTCGGGAAACGAATATTCAGAAAATTCTGAATTTACAACTACAAAATAAAGCTAAGAAAAAGAAACTTTTTTAAAGTTAATCAATATAGATCTATGTTAAGTTTACATAAGTGTACTTTGTTAAGTTATCAGGAAACAAAACGTTAGAAAATTCCGAATTGATCTTAAAAATAAAGTTATGAAAAAATCCACAATCCAAGTTTTTAAAGTTATTGAATATACATAAACTTAAGTAAGGGTACTAAATGCCATTTTGAGTGATGAGGTGTTGGTTAAACACCAATGCCCCCTAAAGGGCAAATGGATAGTTGACCTTTGACCTATTGATAAACTTTAATTATGAACAGGGGTCATCTATCTATATGTGACAAACCATCAAACCAAGTGAAAACCTAAGGGGCCAACACAGTCGAATTGGCCGGACATGGTTTGATTACCCAACGAGCAATAAAAGACTGACATGTGCAAAGCAGTATACCCCCATTTCTTTAAAATGGGGGCATAACTAGAACTGTAAAAAATTCAAAAATTTAAATAATGTCAATTCAAGACATTTTACCTAATAGAAATAACTGCTGGCATATAAGACTGAAGTTTTGTGAAAATAGCTACCGGTAGGTACATGTAGTCTTTTTCTAGCTATAAAGCATCCAAGGTTATTAATATGCTACCCCCAAAAAGGCAAGTATTTCATGTTATACAATCAAACAATATGAAATTAATAGTCATCTATAAGATTGACATATGTATAATAATATAGGAAATTGTTCTATACATTGGACATAAAAAATGTTTCAATAAACACACATAAACAATGATTACAATACAGTAGACAATACAGACAAGAGGGTTTAATTTTTTCTAAGAAATATTAACAACAAGCATAGAGCATATAGTAATTCGGGAAACGAATATTCAGAAAATTCTGAATTTACAACTACAAAATAAAGCTAAGAAAAAGAAACTTTTTTCAAAGTTAATCAATATAGATCTATGTTAAGTTTACATAAGTGTACTTTGTTAAGTAATCAGGAAACAAAACGTTAGAAAATTCCGAATTGATCTTAAAAATAAAGCTATGAAAAAATCAACAATCCAAGTTTTTAAAGTTATTGAATATACAATAACTTAAGTAAGGGTACTAAATGCCATTTTGAATGATGAGGTGTTGGTTAAACACCAATGCCCTCTAAAGGGCAAATGGATAGTTGACCTTTGACCTATTGATAAACTTTAATTATGAACAGGGGTCATCTATCTATATGTGACAAACCATCAAACCAAGTGAAAACCTAAGGGGCCAACACAGTCGAATTGGCCGGACATGGTTTGATTACCCAACGAGCAATAAAAGACTGACATGTGCAAAGCAATATACCCCCATTTCTTTAAAATGGGGGCATAACTAGAACTGTGAAAAATTCAAAAATATAAATAATGTTAATTCAAGACATTCTTCCTAATAGAAATAACTGCTGGCATATAAGACTGAAGTTTTGTGAAAATAGCTACCGGTAGGTACATGTAGTCTTCTTCTTAGCTATAAAGCAACCTTATTGATATGCTACCACCCAAAAAGGCAAATATTTCATGCTATACAATCAAACAAAATGAAATTAATAGTCATCTATAAGATTGACATATGTATAATAATATAGGAAATTGTTCTATACATTGGACATAAAAATGTTTCAATAAACACACATGAACAATGATTACAATACAGTAGACAATACAGACAAGAGGGTTTAATTTTTTCTAAGAAATATTAATAACAAGCATAGAGCATATAGTAATTCGGGAAACGAATATTCAGAAAATTCTGTATTTACAACTACAAAATAAAGCTAAGAAAAAGAAACTTTTTTTAAAGTTAATCAATATAGATCTATGTTAAGTTTACATAAGTGTACTTTGTTAAGTAATCAGGAAACAAAACGTTAGAAAATTCCGAATTGATCTTAAAAATAAAGCTATGAAAAAATCAACAATCTAAGTTTTTAAAGTTACTGAATATACATTAACTTAAGTAAGGGTACTAAATGCCATTTTGAATGATGAGGTGTTGGTTAAACACCAATGCCCCATAAAGGGCAAATGGATAGTTGACCTTTGACCTATTGATAAACTTTAATTATGAACAGGGGTCATCTATCTAATTGTGACAATCCATCAAACCAAGTGAAAACCTAAGGGGCCAACACAGTCGAATTGACCGGACATGGTTTGATTACCCAACGAGCAATAAAAGACTGACATGTGCAAAGCAATATACCCCCGTTTCTTTAAAATGGGGGCATAACTAGAACTGTAAAAAATTCAAAAATTTAAATAATGTCAATTCAAGACATTTTACCTAATAGAAATAACTGCTGGCATATAAGACTGAAGTTTTGTGAAAAATAGCTACCGGTAGGTACATGTAGTCTTCTTCTTAGCTATAAAGCATCCTTATTGATATGCTACCACCCAAATAGGCAAATATTTCATGCTATACAATCAAACAATATGAAATTAATAGTCATCTATAAGATTGACATATGTATGATAATATAGGAAATTGTTCTATACATTGGACATAAGAAATGTTTCAATAAACACACATAAACAATGATTACAATACAGTAGACAATACAGACAAGAGGTTTTTTTTCTAAGAAATATTAACAACAAGCATAGAGCATATAGTAATTCGGGAAACAAATATTCAGAAAATTCTGAATTTACAACTACAAAATAAAGCTATGAAAAAGAAACTTTTTTCAATGTTAATCAATATATGTTAAGTTTACATAAGTGTACTTTGTTAAGTAATCAGGAAACAAAACGTTAGAAAATTCCGAATTGATCTTAAAAATAAAGCTATGAAAAAATCCACAATCCAAGTTTTTAAAGTTATTGAATATACATTAACTTAAGTAAGGTTACTAAATGCCATTTTGAATGATGAGGTGTTGGTTAAACACCAATGCCCCCTAAAGGGCAAATGGATAGTTGACCTTTGACCTATTGATAAACTTTAATTATGAACAGGGGTCATCTATCTATATGTGACAAACCATCAAACCAAGTGAAAACCTAAGGGGCCAACACAGTCGAATTGGCCGGACATGGTTTGATTACCCAACGAGCAATAAAAGACTGACATGTGCAAAGCAATATACCCCCATTTCTTTAAAATGGGGGCATAACTAGAACTGTGAAAAATTCAAAAATATAAATAATGTCAATTCAAGACATTCTTCCTAATAGTAATAACTGCTGGCATAAGACTGAAGTTTTGTGAAAATAGCTACTGGTAGGTAGTCTTTTTCTTAGCTATAAAGCTTCCAAGGTTATTAATATGCTACCCCCAAAAAGGCAAGTATTTCATGTTATACAATCAAACAATATGAAATTAATAGTCATTTATAACATTGACATATGTATAATAATATACAAAATTGTTCTATACATTGGACATAAAAAATAAACACACATGAACAATGATTACAATATACAGTAGACAATACAGACAAGAGGGTTTTTCTAAGAAATAGTAACAACAAGCATATAAGAGCCTATAGTAATTCGGGAAACAAATATTCAGACAATTCTGAATTTACAACTACAAAATAAAGCTAAGAAAATGAAACTTTTTTAAAGTTAATCAATGTATATGTTAAGTGTAATTTAAGTAATCGGGAAACAAAAAAAAATAGAAAATTCCAAATTGACTTCTTAAAAATAAAGCAATAAAAAATCAACAAGTTTTTAAAGTTACTGGAAATACAGTGACTTAAATAAGGGTATTAATTGCCATTTTGAATGATGAGGTGTTGGTAAAACGCCGATGCCCACTAAAGCACAGGCTACCGGCATGTGACAATAGCAAAATAAATTTTCAAAAAAAAAATATTTTTTTTCACAATATATCTATTATAGAGTAAAGGTATAGAACTCCTGGGCCCAGAAATCACACCGGTTATGTTTATCAAGGTCCTGTTGTAACAATTCTGAACCGATTCTTAAAAGCCCGGTCTTATTCGACGCAGAAATAATTTCTCTTTAACCACCATCCACTCTTATATCCATACATTGCTCTGAACTGGAGCAATAAGCCCTTCAACTTACAAGAAGTACCACTAGGCATCGATATGACCTAAGTTTCTTTTCATTAGATACAGAGTAAATTTCTTTATTCCTTCGGGATTTCATACCCACTCCGGTGTAAATCGAAAGAAAATCTTTTTTTGAAACTTTATTTTGCTGTTATCACATGCCGTTAGCCTGTGCACTAAAGGGCAAATGGATAGTTGAGCTTTGACCTCTTGATAGACTTTAATTGTGAACAGGGGTCATCTATCTATATGTGACCAACCATCAAACCAAGTGAAAAAATAAGGGGCCAACACAGTCGTTTTTGTCGAACATGGTTTGATTACCCAACGAGCAAAAGAACGAACTGACATGTGCAAAGCAATATACCCCCATTTGTTCAAAAGGGGCATAACTACAAATTACGGAAAATACCAAGATCTTGCTGTCAGTCTGGGTCCATCATCCCCCTCAAGATGCTGTTTAAATGAAGAAGACCCTGACCTTGGTATCAATTGAAACCAAGGCCATTGTCTCCTTACATCTTAATAAAGAAAACAGAAAGCAATTAGTTTATGTCTTATCTAACCATAGATATAGTAATAACATCAAATAACAAGTAAACACCACATCTTCAGAAGACATCTTCACAACTGATGTATTAAAACGATAAAAAAACTTCGAGTAGGAACTTGTAGCCTGGCAAATTGGGTTCGACATTTATAGGGAAAAACTGTAAATGCTAATGGACAGGATGATGTTGGGAGTCCTTACTCCGGGACAGTGCACACCGTGTCATCGCACATCGTGCACACATCGTGAATGCCACAATGTGCCACAATGCATACGGTGCCACACCACAAAAACACACATTGTGAGACGCAAGAAACATTTGATGACATCAGGTATAACAATTAGCGTTCGATTCCCAGTCGCGGCAAGTCAAATCCTCATATGAAAATTCGACAAAAATGTTGGATTTTCCTCCACATGTTGTAGAAGTTGTCTCCCTTGTGAAAGTGTAATTCAGTACTGGTTAAAAACCGGTCCAGGAAAACTGGTTAGCTGAATCAGCTGCCTTAATATAGAACAGAAAGATTGTGAATTTGAAAATACATGAACACCTGAATATAAAAGTAAATATATACCGACTGCTTTAGTATGTTGGTTACTTTAGCTTCTACATACAAGTGTTGACTCTTAGTGCAACCTACTTTACAATATTCAAAGTATAACACTGTGCAAACTTACTTAATTTTAATTCATTATGCAGAAATCATAAACTTTGTTTCCATTCAATTTCTGCATTATCAGACATATGTTTTTAAAATTTTAGTGCAGGAAGAAAATGCTATGCCAGTGCGCTAAAAGTTATCAATTAATATACTCGAAATTAAATTAGGTATGCAGGCCTGATGCAGAAACACCACCTATAGTGCCCGGATGTCTTTCGACATGTTGTAGCCTTGAGTCTTTAATCAAATTTTTGCTGGACATAACACAATCATCCTACATGCACCAGTGTTCAGACAAACACAAAATCTAAACAAATGCACCAAGAGTCACTATCAGAACTTAGTTCAGAACTTATCCATACACAAAATGAACTGATTAGGAGATTACTTTCCCCGTTTGAAAATTAGCTTTGATGTGATATATCATGTTTACCAGAAGAATTATTTAGTTGGTTATTCTTTGTTTTTTTTATTCACATAATGACAAAATTCTCAGTACTACTAAACATAAACTTGATAAGAAGTGAAGTTCGACATGCTCTACTGCATCCAAACCAATATAAAATGAAATATATCTTGAAAAGAAACATATATTAAATGCTGGAAGTCTAACTATTAAAACACATATATATACATGGATGAGAAAATGAGATAGAAATATACTGATCTTTCTAGTGTGCTGGATATCTAGGGCATCCACATATCACCATTATCCCATTGCATCCACATCAGTTGACCTCGCAAAAGTGAAAACAGAAGAGCAGTTAGAATGTGATGAAAAGGGGATTAGTAATGTGACACACCCAATTCGATTCCCAGTCGTGGCAAGTCATTCCTATACGTAAAATTTAAAAATAAGATATTGATTTTACTAAACATGTTTCACAAGTCATCTTTCTTGAGAAGTGTCAGTTAGTACTGGTTAGAATACAGTTCAGGAAAACCGGTTAGCTTAATCCTACTCTTCAATTCAGTTTGAAGAGGCATCTTTGTCCAGATCCAGAGGATAAGTTTATGTGAAGTCAATATATTCAATCATGCATTATGTAACATGCTCAGCCTATCATCAAGTATGACACCATCTGAATTTTCCACACTTTCCGAATTACTTGTTCCATCTCTCAAACTTCATCCTTAGTGAAAGCGTCCACAAACAACTAGTTTGACAAAGATTCCTTACTTTATTCCTGCTGATGACAACCGCATAATACTGTAACCCCTATATAACGATCATATCCAAACAAGCCTACTGGGTCATGAGTCATTCGACTGGTACGAGGGCCTTTCACTTTGACTGGGACACAGGAAGACAATGAAACTAATATCCACTTTGGTGTAAGGAACCTAATATGTAGTGTAAGCCTATGGACAGCTGACTCTCAGACAAAACCTCAGGCAGACATATCCGGACTGTGATTAATGCAATTGAATAATGACAAGCATGAAAAATTAAAAAATACACGAACACCTGAATATAAAGGTAAATATATATGACTGTTTTAGAATGCTGTTTACTTTTGCTTCTACATACAAGTGTTGACTCTTAGTGCAACCTACTCTACAATCATCTAAGTATAACACTGTGCAAATTGACTTCAATTTTAATTCATTATGCAGAAATCACAAATTTTGTTTCCATTCAATTTCTGCATTATCAGACCAATTTTTTAAATTTTATAGCAGGAAGAAAATGTTATGCCAGTGCGCTAAAAGTTATCAATTAATATACTCGAAATTAAATTAGGCATGCAGGCCTGATGCAGAAACACCACCTATAGTGCCCGGATGGCTTTCGACATGTTGTAGCCTTGAGTCTTTAATCAAGTTTTGCTGGACATAACACAATCATCCTACATGCACCAGTGTTCAGACAAACACAAAAACTAAACAAATGCACCAAGAGTCACTATCAGAACTTAGTTCAGAACTTATCCATACACAAAATGAACTGATTAGGAGATTACTTTCCCCGTTTGAAAATTAGCTTTGATGTGATATATCATGTTTACCAGAAGAATTATTTAGTTGGTTATTCTTTGTTTTTTTTATTCACATAATGACAAAATTCTCAGTACTACTAAACATAAACTTGATAAGAAGTGAAGTTCGACATGCTCTACTGCATCCAAACCAATATAAAATGAAATATATCTTGAAAAGAAACATATATTAAATGCTGGAAGTCTAACTATTAAAACACATATATATACATGGATGAGAAAATGAGATAGAAATATACTGATCTTTCTAGTGTGCTGGATATCTAGGGCATCCACATATCACCATTATCCCATTGCATCCACATCAGTTGACCTCGCAAAAGTGAAAACAGAAGAGCAGTTAGAATGTGATGAAAAGGGGATTAGTAATGTGACACACCCAATTCGATTCCCAGTCGTGGCAAGTCATTCCTATACGTAAAATTTAAAAATAAGATATTGATTTTACTAAACATGTTTCACAAGTCATCTTTCTTGAGAAGTGTCAGTTAGTACTGGTTAGAATACAGTTCAGGAAAACCGGTTAGCTTAATCCTACTCTTCAATTCAGTTTGAAGAGGCATCTTTGTCCAGATCCAGAGGATAAGTTTATGTGAAGTCAATATATTCAATCATGCATTATGTAACATGCTCAGCCTATCATCAAGTATGACACCATCTGAATTTTCCACACTTTCCGAATTACTTGTTCCATCTCTCAAACTTCATCCTTAGTGAAAGCGTCCACAAACAACTAGTTTGACAAAGATTCCTTACTTTATTCCTGCTGATGACAACCGCATAATACTGTAACCCCTATATAACGATCATATCCAAACAAGCCTACTGGGTCATGAGTCATTCGACTGGTACGAGGGCCTTTCACTTTGACTGGGACACAGGAAGACAATGAAACTAATATCCACTTTGGTGTAAGGAACCTAATATGTAGTGTAAGCCTATGGACAGCTGACTCTCAGACAAAACCTCAGGCAGACATATCCGGACTGTGATTAATGCAATTGAATAATGACAAGCATGAAAAATTAAAAAATACACGAACACCTGAATATAAAGGTAAATATATATGACTGTTTTAGAATGCTGTTTACTTTTGCTTCTACATACAAGTGTTGACTCTTAGTGCAACCTACTCTACAATCATCTAAGTATAACACTGTGCAAATTGACTTCAATTTTAATTCATTATGCAGAAATCACAAATTTTGTTTCCATTCAATTTCTGCATTATCAGACCAATTTTTTAAATTTTATAGCAGGAAGAAAATGTTATGCCAGTGCGCTAAAAGTTATCAATTAATATACTCGAAATTAAATTAGGCATGCAGGCCTGATGCAGAAACACCACCTATAGTGCCCGGATGGCTTTCGACATGTTGTAGCCTTGAGTCTTTAATCAAGTTTTGCTGGACATAACACAATCATCCTACATGCACCAGTGTTCAGACAAACACAAAAACTAAACAAATGCACCAAGAGTCACTATCAGAACTTAGTTCAGAACTTATCCATACACAAAATGAACTGATTAGGAGATTACTTTCCCCGTTTGAAAATTAGCTTTGATGTGATATATCATGTTTACCAGAAGAATTATTTAGTTGGTTATTCTTTGTTTTTTTTATTCACATAATGACAAAATTCTCAGTACTACTAAACATAAACTTGATAAGAAGTGAAGTTCGACATGCTCTACTGCATCCAAACCAATATAAAATGAAATACATCTTGAAAAGAAACATATATTAAATGCTGGAAGTCTAACTATTAAAACACATATATATACATGGATGAGAAAATGAGATAGAAATATACTGATCTTTCTAGTGTGCTGGATATCTAGGGCATCCACATATCACCATTATCCCATTGCATCCACATCAGTTGACCTCGCAAAAGTGAAAACAGAAGAGCAGTTAGAATGTGATGAAAAGGGGATTAGTAATGTGACACACCCAATTCGATTCCCAGTCGTGGCAAGTCATTCCTATACGTAAAATTTAAAAATAAGATATTGATTTTACTAAACATGTTTCACAAGTCATCTTTCTTGAGAAGTGTCAGTTAGTACTGGTTAGAATACAGTTCAGGAAAACCGGTTAGCTTAATCCTACTCTTCAATTCAGTTTGAAGAGGCATCTTTGTCCAGATCCAGAGGATAAGTTTATGTGAAGTCAATATATTCAATCATGCATTATGTAACATGCTCAGCCTATCATCAAGTATGACACCATCTGAATTTTCCACACTTTCCGAATTACTTGTTCCATCTCTCAAACTTCATCCTTAGTGAAAGCGTCCACAAACAACTAGTTTGACAAAGATTCCTTACTTTATTCCTGCCGATGATAACCGCATATACTGTAACCCCTATATAACGATCATATCCAAACAAGCCTACTGGGTCATGAGTCATTCGACTGGTACGAGGGCCTTTCAACTTGACTGGGACACAGGAAGACAATGAAACAAATATCCACTTTGGTGTAAGGAACCTAATATGTAGTGTAAGCCTATGGATAGCTGACTCTCAGACAAAACCTCAGGCAGACAGATCCGGACTGTGATTAATGCAATGGAATATTGACAAGCATGAAAAATTCGAAAATACATGAACACCTGAATACAAAGGTAAATCTACTTTACAATAATCAAAGTATAACACTATGCAAACTTACTTAATTTTAAGTCATTATACAGAAAGAAACATACATTAAATGCTGGAAGTTTAACAAACCACATAGATATATTGGTGAGAAAATGAGATAGAAAAATACTGATCTTTCTAGTGTGCTGAATATCAAGGGCATCCACATATCACAATCATCCCATTGTATCCACATCAGTTGACCTGGCAAAAGAGAAAACAGAATAGTAGTTAGAATGTGATCAACAGGGGATTAGAAACGTGACACACCCAGTTCGATTCCCAGTCATGGCAGGTCATTCCTGTACATAAAATTCAAAAATAAATATTGATTTTACTCAACATGTCTTACAAGTCATCTCACTTGAGAAGTGTCAGGTAGTACTGGTTAGAATACAGTCCAGGAAAACTGGTTAGCTGAATCCTACTCTCCAATTCGATTTGTAGAGGCATCTTTGTCCAGATCCAGAGTATAAGTTTATGTGAAGTCAATATGTTCAATCATGCATTATGTAACATGCTCAGCCTATCATCAAGTATGACACCATCTGAATTTTCCACACTTTCCGAATTACTGGTTCCATCTCTCAAACTTCATCCTTAGTGAAAGCGTCCACAAACAACTAGTTTGACAAAGATTCCTTACTTTATTCCTGCTGATGACAACCGCATAATACTGTAACCCCTATATAACGATCATATCCAAACAAGCCTACTGGGTCATGAGTCATTCGACTGGTACGAGGGCCTTTCACTTTGACTGGGACACAGGAAGACAATGAAACTAATATCCACTTTGGTGTAAGGAACCTAATATGTAGTGTAAGCCTATGGACAGCTGACTCTCAGACAAAACCTCAGGCAGACATATCCGGACTGTGATTAATGCAATTGAATAATGACAAGCATGAAAAATTAAAAAATACACGAACACCTGAATATAAAGGTAAATATATATGACTGTTTTAGAATGCTGTTTACTTTTGCTTCTACATACAAGTGTTGACTCTTAGTGCAACCTACTCTACAATCATCTAAGTATAACACTGTGCAAATTGACTTCAATTTTAATTCATTATGCAGAAATCACAAATTTTGTTTCCATTCAATTTCTGCATTATCAGACCAATTTTTTAAATTTTATAGCAGGAAGAAAATGTTATGCCAGTGCGCTAAAAGTTATCAATTAATATACTCGAAATTAAATTAGGCATGCAGGCCTGATGCAGAAACACCACCTATAGTGCCCGGATGGCTTTCGACATGTTGTAGCCTTGAGCCTTTAATCAAGTTTTTGCTGGACATAACACAATCATCCTACATGCACCAGTGTTCAGACAAACACAAAAACTAAACAAATGCACCAAGAGTCACTATCAGAACTTAGTTCAGAACTTATCCATACACAAAATGAACTGATTAGGAGATTACTTTCCCCGTTTGAAAATTAGCTTTGATGTGATATATCATGTTTACCAGAAGAATTATTTAGTTGGTTATTCTTTGTTTTTTTATTCACATAATGACAAAATTCTCAGTACTACTAAACATAAACTTGATAAGAAGTGAAGTTCGACATGCTCTACTGCATCCAAACCAATATAAAATGAAATATATCTTGAAAAGAAACATATATTAAATGCTGGAAGTCTAACTAAACACATATATATACATGGATGAGAAAATGAGATAGAAATATACTGATCTTTATAGTGTGCTGGATATCTAGGGCATCCACATATCACCATCATACCATTGCATCCACATCAGTTGACCTCGCAAAAGAGAAAACAGAAGAGCAGTTAGAATGTGATCAAAAGGGGATTAGTAATGTGACACACCCAATTCGATTCCCAGTCGTGGCAAGTCATTCCTATACGTAAAATTTAAAAATAAGATATTGATTTTACTAAACATGTTTCACAAGTCATCTTTCTTGAGAAGTGTCAGTTAGTACTGGTTAGAATACAGTTCAGGAAAACCGGTTAGCTTAATCTTACTCTTCAATTCAGTTTTAAGAGGCATCTTTGTCCAGATCCAGAGGATAAGTGTATGTGAAGTCAATATATTCAATCATGCATTATGTAACATGCTCAGCCTATCATCAAGTATGACACCATCTGAATTTTCCACACTTTCCGAATTACTGGTTCCATCTCTCAAACTTCATCCTTAGTGAAAGCGTCCACAAACAACTAGTTTGACAAAGATTCCTTACTTTATTCCTGCCGATGACAACCGCATATACTGTAACCCCTATATAACGATCATATCCAAACAAGCCTACTGGGTCATGAGTCATTCGACTGGTACGAGGGCCTTTCAACTTGACTGGGACACAGGAAGACAATGAAACAAATATCCACTTTGGTGTAAGGAACCTAATATGTAGTGTAAGCCTATGGATAGCTGACTCTCAGACAAAACCTCAGGCAGACAGATCCGGACTGTGATTAATGCAATGGAATATTGACAAGCATGAAAAATTCGAAAATACATGAACACCTGAATACAAAGGTAAATCTACTTTACAATAATCAAAGTATAACACTATGCAAACTTACTTAATTTTAAGTCATTATACAGAAAGAAACATACATTAAATGCTGGAAGTTTAACAAACCACATAGATATATTGGTGAGAAAATGAGATAGAAAAATACTGATCTTTCTAGTGTGCTGAATATCAAGGGCATCCACATATCACAATCATCCCATTGTATCCACATCAGTTGACCTGGCAAAAGAGAAAACAGAATAGTAGTTAGAATGTGATCAACAGGGGATTAGAAACGTGACACACCCAGTTCGATTCCCAGTCATGGCAGGTCATTCCTGTACATAAAATTCAAAAATAAATATTGATTTTACTCAACATGTCTTACAAGTCATCTCACTTGAGAAGTGTCAGGTAGTACTGGTTAGAATACAGTCCAGGAAAACTGGTTAGCTGAATCCTACTCTCCAATTCGATTTGTAGAGGCATCTTTGTCCAGATCCAGAGTATAAGTTTATGTGAAGTCAATATGTTCAATCATGCATTATGTAACATGCTCAGCCTATCATCAAGTATGACACCATCTGAATTTTCCACACTTTCCGAATTACTGGTTCCATCTCTCAAACTTCATCCTTAGTGAAAGCGTCCACAAACAACTAGTTTGACAAAGATTCCTTACTTTATTCCTGCTGATGACAACCGCATAATACTGTAACCCCTATATAACGATCATATCCAAACAAGCCTACTGGGTCATGAGTCATTCGACTGGTACGAGGGCCTTTCAACTTGACTGGGACACAGGAAGACAATGAAACAAATATCCACTTTGGTGTAAGGAACCTAATATGTAGTGTAAGCCTATGGACAGCTGACTGTCAGACAAAACCTCAGGCAGACATATCCAGACTGTGATTAATGCAATTGAATAATGACAAGCATAAAAAATTAAAAAATACATGAACACCTGAATATAAAGGTAAATATATATGACTGTTTTAGAATGCTGTTTACTTTTGCTTCTACATACAATTGTTGACTCTTAGTGCAACCTACTCTACAATCATCTAAGTATAACACTGTGCAAATTGACTTCAATTTTAATTCATTATGCAGAAATCACAAATTTTGTTTCCATTCAATTTCTGCATTATCAGACCAATTTTTTAAATTTTAGTGCAGGAAGAAAATGTTATGCCAGTGCGCTAAAAGTTATCAATTAATATATTCGAAATTAAATTAGGCATGCAGGCCTGATGCAGAAACACCACCTATAGTGCCCGGATGGCTTTCGACATGTTGTAGCCTTGAGCCTTTAATCAAGTTTTTGCTGGACATAACACAATCATCCTACATGCACCAGTGTTCAGACAAACACAAAAACTAAACAAATGCACCAAGAGTCACTATCAGAACTTAGTTCAGAACTTATCCATACACAAAATGAACTGATTAGGAGATTACTTTCCCCGTTTGAAAATTAGCTTTGATGTGATATATCATGTTTACCAGAAGAATTATTTAGTTGGTTATTCTTTGTTTTTTTATTCACATAATGACAAAATTCTCAGTACTACTAAACATAAACTTGATAAGAAGTGAAGTTCGACATGCTCTACTGCATCCAAACCAATATAAAATGAAATATATCTTGAAAAGAAACATACAGTCTAACTAAACACATAGATATACGGATGAGAAAATGAGATAGAAATATACTAATCTTCTAGTGTGCTGGATATCAAGGGCTTCCACATATCACCATCATCCCATTGTATCCACATCAGCTGATCTGCAAAATAGAAAACAGAACTGCCGTTAGAATGTGATAATAGAAGACAAATACATTAAAACCTGCTTTATTCGACTACGGATTTTCGGGGACCGTGCATAATCCAAATGAGATCAACGGTCCTGATTACTACTCTATATATTTCATTACTGAAATGGATTATTCGAAACCATTGATTATCCAAATGAAATTGTATGATCGGAGTTTTACTGTACATGTTATCGTTAATTTGGAAGTGAGTTTGTGGGTACATTCATTCATCAAACTAGCAATGAATCTAATCCACTCAACTACCCATTATGACACATGCTCATGCAGTCTACCTTCAAATGTAACACCTTTCTGAATTATTCTGAAAGCCTCCACAAACAACACGTTGAATAATTAAGCAACAAGTAGAAGAACCTAAGTTCTTTGAAAAACATACGAGCTAAAAAATAAAGTGGAAAGAAAAGTAAGGTATCATTTCTAAATTTAAGTATTTTAAATGTTTTACGAATATAAAAAATACATAAATAATAACAGTTAATACTAATTATGCATGACTCATGATATTTATAATTTGTGTACTTATAAGAAACATATGTCCTACTAAATTGTTCTAATCGTTAATGTTACTTAATACTATATTTTCATTTTAATACCAAAGAAAAAGACAAATATACAAATCAATATTCATGTCAAAAGTAGATTCTATATATTATTGTCAATTCATATTGGTGCAAATTTCTTTTAAAAAATGCTATTCTTTTTTTAAACAGGTGTAGTGACATTGCTACAAAAATGATCTGCAAAAATAGTTCTCAAATTGACCTTGAATAAGCGAGATGCAGGTTTCCCCTTATTTATTTCTCTTCACCAAAATGTAATCAAATAAAGCAGATACTATTAATTAATATTAATATTAATGAATATTTAGTTTCGGTTACAATGGTTGAATATTATAAGGTTCACATACCCTGTCATTCCTTCTGCATTATCCTCTTTCTCATTCACTCAATGGTCTTGAGGCTTGTGAAACTCACACCAATCTTGCATATGATGACAACCTAACAAGGAAAAAAAATAAACAGATGAACTTTCAGCAATGAAAAACTATTCTTACAATATTTTTAAGAGAAATCTGTTCACGAATTCTTGTATTAATAAAATCATAAAGTTTCCTGTCAATGTTGTTAAAATAAGACCATTTTAAATAGGCAACACTTAAAGAATTCTTTTAATGACTCACAAATCAAGTAATCTTATCTTCATCTACATAAATACTATCAAAAGTCAATCTCTGACTTTACGCAGAAAGTAATGGCATTCGTGAGCCTGATTTAAATACATATATACCTTTACAACCAAAACGCATCTACCCCACTAATCTGACTCTATCAAGGTAAGACACAATTAAATTATAAAAATTGTAAGTTAAATTGTCTTTGTCTATGAAAAATGATTAGATAAACCTAATAATACGTGAACGGGTAGAAAATGTATTTTACAAGCTTGTTCACAACCTAATCAGTATTACAAAACACATACAAATATATAAACGAGCATTTGTTGTTGTTGTTTTTCAATATTTTTTTAGGGAAAACGAAAAAAATGTCACAAATAATTATTACATACCACGTTTGTTGAAATACGGAACACATATTTCCTTATAAAACAAAACCCAACGTCTGTTCCTTGTGTTTTCTGGGCTCTAATGCAGTTACCCGCGAAAATGATTTAATGATTCACTCAAGCTTTTCTTGAATAGCTTATAAGAAATACCATTGGTCGAGGCAGAACTTTCTTTATCCCTCTTTGGTATTGTAAAACGCCCACACAGAAGCACGTGTTTCAGATAAACCGTTTTTTTTGTCGAGCCCGCCTGCGGTGAGCTCGACATAGTCGCCACAATGGCGGTTGCGTGTCTGTACGTTAGTTAGTTAGTGAGTGAGTGAGTGAGTTAGTTAGTGTGTCCGTCCGGATCCTTGTCCGGGCTGTATCTCCCTTATGCATTGACACTTTTTAAAATAACTTAACATAATTGTGAAACACCATGAGACGGTGTGCAGTGCGCAAAATCCAGGTCTCTAGCTCAAAGGTCAAGGTCACACTTAGAGGTCAAACGTCAAAAATGAGCATTATAGACCTTGTCCGGGCTGTATCTCCCTTATGCATAGAAACTTTTTAAGATAACTTGGCATAATTGTTAAACGTCATGAGACAGTGTGCAGTGCGCAAGATCCAGGTCTCTAGCTCAAAGGTCAAGGTCACACTTAGAGGTCAAACGTCAAAAATGAGCATTATAGACCTTGTCCGGGCTGTATCTCCCTTATGCATAGAAACTTTTTAAGATAACTTGGCATAATTGTTAAACACCATAAGACAGTGTGCAGTGCGTAAGTTCCAGGTCTCTAGCTCAAAGGTCAAGGTCACACTTAGAGGTCAAACATAAAAAATAATCATTATAGACCTTGTCAGGGCTGTGTCTCCCTTATGCATTGAATTATTTGAAAATGACTTGCCATAATACAATGAGACCATGTGTCTTGTGCAACACCCAGATTTTCATAGGTCAAAGGTCAAGATTACACATTCGGTCAAATATATTTTCCTTGTCTGGGCTGTAACTTCTGTTTGCATTCAAGGATTTTGAAATGAATTGGTATTAAAGTTTACTTCAATGAAATGATGTGTCATGAATATCACCCATACTTGTAGTTCAAAGGTCAAGATCACAAGCTGGCTAAACATGGGCTCGACATGTTGCCCTTGGGCTTCTAGTTTCGTGTAGAGACAAGTCTACACGGATTTATCATAGCCTAGGGCACCTGTTATTTGTGAGATTGAAACTACAATAATTACAACAATAACAACTATAAAATTCATACTTACCTACCCATATAAATTACAAAAAAAAAACTCACAGCAATATATAACTTTCAATAACCCAGCTCTATTGTATATTAATTATTGCCTTGGCAACAAAATCAAATAATTATGCATCCGCAATTCAAGTACATGTAACTAGTTTACCAACTTGACAAGAAAAAACGATGGTAGGGACGGACCGTCCATTGTTCGAAAATGGATGTAAACGACAAGACATGCACAAATTAATGAATTAAACACTCGAACGTTTCGTGAATCGGGAATTATTGCTCTCTATGTCTCAGTCAACATGAATAAAATTACGATGTGCCTTGAAGTGACAGCACTGAAGTCAGTATAATCATGGTTCAGTTTGTAAGAAATATATTACTCATGCAGACCTCACTTACATCAGTGAATAGTGATAGACAGTGATATCATGAAAAAATGACTGATGCATTAGGCCTAAAAATGTTTGTTTCTTGTCAGGTTGTCCGACCTAACGTAATTTTCCCCGCGACCCTAGACTTTTCATTGGGCCGGAGGAACAGAACATCAATTTTCTCACATTTTCCACACGTTTTTTATAGCCAACCAAAGCACCGACCTATCAACTCTATTCTTAATGAGCATTTATGTAGAAACAATATAATAGTTTACGTTTTATTTAACGATAAGACCGTCGCAAAAGTGTTACATTATTTTGAGAATGACAACCGAACTTAACGTTATTGTTCTGGGGCCGTATTTATAAAACTTCTTAATTTAAGATTTTCTTAATAGTTTTTTACTGAAATTCCAGAAATCTGACCCTTTTGTACTTGAATTTGAGAAATATCTTAAGTCTTATTTATGAATGATCCTAGCTTTATTTTCAGGCAACTTAGATATCGACTTATTTTAAGATACTAGTAGCTAAAAAGGTAATCCTAAAAATCACCAACAGGACAGAAACAAGATATACTGAGGGAAGTAGATTCTATATATTGCACATTGTTGATAAGTCTGACTATTTCAAAGTATTTGTAACTCATCTCCAATGTTTCGAAGAATTCAATCTTGCTAGAGCCCAAGTATCATACTTACAAACAATACAGTGTAAATAACATTAAAGAAGCTTCGCGACTGCCTATTTAAAGACATCTCCTGTTAAATTAAGATTGTTCTTAACCAAAATATTTCTTAAGCCCGTTCATAAAAAATCACTTATACATTGTACAAGTATTTAACTTCGCTATGTTGGATGCTTTATAGATACGGGCCCAAGTTCATTTTGTAATTTAAGTCACCCGTCACAATTATTTTTTGTCTCGATAATCTTTCCAGGAATAGTGAAAGCTTGTGGTATATGTTGTTTGTCTGTACAGAGATCTGCAGTGAGCTTCATCTTCAAATTGATATAAGATTAATTAACAATCGGTTGAGTTTAGAGTAAACTGGAACCAGTTTACAGAGTAACTAAATCGTTCTTTCTCCTATTTTCTATTTCCAATTGTCAACTGTGTACGTCAATCGTGTATGATTTCGTTTCTGGTTATACATGTAGTTATAACCAGATCGAACTATGTTGGCAACGAAATAATACAACTTCAGAATTGACCCAAACGCAAAATTTATGTTCAATAATATTTCGTTCTCAGGCAAATTGTGACGGATGAAATGAAATCTAGATATGGTACAGACAGATAGTGTGTGTGATCTTGCTGGTATAAACTTTCTCGCATATCACGAGAAAACGTGCTATTCCTCGTTTAGAGAATGAACAAATAAAAAAGATATGTTTATATAGCAGACAAAATCAATGTCACGTGTATATATCCGTTAGATGTGTGTATGTGTGTGTTTACAGACAAGCAGTAGCAGTCAACTATATGAATGGTAAAATTGGCCTAAATTCTTAAATCCAAACAGCTTGAATCTCGAACATTCAAACTCTCCACACTCAAACCCCAGCTCTCAAATCTCACTACTCAAATGCTGACTTAAAATCTCCGTACTCAAATCTCAGCACTCAAATTATAGCTCTCAAATCTCAGCACTCATACCTTAGCTCCCAGATCTTAACACTCAAATCTTGGCTCTCAAATCTCAGTACTCAAATCCTGGCTCTAAACTCTCTGCACTCAAATCCTAGCTCTCAAATCTCAGCACTCATACCTTAGCTCCCAGATCTTAGCACTCAAATCTTGGCTCTCAAACCTCAGTACTCAAATATTGGCTCTCAAATCTCAGCACTCATACCTTAGCTCCCAGATCTTAGCACTCAAATCCTGGCTCTCAAATCTCAGCACTCATACCTTAGCTCCCAGATCTTAGCACTCAAATCTTGGCTCTCAAACCTCAGCACTCATACCTTAGCTCCCAGATCTTAGCACTCAAATCTTGGCTCTCAAACCTCAGTGCTCAAATCTTGGCTCTCAAACCTCAGCACTCATACCTTAGCTCCCAGATCTTAGCACTCAAATCTTGGCTCTCAAACCTCAGTACTCAAATCTTGGCTCTCAAATCTCAGCACTCAAATCACAGCTCTCAAATTCCGATACTAGAAACCATAGCTCTCAACTTTAAGCATTCAAATCAAATTTTAGTACTGAAATCCTGGCTCTCAAATCTCTGTACTCAAATCCCTTTATGTCAGATTTTACTTGTCTTAGTTAGTATCTTACTAAGAATAGGGTTTTACATTGACTTTAGAACACTCATAAAGCCGACTGTTATATTAACTGATTTGTTCAGTTATATTAAAACATAGCGTCTGATATACAAAATTAACCGTCCATATATACTGACCCAAAATGAAAACTTTATAATTACATAGAATTCAAAAGTACATAATTATTTTGTTGATTAATTTATATTAGGGATATTTTTCTGTCATCGAAGCTTCAATGTCATAATTTTTATTGTTGTCTCTGCGTAATTAATTGGATCAAAATCATATATTGCATATTTTTATGAATTATGAAGTTTAGGGGGTCTGAATGATCACACAGCACTTGGAAATAAGAAATTACTGACTGCGCAAAACTCATCAGTAACTAATGTGATCGACATTCCGAATGCATTGCGGAATACGTCGCATTGAATTTACGTAACGTTGTATGAGCACGTTAGGCATTCGTTGCTAATATAACAGTAAAGCATTTTGAAGGTCATTTATGGTATCAGTTTGATGACTGAACCTGGCCCTCCGACCCAATTCATCCCATTCTATGTGTTCTATTGGGTTCATGTCCGGGGATAAACGGGCCAATGTAAGACGTTAATGTTATTTTGAGTAAGGGGTTGTGTGATTATATGCACCTTGTGAGGCCTTGCATTGTCGTGCTAAAAAATGCCAGGTCCGTTACTTTGCATTAATAATATCATAGTATTGCTCTAGAGAGGTTAAACTTATATAGATAAATCATGCTGTGTGAAAAAATCATGTTGTTATTAAAGAGAGGGGGTGCTCAAGAGAGGGTCGCTCTGGAGAGGTTGTATATAAGTCAACATCTACATCAGTCTGTAAATGATCAACATATTTATGATATAAAGTGTATAATTGAGATAATTTCTTATAGTGTAATATCCTAAATAGAAATGTACCATTTAAAGGGAAGCTAATCTTGCATAACAAATATACACGAATTGCCTCCCTTGTGTGCCATAATGTGTGCCATAATTTATAACGTGATTAACTTTGCATGTAGATGAACTGCCGAGTTGTTAGAACGTAAGCAGGGCTCAGACATTTGGATAAGTGTACGTTGTATACTTGCAATGAATGATCCTATTTCTTTATACCCTTTCATGCCTGTAAATATGTAAATGATAATTCCATTTTTTGTAAACTATAGATTTCTTGTAATAAGTATGAGTTTATTTGAAATCAGTAGGGGCTGAGGTCAATGTGAACATACATTTCGAGGGCTCTGCGCAACAGTGTCGTAACTTGTTCTTATTTCAATATGAGTTACGACACTGTTGCGTTAAACCCTCGATTTGCATACATGAAATTACAATGACGTGATATTGGCAAGCAATACGAACATGTAAATGCTGCATTTCCCCTTAATATGTTTAAAAGTTTATCAAATATATGAAATATATGTTAAGTATAGGTATGTAAAAAGTACATTTTTGCGACAGTCTTATCTTTAAGATGGTTATGTAAAACTCAAACTGTTTTTCAAATGGTCTTCAACATGTTTCGATAGTGACACCAAGGGACATTGTTTATATAGTCATCGGCGTAAATAATTAACATCACATAGGCATTTGATATATATTTAAAAATCACCCACCGGTTTTCTCTCCTAATTCTTCAGGTCATGATATAAAATGGCGTCACAATCTGCATAGCAAAGTCACTAAAAATTACTACAATAATTATCATGTAACCTAAGTTGGTGCGAATATTTGCACAGTCAAGCCTGTGTTAGCGGCCACCTCCGAACATATACATCTTTCCAAAACCATCATTGGTTAAATGACCTCCGATAAAGGTCACTTTGTGTCTTATACAAGGGTGGCCTTTGTTCACAAGTTTTGCAGTATTAAATCGAGATGACCAGTTGTTTCTCTTCTGGTGACACATGCTCCCAAAATGTCGCATGAAAGTTATAACTTTAATTTCTTCGACTCATGTGTTATCTTTCACGAGGAGACACATCTGGAGTGATTTCTCTCGGTGAAGTGGATGCTGTCCTTCCTAATCGTGCATGCAACAATATAGACCCAACATCAACTCTTCGCCTCAACACAAAAAATTGTTCACCGTGAGAAGTCGGTTTAAAACGTCTTACATTTGTTCAAATGTGATTTAGTCATCGACAAGGTGCTGTCGCCATCGGCATCGTTATGGAGCCAACATCACCATATTACTGTGGATTTATCCCGCTATTATACCGATTATTATTCGTGTACAGACTTCATTACTTATAATTATATATTTATAATCTACTGCAGATGGCGACCTATAAAAGAAGACAGCATAATTTCAGCCGATTTTCCTTATAAACCATTACACAGAATCACAGAACTGTCCTAAAGTATTGTTCATAATAAAGATTAAGCAGCTTAGTAATGTATGTTTTTTTAATAAAGATAAACAGATACATAGTTCAAAATCTGTCTCACACTGCACCAATCTATTCCGTGTTTTCTTGTGTGTTTGTAGATATTACATGTTCCGTATTTTTGTACTTACCACATTTTAGTGTTCCGTTCCGTTCCGTCTTTTAGTGGCGACCAGTCTAAATTATTACAAAATGTAATAAACATGGTAAAACGCTATATGCGTACTAGGATTGACTTGGGCAAAGTAGAAGTGTGTTTTTTTCTAAGATAATATTTTATCTGTACTGCGAGTATTTAAACACTGATTTTCCTTGTTTATTATATGGTATGATATTGAAACTACTGTAGCTGAATATAACCTAAATTTGATGCATTATTTTGACATTGCTTCAATAGTGAATATAACTGAATGGTGGATGTGGATTTTCATACAGCAGCAACAACAACAACTTGGGAGGAGCAGTGGTGTAGGGGTAGAGCGTCGGACTCCCAAACCCGGAGGTTGCGGGTTCGAATCCCGTCTGTGGCGGAATTTGACCGGAACCTTAACACTCCCTTCAAGTACTTCGGCGCGAGTACTGGTCACAATACAGGAAGCAGTCATCGAGAGTAGTTAATATAAGTTGTAACAATCGATGTAAAATAAATATGTTTAAATTAACAACAACAACTATATTGGCCTATACTGCCTTTTTACTGCGGAAATGTATTAAAAGCACTTTGACTAAAATTTGAAACAATGAGATTACAAAGACCACGAAATTAGGTTGAGATTATAAATGTCAATATGACATCCAAACTATAAACCTACAAACGGAAGGGAATCGACCTAGCCATCACAGATGCTTTCTTTCTTATCAAGTATTAGTGAACCTCGGTTAAAATCACTTTAAAAAGATAACCTAAATTATACACTTTTAATACAGACAATTTAAAGGTCACCTAAAATAGTGGAACCTTATTAGTCCTCTACGACTTACAGAATAAAAACAAGTCGACTTCAGTTCAGTTTGGACTATAAGTCACGTATATAATCCGTGGAATAGCATATGTGTACCATCGTGCAATGAAATAGACGATACTTCTGTGTTCAATAATAAACAACAAATAAGTGACAAACGTCGTCTTTTTTTCACCCCGAGAAACATGCATAACCAACACGTGCATGTAAAATTTATTTCTGGTTTTAAAATAAACTCTCATCCTAAAATAAACCGTCCATGTTTCACATTGTATTGATACACCTTTTCACAATGTCGAAGTGTAGAGTTGTGTATGCATTTATAAAACTTACAGATGCATAAATGACCTTATTGCCTAAGCCCAAACATACTTTGTCTAGAAACTTTATTATCACAGCAAGCTGCGGTAAATTGCGGGTCTACTGACATAACACTTCTGTAAATACAGCTAACCCTGTTTAAGAGGCCATCTTCGAATAAAGACCATCCTGTAAATTAATGTCATTCTGTTGCTCAAGAGATGGCCGTTCAGGGGAGGTTATTATAATTAAGTCAACAATTACACATGTAAATGACCAACATACTTATGATATAAAAGTGTACATGTATAATGTATAATTGAAAGTGTCATTAACTAATTAGAACGACCTCCGAATAAAGGCCACCTGACTATTAAGATCATACACTTGACCAATGTTCTAACTACACCGATGATATAATTGTAAATTTCTATGGTTATATTACACTTGTACGCTTCAACCATTAAACATAAAAAGATGCATCATATTTCATTTATTTTATTTTATCAATATGACAATTATCACGTGTCATCATGAAAAAATCACGTTTTATCATGGTAGGGGTTAAAACCCAAAGTACCAAAATTGTCAATAACGGGTGTATCCTCCATTGGCCCGCGCTACTGCCTGACATCGTTGTCTCATCGACAAAATAAAGTTCCTAAAGTACACTTTTTGGTCGGTTTTGATAGACTTTCCTAACAAGTTCAGCCCACACATTCTCAATTGGATTCAGGTCTGGAGACTTTGATGGCCATTCCAGTACGTTAATTCTGTTGTTCCGAAGGAGGTTCATGGTAGATCGTGCAGTATGTGCAGTGGCACCGTCTTGCATCAGCTTCATGTTACGATTTTGCTGAATTAGCGGAATCATCACCGGACGTAGAATCTCATTTTGATATCTGACAGCTGTCAAGTTACCATTTACAATGATACCAGGTGTCTTGGTATGCAGAGAAATACCTGCCCATATCATCACTGAGCCCCCGCCAAAATGTTCAGTTTCCATGACGCATGCGTCGGTGTACCTTTCTCCAATACGTCTATAGACACGTGTACGGCCGTCATTATTATACAGTTTGAAACGCTTCTCATCTGAAAAAAGCACACCCGCCCAATCAGCCCTTGTAAATCTAAGATGGCGACGGGCCCAATGTAGACGTGCTCTACGATGACGAATGGTTAGTGACAGTCCTCGGAATGGTCTACGTGCACGTATACCACCAAGACAAGCTGTACGTAAACGTTTACGGACGGTTTCTGCACTTATTGGACGACCGTGAATTCCAACGGCGGCTTGTGCTGTTTCAACTGCGGTGCGTCTCCGGTTGCGCAGATGACTTAGATTAATAAATCTGTCTTGTCTCGCAGTTGTGACTTTCTGGCGGGGCTGTCTACAGAGGTCATCCACACTTCCGGTTCGCCTGAATTTGGCCATCAGGCTGGTGATAGATCGTTTTTGTACGTTCATTATTCTTGCGACCTGAAAACAACGATGGACTGATTAGTAAGGTACATCAAAGTTGTAGCACACAGTATCAGGCGTTTTATAAAAAAGGGGACAAAATTATGCACAATTATTTTACGCACCTGAGAATGCGATGCTCCTCCCTGAGCTAGACCCACAGCTCTGGCCCTATCTTGAATTGACATACGAGGCATTGCGTTTTTTTGAACGGACAGACGTCTGAGAAGTAATTCACCACGTGTAATCAATTTCCCGCCAAACATTTTGTAGCCCGTGCACAATACTTGATTGTGTACCGTCATGCCTTGGTGCACAATATTCACCAGATAGGGTTGTAAATACATCAAAATAATGAAAACACTACAATTTTAACCTTGAACTTAAAAAATCGTGTTATTCAACACAACCGTTGCTGAGAAATTCAAATTTAAAGTCGGTGTAGTTAGAACATTGGTCAAGTGTATTTTGTATTTCCAAAAGGTGACCTTTATTCACAGGTTCCACTGTATGTGACTTGGCTAACAATTACGCATCATTTAATTACGCACCAATTGTTTGATAGGAATATAAGCCAGTGACCGTGTTTGGTTGGTGAACTATTCAATCCTCAGGACATATACGTATCGAGGGCTCAGCGCAACACTGTCGTAAGTTGTTCTTATTTCAATATAAGTTACGACACTATTGCGTTGAACCCTCGGTTTGTGAAACGGGATCATTTAAAAACAAAGGAAAAGATAACTGAGTTTATGATCTGGTGTAAAAAAGCACATTCTAGGTGAACTTCTTACAAACATCACACGAGTTTTTAAAGAGATACAAGCATTTACACAATGTTTGTTCTACCGATATTTCTCTTATTTATTGCAGGTAAAAGTGTTTTATAGTTCTCATATTGTATTCATACATGTATATTGCTGTATTATTGACTGTAAACTTTAATAATAGTATTATATAATACAGTATTGAAATCAATAAGTGTATACCTATAACAGACAATTAACTGAGTTATCATGATACGAATTAGTGCATAGTTATAATTTGATGCATATTTTTTATATAAAAGCATTGCAATTCAGTATAGATATTTTTAGTAAGAATATAATAATATTCGTTATTCAGATGTACATTGTACAATGTATTTTGCAGTGGATATATTGACTAATGCAAAGGTAATCCAAAGTATATTTATTAATTATTAATCTTACTTTAACGAAGTGGGATTTATCTAAACCGCCATATTATCCAGAACCCACATAAACTATCTGGAAGATTTAAAATCTACCGTATCAAATGCTTAATATTCACAGGGAGTTTGTCCACTCCACCACCTGTACCACATTCTAACGACGATTCGAACGATGTTGAATTTGCAGCATCAGATGGTGATAGTAATAAGTACGTTCCATTTTAATTGTCTGCTTTAAAGTATGTTGTTGTGTGCCTATGGTGTCAGTTGTATTGATTTCTATGTGGTCTGTATTGGCGTGTAGGTGCTCGATGATGGCCGCGTTTATTTCTTTGTGGTCTGTATTATATTTCGGAGAAACCGATTAGGTTAATGGGATTTCTTTCTGAACTAAAACTGATATACAGACAAACATGTGAACAAAAATTTCAAAAGAAAGACAAAATATCGCCTTTATTTACAGTGTAACATATACACGGAGATGACCGCTAACACTGGTTTGTCTGTAAATATTATGATCGTGAATGAAGATGATGTGCCATAACTGAATTTGTTCTTAAATAAATTTCAGGTCTTTTCTGCTACGCACACAAACTAACAACAAGCAGCATAAGCGACTCTCGTTGAAAAGAAAATATGTTTGCCAGGGTGGAGTTATACACGGCACAAACCCCTGTGGTGGTTGTGGAGGTATCGCTATTGATACGACGTACTCTGTGCCCGACAACGCACATCAAACGGTGAAAAAACATCCAATTAGTTCGTCCTAAAAATGTTGATTTCTAGTTACTCAACCGACTCATTTAAAAATCAAAATCCCAAAATCTTATAGCGATTTTGACAAACAACAACAACTGTTCGTTCTTCTAGCTTTTTGTTTTCTGTCTTTACAATCTTTACTATCTACCTACTGGCTTGCTGTAAAAATAACAGAAAACCAACATCTTTAAGAATGGCCTTATTTATGTTGTATTCGTTATGATACAATGTATTAATTTTCAAAGATCCGTCAAACGTGTCCATATGGTTTTGAAACAATTATACATTTATATGTATAGCAAATATGTCTTCAAAATCAATTTGTGAATTTAATCAGTGTCATTAGGTGATAGCTAGATAATTGTGCGTGTGTGTTTTTAATCATTGCAGATATACCTTACTGGTACAAAGCTGACGATTCTTTATAAGCATACACATATTATGCTAAAATGCGACATGTAGTAATGTAATCGTATTTTACTACATGTATGTTAATTGTAAATTGTAACCCTTTCTATAGTGTTTCTGATCTTTCGGTTCTTTATATAGTAAAAGCATGAAAATAGAAATATTATGGTTAATATATTAATATACATTAAAATGTTGCTTTTTCTGATTTGTACAAAGTACCCTCTCATTCACAGGGCGCTACAATTATATAAAAAATGACGCAAAATATGGCACCCGGTGTGTTCTGTCGACTGGCGAGCTTAACTAAAGTTGATATATTTACAAAGACCGAAACAATGACAGTTTTCCCTGAATTCGCCGCTGTGGCAAGTCCCGCTGGCTGTGGAAGTAGTAAGTTAAGTTAATAGTTATTGTTTCATGCAACTGACAATGTAGTCAATGAAGCAACTAGTAAGATAAACAGTGTATACAATCATATTCAATCCGTAGGGCTTGATCGTTTTATTAGGGGTGGGGGGGGGGGGGGATTTCCGGAAACGCAAAAGAATAAATCATCAAAAAGTTTTTTTCTTCGGTAGATACCCTAGAAAATGGTCAGCTATAGGATGAAACCATTTTATAGGGCAAATCAGTTTATAGGGGATGGATTTTGCGCCTTGTGAAGGACTTATATACATACATGTACATACATTTTAATCTTTACTCACATGATTTAAGCACAAAGATTGTTTGTTTCTGGTTACTAGTACCCGACCTGTCCTAATTTATCTATGGTTTTTATGAGGCCTGATGAAACGATATAATAATTATGAACTTTCCCATTTTTATACGCCCGTTTGAAAAACGGGTCGTATTATGGGAACACACACGGCGGGCGTGTTGGCGGGCGGGCGGCGTCCACAACGGTATCCGCTCTCTAGTTCAAACAGTTTTATTCGGATCCTCACCAAACTTGATGAAAATGTTTATGGTCATGAGATCTCGGCCAAATTCGATAACCAGCCAAATTGACCTAGGCACTTTAAAGTTATGGCCCTTGGCGTGCGTATTTTGTGACCTGATACTCTTGTTTTACCAATCTCTAGCTACTTGTTCTATTTTAATGAACATATATTCAGGAACAAACAATTTTACGACGTAGAAGTAAGACGCTTTACATCTGTCAATTAAATTGCTCACCCGTTTCGTCTTTCGTCTAGGTTGTTCTGGTATTTGCAAAACCTCATGCTTGTTAGATGGTCGAAAATATAGCAGTCTTGCTGGAACAGGAGGACAAGAGACGGCTATTCTTGATGACAACATATTATGTAACAGTGCGGATCCTTATCGTGGTACCTATAACGTATTGGTCCACGAGTATGGACATACTGTGAAATATTACGCATTATCCCAAAATCAGCTTAGTCAGGTATATTAGTATAATAATTATTATATTGTGCGATTTTTTTAAGCCGTCACTCAGCTCGGCGGGTTCCCGTTCCACGTGAAAGTCTACGCATATTCAGCTTCCATTTGTCCAGTACTTTGATTTTAACTGTCAAAGCTGGATAATTAAAGGTCGTCGCTTCAAATGCGTTTTTTCTCTGCGTGTCATCGGCTTAAAACAAGAGACAACCGATGTAACGACGATTGTCGCATAACTTTCGAAAGTTATCGAATCTCATCAAGGCTAAAAATGAATACACGATTCGACCGTGAAATTATGCAGCTTGGACATAATATATACTTTTGACGGCCGCGTTTTGCATTTGTCAAAACCTTTTGCGTCGATGGTAGTCTCCGACAGCATTTCGCTATCCATTTATGTCGATTTCAACAAAATCAATGTCTCAAACTACCTAATGCAATGTCCGGCACCTTTTGTATTGGATATCCTAATACATATATTTAACATAATTTATGCATCATTGAACAGCACTTTGCTTCCATAACTTCATTTTCTGACATATTATAAAAAGATCAAAATGTTTTAAAACAGCTTCAAGCCGCATATAACCACGCAAAGCAGTACAGACTCTGGGCTGACTACTATCCCATGTCAACGATAGAAGAATATTGGGCAACAGCAACATCGGTGTTCTTTAATGCAGACTATCACGTTTATAAGGGAACTGGTAACCATATGAACTTGTAAGTATAGGAATTCTTAAAAAATATATGTTCTACTTAATATTCATACAAATGGTTGGGACCGTTGCTATAGTTTACCTTGCAGTACTAGTCAAAATTCATCTCATTCAATTCATAACGTATTGCCTTTATAAGGTATGTACATTGTATACAAATTATAAGACGCGGGGTCAAATGACATTGGGAGTACCGATCTAAGGCATTGATTTTATTTCCACTTTGTTTGTGTTTCGTAGAGAAAGTTCATGCTCTTAATTGTTTACTTAATTACAACAATTTCTTTCGTTTTTACTTCTTATTAACGAATTGTCCGTCGCAAAAAAATCTTTTGGTAATAATGATATTTATTTTACGAAGTTTTAAAATATAATTTCAGTTGCGGTGGAAGTCATTTCTGCAGTTCTGAAGCCGAGGCAAGATATCACTTATATAGAACCGATCCAAACCTCTACAATCTTCTCGCAGTGGTTTACGTGTCTGGTCAGTCTTCGAGATATGTCTATATTGGCAGGTGTTCTACATCATAAATGATGAATAAACATTCTTAATAAAATATAGAGGATGACATGTGATGTTGTTTTAATTCCATACCCATTCCTTATAGCTTTGACATTTCATGTCATCAGTATGACTGGTTTGAAAATAATAATTTGGTAACATGTGAATTTTAATTTCACGATATAACAGCAATCTAAATAGGTGCGAATGCCTGCACAGTCAAACTTGTGTTAGCTGTCAGCTCCGAACACAGACCACCTAGTGAACGAAGGCAATATTTTCCAAAACCGTCATTGGGTATATAGAACAAAACGACCTCCGAATAAAAGACTCAACATGTCCTTCCCAAGGGTGGCCTTCGTTCACAGGTTTGACTGTATATTAATTCGCAATTTTTTTCCAAAATGCATACAAAATGTCACAAGAATATGATCAACTACTTCATAGATCGTATAAGTACATTTAAAAGAAAATAGTACGCAAATGGTAAAGTTCTGCGCCATCAGTAGTGGCGACTTGTATGCGTGCGTAGTAATTATATTCGTTTATAAATCTTTCATTTCAATGACGGGTCGTAATGAGCCGTTATCAGACCAAACTCATCACTGAGTGATCAATTGACCGATACCATAAAAACCAAAACAACAACATTGGTCACGGTATATGTTTGTAGTCATACCAAATAGGTTTCTTTCGGATCATGGAAGATCCTGTACCGCCAAGAAAAAAAAACAAATGCTTAAACAATTCAGCTATGTACATACGTTGAAGACAGACTGTAATAATCGGATATACAGTCATGTCAGCCAAGCATGTGATAGCAATCACATCCGAATAAATACCACCCTGCAAATAAAAGCCATCCTGTGAATAAAGCTCATTCCTTGAAAAACCGTCGTTAATTATATGTAGAATAAAATGACCTGCCAAAAAGGCCCCCTGTCAATAAAGACTACATTTTGTCTTTCCCCATGGTGACCTTTGTACACAGGTGTGAGTTATATTAAAAGGTTTTTAGATTAGACGAGTTCAGATGAAAATGATTATACGTTATGACGACATGAATTACGGGTCAAAAGAGAGGACATGACACTTTTTAAACATTATAGTAGGACAACAATAACTTATCTATTTAGACAATGCACTTGTTTTAAAAAATAATCATTATTACAGATTTCATAATATTTCATGATTTATGCGGTCGATTGAAGATCAAATACTAAACATTTATATCTTTCCCGGTAAAGCTAATGTTCTCTCTGTGTCTGAGCAGAAAGGCACAAATAAAAAATGGTGTCATAAATGTCCACTTCACAGTAATGAAGATGGTTGTTTCTGGTCAAATACTGAAGTAGATTACTTCAGCGATTGTTAATTTTAACAAAACCATTTAAATCTAAAAGACGACAACATAATTTCTGCCGATTTTCCTTATAACCCGTTACACAGAATCACAGAACAATTTCCTAAATTGTCTAAATTATTGTTCATAAATAAAAGTCCAAGCCGTTTAATTAGTTCTATGATAAAAGTATGTACATTTGTATTCAAATGGAGGTAAACAGGTAACAGTTCAAAATCTGTCTCACACTGCACCAATCAATTGGACTAGTAAGCAAGTTTTGCTTGTACTTTGTATTTATCTTCACGTCATGAAGACCGAGTGCTCTTATAAATACAGATAAGAATTTTAGCCGCTACAGTCCACACTACGCCGACACAATGCGAAGTCTTACGATATTTCTTCTCTGCATTGCAGGTAAGATATGCTGTTGATAAAAAGTTTGTCTGTTCGAAGCATTTTATTTTTTCTATGGTTTAATGCGCATCAATAGCCAGGGTCATTTTGTGACTTTCCAGCTAGGACGTTTTCACGCGTGAAATTTATCTGGTTCCCGGTGGAATTCTCGAACTCACAGCGGAGAGGGGCTAGTGCTTTCTAGTAACAGACCTTCATTTGTTTTAATGTACTTGCCATGTTTGTCTTAACATTTGATAGTCACGAAATAAATCTACCTACAATGTATCTATCTACCAAGAGCATTGTGCTAGTAAAATAATTTTATTGCATTAAATTTTATGTAGTGATTATAGGTAACTTATGTCCAGTATCTTTAAAAGTACAACCTCTTATATGTGACATATTGACATACTGTCGAACTATCAGCACTATCATATTTAAAACGATAGAACTTGCATTATATGTGCAGGTTAGAAACAAAAAATAATGCTTTGGATATATTAGATGGTGGAATAATTTCCTCGTTTTTGAAGAAAGAGGAACAGTGCATCATTTTTTAAAAAATTATCTGCATGGCTTCACGAATTTAACTTTGTCTACCTTTTCGTGTTCTCAGGAAGTTTATCAATTCCGCCGCCAGTGCCAGATTTTGGAGACGGTTCTCATGAACTAGAATTTGCAGTATCGGACGGTGACAATGATGAGTAAGTTCACTTTTAGTTCCAATTTTGTCTTCTGTTTGCATTTCTAAAGGTTTGTTGTTTGCAAGTTTGATTTTTGACGATGTTCTGTTTAATCGGCGTGGTAATGTTTAGTTCATGGTTTCAAATATGTTGATTGTTTTGTTGCATCGTGTTGTTCTATAAAGTTATAAAGTTTGTATGGTCGATGTTGTTGAATCTGTTTGTTTTAACGTTGTTCTCTATTTCTATGTCGTGTATTATTTATTAGAGTGATTTCCAAGTGTGTTACGGCGGAACATCCCATATGTCATTTGCTAAATACACACCACTCAGACTATGACTATCATAGCCATAAACAAATTAACCACTGAGTCGCTCACCAGGCTGCATCAACACACACGAAGTAAAATAATGCTGTCTATAATATGTTTCAGATCGTATATATTACGGGCATTGAGAAGCAAGCAACATAAACGACTATCGTTGAAAACAAGATATGTTTGTCAAAACGGAAATGTACAAACTTCTTACACTTGTGGAGGATGTGGTGCTATTCGTGTTGATGCAACATACGCTGTCTCTGACTATGCTCTTCAAACGGTGAAAATAATTATTTTCATTGTTTAGAAATTAGAACTTTTCTCGTCATATTTGATTAGTACAAAGAAAACAAGTATATTACAAATCGAACGGCGACTGTAGTATCAAATGTGACCTTTCTCGTCTTATTTGATTAGTAGAAAGAAAACAAGTATATTACAAATCGAACGGCGACTGTACTTATCAAATGTGACCTGGCGAACTCATGAATGGTTAAATAAAAAATCGTATTGAATGGGATGAACGATTGATACTTTCGTTCGGTTACTTTCTGGTTACACGAATTACCCAATTTGTCCCCTCGACCCTATACATTTACTTACCCGAGGAACGGAAAATCCGCTTTCTATGTCTTTTTAAACTTTCTATACACGCTTTCAAATGCAAAGCAATAACAAAACTCCGACATACCTACCCTATTTTTAGTCATTATTACATTTTAAAGGGCAATATCTTGACCAGAAACATTCGTGTAAAACGTATACTATTCTCATCTTCTCGATTCTACTCAATAAATATACATGGAGTTTATTTCTTTGTAATAAGCAATGTGGAATGCTTTGTATCTGATGCATTGTATCGTGTCGTATATGAATGCAGCCGTATCGCTTCCCTGTATTTTCATATTTGCTTGACTATGCATACACAAGAAATGAGTACAACTGAGTTCTTTAGAAGACCATTATAATGTCTTCATTTGTCTCTACTTGCGGTTTCTGTTACATTTACAGGGTGCCTCAATTATATCAAAAATGACTCGAAACATGATCTCCGAGGTTTTCTGTCGACTAGCGTCTCGCGCAAAAGTTGGAATATTTTCTAAAGCTGAGACTCTAACCGTTTATCCTGAATATTCCCATCAGGCTAACCCAGCTGGGTGTGGAAGTAGTAAGTAAAATAATTTTACATAATGTATTTCCTATATCGTGGTAAGTGAAGCAAACAGCTGGTGGGGACTCTATATTAGTAATACACGTGGCTCTCGTAGAACCCGATGTCAGTGTATTATATGAATACTTCGTATTTACTTATTTCCAATACTAGCGTTTAATTAAGACAAGCATATCATGATTTGGAACATAACCGTTCTCAGAAGTATTGCGCCCAATTCCTTGAAAATGTATACATATATGAATTACATGTACGATGTACTAAGAGTTCGCCTTTTTCTCATAGGTTGTTCTGGTCATTGTCAGGCGTCGTGCACATTTGATGGGCGTAAATATTACACTTTAGCCGGGGCAGGTGGACAAAGGACGGCCATTCTGGATGACAACATATTATGTAATGGTGCCGACCCATATCATGGAACTAATAATATATTGGTCCACGAGTTTGCTCATACTGTGAAAATTTATGGCCTTTCATCCAGTCAGTTGAGTCAGGTAAAATAATTGTTTCGACCTTACCATAAGTTAAATCAAAAATTTACCGAGCCATTTTGTGCCAGATTCTGTGCTTCTCGTGTTTCTGCATTTCGACTACTGTGTACTTCTGTTTAATTTCTGTTACAATTGAAAACAACATACATGTAGTTTGATTACCTTACATTTCCATCCGAAAATAATGTATACTATTGTACACGTAAATCTATTTATAAAACGAGGATACAACTAGTGGAATTGTTAACCAATCAATATTTTGAATTCAGGTCCAAACAGCATATAATCACGCAAAACAATACAGTCTTTGGGCCGACTATTATGCCATGGCAACGATAGAAGAATATTGGGCTGTCGGGTCGTCAGTATATTTTAATGCCGACCATCAAAGGTATAGAGGCACAGGAAATCATATGGACTTGTAAGTGATATTTCGATCTTTGACAACGTCTTGTTCTCCATTTGTTGTATGGTCCAGAACGTATTGAGTTGGGTTTGGCTGGAGCAATCGTAACTACTCGGTTATTCCCGTCACTATGAAATACGCCACGTACATAAGTGTATAGGGTTACACAGTTTAGTGATGTGGTTTCTGGTCACTACTTTTTCAACACTTGGCACTTGTTTTTAATAGTGCTTCTCAGAATGGCAGATTTTCAAACGTATTTCATCGTTCGCCATTGATAAAATGGGCACCAAGTTCACTTTGAAAGAGAAACAGGTTGTTTCCATCCTTTGATTCATAAATCCACCACCAAAGCGCGCAACACACACCTACTACAGGCAAAGAAAAGATAATTTTACAACTGAATTATAATGTAACAATTTATTTATTTAAGTCTATGGTGGATTATATTTCAGAATAGCAAACATGTATAATTACATACATGGGTTTTTATGTTTTTTGGGGGTTAATTTTCAGATGCAGTGGAAACAATTTCTGTGGATCTGAGGCCGCAGCAAGATACCATATCTATTCAATAGATTCAAATCTCTATAATATCCTAACAACTGTTTATGTGTCCAGAGATTCAACAAGATATGTCAATATCGGTACATGTGCTACACCATAATTGTCTAGGCAAAAACGTGCAAGCTCGTAATAAAATATTATAATAATTGCATGTCTTGTTATGTGAACTATATACCATCTTATTGGGCTTTGATTGATTAAAGTAAGCTTTTCTATGGACACATTAAAATGATGTCGCGAGGTAAAGATGGAATGAGTACACCACGTGCCTAAACGGGTTTGTTCTTTTCAGCTGTATAGAAACATACCAGTAAGTCTTAATTATCTTAAAACATACTGCGTACATTTGTACATGCAGTTATGTTTCGGAAATTCCCGAAGTTAATTGCCAAGAAAGTCACCGGAAATTACTGAACACTGACCGAACATATTCTAATGCAGATGTGTGCAAGCGGACATTGGCAAACACTTATAAGATACCAACGTAACCAATAAATGTACGACCAAACAGTATTTTTAATGAAAACCAAAAAGTTCTGAAATTAAGAACGATTGAAATTTGCTTGAATTGTTACCAATGTATTGAAGTGTGGAATTAAACCGAGCCAAATAGAGGACGTGATCCAGTGGTTGGTGCGTTGGTCTTGTAACCAAGGGATTCGGGTATGAGTCTTGGTCAGGGCAGGTCATACACTTCGATGACATTTTGACCATAAAACACGTCGATTTTCCTCTATGATCACGTGGAGAAGTTGTCGGCTCCTCGATGGAGGGTAACTTAGTTTTGATTAGAATACAGTCCAGAATAACTGATCATGTTAATATCATCGCATGCCGCGGAAGTGAAATATCTTTAAAACATGGCATTACACCCACTGTCAAACCATAATGAAATAAAATAACTCGAAACATGTGACTGAATAAACTAGAAATCCTCTTCCAAATGTACAAGTTTATTTTATATACTTAGTCGACATATACAATAGATTGAGCCTCGAAAGCAGGAGAACCAAGCAACCGTTGAATTGGCAAACTTTTACGAGATCTCCATAATATCATTGACATCACAGTTAAAAAATATCTTGAATGATCCAATCCAAATATTCCTTCTTGCACAAAAGGTTCTCATGCACCCTCCGCATATCAGTTCAAACAAATTTATTTCCGAGAACCAAACAGATATGAAACTCCTATCAGCATCTAGATGTAGCTGATGCTCCCTCTTTGGCTTCATTTTATTGTCCATCCAAACTTTTTCATGGGGACTCCTTCCAGTTAATGACGTGATTTCTGAGCTTTCAGGGTAGGGGCTTGTCCCCATTAGCGCCAAACAAGCCGGAGTGCTGACGCGTGTTATGTATATGCGTTGCATACATATACCTATATATATATAACATGTATTAGTTTCACGGTAGGTTTTACAATACGTTTGTAATCACTTAATAAGATATTACTTAGTAATTTGTAAAATAATACTTTGGATCAAGGCATTGAGGTGTTTATATGAATTATTATTCATCTTGGATATTGCTCTTGGTGTGGCATGGTTCTTGTACCCACCAGATTGAATTACCTTAGGGATTTCTATAATTAATTTGATTTACAAGTTGTTTCATGTTTAAATACTTTGAACGTCTCTGATCTAGTCTAATTTGATTCCTTATACCTTTATATACATGTATGCGCATGCTTGGAACATTTTGTAAGAGTTTTAGTTTGAATTTAGACCAAACAACATCAGAAATTAATAAAATAGAAAAACACAATTGTGTTATATATTCCCCAATAATAAAGTACTCTCACAACGAACAGGACAGAGACTTGTACATTAGACGCGTACTCGTATATACATGTTATAAATTATATACATCTCAGTAAAGTGCAACAAAAGAACTCGATCCCTTTTCATGATACTTCTATGTCATCTATTCCAACTGCACACCTTCTATCTCTTGCTAGTTTCTGGCTTGTCTATCATTTTATCATGTTTCCTCTTCTTTTTTTGGCGCACTGTCATATAACTGTATTAAACATGTAGATCTACATGGAAGTCCTATATAAATTTAAAGTACCAACTATAGTAGCCGGACAGCATGAAATCTTAATGAATGTTTATTTCTGTCTGCCCACCGGCAATGAACAGAGTCAGTTTTGTCTTATTTACATTTGGATACCAATAGTTTTCTATCTAATATTAACCTACACCTATATCTGAATTTACATGATTATATTTTAAAACTATTTATGTCGTTACCATCAAAATGCGATCCCGCGAAATACCGTACCGGCAAAATACGATAAATAGACTTTAATAGTCGCCAGAATCTATTAAAGGGAGGCTACTGTGCATGATATGAATACTTAAATTGGTTCCCGTTCCATGTTCCTTGGTACACGCAATTCAACGGGTACCAGTTTAATGAATACTCTTCAAAAATGGCTGCGCCCATATCAGCACATTCAAGTAAGAAAACATGTTTTTACTTTTATTATCTAACCGTATTGTTGTCTGTCACTCAAAGTTGAATTTGTCAGTCATTTTATTTATAGTTGTGTCGCATATGGTTTTATTTGAACATCATGCCCTTAAAATGTTCGTAATACAATAACACGTGTGTGTTGAAACTGTTCGTCTAGTCGTCTTAGAGTAACTTAGATTTAACATTTGGTTGATAATGTTTCTTGATTACAAAAACTTGCTCGCAAGTTGCAACAACTATCGATATTTTATCAAATCTGTTACTTCACCTGTTACTACTAAGGCATGAAATGTGTTTGTTTCTGGCTCATTATTGAATAGTCCAACTAATTTAGTAAATAGACTGTTTGTGACGACAAGATATACTTTTTCGATTTGGCCCAGTCCCGCACAATCTAACAAATATCTGCATATTTGTGTGCAAAAACTCCCCAATTAAAACATGTTGGGCACGATAATGACAATATCCAGGGCTTTTTTTCCTTCTATAGCAGGGGCCGTTCATAGGGCCTGCATCTTCCCCTCAGGAAAATTCTTTAAAATCATGCAGTTTTCCCAAAATTTTCAATTTACATCAAGTTTTTTCTTCCCTTTTGCAAAAAATTTGCGTTATATTTCACCAAATTGAAGGAAAAGGCCCCTTGCCCTACCTTCCCCTGAAAAAAAGGCCTGGAATCTATGACCAAAGTGAACCATTCTGAATGTAGAAACCATGTTTCTATACTCAGGGACGGATCCAAAAATCATAATCTCATTTATCATCATTATCATTAAAATCAAATTCATTAAAATGGTTACAGAGCAGTTTGATCACGATCATTAGATGCTTACTATACAAGCATAGTTTGATCATGGTCAGTTGAAGCTTGAAAACTAATGTTGTGTAAATTGTGGTGAGTCAAAATTGCCTGGAGCAAGTAGTGCCGTTGAATATACCGTATTGTGGTATTGCAGTGCCACAAGGTGAGAATATTAATTAGTAAACAGGATGTTTTGGCATGGCAAGTTGACAGTGTCACTGTTGATTTGTTCCTGTTTTGAGTTGAAAAAATGATTTTATTTATTGAAAATAGACCCTTCTTTTAGTAGTCTGGGGACGCTTGGGCCCCATAAGCTCCCCCCCCGTAAATCCGGGCCTGATACTCATATTCATGAGTATGAATTATTCCAACATACGTGGATGTGGCTAAGTCCGTCGATACCCGTTATTACACACAATGTAAAATTTTAAGTTTAATATTTCAAATTTGAGTCTATTTTTTACATATAGCACAGAATATTTGAAGCACATTCATGCATATTATTGTTATTTCTATCGAATTAAGTTAAATAATACTAATTATTGAAGAATTTTGACGTAATTTGAATTTCCACGCGAAAATATGCAGATGTTTGTAAGGCTTAGAGAATGTCCCTTCTGAATTCATTCACGAAAATCGGCAATCAAAAAGCCAAATTAGTAGGGCTAGTTATAGAATAGATAGGGTAGGTAGGGTTTTTTATATTATTATTGAGAGCATGTGGAAAGGTAAAAAAGTGTGACAGTAGATGTATGGTTCCTCTGACCTAGTAAAAAGTCTGGCCTAGGTAACCAGAAACAATTTGTTTTTAGTAGCAGTAAAAAGAATCTACAGGATTGATTTCCTGTATGGTTGAAGTACTTGTATTTAATTATTTCTTTACCTTCAATTAAGATTTCAACAACTTTAGCTCATTATACTACAGTAGATCTATGTGCAGAAATACTACAAATTGAAACAATGTTGTTTGAAGATTACAGTTACTGCCACAGTCTTTGGTTGAAATGAAAGGTTTAATTGGAACAGTCTAATCATACTATGCTTAAAACTCTCAGTAATTTACCAAGAATACCTTTGTAGTCCATTGCAAATATTTATATATATGGATGATGTGTGAAATGTTTTGCTGTTCTTGTTTTTAAAATGCATGTTATTACCTTTTTGATTTGTGTTATATATTATGTATTTTATTACAGATTTTTATGTGCAAATTAAGAACAAGTCTCTGAAACTACAGGATCGACTTCAGCTCCTAAAATATTGTTGGAAATCATCAGACCTTTACTTCCCAAACAAAGAACAAGTGTTGTTAGATGTTTTAACTGGAATCCTTATCAACAAGAAGAAGTAAGTGTATCACTAGGGGACATTGATACTAACTATGACGTATAAGCAGTAAAGTAGAAAATGTTGTTTGTGAATATCAGTGGACCTGAATTATTATTTGATTGTATTCAAACTCCACTGTATCCATTTATACATGTATCTACACAATATATGTTGGCTTATACAGGGCTCCAGATAAGGGACGTATTTGCGTAAATACGCATTAGTTCTCCCGAAATACGCATAAAAAATATTTATTGAGCGGACCGATATGCACTTAAAATCCGAGGTACGCGTTTTACTCGATTAAAATGTGTAACTATCAAATTAAAAGTAGTATCTGTGACTATAGTGATTTATTTGAACATATTGAATGAGGCAAGGTATTGTATATAAGCTACATGTACATTCTTCACTGGATGCAAAACAAGTTAATAAATTAAATATAGAAGAACACAATACAGCAAAGTACATTTAAAAGGTAAGTCTTTTGTGTGTGTTGGTGTTTATAAGTGAATACCCTTTAAATAGAGTAGTTCCATGATTGTCATTACCCTTTAAAAAATTGAAATACCCCCGCAAAAAATTAAGGTGTAAAATACCCCCTGCTAAAGAATGCAGGGGGTAAAATACCCCTTGCCCAAATATTTATCTGGAGCCCTGCTTATATCATTTTGGTTAGTCCATCCATAAAAAAATGTTTGTTTGGGGTAAACTTAAACAGAGAGTTTTCAGTGGGTAGGTAGGTAGGTAGGAAATATTTTTTTGTTTGCAATTTAATTTCTATATTGAACCCGAAATACTTGTCTTGAGTGCTATATTTTTATTTTTAAAAAAGTTTTTACGTGAGGGGCCAAAAAAGGTTAGCCTAGGTGTCTGTTTGTAAGTAGGTAGCATTACCGCTAACAAAATATTTTTAAGGTGGCCTTATGTTTTTTGTGTAATAGTTCTTTCTTATATTTTAGTGAAAACTTGTCTCCATCTGATGTTTGTGTTGTCTGGAAATGTCTTCATGAAGTTTTGTTGACAAAGAAAGCTGCTGAACCAGGATGTATTCTTTTAAAGCAGTCAACTGTTCAGGTACTGAAGCTCAACAATATTTCCCATTTAACAGGTCCCTCATTGTCTGTTTTGTATTCATCTATATAGATCTATTTAACAAACATTACAAATTTCAGCTAACATGTAAAAAAGGGCTGACTAATAAAACACACATTGGTCTTGCTCTTCAAGTCTTAATAAAAAAGGCCTGCCTGTTAAGCTCAGTGGTTAGAGTGTTGGTCTACTGACCAAGAGGTTTTGAGTTCGAACTGTCCTTCGAACTGGCTCACACTGTCCGTGACAAATTTGACTGAAGATATAACATCCTGTGTTAAATTGTGCCCGACCTCTAAAATATGTGGGGAAGCTTGGTAGTAGCTTGTGGATAGAATACATATGTTAGTACTTGTTAGGGCCTAAATGAAGTCCAGGGAAGCTGGTTAGGATAACTGCCAGCCACAATATGACTGAAATAATGTTGAAAATGGTGTTAATCAAATCGGATGAAAACAAACAAACTTGACCAAAGAAGAACCATACTGACATAAATGTTTAGATTTATTGAAAAAAAAGTTACTCTGTTTGCATATTAATATATTTGTCTAGTAAATGTACCTACAGTGGTCTGTTAAATTGCTCCAATTTGCCATGACTGGCAAAATAAATTCCAGTTTTCCCATGTGCAAGCAATCCAAAGTCAACATTTTTTTAATGAAATTGAGTTGTTTCCCTTGTATAGTTTGAATTCTGTAATGAACTGATGTTGTTTTTAGTTATATATAGATATAAAGATAGAATAGTAAAATTTGATTATGTTAATCAAAGTTAAAATGCTGTTTTATTGATTCTAGCTGTTAACAGATAGTCTTACAAAACTTGATTCAACATGCGACTTCGTGAATTCCCTGATTGGTTGTCTGCTTGGCATAATGAGATCTGATTCCATGTCATCTGTGTTCTCGGCGAAACTGGAAACTATGGTAAGTGAATGCCAGCCTATTTTATTTTTCAGGTTTATCATGACAACATTTTTTCTAGCCTGAGAAAAAAAGTCCCAGCAACTTTCATTGAAGGGACTAGACCCCAGTTTTAAATACATGTATTGTTTTAGGTATCTGGTTACTCCCTTTATTTGAAAGTAATTGTAATAAAATAGAAATTATAGAATGTATCAAATATTTACATGCTTAGTATGTATTTATCACATTTCTTAAGGTCTTCAGACATTGAGAAAACTTCTATACATTAGTGTATATATAACTGTATTTGAGCAATATAATTTGAATTAGATTTGATTGTAGCTGTTTATGTAGACCAAGTATCTATAAGCTGTTGGGCATGCAGTTTAGCTAAACATGTTCTTAAAGGTTTTATGTATGTAATCTACGTACCGGTAAATGAAATTTTTGAAACAACTGAATCAGTTACAATAAAATTTCATAGGAATGTTTTTTCGATGGACATTTTCCGAGATTTTATATGAATAAAACATAATTTTATGCTTAAAAGTGAATAATTTTGGCTTGAACTATTCTCATTTTTGTCTAAACATCCTTGGCCTTTGCTCTTACGGTACATATTTCCTGATGCCTCCCTATCTGGAGTTCAGTCATATTGAGTCTGATTTCAAATAAAAAAATACTTTTATGTTTTTTTTCTTGATTTCAAATAATTGTTGTTTCTTTGTAGGTTACAGTTTTGTGTGGTATGTGTGTTATAAACAGTATGGAGACATACAATAAAGGTCCTATATTCACATCATTGGTTCATTATACAGTAGACAGATTTCTTGTTGCCTTGGAGACAGCTCCTGATCAAAATCAGGTAATTGAAATCTTGATAACGTACAGGTATATGTATTCTACATTAACAAGGTCCTTATTTTTGAAAATGTTGTTTTGTTGGATGTGTTAATAAACGAAAGGACAAGGTAACCAACTGTATAATTTGTACACTACCACCTGCAATCATCAAACTACATATCTTGGTTCATTATGACAATCTCTACAGGACCTGTGCATTTTCAAAAAGGGCAACCGGAGGGGGCATGGTGTTTATAAAACACATCTTGTTACGATTTATTTGTTATATTTAACCCAAAATACATGTCAGAATGCAAATTTTAATGAAAAAGAATCCTGAGAGGGTCTTCCCTTCAGAAAATAGGTTGTAATTTTTTCCGCAAAAAATCTATTTCCTCTACTTGCGTTATAAATATTCCCCAAATTTGTCCCTTGGGTGCAAGGTTTTCAGATTGTACCAATGCTGAGCATCTCCCCCTTTAATTAATTAAGAAAAAACTACATTGTTACTTAATTTACAATTATTAACTCTCTGTAGATACTACTGAAGATATGTGGATCATTTCTCCTCAAGTTTATACCCCTCTGGGGTGACGAGCCATCTGAAGTTGTGAAGAAATTATCTTCAGCATTACTGGGGTCTCTGTGTCATAGGTAAGGTATTGTTTGATACACTAAAACTCTGTGAAAGTACAGTTCCTACCAGAAAACCTGTAACAAAAATGGTAGACAATGAAGGAGACAAAAAAATATCATATTGCTATTATGAGTTGATCTTAATATAGGCATTTATTGCTTTTTATGTTGTGAACGTAAGCTCTTTGTATTCAGAATTGATACCGGACACATACATAGATAGAACCACTGAACTACCGTAAGCAAGCTGGACATGAGTAATTTGTCAGGTACCAGGTGGGATTTGAATCCATGGCGATGAAGAGCTAGTGTTTATTAGTTAGAGACAATAACCACTTATAAATGGAGGCTGCTACAGCATTGCATTTAGATAAATACATTTTGTAAAATGTTCATTTCATTTCTTCCTTGTTCGTTGAACCCAGCGTCTTCTCAACTACCTCAAACTGTTGCTATGTATTAAGCTAGAAAAGTAATGTTTATGATTATTTGACAAAAACAGTTAGGTTGGTTGTAGAATATTCAAGATCTACGTCCCTGTGAGAGGTTTGTCCTCAAGGGAAGTTAGATAGAACTTATCTTCACTTATTTTTCATTGATTTTGTTGTGTGTAAAATATTTTCATATCTTGCATTTTCTGTTGCTCGGATAACCATTTTTTTGTACCTTATTATCGAAATCGGACCTGGTAATAATTGACAAAACATGGACATAAATGCTTACATTTCAGAGACCATGTTCAGACTTTTGATGTGTATTTGAAAGCTAACCACGGTAAATCTGGCACTCACGTCCATAAAAAAGCAAAACACATGGAGCAGCTGTTTTCAACTTTGTCTTCATTATTGAAGGTAGACCCGTTTTGTTCTAATTAACTTTTGTTGAGTTTCACAACATCTATTTTACAATAGAAACCGTCTGGGACAAGACTATTTAGCTTGTTCAGAGGGGAAGCCAATTCAAAGAGGATTTTGTCTAGTCACTACCAGTATGTGTTAGCACACACCTATTTTATCTGGCCAGGAGCTACCATTGTTGCTGTGTGGGAATTACTAGCAATGTGTGAATTAATAGATGTTTGTTTGAGATATAAATAGGAAAAAGTTGACAGACCAATGCTGAGTATTTGTGAATGCCCTGTGGTTGTTCAATGTGCTTCATCAAAGATTTAAATTGTGACTGATGAAAGTGCTGAGCTCATTTCAATCAAGCTTTATGAGATGGTCCTCTATCAAGATTTTGCAAATCAAAAACTGTTGACCGGTGTTCTAAATTCAAGAAAAACTTGTTTTTATACCCTAGCAAATGAAGTCTGAGAGGGGGTATATTGGGGTCGGTCGTTGGTCGTCTGTCCACATACAAGTTTGTGGAGTGTACTACTTCCACATTCTTTAAGCCATTACAATGAAACTTAAATATATTATCACCATGAAGTGTAGATGTGCAAGACACAATTTTCATGCCCAGAGATTCACTCATTGCAGAGTTTTGTCCCCTTGAACTTAGCCACATAGTGTACTATTGCATTCTTAGTGTCAAAGCGGCTGCTGGGGTATTACTGTAAACCAGGAAACTTTCGCGTCAAGAAATGTTCGCGTTTTTACGTTCCTAGGTATATTCGCGGTATTAAGCTTTCGGGGATTTGAGGAGACCGCGAACCTCGCGAAACAAAACACGCTTTGAATGAAATACATATTTTGAAAATAATGGAGAAATAGTTTGCACAAAAATTAGTGACTATAATAATAATCATTACTGGGTATATTTAACATAATATTTACTCAAATAACGGTGTCAAATACAATAAAACAGGTAACTACCAACCTTTAAACCATGTCAGAATGGATTAAACAAACCATTACAGCTTTTAAGCCTCGATTACTTGATAGTTTAAGCAATCACTATTTATTGTGATTTTGACTGATTCATATAATTTTTTAAGATGTTGTTTCTGAAATTTTAATAAAAAATGAGCAGAAAGATGATGGAAAATTTTCTCAAGCACAAAATTAATTAATAAAGTTGTTTACCATGTTTCAAACGTTATTGTTAATGGACAAACAACAAACCAATACACTGACATGGAAGATATTATATGACAGTCTCCTTGTAGGGACTTATTTTCGCGGTTTTATGACGAGATGGTGATTTCCGACGTTTTACTTTCGTGGAAACGACCCAAACGCGAAACTCGCTCATTTAAAATTGAGCGATATAATTTCCTGGTTTACAGTAATCACCTCTGTGACAGCTCTAGTTGAATGTAAAATGGACAGTGAAGAAATCTGGACTGATTTTGACCACTTTGTTAGTCAAATCTGATTATGGAGGATCCAATCTAATGTGTCCTGTGTACGAGGACATTTATGCATAAAATCCTGTTTAAAAATCTAGTAGGTCTAGGTTACCTAATAAGCTCCACATAAGATTGACAACATTCCAACCAAAGAATTAAAGCAGGAGGCAAATTAACTGTTTAATATATCTTTTATAAACAAATCTGTCAAAATGAATGCCTCATCTATGTCTTGCGTCTAGGACTGACTGAGATCAGATTCCCTGTGTTTTATCTTACTATGCAAACCAGGCAAGGTTTGCATTTCCTGTGATGTTATTGATTAATGAGGCCATACTGAAAAAACATTTTGTTTTTCGTGAACTTACCTACTCACCTTAAAGCCCTGTACCCGAATTATTTTGGGTAAATTTTTTTCAATGAAAAGTACCTTTCTGTCTTGTATTTTCGGTTTAATAAAAATGATAAATGGGGTTACTGTAGAACTGATTTTATTCACGTTAGTTTTATTTTTGCTAATATGTCGAATCGAATAACTCGTGAATTCATAAATGTCGCGAATAATTGCTGAGTTTTATATATTTGAAAATGGGTATGTCAAAAATACGCAACTTAAGTCAGTACTAGTATTTTATCGTAGACTAATCATTTTAGTTAATCTGATGAAAGGAATATATTTAAACAATAAACATATACCTTTAATATTGCAATCTATTTTTTTATAATATTGCTTTTACTAAACTATCGTTTGTTGAACAATTTTGGACTTCGTTTGAACATAATAGTAACAGTTTTTCACACTTATCTACCGTTTGTAAAACATAACTTCCACAACAATCCCAAACTATTATCAAGCTATTGTTATTACACTTAATTAGATATAAAACACTGCATCACAACTTTAATGTCAAACAGATCACGTGTGACACACAAATATCAAAGCAACGTAAGCCTGTCTTTGATCAAATTTTAATCCTGCCTGACGACATCACAAATTTATAAATACGCGAATAAAGAAAACAGCTGCTTTTTAACAAAAAATGCGAAAGTTTGACCTCGCGAAATTAAAACGTTCTACAGTACCTAGTGGGGGATATTAAAAAAAAAATTGGAAAAAAGTATTTCTTAGCTACCACTGTAAATTATCTTGGTAGGGAAACCACAAACAAACCTTTTTTATGGATAGTCTGAGGTTTTTGACCACTGTACACAAAAAGGTCCAATGTTTAATCTACATCGCTAAATTAGATTTTTCGCTAAATAGCTCATGAATTCATCCATGTCGGTCTCGTCATGGTGACCAAATGCTTGGAACTAAGAAGTGATTGATTGATCATGTTGTATATGAATACTGACAATAAATGAGTTTTTTTACATTAGTTCATACATCAGTAGATTTTTAAATGTACATTAATTCTGTAATTACAAATATATTTTCAGTCATACCCGAGGCAATGCAGTCTATACTTACCAGTCATCTATGATAATTTTGTCGAGCGAAATTGGTAAAAAATTGATAAATGTTTATTATTATTTCTGACTTTAGTTTACTTTTTTCTGACTTGAACCTTAATTTTGAATAGATATTGTTGATTCCTTTGACTTAGATATGGCTTCCCAACTTATTGCAGTTAATTAATTTTTTGTTTGTTTTGCTTGTTCATTATATCGAGTTTTACGCCCCTTTTCAACAGTCAGAGTCATAAGAGGCTGACAATTCACCTAATTATCGCTCCTGGGATGAACCAGTACTAGACTCCCATCCTCCGTTAACAACTGCCTACTTAATCATATAATTTGAGATGATTGGTAGCTGTGCTCGAACCCAAGACCCCCTTATAAGTGAGAGGTTACAGTGATTTGAAGTCGGCAACCTTAACCACTTGACCACGGTGGTGCATGGGTCCAAAGTGACAATTTAGCCTGAATTACTTCATTGAAGTTTTCATGCAATCACACTTATGTTTAATTCATTGAAACTATAATGTAATTATTTTCTGATGCTTATGTTTCATAGATTCTTTATCTGTATAAGATTATATTTCGAATGTTTATTTTTTTCAGTCACAATGGAATAATCCTAAATGCTCATTACCTGATGGTCGAGCTATGTTCACTGATGGGTTTGAACAAAGGTGATACTCATACAAATAAGTCCATGGACGATGTTCATGTCTTTGTGGCTGTAAATAGACTCCTCGAGGTCACCAAGGTCAGAGAACTATACGACCTGGATTTAGACGAAAAAAATGAACACCTTCAGATACAGTATTATCGACATGTACTTCAAGTTTTGGTTAACTGTAAAGAAGTACAGAATAGTGATATAACAAGGTGTGTTTTTAGTATATTTTTTTTTACTCTTTAGATATTTGATTATTGTGTGATACACTTGTTGGCTTTTGAAAATATATTATAAACAATAAAAGATTATCAAATTACTAGTAGGTTGGTGAAGATTTCAGTTCTTGAAATATCATAAAATGGTATACTTCTACCGGTACTTAGGATATTGTTTTAAACCTTAAGGGCTTGAATTTAAATGTTTTTGCCACTAGCAATCTTTTGTTAGTGCACAAGATTCAACTAGCAAAATTTGAAATCCATTAGCAATTTTTTCACAACATTTGTTTTTCAGAAATAGTTATGTTATAACAAAATAGGTTGTATTTTATGTAAATGCAATTGTATTGCATGAAAAAATTAAGTTATTATGACAGTTTCGGTTCCACTCGCAAAAAAATGCTAGTGGTTGTAAAATGAACTAGCAAAATCTATTTTTCACTGGCATTTTGCTAGTTTGCTAGTGTTTATTTCGAGCCCTGAACTTTATTCATCTTTTATGATTGACTTATACCTATTCCTTTAGTTACTTCTACCAAATCAATCTATAGGCTGTTAGATTTATTGCTGAGATTTTAATTTAAAAAAAAGCAGATTGACAAAAATCACTCAAACTTGATTTGATAAATCCTATCTCCAGTATAGTCTTTAAATATACAATCATACACATGCAGGAATGCTGAGACACTCTTAGTGTATGTTACTATAAACTTAATAAGTATAAATGTTTGTATTTGTAGTATATATAAGAATAGTACCATCTTATTTTTTCTAAACGAAGCAAACAGACATGTTGTATAGAAGAGGATGAATTATTTCACACATGTTATATTTTCAGTTACTCGGACTGGTATGGCTGTTTTACAACACTCCTGCAGATCAATCATCATATACTAGAACCAAAGTTGACTGAAATACTTAATGTTGGCTGGATAGATACTTCGGTATGGTGTTCATTCCTCAAAAATTATGCTGCTTAAGCATATTATATACATACTGTATACAGTGTAACCTCCATGAACGGTCACCTCAGAATAACAGCCACCTCACTGTTACATTCAGTATATTAGCAAACTCAATTAACATTTTAACTCTGTTTTCACGCTCTCAACTACTGCCACCTTCTTACAACAGCCATTTTTGTCCTTCCCATAGGTGGCTGTTGTATAAAGATTGCACTGTAAGTAGATATTATCGTGTATTGAAAGGTTTGCGAACCTGTATCTAAGTGTGTTTGGCATTCAAAAATGTTTGTGAAAAACGATTTTCTGACAGATGTGATATTCACACTTTGTGAAATTTGAAAATTGACCTTTAAAGTTCTGTCCTTGTGTGACAGTTCATGTACCTTTAGCAAACAAAATACCATTTGTGTGGTAAGAAATTGTCGCCTGCAGAATTGTTCACGAAAATGGGCCAAACCTGGAAAAAACATGTGTATTTCCATGACTCAAACTTAACGATCTATGCAGTTTTTCTTGTTATACAACATGTGTCCTTGTGTGACTGTCATGGGCTATTTAGCTTTAAATGGTCTGCTCTAAATATGTATGTGGTTTTGAAATAAAATATGTCATGTGTTCCTTGTACCTTTAATCCAGGACAAGTGCAAATTGACTTGGACAGTCACAAAATATGAAGTAATAAAACAAGTCATTGTCACAGCCTAGCTGTTTCAGAAGGTTGCGCTCTGTCCACACTATTCTGGTTATATTTCTGAATACTGTAAATCCGGTATTATTCGCGATGTTTTTATTTTCGCTATTATTCGCGACTGAAAGGCTTTGCGAATTCATAAATCCGCGTAAATTTATTAATATAACGTAATTGCTATCGAAAGATCATTGTCCGAAAAATTCATTACAGACTGATAAATAAACTACCACTTGTCGGCATGTACACTTCATGTATATTGTTTTGTTAAACATATTGTTCAGTTGTACTAATTGGTGTGACTTAAACACACAAAACAAACAAACATTGTGCGTATTGCCTGAGGGGCAATGTTTGGTATAATGATCTTTTGCACAAACTGGAAGTTTAAACACATTTCTTTAGATAACAAAAGGGATTAACGGACAGTTTGTCACTTTTCTGTAACAGGTTTTGACGATTTAATTTTTGCAGGTAATGCATGAAATATGTTTAACCGTTTTATCTATCGATTTATTTATATTATAATTCAAAGCCTTCGCGAAATTTAAATTAAGAGCCTTCAGACGTGAATTCATAAATACGCGAATATATTCAGGGTAGGCAAAAACGTGAAATAAAGATCACGCGAATATAAAGTGATTTACAGTAACTGCTCCACTTTTGTTTTCATTTTACTGTTAGACCTAAGTGAAAGATTTTAATCTGTAGTAAATACATTATAAAGTTTGATTTTTATGTCTATCTGTTACAGGTGGCTGATGAGGACACAGAGGCTTTAGATGAATTATTACAAGAGTTTGTTATGATATACTCTAAATTACGCCAGATTCCAAAGTTGATGACCAAAATTTTGGGCAGTCTTTGTGTAAGCAGTGAGGACTCTGTGTTACAAATACCTCCAATGTTCTTAAAAAGGTGACACTCTTACTTTGTTTGAATATCGTCTGACTTGTTGAAAACTTTGTTTTAAGAGTTACTGTAAATCTACTTCTTATGTAAACTATTAAAAAATGGTTTCCATGGTTACCAGACTTATTTTTTGGCACCGACCCAAAAGTGTTTAATTGCATACTCCAAAGTATGACAGCATTTTGGGGATTGTTCAAGCCTTCTAGGTTCAAAAGGTATGTTTGAAAAAATTCATTCAGTGAAAATATTTTTATGAATTAACATCCTAATTTTTTGTCTAGTAATCTTAAATATGTATTTTTAGCCTACCGGTAATCTTTTGACACAATATTTTCATCCAGAAAGCTAAGAATAATTTTGAATAATTTGATAGTAAGTGTAGAGGATGACCTTCACTTTCTGTTAATATGTCCAGATAATACTGATATGCACACTTCTTACGTTCCTTAGAATTTTACATAAATACATCTGTCAATAAATTACTTGTTTCGTTAAATGTGAGAAACAAAAATACTTATAAAATGTAGCATGTTACTATAATTATACAACATTTGTCACATGTCAAAAACATGATATTACAAGAATTATAATCCTGTATAATTATACCCCCAGATATGAAATATATGGGGGCTATATTGGATTCACGCTTGACGGTCGGTCGGTCGGTCGGTCCGTGCGTCTGTAGACACAATTTGTCCGGAGAATTTCTCAGCAACTACTTACAGGATTCCAATGAAACTTCTCAGAAGTGATCAGTAGTAAGCCTAGTTGTGCTAGCTTAAAGCATTTTTCGTTCGGATTAATTTTTACTGAGTTATACCCCTTTGTTGTTTTTATACAGTATATACAAAAGGCAAATTTTGTCCGGACAATTTCTCAGCAATTACTCACAGGATCTCAATGAAACGTCACAGAAGTGATCAGTAGTAAGCCTAGCTGTGCATGCTTAAAGCATTTTTCGTTCGGATTAATTATCACTGAGTTATAGCCCTTTGTTGTTTTTATTCAGTATATACAATAGGCAAATTTTGTCCGGACAATTTCTCAGCAATTACTCACAGGATCTCAATGAAACGTCACAGAAGTGATCAGTAGTAAGCCTAGTTGTGCATGCTTAAAGCAATTTTCGTTCGGATTAATTATCACTGAGTTATAGCCCTTTGTTGTTTTTATTCAGTATATACAATAGGCAAATTTTGTCCGGACAATTTCTCAGCAATTACTCACAGGATCTCAATGAAACTTAACAGAAGTGATTAGTAGTAAGCCTTGTTGTGCATGCTTAAAGCAATTTTCGTTTGGATTAATTATCACTGAGTTATACCCCTTTGTTGTTTTTATACAGTATATACAATAGGCAAATTTTGTCCAGACAATTTCTCAGCAACTACCATCAGGATCTCAATGAAACTTCACAGAAGTGATCAGTAGTAAGCCTAGCTGTGCATGCTTAAAGCATTTTTTGTTCGGATTAATGTTCACTGAGTTATAGCCCTTTGTTGTTTTCATACAGTATATACAATAGGCAAATTTTGTCCGGACAATTTCTCAGCAACTACTCACAGGATTTCAATGAAACTTCACAGAAGTAATAAGTAGTTAGCCTTGTTGTGCATGCTTAAATCATTTTTCATTTGGATTGATTTTCACTGAGTAATAGCCCTTTGTTTTTTTCTACAGTATATACAATAGGCAAATTTTGTCCTGACTATTTCTCATTGACTACTGCCAGGAATTCTATAAAACTTCTCAGAAGTGATAAGTAGTTAGCCTAGTTGTGCATGCATTAAGCTTGTCTTGGTTGGTTAAATTTTCACTGAGTTATGGCCCTTTGTTTTTTTTTTATACAGTGTATATACAATATCTCAGTAACTACTCATAGGAATTCAATGAAACTTCACAGAAGTTATAAACAGTTAGCCAAGTTGTGCATGCAATAACAAGGTTTTGTTTGGATTAATTTTCACTGAGTTATGGCCCTTTGTTTTATACAATTAGGTAAATTTTGCCCGTACCATTTCTCAGCAACTACATACAGGAATTCAGTGAAACTTCTTAGAAGTGATAAGTAGTTTGCCAAGTTGTGCATGTCCACAATAGGTTTTGTCCAAGTAAATTTTAATGAGTTATGGCCCTTTGTTATTTTTTATATAATGTATATTTAGAAACTGGTCAGGATATATCTTAGCAACAATTTGCAGGTATTAAAAAATGAAAATGCATTATATTTCCCTCTGTAAAATGTAACAACTGTGTCAAGGCCGCATCTGGGGGTATTCATCACCTTTAGTGATAGTTCTAGTTATCTTTGTGTGTGCATTGGCCTATTTGCCTGGCAGCTTGAATCATGAATCAATTACTTGTTTTTGTGAATGTTTTTGTTTTTATGTCAGGTATGGTGAAATGGTTCAGACTTTACCTCAGGGTATGATGCTGGATGTTTGGAAAAAGTTCGCCGCAACATTAAAAACTCATTTTGTCGAGGCTGAGCAAACTGGTACATGATATGTGTTAATTTTATCACTGTTAAACTTTCAATAGCAACCGTCTCAATATTACGACAATCCCAGTATCAGAAGAACTTTTTATTTAATCATGGAGTAAAACATAACAGCTGTAACTACTAGTAATGTTCTGATTAATCATTTATTCAACGAATCATTGACGAATGGTCTTTGACGTGATGATGACGATGCTCCCATTTCGTCAATGTTGTTGATTCCTGTACATAGTTGTCGTTCTTGACTATAGTACTACAGACCTTTCACGGTACACTTTAAAGATGATGCTGTTCAAGCTGTATCTATAACTGCAGCATAATTCTGGCCCAGTGTGGTTTGTTTAATTAATAATCAGTATATTACGAGGTGATGGTTACTCAAACATCTTAATACTGTAAAATCATTTAATATTTCAATTCTTATTGATTTTGTGCTATTCGATTGGTGTAAGGGATGTTAAATTCATGCAATAGTAACATATTTGATCATTTCTTATTTAATCAGTTTTAATCGATTAATCACTGACGTTTGCCTCAGATTAATCAACTAAATTTTCATGGACTGATTACAATCACTAGTAACTGTGGAGAAATAAACCATGCCTAGGTAGAACCAGTAAACTTCCATAAGCTAGCTGGAAAACTTTCTTGCTTGTAAGGTTTGTCTGATCCCTTATAGGGACTTGAACTCACAGCAGTCAGGGGCTAATGTTTACTGTATCGAGACCATTATAACTTGGCCGCTGAGGCCTGGCACTTAATAAATTATCTGATTTCAATGGGTTTTTTTCTCCATATCCCAAGTTCACAAAAGAAACCACAGTCTTCGAATTTAGCCCCACACACCTTGGACCCAGTCCACCAAAATTGCCACCAGTCTAGTAAATTTAAAAAGTCTGAGGTCAGGAGGTCCGGTAAATTTTTCACTGATCATTTTACTATTTTGGGAACAAAAAAATGAAATATTTGAATCACTCTAAAAAAAAAGATGACTTATAGTCAAATCTTATGTAAATTTGATTCTTTTGTAAATTTAGTTCTTCTAATAATTTTGAACAGATTGATGAACATTCTTTAACAGCAAGTTACTCATATTTTGCAGGTAGTTTTAAAGGAGTTTGTCAACTGTTTGACCTTTACCTGTTAAATGTGAGGATTGCAGACTACAGTGTGACCGATATGACATCTCAATCTGTGCGAGATCTGTTAACTTTTATGGAGTCTGATATTTTTGTGCCGATTCTAACAAAGTATTTGGATGAGTCAAGTGTAAGGATTCTGCTTTATCTGCAACATTTTCCTCTCAAATTAAAGCCTGGTCTTTACAATTGAAGAGTGTAGCTTTGGTTCCTAACCAGTGTTTGTTTTTCGTCATATTTGTGGTAAAATGGATTTTACTCATGCTACAGTAACTGCCATAGAAAATTACTGACAATGGTTAACAAGGGAATGGATGCTTAGAATACTCTGTTTATTCATTTAAAATTGTAAAAAGACGTCTTTGGTAGGAGTCATTCCATAATTTGATGTAATATAATCGACTATCCTGTAGCTTTTCCCTTTTGTCCATAATTTTGTGATGTGTTTGTCTATTAACTTCAATGTAATTACTTATTATCATGTGTCTACAATGGCATGTTGTGAGATGAGTTAATTAATTAGTATAAAAGTACATGTAAATGGTTATTGAAAACAATCTGGAAAGTTACAGCTCTGCATCCTTCTTCCGGATTCTGTAAAATGTCTGTAACTTTCCAAATTGTTTTCATTTTGTGTTTTTGCTATAGGACTAGACACCAAATTTATGACTTTCAAAATTTAGAAACTCTTTACGATAATTCATTTGTGGCACATCAAGGATTTTAATGCTGATGTTTCAAAAACTTTAGTCCTTAAGATACCTGGAAGACTGACTACCAATATATCCCAAGATACCTGGAAGACTGACTACCAATATATCCCAAGATACCTGGAAGACTGACTACCAATATATCCCAAGATACCTGGAAGTCTTACTACCAATATATCCCAAGATACCTGGAAGACTGACTACCAATATATCCCAAGATACCTGGAAGACTGACTACCAATATATCCCAAGATACCTGGAAGTCTTACTACCAATATATCCCAAGATACCTGGAAGACTGACTACCAATATATCCCAAGATACCTGGAAGACTGACTACCAATATATCCCAAGATACCTGGAAGTCTTACTACCAATATATCCCAAGATACCTGGAAGACTGACTACGAATATATCCCAAGATACCTGGAAGACTGACTACGAATATATCCCAAGATACCTGGAAGACTGACTACCATTATATCCCAAGATACCTGGAAGACTGACTACCAATATATCCCAGTAGAAAAGCAGCTTAAATACATTGAATTACATTTTTTTTCAGTTTCCTAGTCACAGAATAACAATCAAATTAAATTTTATAAAAGAATTCAGGGTATTAGTGAGTTTTCATTAAAATTGTGAGTTTTTGTGGCAATCTTCTTTTTTTATAATTCCAGATCAGGACAGACTATTGTGAGTGAATGACAATACTATGTGCTGTTGAAATTAAAAGTCAAACCTGTTTTAGTGGCTACATCCAATGAATGGCACTTGCTGAATTCAACAAGATATTTTTTGTTTATCTTTTTATAATTTATTGTAGACTGATGTTCAGAAATTAACCTTCACCTTACATTTGTGCAAGTCTTGGGGAGAACTTGTGACTATGCTATCCTTTTATACAAAGATTGGAATATCTTATGAGACCAAACCAGTAGTCAAGCAGCCATGGGATATGTCGTTCATACATAGTTATCTGCAAACAAAGCAGTGGCTCAAATTATACAAATTTATTCAGAAGAAGAAAAATGCTTGTTTGCTGTTGATATGGGTTTGTAGAAAAGTTAACTCACTATTTGAAATTGATTAATTTTATTGGTTGAAGTACTTTATAATTTGTTATACCTGCAGATTTGAATTCATAGACTGCCTATACTAAAATGACAGATACACGTTTATGCGACTTTTTTGAGCTGTCATCTAGCTTTACGTACATGAAATAATTTATTTCTGAATCAACAAAATTAAATATGTAGCTGCAATAATGAAGCTGATGCTTTTGGTACCCTCACTCAGCTTGAAGGTGCAGGGTACACTGGAATCAGGGTGTCTGGTAGTTTGTTTGTCTGCCTGTCTGCCACTATCTTGGTTCAAATTTGCTGGAAGATTTTGTTGTAATAAACAAAGTGTATTAAAGTAAGTATTTTACTGTGAACGAGTATTAGCCAATTTATGGTCCTTTGAATGTTGTGTTTACACTGGACTACTAAACACAAGGGCATGGGTTGGCTTCTAGGCTGCCGTCTTTCGAATTTGTCATGGCCGCATTTTCAGTGTTCCTATCCCCAACTATCGAGCCGAATACTGTGTCTAGAAAATCACAGGAAGAAGGGGCGAGGTGTGTATCGGTGCTTTACAACAGGCACAATAAAGAACCAGGTAAAACTGTTAAAAGATTCAGGGACCTTGATGCCGAGTTCTCCTGTATCTTATCTCCCCTCTCTCTGGTGTGGCTCTGAAATGACCATAGCGGTTGGATGGTTAAACAACAGATAAATTGAATGTTGTGTATATAATTATGATATTAATGTATTGACTTGATATATTGGGCAGACCATTGCTACAGTTTTGGTTGTTTTGAATATCATGCATGTTTGATTCATTATTGCAGGATGCTCTTGTCATTCAAAGACTTAAGTCGGTAATGCTATTTAGGAATAAATCAGATTGGTCATCCGAAGTTAATGCTATAACAGCCATTTTGGAATTCTTGTCTGAAGTCAACGTGAACCAGTCTACATCTTGGTCTGGAAATGTATGTACAATGTTTTTCAGTTTTTATCTTTTTTAGCTCTCCTGAGCACTAATAACTCATGGCCCCGAGGTTATAAAACTTGAGCATAGTCTCCGAGCTCCTTGTCTCCATTCCATTTTGGTTGAATAGATGGAGCTGATTAAAGTTTTGAAAAATGTTCAGGTCAGTTGTAAATATAGACAAATGTATCATAACTGTCTGATCATAATTAACTCAGAAATTTTAAAAGACAATTGATAAGATTTGAGGTTGAATATTGATCTAAAGATCTGTTAACTAGCTCGCACAATGGTGAGCTACAGAGACTACAAACTTCACAGGAATGATCCTTTATATTCATATTATACAACTTATCTTAATTGTTTTCAATTGCAAAAGAATGGATGAGTTCATTTTAAAATCTTAATCAATTAACTCTAAATGATTTAGACATAATTGTTTATGTTCTCGTGAACAGCAGTCGTTGTTTACATCGGCCAACAAATGAATGAATACAATTTTGACAAATGCTTCTTCCATAAATACAAACACCAATTGAACATTTCATTTTAATTTGTTTAATCATAAGTAAAATTGACCTTAATTTTAAACTAAAATTGAGGCTAGTTTTAAACTAAACTTGATGCTAATTTTAAACTAAAATTGATCATAATTCTGCACTAAAATTTACTATAATTTTATACTAAAATTTACCATAATGAAATATTCTCTTCAATGGGAATTTGTAGACCGGGTATGACCAGTGAGTACTGGATATATCTTACCCTAACAATGTCTTATGATAATTGCTGTTCTCATGTTCATTGTTGTTATGACACTTCGGGTTATCCTCTGATACTCAACTGCTGCAAACTGTCGACACAAGGTAGGTTAGGGTCAAGAACCAGGTACAATATCCTGTGTGACATGTCTTATTGACATTAATTTTATGCGTATGGAATAAAAATTGTTCAACGTTATTTGATAAATTGAAAATATTTTTCACATATTTTTTTTTCAGTTTTACGCTGTTAATGCTGAGAACCTATCTGTGGCCAGATGGCATTTATTAACCAATAGCATGTCGGTGTTTTGTTCTCTTTTGTCTGAGGAACAAATGAAGACCTTTGCTACAATCACCATCGATTCAATACATGTATCTTCACTGAAGACAAGGTAAAGATTGTTTAGGTGTTAAAAAATATTTTGTTAGTTTCTACCTAATTTTTTCTTGTTGAATGATGGTATTACTGTGTCTGTTAAATGGTGATATTACTGTGTCTGTTAAATGGTGATATTACTGTGTCTGTTAAATGGTGATATTACTGTGTCTGTTAAATGGTGATATTACTGTGTCTGTTAAATGGTGATATTACTGTGTCTGTTAAATGGTGATATTACTGTGTCTGTTAAATGGTGATATTACTGTGTCTGTTAAATGGTGATGTATTACTGTGTCTGTTAAATGGTGATATTACTGTGTCTGTTAAATGGTGATGTATTACTGTGTCTGTTAAATGGTGATATTACTGTGTCTGTTAAATGGTGATATTACTGTGTCTGTTAAATGGTGATAGTACTGTGTCTGTTAAATGGTGATATTACTGTGTCTGTTAAATGGTGATATAACTGTGTCTGTTAAATGGTGATATTACTGTGTCTGTTAAATGGTGATATTACTGTGTCTGTTAAATGGTGATATTACTGTGTCTGTTAAATGGTGATATTACTGTGTCTGTTAAATGGTGATATTACTGTGTCTGTTAAATGGTGATATTACTGTGTCTGTTAAATGGTGATATTACTGTGTCTGTTAAATGGTGATGTATTACTGTGTCTGTTAAATGGTGATATTACTGTGTCTGTTAAATGGTGATGTATTACTGTGTCTGTTAAATGGTGATATTACTGTGTCTGTTAAATGGTGATATTACTGTGTCTGTTAAATGGTGATAGTACTGTGTCTGTTAAATGGTGATATTACTGTGTCTGTTAAATGGTGATATAACTGTGTCTGTTAAATGGTGATATTACTGTGTCTGTTAAATGGTGATATTACTGTGTCTGTTAAATGGTGATATTACTGTGTCTGTTAAATGGTGATATTACTGTGTCTGTTAAATGGTTGTAGTCCTTTATTTCTGAACTGATTATGGTTGTGTTCTGTAAATTGTGATGGTTATGAATATTTGTTATACTGAGATGTAAAGGTTAAACATGATATCTACCCACTCTACCTTTTTCAAAAATTTGGATGTTAATTTACATCTACAGTCAAACTTGTGTTAGTGGCCATCTGTGAATAAAGGCCAGCATGTGAATAAAAGCCAGGTTTAGATGTCAAATTTACAAAATAAATTCAGACTATCTATAGTCATCATGTACTCAATGAATTTCAACATTTGCATAATGCACTGCTCTCTTAGATGGGAAATAGAACTACCTTTGACCGCATGCACACACTCTCATACACTTTAGTTATTGTTGTTATACACAGACTAGCTAACAGAGCATTGACTGCACAAAGTTTAAACTCTGTTGTTAAAAAACTGTCATTGATAATTTAGAACAGAACGACCCCGGATTAAAGGCCTCCTATTTTTAAAGGCCGCCTATTTTTAAAGGCCGCAATATATCCCAAGGGTGGCCTTTCTTCACAGGTTAGGCTGTATTTCCAATGCTTAAGTTTAGATATTATTATTTATTTTTTTCAGGTCTGGTCATTCCTTACACAGTTTGAGTATTGAGCTTCTGAGATCTGATTTTGTTCGGGAGAATGCCAATTTCTTGTCAAGTATTATTTCTGCTATTTGGTCAAGATGTAGCGGATGTTTCACTCTTGGAAAATTGGACAGGTAAGATAATTAAGGGATTCTAGGTAATGCCATGATTATGTATCAAAAACGTTACAGTACAAACTTCTTTCTAAACATACTGTATGTAATTTATTGATGTTGTCCATTTCTAAAGTTTCTATTTGTTGACTCGTACAATTTCAGCACTTAAGTATTATTTTATAATCTAAATCTTAGTTTTAGTGATTTCTATACTAATGTTAGGCTTTCTTAGTTAAATATTTATAAGAAAGAAGTTGCAGTGATATGAACAAAGTCACTGTATTTACTCAGGTGAGCAAATAAAGGGTCATTGTGGTTCTCTTGTTAAAACTGGATTAAGCTACAAAGGACCAGTTTAGTTATCAATGAAAACAAATATCTATTATGTCACATGTGGTATGTTATACTTCCAGGGGAGATAATTCCCTCGAGGGGTTTGTCAAATTTCAGGGATGTTATATTGCTTATGTTATAACCAATCTTTCAGTGTAAAGAGGAAAAAAACTGATGCATTACTTACATCTGTAAATTCATTGATGTCTCTGCTAAGTGATCATGAATATGTCTCATCATCTCCTGATGATAGGTAAGGTGTTTATATCTTAGGTATTACAATCATGTGGCATTGTCATAAGCTTGCGTCAATTTATGATTTTGATTTTTATCCCATTCTTCTTTGAGATAACCTATCTACCGATAGCTTTATACAAATGAAATGAAGTCTTAGCAAGGCTGAATTGACTGTTGGCAGATTGCCATATGAATTAAGCAAATAAGACATGATAGTTTATTTGATCAATTTATTCATTGAACTGAAGTTCATGATCTTTGAACTACTGTTTGTATTTAAGTGTTGACGCATGTTCTATAAATATACCAGTGTCTTTATCTCACTCTTAACACATTCCTGAAATCCATAAAACTGCTCTCTAAGACTTGTCTATGAAACAAACATAAAAGAGTTCCAGTCTTGAACATTGCCTCAGAAGTTCAAGGTCATTTGTTTCAAAAATGCTCTTTTTTGTTACTAAGTTATCAAGTTAGGAAGGATCATGTGTGTGTCATTATGACAACCACTAGTTTTATACTGTTTCAGTGAGTTGTCAAACAAAGGGAGCGAAGTATCAACATTGTTGGCTAAAATCATACAAAGCAAAGAACAGTTTCACATTGAAGAAAGGGACAGTTTACAGTGTTGTCTGAAGGTAAAAAACGTCAACATTTTTTGTGTTCTGTTCCATATGAATACAGTCAAACCTATGTTAGCAGCTACCTCTGAATAATCCAAAGGTCATCCTTTGATAAAGGCTCTTCTTTTAAAATAACATCTTTGACTGTTTAGAACAGAATGACTTCTGAAGGTTACCTGTCAAAAAAGGTCATATGTTGTTTATCCCAAGTGCCGCCTTTGTTCACAGGATTGACTGTATTTGATAAAAGCGAGTATATTTATTGCATAGTTTTAACTTCTCTGTAATTGGAATACTTAAAAGTAGCAGACATTTTACCAAGTCTGGAGGGTCAGGTTTTACCATTTTATTAGCTCGTTTGTTTTTGAGGAAAAACTTGAGCTAGAAATTTCAAAAAATTTATAGTATTTGTTTTTCAGAACAAAAAGTTATGTTTAAGTGTCCATAAGATTAGGGTCATTTTATGTAGTAGAAAGAATTATATAGAAAGTATTAAGTGTGTCATGACATAGAAAAATGCTAGAATTCAATTTGAATTTACTGGTTCTTTTTTTTTCATATTCGTGAGAAATTATACAAAAAAAATCTTCTTATTTCATTTTTTACCAAAAAAATGACACTTACAAAGATTTCTTTAACATGATCATCTAGTGGTAACCTAGAATTTACTTAAGTAAAGATTTACCTCAGTTCCAGCAGGTTAGACCTGTGTTAATGGCTATGTCTGAATAAAAGCCACCCTGTGAATAAAGGTCATTCTTTTAAAAACAATCATTGATTTTTGGAACAAAATAACCCCCAAATAAAGACCACCTGTCAATAAAGACCACATTATGTCTTCCTCAAGGGTGACCTTTGTTCACAGATTTGACTGTTATTCTTTTTCTGTCAACAGCTATTGCAGTATCTACCATTGGATAAAGTGCCTCCTTATGAACAGTTCAAATGTGTGGCTGGTTTGTTGACAGTGAAATGTTTGTCAGATAAATCTGCTATCAAGTCAAAGGTAAGAAAATATTAATTTGTGTATTATTTGGTTATACGCTTTTTGATCATTCATTTGTGCAGGCTCATATTTAAAGGACCTCTGTCCCTCTTTGTGAAAACTACCATGGCTCAGTTTATTGAATATTTTATGTTTTTAATCCTTTAGAAAACTTAAACCTTTGGCATTAGTCAAATACTTTATATAATTATCTCTTGCTTGTTGTTCTGTTCATTCTTACGAGATCCATGGCTTTTTCAACCTTGTGCATGCTTGAATGTCTCCTATAGTTGGGATAGTTTCATAGAAAAATTTCTTTTGCTTCGTGGGGATTAGAAAACTAATTAAAGGCGAGGGCATGATAATGATATTGTTGACTGTGCAAAAAGTTTAGTTTTACATAAGTAACAGTTTACAAGAAGTCTCATTCATGGCATTGTCAATCAGTCTGCATTTCTTGTCTTTTGTTTAATGAATTAGTAAGATTGATAAAAAATGAGAAATTTAGAGTAGTTTGCCGCCTTATTGCAGAGATTACTGATTTCTGGTCTTTTTAGCTTGTCTGTCATGTCTGTTTTCGAAAAGTTTACCTATTGTGATCATGTCAGCATCTGCATCTTGAAAAAACTTTAATGTAGCTCATAACTCATAAACTATAAGAGATAGCAACATGAAGCTTCACAGGTGGATAGTTATCACTGATGCAGTGAACAGACAAGTGTTGGCACCACTTGCAGGGCTTCGGCACTCTTGGATGGTCTTCTAGCACTGTTTTCCTTGGGAGGGGGGTTGCTTATTTTACAAAGTTTGTAGAGGAAAGGCATAGAGCTTAAAATATTGGTTTGTGGCATTGTCTTGTGGTCCTCTACAGAGATGATCAAATTGTGCCCCTTGGGTCAAGATTGCCCCACCCTTTAGAATCACTTGTTTATCAAGTTGTCAATAGTTTGTATTCATCATATTATTAAGGTGAACAATATAATGGGCACCAAGGACTTCTTGTTTTGTAATTCAACTTACTGATTAGACCATCCTATTATTTAATCTGGTCTGGATATTAGGAATGGATTTTAGCTTGAACATACTTTTTAGATTATGACGTTCACTGATATCTCAACTACTTGTGTAGAGTTGTGTACAATTATCATAGAATCATGTAGAGAGGCTTCTGTGTTCAAGATGATCTCCGTGGAAACGTATCTCTCCTGGTTACAGACTGTTCTCAACTTGAACAATGTGGTAAGTTCAGCTATTATTACATACTGTTTATAGTTACATACTGTTTATAGTTACATAGAATCATCTAAGTTTTGTTTTTGAGAGCGTCCCTGTCATGCTCATTATGGAGAGTGGGTTTCAAGAGCTTGTGTGGGTTTGGACAGAATGTGGGATGTGTTTTTTGTGGCAATTTGACTGAGTCAAAACATAAGACCATCCTGTTGTTTATGAGGAATCCATCTTATACATATCAGTGCTTCTGCCCACTAATATGAAGTTGTCCTACAGCTATTGAAAAAGCTCTCCAGCTGCCTTTACATACCTTTTTCCCCTTATTTAAGTCCATGTGACTTTTATATTCCCAAGACCCAAAAAATGCTGGTTGGAAGATGCTATGTACGACAACAAAATGCATTTAATGCGTCCTTGGATACGCCATCTGTCAGTGTCTGAAGAGTATACCTGTAGAAGATTAGAAAGTAGCAGTCTGAGACTGGAGTGCCAAGGGTTCAAATGAAAAGTCTGCTCAGATCTATTTAAGTAAGATTTACGAGTCTGAAAACTTCTGAAATGCCCTCAGACTTACTAAGGTTCATTTTCAGGTTAAACTTTCAGCTGAATGGTAATTATAGTATGTTGTCCACATTTACTTTGACAGGCTCATAATGTCATCATCCTTTAGTGTTAATTTCAATGGGTGCTTTCATACCAATGAAACACTGGTTCACCTCTGTTGATTACCATATTTCATTCTAAAGGTGTGCACTTCATATCCCTGTATTAACAGAAGAAAGGGTTATTTATTATGTATATCAGGTGAATAACCTGCTATTTAAAACTCTTATTTTGATTAATATTTTGTGCACCCATGGGTATACATTTATTGGGGGAACACTGTGCTAATTTGCAGAAATAGATACTCCTCATTTTAGTGTTTTAACATTTTCTTAAACATGAGTATTTTGTTTATGTGTCAACAGGTAAATACCATTATCCCCTGTGCAAAGGTTGCACCTGTGTATAAGATGCAGGTAAAAAATCAGCAGATTTTGGGGGAGAATATTTATTTTGTGTAAAACCAGCTGGTAAAATGGAATTATTTTTATTAGTAAAGAAAATGACCCAAAAAATGGAAAAAATCGGCGCCATTTTGTTTGTTGTTGTGTTTATAAGTATTAGGAAAAATGTGATAATATATTACAATGTAGTTTCTCAAACTTTACAAGACATAATTTTTTTGTATTGGCAACTTTTCCTGTAATTAGCGACAGGATAGCAAGCATTTGTTGAGAGTTTCAATATTTTGTTGATGGACTCTACTAAATCTGGGAAAAGTATAGGACAGTCTTTGTTTAGATAAACATTATGGACGATTTTGACTGTTTTAGCAATAAACTATTTGGATTGAGTTCCACTCCCATGTAAAAGATCCATCTAATTTGATGTTTGAACTTAAGTTCTTAATTTTGTTTCAGTAAAATTTAATACTGAAAGTTATGCTGAAGTCCAGTCTTATAAACCTCTCATGGATCAGATAGCTAAACACCTACTGTTGGGATTTTTTCCCTGAAAATTGTTTGTTTTGGATTATGTATATAACAATGCTGTCTTTATGATATCACTTTATTATCTAGAGCCAGTAAAAGCTGGTCTAGCAAACCATGATGTTAAGACTACCTTATTTGAAGGACCACTTTATTTCTAGTATCTATCTAAAGCCAGTAACTAGTAGCCATGACTACTTCTTCTGTTTTTAGTTTGTCTGTTTTCAAAGAAAAGGTCTAGCTATTGTCATCAGTTTAAACAGCGTCAGTGTCTGTATCCATGCAAAAACATTAATGTAGATCATTACTCATAACTATTAGAGGTAGCAACATAAAACTTCATATGTGGATAGATCTCACTGAGGCGATGAACAGACGAGCGTTGGCACCTCTTGCTGTGCTCTTGTTTAAATTGATATTATAGAGACCACCTCATTGTCAACACTGTTTTTGGTCCTAAAGGGATCTTAATATCAAGGCATTACTGTACTACAAAATTTTATGTACTTCTTTTTATCTCATTTTTAATCTAACAGGTATATGTCTAAAGCTTATTAACTTTGGACCATTATTTTTTCATGTTGTTTTTTATAATAATCAGAATATTTTGTTGTTTTCCAGGAATCGGTGGAGTATTATAAATGTACCGTGCTGGCTGAAACTTCATGTCAAGTCATTGCTATGGATTTTAAAGTCCTGGACCAACTTCAAAGATTTGTAGATAAAGTATGCATTTGTTATACATGACACTACTTACACATTAACTAAGTACGCAAGGGTTATAAAAGGGGCAGAGAGATATTACCTTCTAGTACAGTTTATTCTGCACTTTCTGTTCACTGCCATTGATACAAGGTCACATCTTGTACTAAGTCTTTCATAATGTATCATGATAAATAGTAATTTTATGGAAGTTGGCGACAGGAGGTTGCTTGTAAAAGGTGGTCTGAAGGACAGTTTTTACTGCATAACTGAAAACAATGTACTAGTGATAATAACAAATCATTAAGGAATGATAGTTGACGTGACGATGCTCCCATTTAATCAACGAAATTTTGATTTTGTACAGAGTTGTCGTTCTTGACTATAGTACTGCAGATCTCACACTTTGCTGACAGTGATTTCACTTTAAATACCTAAATGATTGATTTGATAAGCTAGTGACTAGTGCAATAAAAATGCTGTTCAAACTGTATCTGTAATAGTATGTTTTTATGTTATTTTACTCAAACATCTATAAATAAAGTTAAGGCATTGAATTTTTCAATTTTTATTGATTTTGTGCTATTCATTTGGTGCAAGGGATGTTAAGTTTATGCAGTCTTAACATTTTAGGTCATTTCTTATTTAATCAGTTTTAATTGATTAATCACTGTCCGACTTTTGCCTCTGATTAATTGATTAAATTTTCATGTACTGATTACAATCATTACAATGTACCAATAATTGCATGTCTTTATTTACATTTAGTTGATTCCTGGAGAGTCTATGAAAGCTGATCTTGGATCCCTTAACTTAATCATGTTCATGATACAAGAAGTTGGCAAGGTAGGTGAACGAAATCTTAATCATTCTATAGAGATCTTAACCAGAAATACTTAGCTAGTGTGCAACTTAGCTTGTGAAACAGGTTGTATATAGCTAGTGTGCAACATAGCTTGTGAAACAGGTTCTATATAGTCAGTGTGCAACATAGCTTGTGAAACAGGTTCTATATAGTCAGTGTGCAACATAGCTTGTGAAACAGGTTCTGTATAGTCAGTGTGCAACATAGCTTGTGAAACAGGTTCTATATTATATAGTCAGTGTGCAACATAGCTTGTGAAACAGGTTCTGTATAGTCAGTGTGCAACATAGCTTGTGAAACAGGTTCTATATTATATAGTCAGTGTGCAACATAGCTTGTGAAACAGGTTCTGTATAGTCAGTGTGCAACATAGCTTGTGAAACAGGTTCTATATAGTCAGTGTGCAACATAGCTTGTGAAACAGGTTCTGTATAGTCAGTGTGCAACATAGCTTGTGAAACAGGTTCTATATAGTCAGTGTGCAACATAGCTTGTGAAACAGGTTCTATATAGTCAGTGTGCAACATAGCTTGTGAAACAGGTTCTATATAGTCAGTGTGCAACATAGCTTGTGAAACAGGTTCTGTATAGTCAGTGTGCAACATAGCTTGTGAAACAGGTTCTATATAGTCAGTATGCAACATAGCTTGTGAAACAGGTTCTATATAGTCAGTGTGCAACATAGCTTGTGAAACAGGTTCTATATAGTCAGTGTGCAACATAGCTTGTGAAACAGGTTCTATATAGTCAGTGTGCAACATAGCTTGTGAAACAGGTTCTATATAGTCAGTGTGCAACATAGCTTGTGAAACAGGTTCTATATAGTCAGTGTGCAACATAGCTTGTGAAACAGGTTCTATATAGTCAGTGTGCAACATAGCTTGTGAAACAGGTTCTATATAGTCAGTGTGCAACATAGCTTGTGAAACAGGTTCTATATAGTCAGTGTGCAACATAGCTTGTGAAACAGGTTCTATATAGTCAGTGTGCAACATAGCTTGTGAAACAGGTTCTATATAGTCAGTGTGCAACATAGCTTGTGAAACAGGTTCTATATAGTCAGTGTGCAACATAGCTTGTGAAACAGGTTCTATATAGTCAGTGTGCAACTTATCTTGTGAAATTATGATTACACTCTAACTGGTTTACAAAATGTTTGATTGACATGAAATTTATCAGGAATAATATGTTCTGCCTTTTTTGACCAACTGTACTAAAATTCAATTAAAAAGTTGAAAATAGGGACTAGTGAACAGTGACTTTGAACCACATTCTGGCCATTAAAAAAAAGATAATTGGTTCGGCAGCTGCTAATTTTTTTTCTGCATGATAATTATCAAGTTTTTTCATTTCAGTTGCTAAACAGATCGTATTTGAACGAGACGCTAAAAACAAAATACACCAACCTTTTTCTTGCAATGGCAAAGACATCTATGAAAATGCATTTCCTGTTGAAATCAGATGATACTAGTCATGAAAAAAGTATCCTGATCCGTATATACACTACAGTGATGACATTACTGGATAAAGATGAGTCTATAAAAAAGGACTTTAGGGACAAATATGAAGATATATTGACCTGCTGTGAAAACTTTGTGAAACAAATGGTATGATTTTCTGCTGAAGTACATTTTTATTGTATTGTGCTGTGAACTTGGGAAAGAGAAAATGTGGCCTTTATTGACAGTTGTTCTTTATGTGTCGGCCATTTTGATCTAAATAATCCATGAGGGTTATAAGAGAATGGTCTTTATGTACATGATGGCCTTTATTTCGAGGTGGCTGCTAACACATGTTTGACTGTACAGTTTAGAATATAGATTAGACTATTCGGTGAAAATGTACATTTTCTGAAGCTTTCAGTGACTGATTTTATGGAATGATCAGTCAGTTTGATTAAAAATTTACCTTTTTTAAAAGTGAACTATTACAGTAAAACCTGACTTAAGCAACCACTGAAGGGAGAACGTAAATATGGTCTCTGAAGACAGGTGGTCCCTTAACTAAGGATTGGAGTTACATACAATGAAATAGTATGAAACCATGTACATTTAATTAGGCAGTTTAATATTTTATACAGAGACAAATGTAACTTTAAAACAATACTTTGTAAATAAAATCTTAAGAAAATATTAAACATTATTGATTAAAAAAACATGTTCAGATTAAATAATCATAGTTTAGAAGAACGGGTGGCAAATTTCTGAGCACGCTCCTGAGTTAAAAATTTAATTATCACAGCTATCCATTCCTCTAAACTTAATTTTTTCCGGTTTGCCGACAATCTTTTTGTTTAAGTGATACAAACAATTACACATTGCTTAGCAACTACAATATAGACCGAAAGTAGTGGTCGCTAACTGCGTTAGACAGGTGGTCACATAACTAAGTTAAATTAACGTTTAAAAACTCTCGGTAAGAATTGAGAGCAGTCGCACAAGACAGGAGGTTGCTTGTAAAAAGTGGTCTGAAGGACAGGTTTTACTGCATGTTGTCTTTGTGTTACAGGTGAAGAAAGATGTATATGCCACCATGTCAGCACTAATGTTCTTCCAAACATTTTATAAGCATCACAAACTTCTCCAAGATCTTGTAGACCAGGATACGAAATGGAGGACATGGGAGTTATTAGTGGTTGTACTAAAACAATTACTAGTGGACCAGTCTGTGCCATCATCAGAGGACCAGTCTGTGCCATCATCAGAGGACCATTCTGTGCCATCATCAGAGGACCAGTCTGTCTCATCTCCCATGGATACGTCTACATCCGCTGATCAACTTGATGATAACAAGCCTAATGTTGAAAGTGCTACTGCAAAGTCTTTTTATCATTCAAAGAGAATAAGTAGCATTTTAGATGGGAGTGACAATTCTTGTACTTCATCTGATAAAAGAATTCAAGTCAAAATAAGTTGCCATGGAAATGATTCTGCGGCTAATTGGGATGACAATGTGAATCAAGGAAGTATAAATACTTCATTTAGGTCTCTAATGTTTAAAGGGACACTTGAACAACAGGGAGCCGACCTCATCAGGATGCAAGTTCAAAATGTAATGGCAACCTTGTTAGTGTCATTTGACCTTGACCTGTTTAGAAAGGTCACTCAAGGTCTAATCAATGATGTGGTAAGTGCATTAGATATATAATCAAGATTGATGTTTAATAATTAGGATTGTTTGTGCCTTATTTAGAAGCTCAGTGATAAAATATGATGTCTCCAAATTTGTTCAGGCAGATACTACATTGAACGTGCAATTGCTATTCTACATAATCATAATATCCCCTATTTGTACAGACATTAAAACACATAATTTCTGTAAACAAATGTGTGTAGGTCATGCCTCCAGTGAATGTAATTTTTTGATGCTTTTGTTTCATTTTAGCACCCAGATTCTTTACTGAAAGACAAGATGCAGATGCAATCATCCTTACTTATATGGAGATATTTGCTGTCTATGACACTCACTGATGACCAATCAAAAACTATCAGACATTCAGCAAAAGATGTAAGTGTCAAGTGATATAAAAATATTTAGGATGGGTAAACTGAAGCTGATTGTCTATTTCAGTCGTGATCATAATACTTTAGGTGTTGACAGACAATTTCTTATCACAGCAGCTGGTCTGTAGCCCAATGTTTGCTGTTTGATGGTTTTGTTCGTCCAATTTTCTTTTATCCTGTATGCCTACTTTCTATTAAAGGTTTGTGTCTGCTGTTGTTTATTCTCAAGAAAATGTTAGATTGGTGTTCAGAGACTTCAATCTTTTCACTTATACTGACTGGTCAAGCCTGTTTGTTGTCAGCTTGATGTATTCACCATGGTAATAGATTAGTCTTTAGTACAGGACTTTTTGTGTGCCTCTGTCAGGATTATTTCTAAATTGTTTGGCTTGACCATTTATCATACTAGGATGGTATTCCATGCACAAGGACTGTGACATTACCTCAAAAGGCAAGGTGGCCCATATTCAGACAATAACTACTTGGAATTTAGCCAAAATTGTCAACAAGATTTCAAAATCACATTTGATATTCCCAACTTTGGGAATGAACAAAAGATTATTAATTGTGGAGTATTAAATATCACATGTCCATTTATATCAGCTAAAATTATTTTCCATACATCTTTTATTAATGTTTGAAAATTAATTTTCATGCAGGATTAGACTATATATTGAATATAGATAAGGCTAAAACATTGAAGTATCAATATTTGTTGCTCATCTCAGACTCCCAAGATGTCATAATTTGATACATGCTTGTGATCATGAAATATACAGCTTTTACCACCATTGACCCAGCTTTAACTTATTTTATTTTAGACCCGCCTCCGTGGTCCAGTGGTTAAGGTCCCTGACTTCAAGTCACTGTAACCTCTCACTGGTGGAGGGTCGTGGAATCGAGCCTAGCTACCGACCACGTCTCTTAGGTGAGAAAGTATGCAGTTGCTTATGGAGGATGGGAGTCTAGTACTGGTTCTTCTCAGGAACGATGCTTAGGTGAACAGTCCACCTAATATGACCTCGACTGTGGCCTAAAACTCAATATAAACAATCAAACCATGTTTTATTTTACATTTTAGATGATGTTGAACATGCATGGACTGTCTAATGTACTACAATATCAAGTAGATGATGATTTAATGAGAGATATTGGTATTCCTATATTACATATACAGAAACAGATGCTAGGCCAAGGACAGGTATGATCTTTTCATATATCTAATTAACCAAGGATTTCTTATTGTTGAACATATTTCAATTGAGCTAGACATATTGATCACAGTAGTGAATCAGTGTATGTATGTGCGCTTGTCTGTTGGGATTATTGTGCCTTCCATGATGAAAGTTCAAAGGTCAAGGCGATTTGCGGGCTAAACATATTTCCTCTGACCATCTCATTATATGCAGTTTTATGGACATTTTCTCACCAGTTACTAAGTAAGTTAATGATAACTTGAAATACCTATAAAATTTTCTTGCTCATATCTTGGACGTAAACTTATAGTCTTCTTTGATTGAAGTAATCAATTAAGTGAGAATAATTAATTGATGAATAATTATTCATTACAGTCTATAAAAGTTATTTTTTTCCCCAGAAACTGCAAACATTCATGAAATTATGTTCCATTTTTTATGTCACACATTTTCTTATCTGTTTTACAAATTTTCAGAAATTGCTTACATCTAGAAGCAGTGTGTTGTGTTTACACAATTGTTTATACACGCCACTGTCCGGCAGCTATTATTTCCCAGCATTCCATGCTGTGTACGACATTCTTGACACAATGCTGGTACATCACTCCGACACCGTGTTCCTGAACATACCTGCTTATATACAATGTTGTAAAAGTATCCTTTGTCAATCAGGTGCCTGTCTGCAAGCTCAGTAGTGAATCATCGATTATTTTATTTATCAGAACTTAATAAATAATAATAAAGTTCCCATATTTTATCCATTATAGAATATGGGCTTTTGTTTGACTTAACAAGAATTTAATCAATAATTAGAATAACAGATGTTTTTTTTTAACTAATAAAAGATAAACAAGATTATCAACAACAATGGTCAGTCCATACCATATACGATACCTATATTATGTAACCCTTATTTAGTTTATTTTTTATCTGGGTATTTGAATATTGTCTTTAACATATATAAGACTTACTGTTGTCTGTGGTGGAACAGTCAAATCAGGACAAGATTACAAAGAAAGATGACATCATCAAGGAGTTGATGAGCTGTGCTTATCAGATGGAAAGGTATGTAAATATAACTGTTAAACCTTGTGTTGTATCCACCTCAGTATTATAAACACCTCTCTATAATCAACTCTCATTTTTCGACTGTTTTTAACCCACCCCTCATTAGGGTGGCATATTGTGTTTCCAATGTTATTTTGTGCCTGTTCAGTAACTTTGACATTCAGAATGGATTTTAAAAAAAACTTTCTTTCTTGACTATTTCTCTTCATTTAATTTGTTGACATAGGACGTATTCTATTCTCATGATACTTATGAGGCATGTGTCACTTACTGTTTCATGTTAAATGTCATAATCATGAATTTTTTATATAAAAGTTGAATCCTGTCAAGACATGTGCAATGCATACATGTATAATCAAATCTGTGAACAAAGGCTATTCTTGGGAAAGACAAAATATGGCCTTTATTGACAGGTGGCCTTTATTTGGAGGTAATTTTGTTCAATATAACCATTGGCTCTTTTTAAAAGAATAGCCTTTATTCATTTAGTGGCCTTTATTCAGATGTGGCCAATAAGATTAGGTTTCTAAAAGTAAAGTAAATACTGTTTGGTTTCAGATTATTTTCTCTGATAGCCACACACAAAGTGGAGTTTAGAAAAGTTGCTGCCTATGTTGTATCTGATTATCTCTCTGCTGTACAGAAACTAACCATACTGCCTGCAGTAAAGGTGAGTCAACTTACATCTATTACATCCCTATATCTGCCCAGACTTTGTATACTAGGATAGACATTGAGTGGACAAGGTCTTCACAATTTAAATGTCCACTTCGACCATCGGTAAATCAAGAGATCCCTCTATAAGATTTAGACTTGTGAATTACAAAAATTTCATTGGACAATATGGGCAAACATTGTCTAATTTGAGAACATTACGCTCTTGCTGAGCTATAGTAATTGTCTTATCCATTGTATAATGTGTGTCCATTATTATCAACAAGTGTTTGAAGTGAGATCTCCGATTCCACATTCCAATTTCAATCAAACTTTAAAGGAATGATCCATTAATGGTCCTTTATTTTACACATGATGTAACTTCTTTTGCATAGATTGTATTTTGAATATCTCTTTGGCCAGTCCAATTATTGCCTGGAGCTTACCGGTAGATATTAAATATGTGGCATATTTAAAGAATATTTAAAAGATGCTCCTTGGGATGAAATTGGCCTTCCTAAGGGGTCACTTGCTTGTCATAGACTTATTCATGTGTACACATGGAAAAACTTGGATACTTTTAAATTAGATAGATGGTGATTAATTATACTTATAGTAGAGTGTAACTGAATTAAGTTTCGTTTGGTTATTATTAGTACAACATTGTTTTACAAAGTGTAGAGCATAGTGACTATATATGGACAGAATCTTTTCTTAAACTGTTCGATATTTTAATCCAATTCAACATAGCTTAATGTTTGTTTCAGCGAGCATTGATACCAGCAGTGTATAATATGTTGGATTTGTGTGACAAACATGCTATATCTCAACTGCACGTTGTTCTTAATCAAGGAGTGACAGATGTGTTCAGACTCCTCTATAATGAATACAAGAAGTTCTACAAGTACCAGGGGAAAGTATAACACAGTCCCGTGGAATGGATTCTGATGATGTTATCATGAAACACAAGGGGGGAGGGGAGCCTTACACTGTCCTGTGGGAGCATTACACTGTCCTGTGGGAGCGTCCTGTGGGAGCATTACACTGTCCTGTGGGAGCATTACACTGTTCTGTAGGAGCATTACACTGTCCTGTGGGAGCATTACACTGTCCTGTGGGAGCATTACACTGTTCATTACACTGTTCTGTGGAAGCATTACACTGTTCTGTGGGAGAATTACACTGTCCTGTGGGAGCATTACACTGTCCTGTGGGAGCATTACACTGTCCTGTGGGAGCATTACACTGTCCTGTGGGAGCATTACACTGTCCTGTAGGAGCATTACACTGTCCTGTGGGAGCGTCCTGTGGGAGCATTACATTGTCCTGTGGGATGGATTTTGATCAGCTTGTTATTATGAATGCTTTGTTGATGATAATGTGTAAATATGTTAAAGCATGCTATGATTTTTTATGTTCATTTGGACAAAATGTGTTCATTTCAAATTGGCAGTTTGAAAACACAATTTATGTACATGTATATTTTAAGCATTTTCAAAGGAAGTACATGTACGGTATTTAGGTAAAAAGATTTTGTTTTGTGTAGTCCTCATTGTGTGACATAAAAAGGTTAATGCCAGAAACAAACACGTATCTTTGTTTAGCCTTTACATGCGTATCTTGAGAAATAAAAAATGACAATATATATACTATAGTTAATGTTAGTTGTTTCTTAATCATTATACAGTAGTCATTATATGACTTTTCATTATACTGTCAGACATGTGAATGAAGGTCACCCTTGAGAAAGACATGATGTGACCTTTATTGACAGGTGGCCATTATTCAGAGGTCATTTGAAATAATGACGATTTTTTAAAGAATGTAATTTATTCACAGGGAGATCATTATACATAGTTCCCACATCTGCAACATTTACATCCTTTGTCGGCCATCTTGCTTGGCAAATTCAACAGGCATTGATAGAAGTTATTTATATTTTTGTTTAAATAATTCTAAATATAGGCTATTCATATGTGACAACTACATTTTCTTAAACCTGATGTGCTTATGGCATTAACAACTTCATGATTAAGTTAAGTTTTATAACATGAATTGTTTAATAACCAATTTTCAGATTTTTTCTATTAAAGCACATGAGAAATCTGCCTGGCAAGATGGCTGCCAAGGGAGGTAAATATTGTAGATGTGGGAACTATGTATTAGGAGGTGGCTGCTGAGTCCTGATTGACTTGAATTGTTGTGCCAGTGAGTTTTGCTCTCTGTGGGGAGAAAACAACGGGTCCCTTAGAAAAGTGACAAATAACATGACAAATTATAATATTTTATAATATTGTAAGGCTTAGCATAATATTATATATCTGTCAAGCTATTTTTGGTTAGCATTATGTTAAAACCTTGATGGCTGCCAACAAAAAAGCTATTTTGCTTAAGCAGTCGGTAAATTTTATGATCATATTTGCCAAAATGGCTGATGTATTACTGAATTCTGAAAAAAAAACAGAGTAATATAAAAGGCAGACACATTATGCTGACAACATAGAAATATAGGGTAAGCAGATAACTAAGAAAAATAAAGGATTTCGTGAAACACAGACAACAAAGGCATAGAGCAATACGCAAACAACAGACAATAAACTCATTTACGAAATTCTGAGTTACAATGTATAATGACTTATGGAAATTATCAAGATTTTTTAAATAGTATTTATGCATGTACAACGTTTATAATATGAGTAGCCTCCCTTTGTTCCGAAGCCAATTCAGAAAGTGATTTATGAGGTCATATGTATGAAACTTGGAGTTGACCTCTATTGCCATTGGATTATTTTTCAGAATAAAGTGCATTCAAAGTCATACGTAAGCGACTTGAATCCGCGTGAGAGTCGAAATGCTGCACATATTTATTGGCTTAATGATTTATCAAGATAAGCAATACAAATGGGGGTACACCTACCCCCCCCCCCCCAAATAAATTTGAAATGTCATTTTTTCCCATTTAAAAAAAATGGTATTTGAAGTTTGGCGTAAATAAGCGAGTTTCGAGTATTAACCCTATAAAGGGGAGATCTAGAAGGTAATTATGTTCATTGTAAAGAGCTCATCCAGACGAAGAAAAAATACCAAGAAATACAATATCGCCAAAAGTAGATCTAGTTACGTGGTTGTAGATATTAGCCGATGATGTGTCAGCTTCCTCTGTTTTACACACCTTTGGTGGTCATTGGCTTGTTGAAAATTATGACAGCCGGTCAGTCAAGATGGATGCACTTAAGAACTATGGAGACCAATGGGCTGCCGTGAATGATTATCACTGAATAAAGAGTGATATGAATCCAGTACTTGATTGGTTGATTAAGACTATCCTATATGTTCATATATTGACACATTAGCAGTATGGTATGGTGACGCTGATGCCATACTTGCTAACAGTCCTAAGATACGATACATTTTGGTAGGCCACCATTACATTGCTTTTCCCATTTCTTGTGATAACAAATATGCCAAAAGGTGACGCCCTCAAACAAACTAACGAATACGTCAGTTATAAGGTCAGTCAAAGGACACTGGTGCTGTCAACAATTTGACTGGATTGTTTAAACTATTGGAATACTAGTGACCATTTGATATCAGCTGGGATGATATAAATTATACTGGTGACATCGTTCATTTGTTCTGTTAGTACTGTTTTATCATATGGTACAGAATTCTGATTATACGTGATCACCACACAATACTAATGTGTAAGTCGAATCTTCAATTACAAGGAGTTAAAGTCCCAAAAGCATATAAATTTATCGGTCGTAATAGTCTCTGTTAGTCCTATAACAGGAATCAGGAGTCTTTTCCTATCGTGCATACTTAATAGCAAGAAAAAATGTTTCCAAACCACTATCTTATTTTTAGCAATATCATTGAAACAAACTATTTATTGAACAGTTGTGTTTTCCCGCAGTCATATGTGTTGCTCGGCAAAAAAGAAAGTGTGTTAGAATGGCATGAAATTTGGAGGAATTACACCCAAAGTAGCAGCGCTTACGAAAATTTTGTTCTTTTTACAGTTTGACGTCGGTAACCTAGCAACTAAACGACGTTAAAACGCCATCTGGCGGCACCAGCTATGTGAACGACTCGTTGTACTTTTCCTCTTGTAGCTTTGCTATAAATTGTCATAAATTAAAAATTCGAACTTTGCAGATGAGCGAATGCTGTGGTCTACCGAGTGATCATCATCAATGATTTGAATATCCATGACCGCCCGTCGTGTCGGAAATTAATCGACGTCAAAACGTCATTATGGGTACGTTTTCTCGACGTAAAATATTCAGATAAATGCAATTGTAGCTAAAACGCCGTGGTAGAAGTTTTTCAAAAATTAACATTATGTAAAACATACATTTATCTACGCATTGAGCGAAAAAATCTATACCTCTATATCTGACAATTTTTGAAAAACTTCTACCTTAAGTGACACCACGCGCTATATGTATTTCAAGTTTACAAAAGCAAAATTGACAGCGTAGCGAGTGTTTTTAGAAGAAAATGGGCTCGTTTCGTCGGTGGTAATTCTCAGCAATTTTTTTTTCATTCGAGTGTCTGCTCTTGCGTTTTGTGCAAGAAGGATAGTTATTTTGATATCTTGTTTCAATTTCACTTTTTATCATCAGTTCATTATTTTCGCACACATGAATAATTGATACTAACTTTAATATCAAAATCAGTTATTTAAGAATTACAGACCCTAATACAAGCATTTATCTTTTGTTAAAAATGATTTCATGGAATACTATTATGTAGAATGAATCATTTATAAAACATTCATCATTAGCTTTTTCTTAATTGTGTAGTTTAGCATTTGTAACCATGAAATTAAAAATACTGTACAATCATAGAAAAAGGGAGAATGCTTGTTGGAAATATTACCTTCCTTTTTGATATAAAGTCAAATATAACTGGCATTGGTTAAACATTTCAAATTGCTGTATGATTGAAAATTTAATATTTAATCAATTATGTTAGAATTTCACAATTTATAAGGATTATGTACCTCTTACTTCTTTCATAGACATTAAAAAGTTCGCATTAGGGTCCGTTATCCTTAAGTTGGAAATAAGCCTTCCTAGTTGAACTTCATGGCTAATATGTTAAATATTGAATGCCCTTTGGTACTATCCACATTATGCACTACGATAGTTTACTTAGTGAACAGTAAAGGGCTTATATATATCACGTATTTAATACTAGTAGTAAAATTTGATCAATATTACTTTCAGACTGGTTACTATGCGCTGCGTATATTGTTTAATTAGTTTTTTATGAACCCGCTTTGCACATGTCAGTCAACCAAACCATGTCCGATCATTAAATAAAGAATTTGGCCTAAGCTCCACGGATTTGGTTGTGAGGTTGGTCATTACATCTAGATGGCCCCATAAATTCCGAGGTCAGTATGTCAAAGGTCAAGGTCACAGTGACCATCAGCACAAAAACCTTGTCTGACCAATGACCAGTGAACGATTTGGCCTAAATATCATCAGACTTGGTTTGGAAGTTGTTCATTGCATTTGGATGACAAACACCTTGCTTATTTATATTTTACACTCCCTAGACAATTGCAGAATTCAATAAAATGCTTCAATCCTTCCTCGTCAAATTGACATATGTTTTCGGCTTGACAAACTTAACTTACTTACATTCTATGGCTGATGATGTTGGCTTGACAAAACACTCAGACAACAGTAAAGGCCAGGAATCGTCAATTTGTAGTCAAAATGTTTTTAAAAGTTCACTATCACATGTCTGGTGGCTCTGTGGACTAACATGCCAACATCAGAGTTGACTCAACTAGTACTTATTTTCAAAGTACTTTTGCGCAACACGTTGTTCATTAACAGGTTCAAAACTACATCTCGATGTTTTGTAACTGTTGCTGAGCGATACATTCGTAAGAATGTAATGTCGTGCTAAATAAAATGTAAATTAAGAATGTAGTGTCGTGCTAATTAAAATGTAACATTTAAAAGTGTACAAAGAAAGTACATATACCTACTGACTTTCAATTGACGTCAAAGAACTCTTTGAACTCGTAGAAGTAATAACACAGATGTTCACGTGACCTTTGTTTCAAAATGAACACAGAATTTCATTTTGTTCACTGGATGTTCATCAGCCACCAATTCTATATAAACAAGATGTGTTTTAAAACACAATGGCCCTTTGACCTACTTATTTGAAAATGCACAGGTGCAGTAGAGGTTGTCATGAGGAAGCAACATAATGCAGTTTGACGAATGTAGGTTGAAGCGTATTGGTGGTTTTTCCCTAGCAAGGTTAAAGTTTGGTACAAACAGATAGACAGACAGACATGCCCCCGATCAATGTATACCGGGGCATAAAAACGTGCGACTTGTATGTAATATACTCGTCGGCACAGGAAGTCATGAATGTGTTCATCACTATTGGCCTTTAACAGTGTTCCGGGCTTCGGACGAGTGGTTATTTAGAACACTTCAAAGCTAGTCTGGTTCCCGATTTTGATGATTACAAAGCAATCACACAGTGTAAGGGGCATGTAATCCAGGCTAACTTCAAAGCCTGTTCATATCATTTCTCTCAGTGCTTTGATCGTAAATAAAGTGTTGGTGAACTTTTAGATTGAAAAGAAAAGAAAAAAGTTGATTATATGTATATGTTGCCATAGAAATTATATTTTTAAATATAAGTAATACAAAAAGGAATATCAGTTCAAAACCAAGCACATACTAATCACAGCATATCTTATACTACTGATATGGAATAAATGTATTTGTTTTGTTTGAAAGGGAAATTTAATTAAGACTCACGACTGACACCACAATTTTTAACGCTGACGCAGAGTAGAATTCATTACCACTAGTTTTGGGACCAGAGCTAAGTATGGGTCTCTAAACTTGTGTTTCTTATACTAGTATCAAAAGATGGTCAACAAAAAGTAATAGTAAACTATTTTGTTTTGTCTTTTATTTTATCAAAATTTAACAAAACAATAAAGGATTCAGGCATAATTATAATTGAGGTTTACTTCGTATCATCAAAGACCTATACTCAGGTATTTGGTATCATCTGATACAATAGTTTAAAATGTGTAATTTTGATAATTTGAATTGTATTTAAGCAGACAAACTGAATAAGAAACAAAAAAGTAAAACTGTTACTGCATGAAATGCCCTTTATGACAATCGTTCATATTTCTTTTTTTTGTACAAGACGTCCTTTGTTTCGTGTTAATGATATCAAAGATTGATATATATCGTGTTAATGATATTAAAGATTGATATATATATCGTGTTAATGATATCAAAATTGATATATATCGTGTTAATGATATCAAAGATTGATTTTCAAATTCATCTGATAACATTTCATCACATATTTATGATTGCTAGACAGAAATACGTGTAGTCATGTTTTAATGTATTATATGACACACAAATAGGTCTGTGAGTCTCCGGGGTCATTGGCTATGGCTGATAATCACTAGCCCATCACCGTAGTTCAAATCCTATTTGGGAATAGATCAATATTATATGTGAGGAATCTGACAGCTATCCTACGAAAAGGTACACTTGAATCTGATGAAGATCGAGTCTTCATCCATCGTTCAAGCTGAAAGAATCGCCGGTTTGTGCAACGTTATTTATCCAAACAAAAACTTAAATAGGCCTAATTATTAAACATAACCTATATGCATTAATCACCTTTGGAGAATTAATCTGAAGAGTGTTTGTTGCCTAATGTTTTCTCTACATGGAGATACTATTTACTATTATTGTTTACGTTCATTATATTATAAAATATGTTTGTGTCTAATCAACTTGTCCGTTGTACATGTATTTACAAAATGAAATGCTATGAGAAATAATACCATCTCGTTATTCTGAAAATCATACTATCCCGTAGTTTTGAAGCTGAAATAGAAAACAAGAAATTGCAATTAGAAAGTTTATACTCCGTTGTAACAGAATTTTTTAAATGGCAAGAAATCTGATAGTAAACTGCCATGATTAACATGTACACGCCAACATTTTGATTGTTTCCCTTTATACCACAAACACCGGTCGAAGACAAATAGCTTCAACTTAACCCCTCATACATTATTATAAGGGCTTTCGTGGTCGAGTGGTTATACATGTAGCATCTGATTAATAATCACTAGCCCTTAATTGATGTGAGTTCAATTCACACCCGGGAGCAATATTCTCAAGTGAGGAAGCTGTCCGTCTGGCTTACGACAGGTTTGGGGATCCTTTTCAGGCAGCTTACGTCTGATGTGTTCTGCAACCAATGAATCAAGAAAAGCCGCCAAAATGACCCTGGCTATATAATGGTTCGACTTTAAACCCCAGAGAAAAAAGTACACAATTATATATTTAATTTCATTTTTTTTATCTTATTACTCGCGGTAATATCATTCCTGCCATTATTTTCATTGTCTTATTAATTATTGAAACGCCTGACGTAGGGTTGATGTAAATACAGTGTTATTATATGTACGTATGTGTTAATAACTTACAATGGAGCTATTCGGTTCATTGAATCATCCTGCAGAAAACACGATCCAATTATTGCAAGCAGCTGAAGAAAATAAAACATTACAATAATAGCTTAAATAATGATCTGTTACTTGTTTATAAATAAATGTACAACCAATAACAAACATGCAGACTGATTATAAGAAGTTTTATCACCCCTTGGCCAGAGCTTACGTTTAGATACTTTTTGGTTTCAGAACGAAGGTGGCATCTGATTAGATTAGTGTATCTATCACTTATGTCGAAAGATACTTAAAGCAAATGCATTAAATTGACTGCGTAATACATGGACGATGTTCGGGTATTTTATCATTAATTTAGCCGTTTACCTTGATGATGAACAGGCCTCCAGCAACACAGAATACAAATAAACTGTTGAAGTTAATCAGATCATTCAGTTCCTGGAAACATCCCTGAAAGATATAGACCGAGGGTTCAACGCAACAGTGTCGTAACACATATTAAAATAAGAACAACTTACGACAGTTTTGCGCTGAGCCCTCGAGATGATGGACTTCATCCAAGGACATGTTGGATGCTTTATAATTGTTGTCAGGACTAGCTATATTTTGTATATTTTGGAAAGCAATTATTTAACTTTTTTTCGACGCACACTCTTGTATAACTGTAAATCGTTGGGTAGGACTTAGGTAATTTTTATATACTGTCGGCTTCATATGCAGTAGATCTCTCACTGATCACTTAAATGTCTATTCTACAGGTACGACCTAACAAAACGGGCTTAATATTAAGATGGTCTTATGGACAGATTATAATATACAAGAAACATGTCAGGCAGAGAAAATAGAATCCTAAATACATAATTATGAATCTGACAATAAATAGCTATATTTAGAAGTTAAAAATTTGTACAAGCACGATTGTAAATGGTATTTAAAAGTGTTTGTTCAGTTTTTCATACATATGGATCTGACTCATTTTAACCAACAACAATTTAAAAGTACAAAATATGATACTGATAATGTTTCAGGCATTCAAAGCTTTCACAACGATGGTTCAATGTCCCATATCTCCAATAATATTGTCCAAATGTATAAAATTCGTGAAGTTACAATAAAAATAGGGGTTATATTCTCATGTTTCGAGAATGAATCATCATCAGTATGTAAGTAAACTCGTTCACCTTTGTATAATAATCCTTTGGTGTTGTTGTGCAAGCTGTGTTTATGGTATTAGTAATATCTTCCTGATCAATACCTTGGCAACATGTTGCTGGGACTTTCTCACTACTGCAAGATATATATCAGATACTAACTTCAACAATTTCAAAGAATCATTCTCCCTTTTTAACCAACAAATGACTGACGCAGCTGATAGTTAGCAAGAAATCAATCTAAACTGTTCATCTGTTAGCATATCCCTACGGTTAAACTTATTTATTCAACAGCCACCTCTGTCCTTCTTGTAAAGGATACGCTTTTCTTGCCACTAGTAAATCCATCAAATTACATTGACCAAAATCTGAGCAATTATTACCCAGGAGCATTGATCAGGCCAACTTGTCGCTGTTAATATGTATTTAACTTTACACGGCAACAATGGTAGACAAATTTGACAAATGTTTGTTATAGGAACCCTATTGTTTTCAAACATCGAGGGTCTGTTAGTAATGGGAAGTCTTGTATTGAAAATACATGTATGACCAGCGAAGCTTGTAGGATTAGGTACAACATTCGCATCAACTGCCTCAAAACAATTTTTAAACTTTGGGCATTGCGGAAAGCCAGTGTATTTTTCAATAAATTATACGAATTTTCAGCCATTTAAAGCTAAGAGCATATGAACCGAGAGTTCCACACATTATATTGCAGTTATTTATGAAATGTTGAGCATTTTCCGGCCTTTTATCAGGCAGCAATTCTAAAATTGCATTTATGCTGATGCAGGAAGCTGATTTTGTAATGCTCTTGCGGGAAGTCATTTTTAAAATGTTCTTACACTACGACCGTGTAACAAATAAAATCCGAACAAAATTTTCATCACAATTCGCTCTGTACCAATAAAAGGATTCAGGAATATAGAATACAGTAAAAATCCTAAATGAAATCAACTGTGCTAATCCTCAATGAGCAGTAGGTTTGTAAATGCAATGACCAATCACTCAATAATTTAGCTATAGTAGTCATGGAGCGTAGTAATGTTTTGTCTTGTCGAGCAACACGCCATATATTGGCCTGGGTAAAATCGGGGTTATGAATGTCACGAACAATTATTTAAAGGCATCAGACTGCGTTGTTCTTTGACCCAGGTTGATTTGCACTGGTTCCATAGTACCAGATTTACAGGCATCACTCCACACTTATTTACTAGGAAATTATCAACATGTATTTTCAGATCACATTTTTCGAAAATTCTGTAGATGTCTGAAAGGAATCCTCTATGAGTAGCTGTACAATTAAGTCGATGTTGACAGTTAGATTAGTTCTATTTCGTCTTTATGTGTCACAGCACCAAGACTTGCATCCTTTTATTTGAAACTGAGAAACCATTATTAGAATCTATAGCTTTGTACAGTAGATCGTATTTTACGCATGTGGTTCTAGATTAGCAGTTAGAGTATGTTTGCCAAATACGTCAAGGACTATAGTTTATACGTATCTGAGTAAAGTGAAATAACCCCAATGATTATGTAATTCTTGCTGTTTTCTTGTCAAAGTATATACATGTAAATTCAAATTATTTATCTAAAATAATCAAAAACGACTTTACAGAAGTTATATTTTTGGACACAAAACTTACTTGGCGTTCGTACTTGCCCATACAGATTGTTGTTGATTGAAGTCACTTGTGGTGGCTCCATCCGAAAACTGGTCATTTACACCACAGCAACGTGCCTGTAAACAATCAATTATTATATGCCATGAATGTGTGAAAAAATACCATACAGGGAGTGCGACATTTAACGGTGTCGAAACATGATGAGTAACTTGTCTTCACACGAAAGAATAAAATATGGCATACATATGACAAGCGGAATGCACAATAATTCCTTAAGGTATAACATTAAACCCAGGGTTTAAGAGCTCTTAAATCCATAGTATCATCTGCCCTTTGCACAACTGTTTATAAACCATAGTTTCATTTCTTAAACAATGGTTTAAAGTCACTTAATATGAACCAGTAGTTTAAGTTAGGAGTTCGCTAAGTTATACGTTGAAATTCCCAAACTCGCTCACTGTCAGTCGGCGCATATAGTAGGTTAGGTCGGGTAACGATATTTTTCCGGCCTTATAATGATACCAATACATTCAATTTAATTGGAAATAAAATTAGACATTCCCAATCGGGTAAAATGCTTTAAAGTATGGAGAGACCCCTCCCCAATTGATGACCTTGAAAGCGTAAGGAGCGTAAAAATACCTTTGTTGTTCATTAAAAGTAGCGTAGATTGGTCGAGACTTTTTTTATACCTTTTTAGCTCTTGAAAGCACGAGGGATGGTACAATAAGTCAGAAAGTGGTTGTACTGTTACTGAGACCTTACAGGAAGTCTAGGGTCGCGGGGAAAAAATCGAGTAAGTCTGGTAACCAGAAACAAACACATTTTTAGTTCTCATTCGTCTTCAACAAACCTGCATAAAAAGTTCATTCCAGCCTTCTGAGATATCATCAGTCTCTTCTGGTCCCTGATAGTCTCCAAGTAAATGTAACATTTCGCCTTTCAGCCATTCATCTGACTGTAGACGATAACATAATATATCACGATCAATCATATTGGGCAATACATTTTTGTACATGTATTTCTGTTCTGACCTGGGCCGGAGAACATGCGTACAACTCTTTTTTGACCCACCACACAATTAACCTTCATTTTCTTCAAGATTCATTAACTTGATTATTTAAATTTGACAAACAAATCAACAAAGGCAACAATTCTTACATAATGTTCAAAATGTTTTTATAAAATAATTGAAAATATCTATGGTAACTATCGGTAATTGGATTACTATTTTAGTATTTTAACATTTTTGAGTAGCATACAGCAGATACGTAAAACGTACAGACTGATGGACATAATACCATAAACTGATTCTGAGTGAAGGTTTTCAGACAAAAGAGTTTTTAGGCCAGGACACGTAAAACTTTGTATCATTTAACACTTTTATCAGTTACTAGTAGTATGAGTCATGGTATATTCATATAGGCCATAACACGGCTGTTAACTGCGAATAGAAGAACAAAATACTGAATTTTTTAAGAGTAAGTACATAAAGCTTGTACATGTTGTTCCATCTTGAATATCGACGGTATCGAGTATGTTCTATTTTCCCCATACTTTCACATTTTTATGATTGGGACTTAAAATGAGGCCATGTATGCCCTTGAACTATGCTAAATATTTGTAAATATATGATTATTTTCAAGTTTTAAACTATATTCGGCGTACTTGATACCACACAATAAAATTGGCATACCCGTTGTCTCGCATGCACCCAGAACCCGACCATTGTTCCATGAATCACGATAAGAATTATCGCCATGGCTACAAACTGCAAAAAATGATATGTGATAATGTATGGTTATTTTTAAATGTACAGAACTGTGTTCTGTTTTCAAGACAGTGACTCAATGTACCAAACATGCATTTAGTTACAATGTTACAAAATATCATATTTACCGATTGATACTTTTACCGCAACCAGAGAAATTTTGCTCATTCTTTTAAAAACCATCATCGGTTATTAGAAAAAATGACCTCCAAATAAAGGCCACCTGTCAATAATGAACATATTTTGTCTTTCCCGAGGGTGGCCTTTGTTCACAGGTTTGACTGTATATAAAGCCATTTGAAGTTCTGCCGAAGGCGAGAACTTATCTTTTAGCAATCATCGACAGTTGGCACGGTTTAAATATGTTGTCCTTAATCACGAACTCGTGTATTTAATAAGAAGTAATACTGATGTTAAATAGAATGTTACTGTTTATTTTGATTAAATATAATTATGAATTTTATGTTTTATTTACCATCCGCATACTACGTTTACTTTTTCTGGCCGCACCGTACATCGCCAAGACACCACTGAAGACTGTAACCACACCCGCACCTATCATGCCGTAAACTAGACTTAACAACAAGACACCGAACTTAATGTTGGAATAGGTGATTTTGTTAAGTAAGGTCACAGCTTCATCTCCGAAGTAGCCGCTGTTCAATCAAACAAGGATGCCTTCCACAATGAACGCTGCTCCGATCAACTAATAATATAATATTAAAACAGATACACATTATATGAGAAGTATTCTGAAAGTGAGTGGAATTGTACTATGACTATGCTATTTTTATATAGTTTGTTTTCTTAAATTTCTGTCAGTCAGAAGGTTTCAGCGCCATTTTTGAGCGCTATTGCAGTTATATACTGCAGCCGGTCCATCGAACCAGTGTTCAATAGCAGTATTCTATCCAGGGCACAAGGAGACAGCAACTTATGCACATAATTTTATGGAGGAAAATCCACTTTTATGTAAAATTTTCATAGACCTGTCCCGTTATCGAGCTTCGTTTCTTGAATTAAATAGTGATTTATAAGGTCACATACGTAGGTGTTGGTCTGTTGTAAATATTTGAGTGTATAGTAAAATAAAAGAAGAGGTTATTGATCAATCTTCCTATAATTAAGACAAAACAAAAAACAAGACAAACTCATATACCGCTTTTAGTAAAATATTATAACACGGTTGGATAACTGATATTGTAACAATAATTGCTTGCTTAAATAAGTAAAAACCGTTACTATTTTTTTTGTCATAAATTAATTGAAGGTCTAAACCTACGTGTTGACATTTATGGGGGGGGGGGGGGTTTGGTAGGTTCTAGCAGCATGACAAACATGTTGTTTACGAGGAACAGTATTAAAGTTCATAGATTCAAGTCGCTCAGATAAGAAGCCATGTGTTTGAATATAATATTATATCTTATTGTATTAGATTGTTAAGCTTAGCTAAGATATCCAGATACATTGTTTATGTTACCCACTCCAATGGTATTTTGACTCTATCATACAATTAAATGCAAGAAATAAATTCCAATTTTTACGTCAACAATTAAAAAATACTACAATAGAACACGTGCACGGTTATATAGAATTACTGGGGACCCAATTTATCACTTCCTTATATCCTTATTTCTTTACATCAAACAGCTATGATATAAAGAATGTTGTATTGGAAAAATGAATAATTAACTTTATCCGATTCTTCCCTATATCCGAGTTCACTATAACCAGGTTTTACTGTATCTGATTCTTCCCTATATCCGAGTTCACTATAACCAGGTTTTACTGTATCTGATTCTTCCCTATATCCGAGTTCACTATAACCAGGTTTTACTGTATCTGATTCTTCCCTATATCCGAGTTCACTGTAACCAGGTTTTACTGTATCTGATTCTTCCCTATATCCGAATTCACTATAACCAGGTTTTACTGTATCATATAGATATTAGCCGATGATGTGTCAGCTTCCTCTGTTTTACACACTCATTGTGGTCAGTGGCTTGTGGAAAAAGGACAATGTCCAGTATGATTTTTCACACCTTTGGTGGTCAGTGGCTTGTTGAAAATTATGACAGCCGGTCAGTCAAGATGGATGCACTTAAGAACTATAGTGACCGATGGGCTGCCGTGAATGATTATCACTGAATACTGTTGGTTAACAAAAAAAAAAAGAGTGAGTGATATGAATCCAGTACTTGATTGGTTGATTAAGACAATCCTATATATTCATATATTGATACATTAGCAGTATGGTATGGTGACGCTGATGCTATACTTGCTAACAGTCCTAAGATACGATAAATTTTGATAGGGCACCATTATATTGCTTTTCCCATTTCTTGTGATAACAAATATGCCAAAAGGTGACGCCCTCAAACAAACTAACGAATACGTCAGTTATAAGGTCAGTAAAAGGACACTGGTGTTGTCAACAATTCGACTGGATTGTTTAAACTATTGGAATACTAGTAACCATTTGATATTAGCTGGGATGATATAAATTATACTGGTGAAATCGTTCATTTGTTCTGTTAGTACTGTATTATCATATGGTACAGATTATACGCGATCACCACACACTACTAATGTGTAAGTCGAATATTCAATTACAAGGAGTCCCATAAGCATATAAATTTATCGGTCGTAATAGTTTCTGTTAGTCATATAACAGAGGAATCAGGAGTATTTTCCTCTCGTCCTCTCGTGCATACTTAATAGCAAGAAAAAATGTAAAATCGACTTTTCTCCGATTGTTCTGAAATTTTGCACAGTGGTAGTATAGCATGTTCTTCGATTTTTGTTCGTTTTATTTTTTTCTGTTTTCCGACCCGTTTCCTAGCAACACCACGATGAATGTCAGTGGTGTAAAACCGACATTTTACATGCAAAGTTGGTTCAAACATACCGCTATTGTAATTTCAGATACACCATCTTCAAGCTTTCTATCTGCGCAATAAGCTCATATAAATGTTAATGGGGTTTTGCCGTCATTGTTTTCCTGGAAGAACTTTAAGCACTAAACATACGTCCGTTTTTTCACCCGTAATTTTGACCCCAACTATATTTCAGTGTACTATTGGTAAACGGAAGTAGATTCAATCAACTATTGAATCGTATGTTGATATCATGGAGATGTTTAATATAGAAATAATATGTCATCGCGCATTATTTTTTCACAAAATATAATTGGGCGTCAAAATTACCGGTGAAAAAACGGACGTATGTTTAATACTTAAAGTTCCGCCAGGAAAACAATGACGACAAAACCCCATTAAATTTATATGAGCTTATTCCGCAGATAGAGAGCTTGAAGAAAAATAAAACGAACAAAAATCGAAGAACATGCTATACTGCCATTGTGTAAAATTTCAGAACAATCGGAGAAAAGTCGATTTTTGACCCATGACGTCGGGGAAAGCTTGCGTAGTTCGCGGTGTTGCTCGGCAAAAAAGAAAGTGTGTTAGAATGGCATGAAATTTGGAGGAATTATACCCAAAGTAGCAGCGCTTACGAAAATTTTGTTCTTTTTACAGTTTGACGTCGGTAACCTAGAAACTAAACGACGTTAAAACGCTATCTGGCGGCACCAGCTATGTGAACGACTCGTTGTATTTTTCCTCTTGTAGCTTTGCTATAAATTATCATAAATTGAAAATTCGAACTTCGCGGATGAGCGAATGCTGTGGTCTACCGGGTGATCAATGCTTGGAATATCCATGACCGCCCGGCGTTTCGGAAATAAATAAGTCAAAACGTCAATATGGGTACATTTTTTCGACGTAAAATATTCAGATAAATGCAAATGTAGCTAAAACGCCGTGGTAGAAGTTTTCAAAAATTAACATTATGTAAAACATTCATTTATCCACGCATTGAGCGAAAAAATCTATACCTCTTCAGGCTACTTTTTTCATGATATAAAGTCAAATATAACTGGCATTGGTTAAACATTTCAAATTGCTGTATGATTGAAAATTTAATATTTAATCAATTATATTAGAGTTTCACAATTTATAAGGATTATGTACCTCTTACTTCTTCCATAATCATTAAAAAGTTCGCATTAGGGTTCGTTATCCTTAAGTTGGAAATAAGCCTTCCTAGTTGAACTTCTTGGCTAATATGTTAAATATTGAATGCCCTTTGGTACTATCCACATTATGCACTACGATAGTTTACTTAGTGAACAGTAAAGGGCTTATATATATCACGTTTTTAATAGTAAAATTTGATCAATATTATTTTCAGACCGGTTACTATGCGCTGCGTATATTGTTTTATTAGTTTTTTATGCACCCGCTTTGCACATATCAGTCAACCAAACCACGTCCGATCTATAAATAAAGAATTTGACCTAAGCTCCTCGGATTTGATTGTGAAGTTGGTCATTACATCTAGATGGCCCCATAAATTCTGAGGTCAGTATGTCAAAGGTCAAGGTCACAGTGACCATCAGCACAAAAACCTTGTCTGACCAATGACCAGTGAACTATTTGGCCTAAAGGTCATCAGACTTGGTTTGGAAGTTGTTCATTGTATTTAGATGACAAACACCTTGCTTATTTATGTTTACACTCCCTAGAAAATTGCAGAATTCAATGAAATGCTTCAATCCTTCCTCGTCAAATTGACATATGTTTTCGGCTTGACAAACTTAAAGGGGCATACCCTACAACTGGCAAACATTCTGTGAAGGTGTAAAAATGTGCTAGATGTATTATGTAAGACAATATATAATGGATAATTGCAAGAAGAACTTGGGTCATAAAATGGCTAGTTTAGGTACTAGCCGCAAATATCATAGCTATGAATAAATCACTTCCACCCAAAAATTGTACAACAAAGTCCAAAGAGTTTCCGATCTTTTATGGAAACTAATATTTTTTGTGATTTTATTTTTAATTGGATGAATTTTTGGCTGAAACTTTCTTTGTCTGATTTTTTCTTTAAAAGCTTCTAATTCATCATCATTTTGCCTTGATTCTAGATGCACCAAGTTGTAGGGTATGCCCCTTTAACTTACTTACATTCTATGGCTGATGATGTTGGCTTGACAAAACACTCAGACAACAGTAAAGGCCAGGAATCGTCAATTTGTAGTCAAAATGTTTTTAAAAGTTCACTATCACATGTCTGTTGGCTCTGTGAACTAACATGCCAACATCAGAGTTGACTCAACTAGTACTTATTTTCAAAGTACTTTTGCGCAACACGTTGTTCATTAACGGTTCAAAACTACATCTCGATGTTTTGTAACTGTTGCTAAGCGATACATTCGTAAGAATGTAATGTCGTGCTAAATGAAATGTAAATTAAGAATGTAGTGTCGTGCTAATTAAAATGTAACATTTAAAGGGGCATGCCCTGGAACTGAAGCGTCTCGAATATAAATCAAATTGGTATCATTTGAATGCCAAAATCAATTAATGGAAGTCCTGTAAAATATTTACGAAATGTCCCGCTATTTGACTCAAAATACACATTTTAAGATTTACCAAACCTGCCGATTACGCCTTAGAAAATATTCGTCATTTTCATAACTCGACCCTTTCGGGATCTGTCAAAAGCGGAAAAAATGTCAACAAACTGCGAAATGGTAAGTATTGCTCATGTCATGTTCATTGTTTGCGACATAAAGCTTATCTATAGATCAATTATAGGTAAATATCATTGTTTTGCTGCTTGAAAGGCAGGGCGCACGCTAAGTTAAATTCCCAGACGAATCGGAAATACCGTTGTCGTCAATAAAAGGCTTGTAAGCCTTTTATTTAAACCGGCTTATAAATACCCACGCGCGCGTTACATGGCCATTTTTGAAGGCACATTTTTCTTTGACTTTTCGGTAATAATTGTTTTTACAAGTGATAAACGCATTTTTGGTGTATAAAACCCAAGACACAGCAGTTCCAGGGCATGCCCCTTAAAAGTGTACAAAGAAATTACATGTACATACTGACTTTCAATTGACGTCAAAGAACTCTTTGAACTCGTAGAAGTAATAACACAGATGAACACAGAATTTAATTTTGTTCACTCGATGTTCATCAGCCACCAATTCTATATAAACAAGATGTGTTTTAAAACACAATGGCACTTTGACCTACTTATTTGAAAATGCACAGGAACAGTCGAGGTTGCCATGAGGAAGCAACATAATGCAGTTTGACGAATGTAGGTTGAAGCGTATTGGTTTTTCCCTAGGAAAGTTAAAGTTTGGTACAAACAGATAGACAGACAGACATGCCTCCGATCTATGTATACCGGGGCATAAAAACGTGCGACTTGTATGTAATATACTCTTCGGCACAGGCAGTCATGACTGTGTCCATCACTATTGGCATTTGACAGTGTTCCGGGCTTCGGACGAGTGGTTATTTAGAACACTTCAAAGCTAGTCTGGTTCCCGATTTTGCTGATTACAAAGCAATCACGCAGTGTAAGGGGCAGGTAATCCAGGCTAACTTCAAAGCCTGTTCATATCATTTCTCTCAGTGCTTTGATCTTAAATAAAGTGTTGGTGAACTTTTTGATTGAAAAGAAAAGAAAAAAGTTGATTATATGTATATGTTGCCATAGAAATTATATTTTTAAATATAAGTAATACAAAAAGGAATATTAGTTCAAAACCAAGTACCTACTAATCACAGCATATCTTATACTACTGATATAGATTAAATGTATTTGTTTTGTTTGAAAGGGAAATTTAATTAAGACTCACGACTGACACCACAATTTTTAACGCTGACGCAGAGTAGAATTCATTACAACTAGTTTTGGGACCAGAGCTAAGTATGGGTCTCTAAACTTGTGTTTCTTATACTAGTATCAAAAGATGGTCAACAAAAAGTAATAGTAAAATATTTTGTTTTGTCTTTTATTTTATCCAAATTTAACAAAACAATAAAGGATTCAGGCATAATTATAATTGAGGTTTACTTTGTATCATCAAAGACCTATACTCAGGTATTTGGTATCATCTGATACAATAGTTTAAAATGTGTAATTTTGATAATTTGAATTGTATTTAAGCAAACAAACTGAATAAGAAACAAAAAAGTAAAACTGTTACTGCATGAAATGTCCTTTATGACAATCGTTCATATTTCTTTTTTTGTACAAGACGTCCTTTGTTTCGTGTTAATGATATCAAAGATTGATATATATCGTGTTATTGATATCAAAGATTGATATTCAAATTCATCTGATAACATTTCATCACATATTTATGATTGCTAGACAGAAATACGTGTAGTCATGTTTTAATGTATTTAAGGTATAGCCCATCACCGTAGTTCAAATTCTATTTGGGAGTAGATCAATATTATATGTGAGGAATCTGACCAGCTATCTTATGAAAGGGTACACTTGAATCTGATGAAGATCGAGTCTTCCTCTATCGTTCAAGCTGAAAGAATCTCCGGTTTGTGCAACGTTATTTATCCAAACAAAAACTTAAATAGGCCTAATTAACATAACCTATATGCATTAATCACCTTTGGAGAATTAATCTGAAGAGTGTTTGTTGTCTAATGTTTTCTCTACATGAAGATAATATTTACTATTATTGTTTACGTTCATTATATTATAAAAATATGTTTGTGTCCAATCAACTTGTCCGTTGTATTTACACAATGAAATGCTATGAGAAATAATACCATCTCTTGATTCTAAAAATCATACTATCCCGTAGTTTTGAAGCTGAAATAGATAACAAGAAATTGCAATTAGAAAGTTTTTACTCCGTTGTAACAGAATTTTCAATGGCAAGAAATCTGATAGTAAACTGCCATGATTAACATGTACACGCCAACATTTTGATTGTTTCCCTTTATACCACAAACACCGATCGAAGACAAATAGCTTCAACTTAACCCCCATGCATTATTATAAGGGCTTTCGTGGTCGAGTGGTTATACATGTAGCATCTGATTAGTAATCACTAGCCCTTCATTGATGTGAGTTCAATTCCCAGCCGGGAGCAATATTCTCAAGTGAGGAAGCTGTCCATCTGGCTTACGGCAGGTTTGGGGATTCTTTTCAGGCAGCTTACGTCTGATGTGTTCTGCAACCAATGAATCAAGAAAAGCCGCCAAAATGACCCTGGCTATATAATGGTTCGACTTTAAACCCCAGAGAAAAAAGTACACAATTATATATTTAATTTCAATTTTTTATCTTATTACTCGCGGTAATATCATTCCTGCCATTATTTTCATTGTCTTATTAATTATTAAAACGCCTGACGTAGGGTTGATGTAAATACAGTGTTATTATATGTACGTATGTGTTAATAACTTACAATGGAGCTATTCGGTTCATTGAATCATCCTGCAGAATACACGATCCAATTATTGCAAGCAGCTGAAGAAAATAAAACATTACAATAATAGCTTAAATAATGATCTGTTACTTGTTTATAAATAAATGTACAACCAATAACAAACATGCAGACTGATTATAAGAAGTTTTATCACCCCTTGACCAGAGCTTTCGTTTAGATGCTTTTTGGTTTCAGAACGAAGGTGGCATCTGATTAGTGTATCTATCACTTATGTCAAAAAATACTTAAAGCAAATGCATTAAATTGACTGCGTAATACATGGACGATGTTCGGGTATTTTATCATTAATTTAGCCGTTTACCTTGATGATGAACAGGCCTCCAGCAACACAGAATACAAATAAACTGTTGAAGTTAATCAGATCATTCAGTTCCTGGAAACATCCCTGAAAGATATAGACCGAGGGTTCAACGCAACAGTGTCGTAACACATATTAAAATAAGAACAACTTACGACAGTTTTGCGCTGAGCCCTCGAGATGATGGACTTCATCCAAGGACATGTTGGATGCTTTATAATTGTTGTCAGGACTAGCTATATTTTGTATATTTTGGAAAGCAATTATTTAACTTTTTTTCGACGCACACTCTTGTATAACTGTAAATCGTTGGGTAGGACTTAGGTAATTTTTATATACTGTCGGCTTCATATGCAGTAGATCTCTCACTGATCACGTGTCATGTCTATTCTACAGGTACGACCCAACAAAACGGGCTTAATATTAAGATGGTCTTATGGACAGATTACTATATACAAGAAACATGTCAGGCAGAGAAAATAGAATCCTAAATACATAATTATGAATCTGACAAAAAATAGCTATATTTAGAAGTTGAAAATTTGCACAAGCACGATTGTAAATGGTATTTAAAGGTGTTTGTTCAGTTTTTCATACATATGGATCTGACTCATTTTAACCAACAACAATTTAAAAGTACAAAATATGATACTGATAATGTTTCAGGCATTCAAAGCTTTCACAACGATGGTTCAATGTCCCATATCTCCAATAATATTGTCCAAATGTGTAAAATTCGTGAAGTTACAATAAAAATAGGGGTTATATTCTCATGTTTCGAGAATGAATCATCATCAGTATGTAAGTAAACTCGTTCACCTTTGTATAATAATCCTTTGGTGTTGTTGTGCAAGCTGTGTTTATGGTATTAGTAATATCTTCCTGATCAATACCTTGGCAACATGTTGCTGGGACTTTCTCACTACTGCAAGATATATCAGATACTAACTTCAACAATTTCAAAGAATCATTCTCCCTTTTTAACCAACAAATGACTGACGCAGCTGATAGTTAGCAAGAAATCAATCTAAACTGTTCATCTGTTAGCATATCCCTACGGTTAAACTTATTTATTCAACAGCCACCTCTGTCCTTCTTGTAAAGGATACGCTTTTCTTGCCACTAGTAAATCCATCAAATTACATTGACCAAAATCTGAGCAATTATTACCCAGGAGCATTGATCAGGCCAACTTGTCGCTGTTAATATGTATTTAACTTTACACGGCAACAATGGTAGACAAATTTGACAAATGTTTGTTATAGGAACCCTATTGTTTTCAAACATCGAGGGTCTGTTAGTAATGGGAAGTCTTGTATTGAAAATACATGTATGACCAGCGAAGCTTGTAGGATTAGGTACAACATTCGCATCAACTGCCTCAAAACAATTTTTTAAACTTTGGGCATTGCGGAAAGCCAGTGTATTTTTCAATAAATTATACGAATTTTCAGCCATTTAAAGCTAAGAGCATATGAACCGAGAGTTCCACACATTATATTGCAATTATTTATGAAATGTTGAGCATTTTCCGGCCTTTTATCAGGCAGCAATTCTAAAATTGCATTTATGCTGATGCAGGAAGCTGATTTTGTAATGCTCTTGCGGGAAGTCATTTTTAAAATGTTCTTACACTACGACCGTGTAACAAATAAAATCCGAACAAAATTTTCATCACAATTCGCTCTGTACCAATAAAAGGATTCAGGAATATAGAATACAGTAAAAATCCTAAATGAAATCAACTGTGCTAATCCTAAATGAGCAGTAGGTTTGTAAATGCAATGACCAATCACTCAATAATTTAGCTATAGTAGTCATGGAGCGTAGTAATGCTTTGTCTTGTCGAGTAACACGCCATATATTATTGACCTGGGTAAGATCTGGGTTATGAATGTCACGAACAATGATTTAAAGGCATCAAAATGGGTTGTTCTTTGACTCTGGTTGATTTGCACTGATTCCATTGTGGCAGGTTTACAGGCATCACTCCACACTTATTTACTTGGAAATTATCAACCTGTATTTTCAGATCACATTTTTCGAAAATTCTGTAGATGTCTGAAAGGAATCCTCTATGAGTAGCTGTACAATTAAGTCGATGTTGACAGTTAGATTAGTTCTATTTCGTCTTTATGTGTCACAGCACCAAGATTTACATAGTTTAATTTGAAACTGAGAAACCATTATTAGAATCTATAGCTTTGTACAATAGATCGTATTTTACGCATATGGTTCTAGATTAGCAGTTAGAGTATGTTTGCCAAATACGTCAAGGACTATAGTTTATACGTATCTGAGTAAAGTGAAATAACCCCAATGATTATGTAATTCTTGCTGTTTTTCTTGTCAAAGTATATACATGTACATGTAAATTCAAATTATTTATCTAAAATAATCAAAAACGACTTTACAGAAGTTATATTTTTGGACAAAAAAACTTACTTGGCGTTCGTACTTGCCCATACAGATTGTTGTTGATTGAAGTCACTTGTGGTGGCTCCATCCGAAAACTGGTCATTTACACCACAGCAACGTGCCTATAAACAATCAATTATTATATGCCATAAATGTGTGAACAAATACCATACAGGGAGTGCGACATTTAACGGTGTCGAAACATGATGAGTAACTTGTCTTCACACGAAAGAATAAAATATGGCATGCATATGACAAGCGGAATGCACAATAATTCCTTATAGTATAGGTTTTACATTAAACCCAGGGTTTAAGAGCTCTTAAATCCATAGTTTCCTCTGCCGTTTGCACAACTGTTTATAAACCAGAGTTTCATTTCTTAAACAATGGTTTAAAGTCACTTAATATGAACCAGTAGTTTAAGTTAGGAGTTCGCTAAGTAATAAGTGACACTTACGCTTTGAAATTCCCTAACTCGCTCACTGTCAGTCGGCGCATATAGTAGGTTAGGTCGGGTAACGATATTTTTCCGGCCTTATAATGATACCAATACATTCAATTTAATTGGAAATAAAATTAGACATTCCCAATCGGGTAAAATGCTTTAAAGTATGAAGAGAGACCTCCCCAATTGATGACCTTGAAAGCGTAAGGAGCATAAAAATACCTTTTCATTAAAAGTAGCGTAGATTGGTCGAGACATTTTTTATACCTTTTTAGCTCTTGAAAGCATGAGGGATGATACAATAAGTCAGAAAGTGGTTGTACTGTTACTGAGACCTTACAGGAAGTCTAGGGTCGCGGGGAAAAAATCGAGTAAGTCTGGTAACCAGAAACAAACATATTGTTTAGTTCTCATTCGTCTTCAACAAACCTGCATAAAAAGTTCATTCCAGCCTTCCGAGATGTCATCAGTCTCTTCTGGTCCCTGATAGTCTCCAAGTAAATGTAACATTTCGCCTTTCAGCCATTCATCTGACTGTAAACGATAACATAATATATCACGATCAATCATATTGGGCAATACATTTTTGTACATGTATTTCTGTTCTGACCTGGGCCGGAGAACATGCGTACAACTCTTTTTTGACCCACCACACAATTAACCTTCATTTTCTTCAAGATTCATTAACTTGATTATTTAAATTTGACAAACAAATCAACAAAGGCAACAATTCTTACATAATGTTCAAAATGTTTTTATAAAATAATTGAAAATATCTATGGTAACTATCGGTAATTGGATTACTATTTTAGTATTTTAACATTTTTGAGTAGCATACAGCAGATACGTAAAACGTACAGACTGATGGACATAATACCATAAACTGATTCTGAGTGAAGGTTTTCAGACAAAAGAGTTTTTAGGCCAGGACACGTAAAACTTTGTATCATTTAACACTTTTATCAGTTACTAGTAGTATGAGTCATGGTATATTCATATAGGCCATAACACGGCTGTTAACTGCGAATAGAAGAACAAAATACTGAATTATTTAAGAGTAAGTACATAAAGCTTGTACATGTTGTTCCATCTTGAATATCGACGGTATCGAGTATGTTCTATTTTCCCCATACTTTCACATTTTTATGATTGGGACTTAAAATGAGGCCATGTATGCCCTTGAACTATGCTAAATATTTGTAAATATATGATTATTTTCAAGTTTTAAACTATATTCGGCGTACTTGATACCACACAATAAAATTGGCATACCCGTTGTCTCGCATGCACCCAGAACCCGACCATTGTTCCATGAATCACGATAAGAATTATCGCCATGGCTACAAACTGCAAAAAATGATATGTGATAATGTATGGTTATTTTTAAATGTACTGAACTGTGTTCTGTTTTCAAGACAGTGACTCAATGTACCAAACATGCATTTAGTTACAATGTTACAAAATATCATACTTACCGATTGATACTTTTACCACAACCAGAGATATTTTGCTCATTCCTTTAAAAACCATCATCGATTATTAGAAAAAATGACCTCCAAATAAAGGCCACCTGTCAATAATGAACATATTTTGTCTTTCCCGAGGGTGGCCTTTGTTCACAGGTTTGACTGTATATAAAGCCATTTGAAGTTCTGCCGAAGGCGAGAACTTATCTTTTAGCAATCATCGACAGTTGGCACGGTTTAAATATGTTGTCCTTAATCACGAACTCGTGTATTTAATAAGAAGTAATACTGATGTTAAATAGAATGTTACTGTTTATTTTGATTAAATATAATTATGAATTTTATGTTTTATTTACCATCCGCATACTACGTTTACTTTTTCTGGCCGCACCGTACATCGCCAAGACACCACTGAAGACTGTAACCACACCCGCACCTATCATGCCGTAAACCAGGCTTAACAACAAGACACCGAACTTAATGTTGGAATAGGTGATTTTGTTAAGTAAGGTCACAGCTTCATCTCCGAAGTAGCCGCTGTTCAATCGAACAAGGATGCCTTCCACAATGAACGCTGCTCCGATCAACTATATAATGTTAAAACAGATACACATTATATGAGAAGTATTCTGAAAGTGAGTGGAACTGTGCTATAACTATGCTATTTTTGTATACATGTAGTTTGTTTCTTAAATTTCTGTCAGTCAGAAGGTTTCAGTGCCATTTTTGAGCGCTATTGCAGTTATATACTGCAGCCGGTCCATCGAACCAGGTTCACTAGCAGTATTCTATCCAGGACACAAGGAGACAGCAACTTATGCACATAATTTTATGGAGGAAAATCCACTTTTATGTAAAATTTTCATAGACCTGTCCCGTTATCGAGCTTCGTTTCTTGAACTAAATAGTGATTTATAAGGTCACATACGTAGGTGTTGGTCTGTTGTAAATGTTTGAGTGTATAGTAAAATAAAAGAAGATGTTATTGATCAATCTTCCTATAATTAAGACAAAACAAAAAACTTATATACCGCTTTTAGTAAAATATATTAACACGGTTGGAAAACTGATATTGTAACAATAATTGCTTGCTTAAATAAGTAAAAACCGTTACTGTTTTTTTTTGTCATACTAGTAAATTAATTGAAGGTCTAAACCCACGTGTTGACATTTAAGGGATGTTGTTTGTTTGGTAGGTTCTAGCAGCATGACAAACATGTTGTTTACGGGGAACAGTATTAAAGTTCATAGATTTAAGTCGCTCAGATAAGAAGTCGCTCATCTCTAATTATGTATGCTTTGTTGTATTCCTGTACGCGAGCTTGTGGAAAAAACAAATAGTTTATTAAATTTAAGAAATAACAAGAATGTTCCTAAATGGCGACAAAATAATTTGTTATCTGAAAAAATGCATTAACAACAAATCATATTGGGTTCTTTAATAGTTCTCCTCTGTATTACAAGTCTTCGTGACGTCATTGATCATTATAATTGCTAGGTTACACTCGAATGAAGTAATTAAATGTAACAGCCATCTGTGCTTTGGCGAAGAATTTCGATTTCCAGATCGTTAATAGTTCCATAGACAGAATATGAGGTAATCAGTATTATAGGCTATTAGTGTTGTTATCGGACAGACGAAAGTCAATTGTCCCCGATCTTCTTGACTGCCCCTTATACCAATACCATGTGTTTGAATATAGTATTATATCTTATTGTATTAGATTGTTAAGCTTAGCTAAGATATCCAGATACATTGTTCATGTTACCCACTCCAATGGTATTTTGACTCCATCATACAATTAATTGATAGAAATAAATTCCAATTTTTACGTCAACAATTAAAAAATACTACAATTGAACACGTGCACGGTTATATAGAATTACTGGGGACCCAGTTTATCACTTCCTTATATCCTTATTTCTTTACATCAAACAGCTATGATATAAAGAATGTTGTATTGGAAAAATAAATACCTCACCATATCCGAGTTCACTATAACCATGTTTTACTGTATCATATAAAAACATACACTTTGAAGCATTTTTCGTTAAACGTCTGAAAATAAACTGATCTTTTAGAGATATACAAGACTCATATACAGGATGAAAGAAATGATAATTAAGTAAGTGACTTACACTAATAACAGCTCCGAGGGTCACTGTCGCATATTTTACTATTTTTGCTGGCTTAATCACCATGGTAACAAAAATTTTGATTTGAAAAATCTCTTTAACTTTACATAAAAAATCAAATAAAGAATAGTTTATCCCTTGCTGAGTAAGATCAGACCCAAAGTCTTAATTAGTCATCAAATAAAATGTTAATCGCATGTGAAATTGATCCGTCTTCTGCAAATAATGACAATTCTTGATTTTATTGTCAACAAAAAGTTTCTTTTTTCTTTTTTGTACTCTCGTACACTATTCTTTATGAATTCCAGATATCGAAGCACTTGAAAATGTCCGCATTGAATTTTTAGATATAAAGTATAAACTGTAAATATTTTGTCCACACCATGCCGATTTTAATTTAAATAGGTATTCATGTAACATATATTAAATGGCCTGGAACAACGCGCGTTTTGTTTCAAAGGTATTAAATTTCTAAAACTCCATGATATTATGTATCGCTTCCTTTCTCCTTAATTACAACTAAAACAAAGGAAAATAGTTGCTCGATCATGATTGAATTACAAACACATGGGATTTCCTGTCTACGGTTTATAAATAGGAGTGCATATTACTGATATATTCTAAGTTTTATATGTATATATTTCCTTTATAAATTGTCCCGACCGTCTTAAAGCTCAAAGGCATTATATGACAATAAAACCAATAGACTTGAAACTTCACTTTTGTAGCTGTTCCCTTTTATTCATATATTGGAAATAATGCAGGTTACGCTAGGATTTACTAGGATTTGCAATTTCAAATACCGGAAACGTTGTTGTGATCGACTTGTGCTCGTTTTTATGCGGTCATTTAAAGATTTTTTTCGTTTGTAGTAGACGGGTTTCCATTGTTTTACTGTATATATTTTTAAGATTATGACAGAAATCTGTCTAAGTAAAAACATTACCATGATTGAATAGTCATGTAAATTATCACATCTTGAGTTCAAATCTCCAGCAAGTAAAATATGATAGCTATTGGTCACATTACAATTTCTAAAAGTCTAATTTTGAAGTTGAAAAAAAAACCCGGATTATTATGAACAAGTTTTGTGTTTAATTAACATGCCGCATTTCAGATATTTATCGCCGCCGTAAATAGCTTTTAACACAAAGTATTCTTTAATCAATTTTAACATAATCAGATAAACAGGACCTTAAATTATCACAGACACATTCTTCTTGTAACGTGTTTATGTCTTTCAATTAAAAAATGATATTCTTGAACAGAAATACTGTCTGTGTGGTCAGGTTTCGTTTAAAATGAAAGTTATGAAGTCTGGCGCACTCACCTTACAAAAATTCCACCAACATTAAAACATGCTAGTTTAAGACAGCTAATTTATCATGTAGTCGGATTAGAGTTTAGGGTATAACTTATATTATTGGGATTCGTGTCGATATCACCAGGTAGTGCTAAATAAGTCCACTGATATCACAAATTCAATACCTGCAAATTGTTAATGATTATTTTCTATTTCACTGTTATCGTTATTATCTACATGTACGTTTTTTTACCCTCCAGTGTCGATGTTGCCTTCTTTTTGACAGTCTATGACTGTCGTTTTGGTGTTTCTTCATTATTAATGTTACTTAAAAGTGCAAATCGATTCCTTACCGTTACTGTAATATCAGAACAGAACAGAACAGAACATATCGTCTTGTTCTGTTGATGTTTGTGCTTCTGTTTTCTATAAAAACTTCTGGACCAGTTCGACTGTCTTTATTCTGTTTCGTTTCGCTTATGTTGTCTGTGTTCCCTGTTTTCAATGATTTGGTTTGTGTCTGTTTGTGTTTACTTGTCTGTACAACTTGCCATTAAGGTATAAACGGTCCTTCATTACTGTCACTAAGTTGTCTTTATTTTGTCTTATATTGTTAGCGTTTGCCAAAAAAAAATTGTCTTTGCTATCTGTCTCTGTGATATTGTTCACTTATCTGTTTATTTGTCTATTGTTCATAGGATTTCTGTTTGATCATTTCACGTTGTTTGTAATGCATGAATATGGCTATAATTGGTTTAGGTCTGTGGCGGTATGCATGTCTACACGGTACCTAACCAATCTATGAACCCGGTCAAATCTATCGTCACAGACTTTTAAATGACTTTTGATGAACATACTTGTAACGTTTTCACAGTTTTCTTTGTCAGTAATGTAATGTTCTGACTCTAGTGTGCCACCTCAGACATACTACGTCATTGCAGATCAATTATGTTTTCATCAGTTTTTGTATAATTTAAAATGTAGATCACGTTGTCTGTCATGATATATAGTTTCTACGCTTTGTTCAGTTTATCTTTCCCTTTAATTTTGTCAAATTCGTCATTGATATGCGTAACCCAAACTAGCATATCATTGTATAACGTACTAGTATCATCCTATTTACGCATATGTATCCTCAGCTTTGAGCTCGATTGATATCTGATACTGTTTCCAACCACAGGCTACCGGCGTGTGATAACAGCAAAATAAAGTTTAAAAAAAAACGTTTTTCACCATTTATATATTATAGAGTAAAGGTATAGAACTCCTGGGCTCAGAAATCACACCGGTCATGTTCATCAAGGTCCTGTTGTAACAATTCTGAACCGATTCTTAACAGCAATGTGTGGACATAAGAGTGGATGGTGGTTAAAGAGAAATTATTTCTGCGTCGAATAAGACCATGCTTTTAAGAATATATATATATATATGTGTGTATATGGTGAAAAAAATTATTTAAAAAAAAATGCTTTATTTTGCTGTTATCACACGCCGGTAGCCTTTGTTTCCAACCATTGGTAGTTTCGCTACTTTAGTCTCTTAATTGGTTAGTCTTTCAACTCTTTGTGTCGGTAAATAGCTATTCAAGCCTAATGTTTAACATGTTTATATACTATTCCGACAATAAATAAAGTTTGAACTTGAACTTGTCGCGCTATATGATTATTATCTAATTCAACACGCCTTTGTTGCTATTCGCTATATAACATTATTTTCAATTCCAAAACTATCTTGATTTTATCTCAGAACCAAACAATGTTTATCTACATGTATGTTTATGTCATCGTCTGTTTATGTATTAGTACTTTATATTTGATGTTAAACATGTAACTTTATTATAATACTATAATTGTATTTATACAATGTTCCCGTTCTCGAATCACACTAATTAAACCGTTCGACGGTTCAACGCAACAGTGTCGTAACTCATATTGAAATGAGAACAAGTTACGACAGTGTTGCGCTGAGCCCTCGCGTTGTAAATCTGTATAGAGATTTATGAATGGGAAAACAATTAATTATATAATTTAACACTACATTTCAATGGGCTCACCTCATCAGTTCCCCTGGACCAATACTAACTTACCCTTCCACAAAAAGCAGACAACTTCTCCACATACAGTTATATGGATGAAAATCGACATTTCTTTGTCACATTTCCATAGAAGCGAATGACCTGCCGCGAACGGGTCACAAGGCAACAAGTCAAGCTCACCAACCACTGAATCACGGCGAGGTCTTAACTCTAAAGGTCCACATGACAATGTACAGGATGATATCACCAGCAAAACAAATAAAGGAACTTACTTTATGAGTATTATCGTCGGCAAAGCAGTTTTCTAACGCACTATGATACATTTCTTCCAAAAATATGTTTAGCAAAAAGGAATCTAAAGATTGTTTTCATTTCATACCAAATAAACAATATGTTTGCCTTTCTGTTGTACAGATCTCAATAATTTATCATGATGATAATACGATATCAGATGACAACACAAAATACGGTTGTGGTTATCTTTATTGAAACAAAGACTCAAGACAGTGACAGAATTCACATGTATACGTAAGACAATAAGACGTAAATCATTGTAAACAATGACATGAAACGTGAATGTTGTTTACATAAATAGTGTTATTATATACAAATGATGCTGTCGAAGGTTTTCTCTTTTTCATGTAAATCTACAAAAAATCGAACAGTTAGTTTGGATATTCTATTACATTCTTTTTTGGATTTTTGCAGATGTATGCAGATTCAAGTGTGTAATCCTAAAGGTAAGAAGAAAATGCAGAGAAAGAATACAACAATTTTAGTCATTAGTTGCACTTGTTCTTACATCCATACGTAGAGCAGCATTCCCACTTCATTGATACAGAGCAGACGCCACTTCCGAGTCTGTCTGTCCTATATTTAATTACGTTATTGAATGCTAAATACAGAGTATTGTCATTCGGATCATCGAAGCAGAAGAGGCATTGACTGCAAACAGTGGCTTCATACCCGACATCATTAGTGATGGTGATGTGTTGGTCACTAACGTACATGGTAACAAACTTCTTAGCTTTCCTGATGACATAAGTAAAGGAAGAGACCTGGGCACCTTTAGGCAAACATTTATCGCTTCCAAATGCATATGCGGATGAATAGTACCCATGTATTTCAGCATCACATGTCTTTGAGCTGTCATCTCCCCCTACAATGGTAAGGAGTAGATCAATTTGTATATTTCTTTTAACATAATTAGGCATGCAAGTGTAAGATTAAAATGTAGTCACCATACTTCGTTAAAACAGAGCAATTGACTTTGAAAATTAATCCTCAATAAGAAAACGATTGTCTCCTCAAATCAAATTAAAACGTTTACATCAACATTGAAATTCTTATCAGTCAGGGCGGATTAATAATAAAAACAAACATAAAAGTCCAACATCACACCGTCATACACATTTTACAACCGTGAGTAATACCAAACTAATTGTTACTTACCCCAACCGTCGTTTCCTGGACTATTACCTATGTTAAACATGTGACCTTTTCTATTTTTGTAGTTTCCGTCAAGTTCAAGCTCTATTTTAAGCATCTGTCGTCCACATTTTTGACAGCTCGAACACGAGGTGCATTGTATTTTTGACAATTGTTCGAAACTGACCTGCAGTACAAAAAATGAATTTATCACATACCCGTGCCGTTTTTGCCGTGCCATAAAAACGATATGGCACGACCGTGCATGAACTTGATGATAAGCATGATTTAATTAATATCCTCTATATATTATTATATTAAATTTTGCTGATATATTTTGTCTTTTTCTTCTGTATTTTAAATGCCCTTTTTTCTTGTTTTCTTGGCCGGTTTTCAGTATACTCTTAATATTTCATCTGCTATCTTACTCTCTGTCATAATAATTAGGACGCATTAATTTTAAGACCTTCTTGGTTTTAAAGGTCATCTTGATGTGGAGACTTTGTAGGACAACATTTCTATTCGTAAAATAATTATGTTCTATGAATATGGTTACATTCGAAGCACCTGTTATAAATGTGATCTGTTTTGAATAATTATAGACTTACAAGGTTTTATTAATTTTTAGATATTTAATGAGAAATAAAAGCCATTTATCCAGCTGTCATAGAATGTTCAGAATGAAATAACCTCTGATTCAAAGCCACCTGCCAATGAAGGCTTTCCCCAAATAAAAGGAGACCTTTGTTCACAGGTTTGACTGTTCTAAAGTAGGCCTACTCGACACCACGGAGTGTTATATCAATCTGTTGATTTGGCGATTTCAAATAAAAGAAGCAATTTATCAAATTGTCATAAAAATGGTACCATGTATTGTATTCATTTAACATTACAATATAGCATATGTACGCTCTTACTTTCTACATTCAAACCTTTGAAAAAAGCCATCAAATGTAGGTAAGGTATATACATTTATTAGGTAACAACACTTCCAAGGTTAATTTTTCGCAATTTTCAGATTACTGATTGTTGTATATATGAACGGCGTTGATTGTTAGGAGTTTTAAAATAAACATGTACAGTCAAACCTGTGAACAAAAACTACCCTTTCGGACAGACATATTGTGGCCTTTATTGACATGTGGTCTTATTCAGAGGTGACCACTGACACAGTTTGGACTGTACAGACAAATCATGACATGAGCAAAATATATAATACATGAATTGATTCAACACTGCACTGTTGTTACTTTGTAAATGGTTAGGGTTAGGAGGAATCGAGTTTTACATTATGAGGTTACAGTTATAGTAAGTTACATACCTTATACAAGGCAGGTATGTTGCATTTCTTGCCTGGAGCCTTAACATCCCTTATTTGACCTTTCGCTACATCTGTCATCGTGTTAAATGATTGACCAGTTGATAAATCAACATGCACATTACCGCCAACACAACATGTCTTTGTTGGAAGATCAATGGTAGGTAACTTTTCGTATGATGCAACTTCTTCTCCCTTTAGCTTGGTAATCAGACTATTTTCCTCTATTTGAAAAAAATATCTATACATTTTGTATATTGAACATTATATTCCTATTTTCATCACTTATCCCTTTGCCTCACAAGGAAAATAAACACATGATCAATTCTTTTCAGAAAGATCATTTCACTCAGACAGAATGGAAAACATCGTGGCTAAAGAAGTGAGTTACTAGCAATGGTTCTTAAAAATTACCACAATGTGTAGAAATTAAACATAATTCCAAAAACTTAACCAAACTACATTTAAGAATTTTTCTATTTTAATATATATATTTGTTGTTGTTTTTTATTTAATTTACCGTTTTGTTTTACAGCTGCCAGGTTGACTTCTTGTTGTTGTTCTTGTTGTTGCGCTAATTTCATGCGTTCTTCTATATTTTCGTCAGCATCTAAAGTTGTCAAACGAAACCAATTTATATAATTTTATTTATTGACTTGTACCGGAAGAGCAATAGTATCAAAAAGGATAACATGCAATATATACATAATAATAACGAACTTAGTCAAAAGACAGATAAAAGTATCTGAAAGGCCTAGAGCAATCCTTTAGTCACAATCACAGATAACCACCGATACAATTTGAAGGCATTAATGTATTCTACCATATAATCATTTTATGATATAATAGATATATTTTACGGCATCGCTACGAGCCTACGATAGTATATTACAAGGTTTATGACGCAAATTACGGAAGGGGTAAGATTGTGTAATTCCACGACGGACACCATACAGGGCAACATAATTACACGAAAATAATTATTTGTCAATATTGTTCGACAGACCGTTTACTACATGTAGTATAAAACTGATTCAACTAAATTCACTAAAAAAAATAAAGGTTGATATTTCACGAATTTAGAGAGGCAATACCTTCAGTCAAGTCAATCTGTCCCGGATGTACTAAAACATCTTTCGTGTATATAATGAATAGAGATGTCAATATTAAATCTTAACAGATGATTAGGTATAGTTAATATACAATCAAGTGTAAAGAGTATATACCAGCAAATAAACTATGTAATATAAAAACATGTACATACACTGTCAAAAAATGCATTTACTAAATAAAACTGCGTTCTCCTGGGTGCTGGATAAATCAGTTTCGTATATGAAATGTCCATTCTTTACGTTATCTCATTCACTAAAATCTTCCTTAATAATTTTGTATAAATTTGTCCGCGACTTACCATCGGTTGCACTAAATTCTCTTAATTCTTGTATGAAATCAGCCAAGGCTTCTTCACGTTGGTCTTCAGACATTGCATTCACGACACAAAGTCCAATCACAAAGACAAGTAGGACTTTCATTTTTAGGTACTGATTATACCCGACAATCTGGATTGAAAATAGTTTTCTTAGTACAATACAGATAATAATATATGATCACTGATCAAAGGTATTGTAAATGCTTTTCAAATCTTAATAACTTGTATAGTGCGATTTTATTAACCTGTCAAAGCTGAATAATTACACGGTTGAAGGATGCGATTATTTTTAGCTTCGTATCACAGTCGATAGTTTTCGTTTATTTTACCGTTATGGAATGTTCCAATCAACGTGTTGATATAACTGTAAAACGACAATTATCGTATAAGTTACAAACGTAATCGAACCTCACCGAAGCTAAACATAAATGCAATCATTGACCGTATAATTATGCAGCTTTGACAGGTTAATAAAATCGCACTATAACTTGTAATTTTAATACTGTAATTATAAAAGTTTGAAAAATTATAAGGAAAATCATCCGTTATTAGAGCTCGCCCCACTTTCATATCCAATCAGCGAGATGGAGTTTTTTAAATTATCGGCGGAATATAAAACCTATGTTCTCGAAGAACGACTTAGTAAACTCTGTGCATTCTCAGGGGCGGAGCACTAATACGATTAGAATGCATACTTGGGTGTTCTACGTAATAAAAAAGCTGCAGTCGCTGCCGCTCCTTTTAATAGCATTCTTATTTAGGAAGAACTTCCAAATATGCACTATAACATATACCAAAAAATCTAATGAACATTATATGCAATAAAATGTTTGACCACATATATACGACGGGTCCTTTTTCTATTCTTGTAAACCATAGTAACATTAGGCACGCTGTAGCAAATTGCTCAACGTAGAAGTAATTACAGAGCTTGACTGGAAAAAAGTTACGTATTTATTCTACATCTAATCAGTCTAAATTATATATATTTATGAAGATGTTCTGTATCTTACAATATTTTCTTGTGTTCTGAAAACACTGTTTATATAATGCATGTATAAAGAATGCGAACATAGTAATATCCATTTTTTCTTTGAAGAGAAATTGACTCGATGAAAATATTTAAAAAACAGCAACAATACCTTTTGTTCTTGAACAGGAATTTCCAGAGATAGTCCTTGAAATGAATGAGGAATAGTGAATATTTGGTGGTATATATACATTAAATCTTGCTGGATGAGTGATTAATAACATACTTCAATGGTTCTTCTGAACTTAGCATTTGTATGGGCCGACCAAAAATTGCTAATAGATAAAGTTTGCCATGTAGTATTAGAAGCGACCCAAATCGAATCATACAGTTGAAAATAATAAATTATACCATCTTTTACTTTTATCTGGTGATGATATCATAATAAGAAGGTGGTATTCTCATGCAGACAAACAATAACTAAGGAAGGCAGGGAGGGACAAACGTTTGATGTTTATCGTTATTTATGACCTCTAGAAAAATAAAATATAAAAGATAACGGTGTCTGAAAGACGTGATATAGTATTTAGCTAAAACAACATAAAAATGATATCAAGCAAAACCTTTGTCAGCGGCCACCTCCAAATTAAGGCCAGCTAGTGAATAAAGAATTCTTATATTTTGATACTGGCAGTTTGGTGAACAACCCTCTTTAATTTGGAGGACAGAAATCCTCTGATTGGAGAAAACAACATTGACGTCAGAAACATTAAACTTGCAGATAACTGATCAGTTAATATATTAATGGTTCACGTTCGGTGATTTTGATTGCAGCAGATGATTGACAATAAAGTAATGTATGACTTTGCTCAAAACATAACTCCAATATGGGTTGATCATAAAGTTATGAAATAATTGTGGATTTTTAAAATCAAATATATTAATGCACGAACAATGACCAAACTAGGCGTGACAACAGTGGTTTCATAACGAATAAAAAATTCAGTACCAATGCAAACCAGTCACGTAATCAATATTAATGCTACACTCATGCTGATGGAAACAATGAGAACAGAACAGAACATAATTTATTCTTAAAGAAGTGCAAAAGTACATAGTCATATACTTATATAGTTACAAACATATTTACATACATGGATAGCATGGTTAACAGATAATAAGCGAAATGAAGAAGTCGAAACATGACATAGTATGCATGTACATAGATAGAAGACAAACATGTAAGCATAGTTTGTTTGGTAGAATGGTTGTTCTTAGTTCTAATGCATCTTTAATATACAGAGATATTTTACATAAATGAGAAAGGTACATGGCGATGCGTTACTTTGATCTAAATGCAGCCTTTAATCATCATTCTTTGAAGCAGAAAACTGAAAATGGAAGACCTTCGGTAGAAGTTGGAAGTTGTAGAACCTCGTACATTATGATTCATGATTAACCCCCAAACAAGAAAAATACAGGAATTATAAGATAGAAAACGCAAAATGACAAAACTTGTGTTTATATCAGTACCACGTGGTTTTGTTCATACAAACACCAGCTGTTTTAAACTGTTTCAAGGAAATAAAAACACGCGTTACATGGCTAAACGAACTACCGTTATACATTACAAATATTGGATGGAAAAGTCATATTAACCGGCACTTCGAATATGAAACGACGGGGCCGTTGTCCTGTGGTCAATGTGCTGGATTTCTGACACGGTAATCCGGGTTTGAATCACAGTCGTGTCAGGTCAAATTCTTCTATGAAATTTTGACAATAATGCCAATTTTCCACCACATGTAAAGAAGTTGCAGGGTCCTTGTGAAAGGGTATAAAAGCTAGTACTGGTTAGAATACCGTCCAGGAAAGCTGTTTAGGTGAATCGGCCGCCGTATATAACAGAAAAATTGTTGATATACGGCGCTAAACCCATTGAAATGAAAATGATATGAAAGATTTGAAATTAGTTTTTTTTCAAACTTTTTATTTACTCAATTCATGTTTTACATGACAATAAAATGAAGTATATTTGAAAATATACAATAACAAACCGAGCTTTATTAATCATTTCTCTTGATTTGAGTCATATTGAGTGCACATTTAGATGAATAACCACCCCTTCATTTAATAAAATCGTTTGCTAGAGTGAAGACAGGTGATTGGTGGGTAGCACATTAGTCACATACATTAAAATTATCATACAATATTTAATGATCCACGTCTGTACCTTATGGTTTGACAGAGGACCAATGAAAACCCGCTTTTTTAAAATTACGATGTTTCTCATCGTTATTTAGATAAATAATCGAAACATCAAACACTTAAAATCCGGGATATTATCAAAATAACTTCTTCATGCTTCGTGGTGAATTAAAGTAGAGGCATTCATCTGTAAAATATAAACACTCCTATTGTATTACTGCGGTGATTTGATGTAGAGAACAAGTTAGTAACTTAATAATAATACAGTTCCAGAATACATACGAAATTAAGAGAAAGTAGGTCTATTAACAGTTTGTGTGATGTATATTTTGATGTTAAAGTTACCAATTAGAACAGTATGTGAGTGCACAGTTGTCCTAATGTATCCTCGTGCAGATGTTTTGTTTCTTTATATCGAGTTTTTATATTACGAGTTTTAGTCATAAGAGGTGGAGAGTTCACCTGGGAAGAACCAGTACTAGACTCCCATTCTCCGTAAGCAACTGCCTACTTTCTCACATAAAGAGACATGATCTGTAGCGCAGCTCGAACCTACGACCCTCTATCAGTGAGAGGTGACGGTGATTTGAAGTCACCTGCCTTAACCACTTGACCATGGAGGCGGGTCATCCACGTGCAGAAAGTGGAGAAATGAATGAGAAAACATCTGAATACATTAAAACCTCGATGTTAAGATCACCTTTGGAAGAAAGTTTGAAAAACAGCTTGAAAGAAGTCATAGTTAGTTAAATATTAACTTGGACGGAATTCGAACATGCAACATCCGGGTTAGAAATCGAACGCTCTACCCATACACCACTGTTCCTCCCAAGCAGCCATACTAAGATGGTTGCTAAGAGAGGCCTTACTGTATAGTCGTCGCTTACTATAGTGTACGTGTATACATGGCAAAAAATGCTAAGTTGCATTACTCACTGGCGTTCGTTGACTGGGGTTTAATATAATGAACTAAACAAAGCCCAATTATTGGCGATATGTCTTTTAATCCTTTGGTGGACTTCCTCGTGTTCAAATTTACCTATACAAAATTTTCACTTTCGGAAATATTTGAAACTAAAAGGATAAATCCAATTTGGTATTTATTTGACACATTTAATTGATCTTGCATAATAAATGAACCAAGATATTAATGTTTTGTGAGGTTAAAGAGATAAACACCATCATTTGTAAGATGATAAAATACGTACATACATTTCTATCATGTCAATGTAATAGAACCAAATTATATCTATAGTCAGTCCTCTTTTACCAATAAAATCTATTTGAAATTATCTTTAGATTTACTAACCTTTGATCACAATCAGCCAAACTCATTGCGGTATTTTGTATTTCATATTCACAACAAGTCAAAATATGTATAATTTTATGTCTCTCTCTGAACACGTTTTTGTTTTTTTCAAATTGCGTTTAACATAATGTTTAGCTCTCATACTGACTGGAGATAATCAAATTCACCATTATTCTTTCTATGTTGGTCTCTCTCTCTCTCTCTCTCTCTCTCTGTGAATATCCGACATGCCTACATGGGTCTGGTTTAATTGAATCCCTATACTTCTATGCCCTTTCTGCTACTGTTAGGACCATCAGTGTTATGAACTTATACTAAAATTGCTTTAAGCTGTGTTTTTCTTCTTAGTAGCAAATAGTTAATTGTCTCTTAATCTTATTTTTTTCATTCAGTTCGTGTTTGAAGTTTGGCAAGGAAAGGTTTATTGATGTAATATTAATGTACCGCTTCTTTTACCTTTCTTATTTACGAAAACCCCTCAAACTCTAACCTATACATATAGGTACAATGTATGCAATACATTTCCTGAATGATAGTGAATCAATATCTCTAAACCGACTAGAAGATGGAAATGTCAGCCCATTTATCCGCTCGATAGCTTCTCGTATAAATCTGTTAATTTTACGTGGACATCGACCGTTTACAACCTCATAGAGTTGGCCCCAAAAAACCGATGCTATCCCATTAGGCATGAACAATATAGATCACAATAATTCATCCCCTCTGAAGGACATATGACGTATTCTTATGCACCGGGTGTTTTTAGTGAAACTAGTACAAAAGTAGTGATTTTATATCCCGAACGGTAAATCTGAATGCATGCCTCGTTTTATGTTTGTTATATATCATGACTTGTATAGATTATGCTTATTTCCAAGCAAACAGCATGGACTGAAGTACATTGTAACAAAATTTAAGTGAACTTTAAAGTCATATCTGATGGTGACATGATTCTTTGTCTTCAATGATATCGTGCGCATATTGTACATGTACTGTGAAGCATGTGAAGAGATATCACCTTAAAGGTTAGCATTAATGTGACCTTTATCTCCTTTATCCGAACCTTCTTTGTCTCTTGTCGATACATGTATATACGCCGATAAAATGTTCTGTTAATTTTATGTGCGTAACAGACCCGTGAATAAAGGACAGCCAACACTGGGAAAGACAAAATATGACCTTTATTGACAGAAGGCTTTTATTCTGATGTAATTTTGTTATAAGGTATATATGACGGTTTAAAAAGAATTCCTTTATTCACAAGGTGGCCTTTATTCGGAGACCAACGTGACAAACGTACTTCCGATAAAATAGAGTATAACAGTATGCTTGCATTTACTTTTTTGAGCCATGTGTGCTCATTGCTAATCAAAGTACTGAAAGTACTCATGGAAACGGAACTTACAAAATGTAGCAATGGAACGGGAATTAGAATGGAACGGGAATTAGAATGGAATGGGAATTAGAATGGAACGGGAATTAGAACATGGCGGATGTTGAAAAGCGTAGTAGACTTTGATCCGCACCAAAATTCATGCGCGCCGAGCGAGTGTCGACTATACATGCTGAACTATCATTCAGTTTCCAAAAAGCGATATAAGCTATAGATGAGAAAAGGATTCGTCGAAAACAACACTCAACAAAACATCCAACGTTCCCCAAAATACTATCTTTTTTTTACCCAAGGTCCCCCCAACCCATAATCCATACATAGAACAATGGAAGGCCAAAACTTAATGTCAAAAAGTGTACTGGCGTGCTCTGACGTTCTGTTAAAAATTAACACTACAACATAAATAAGAAAAGCACAAATGTTAACGTTGACATGACAATCTGAATTATGGTTTAGACACCACTGTCATATTTGGTATATGGTTCAAATTGTTGACATCATGTACTTTCCTAAGGTTAAACAACAGTTATTAAACAAAATGCTGTTGTGTATCTAAAAGTACATGTGACTACCAAGGAAGAAATATTAGAAGATGAAGAAAATACGGTCTTGATAGACAATTGGTCGTTATTTACGTTCGTCTAGTCTATCGTTTCAATAAATATATTGTGTTCAGCTTTGATTTTGTTAACATACCCTGGTCTCCACTCGATACACACATTGTTCGCGTATAATAATACCTTACAACTGTACCAGTACTTAAAGTTTGCATGACACTTTCCGTAATAATAACTATTAAGGTTTTATACACATAATGTCCAACATTATTATCTCAAAATGGAGAGGTCAGATTTTGGGAACCTTTAAACTTTTAGATATATATGACAGAAAATGATTTACCGTGAGTTTTTTCAAGAACAATTATTATCCTTTTATAGTTATCGACCTTTTAATTTTGCATTGAATTCTATGGGAGTATCTCTTAGTTCAAATATTAACAAAAAAGGAAATTCATTTTAATGAATACTCACGTTAGAAAGATGCACAAACACGATATCAATCTAATTTGATAAAGAAAAATATAAATCACCGTGCAATATCTCAACATTTTTCTTATTTTCAACAAGGGCAAGAACTCTTACAAAATTTTCAAAATGTGTCGTAAAATAAGATGAAGTATCTAGGGTAACTACCAAACAAATAAAGATAATTGCGCAATACTATTTTAAAAATATTAACATTTCTCGAAGCATTGAGCGAGTATGTCAAAAAAGTACAGTCTCATGGATATATTAATACCTTAACTAATATTTCACTCTCGCAATATATGCATGCGATGTGTGTATATGAACCATTTCATATTCGCTTGCTTTTCTAACCGAGAGTACATTATTTCAGCTTACCAACCTCGGCACTATCTGTCTATACATACTGCAACACTAAACAAGTAAATACAAACGTATTTGCCAGGCATGATTTAAAAGTTATAAAAAGTAGAATATATAGATACATGTTGTAAAAGGGGTTAAACAGGCTACCATGTTTAAGCTGTATGGTTTATTTTGGCCACACCTTGTTTTTGAATTGATTCAGTGTGTTGACCAATACAAGTTAAGCTTTTTTATGCATTTTAGTATAATACATTTTGTATTAGACCCTACACTTGTATTAACTAGCAGTCGTGTTTATCATTGTAAGCTTACTTTCGATTGGATATTAAAGACCAAATGCAAGTAATGAGTCACATGATCATACTGTCTCGCGAATTTTTTCTCACGGCAACTTATGAAACGGCCCAATCTTACTTTTCACTAAAATAATTTGAAGTTTGCTCCATGTATCTATTTCATCGCTTCGTTCGCATCATCAGTTTTATAACATTACATTAAATTTGAAGTGAGTGAATCTTTAAGATCGGCGATACTGTGTCTTTGCTCATATAGTGTAACTTACACGGGCAATTAACGATGTTTTAAGGAAAACATTATGACTATATCAAATCCACAAACATAGTTACATAATCTGTAAAAAATACAGTTCGCTAAACTAAATAAATGAATTTACTGCGGCTAAAATATAAAGGTCATGATATAAAAGTTCTTGGTTACACGACATGCTCATTAACCCCCCCCCCGCCCAAGGTTTTAATGATTTTAACAGATTCTTCCGTTCTTTATTACTGCTTCATTTTCAGCACCTATAATTATATAATGTCTAAAAGACACCTACATTAACTACAGTAAAACCCCGATTATTCGAATGTCGTTGGGCCCTGAAAAATCATGATTTGAACACAATTAACCAAAACTAACTAGAATATGATGATTTAGTGAACAATGTTCCAAACATAAAAACGTTACGTCTTCGATTCTTTTAATTGTTTGAGAATGTGACGATAGCGATGCCTAGTCGATCGTAAGTAAGTGAAGTGAGAATGACATATTATTGTGTCGGATTGTGTTCTGCATATTCCATAAATGCGCGGGTATTTATAAAACAAGAATTATTGTTTCATTTGTTAAATCATATGTACATTCATAAAACACAGATAAACCAATAATAAGTGTTTGTTATACATTTTATTTTATTCTTATTATCACTCAAGAACGTCATGTTTGCATACGAGAGTTAACTCCCTTGTAATATACGGACAGTACGGAATTTATCGTTTCCAACCGGTATATCATACTAAAATGGATTATTTGAAACCATGGATTATCCGAATGATTTTTCAGGGCCCAACGACATTCGAATAATCGGGGTTTTACTGTACTTACTTACCTACCTACCTACCTACCTACCTACCTACATTAACTACCTACCTACCTACGGTTAAAACTTTGGGTCGGGTCCCAAACCAACATGTTTTACGAATATTTTATTGACATTTCAAGCTTTGCTAGATACATTTATCAAATAATTTTAGCCCATGTCTGTGTCAGTATAATGACACAGGATTGATTTTATTTAAAAGCAAGTAACGTGTACATGTTAGAATGCATATTTGGATGCGTTTCATAAATAAGAAAGCTAAAAGGAGAGGTAGTGACTATAGATGTCTTATTACACAGAACAGCCAAAAAATGCATTCTATCCGTCTTAGTGCGTACTAAGTCGTTCTTCGAAATTAAAAAGTTAGAACGCTGGTTTTATATTCTATTAAGATAAGAAGGTCAATAAGTAAATATATCCTTGTCACTGATTGGATTAGAAAGTGGGACGAGCACTAACCTACTTATTGGATCCGGATGTTGAAGTAACGCTGAACAACGAGACACACAAAAACAAATTCAAACCGAACAGATCCAATCACACACATGTACATACATACATAACGATATTACATGTATATGTTTATATATGTTTAGTTTAATTGCTTAATTGTCTTAGACAAAAGCTCTTTAAACGATAGAGAAGATTTTAACGCGAACAATTATGGGAATGGTAATAAAAAATAACAACACCTACTACTTATTCTTGACTGAGCAAAGACAATCATCTAAAACTAACCCGAATAGTCTTAAGTTTTTCTATTACTAGTATTCTATACGCCCAGACAACACATACGAGTACAAACGGACATTATAACCCCATTAGATTTCATACGAGTGATTTCATCATTAAGGAATAAACAGTAGACAAAGAGACATAAAAAATTGAAATTCTTGTAAAATGGCCTTTTCAACAGTTAATCTTAAACCGATGCTTCTTTTAATCATAGGCTTCACAAAAACGCTGTTTTAATTATATATATACTTTATTTTGATAAAATTGGTACTGAGTGCCTATGGTCAATGTACATTAACAACATAATTTACACGAATATGGCTACATTCATAATATAACATAACATAATACAAACATATATACAACTCGTACATAAGAACACATTTTATAAAACGTTTCTATAGTGTCAGACCAATGTTTGAATTCACGCATTCGTCAACGGGCGCTAATTGCCTTACCTCGCCATATACGTACATAAACAAATGTATGTTTTGTAGGAATCTTTATGCAACGTCATCACAACGCTATATAAACTGCAAAAGAGGGACAGACTACAAGAATCCGTTAATACTTTGAAAGTAGAAGAATTATCCGACATTAATAATAAGGTATGTACAAAATTTGATTTTTTTTTATAGAAAAGTTTTACTGTATAAAATAGGGAAATGCTTGTCTGCATTGAAATATGCCGCGGAGGCGATGGTAAACAAATTCAGCATTCGAAGTAATTTAACATTCAAACTTAATAGACAAAGTAACTGTGCCAAAGTATTGCTGTGTATGACAAAAACTTTGTTTGGAAACTAAATGATAGAAAAGTCCCCGTGCAAAGACCTGTCTTCCGGCGTGAACGGTGGCCTAATCCGCTTGTGAGGAGAACATTCGTCGGACAGTTTAAACCTTCAAAAGGAAATCTCCTGCCTAGAACAGATGAAAGTGAATATTTTTTACAAAATCGCAACAAATTACATTCAGGTCTTACACTTAAGACATCATCTAATATATTGAGTGCGTTATTTATTGATACTTAAGTACTGATAATTTATTATTTTGGCAAGTAACCATGGTGCATCTATTTAAGAAATACATAATTACAGTAAAATGTATTTGAAGTTTCTCGCAAAATAACGATCAAACAAACATACAATTATCACATTCAGGATTTATTTTAATTTGAAATTTTGATTTAATAAATAAATATTTGTCTTTTTTCTCTATCCTGATGAGGGTCAGTTGTCACAAATTTTCAAATTCGGAGAACTCCCTCTGTTTTCAATTGGCAGACTTTAGTATTAACAATTTAAGATAAAACTCGGACTAACATGATCCTTACTGACAGCAAATTATGAAACCAGAAAATTGTAAGCGCGGATGAACATATTTATACTATAATAAATAATATAATGTAAATAAATTATACTGACCATCGTTTACGGTTCTACATTGTTTTTACAGCTGTAAGGGTAAAAATATAAAAATATTTAATCGGACTTGACTTGACAAGTGGTGTCCAACCAAAAATTATTATTCTCAAATGTTTTTTTTTTTTTGTTGTTGTTCATGAGGTTGAAAACAAAACAGGTCAAATATGCCACAGAAAGCAAAAATAGTTATTTCAGTTACATTGTAGTCATCTTATTGACTGATTCCTCGATGCTTTGATAAGTTGTAAGACCTTAGTAGCAAAACTCCATTTGTTGCATGAAGTCAATAATGTAATAAATGTATTTTTCTGGTTTTCAGTTTAATCATGAAGCCATCCAGCTACGCCTTAATGGTAATAATAACAGTGACAATGTTATGTCACCTGCATACTGCAGCTTCAGCGTACATCGACTGTACTGTAGAATGCAACATCAAATTTCTACGCAAAAGAACATCATGTAAATGTGAAGAAAGCGAGATATTGCACTGGGGCAGGAAACAAAAAATTCGCATTCTAAAATCATTCATTTTCAGGTATGGCCGCTGAACGAAAAACGTATTCCGTGGTGCAGTAAAAAGGACAATCATTCAAAATTAAAATCATAATCAGTTGATGAGTTCATATTTATCTTGTAGTGTGCAATGTGGCATATTGTATTTTTGTGTACATATATATACATGTATGAAGATGATGTATGATGAGATTGTTGTGATGATGGTTTGTTTAATTTAAATTGTTTTCGTTTTTAATAAAAATATCAATAAATCGTTAACTAAACCGCATATTTATATATGTTTGTGAAGTTGGCGGCATGGCGGCTTAGCGGCTTGAAGATGGCGGCCTGACGGCTTGAAGTTGGCAGCCTGGCGGCCCAGCGGCCTAGGATATAAACACACAATCAACCAGAAATGTATCAGAATCACGTTCTACATACATTAGAAACTATTTTGGAAGGAAAAAGTCGCAACATTTCACTTCATTATAGTTACGCCAGTTCGCATTGAGCGGGTATGTTAAAAAAGTACCGTCCATTGGATATAATACCTTAACTAATATTTCACTGTCGCAATATATGCATTGCAAACCCCATTTTAATATACGATGTGTGTATATGAACCATTTCATATTCGCTTGCTTTTCTAACCGAGAGTACATTATTTCAGCTTACCAACCTCGGCACTATCTGTCTATATAATTATACTGCAACACTAAACAAGTAAATACAAACGTATTTGCCAGACATGATTTAAAAGTTATAAAAAGTAGAATATATAGATAAAAGGGGTTAAAACAGGCTACCATGTTTAAGCTGTATGGTTTATTTTGGCCACACCTTGTTTGAATTGATTCAGTTGGTTAACCAATACACAGTTCAGCATTTTTATCAATTTTAGTATAATACATTTTGTATTAGACCCTACACGTGTATTAACTAGCAGTCGTGTTTATCATATTGTAAGCTTACTTTCGATTGGATATTAAAGACCAAGTGCAAGTAATGAGTCACATGATCATACTCTCTCGCGAATTTTCTCTCACGGCAACTTATGAAACGACCCAATCTTACTTTTCACTAAAATAATTTGAAAAGTTTGCTCCATGTATCTATTTCATCGCTTCGTTCGCATCATCAGTTTTATAACATTACATTAAATTTGAAGTGAGTGTATCTTTAAGATCGGCGATACTGTGTCTTTGCTCATATAGTGTAACTTACATGGGCAATTAACGATGTTTTAAGGAAAACATTATGACTATATCAAATCCACAAACATAGTTACATAATCTGTAAAAAATACAGTTCGCTAAACTAAATAAATGAATTTACTGCGGCTAAAATATAAAGGCCATGATATAAAAGTTCTTGGTTACACGACATACTCAATAACCCCCCCCCCCCCAAGGTTTTAATGATTTTAACAGATTCTTCCGTTCTTTATTACTGCTTCATTTTCAGCACCTATAGTTATATAATGTCTAAAAGATACCTACATTAACTACTTACTTACCTACCTACCTACCTACCTACATTAACTACCTACCTACCTACGGTTAAAAATTTGGGTCGGGTCCCAAACCAACATGTTTTAAGAATATTTTATTGGCATTTCAAGCTTTGCTAGATACATTTATCAAATAAGTTTAGCCCATGTCTGTGTCAGTATAATGACACAGGATTGATTTTAATTAAAAGCAAGTAACGTGTACATGTTAGAATGCATATTTGGATGCGTTTCATAAATAAGAAAGCTAAAAGGAGAGGTAGTGACTATAGATGTCTTATTACAAAGAACAGCAAAAAAAATGCATTCTATCCGTCTTAGTGCGTAGTAAGTTGTTCTGCGAAATTAAAAAGTTAGAACGCTGGTTTTATATTCTATTAAGATAAGAAAGTCAATAAGTAAATATATCCTTGTCACTGATTGGATTAGAAAGTGGGACGAGCGCTAACTTACTTATTGGATCCGGATGTTGAAGTAACACTGAACAACGAGACACACAAAAACAAATTAAAACCGAACCGATCCAATCACACACATGTACATACATACATAACGATATTATATGTTTATATATGTTTAGTTTAATTGCTTAATTGTCTTAGACAAAAGCTCTTTAAACGATAGAGAAGATTTTAACGCGAACAATTATGGGAATGGTAATAAAATATAACAACACCTACTACTTATTCTTGACTGAGCAAAGACAATCATCTAAAACTAACCCGAATAGTCTTAAGTTTTTCTATTACTAGTATTCTATACGCCCAGACAACACATACGAGTACAAACGGACATTATAACCCCATTAGATTTCATACGAGTGATTTCATCATTAAGGAATAAACAGTAGACAAAGAGACATAAAAAATTGAAATTCTTGTAAAATGGCCTTTTCAACAATTAATCTTAAACCGATGCTTCTTTTAATCATAGGCTTCACAAAAACGCTGTTTTAATTATATATATACTTTATTTTGATAAAATTGGTACTGAGTGCCTATGGTCAATGTACATTAATAACATAATTTACACGAATATGGCTACATTCATAATATAACATAACATAATACAAACATATATACAACTCGTACATAAGAACACATTTTATAAAACGTTTCTATAGTGTCAGACCAATGTTTGAATTCACCCATTCGTCAACGGGCGCTAATTGCCTTACCTCGCCATATACGTACGTAAACAAATGTATGTATTGTAGGAATCTTTAGGCAACGTCATCACAACGCTATATAAACTGCAAAAGAGGGACAGACTACAAGAATCCGTTAATACTTTGACAGTAGAAGAATTATCCGACATTAACAATAAGGTATGTACAAAATTTGATTTTTTTTTATAGAAAAGTTTTACTGTATAAAATAGGGAAATGCTTGTCTGCATTGAAATATGCCGCGGAGGCGATGGTAAACAAATTCAGCATTCGAAGTAATTTAACATTCAGACTTAATAGACAAAGTGACTGTGCCAAAGTATTGCTGTGTATGACAAAAACTTTGTTTGGAAACTAAATGATAGAAAAGTCCCCGTGCAAAGACCTGTCTTCCGGCGTGAACGGTGGCCTAATCCGCTTGTGAGGAGAACATTTCGTCGGACAGTTTAGACCTTCAAAAGGAAATCTCCTGCCTAGAACAGATGAAAGTGAATATTTTTTACAAAATCGCAACAAATTATATGCAGGTCTTACACTTAAGACATCATCTAATATATTGAGTGCGTTATTTATTGATACTTAAGTACTGGTAATTTATTATTTTGGCAAGTAACCATGCTGCATCAAAAGTATTTAAGAACTACATAATTACAGTAAAATGTATTTGAAGTTTCTCGCAAAATAACGATCAAACAAACATACAATTATCACATTCAGGATTTATTTTAATTTAAAATTTTGATTTAATAAATAAATATTTGTCTTTTTTCTCTATCCTGATGAGGGTCAGTTGTCACAAATTTGCAAACTCGGAGCACTCCCTCTGTTTTCAATTGGCAGACTTTAGGATTAACAATTTAAGATAAAACTCGGACTAACATGATCCTTACTGACAGCAAATTATTAAACCAGAAAATTGTAAGCGCGGATGAACATATTTATACTATAATAAATAATATAATGTAAATAAATTATACTGACCATCGTTTACGGTTCTACATTGTTTTCACAGCTGTAAGGGTAAAAATATAAAAATATTTAATCAGACTTGACTTGACAAGTGGTGTCCAACCAAAAAGTATTATTCTCAATTTATTTTTTTTTATGTTGTTGTTCATGAGGTTGAAAACAAAACAGGTCAAATATGCCACAAAAATAGTTATTTCAGTTACATTGTAGTCATCTTATTGACTGATTCCTCGATGATTTGATAAGTTGTAAGACCTTAGTAGCAAAACTCCATTTGTTGCATGAAGTCAATAATGTAATAAATGTATTTTTCTGGTTTTCAGTTTAATCATGAAGCCATCCAGCTACGCCTTAATGGTAATCATAACAGTGACAATGTTATGTCACCTGCATACTACAGCTTCAGCGTACATCGACTGTACTATAGAATGCAACATCAAATTTCTACGCAAAAGAACATCATGTAAATGTGAAGAAAGCGAGATATTGCACTGGGGCAGGAAACAAAAAATTCGCATTCTAAAATCATTCATTTTCAGGTATGGCCGCTGAACGAAAAACGTATTCGCGGACGTGGTGCAGTAAAAAGGACAAATATTCAAAATTAAAATCATAATCAGTTGATGAGTTCATATTTATCTTGTAGTGTGCAATGTGGCATACTGTATTTTTGTGTACATATATATACATGTATGAAGATGATGTATGATGAGATTGTTGTGATGATGGTTTGTTTAATTTAAATTGTTTTCGTTTTTAATAAAAATATCAATAAATCGTTAACTAAACCGCATATTTATATATGTTTGTGAAGTTGGCGTCATGGCGGCTTAGCGGCTTGAAGATGGCGGCCTGGCGGCTTGAAGTTGGCAGCCTGGCGGCCCAGCGGCCTAGGATATAAACACACAATCACCCAGAAATGTATCAGAATCACGTTCTACGTGCATTTGAAACTATTTTGAAAGGAAAAAGTCGCATCATTTCACTTCATTATAGTTACGCCATTTCGCATTGAGCGGGTATGTTAAAAAAGTACCGTCCATTGGATATAATACCTTAACTAATATTTCACTGTCGCAATATATGCATTGCAAACCCCATTTTAATATACGATGTGTGTATATGAACCATTTCATATTCGCTTGCTTTTCTAACGGAGAGTACATTATTTCAGCTTACCAACCTCGGCACTATCTGTCTATATAATTATACTGCAACACTAAACAAGTAAATACAAACGCATTTGCCAGGCATGATTTAAAAGTTATGAAAAGTAGAATATATAGATAAAAGGGGTTAAAACAGGCTACCATGTTTAAACTGTATGGTTTATTTTGGCCACACCTTGTTTGAATTGATTCAGTGGGTTAACCAATACACAGTTCAGCATTTTTATCAATTTTAGTATAATACATTTTGTATTAGACCCTACACTTGTATTAACTAGCAGTCGTATTTATCATTGTAAGCTTACTTTCGATTTGCTCCAGGTATCTGTTCATCGCTTCGTTCGCATCATCAGTTGAATTACAGTTTACCAGTTTCACTTTATTTACAAAATCGGCGATTACATGCCTAAGGTGAAATTTATATTTTAATAACAAATAATTATATAAATATGTATATATATATACACGTATACACAGAACAGTGCAAATATAAGAGTTGATAATTGCACCACATTGCATAATACTGATTATATATACATGTCACAATACAAAGAAAAGAAACGTAATTGGTATACTGTTGAGCTCATGATAGATTAAACATACAATACATAACTTGCACACTATAGGATGCACAGTCAAATCACACAGTAAATAAAGCTTATAAACATCGAAACAGTGAAGATAAATACTTTAACAAAATGTAAGGCGTCTTTACGTAACGTAAATACAGAGAAAGTCAGCAATAAACAACACGTGAAGAACGAATCATTTTATTTTTACTAAGCCTCAGAAATTATATTTACGTGTACGTAACGATGTGTTTCTACATAAATATAAGGTAAAAATTAATCAAGATAAGTTCAATATCGTATGATTTTTCACCAAAAAGTACTAGAATACAAAATTACCAAAACCTTTTTTGCTGAATGTTTCAAAATGTAAAGCAAATACATATGTTAAAGGTTAATAGTGCTGGAGTAACCTAAACCGAAATAAGAAAATCGTTTTGGGTTATTCCTTAACCTTCTCAATCTAAAAGTGGTTACAAGTAGCGTTTAAACATCTCATTACTAATGTCGTGGAGTCTATACCATATTCCGTTAATTGTATACCAGTCATAAAAATTGATGTCACCTTCCGCAGAAAGAGCCATGCATTGGCCCATGAGAACGTGTGTTATCACATCACGGATTGACTGCACTAACCCACTACCAGGTCCAGCTATGTTGCAACCAAATTTGTAATAAAAAACAAACTTGTAATAAAAACTAACACAAACTTGTAATATTCAAACTTGTAATAACATTTTCAAGTTGAAGTACGATTTTACTTTTGCACTCATTAACTTACTGATGTGTTACGCTGCATTAATTAGCACGTGCTGACCTACAACATAAAAATATATAATAGTTGGAAATCTTACCAAATTTCGAAAAAGCAATAACTTGGTTAAGACATGCATACAAACGATTTTCTGTCAAGTTTGTGCAGGAAATGATGAGTTAGGTTCAATCCTGCATTGACAAAGTACAATGTTTAACTCCAAAACAGGATAATAATGGCTAGAGGGGAGTTAATCATGTGGGACATGGTCTGTGTCATGCAAAAAGGTCCTAACTCAATTTTGACCAAAAGTGTAGTGAGGTATGGTTTTGCATGGACGCCTATAATTAATCATTTCTCGCAATTGTTTAATGGGATACTGAAATTCTTATGAATCACTATTGCTAGAGCCCATATCGTTAGTGCACGAACACAGACACTTGTTTAGAAAAAATTACCCCACCCACCACGTTCGCTCTTATGACTATCAATACATATAAATACTAGAAGATAACAAGGTCCAAACGAAAGTAGAACATATTTTTTTTTTCAAACAAACGAAAGCTAAACTTACATTGGAATCCTGTTTTGCTTATCTAAAACTGCTTTTCTTTATTAACTGACACGCTTTCCACTGTCTACTAAACTGAATATCGTAGAATTCCAACTTTTTCACGTTTTGTACTGTGGGGGCTGTTGCGATCGAACATTTGTCACGGAAACGGTAAGCAGGCGACAATTAGACTAGTAGGGCGTATCGCGGTTTGTCTGGTTCCCTGCATTTCGTAACTACGATAACGCAGTGTAGGGGCTTATATTACCTGGACATATTGGTGTTTTTTTGTTCTCCTTTTGTTATACATGGCTATAAAGTGAGCCATTATATTTAGCCATTATATTTAGCATCAGTGATATATAATAATATATAAACCGAACAAAAAAAGAGCAAAAGCTTAATTACCGGTGTTGCATGATCTGTGTTGCCACATATCACAGGTACCACAAGATACACTGTGCTGCCTGGGACGCACAGTTTCTCCACTCTGAACTAGAATATGACATTGTTACACTGAATAATACACCACTGATTCGGAAATTCCACAAATGACTCATTGTCACACACACTAATAATATATAACAGTAAATTTATCTAGACACTTCAAAAAGTTATATAGACTCTCTTTATTAACAACTAATGATTTAAAAGTAAACATATATATTTTTGATGCATATACTGTTAAGATAATTTATTTCAACCGATAGTTTAAGTACAAACCTTTTAGCAATAATTGAGAAACAAAAAGAACAAATTAAAGGAAATAACTGCAAAAAAAAATAATTGCAATCAATGACAATGAAAGAAAATTGTCACAACAGCGATGACAGACTTTATAGTGGAACCTTAATTATTAACACATCCTCTAGCTAAGTAAAATTAATTCATAATAAAACACTAAATTCTGAATTAATGTTTTTTTTCTTTCTTTAAATAAAATATGAACAAAACAATGTTTATATGACACCACCCTGTTTAACTTTATTACTAATATAACTCATAATAAATAGCTATATGTACATTTGTGTTTAAATTTGATAAGGTATAAAGAATTGTATAAAATACTAAGACGCACAATGCTTTAAATTCCACATTTTTCACAAAAGACTGTCCCAAACTGAAATTCGATTTGGGTACCAAACTGATGTGTATTCATATTGGACAGGAACGACAACTCTGTGTAGATATTGGCCATTTACGTGACACAAGGCCACGCAGAAACGCTTTAAAATGTCTAAATATAGCATTTTCTCGATCGCAGCAGCCCCCGATACTAAATTAATTGGAAATAGTCGGAATTTACACTTGTTTGTGCAAGTTGTGGTGTGAAAGCGGTGTCGTTAGAATAAAAAAATATCTAATTGTGCATAGAAGCCAGAAATTAAGACGCAAGTGCAATATTTGTTTGAAAAACCCTAAAAATATGTTCTACTTTCGTTTAGAGCTTGTTATCTTCTGGTTATTTAAACAAGTGTCAGTGTCTGTGTGTACATGTGGGTGATTAAAGCAAACAATACATGGTTATAAGGTAGCAAAATATAATGTGTAGAAAGTAGCTTTCGAGTACTTATATATATATATATTTATAAATATAACTTCATGCTAGGAAAAGTCAAATTCTGAAAAGTATCTATCTACTGACGTCTTCTCAAATTCAAGACAAACAAATTTGCTGTTAATTTGGGCGTAACTTGTATGTTAGCAATTTGGATTGCCCTACCCTCTGACTTGTTACTTTGTTAAATAATACTTAAATCTTATTCATCAAAACATGCTTTTTAAATCCAATTTAGAAATATCAAAACGGGGGCGATTTCCTCCTGACAAAATGAATGCTATATTTTCATGCAATCCATTCGACATTCAATGCGGATAGAATAAAGTCTAACCAGTGAATCAATGTCATACACGGGAAAGAAATAAGATGACCTTTATTGACAGGTTACCTTTATTCGGAGGTCATTTTGTTCTAAATGATCAAATATCGTTTTTAAAAGAAAGACCATTATTCACAATGTGGCCTTCATTCGGAGGTGACCGTTAACACAGGTTTCCCTGTATACAATTGTTATCATTGTGTCCTAGCACGGCTAATTACTCTGGTAATTTAGAATCTAGATAAATCCAAATTCTGAATTTCGCACAGGTGATAATCAAATGACATTTTATAAGAAACAGAGTTTCACAATTAGATTAACTTTAAGTTTTGGGCAAAGTCTTAGCGCAGTAAAGATCAAACATTTGTAATCATTCAAAAATTGATACTGAGGTATGACAAGTATCAAAGCCATGGTTGTGTTCTGAACGCTTTAAGTGGTATGGACATGAGCTTACTCACTCCCTGCAGATCCCGTCTCGTAAGTTCAATGTGTTACGGGTAATTACAAGGTGTATATTTGGACCCATGCAAAGAGGGCAATCCTGATCTTCTAAAAGTGGATGGAAGTGGTTGGAAATTCGATCCTGACAACATGCTGGAATACAACTGGTACGATGATAATATTGTGCCAAAAGCAAGCGATGCAAGTGAAACTGATGATAAAAACGACATTCAGCTCATTAGTATGGTCAATGCTGTCTATGAAACAGAAAAGTGATGAGGATTTGTGAAATTCGTGAACTTTTGCCATCAGAACAACAAAAATACCTTGATGATAATATGTACAGCTAATGGAATCTGACATAACATACAATATTGCACTTAAGTATATATATATAAAAAATATCATGTAACAAATGGTAACGTAAATGACACTTACATGTTTGTGTGTGTCAATGGCACAATGTTTATTGCACTGTCGCTGTCATTGTAAATTTGATTGTTTCATAGATACATATTCTTAGAATACATTCGATGATGATTTTATAACAGTTTCATAGAAATGTTGTTACTCGTTTCTGAATACTTTCAAAAGTAACACAAATAAAACCATGTAACATAAAACACAATCAGTGATGAATTAAAAAAGTTTGAATGTTAATTTACATGTACGTATAATAATATAATATAAATGATTTCCATGTAACACGTATGATTTTATATGTAACGTATTTTACGTAAAATGAAGACATAAACGAGCTTTCAATGAAAGAAAAACATAACTATGTGGTAGTATTTGCCTAATATGAATAAAAACATTGTTTACGAATGCTTTTGTGTTAATTGATAATATACAACTGTCATTTCCTTGTCATTTTAGGGTATCGCATGGTAACGTAAATTACAGAACATATATAGCGCAATAAAGTAAAAAACATGCATTTGATCGACAAGTAACGCCGCTGCTAACTTATTATGGTCAAAGCAATTGTTCAAATTGATGAATTATTGAAAATATCTAGAATAAGACTTCTAACAAAAAACGTATTTTTCGGTAACGGTAATTAGCATTCTGTAGTTCACAAACACCCAAACGCCCAGACTGTAGACACCGGGAAAATGATCAGCAGGCATTGAGCTTTCAAAAAATGGTGTCTAGAGAAAAAATGCCTCCGGGGGGAGGGTTTCGCCCAGTAGCCCATAGCCTAATTTAATTTCACATGCGCAAAGAATGACAACTAGTTTTGAGCATATACCAGATATAGATATTTAGCCAATACCTTCTATGTGTACTTGTGTTATACGATGTATCAGTGTCTAGTAATCACTACACTCATGTAGTATACTCGTATACATATATTACTTCTGTTCAGATCAAAGCAATATGAATAGAAATACCATATATCACCAATGAAGCATATCAAAGTATGGCCTTCTCTAAAAATGGACCATTCATAACTCATCACATGTCTTAAATGTTTTTTGGCTAAATAGATATATGGATGATAGATTTTAATATTGTGCAAATAAAATGGCTACAACAAGAACAAATGACAAATAATTTTGAGGGCTATTTTCAACAGTGTAATACACCCTTATTGTAAGCATATTATATTTCTTTTCGTTGATGGAAATGCGTCATAATAATGATCATGTTTATATTTGTAATTGAATGCACAATTCACTGATTGCTTTCATTTCATCAGGTCTACAGTCTTCATGCTCACCAACTAGCCCACAACCCAGGGCTAGTAAATTTATTGTCGGACTAGTGAATTTTCTAAAATTTGTGTATTCCGGATAGTGGTAAATTGTTTATTTTCAATTGTCCACATATAGTTCGGGTTAGTGCTTTTAAAAAGTTAGTTTGAACACTGGGTCTGACTTTCCTTCTACTTATCTATCATTATACAGAACCACGCAGCAAATTCTCATTGTTAAAGTGATACAAATTAAGACATACCTGTGACTGTTTTCTTGAATTTGAGGATTCCAATTCAAATGTTTACCAAAATCGACTTCCGTTAATGACAAGGTTGTATTTAATAAAGTATCGAAATTAATACTCTGATACACGCAACGCGACACCAATTAAATTTCGATTGACATACCGAAAACCGTCAGTTGTTTAGTGTAAACAGTTTTGTAAATTTTACAAGCATATTTATCTCCTGTAAACTTTTACAATAAAGCTTTAACATTAATCTAAAACGTGCCCCGAGTTTCTGAAATCAACATCAACAGAGTACCCTTATTTTACATTGAATTGATTCATGTATAAAATCAAACTAACACTTCTTCAGTGTGGTGAATCCACGTGACCTAGTGACGTCACAATGTTATCGTTACAAGCGCGTTTTCTATCAATTAAACTAGGAAAACATCACGTAAGTACATTTTTTTTCGTTTTCTTCTAAAGCCACATAACTATTGCAACTCCTTACATAAAGGGCTACCTCCGGTTCAGAATTTTGTCCCTGAAGGCCCTCTACTTTTTTACTTTTCTTGTCCAAACCGTTTTCTAAAGTTTTCTTGTAAAAATAACGTTCATTTTCATAACACTGTCAAACCGTTTGGACAAGAAAAGCAAAAAAGTAGAGGGCCTACAGTGACAATTTTTTTTATATTAACAAACAGTCTGATAAAACATTTTATTTCAAATATAGATAGACCAATTGAACAAACTATGAAAACAAAAAATCTGGCCACTTTAGTGCTTTGATCTCCCTAATTGTCTGCAATTTGCAACAGTTGTCTATACCTTACATGATCCGGCCCGTGAGTTTCGTTGTGTTTTGGACAATTATTCTAATTTACAGTTTTTTAAGGGATTGATATTAATATTTATCTTTATTTGCATATGATTGGTCAATCGCATGTTTCGAGCACATTGTAATTTTAGTGTATGATAGAAAATTTAGTGTTGACTACCCTTCGGATAGTTGAGCGTTCGAGATCCAAAACAAATCCACAAAAATATGAGAACAAAGGATACTAGACATGGAAAACTATATAACTATATATAATAACATCCTTCTCATTACAAAAATACCTTAATGTGATAAAATGTAAAAAACTTCGACGTCAAATGACTAGACTTAGAACATCTTCGCATAACCTAAGAATTGAAACTGGTAGATATGGAAGAAATAGGATAGATAAACATTTAAGATTATGCCAACTTTGTAATACACATAATGTTGAAGATGAGTTTCACTTTATTCTTATTTGCAGTACTTATAGTGACTTGCGTAATAAATACATTAAACGTCATTATTATGTTAGACCAAATATGATGAAATTTATTGAACTGTTACAGTCTGAAAATATAAACATTATTTGATGGTACACAGCAATAATCATTTTAACAGCAATAAACAGCAATAATACACTGTGTATTACATTAATTTTGTAATAACAATAATAAGCAAAATATATCCAGTCTGAGGAAAAAAGAAATATATTGCGGTATGAAATACATAATTTAACTCAAGTATTGCCTAAAATACAATTTTACTGTCATGAATAATTATACGTTAATAGAGATACGAAATATTATACGAAATATCCGAATATTTTGTTGGTCCGAATTATCGAACACTATTAAATTGGTATGCCTTTATTTGCATTAAGAGTTCCAGAAAACAGTGTATAACGCGCTTATCATGTCTAGTTTACCGTCAAGTATTTTTCTTAAACAAAAAAATGAAGACACTAGGAATATAGTTGCTTCCCACCACGGGATATGAAAATAATTCGTCTGTACTTCTATTCCGTATTGCATCAAAAGTTATCTCCCTTGGGTAAAGTCTAAAATTTTACTGCGACGTAATGGTCATCCAGATTCGTAATCAATTTATCATCATATGTCCTAGTGCTTTTTTCAAGCCGATGTCGGCGACTTAGCGATAACCAGAACATTGAACATTAGTAATTACTGTTCATCTGTGGCTATTTTATGATAAAATAGATGTTTCATTACATTCTATAATAACAAGCACAATGAATCGATCAATAGGCCCAGAGACGTAGATAAAAATGTTATCTATAGATGTATCTGATAGGCCCTAACAGCTGACAGTCAGAAAAAATAGCACAAAATAAAAGAATGACTCACGAATTCAGATTCAATGTTCTGATCCAACAACGGAAAACTGACACCAGCAGCTACTAGTAAGTTATAAGAATACATCTAGCTGTGAAGAATTGGTCCTGAAAATACAGCCACACCCGGTCATTGGTCACTGGTGTCGGTATGGGCCACACATTGATATGTCCCGTACAACTGCAGATTACAAACAGGGAAACTTGCTATAATAAATGTTCACGCAATTGAGAATGGTTTAAAACAGATATATGTGAGTCAAAAATCTTCAGCGGCATTTGTCTGTCTTGTGAGGATCGCCCGATCGCGAGAATAACTGTTATTAGTACCTGTAAATGTATACATAGGCCCTATATGTACAATTAATCATACAAATGGTTATCGTTGCTGAAAATATACATTTTTTTGAAATGTTGAACTGAGACATACTTATGCAATTATTTTCCACGCTTTTTTATATCTTTTTTATGTATTTCTTTCTTTCAATCATATGGTTTATTTTTCTACTAAATGTGTGGCATATAAAGGAATACTGTTACAAATGAAGTTTTATAGAGAAATATAGGTCGCTTGCATTAAATTCTTCATCTTTGAGACTGCATGATGTTTACACAAACTTAATTTCTCAAAATATATCACAAGTGCTATAACATTATTTCATTCTTATTTTTTTCATAGCATTATAAACGAGCTTGAAGTTTATTCAGTTGTTAAAAAGATACATTTGTACTAACTTCTAATATATTAATTCGATACAGTGAGACCCATGTTAGCGATCACCTCCGAATAAAGGTCATCCTGTGAATAAAAACCATTGTTCTCCTTGAAAAGCCGTTATTAATCATATACATTGTAGAACAAAATGACCTCCGAATGAAGATCACCTGTCAATAACGGTCATATTTGTCTTTCCCCAAGGATGGCCTTTGTTCTCGGGCTTGACTGTACATAAAAACTTGTTAAATCAGATATAGTGTAAGAGTAAAAAGTTTACTTACATGATTGTGTTGAGACATACATCCAATATAATATATATGTGTAATGATGCAACTGTTTGGCCGACTTTTTGGGAGGACAAAATAAGACAAGTTGCACATGCGAATCGTGTTTCTTGCAAACTGTTGTCAATACCCACGTTATTTAAAAAAATAAATATGTGCATGGGGGTATTCAAATTTAAGACAGCATACAAAGATTTTTTTCGCTCGTTCGCGAGAGCGTATTTTCGTATTTTTTTTATAGTCAGTTTTTCGTCAGTAGTACGTAATTCAAGAGGGGCAAATATATGTACATGTGTATAGTTGTATATATATTCATCAAATATGCAAGGAATATACGACCAATGTGTTCGTTTTCTTTGAATAATGTTAACAACAGTGCATAAAGCATTCCAATAACGGACAAAACCCATCGAATTTATGACAGTTTATTAACAATAACAAGTTAATCAAAACACCAGAAAGCAACAATTTCAACGTAAAATTAAAAATACAATGTTCAGAATAGTTGAAACACGATAATGTTGCCTATGAAGTAAATGATCTCAGAGTATGGAAGTCTGGTTAATTTGTTATGATCAATGTCCCCAATCCTTGCTTTTAGACGAAAGGGTAAATGTATTAGATAATTATATAACACGTTATTCAAGCTATTTTCTTCTCCCTTACTGTCTGTAATAAGCAAAGGGTCATGTCACATAAAAATATCCTACAAAAAAATATCATAAAAAAAAAATATAAATTAGTTCATATTTATATAGACAAGGGGTGGAACTCCCACGAAATGAAAATTTGTCAAAATTCGCAGAATATTGGTTCTGTTCAAATATAGAAACGACGCACAGTACTGATATATATATCCAATTGACGACAATTAAATACCCTCTCAACTGACCCAAAAAAATATTTTCCAAATGAAGTATTTTAGTTATAGCAGACTTAACATTACGTCTACTCGCATAAAAAAGAAGCGGTTTTACACGACCGTGTAACCGAAGGAATCTAGAGGAATACATGCTAAATTGCAAAACAAGACGAGCACCTGCATATAATTTATGGCGCATACAATAGCCGACACAAAAATATACTAACTTGCAACAAACATTCAATCACTGGTCAATTACTGATTGTGTAGCGAGTTAAATATCAAAATCCGTACCGAGAGGTTTATTTATCGGCCATTTTGTCTCGGTGTGCGACGTTGTATCAAACGATTCGATTGGACGATACCCCCTTGTTCCCGGCTTGATACTAATTGAGGCAAGTTTGCGCAATCAAAACTGGGTTACAGATATTTGTTTGTTAACACCAAAAATTAATAATCATGAATTTCGTGCGTTATTTTTGTGCTATCTGTACAGTGCGTTTATTTTCGCCTTTCTGAAAAGGTTATCAAATTGCACGCTTCAATGTTTATAATGTTTATTACTAGACAGCTTTCCGGCGGTAAATTTTTTCCGGCTTACCCCGCCGTGTGAATGTCAGATGATTGTTAAACCGGAACCACGAATGACTAATGAAATGCCTCGTTACAAAAAAACAAAATGGCTGCATATTGAAATAGATTTCGGCAATTAATATAAAATCTTCGCATAATTAATAAATAAATGACAGGCGATTAATATTTTGTGGAGGATAGATGTACTTATATTCAGTTATTATACAAAATCGTAATTTCGATGTCACGCTTGTTATTTAATGTGATTTAGTATGGTAATAGTGGGTTACACGGCCGTGATAGACCCAATTGTATAGCGTATTTCAAGAGTTCCACGCCTTGTCTATATAAATATGAAATAATTTTTATAATTTTTTAAAAATATTTTTTTTCTTGTAAGGATATTTTTATGTGACATGACCCTTTGGTAATAAGGACGTATAATCAAGTAGGCGTGGCCAAATAGTGTGTTGTCATAGAAATGATTTACGTCAAATAAAATCATACATCTATCCACATAATAAAACACTTAACAAAGTCGAAGAATCTTAACAATAATTTCAAAACATTGTGTCTACGTATTTGTCGTATCTTAAATGATGTAGATTTGCTATGATAAGCAACTCAACTCGTTTTTCCTAGCATACGTACATAAAAAGTTAAAACCGTGAAATAATAAAAATCTTTCTATGTTTTTGAGAATTTTTACTACGATCATAAATTTGAACTTTTTGAATAAAAAATGTTACAACTAACTCACGTGATTACACTATAAATAAGTTTAGTAATCAGGTATTTAATTAGTACTGTGGAATGAAGAAAACCCATCATATCATATATCGACCACTCACGTTAACTTTACGTTAGTTTATATGATGATAATAATGAAAGAATCTAACATAAAATGTGTTGTGAATAAAAATAAATAAACATAAAATTAACACTGACATGTCATGTTAAAAGAATATTGTTATATATAAGTATATAATAAAAGAATATATTAGAACAGAACAGAACAGATAATTTATTACTTGACTTGAGCCAAGGCTCATCATCATTTACGTAATATAAATATATACATAATTTACATGCGACATGGGAGTAAACATAAATAAGTTGGAAACAAAACAGAGGATTAGGAAACTAAATATACAAATTATCATTTATATATAAGCAAAGTATGCAGACATAATATATAATCAACACATCAAAGAGAAGTTAACTAGTCATGTATGAAGATCTTAACAACAGGGCTTCTTTTACATATTTCGCTAAGTTAAATAAAACATTTTTATTATCAGATGTTAAAAGTTAGACATCACATCTTCAAATCTAGCAAAATACGGAGTAACAGGTATTAATGACTTACCGAAGTCAATTTAAGTGTATTACACCACCGGCTACCGTCATATGAAGACCCCCCACAGGCCCTATTCTACCCAGGATTCTTTTTACACTCCGAGACATTGTCAAATATTGTGTTTATAGCATGTTTATAACAACGAAATAATGTTTTATAAAGATTTTTTTAGCATATATAACTTATATATGACGATTAAAAAAACAACAACTTTATTTCGTTGTTATAAACATGCTATAAATATCATATTTGACAGTGTTTCAGAGTGTATAAAGAATTCCTAGGTAGTGGAGGGTCTGTTGGGGAACTTAATAAGCCGGTAGTATTAAGCAACAGTTATCTCTAAAAAGATTTCTATGAAATGAACATATCAGCAGTGTTTTTATTTTCACAGTCAACAGCTCCCATCACAGGACAACACACAATCCACAGACATTTACCAAGAACGAAACGATAATTATGTTGTTGAATATACACAGTATTTGAATACAATCAGTTTAATAAAATGTTAACAGAATGTTTATTTGTGTGACACATCAGCACTTCATTCTCTTTCCAGTAATTGTGTCAATTACCAGCTATATCTGAAATTAGAAATTACAACGTAATTATTCAGTCGGTTATGGTCATTTTAAAACAGACATGCAAATGCCATTAAAAATTCTTACATAGAGGAGTAAAAGTTTGTTAAACTAGGACGAAAATAATGTCAGAATACCTCAACGTGTGACAATTATTAATTAAATTGAATAAATTGAATTTGAATAGTTTAGCAAGTAATTTTTTTATAAGAATGTCATACACATGTACATGTACATCTGACGTCATATTTTGAAAAATACATTTTTTGTATAGATTAATATAAACAGAAGCTGAAGACTTAAATCAATAAGGAACTTTAGTCATAGAATCGTTTTAATTCAGTCAGTTTTAGAATTTCTTAATCTGACGCCTTTTATAGATTAAGTTTGTTTCTGCAAATCTATATTTGTATGATAATATAACATACCAACAATATATTGTTTATGAAATATTGTAAACATTTAAGACTTCTTTGAAGATGAGCACGTGCAATTAAATGTTAAATGCGTTGATAGTACATTAATCAATATTAAGTTGCATGCTTTCTTAGTTAAATTTTCTAAACATTTTATTATTTTCTGCCAATATTTTGAATGATAGGATATTTCTGAATTGTATTACATTTGAAACATAATCAATCTCCTGTTGAAAATTTTCTAAAATGACTTTTGCTGGTTTTCCATAACCACTGATTAAGATACGATCTTTTAATGGACTATGGACTATGTCAACACCATTTTCATATCCAATTTTCGTCAGTTCCTCAATCTGTAATATAATAGATGCACCCATGTCAATGGCAAAAAAAACACTTTGGTAGTGCTTAAAGAGGCCAATACCATCTTTCTGATTTGAAAGTCAACTTTGAACAAAGCAACTAATATATTTTGTCAAAGTCCATTACACATTAATGATTGCGTCATTTGAATATTGGATAGTGTTATGTAGTATATAATTAGCATGAATCTTTTTGTCCACGAATAAATAAGAAATAAGTCAATGTCCACAGAATGACTAAGCGTTTAATAGGTAACATTGTTTTAAAACAGTATGTTGAATAAACATGAAAACTGATTAAGAAACAGCAATGAACCATGGCACTCAATGTGCCAAAACTTATAAGTATCATTTCCTTATATTTATTACATCTTTCTCTTATAGACATACATGGTCATAAAACATTAGATTTCATGCATCATCGAATCATGTCAGAGATACTAAACAGATATAATGCATACTTTTTTCGAAATAGATGGTCGTTTTATTCCCATTCTGGGCAAAACAATTGCCTCCTGTATCTCCAAATCGTCAAGCAATTTAATCGCTTCATTGATGTTCTCAATTAAGTCCCCGTGAATATGAAATGTCTGTTTTTGCTTTCTGTGAGCTTCACCTTTGTCGTCTTTACCTTTGAACGACAGAACTGTAACAAAGTGGGTGTTATAACGAAGGTGATCTGAATAAAATCCGATTAAAGATTTCGCTTATTTTGAAGCATTAATATTACTGCTCAGTTAGGATAATTTTATAGTGACGCAGTGGTCGAGTCCATTTTTACGGTGTAAAACCGTTGTCAAATTATCATTGGACATATAGGCTGACTATATGATTTACAAATTCCAATCAATACATCAACTGTCGGCGTAGCGCAGTTGGTAACGATGGTGTCTGACGATAATCTATTGATGTGAAAAAAACTGTGTGAGACCGCGACTTGGTACTTTTTCGCAAATTATTTTCTATTGCTATATATCTTTTTTTTAAAAATCGTCATTTTTTTCGTCGTTTTTTTTTGTGTGTAAGGAATATACTAGATCTAGCCAGTGTTTATATTATTATCATCATTTTTATCGTTTGGCATATCTTTTTTGAATATCTTTTTACATGTAATAAACATGATGAAAAATAGTCTTAGACATTTCGTTGTAATTCTGGTAATTACGATTGGTACGCCATTAAAAGCCCACCTATTTTCAGTCATATTTAGCTAGTTGGCATTCAGATATTAAAGTTTGCACGAAATACCTGTGCGCGGTACTAATACTTCATGTACTTTTGCACTACACACTTTGCGTTACACAGGACAATTATATATTATGCATTCTTTTTCTTTACAATTTACTACTAAATATTATAAGGAAACTACAATTCATTTGCAAAAAGTTGAAAAAGAAAAAAGAGACAACCGGTGAGGTTCGAACTCGCGAAAATTTTTTAGTTCCTGATCAATCCTAAAGGCTTTACCAACTGCGCCAACCAGACATATACAATATCATTGCTAAACTATAATACTATATTTGTTTCTTATAAACCCATTTTACCTGTTCAGACAATGGATGTAAACTTTTGTGTACACATAAAATGAAACGTCACTATCACATTATCCTAACTGGACAGTACCATTGGTTAATCTAAAACTCAGCTCAGAAACAACATATCAGATGCTGTTGTTTTATATAAGGCTATAGCATCAGAAGATTGCTATAAAATTCACATGTGCTCTATAAAGTTCACCTACGGTAAAAAGTACTTAATAAAATTGACTAATGTCAATAAACGAATGTACAAAATTGTCTTTCTTTAAACCATTGAGAAATCATTACCTTTTAGCTCTTCGGCGAAAAATGATATTGTCCAGGGCCAAGTTTAATTGGCTTGACCTACAATTCTATTTTTTTGACAAATTACATTAACTTATCTACACGTACATCTGCAAACTATTCAATGAACGAAGACACATAGTAAAAGTTTGAATTATTTAAAATGTCTATTAAATATGAATACTAGTATAGTATACATACCTGTTTGTTGTTTTCCAGGTGAAAAAAACTTCATCATTTCAGATATGATCACATCTAAGTCATTTTTCTCATAAACAACAAGTTTTATGGTTCTTAGATAGGTTTTATATTCTGGTCCACAAAAGAAATCATTGAACGATTCCAACATGATTTTCACAATTTTGTCAGTAGAAATCCCCACACATCCTATTGTAAAATATTCCATTTGTTATTTTTTCTTACATTTAATGCAAAAACAGCGTGGCATACACAGAATATAAAAATGGTTTAAATGAATACTAGTAAAACAGTCATCAAACTGAAGAAACCCGAAATGTAAAACATAGGCATGGGTTTAGAGAAAGGAGTTCAGCCAGGTATCCAAGACAGACTGGCAAGGTCCATCGTGCGCCGTCAAATTTGAAATATAATGATTTTAAATAAGTTGTAACAAACTGCGTAAGTAACATACCCGTTCCAATCATTGGTAGCGCTAATGATGTGAGTCCAAGTCTGTCTGTTTCAATAAGTAACTTTCTTAGCAACTTCTTTATTCCATTAATACCTTTGTGACCTTTCATATGTATAATATTTCTATGGAGCAGACGACCTGCAGATGTCACTGTCAGTCCATTGTTCTTGAATTCTTGTATCTTACTATCAGCGAGAGAAGTACGGAAAGTGAATATGATTGTTTCAATTAGATGTGTGAACAGTTGATAATTTAGAGAAAACGTAGTCCTGAACTAAAAATTTAGACGCAAAACTAATTTTGTTTCTGGTTACATGCTCATTAAAAATAGGCTAGCTATGGAATTTATACATTTACATTTATACGACCGGGATATGTAAAAAGTGGAACAGTGGATGTGTCGTTCATGTGGGTTGGCAAGGTAACCAGAAACATGTTTTAACGCCAAAGTAAAACCTCATACGACTTATCGGAACAACAATTTTTTTTTCAGGATGTTTTTTTCCAAAATTTAAACCATTCAAAGAAACTAACAGTGATGGCAGATCTATATTGCACAACTTCATAACTAAATGGGTATTTGTTAAAGACACTATGCCTATTTTTATTTCAGTTTTACCACTGTCCTCCAGTTATTTTAATATGGCTTTAATTCTAACCTTCATGTTGTATGCACTTCCCCGCTGCTGCAAGCACTCTCCGAGAGATATTTCCACTTTCAAGACAAAGCTTATCACTTGTTACGTTGACAAAAGCTGTGGTTGGGACGGTAGTTATGTCTCCATGGTGAACATACAAGGTTACACGATCAATTGTACCTGTGTATCCATTTTCTGATATTGAAATAACACGTAATGTAGTTTTATTTTATTTATATTACGACCCTTCTTGTCTCAATATTTTGTAATCATTTAGATTGCGTGAATGGACGTTCAACGGTCGAATCAACGAAAGAAAAAAACACCAATATTCCATTATGATAATCCACAATGATATTGTCTCATCCGTGAACAAAACTAAAAATACAGCATAAATACCAGAGTGGCAACAAAAACAATGATCTTGTAACTAACAATTATGTTTTCTATTTAGGACGCTAATTAAAAAAAGACCAGATGAAAAATATTTGTAATGAGGGGGTAGATGAAAATGCTTGAATGTTATTGTACTGAAATCTAACTTACTGTTAACAATAAAACTTTCTAAACTTAATGGTACATCCAAATGTTTGCTACTTCTAGCCGTCTCGTTTTTGTATTTTTCGAATGCCTGAAACATTTAGATATACATGTATCTTATTCCTCTATTACAACCAGATATAGTGGAATTCAAATAGTATAGCCTGGTGTACTGCCGCATACCATTATCTGTAAAATATTTTTCGTAATTTCGTATAAACTTTTTCAATTTGTAAGAAATAGCAAACAATTCATACCCCAAGAACATGATTAGCCGATCCTGCAAATATCACGAAACGAACATCTGTAAGATTTGATTTGGGGATCTCATTTCCGAACTTCAATACTTCTTCAAACATGATTTTTGCAGTTACACCTGCCGGAAAGCCTAGGTAGCCAGTTCCAAGAGCAGGGAACGCAATCGAATTGTATTGTAATGCGTTTGCCACACGCAGGCATTTGGAGACGAAGCATCGCAGCACCTATTTCACGGAAGTTAAAGAAAACAAGTAAATCATTGAATCATCAATTATAGTGACCACGAAATGGAGGCAAATTAAAACGAAAAGAAATCAAAATGTGACTTCAATAGTGAAAGTTAAATATTTTCGAATCTAGCAAAAGAAATGAGTCATTTAAAATGAGTAACATTTTTGGTATACTTTGGTGAATTATAAAAATAATAAAAAATATGCTGTGGTATTAAGAGTTCTTTTAAAAGGTCATGATATAAATGATTTACCAAAAATAAACTAAAGAATGACCAGAAAATATATTAAATTAACTCGCAATAAATCATTTTAAATGTGAAAAGTGTCACTCACAATGTCATTTTTATTGCAATTATAGAAATCTGGTAATCTAGTTACGATAAATTCAAACTTAATCAAAAGCATATAGTTATACCGCTGTCACTAACGGTTTTCATTTTGTGCATGTGCCTAAAGTATGAGTAGATAATAGTAGAAAATAGATACAACTGTTCAACATCAAAATCCTTTAAACACTTCACATTTAAATTTTGAGTTCTTAGATTTCAAAAATAATTCGAGTTCAGTCCCTTTACTCATATAATACCATTTCAGCCACTCCTTGACCTTCATCCCATGGCGAAAGTACGCCATGAAACAATTGTTTGCATTTCAACCGTCCGCCTGATGTTCTGGCAATGTCTCCGACAGATATACCATTTGGATATTTCGTTCGGCAGTCTGTCAATATACTTTTTCCTCCAATGTTCACCAGTTGTTTTGAGACCGTCCCAGCTGATTGTAAATCCATTTGTTTGTTTGTGACATTTACGATAACATCAGCCTAGTGGTGGTTAATGAAAATACAAGAACATAATATTGACTTATTCACTGAAACTTCAAGTGGTGAATTAAAAATGACAAGTTGACAGAAATAGTATAGTGGACGAATTTGATGTCAGGATTGTATACAAAAACGAACCAGCGTGCTTACTCGCGTTTTCTACACTATTAACCATTATTTGAACAAAAAACAATATATAGTGAAACCCTTGATTCAAAATTGAAAAGGGCTTTGACAGAATTTTTAAAGAACGACAATCTACCTCCTGTAATTCGATGTTTCCTTGTACGATGCATGGTCTTATTCCATCATTATGTTCAGGTGTTCCACCACATGGCTCATTCACGGCTGAAAAAGGTCGGAGAGTAAGACGTGCATGTTCAAAACATAGAGCTTAAGAATCTCCAATAATTATTGCACAATAGCAAATGAATACCACTACACGCAAGTCGTAATGGTTCTAGGTTTCCTACTGGAAATGTTAACAATAGTATATAGAGAGGAACATAATGTAACATAATTGTTCAATACAATAAAAAATATCTCTAGATTGAGATCATGTATCATATGTTGATATCAACTAACTCAAAAAGGACTCGCATTGACCGTGAGATAGATATATGAACAAGCTGATAAAATATGACAGGTTTTACAAGAAGTCACATACATGTTTTGGTAACATCTGAGGAATGCTAATGTGATACAAATATAAACCTCTCACAAGCTTATGTTCATAAGCAATGGTTAAATTTTTAATGACTAACCTGTTGTTGCCTTTGTTCTAGGAAAGAATTCTTTAGATTTGCTGGCAATGCTCGTAAGCAGACTTTCATTAACGTCGCATATGTACACATTATTCACGTTCGTTTCAAGTCCTACTTCACGCCAGAAATTTCTTATTGCCGACAGCATATTTTTGGCAATTACATCAACCGGCAAGCAAAACTGATCACTGCAAATTACTGGGAAGGCTAAACTATTGCAGTTCAAATTGTCCGCTTCACGCATACAACTTGTGATTACATTCCGCAGTGCCTTCTCTTTGTCTGGGCAATCTACCGACCACTTATCTAAAATCACATGCATAATTCCCTTACAGGGAAGCAACCCTGCTGAAGTGACAATGATATGCCTAGGAGACTTGGTTCCTTTTTCACATTCGTCATGTATAGAAGTTCCACCTGAATAAGAGTATTTAGATACTAGTAGAGACGTGTTTATACTACAAGCTAGACGATTATGATTTACTTGTAAGATGCTTTCAATCTTAATGATTGCGTAAAAGCGAATCTAAGCTATCTAGGCAATGGACGGTGTTAAGTTGGGCATGCCAGTTTTATTCTTAATATATTTAGTAAGAACACTAATACAGAGGAGGGAAGTACACGATAAGAATATAAATATAAGTTTTAAAACATTTATAAACAAGTGAAAATATTTCTGTAATGTTAATAGAATAAGAAATGTTTACCCTCGCGGAGAATCTCGAGAGAGAGTTCCGATGTGAATGAGAGAGTTGCACTGGTAGGGTGAACCAAATAATCCGCTTTCATTTCCGTCAGATTACAACAGGTGAGTTTTATTGAACAAGTCTGGAGTTTAAATTCAGCAATCGTTGGATTGGGGTTCATGTCAGCTTTGAGCTTGTCGTTAGAACACTTGATTACACATTTCGTCTTTTCCTCGCATTCTGTAAGATGATTTACCCCGTAAGTGCCTGACAGAAATTTGTCAAAGTTAGACCACATAACAAAATGATCTTTTCGAATGACCTTATCACTGATTTCAACTACACTTAACATGGCTTCTCTACATCGAATTTTAATGCCAGAAAAAGAAAATCCACTCTTGATTCTCTTTTCAAATTTTGTAATTTTCAGTGGGTCAGGTGGAACTTTGAACCTCTCTATCACGTCATCAATATCTGATTTATGATTTCTGTCTATCCACTGAAGCGTACCCGGTTCTATGTTCAGGAATACAAAAAAGTCTGAATGTAAATCAATGAAAAGAGCTATTGCTTCACATATCCTCTCAAAAACTTTATCAACACATAAAATAGTAAGTCTTTTTGAACATAGTTTGTATTTCATTTGTCCTTTGTATTTGTGTTCTAGTTTCACTAGGAAATCATCTTTGTCATTGTCAGTAAAACGATTACGCATTTTCTTGTCCAAGCTAAAGTTCTCACTCTTAAGCAAACGATTGACTGAGGTAACCACCTTACTAGTTTCATCTTCATTTTTACCGAATACACGAAGTTGGCCAAGAATCTCAGCAAATACACAAGACAAATGTTCTTCTTGCAACTTTTGGTTGATGTAATCCAATGTTTCTGAACACGATATTAATTGCTTGGACAGCTCGCAATCACCTATAAAACAAAAATAATTCAATACAAGAAATCACGATATATGTGCTGACACTTAGTTTATCTATCCGGAAATTTGTTTATTTAAAGGTTGAAATATTCTATACAGAGTATGAAGAAAATGATTATAGTTATCTAATTTTTCCAATGAATGTACTATAAGAATCTAGATATAAGCAAATAAGTCAAATAAAACGTCATTGAGCATTTTTATGACATTTAAATTGACTTCAATAAAAATCATGAACACTACTAAACTAGTTAGTTCCTGTGCAAAAAGGTATCTACTTAAATATAGTTCCTACACGTACCGACGAATAACATTACATATTTATAGTTAAGAATGATAATGTGTGTATTTGTTGCAATTGAAAAAAATGCCTATAGACCTATTAAATTCAACAAATGTCATACCGTGGTAAACTTGATTATAACACGTCTTCAATACGTTGCTCACGCTTTTCATAGCTGCAATAATGTCTTCATTTGGTCCCTGTAACAATTAGGTGCATCAAAACATCATATTTAAAAAAATGACTACAAAAACATTTTGAAAATAAATCTGAAAAGATAGACGCATTTTATAACATTAGTACATCTTATTGAAACAAAGTTTCACAAATGAATTCAGATAACTTTTTAAGACAACAATACTTACTAAAAACTTGATTTGTTGATATAATCTTAACATATTATTTTGTTCCATTTATGTTTTTGTTTTAAAAATAATTAAGTCTCATTAAGGTCAGAATGAATGTTATTATAACATTACTCAGTTTTGAGTTATATAATGAGTCTATTGTTACGCATGTGTAGTTAAACTGTTTTCTTATTTTTTTCATCCATTTTTTTTTTTTTTTTTTCTTTACTTTATAAATTAATCATAAAACCTGTGATATTCTATATTTCGTTTTGGTAGAATGTTATATCCGGTTATTATTTATAATACTTATCTTTTGAATCGTATATTATGTGTCTATAAAATGTTTAATTTTCAATTATCACAAAAATTATGGATTTATATCTTTGCAATCAATTTTTAACAATGTTCGTATATTTATAATAATTGCCTTCTCCGCAGCACAGATATAGTTTTATTCTATATATGTATATATGTGCATGTACATTTGTTTTTTGTTGTGTTCATACGTGTAAATGTCCTCATGGGCCGCAAGGCTTAATGGATTTACTGAAATAAACCATTTTATGTTGGGTATATTACATTTTAACATTGGTCCACTTCTTACAATGAATGAAAATAGTCAAACATTGTTTCTTCTGTAGATACATGTACAATGTAAATACCAATCGACATAATAGCGGTATGTGAAAATAAAAACATCCAACATTGTAAAGGCTGTAATTGCTTTTCGTCTAGTTCTGAATATTATAATTGATGATGATATCTATTATGCTTATACTTACTTCTAATACTAGACATGAGTCTAGTTCTTTTACTGTTAATGACTTCCGGAATGTGCTTGATGCTCCATTCATCTTTAAAATGTCTAGTTCATGCTTCTTTAGTCCAAACCTTTTTCTAAGGGTTGGGTATGTAATCTCAATACTAGAAGCAGTAGCTTGAATTTTGCTAGCAAGTGCTTTGACTTTAGCCACCTCGCCAGATATTACAATAGTATAGTCTTGTTCGATGTACTCAATATAAGCTTCATCGCTTGTTCCCACCTTGACGCGTGTTTTAACTTTTGTCCATGCCTGAAAGTATTGTTATACAAACACGATATAGTGCTGTGTTATATGTTTTATGAGACTTCAACTAAACCAAGATTTTGTCTAACCCCTCACTATCTTTACATTTAAAACTTTGTGACACAAACAAGCATGTGATACACAAAGTGTCAAATAGTGGAAAAAGCAGTTTTATGTGCTCCCATTGTAACACTGTCGTACTTACTTCTTCTGCCACATATATTGACCGTTTGCACCATCTTTTACAGATGTCATTTAAAGTCGAAGTACAATCATATTTCCACTTTGAAAGGCGTGAATCATCTTGTAAGTCTGTAAAGGCCATTGAGCACTTGATCTCTATGTATTCAACGGGGTCCATTAAAGACGGCCATTGTAATTTTGCTTCATCTTTGGCCAGAATGTCCATCAAATCCTTTTTATAGTGGACTGATCTTTGAATAAACCTATCTCAAAATATAGAAAATTAGTTCAAATCCTTTTTCTCACGTAGAACAATACTTTTCATCCATACTGGCATACATGCGTAGTGCGATATCAAAGCATTAAACATAAAAGATGATTTATATGACATTTTAACGTATCTGGCTTGGTTAAAATCGCTAAAATAACGTAAAATGATATTTTACATTATTTACAAAGATTAAATATCATACTTTAATACCAAGCAACAATAAATTCTAACCGAACGATCGAAAAATAGTGTTTTATTGCGATAAATACTGCACCCCTTTATTGACTTTTCCTTATCAGCGTTAAACATCTCTAACGTAATGTGCATTGTATTGGTACGATATGATACTATAAATTCATTAATGACAAAAAATTGTTATAAAATCTCTTAGTAGACTTCAAACCTGAGTGTGGTTTCAATTATTGAACCGTAAACATAAGCGATTTTGTTTGGCTATCAAAATTGAATGGCGTGCGTCAAATTCGTTCATTTCGTGAGACGATAATGATCCAACACTTTAATTGTTAATTGCTCAGCTTAAAAAAGTAGGTGTCATTTTCGAATTATTATTGCCGTCTTATTTGATGACGGATTTCAAAGCGGTTTTCGGTATTTTGTAGCAGAAATGTAAATATTGGGAACCGTGCCTCAGAATTTTGATACTTATTTTCATTTTTTATCTATTGAGTATTCGGAATAAACAGCGGGGTTTTGGGTACGGAATTTCTTCAAAGTCAAGTATCTAACGAACTGAGGACGTTATCAAAAACTGAGACACGGTTCCCTACATTATATCATTTTATTTATAGTGATTTTAAGGCTATTTGTTGTAATATCTATATACAGAGTAGTTATCATTGTTCAAAAATTTGTAAATTACGTGCGATATTGGTTTATAGAAGACCAATCAAATGTTATATTTAATTCAAATAACTTGCAATGCACTTTATACAGTGGGTTTATTTTAGTATATAATTATGGTTTAGTTTTTAAATCTATAAATTGGTGAAACTTGATTTGACCTGACATCCAAGCCAGATACTTTAAATCAATAAAATGATGATAACTTCAACCAATCAGCAACCAGGATACTAGAGCAGTTAAAACATCACTGGTGATCAAACAACATAAATACTTCCAGTGTACATAGCACATTTAGAAGAGAAGTAGTAAGTGAATATTACCTTCTTATGTACTGAGATAAAGGATAAAGAAACGGTGGAGGCAGTATTACTTGAACTTCGAGACACGGGTAGTACATGGCAATATGGACCTCGTGGTCCTCAATTACGTGCACTTCTTTCTGACAAACTGCTTCTGAATCTGAAAATATTTACCAATTTTTAGGAGAACGAAATGCTGCCCAACATTAAAATATGGTGACAGTGCGACAAACAAGAAAAAGTATGTATATACTGTTATCACAGACGGTAACATTGTAACATTTTTTTGCATTAATTTAATCGCTTTTCATCACGAGTTAATATATCACAGGAACATGCTCCTGGATCATGTTTTAGGGCTACAAGGTTCGTACAGTACTTTTCAATGTTTGATAAGTACATATCGAAATGTTCAGAAATACATAATGTAGGTGTACATGCATACTTTCTTCTTCGAAACTTGTTAGTCTTATATTAACTTATATATATAATTTACATGTTTTATTGAAAGTAACAATAATAATATTGTATGAAGATAGCTCAATCAAATCAGAACTTTACCCTACCGTAGCCATCTCTAAAGGAGATAATGATTACATTCAAATGCTTTTCGTGAACTATGTCAATTATATTTCCCTCTTCACAGCTAGTTTCCAGGTGATCAAAGTAATATTTAAGAGCATTATCCTCTAGGACGGTCCCGAAACACGACACTTTAATACAGTTGGTTTTCGGAACTGGTGAAAATCTAAAAGGGAAGTTTCTCTCCAAACATTTTTCATTGAGAGATTCAATCTGAAATGTATCTAAAATAAAACAAATGAAGAATAACATTAAATGTCCATAGTTTTATTTAATCAGAAGCAATAAAAGACTCAAAAGGTTCAGTACATTTTGACATCGGGCATCATTTATCAGTGTGATAGTTGCTCGAACACGTACACTTTAAATGCGACTATAATTCTATATCATAATCATACGGAACACCTCGTGTTTTTCCATACAAAAATACAGTTCCCAAATTAAAAGCTGGAACATTCTGTATGTGAGTCAGCCGACCAACACACTAACACTGTTTGCATATAATACATCTAAATATACTGTTATCAAATACACGTTGTCACCAGAATCACGAGTAAACAACGTGATTTTACTCACTCCCAAATGAGTTACCTCTTAAGCCTCTGTCGCACTAGGTGTGTTACAAATCAATATATTTTTGTCACAGTAGAGTAATAAAAATCACTGTTGATTAAATCACATTATGCTTTTACTTTATGTTGTTCTAAACAATTGCAAATTGTCTTACCTATCACAATGTCGAAACTGACCAACGCAGCCGCGTGACTTTGAGCAACAGACACATCAGTTGGATTATGACCCATTATCAATCTTATCTCATGTGAAATATCTTCTTTTGTAAAGGTTTCTGAATACCCAGTAAAAAGCAGTTTATGGATGTCATATGGATAGTTTTCGTGAAGAACTGCTGTTAGGGTTGATCCTTCGATGATAGATTGGTTGTTCTCATTGACAGCTCTTGTTACATATTCTGCCACTGAAAATTTTGTAATATAAATAGTGATTGATTGATGCTGATTTTTAATCCAAGTCTCTACTCTACTATAACACTGCAATAGTCTTAGTGATATTTTAATCAACCTTTTCGAGTAATTGTAGAATGTGTGCTATCCACGCAGCGTTTGGTTCAGTTTAATTGATCTTGAATCATGCAATACCATGTAGTATGTGAAATGCGTCACAAACAATCAGTTTTACTTGTACTTATGTATATTATGTTTGTGTAAAGGGATAAATAATTAAATTTGTATTGTAATACATAAATATGTTAACAGCTATAAAGACTTTTTGTACAGTGTACAACGTCCAGAGGGAATGATAAATACCTTTTCTACTTTGGCACAGAAACAAGGTTTCTTTCTCAATTGGTCGGTAAGATACATCTTCAATATCTCCGTCTGAAACGAGACTAAACCTTTTCATATGTTTTAGCAACTCATATGTATTCATCTCCGGTGGCGCTCCCTTGACGATAATTTGTCTGCGTGATTTAGAGAGATAGGAGTCTGTCGAGATAGGCCTACGAGGAGGTATTGGAGGTGGTTTTCGTCTCGGGGCAACGGGTGGTCGTCCTCTGTGTCTATCAGGACTTGGGGTACGAACCGGCACTTCGTTTATCTTCTGGTTTGGCATATCCTCACCAAACTTTCTACTTGACCATTCTGATTCTATTAATTCCATGTACACGTTGTCTGTATCTTAAAGTAAAATAGATTAAAGCGAATAGATAGAGAAATAGAATAGAATGTGTCGGAAAAGTACACGTTTCTATAAAAGGCGCTTGCAATAACAAACATCTTCCTTTTTATACACAGCATAACGTACAGGCTTAGCTAACATAACCATAATTATCACAAAATAAAACTTTCAAAATAAGCCGAAAATGTCAGAATTATGCACAGCTAGAAGGGCTTAGTAGCATTAATAGGGACATATCTTAATAATGGGGCGGTATTATTGTTAATCCCTACATTTCATCTCGACTAAAGTTTTACACATTATTTACTTATAATCAAATTAAATTTCAAATAATAAACAAATCGTCACTTTATGATTTAAAGGGTAATGAAAAGTATGAAAGAGCAAGATAGGCCCTTTTAATTCTTAGGTGACGAAAATTTTGGCTTGTACCTAATTGTTGCTGTTGTTGATCACAAGTATACTTTGTCAATAAAACTTTACGCAGTTTATTATTGGTTTTGTTGTTTACGTTGTTTATATGTAAAAAGTGTTTTTACCATCAGGTTCCTTTACTGAAGCACCAGCCGGCGGACCACTTACAAATGCTTCAATCTTGGAACTATCGTCTGCTTGGTTTAAAATTACAATCACGTTAGTAGCGGCTTCATGACGATAATCCACCGTTGTCGAACTTGTTCGCTGTCTTGATTCGTGTTCTCCTGGCAAAGGTACGGGCTGTGATTGCACCAATGGCTCTTGTATCTGTACAAAAAAGGTTAGCCCAGCAATACTATATGTCTGACTTTCGGTGTATCATCATTTTCAGAGATAATGGTAGTATCATTAGTTGCTGGTTCGTATTAAAATGAGAGCATAACTTGACCGATATTCAAATATGTCAAAATAGTGTCAGTAAAGCAGGCCCGTAGGGAGCAATTTCAGAATATGCATGGGGGGAGTAATTTTAATTTTAGCTGACAACATGAGGGGGAGAGAAAATATCTGGCCCCTTTTGATTACCGTAACAGTCGAAATTATGTCGCAGCTTACCTAGGCCGCTCTTCCGATTCCTACAGCCCCGTAAAATGTTTAAAATAGTATGCCAAGCAACCATCGAGGCTAATTGGCCGAATACGAACGTATTACGCCCATGTCCAAAACTAAGACGTGTCATGAGCGTACACCTTCGGTTGATTGGTATTCATGGGTACTTTAGCAACCAGATGTCAGTAATTATAGATTGCATATTTCTATGTCACGAATACATTAAATTATTTCTATACTTACATTGACCCAATCGGTGGGAACTTCGTGCATGTTGGGACGTGATGGCGAAATGAGAAATGCTCCATTGCCTGTCGTCTCGAATACCCATTCACCTTTATTAAGACATTGCTCTGCATCTATTAATAAATAAATGAATAAGACGAATACCTGATATGATTTAATTTTTTTTAAATTTTGAAGACGAAAAAGTTTATCAGAAAAAAAAAGGTTTTACCTTTTAAACTACGAATCTAACTATAAGCTCTTCAAAGACTCATTAATGTCCTCCCTTTTCATTCATAGACCAAGTTTCAAACTGTCCAATATGTAAAATACTGGATTGTATGAGGTATTGTCTGTATGCGCAATGAATTATAAATACATTGGTATTGTGTCCTTCAATAAGTATCTTGAATGAAACGATATTCCAGAGCATGAGCTTCTCGTGCTTTGTTTTGAAAAAATGAGGATAGTAACGCCTTTGTAACTTCCATGAAAATCTGACAACAATGCCGATTTCCAGAGTTATCGTTCTTAGTGGAAGTGGAAGTTAGGATTGCTTAGAATATAGTCCAGGAAAGATGGTTAAGTGAAATGGTCGCCGTATATAACTTATTAAATTTGGCGTTAAATCCAAATAAACTAACAAATTTTCAATTTAGACATATTAATATTTGCCGACTATTTAGTGTTTTAAAGCATACAATCTAGTTCTAAAAGTACAAAGGAATGACCTCACCATAGTAATTTAACTCCGTACATCAGGTTTGCACGTGAAATACGTGGAAACATATTGAAGCAAGTCAATTGACCTAATCTGATGAACTACACAAGTAGGAGCACGTCGAAATCAAATTTTATTGGACTGTTGCCAATAAAGGCCTGTGTTAAATTTACAAGATCTCTATACAATCTCAGAAACTCAAAGATCGCAATATCCGAATTAGAATATTTTTATAATGTTATTTTCGTAGTTTATCGATTGCAATGTATACAACTTATAAAGGATATTTTGTTTTATCTAGTGCTGTTAATCTAAAAACTTGATATTCAGGCCACCTTACAGTGAAACAAAGGTCCATATATCGAGGTTGTCTTATCATTATGTGAAGAAAAATATTGAAAACCAGTCCGGCGTGAGGTGCTCCTTCTAATGAGGTGGACTTTTATTGAGGAGGTCGCTATGCGAGGTTTAACATTTTCTTGTTATATTGTCACACACTGTAGATAATTTATGAAAGTAATTCCAGTAGGACAAAAATTGTAAGTAGCTACATGTACGTCATTCGCGCACCTTAGGACATAATTGGACACGGCAAAGTGCATTTATAACGCTAGTCCAGCTTATGATGTGGGATAAGATACAAATAGCTTATAAAACGAGACACGGGCATATTAAGAATAAAACAGCGTACTGCATGATATATACTGTAAAACTGAATTAAGCGACCGCTTCAATATTATGACCAGATACTAAAACTACTTTATATACAGTGCAACCTCTCCGAAGCAACACTCTTTGAAACTAGCAACGTTATGTTGTTTGTTGAGAGGTTGTTTTGCTTTAGAGAGGTTAAATTAATAACTAAATCGAGCAGTGGGAAAATTGCATGCTGTTGTTAAAGGGAGGTAGTTGCTCATGAGAGGGCCGCTCTGGAGAGGTTGTACTGAAACGTACTTCTCTTCTTCAGTATAACATCTAGACAATAGCGATTCATTTGGTAGCAAGTAGGCTTACTAGGGAGGTTTTACTGTGCATTGTATACTAATTTATCTTTATTTATTATCTTTGTAGAAATCGAAGCAATAATTTCCTCGATCTATTCTGGTATGTCTTTTTACAATAAATGCATTGTTTTTTCTACTTGGAAGAAACATGATGATTTCATCATGTCTTGATTTAAAATTTGTTGTTTATGTCAAGTAGTTTTATGAATTAAACTACCTGTTTATGTTTGTCTGTTGGTATTGAAACAATACTTGACTAAAACAAAATAAGGTATTGACATAGCTAGGAAGCTCATGATTCTATTGAAACTGCTAGCCTTTTTTAAACAGAACATTACATAAACATTATAATTACCGAACAAAATAAAAAATCTTACAATTTTCAAACTTGACTAGTTAGATATTGATCCATGGGTACTGAATTACACATAAATGTGTTTGAAAATAATCTGACCTTCAGGTGGATACATTTTATGCACGGGTTTTTGATGCTTTTTTCGCAAATTTGTGGATTGCATGCAATCTGCATATTTTTCATGAGGAATAAACTGCTAATTTTTTTTTTTTTTTGCGCAGTAAGAAAATAAACATAACTGAACTGGAATCAAAGAATATGGAACTAGGTTGTCTTTACTGGTGATTCCAAGTTTAACTTATTTGTGGCAGATGACAGGAGAGTGGTATGCTAATTGTTGTGTTTTGGAAAGGGACGACTTGGACGATGGAGTATAAAAGCATGAGGCGGTATAAGTTGCAATAACACAACCCATTTGATCACCATTAGAGGTTGTGGGTGATGCACTCACACCTGTCAGACCGTCTTCCATTCCCAGCACAACATGGCCGGACCAGGTTTAACGTTTCAATAAGATAATGCAACTTCACATTCTGTATGCGGCTTACTGCAAACTTTTTGCATCACAATGATGTCAACGTTTTACCATGGCCATCTCGTTCCCCGGATTTAAATCCAACAGAACATCTGTGGGATGAACTTTGAAGACGAATATGAAACCTAACAAACCAGCAACGTAATATACGAACAAGCATTGCGCAAATTCCAGCAAACGTTATAAGACGTCTGATGCAGAAAAAAGACGCGGAATTGTAACATAAAATATCGCGTTATGCACTTGTTACATATTCTGCCACTGAAAATTTTGTAATATAAATAGTGATTGATTGATGCTGATTTTTAATCCAAGTCTCTACTCTACTATAACACTGCAATAGTCTTAGTGATATTTTAATCAAACTTTTCGGGTAATTGTAGAATGTGTGCTATCCACGCAGCGTTTGGTTCAGTTTAATTGATCTTGAATCATGCAATACCATGTAGTATGTGAAATGCGTCACAAACAATCAGTTTTACTTGTACTTATGTATATTATGTTTGTGTAAAGGAATAAATAATTAACTTTGTATCGTAATACATAAATATGTAAACAGCTATAAAGACCTTTTGTACAGTGTACAACGTCCAGAGGGAATGATAAATACCTTTTCTACTTTGGCACAGAAACAAGGTTTCTTTCTCAATTGGTCGGTAAGATACATCTTCAATATCTCCGTCTGAAACGAGACTAAACCTTTTCATATGTTTTAACAACTCATATGTATTCATCGCCGGTGGCGCTTCATTGACGATAATTTGTCTGGGTGATTTAGAGAGATAGGAGTTTGTCGAGATAGGCCTACGAGGAGGTATTGGAGGTGGTGTTCGTCTCGGGGCAACGGGTGGTCGTCCTCTGTTTCTATCAGGACTTGGGGTACGAACCGGCACTTCGTTTATCTTCTGGTTTGGCATATCCTCACCAAACTTTCTATTTGACTCATCTGATTCTGTTAATTCCATGTACATGTTGCCTGTATCTTAAAGCACAATAGATTAAAGCGAATAGATAGAGAAATAGAATAGAATGTGTCGGAAAAGTACACGTTTCTATAAACGGCGCTTGCAATAAACAAACAGTTTCCTTTTTATATACAGCATAACGTACAGGCTTAGCTAACATAACCATAATTATTACAAAATAAAACTTTCAAAATAAGCCGAAAATATCAGAATTATGCACAGCTAGAACAGCTTAGTAGCATTAATAGGGACATATCTTAATAATGGGGCGGTATTATTGTTAATCCCTAAATTTCATCTCGACTAAATTTTTACACATTATTTACTTATAATCAAATTAAATTTCACTTTATGATTAAAAGGGTAATGAAAAGTATGAAAGAGCAAGATATGCCCTTTCAATTCTTAGGTGACGAAATTTTTGGCTTGTACCTAATTGTTGCTGTTGTTGATCACAAGTATGCTTTGTCAATAAAACTTTACGCAGTTTATTATTGGTTTCGATGTTTACGTTGTTTATATGTAAAAAGTGTTTTTACCATCAGGTTCCTTTACTGAAGCACCAGCTGGCGGACCACTTACAAATGCTTCAATCTTGGAACTATCGTCTGCTTGGTTTAAAATTACAATCACGTTAGTAGCGGCTTCATGACGATAATCCACCGTTGTCGAACTTGTTCGCTGTCTTGATTCGTGTTCTCCTGGCAAAGGTACGGGCTGTGATTGCACCAATGGCTCTTGTATCTGTACAAAAAAGGTTAGCCCAGCAATACTATATGTCTGACTTTCGGTGTATCATCATTTTCAGAGAGAATGGTAGTATTATTAGTTGCTGGTTCGTATTAAAATGAGAGCATAACTTGACCGATATTCAAATATATCAAAATAGTGTCAGCAAAGCAGGCCCGTAGGGAGCAATTTCAGAATATGCATGGGGGGAGTAATTTTAATTTTAGCTGACAACATGAGGGGGAGAGAAAATATCTGGCCCCTTTTGATTACCGTAACAGTCGAAATTATGTCGCAGCTTACCTAGGCCGCTCTTCCGATTCCTACAGCCCCGTAAAATGTTTAAAATAGTATGCCAAGCAACCATCGAGGCAAATTGGCCGAATACGAACGTATTACGCCCATGTCCAACACTAAGACGTGTCAAGAGCGTACACCTTCGGTTGACTGGTATTCATGGGTACTTTAGCAACCAGATATCAGTAATTATAGATTGCATATTTCTATGTTACGAATACATTAAATTATTTCTATACTTACATTGACCCAATCGGTGGGAACTTCGTGCATGTTGGGACGTGATGGCGAAATGAGAAATGCTCCATTGCCTGTCGTCTCGAATACCCATTCACCTTTATTAAGACATTGCTCTGCATCTATAAATAAATAAATGAATAAGACGAATACCTGATATGATTTATTTTTTTTAAATTTTGAAGACGAAAAAGTTTATCAGAAAAAAAGGTTTTACCTTTTAAACTACGAATCTAACTATAAGCTCTTCAAAGATTCATTAATGTCATCCCTTTTTTTCATTCATAAACTGTCCAATATGTAAAATACTGGATTATATGAGGTATTGGCTGTATGCGCAATGAAGTATAAATACATTGGTATTGTGTCCTTCAATAAGCATCTTGAATGAAACGATATTCCAGAGCATGAGCTTCTCGTGCTTTGTTTTGAAAAAATGAGGATAGTAACGCCTTTGTAACTTCCATGAAAATCTGACAACAATGCCGATTTCCAGAGTTACCGTTCTTAGTGGAAGTGGAAGTTAGGATTGCTTAGAATATAGTCCAGGAAAGATGGTTAAGTGAAATGGTCGCCGTATATAACTTATTAAATTTGGCATTAAACCGAAATAATCTAACAAATTTTCAATTTAGACATATTAATATTTGCCGACTATTTAGTGTTTTAAAGCATACAATCTAGTTCTAAAAGTACAAAGGAATGACCTCACCATAGTAATTTAACTCCGTACATCAGGTTTGCACGTGAAATACGTGGAAACATATTGAAGCAAGTCAATTGACCTAATCTGATGAACTACACAAGTAGGAGCACGTCGAAATCAAATTTTATTGGACTGTTGCCAAAAAAACCCTGTGTTAAATTTACAAGATCTCTATACAATCTCAGAAACTCAAAGATCGCAATATCCGAATTAGAATATTTTTATAATGTTATTTTCATAGTTTATCGATTGCAATGTATACAACTTATAAAGGATATTTTGTTTTATCTAGTGCTGTTAATCTAAAAACTTGATATTCAGGCCACCTTACAGTGAAACAAAGGTCCATATATCGAGGTTGTCTTATCATTATGTGAAGAAAAATATTGAAAACCAGTCCGGCGTGAGGTGCTCCTTCTAATGAGGTGGACTTTTATTGAGGTGGTCGTTATGCGAGGTTTAACATTTTCTTGTTATATTGTCACACACTGTAGATAATTTATGAAAGTAACTCCAGTAGGACAAAAATTGTAAGTAGCTACATGTACGTCATTCGCGCACCTTAGGACATAATTGGACACGGCAAAGTGCATTTATAACGCTAGTCCAGCTTATGATGTGGGATAAGATACAAATAGCTTATAAAACGAGACACGGGCATATTAAGAATAAAACAGCGTACTGCATGATATATACTGTAAAACTGAATTAAGCGACCGCTTCAATATTATGACCAGATACTAAAACTACTTTATATACAGTGCAACCTCTCCGAAGCAACACTCTTTGGGACTAGCAACATTATGTTGTTTGTTGAGAGGTTGTTTTGCTTTAGAGAGGTTAAATTAATAACTAAATCGAGCAGTGGGAAAATTGCATGCTGTTGTTAAAGGGAGGTAGTTGCTCATGAGAGGGCCGCTCTGGAGAGGTTGTACTGAAACGTACTTCTCTTCTTCAGTATAACATCTAGACAATAGCGATTCATTTGGTAGCAAGTAGGCTTACTAGGGAGGTTTTACTGTGCATTGTATACTAATTTATCTTTATTTATTATCTTTGTAGAAATCGAAGCAATAATTTCCTCGATCTATTCTGGTATGTCTTTTTACAATAAATGCATTGTTTTTTCTACTTGGAAGAAACATGATGATTTCATTATGTCTTGATATAAAATTTGTTGTTTATGTCAAGTAGTTTTATGAATTAAACTACCTGTTTATGTTTGTCTGTTGGTATTGAAACAATACTTGACTATAACAAAAGAAGGTATTGACATAGCTAGGAAGCTCATGATTCTATTGAAACTGCTAGCCTTTTTTAAACAGAACATTACATAAACATTATAATTACCGAACAAAATAAAAAATCTTACAATTTTCAAACTTGACTTGTTAGATATTGATCCATGGGTACTGAATTACACATAAATGTGTTTGAAAATAATCTGACCTTGAGGTGGATACATTTTATGCACGGGTTTTTGATGCTTTTTTCGCAAATTTGTGGATTGCATGTAATCTGCATATTTTTCATGAGGAATAAACTGCCAATTTATTAATTTTTTTGCGCAGTAAGAAAATAAACATAACTGAACTGGAATCAAAGAATATGGAACTAGGTTGTCTTTACTGGTGATTCCAAGTTTAACTTGTTTGTGGCAGATGACAGGAGAGTGGTATGCTAATTGTTGTGTTTTGGAAAGGGACGACTTGGACGATGGAGTGTAAAAGCATGAGGCGGTATAAGTTGCAATTACACAACCCATTTGATCACCATTAGAGGTTGTGGGTGATGCACTCACACCTGTCAGACCGTCTTCCATTCCCAGCACAACATGGCCGGACCAGGTTTAACGTTTCAATAAGATAATGCAACTTCACATTCTGTATGCGGCTTACTGCAAACTTTTTGCATCACAATGATGTCAACGTTTTACCATGGCCATCTCGTTCCCCGGATTTAAATCCAACAGAACATCTGTGTGATGAACTTTGAAGACGAATATGAAACCTAACAAACCAGCCACGTAATATACGAACAAGCATTGCGCAAATTCCAGCAAACGTTATAAGACGTCTGATGCAGAAAAAAGACGCGGAATTGTAACATAAAATATCGCGTTATGCACTTGTTACATATTCTGCCACTGAAAATTTTGTAATATAAATAGTGATTGATTGATGCTGATTTTAAATCCAAATCTCTACTCTACTATAACACTGCAATAGTCTTAGTGATATTTTAATCAACCTTTTCGGGTAATTGTAGAATGTGTGCTATCCACGCAGCGTTTGGTTCAGTTTAATTGATCTTGAATCATGCAATACCATGTAGTATGTGAAATGCGTCACAAACAATCAGTTTTACTTGTACTTATGTATATTATGTTTGTGTAAAGGAATAAATAATTAACTTTGTATTGTAATACATAAATATGTAAACAGCTATAAAGACCTTTTGTACAGTGTACAACGTCCAGAGGGAATGATAAATACCTTTCCTACTTTGGCACAGAAACAAGGTTTCTTTCTCAATTGGTCGGTAAGATACGTCTTCAATATCTCCGTCTGAAACGAGACTAAACCTTTTCATATGTTTTAGCAACTCATATATATTCATCGCCGGTGGCGCATCATTGACGATACTTTGTCTGGGTGATTTAGAGAGATAGGAGTTTGTCGAGATAGGCCTACGAGGAGGTATTGGAGGTGGTGTTCGTCTCGGGGCAACGGGTGGTCGTCCTCTGTTTCTATCAGGACTTGGGGTACGAACCGGCACTTCGTTTATCTTCTGGTTTGGCATATCCTCACCAAACTTTCTATTTGACTCATCTGATTCTGTTAATTCCATGTACATGTTGCCTGTATCTTAAAGCACAATAGATTAAAGCGAATAGATAGAGAAATAGAATAGAATGTGTCGGAAAAGTACACGTTTCTATAAACGGCGCTTGCAATAACAAACAGTTTCCTTTTTATATACAGCATAACGTACAGGCTTAGCTAACATAACCATAATTATTACAAAATAAAACTTTCAAAATAAGCCGAAAATATCAGAATTATGCACAGCTAGAAGGGCTTAGTAGCATTAATAGGGACATATCTTAATAATGGGGCGGTATTATTGTTAATCCCTAAATTTCATCTCGACTAAATTTTTACACATTATTTACTTATAATCAAATTAAATTTCAAATAATAAACAAATCGTCACTTTATGGGTAATGAAAAGTATGAAAGAGCAAGATATGCCCTTTTAATTCTTAGGTGACGAAATTTTTGGCTTGTATCTAATTGTTGCTGTTGTTGATCACAAGTATGCTTTGTCAATAAAACTTTACGCAGTTTATTATTGGTTTCGATGTTTACGTTGTTTATATGTAAAAAGTGTTTTTACCATCAGGTTCCTTTACTGAAGCACCAGCCGGCGGACCACTTACAAATGCTTCAATCTTGGAACTATCGTCTGCTTGGTTTAAAATTACAATCACGTTAGTAGCGGCTTCATGACGATAATCCACCGTTGTCGAACTTGTTCGCTGTCTTGATTCGTGTTCTCCTGGCAAAGGTACGGGCTGTGATTGCACCAATGGCTCTTGTATCTGTACAAAAAAGGTTAGCCCAGCAATACTATATGTCTGACTTTCGGTGTATCATCATTTTCAGAGAGAATGGTAGTATCATTAGTTGCTGGTTCGTATTAAAATGAGAGCATAACTTGACCGATATTCAAATATATCAAAATAGTGTCAGTAAAGCAGGCCCGTAGGGAGCAATTTCAGAATATGCATGGGGGGAGTAATTTTAATTTTAGCTGACAACATGAGGGGGAGAGAAAATATCTGGCCCCTTTTGATTACCGTAACAGTCGAAATTATGTCGCAGCTTACCTAGGCCGCTCTTCCGATTCCTACAGCCCCGTAAAATGTTTAAAATAGTATGCCAAGCAACCATCGAGGCAAATTGGCCGAATACGAACGTATTACGCCCATGTCCAACACTAAGACGTGTCAAGAGCGTACACCTTCGGTTGACTGGTATTCATGGGTACTTTAGCAACCAGATATCAGTAATTATTTCTATACTTACATTGACCCAATCGGTGGGAACTTCGTGCATGTTGGGACGTGATGGCGAAATGAGAAATGCTCCATTGCCTGTCGTCTCGAATACCCATTCACCTTTATTAAGACATTGCTCTGCATCTATAAATAAATAAATGAATAAGACGAATACCTGATATGATTTAATTTTTTTTTAATTTTGAAGACGAAAAAGTTTATCAGAAAAAAAGGTTTTACCTTTTAAACTACGAATCTAACTATAAGCTCTTCAAAGATTCATTAATGTCCTCCCTTTTTTTCATTCATAGACCAAGTTTCAAACTGTCCAATATGTAAAATACTGGATTATATGAGGTATTGGCTGTATGCGCAATGAAGTATAAATACATTGGTATTGTGTCCTTCAATAAGCATCTTGAATGAAACGATATTCCAGAGCATGAGCTTCTCGTGCTTTGTTTTGAAAAAATGAGGATAGTAACGCCTTTGTAACTTCCATGAAAATCTGACAACAATGCCGATTTCCAGAGTTACCGTTCTTAGTGGAAGTGGAAGTAAGGATTGCTTAGAATATAGTCCAGGAAAGATGGTTAAGTGAAATGGTCGCCGTATATAACTTATTAAATTTGGCATTAAACCGAAATAAACTAACAAATTTTCAATTTAGACATATTAATATTTGCCGACTATTTAGTGTTTTAAAGCATACAATCTAGTTCTAAAAGTACAAAGGAATGACCTCACCATAGTAATTTAACTCCGTACATCAGTTTTGCACGTGAAATACGTGGAAACATATTGAAGCAAGTCAATTGACCTAATCTGATGAACTACACAAGTAGGAGCACGTCGAAATCAAATTTTATTGGACTGTTGCCAATAAAGGCCTGTGTTAAATCTACAAGATCTCTATAAATTCTCAGAAACTCAAAGGTCGCAATATCCGAATTAGAATATTTTTATAATGTTATTTTCGTAGTTTATCGATTGCAATGTATATAACTTATAAGGGATAACATCAGTTTGTTTTATCTAGTGCTGTTTATCTACAAACTTAATATTCAGGCCACCTTACAGTAAAACAAAGGTCTATAATATAGATATATTATATCGAGGTTGTCTTATCATTATGTGAAGAAAAATATTGAAAACCAGGGGTGGTATTCACGAAAGATCTTAAGGATAAAATTTTCCTTAAGGTTGAAGTTTTTCCTTAAATCTAAAATAAATCTTAAATGGTATTCACAAAACCTCTTAACTTAAGATTTGCCTTAAAACTTGTGATTTTTTCCTTAAATTTTAAGGAAGGTCGTGGCTTCCTTAAATTTGTTAAGGACGACCTTAAGTATCTAAAATTTCATAAGTGTTTTAGAAATCGAATAGAACGTCAAATTCAGGCGGAATGTATTTGGTTTCTTCATAGTATGAACATAATTATTGCGTCTGTCAAAAATTAGTATCATCAATGTTATCCTTTTTAAGTGAAATTTACTGCTTGATGAGTATACTCATCTACAGATAGAAGCTGCATACACCAAAACAGTCGTGTATCAATACTTTTAAATCATTGAATGTCATGGAAAATGACACAAACAGTACCTATTTTGGTTCACATATATACAACTGTACTAAACATTATTGAAAATTAAGGCGTTAAGTTCATGATAATTAATTACACATACATGTTGGTACGTGTATATAAAGTAATATAAATAAGTCAAATACTAAAGCTTTAAAGATAATTCCAATACAAATATAACACAATAATGCACGATGCGTTTCAATGAAATTGACTCGATATTTAATCAAATATTTTAACTGCCTTAGTAATAAGAAATTATTCTAACAAAGCTAATATAACGTGGAGACAGTATTTTATAATTAAGCATTAATTGTCCCACAAAAATATTTGCTACAATGGACATATGTATATATGATAATTTAAATTGATAATTTGAAATACATAGATTCCCTAAAAAATGCTTTCTTAATTCAAAGCTTTTGAATAAAAAACTGACAGTTTTTAGCTTAATGTCTTTTTCGGATTGTAATAAACTCCTTAGCTTCAAGATATTAGCATTATGTCTATACTACAATTCTTATGTCATTGATTGTAATGAATGTTTAAAATATGAAGTTTTGACTTTATATTCTAAGTTTAAAGCCTTAGAAATAGAAAATTCCATATTTATTTAATTTCAAAGGGAAAACTACTTAAACACTGATCAAAATATCAAGATTAGGTTAAAAAAATGAAATATTAATCAATGAAATAATTGCTATTATGAAAATATGAAAACCACAACACTGTGCCCCTCAATCAACAGTCACCAGTTTAACATGTAAAAAGATAACAGATTGTGGAAGTACACTTGATGGGTTTATTTTATCTCCATATATACTTAACAAAATTGCTAATTATAGTTAACCTTCTACTAAGTACAATGTATATTTTTCTATTGTATTACTTATCTTTACGGAAAAGCGTCTGTATGTTGCTACTTAATAAAATCATCGCTTATGTATATTTGATTAAATGTTTGTTTTCCTCCAAGATATGAATAAGTGATAGCTTAGAAATTTTGTTAAGTGTATTCTAAATATACAAATAAATTCAGCTAGTCCAATGTCAATGATATTCTTGCAAGAAACGCATTGATTTTTTTCCTAAGCATTTTTGCATGTGTAAAAGTATTTTGTTTGACTTATATAGTAAATGTACTTTGTTTTATAGAAACTCAAATATAACATTCATATCATGAGCGCTTAATTTTTAGTCCTATTGATTGAGGCTCGTTTGTAGTGGTAACAGCTTCAAATCTGGAACTAAGCTTACACTAGGCCGTGTAGGCCGCGGCCTATATGCTCTTTTTTACAGAACAGTGAAAATTACTGACCAAAAACATTTCTCAGGGGCATGTACCAAGATCCCCTAGAATACAATATTTTAAACCAAGCTCCGCTCCTGTTAATCCAATAAAATTATCAATGTTTGTAAATTTATAGTTTGTATGAACATTATTAATATTTTTGTTTTGTTCAAGTCATTTATATATGGTCTATTCATGACTTTCATGAGAAGCAATGAGTCATTGATAAAACACGAGGAGTTTGCATCGTTCATATTTACAACGAGTTGTTGACAACAACGAACGTATTTTAGTTTCCGGTCTATTTTTAGTATCAAAATGAATGTAAGAATTTCTTAAGGTAAAACTGAAATTTCCCTTAAGGTTGAGGATGTCCTTAGATAAGGATATCCTTAACTTATGCTGAGGAAAATTTTAAGGATAAGAATTTCTTTATCCTTGGTTAAGGAAACTATGTAAAGGATAAGGATTTTCTTAAGATAATACTTAAGATTCTTCGTGAATACCACCCCAGTCCGGCGTGGGGTGCTCCTTCTAATGAGGTGGACTTTTATTGAGGTGGTCGTTATGCGAGGTTTTACATTTTCTTGATATATTGTCACACACTGTAGATAATTTATGAAAGTAATTCCAGTAGGACAAACTTTGTAAGTAGCTACATGTACGTCATTCGCTCACCTTAGGACATAATTGGACACGGCAAAGTGCATTTATAACGCTAGTCCAGCTGGGGTGGTATTCACGAAGTATCTTAAGTATTACCTTAAGAACTTCCTTATCCTTTACATTTTTATCTTAACCAAGGATAAGGAATTTTTTATCCTTAAAATTTTCCTCAGCATAAGTTTAGGATTTCCGTATCTAAGGATATTCTTAACCTTAAGGAAATCGAAAAATAGACCGGAAATCGAAATACGTTCGTTTTCGTCAACAAATCGTCGTACATATGAATCCCTCGTTTTCAATCAATGACTCATTGCTTCTCGTGAAAGTCATAAATAGACAATATATATTACAAATAATGTTTATACAATGCATAAATTCATAAACATTGAGAATTTTACTGCATTAACAGGAGCGGAGCTTGACAGTTTAATATAATGTGTAAGCTGAATTCTAGGGGATCTTCAATTGGTACATGTCCCTCAGAAATGTTTACCAAGTATTGTACACTATCCTGTAAACAGAGTGTATAGGCCGCGGCCTACAAGTCCTTTTGTATGCTACATTCCTGATTAAGCTGAATCCACTTGAAACGAGCCTTAGTCAATAGGTCAAAAAGATGAACGCTCGTGTCATAAATGTTATATTAGAGTTTCAATAAAACAAAGTACATGTACTATTTAAATCAAACAAATTACTTTACAATGCATAAATACATAGGACAAATACCAGCGCGTTTCTAGCGGGAATATCATTGACATTGGACTGTGTTTATTTGTATGTTTAGAATACACTTAACAAAATGTCTAAGTTATCATTTTTGGATGGGATTCATGAAGGAAAAGAAACATTTAATCAAATATACATAAGCGATGATTTTAGTATTAACGTACCAACGTATATGACGTACAAATTTAACGCTTTTCCGTATTTTTAGATACGTAATACTACAGAACAAATATACATTGTACTTAGTAGAAGGTTACTATATAACTATATAACTAATTTGCAATTTTGTTAAGTATATATAAAGATGAAATAAACTCATCAAGTGTACTTCCACAATCAGTTATCTTTTACATGTTAACCTGGTGACTGTTGATTGGGGCGGGGTACAGTTTGGTGGTTTTCATATTTTCATCATAGCAATTATTTCATTAATAAATATTAGTCAAATTTTCTAACCTAATCTTAATATTTTGACCGCTTTTTATGTAGTTTTCCTCTTGAAATTAAATAAACATGGAATTTTCTATCTCTAAGGCTTTACACATAGAATATTAAGTTAAAACTTCATCTTTTAAACATCCATTTCATTGATGATATATGAATTGTATTATAGACATAATGATAATATCTTGAAGCTTATAAGGAGTTTATTGCAATCTGAGAAAGACTTTAAGTTAAAACATTGTCAGTTTTTGTATTCAAAAGCTTTACATTTAGAGAGCATGTTTTAGAGAATTGATGTATTTCAAATTAGATTATCAGTCATGTGTCCATTGTAGCAAATATTTTTGTGGGACAATTCTTAATCATTAGATACTGTCTCCACGTTATATTAGCTTTGTTTGAATAATTTCTTATTATTAAGACAGTTAAAATATTTTGTTAAATGCATGTCGGGTTAATGTCATTGTAACGCATCGTGCAATATTTTGTTACATTTGTATTGGAATTATCTTTATAGCTTTAGTATTAAATTGTGGCTTTACTATATTACGTTGTATACACGTATATGTAATTATACATCATAGGCTTAACGCTTTAATTTTCAATACAGTTTTGCCGTTACAGATGTATATATTTGAACCAATATAGTTACTGCTATTTTCCATGACATTCAATGACGTAAAAGCATTGAACGAATGCTTTGCTGTATGCAGCTTACATCAAGCAGTAAATTTCACTTTAAAAGGATAACAATCATAACATTGATGATATATTTTTTTTAACAAAAGCAGTAATTATGTTTAAACTATGAAGAAACCTAATGTGAATGCACACCGCCTGAATTTGACATTTTATGCGATTTCTAAACAAACTAATGAAAGGTTGGATACTTAAGGATATCCTTAACAGATTTAAGGAAGCCACGACCTTCCTTAAAATTTAAGGAAAAAATCGCGAGTTTTAAGAAAAATCTTAAGTAAAAATGTTTTGTGAATACCACTTAAGATTTATTTTAGATTTAAGGAAAATCTCTTGAACCTTAAGGAAAAACTTCAACCTTATGGAAAATTTTATCCTTAAGATCTTTCGTGAATACCACCCCTGCTATGATACTAATAGCTTATAAAACGAGACACGGGCATATTAAGAATAAAACAGCGTACTGCATGATAAATACTGTAAAACGGAATTAAGCGACCGCTTCAATATTATGACCAGATAATTAAACTACTTTATATACAGTGCAACCTCTCCGAAGCAACACTCTTTGGGAGTAGCAACATTATGTTGTTTGTTGAGTGGTTGTTTTGCTTTAGGGGGGTTAAATCAATAACTAAATCGAGCAGTGGGAAAATTCCATGCTGTTGTCAAAGGGAGGTAGTTGCTCATGAGAGGGCCGCTCTGGAGAGGTTGTACTGTAAACGTACTTCTCTTCTTCAGTATAACATCTAGACAATAGCGATTCATTTGGTAGCAAATGTAGGCTTACTAGGGAGGTTTTACTGTGCATTGTATACTAATTTATCTTTATTTATTATCTTTGTAGAAATCGAAGCAATAATTTCCTCGATCTATTCTGGTATGTCTTTTTACAATAAATGCATTGTTTTTCTACTTGGAAGAAACATGATGATGTCATCATGTCTTTATTTAAAATTTGTTGTTAATGTCAAGTAGTTTTATGAATTAAACTTCCTGTTTATGTTTGTTTGTTGGTATTGAAACAATACTTGACTAAAACAAAAGAAGGTATTGACATAGCTAGGAAGCTCATGATTCTATTGAAACTGCTAGCCTTTTTTAAACAGAACATTACATAAACATTATAATTACCGAACAAAATAAAAAATCTTACAATTTTCAAACTTGACTTGTTAGATATTGATCCATGGGTACTGAATTACACATAAATGTGTTTGGAAATAATCTGACCTTGAGGTGGATACATTTTATGCACGGGTTTTTGATGCGTTTGTCGCAAATTTGTGGATTGCGTGCAATCTGCATATTTTTCATGAGGAATAAACTGCCAATATATTAATGTTTTTGCGCAATAAGAAAATAAACATAACTGAACTGGAATCAAAGAATATGGAACTAGGTTGTCTTTACTGGTGATTCCAAGTTTAACTTGTTTGTGGCAGATGACAGGATTCGTGCTTGGCAATGAAGAGAAGAGTGGTATGCTAATTGTTGTGTTTTGGAAAGGGACGGCTTGGACGATGGAGTGCAAAAGTATGCGGCGGTATAAGCTGCAATAACACAATCCATTTGATCACCATTAGAGGTTGTGGGTGATGCACTCACACCTGTCAGACCGTCTTCCATTCCCAGCACAACATGGCCGGACCAGGTTTAACGTTTCAATAAGATAATGCAACTTCACATTCTGTATGCGGCTTACTGCAAACTTTCTGCATCACAATGATGTCAACGTTTTACCATGGCCATCTCGTTCCCCGGATTTAAATCCAACAGAACATCTGTGTGATGAACTTGGAAGACGAATGTGAAACCTAACAAACCAGCCACGTAATATACGAACAAGCATTGTTCAAATTCCAGCAAACGTTATAAGACGTCTGATGCAGAAAAAAGACGCGGAATTGTAACATAAAATATCGCGTTATTTTTTTTTTGTCTTGGGCTAGTCAAACTTGAAGGCGCGGGGCAAGATCGCTGTGGGTGGCCCTATCATATTCCGTACATTAATTACTGTGTTATATCTTATCTAATACCGTTTAACATCAATCATTTTAACAATTGATGAATAATTTTACGAAGTTGATTAGATATACATATATTAATGCATAATTATGATATTTACGTTTTAAGTGCAGTTCGAAAAAGAATTGCATAGTCAGAGAGTACTGATATTAATGTCTTACCTTCATTTGTGTTAAACAGAATTATCCGAGCGTCTGCCGCCAGATTGTGTAGTTTTTCGATTTTTTTATCCAACTGTCGATCTTCTCCCGGTGCCATCTGAAGAATCACCTCTAACGTAGACTGTGTACAATCTTCAGGCAAATTCTTTATTTTCACGCATTTCAATAATATGGTTTCCATAATTGTTTCAATATTTTCAACTCACTATTTAAAACTTGTATCTCGATTTCAAACCTATAACTGAATTACGTCCGTGTCATTCAAAAGTATGTATCAAATCCACTGTTTTCGTTCCATTTTGATGAGATGATATTGAAAATATACGTCAATCGTAAAACACAAGAGAACCACCTAAAACATTGGTCCTAGTATAAATATAAAGCTTTATGAACTACAAGACGTTCTGTATGTATGACTACTTAGGTACAAAAGAGGACATGTAAACGAGGCCGGGACTAGCGGAAGAAAACTAACGCGACAATCCAGCGTTTCAAATCGGAAACATTATAACTTCCGCTTTCTTAGAAAGCATGTACATCATACAGAAATAGAAATGTAAGAATATGTATATGCTACAAACCATAATGCAAAATGGCATTTTGGTAAACATGGACCGTTTGGTTTGGTTTGCATGAGCAAAATTGTCGAGTAATTACCGGTACCAAAGAGATTTACGATTATGATCTCTTGTGCCACGGAAGTATTACTTCCGTGATTGTGCTAATTTGAATCTGTAACATTTACTAATACATAGGTCATGTGATCGAAATCTGTACGAGGTTCATGTTCCTTAGTTTGAAGATGGAAACGTAAATAATTCATTCTCGGCATTTTATGCACACATGAATTTTATGTGGGTGTATTGGTGTATTTCAGCGTTATGTGGGTGCATTGGGGGTATTTCAGCGTTATGTGGGTGTATTGTGGTGTTTAAATGGACGGTGTGCTGCTGCACTAATTAAAGCATTTCGCGCATCACTCAAAGCAGCGACTGAGAACTAATAGCGAGCAGTTCTTCAACCTTACCAACACAGTGAACATACGCTGTGCCATAAACACGAGGTCCGTACTGAGCCAAGCTGGTTCTGACTAGAAGACCCTACCACAGAGTCCACACATTATAAGTGCAGATCGCTGTACATAAAATAACGGACGTTGATATACAACCAGAGACATAGATACAGAGACATAGATCTATCTCTGATACAACGTAATGTAAAGACAAAAACAATTCAATATAATTATAATTCTGAGCTAGATATAACCGTATCTCCCACAGATGATTCATAAATGGCATAGATAATAATGACACATTATATTGATTTAACATCACACATTACAATGATGTAAGTATGTTTTATCCTTGAACGTTTGTCTTTATATGGAGTATATTTGAATCTATCACTGAAGAAAGAATTACTGAGTCGAGCGTGATACATAAAACAGTTAAATATAATATTTTATTTTAAAAACACTGCTGAAATAAGATGGAAAAAGTTAGCAACATCAGAAGTTTGGTAAAAGAATATTGCATGGTCTTAATAATGTGTTTTTGTTGTTATGTTAAAACATTGAAAACTGGTCATAGAATAATTTATGATTGTTATAATTGGTTGTAACATAATAAGTTTTATAACTTCGAACCTTGTACATGTAGTTTGATTCTATACTAAGATCTCAAGTTTTATAACTTAGAACCTAGTACATGTAGTTTGATTCTATACTAAGATCTCAAGTTTTATAACTTCGAACCTTGTACATGTAGTTTGATTCTATACTAAGATCTCAATTTTATAACTTCGAACCTAGTACATGTAGTTTGATTCTATACTAAGATCTCAATTTTATAACTTCGAACCTTGGACATGTAGTTTGATTCTATACTAAGATCTCAAGTTTTATAACTTCGAACCTAGTACATGTAGTTTGATTCTATACTAAGATCTCAATTTTATAACTTCGAACCTAGTACATGTAGTTTGATTCTATACTAAGATCTCAAGTTTTATAACTTAGAACCTTGTACATGTAGTTTGATTCTATACTAAGATCTCAAGTTTTATAACTTCGAACCTTGTACATGTAGTTTGATTCTATACTAAGATCTCAAGTTTTATAACTTAGAACCTTGTACATGTAGTTTGATTCTATACTAAGATCTCAAGTTTTATAACTTAGAACCTGGTACATGTAGTTTGATTCTATACTAAGATCTCAAGTTTATAACTTCGAACCTAGTACATGTAGTTTGATTCTATACTAAGATCTCAATTTTATAACTTCGAACCTAGTACATGTAGTTTGATTCTATACTAAGATCTCAAGTTTATAACTTCGAACCTAGTACATGTAGTTTGATTCTATACTAAGATCTCAAGTTTTATAACTTAGAACCTGGTACATGTAGTTTGATTCTATACTAAGATCTCAAGTTTATAACTTCGAACCTAGTACATGTAGTTTGATTCTATACTAAGATCTCAATTTTATAACTTAGAACCTGGTACATGTAGTTTGATTCTATACTAAGATCTCAAGTTTTATAACTTAGAACCTGGTACATGTAGTTTGATTCTATACTAAGATCTCAAGTTTTATAACTTCGAACCTGGTACATGTAGTTTGATTCTATACTAAGATCTCAAGTTTTATAACTTCGAACCTGGTACATGTAGTTTGATTCTATACTAAGATCTCAATTTTATAACTTCGAACCTAGTACATGTAGTTTGATTCTATACTAAGATCTCAAGTTTATAACTTCGAACCTTGTACATGTAGTTTGATTCTATACTAAGATCTCAAGTTTTATAACTTCGAACCTAGTACATGTAGTTTGATTCTATACTAAGATCTCAATTTTATAACTTCGAACCTAGTACATGTAGTTTGATTCTATACTAAGATCTCAAGTTTTATAACTTAGAACCTTGTACATGTAGTTTGATTCTATACTAAGATCTCAAGTTTTATAACTTCGAACCTTGTACATGTAGTTTGATTCTATACTAAGATCTCAATTTTATAACTTAGAACCCAGTACATGTAGTTTGATTCTATACTAAGATCTCAAGTTTTATAACTTCGAACCTAGTACATGTAGTTTGATTCTATACTAAGATCTCAAGTTTTATAACTTAGAACCTAGTACATGTAGTTTGATTCTATACTAAGATCTCAAGTTTTATAACTTAGAACCTAGTACATGTAGTTTGATTCTATACTAAGATCTCAATTTTATAACTTCGAACCTTGTACATGTAGTTTGATTCTATACTAAGATCTCAAGTTTTATAACTTAGAACCTAGTACATGTAGTTTGATTCTATACTAAGATCTCAAGTTTTATAACTTAGAACCTTGTACATGTAGTTTGATTCTATACTAAGATCTCAAGTTTTATAACTTAGAACCTAGTATATGTAGTTTGATTCTAGACTAATGTACAATGCATTTTATTTCTAAATCTTATAACTCCGTGAATCTTGAAATAAAAAGGCAAAGGCAAGCTCATTAGATCTATACAGTTATCTTTGATTATTCGAAACGATACCGTCAACCATGTTGTACATATTTCTGATTATATTAAACGATACCGTCAACCATGTTGTACATATTTCGAACAAGCCCGTCTTCGTTGATTTTAAGATTTCCGTCGCGATTGATCATGAAACAGTTACTACGGACCTATGATCAAATTTCTCAACAATAAAGATTGCTATGCATGCTTGTCACAATGGACAATATGTGGTTTTATTCAAAGTTGAATAACTGGGTTCGAGGTGATAAAACTTGATATCGGTCTCCATGTTCAAATCTCATTTCTTGTCTTTTAATATTTCTAAAGTAATCATGATTAGACAATAATGATATTATTGATACATTAGCCTGACAGCATAATATTTGATCATTAACGAGCTTAATCTTTTTAAACAAAATGCTTTGAGAATGGAATAGATATTTGAGCTTATAGACTGTTCTAAAGATGTACTTTTCGGTGCGTATTCGCAGATATGAACAATAATTCGCAATTCTTCGAAATTGTGTTGCTAGAGTTCTGCATTTCTCTGATTCGTGTGGTGTCGTATAAGATTAGCCACGTTCTAAGTCTTGTCAAGCTATTCTGTGTTTTGATCGAGTTGCTATTCTTTCTTATGTTCATTTTACTGATATTCTATGTAAGCTGATGAAACAAAGACTATTTTTTTGACAAGCCTTCATTAGTTTTATTGATTTCATTATTAAAGGCTATATACTTTTTTATTTTTAGCTATATCTGGTGGAAAAGGCGGAGGTCGCAAGTTTAAAGGTGGTGGTGGTGGCGGTGGAAGACATGGGGGCGGTTACGGCGGAGGAGGCGGGGATTATGATGGTGATAGCGGTGGTGGAGGTGGGGGCTACAGTGGAGGTGACAGCGGAGGTGGAGGCTACAGCGGAGGTGACAGCGGCGGTGGTGGTGGATGTGGGTGTGGCGGAGGGGGTGGTAGCTCCGGAGGTGGGGGCGGAGGTGGGTGTGGCGGAGGGGGCGGTAGCTCCGGAGGTGGGGGCGGAGGCGGGTGCGGCGGCGGTGGTGGTGGTGATTAATTGTATATATGAACAAGAAAAATCATATTGTAAAAAGTCGGGATGGCACATTCCTGCGCTATACTGTTACATTATTTATACAATGCGGACAGTTATTTATAATGTGTATCGTTGAAAATGTTTTACATTTTGTAATAAACGTATACTATCATAAATACTGTTATAGGATAGGGACAATTTCTACTTAGATCTATAACAATGACTTACGGTCGTTATCACAATCACAGAGTACTACAATAATTTATAATTATGGATAAAATTTCATCCATACAAATATCTTATTTAACATATTATATCATATTCCAAGGTTACACTTCATGCAAAACCTATGCTGATGAATTCAGGGCCGGTATTCAATAAACATCTTAAGTAATTTTTTAACTTAAGTTATATTTTCCCTTAAATTCGACTTTTTCCTTAACTCTTTTGTACTAATATAAAGGAGGAAATCACAATAATATGATTTTATCTTTGTTTTAAAGATGCCAATTATGAAAATGATAATTCATTTTCACACTTTTGATGACTTGTTTACAAACTTTTACCATGAAAAAAATTTACACTTAAGTAAAAATTTCGACTTAAGTTAAAGAAAATCTTAAGATGTTTATTGAATACCGGCACTGGTCAGTTTGCCTTAAATACATGTAACATGAAATAAGACATAAGACCGATTGATGAAACGCGTTTATCTTAGTTAGGATATGTCTTTGAAGCGACACAGTGGTATCCATGACAGCTGACTACTTATAAAACCGGATGCCTTCTTGACATCTTTATCTTTATTTACGGTAGAACACGGTTAAGGTGAAATCACGGATACCCGAATACATGCACTTACTTCACTGTACAAACATATTTTACTACAACCAATACATTCACATACATATGTATAAAGATTGGCTTAAGTCATGTATTTCGAAAACAAGTCACAAATACAGTAAAATCTGTGTTAATGATTACCGCCGAATATAGGCCATATTGTGAATAAAGGCCATTAATTCTTCCGATTAAAGGTCACCTGTCAATAAAGGTCACATTATGTCTTTTCCAAGCGTTGCCTTTGTTCACATGTATACACAAGTATAATAATTGAGTGCAAACACAATTCTAAACAAAATGATGTATGTGAAAAATAACAAACGCCAACTATGGATAGAGATTGTCTCAATTGGCGCTAAACTGGTTTCCCCCTTGAACCTTGTCTGTACATGGTGCACTGAAACATGGAAAGGGAACCAGGACCTGCAATGTTTACACACAAACATACTTTTTGTGTCATGCATCTGCGGAGCTAAATAATTACGGTTGGGCCCGGATAAATGGTCTGAGTCGGGGAGAAGCAATGTCAAACCGGGAGTACAACCCCGACGGTACCGTAATCATCGGGAACAATTCTGGATGGACCTTGTTGATCCGACCAACAGCCCTGTGTGTTTTACAATGTTAATGATTATTTTACACCAGGAGGTACCGGGACCAGCACCGTGACAGTGAGAATGGGGCTAGCTCAAAATAGCCGACTTTTTGCGCATGCTTGTTTCTGGTATCACAGTAGCCTGTAGCCTGAATTTAAGGGTTAAATAAATCACCAACATTTTATAAACAATGATAACATTATGAAGATATAAAACATTAGAAGGAAGTATACATTCATAAGTTAAAACTGATACCTTGTGAATATCATATTTATTAAATTGTTAGCACAATATACATGTATTGCAATGTCGCATATAGCTATCGGAACATATTTACGCAGCAATATTATTTTTCCTGGCATCTATATAATATTATATTATATTCTATTTCTGCTCCGCAAGTAAGAATTTATGAAACACTGTATTTCAGAAATATACTTAAGAACAAAAGAAATGCCTAGTCAGTGGAGATTTCCGTGATTATTTTAAAATCGGTTGTAACTTGACCATATTTCAATGTAATGTATAACTTTACAGTTTACCGGAAGTGCGCATTGAATTCAATAAAAACGAATGACTCGTAGCGTCATCTTTCCAATAGTACCGTTTTTATTAACGTACGATTATAAACGAAAAAGATATTGCATTTTTTTTGTAGACCGGACCAAGCATTTCCTCGGCCTATTTTTACAAACCCGCAAGTAATTTTTCCCATTTTGAGAAAATCGCATTTGAAATTTTGAAGTTTGGCTTAAATAGGCTTTGAGAAACTCATCGAGGCGAAAAAAATGATACCAAAATCACAAGATCGCGCAAAAATAATGAGTTATGGGATTGTAGAAATAAGCCGCCGTTTTGTCTGTAAGTGTATAGAACTGCACTCAATCGTGTCCCGTATCAGAAAAAAACTTATAAACCTAGTTCGATCTGTTTGTGTATACAAATTTATAGACTATACAAAATTATATTCGTTGCCTTTATTCGATAATGTAATTTGAGATCTTCTATGATTATTTTGGGTTTTTATATTCGTATACAAATGTAGATAAACTTCAAGTTGTTGAAATCTTCAATGAAAAAATCGATTTTTACGTCACGCTAGATGTTTTTGGCATTCAGGCAAATTGTCCAAACATTAAAGTTTAACCGTTTCATATTGGGTTTGGAGTTATTTTAGCACGGATCTAACATAACACACGTAAGTTGATTATAAAAAATTATATTTTTAAGAATAAATTGTTTATACTTGAAGTATTGTTTAAAATGACTAGGACTCCACATGCGTTTAAATCTATAAATTTGTAACGACAGTTATAGAGAGAAAATTGACTTAAAGCAAGAAACAATTTTAACATGTTTATTTTTCTCAGGGATTTAACGTCGCACCAGCAGACAGGGTCATTTGGAAATGTTCCAGATTAAACCCTGGCGTACACTACGAGGGATGTTCGATAAGTAATGTATACAGTAAAACCTGTCCTTCCGACCACCTTTTACGAGCGACCTCCTGTCTTGTGCGACCGCTCTTAATTCCTCCCGAGAGTTTTTAAACGTTAATTTAACTTAGTTACCTGTCTTACGCGGTTAACGACCTTTAATATTTAGTAATAACGTAGTTGCTAAGCGACCGCTGTGTATAGTATATCGATAAACAGTCAGTCAGCCAAAACGTTCTCACTTTACCTGTCGTGTTTAGTTGTCCGTAGTGTATGATTGTTTGTGTCACATGAACAAAGAAAATGTCGGCAAACCGTAAATTTTAACTTTAGAAGAACGGATGGATATGATAAACAAATTAGATAAAGGAGTTTCATGACGATAATTAGCTGATGAACTGCGAACGAAAGTATATTGAGGATTTTTTGTGGAAATCCTGTTGTAACTTGTGCTGATGCTAATGACTGCTTGAACAAACTCAGATCTTTGGCATTATCAAAAAGAAACTCTATTATAATTCAACATCTAGCTGACATTGAAGAACAGTTAATTTCCATTTCAATTGATCAAAAACAGACCAAAATCTCAGATTTTTTAAAAGTAGTTTAATTAGTCATCCGTTCTTCTAAACAGTGATTATTTTACCTGAACTATACCTTAACATTTTAAAAATCATGTTTTATGAATAATTTTAATGTTTTATAAATGTTTAATACTTTTATGCATAAAGAACTGTTTTTAAAATGCTAATTATGTCACTGTTACATATGTTATTTTATGAATCTTTTAACTTCGTAATTAAATGTTAAAAATTCTGCAGTTTTTTTATATCTCAGTATGTAACTCCAATCCTTAGTTAAACGACCACCTGTCTTCAGAGACCACATTTTCATTCTCCATTGAGTGGTCGCTTAAGACAGGTTTTACTGTATTGTGTAATATTTAAAAAAGAACCGACTTATAAATAATGGGCAAAATGACTTTCGATTTCCCCCAAAGTACTTCCCGTGGTTAGAAATACGAAACTTCTGTCTGTGAATACATTTCTGAAATGCGTCACGGATGACTGATTAGGATATACCTCAGAGACACTGACAAACAGCTGAGCCAAGAGCTTGGTCTTGAGTGATATCGTCAGGGAGCAAGATCGGTTGAGTATGGTATGTGCGACAAGACGGTTACCTTTTCCGACTTGGTTTATAATACCAGATGAATGAGCTGGAACATTATCATGCAGTAGGCAAAAATGTTGAAAGCCAGAGCCTGGATGTCATTTTTTTTGGATAATATATCTTGAGCTTTCTAAGAAAACATCACGGTAATACCGACCAGTGCCACGTTTGCCATTAGGCATAAAAATTTGTTTGGCTATTCTGTCACATGAGAAGAATATGGCATAGATAGCCTTTTTTGCTCATAGCCCTTTTGACAACTACAGGCCGTTTACCGCGTTTGATAAGCCATATCTTGTTTCCAATTTTTCTAACTGTCTATAGTTGAAATTTGGAAACTTTTTGAGCAATTGTTTTGCCGTTTGTACGCGTATCCTTTTTGATCATCTGTCAATAGAGGGGGTATCCATATATTAATCCATTAATATTTAGTACTTAAAAATACTCTTCAGAATGAAATTTACTCTCAATAGTGAAATACCAACAGCTTTGGCAACATCGCGAATCCTATATCTGCCATCATCCCTTTCAGTCATTTCCCTGACTTTGGAGACATCAGTTAATCCTCTTGCAGTCACCGGTCGTTCTGATTTTGCAGATTTTTAACTGCCTCCGTACAAAAAACAAAACTCATTTTCAAACAACCACCTGTCACATAAGATACCTTAAGGGAACCATAAACCTACCGCAATTAGTTAAAAATTAGCTTCAATGAATGACCGAGTTAAAAATACACAACACGCTTTCCAACATTTTTTCAATAGTGGTCAACCAGTGGCTCTCTTGAAATAAAGATTCTTGACAATTTTGTGTTGAACTTAATATTCATGTACATACATTTGTACCATCGTAAAGGTATTGAATAGAGCTTTCCAGACGTATCAATATTAGTGAAATCGTACAAACTGTTTCGTGTTCTAGTACAATACACATTACATATCGAACATCCCTCGTAGTATTTAGATAGAACCAACGACTTATCGTAAGCTAGTTGGAAAGTTTCCTCCTATGTGAAATGGTCCCGGTCGTGAGATTCGAACTCAGAATGGTTGAGGGCTAAAGATAACTATCCACGTGGTCACGAACACTTGGGTCACGGAGGCACGTAATTAGGCTACCAGTCCATTGGATAAAGTCCCAGAAAAGTGTTTAGGTGAACCGGCCGTCGTATACTAGTATAACAAAACTACTGTTGAACTCACTGACTGCATATACAGTATACCCTCTCCACAGCGGCCCTCTCTTTATTAACAACTTCCCTTTAGCGACAGCATGATTTTTTCCCAATGCATAATTACTATTATATCACTGCATGTATTAATTTAACCCCTCTAGAGTGACTACCTTTCAACAACAACAACCTAATTTTGCTGCTTCCAAAATGTGTTGCTTTCGAGAGGTTACACTGTAATGTTATAAATATTTGAATGGAATGTAACTTAACTTAGACCTCACAAAATACAGTAAATAACAGTTGAAATAAAAATTAAGCCCGAACACGCCCTTCATTAAATCGTTGTTATAGTCATAATGAAGTAATCATCCGGGTCCACAGGAAGTCACTATAACCATGCTCTACTGTATATGAAAACGATTAAAGTTTGTAAGTTGCGCTCACGAATTTTGTTGTGCTCAATTTTTGACTCATTTTATTTTTTGAAACCATTTCAGGAAAGGATTTGTTAAATTGATTATAAAGACTATAAAATAATCTGTAGAAAAATGGACAAGAAGAAAGGCAAGTATAGTACATAAAGTAATAAGTTATTGAATTAATAAAGTAAAATTATCATTTTTATTGAAAATTGAGAAGCTAAGATTTTGATAGTGACCAATTTTGGACGGTCGAGGGAGAGTTAGTAAGAGACAGAGACAGAGAAAGAGGAGAGGGAGCTGGATGAGGTATGGAGAGGGGGATGAGAGAAAGAGGGAGGGAGATAGGGAAGTTGGAAAAGAGTGGGAGAGGAAGGAAGAGAGGGAGATATTGAGGTAGTGATAGAGAGGGAGGGGAGAGGAAGGGAGGGACCGAGGGAGGTAGAAAGAGAGAGGGACACAGGGAGGGAGGGAAGTGGAAGAGGAGTAATAAGAGAGGAAGGTATGAAGAGAGTGGGAGGTAGGAAGAGGAGGAGATATTTGGGTAGGGAGAGAGAGGGAGAGAGAGAGGGGGGGAGGTTGAAGGAGAAAGTTGGGGATGGCATAAGGGAGGTACGGAGGGAGAGGGAGGATGATGAGAGAGGGGCATGGGGGGAGCGAGGGAGAGGTAGACCAAATAATTTTGAAACAAAAAGTGGCAATTTTGTCTTGTTGAATTGTAAATAAATAAATAAATATTGAAAACCCATCCGAAGAAAATCTTTTGATGAGCTAGTTATTATTTTATGTCGTTTTGACGATGCAAGTACGTATTTGAAAGATATGAGTTGTTATCTGCAGGTGGAAAAAAATCAGGCGGTGGAGGAGGTGATGGAGGAGGTGGTGGTGGGGATAGCGGCGGAGGTGGATGTGGTGATGGTGGTGGTGGCGGTGGTGGCAGCGGTGGAGGAGGCTGTGGAGGAGATGGTGGCGGTGGCGGTGGAGGCGGTGGTTGCGGTGGAGGTGGTTAACGTATGGCTGTATTGGTGGTTGCTGTACAAGAATGTTTGTTGTTTGCGAAACAAAGTTATGACAAAACAAATGTGATAATAAAACGTAATATGCAAATACATGAAGTTTATTTTCGTTCATTTTATAAAAGTACATATTGTAAAAGCTGAGACGTTATGAAGGATTACGAACGACAACTCTGGAAAGAAATTTAAAAAAACTAAGCTTTTCAAAGAGCTGACGGCTGATAGTATGTAACACATAGTTCCCACATCTACAATATTTAATTCCCTTAGCGGCCATCTTGCTTGGCAAATTCAACAGGCATTGATAGAAGATATTTATATTTTTGTTTTGATAATTCGGAATATAGGATATTCATATGTGATAATGACATTTTCTTAAATCTGATGTGCTTATGGCATAAACAACTTCATGATTAAATTAACTTTTATAAAATGAGTAGTTTAATAACCAATTTTCAGATTTCTTTGTATTAGGCACATAAGAAATTTGCCTAGCAAAATGGCCACCAAGGGAGGTAAATATTGTAGACGTGGGAACTATGATCAACCTTTTTTCGACTGTCTTTAATCAAAGACTACTTTATCTATACTGTGCAAAAACAATATGTGTCCCTTCCCTTCAATGTGTATGTCTATAACTCTTTGTACATAAAGACGAAGACACATAAGTGTATATAAGTCATTGATAAAGAGAAAAAACAACATGAAATCGATGGAGCATGTGTTTGTTCACTATAACTATCACGGCAATTTAGGAATTTCCTAAAATCATACTTATGGCTTTAACTGTGTTAATAACATCAAAGAAACGTCACGACTGACTATCTTTTTTGAAGACATTTCTTGTTTTGACCTAACTAAATATTGTTAACATGATCCGGTAAATAATTCACATTTCCGTCGTTCTTCTTCGGAAAGTAGTTCCCTCATATTCTTCCGCGTGACGTAAGTTAACTTCCCACTGTCATGAAAATACACTTGCGACTTGTAAACCTCTGTTACTTTGGTGTTGTCTCCAATATTTCGAATTCTTTTGAACAAGACTGGTCTCTCTATCGACTTCTTCATCGTCCAGGCGTCTGAATATCAGATAAAACAGTTCAGTCATCATATTTTAACTTCTTACATAGTGCGATTTATTTGAGTCTCAAAGTTGAATAATAACACGGTCGCTGAAAACATTTGTTTTACAGAGTATAATAAACTAATGAAATTGAATCGAAAAAATAGGCATGCTGCAAACTTGCAAATATTTTTTTCTTCGATGGTCTTTGTTTAGTGATGTGACTGTATCTCTTACCCCGATGATGTACGGACGGTACACTCCCCATTGTGACTCCAAATATGTCAATAACTCGTCATGACAATATCCATAGTCCCGTTACACAGACAGTCTGAAAATACGGCAATTATTTGATATGCATGATTTTAAAGCATGGTATAACATGATCTCTAGAATCTGGTGGCTGTTGCTCACAGGTTCACCTGTACTGAAACCCTCTGCTTAGAACAGTTTTAGGTTTTAGGATTTGAGTGATTTTCCAATTTGAAATAATATACGACGAAAGGTTTTATTTAACAATGTACTTTTTTTCGGATGAGAAGGGTTTGTTTGAGGTTAACCTATCATAGATTGTCCAAATTAAGCAACACTTCGTTTCATTGGTTGAATAATTAAAACTATCGACAAATACCACATGCGATAGAACATATGAAGTGGTCTTTACTCAGAAATTGAAATTAAGCGCTAATGTTTATGTTGGAAATAAAAATATTGGTCTTTTGTACTTGGTGGTCTCTATTCATAGGTGATCAAATCTGGGTCAAAGGTCACCGATAAATATAAGTAACCCGTGAACAATGGTCACTCTTGGACGCAAGCTAACTGATACAAAATATTAAACCAGTCCACGAAAAAACGATAATTCAAAATTAATGCCACATTTCTTCGCTTCTTTTGATGGTCACAGTTTACGGGTTTACTGTATTCCTCTGGTATCATTATTCGTGACACTTCACCCTTTTAAATAAACAGGTAGGTATAAAAGACAGACAACACGTATTGTGTACTGGACGTCTTAGACTTTTTGCACATCTACTTAGTCAAACAAAATGTACTTAACTCGATTGTTTGATTTTCAAAAATTTGAATAAAAATCCACACTTGGCCTGTGACCATACAAATACTTGAGAGATCGACCAATACACTGATATACATGTACATGAAGTTGATTTATTAAAGTCCCATTAGCATATAAATTTATGGGTCGTAATAGTTTCTGTTAGTCCTATAACAGAGGAATCTGGTGTGTTTTCCTCACGTGTATACTTAATAGCAAGAAAAAATGTTTCCAAAACCAGTATTGTATTTTTTTCAATATCATTGAAATAAATACTATCTAACCCCAAAAATAAAGACTGTACACAACGCCATACTGCAACCCCGCTTGGATTAATTAATTCCTAAGATTTATAATCTAGTTTAACGACGTTTTTTTACAGTATTTAAGTTAAATACTCGCGCGTAGTTAAGCTAAACAGTTTCCTGTATTACGCACCTGTAAAAACCTTGGTCTACGCACTTACAAGTTCTCAAAATATGTAACAACAGTGGTGGAGGACGAATGGTCTAAACAGAATATTGTCACAGAGGACCAGCCCCGCACCAAGGGTTCGAACTCAAGAAACCGACCCTAATGACGCGAGTTTATCAGACTGACTTCCAAAGTCCTTCAATTTTGGTTCAATTCTCGGGTACATTTGTTCTCTATCTTACCCTACAGTAAAACTGTCAGCTAAAGTACTAGTCATGATTCGTTTCATTTAAAGGGGCATATCCTACAACTTGGTGCATCTAGAATCAAGGCAAAATGATGATAAATTAGAAGCTTGTAGAAAAAAGCCGACTGAGATTTTGTTTTAAAATGTACACTAATTATTCTGAGAGAGTATACTGCATAACATTTCAAAGTCTCCAAGTAATAAATGTACATTTATTGTCAGTCTGTATACCATTACTAGAAATGATTTTGCATGTTTTCAGTAAGCGGGTTTTGTGGTAAGCATGTTTACTCAAATTTTTATTGCCGCGAATAGCTAACATCCAACAAATCCCCGATCATTTCTAAAAATCCATAATGAATGTGGTTGTTATAAATGTGTGAAAGTTTGTCTCCCCGAAAATGCCGACGTTCTAAAAAACGCAAAATAATGTAACCACGAAAGTTTCTAGTAATACAGTAATCCAGAAATTGATTTTCATCTCATGTTTTTCTATTCTATATCAGTATACTAGAACATCACACACATCTTAATACATTTCCACATAATCTAAATGATCAATTCCTGTTAAAATCTGCGCATTTATTTTGCTGAGTTTCATGTTCGGTTTTGAATGAGGCCGTTTGTAGATCAGATAAATACAATCCTAGAAATTTCAGTGATAAACAGGAAAATTTATTTAAGTGTTTAAAGATGGTACATCCTGTTATTTGTGATGAAACAATGATAATAACATTTGTACATTGACATTGATTTACAATATACAATATTAAATTTCAATTAGTGTCCTGTTTAACACAAAATCATGTGATTTTAAATAAGTACAGTAACACCTCTCCAGAGCGGCCCTCTCTTGAGCGACAATCCCCCTTTAACAACAGCATGATTTTTCCCCACTGTATGATTACACTATTAACTTAAACTCTCTACAGCAAAAACTTCTAAACAGCGACATAATTTTGCTTTTCCCAAAGGGTGTTGCTATGGAGAGGTCACACTGTATATAAACTATTTGAATTACATTGAGAAAAAATAAGCTTTTGCTATCTATTTCGAAGCTAAAGTTTAATTAATTTTTATTTTACATTTGTAAATACATGCTGGGAGATTATTTACCTCTTTTTCGGGCTGTGTACTTTAGATAGTGACAATTGTTGACTAAATGGGTTGAAAATCACAAAACTTGAAATTTATTTCCAAGCTTTAATCTTACGTTTTACATACATTATATATATGTGTTCGTTAAGAAAACATTGGTTAACAAACTGTAAACTGTAAAACGAGTCACAAGATAGAGTACATTTACATACATACTCATATATCACAAAACATACAGTAGGTCTGAAAATGAGAATTTAGTAAATAGAAAAAAGTATCTAACCAATATAAAGCGATTTCTTACTATATCATTCCACGAAGTTATTAGTTTTTGGCCTACATGTATTTAATGCCAGTTTGATGGTATATATTATAAATCTTAGAAAGACATGTTACTCAGAATAAAATAAAACTAGAGCTGTCACAGAAGTGACTAATACAGCCGCTGCCGCTTTGACGCTAATAATGCAATAGTACACTAACGGTTAAGTTCAAGGGGACATAACTCTGCAATGAGTGAATCGCTGGGCATGAAAATGGTGTCTTGCACATCTACGCTTGATGTTGATAACATATTTCAAGCTTTATTGCAATCGCAAAATAATGTGGAAGTAGTTCGCTCCACAAACTTTTATGTGGACGGACGGACCGACCTACCAACGATCGACCGACCAACCGACAGAGTGACTCCAATATATCCCCTCTCTAACTTCATTTGCGAGGGTATAATAATACCTCTGAAATTAATTTGAAGCATAACTCACATGTCAGTTATAAATATTTCAAATTTTAAAACTCTTGACAGCTCAGATTTCTAAGTCACTTTTAAAATATAACAAGAGCTGTCAGTAAGACAGCATGCTAGATTGTTATCATGCAACTGCCATGGTAACTGCCTGATAACACATGACCTGAGAACATTATGTGTTCTCAGGTCAATAGGATGCTATAGTAGCATGAGAACACTTTTTGGCTCCGCCCACTCGACTATTTAAATTAATGCGCGTATGTTTTTGTGTATTCAATTGTTGTTTTGAATATTTTTCACCAAATTTGTAATTGTTAACAAATGATTTCTTTAATGTGAAATTAAATTTTGTGATCCATGGGAGTTTTTTTTATTATTTCGCCCAATTGTAGTGAACTATTTATCTGCGGATGTTGACTGTTTAAAGTGTGATTTGCCGGGTGACCGTTATCATCACACTAGCGAATTAAACGCTAAATTTTAGGTGAAATGACACTAAATTATGCTCCGAAAACTGAGTTACATGATAAATAGAAACTCGGGTCACTGTCCGGTGAAAACAATGTTATCAGACTCGGCGATATCGTCCAGGGTGACTCGCTAAAGCTCGCCACCCTGGACGATATCACCTCGCCTGATAACATTGTTCTCACCGGACAGTGACCCGAGTTTCTCTATTTCTCACTGACTGATATTAAACAAAAAGTTGTCTAAAAGACAATACCAATGTCTTTCTAGAAAGTATATTGAACAAGGACTATAATTTGGGTTAAATCTGATAAAGATAAAGAGTTATCTAATTTGTGTGTCTGATACATACCTCTGAACACTAGAGTGAAGTTCCAAGTAAATCCCATACATGGTTACTCATATACATGCATAATGGTATCTTCCATGCAACCACATTTTCATAGTCTAAAAAGGGGCCATAATTTGGCTACAATTTAACCAAGAGTTATCTAACATGTCTGTCTGATACTCTTCGACATTCACATGAAGTTTCAAGTCAATCCCATAAGTAGTTACTGAGATATGTGCATAATAATAACTCAAATGCAAATCTTAACCATATATGCAACATCAACGCTGACACTAAGGCGACTGGAATAGTTCTCCATATGTTTCGAATAGTCAAGCTAAGGCAATGTAGAGATTTTATAACTCCAGCATTTACAAATACTGTACAGTCTAGTTAGAATGGGTAAACAATAAAATTACAAAACTTATAACATTTGCACTAACTGTGAATTGCCTGCTCTTTGGCCAGGGAGTACGTTAACTATGTTTAGGCCATCCTAACTAATGGAAGTCTAAGGTATTGTAGCTGACATTATTTCTCCTTCGGCTGATCTTACCAAGAAAATCCTTGTAAATCTAGTGTCAAGAAAAGACATGACAGAATTTTTCAGAAATGACATTTAAAGATGTTTCTGATAGTGTGTGGAGGGGGGGGGGGGGGTAAAACACTCAATGCTGCAGCAATATTCATAAGCAGTAAAATAAGACAATAAAAGCATATGTATGGGCGTGTGTCAAGCATACTTGACTCCGTGGCGCTTTGTTTAGCCCATATATGTTTCATTTAAACTTTTTATTTAGATATTGTCATTAGGCTTTATTCAGTAAAGCTTCCTTTTGTTATATATGATTTGTTAGAACCTTATACTGTGTATAAGGTCTCTGGCTTTACAAAATAAAGCCCTTTCTCAATTCAATTTTGTGTCGTTTTTCATGTAACATACAAGCTTCACCAGTCACCAACACCATGAGGATTATAAAAGCATAAACTAACTCCCAGCAAATTGCTGATGAATTCAGGCACCTAAAATCAGGCCATTAGAATAAAGAAAATAATTAGTATACATAGTTACATTATGTAAAATAAAATGAAACAAGATTAACTGCAGTTTACATGTATATTCTTGTTAGAATGTAATAACACACATAGAAATCACCTTATTTAAAATCAAAACAATACAATAAACATCTATGATAAACATCAAATTAAGAGCTCCGTGAGCTGCGGAGTGCCAAAGCTCGTCTATTCACTGCCTCAGTGAAATCTATCCATCTATGAAGTTTCATGTTGCTATCTCTTATAGTTTCTGAGCTACATTAAAGTTTTGCACAGACGTAGATGACACAGTGATCAGAACAGCTCTACATTTTCGTCTAAAACAGGCCAGCTAAATATAATTCCAAATAAACAAAATGTCATACAAAAATGACAATAATATTAGTAATAATTTACTATACATAACACTATATTAGATAATAGAAAAAACACAAAACCACTAAAAATGTGTTTTAATCCATCACTAATTCATGTTGATCATGAAAAAATTAAAATGTAATTCACCAAACCATGTTAGCAATAGTAACCACTCTCTTGCCTAAAACAGTTAGACACAAACAAGCTCTTTTGTGAATTACTTTATTAGATATCCCATAATGGAAAATTGCATAAAACCATATTATTTTCAATTCTGTTTAAACCTTTAAACCTCCTTTCCCTAACGTTAAAGAAAGTACAATGTGATATCATATTCTACAATAATTTATACTTCATGTTCAATGAATTAGTACTGTACATTTTGTATGTGAATTACGCTACTTTGAACCATGTTAAAAAACATGTCTTTAACCGCCACTAAATTGTCCTAGAATAAGTTAGCGGCGGAATGCTTATCTACAAGATAGAATGTTTTGATAACATAGGATGGAAAAGGAGATGAACAATTAATTGAATTGAGGGGGGTGGGGGGCGGCTGCATATGGTTACTTTGTGATGGCCTCATTGGCAGGGTCAATGCAGTGTACTATATACATGGCAATGGCAAAATTCTCAAATATTTCTCAACAGTTGGTTAAAGTTTTTTTTCAATTAGATAAAGTAAAAATAGCAGCTAGAGACACAATTTTACCTAGATTGCAACAATCCATAATGAATACATTGCGATCACAGTGAACTGATACACATGTACAATTCAAAGCACTTATACAATGAGCAACAATAATCAAATTGATACATATACAGTACAACCTCTCCAGAGCGACCCTCTCTTGAGAAACAACCTCCCTTCAACAACAGCATGATTTTCCCCCACTGCACGATTTAAACTTTTTTTAACCTCTCTAGAGCAACATCTTCTCAACAACATCAACATAATTTTGCTACTCCTGAAGGGTGTTGCTTTGGAGAGTTTGCACTGTACATTAGTATTCACAGCAGTGCTTTAAAATAAATGTGTTTATTGAATTGGACGTTCACACAGTATTTGGTTCACAACATTCACATAATATGCATCAAGATATTGGAATTATTTAAAAGTTATCAGAAATGGATATGCCCGTGAGTTGTGGAAAATAACAAAGAAGTTCGGATTCTGGACGTTGTCAGTAGAAGAATCACAAGTTCTGTCAGGTGCTTTTGGACTTAAAGGTGGATACCTAATTCCTTGGGAACCAAACGCATAATCACCAGTCAGTACGTGTGCAAAGTAAATGTACTTTTGGCCAATCACATCTTGACTACAATATCCCTTAACAGTTGTTGAAGCGTTCACAGCAAATTATACACCAACACCATGCGAGGCTCCTACAGGAAGCTTACATTGTGTAATATAGACTTGAACAGCAACATGGCACGGGAACTAGTTTAACAATTACATGGCGGACTTAGAAAAACATAGTACTTTGGTTGGCTATGAAAAGCTGAACTATTGTTCAGTTTCTAAAAATGCTACAGAGATAGGACAATACTGTATGCATGTTTTATATCTATGAGGGTACAGGAACAGTTGTATTTTAATAGCAGAAAATTCTTACAATTTTATTGTCATAAATTACAAAGATATATCTATTATATAAAGAGTAAATATCATTCAAATATGAAGAAAATGATAAATTCTGAGTGAAAGATAAAATAAATAATGCAATACCTGTATTTTAATTTCGATCAAATTCAAATTTGTTTATCTTATCAACGGCTTCTCTAATAGTACCATGCAGTAGGAATTTTTCCACGTTTTCCCCGCCCAATGCATTCATTTGTTTTTTCTTGCCCATGTATTGGGTGTACAATGTAGCATTTTGTATCTGCTCAATCTAACATGAAGAACAAGAATAGTATAAGTATCAGTTTTTTTGTTTATATTTTGTGTCATGTAGTTCATACAAACTAGTATATTAACCAGTATAAATCATATAGAATAGTATAATCGTCAGCTCTTGGTTTATGTTCTGTGTCATGCAGTTATATTAATCAGTATGAATTATTGTCAGTAATTCAGTTGATCTACTCAGCTCTTGGTTTATGTTCTGTGTCATGCAGTTATATTAACCAGTCTGAATCATTGTCAGTTGATCTACTCAGTACTGCACTATTTCCTACAAGTTTAATTCTGTTAAAAAGTAATTTGTCAACTACTATGATGTGTTAGTCTGCGGATATGGTCCAAAGACCTTGGAAAAGAATTCTGAAGTTTGAGTCTCACCTTGGTCTCAAATTAACAAGCAACTCTTGATTAAACTCCTCAGCTCAGTTCCTATTTAATTCATTACATTTTCAACATCTACTTAAAGTTTTTGTGCAGAATAAAAAAAATACAGAAAAGAAATAAAACAATTTGCACAAGAGGAAAATAAATCTAAGAAGGAAAAATGCTGATATATTTTGTACCTTTAAAATATTTATGGTATGTAAACCAGTTTCAGCCACAAACTGTTTAGCAATTTCTATATAGGTTGGATCTGTAAGCTTTAAAACGACAGCTTTAAACACGTCAGCTGATGACACTGGAGTCCATCCTCTAGGCAATGTCACTTCCAATAAATAAACATGATGTAAATAGTTCACTAAAGAATTTTAAAGGGGTTCAACTCCATATATAAGAAAGCCACACAATGTTACTTTTTAAGGGATGAAGAACACCATAATTACAACCATCTCAGTAAACTAGAACTCCGCGAGTCGGATGTGTCTCCTGACGCTGGATAGTTTACATGACATTTGAGCAAAAATGTTGCAAAGTGCACTTAACCTTGCTTTAATGTAGAATATTGTGTGCCTGTTAACATTGTCTGTAAGAAATGCTCTAATAAAATCTATCAAAGCGGAATAATTAAAAAAATCACACAACTTAGAGTTACGGTTCTTGCGCACTGCACTAAATACTGTCATTGATTATTTAGAACAAAATAACTTTCAAATAATGGCAACCTGTCAATATAGGCCATATTATATATTTCCCACAGGTGGCCTGACTGTTCACAAGTTTGACTGTATGGATAAATACAAAGTACATCTATGAAACCAATTAGCATACATACAGGACACTTCATTGCTGAGGTCACTCAAGAACATAATGTAACATTTTATACATTACCAGCTGGGGAAGTTTAATCCCTATAATGACTATTTCCTGCTACAAACTCTTCAAGTATACAGTACATGTATGCTGATTAACATCTAATCATCATATATTATATCTAATATATTTCTGCTACTTGATTTGAATATGCTAGTCTTGGAGACAGAAAATGAGGTCATTTTGGCAGTTAAAAATATACATAGTGCCAACTCCAGAATCTACCAATTTAATAAGAAATTATTAGAGTGTGAAATTTTGCGACCCTAGAAATAAAGATTTATTCTGAAGATGAAATGCAACAGAAGTCTCCATCCATCAAAATGATTGCTTTACCAGTTTCATCTGTATGCATTGCAGCATCAGACTCAATCTTGTCCACACATCTGCGTGCTTAATTCACAGCCGTGTTCGCTTTCCTCCCAAAACCAATAATAAGCACTCGACCATTTGATATTTCAACATTTACTCCCAAAGTTCGTTTTAATGAAAGTAGCTCTTCACACTGAGGAAGGAAAATTAGTAGTTGTCATTTTTTATTTTTCAACAAAATAAGCACATGCTTAATCATACTACATGTAAATATAATATAGTCATACACGAGATTACAGTAACCTGTGAATAAAGGTCAACTTATAGCACACATTACTATGACAATCCAAATAAACCTCTAATTAAAGGTCATTGTTGTTTTTGTTTATCCTTTGCTCATATGTTTTATTGTACAGAAAGACATTGTTACAGTGAGTTCAGAGGGACTGGAATAATTCGTTCTTTAATTACATCAATATTTCCCGATGTCCATAACAACGAAACAAGAAAAGCATGACTGGCCAAAAATACTTTATAATATAACCGTATTTTTAAATGCATTGTCTTAATCATTTGGAGATTAAATATTAAATCAATATACTATTTATTGAGCAATATTTGAGGTTTCAAATCTAGGCCTTTCACGATCTTATTGATGAATACTTTTGTGTTACATATACACTTGACATTTATCATAGTTGTATCAAATAAAGATATTACAAGTAGTTTTTTTCTTTACTTAATAATACATTCTTTTATTTGTAGTGGATTGAGTATGTAAATGAGTGACACTCCTAGAATTTTAAATGTATAACAAATTAACAATATGTGTGTTTAACACACTCAGATCAACAAACGTGACTTATAAACAATAGCGTCCATCGATTTATTCATTTCCTTCAGAAAAATACATAAACTCTTTTGTAATTAGTGAGCATTCTGCTCTTCAGAAATATTTGATAAACTCATATACACTGTATATATAAAACTTGTTTATTATGCTCTCCGAAGGGTGAAACATATAGTCACCGCTTTGTCCGTACTTCATTGGGTTAGGGTAAGTACAAGTTGACGTTATGGGGTTCCAGTACGAACAAACCGCCGTTGTGGGGAACATTTGTGATTATTGGGTGCAAAAGATCAAAAGAAGATCAAAGGCGGCACCCTACAACGTCACATAAGTGAGTACATCCTTCCCTCTGTCCGTCGCTCTTTTTGTCTGGAGCGTAACTCCAAAAGTGTCAGATAGATCTCATTGGGGAGAAGTGCATTGCACAAAAACTGTGACTCTGGACATCTTTTTGGAGTTATTGCCCTATGTTTCAAACTTAATTTTCATCCGGAGCATAACTCTAGGCTATGAAAGCTATGAACTTGAAACTTCAAAGTTATAGATAGATTTCACTGGGGAGAAGTGCAGAACACGAGAAACGTTACTCTGCACTTCTTAATTTTGAAGTTTTTACCCTTTGTTATTTTTTTAAAATTTAATTTTTGTCAAGAGCATAACTCTTCGACTATAAGAGTTGTCTATCTATCTATCTATCTATCTATCTATCGAACAATGATGTATATTGAAAACAGTTGAATTAGGCGTAGCTTATACTCCGTTCATCATGAAGGTGCTCTTTTGCGCATGCGCTCCGTCTTCAAAAAGTTTTGCGTTTTTGTAACCGGGTCGGTAATTCTTTGAATGTCTTTTTTTAGGTCCGATTTATTGTGATACTTTTCGTTTCTCTAGTCTTTTCTGTACTTTACGTTCTTGTGGTCATTTCGTTATTTGTACCAGTCAGTCCGTGTTTTGGGTGACCAGTCAGAGTCGTGAAAAAGCCCGCTCTGGAAAATTTAGTCGCCTTCAGTATTTTGTTGAAGTCAGATGTGTTTTTGTGACTAGATTTCAGTAGTCATGCACTAATAGTCACATGACTGAGAGATGAGTGAGGAGATTTAGTTGTACCTTATGACTTTGTGTTCTGTTCCACAAACTGGACACTGTCTATGTTAAACTGACGATCACCCTGAATTGATATTATATGTATAAAATTACCTTGAATACATATGAAGTGTACAGAGACGAGTGTATTGTTGTATTTTCTTAACTTCGAAGATTCCTGACCTGTGTAATAAGGCACAGGAACCCACGACCGTGGTTTGGCCTACCACAATAACATAAACCAGAAGGCTACATTGGCGCCCAACGTTTGTTATCTTCCAAGGACCAATTTCTTCAAGAACGTTATCATCAGGAGACGACATCCCATCATCATTATATGACATTTATTTTCTACTTTGTGATATGTGTGTGACAGTTGACAGTGATAATTGTATACACAGTTCTAGTGGTTCATTCCAGTGGTTTCATCAGATTTGTGAGTATGAATGTATTGTATGATATTGTAACTATGAGAGTGTCCCTGTTTACACAGTAATTTATTTTCTTAATGCATGAATTTTGTGTCGGTATATTGACTTAATTCATTTATTAACTTAGTAGCCTCCATTTTCAATCGCAGCTATTACAAAATTTTGATATTCATAGCAATATATAAGTTGCGAGTTGTCCGCTTTATATATTTTGAATTGATTCGTGATATTTATCATATAGGGTATTAAATTTTAATTGCGTCCATTGATATTATAAGGGTCCTTTATTTAATCTATTGTGTGAGTTGCATCCTTGTTTATTTGGAACTGATTTGACAGTTGGGTTTACGCTTGAGATCATTGTCTGAACCTTTTTGTTTACATTTTTTACTTGATTTTCATGGTTATATGGATTGAATCTTGTTTGTTTACATTGGAACTGACCGTGACCTTGAGTTTGACAATATTTGACAGTGTAGGCATGAATGCTTTAATTTGAGCATTTGTAGGGTAGTTTAATATATTATAATTTATACATGCATGTAGCATAGAATATTTTGTGTACAGTACAGCGAATACAGTCAGAACACGCATAGTGACATATTGGAATTATACTGTTAATATTTAAATTTATATTCAACAGATTGACAAAATTATTTGATGTTATAATACTATATCGGGAATTTTGTTAATTAAGATATATTTAGCGCATTTTCGTGAGATACAACAGATAAAGAAGGTTGTTCGAGCCATTTTGATGTACCAATGAGGAGAGGTAACATTTATTATATTATTGTTCAAGGTCCATGCATTTAATTTAATTGACATTTAATTGTCAACATTTGAATTTATTATTTGCCATTTATGAAATTTAGGTGAAACCAGTACTACATAATATTACTAGACTGTTGGTTGAGATCTTAGAAATGATCTTGTGTCATTGATGATTGAATATTTTATGATCATATAAATGTGAGTTGATTGTTGGCTGATATGTGAACAATAATTTTATATAATACTTATAGTTTATTTGATTAGATTGTGGTCATCCAATTACCACGTAAATCATTAATTGTTTGAAAATAATTTTAATAGTGATAATGTGATGATATTGGTTTGTTATACATAAATATAATTAATCCTTGTGTTTACATGATATTAGTAAATGTTTTCATAAATTATAAGGATAAGCTGATAGTTGTCCAAAAGGGCTGTCCCGATATTGCTGCGTACCGGTACAGTGCTGAACAATATGCGTATCGTATCGGAAGGTATCGTATCGGCCGTATCGCGGTTTTTTATTTTATATTAAAAAAAACTCTTAGAATGTTGAACAACTGAACTAAATTTGCGAATTTACTCTCGTGTCATCGTCGACAATGCTTACTCAACTAATATCCGGGATTCCACACTCTATTTATGGACATTAGCAGTGTGAGGTAAAGCTAGACAACGAATTCGATTCGAATACTAGTACTAGTATTTAGATTTTATCAAGTAGAAATTGACTTATAATTTGTATTACGCCACCATGTAATTTTACATAAAATATGGCAGCATTTTGGTTTGCCGATTATTGAAACAAGTACGTAGTTGTCAGTAAGAAGTGTCAACGCGATGTCAAGTAAAGTGGTGGGACTAGCAACCTTAGAACAAATATGTCTCACCATCATATGATTAATTATTCATTATTAATTTAGTATTGTTAATCAATTTGGCAATCATAACCCTTATTTTTTAAACAATTTTATGTGGCTAGGTTCTATTCTTGATATAAGGTCATTTATGGGACAGAGATTAAAACTTGCTTCTGTTATAATATTTCTCATAATTATTTAATTTCCACAAAATCAACTAACATAAATGTGAATCAAATTGATGACTTTAAGTACAAGACAATTTTAGTTTTACATCTTTTTAACAGTTAAGTAGGACTTTCTACCACCAAACAAGTATGCAGAGTTCCCAAAAAACATTAATATTACAACGTCTTTGATCATTACTTTGAAATATTTTTATATCGTATCGTTGATATCGCATATCGCTAGTACCGTATCGCAATACGTATCGTATCAGCTGAGATCTGTATCGGGACAGCCCTATTGTCCAAACAGATCCCTTATAAATTGTCCTTTTCCGTTATACATAGTTACTTGGATTGTACCAGTGAATTATATAGTCAAACACAGTAAAATTGTGTTTATAAAAAAAAAAAAAATATTTATTTGTGTTTGTATAAATTGTGTTGCTTATTACAAAGGTTTACATATATGTGTAATTGGTGTTAATGTGAACATCAGTTAGTGATTTGTCCATGAATTACTTGTATTACCATTGTAATGGTTTAGTACATTTTAATTGATTTAGTTTAGTATTAAATTATAGTTGAATTATTGAATTTTATTTATATTATGTAAGTGTTTCATACAATTATATTGAGTGGTCAGTCAGTGACAGGATAGTCCTATGATATTGAATATTTTGATATTTGAGTTTTATTATTGATTGTTTAGTGCAATACTAAATGTGGATGATAAGAATGAATTAAGTGATATGGCATGTGGAGATAAAGAGGAGGAGAAGGAAATTAAACATTGTTTGGAAGCAACATCTGATGAAACTAAATTAATAAAGATTCTAAGACACTTTAATATAGAACCTAAGATTGAATCGGAACATATGATGTTGAAATTAAAGAAGATTTTTCAAAAGGAAGAGGAAACAAGTGATGAGGGATGTGGAGGTACAAAGCCTAAAGTAAAACAGACTAAAAGTGATGCAGACTTAATGGAGAGGAGGAGAGAAAGAGATGAATCATATGAAAGAAGGAATGAAGAAGAATTAAGGGAAAGAAGGAGAGAATTGGAGGAATTATATGAAAGGAGGATACAAGATGACATTTTTGAGAGGAGGAGGCAGAGTACTGCTGACAACTTAAGAGAAGAGAGGATTATGGAGAGAATAAATAAATTGGAAACCAGTAGAGGAGATACATTGAGCAGGAATAGTTACGGTTATCCAAAGATATCAATATTTTATTGAGAAAAGGGTAAAGGAGAGGTGACTTGGCCAAGCTTCAAGTTTGAAGTGGAGTCTCTGTTAGCAGAAAAGATTTTTACAAAGGAACAAATCCTACTTGGTATGAGGAGAGCACTTAAGGGAGTGGCTAGTGACAAGGTCAGACGATTAGGACCTAATGGAAGTATAGAGGAAGTTATGGGAGAATTGGAGAGTTCATATGGAAGCATGGAGTCAGAACTAAGTGTCATGAAGAAGTTCTATAACTGCTGTCAGAACCAAGAGGAATCGGTAGAACAGTATGCTTCGAGATTGGAGGAACTGTTTTGTCAAGCTATTACATTAGGAGCAGTTAGAAGAAGTGACACTGAGGTATTGATTAGAAAACTACATGGAGGATTGAAGCCGGAATTAAGACAGAATTCAAGAATGCTGGTAGAAGGAGAGTTGGATTACAAGGGATTCAAGACAGAACTTAGAAATTTAGAAGTTGAATTAACAGAAGACAAGACCATAACAAGGCCAGGCATGGAAAGTAAACCAGTAAACATTATGACGAAAAGTGAGGCGAGTGAATTGAAAGAAATGAAGGATCTTTAAATGAAAATGAACGAAAGAATGTCAAACTTAGAAAGGGAGCAAAGCAAAGGTAATTATAGACCGCAAAGACCTTTAGGAAGCACTACATTTACACCAACATGCTACTACTGTAACGAAAAAGGGCATACTAAGAGGAATTGTCATCAATTCAATTCATCGATAGTTTGTTTCAGATGCCATGAAAAAGGACATAAACAAAGGGATTGCCCAAAAGAGTAAGTGCTCCTGTTACAGGGTCAAATGTGAGCACCAATATTGTTGATGGCCCTAAATTAATTGGCAATACTAATGAGGCCAAAATTGTTATAAATGGTATTCATACTACTGCATTGTTAGATACATGATCATTTGTTTCTGTTATGTCTGAGTCTTTTTATAATACGCATTTATCAAGTTTACTTCTCAGTTCATTAGATGAGATTTTGTCTGTTAAAATTGAGTGTGCTGATGGACAAGCGTTGCCTTACCTTGGCTGTCTACAAACAGAACTGTTTATATCTGAAGGTTTACCAGATCGTAATCCAAAAACATGTGTTTTTTTGGTAACACCAGACACTCAATATTCTCAGAATACACCTATTATTTTGGGTACCAATATTTTGCAGGAATTTTTATTAAGCTGTAAGGAGATGAATGGTTGTAAATTTTTACAAAATTCAAATCTATATACTTGTTGGTATTTAACCTTTAGAACTTTATATATCAGGGAAAAAGAACTTAAAAGGAATAATGATAGAATTGGTATAATTAGAAGTGCAGTGCCTGAAAAAGTAGTATTGAAACCAAATTCTGTGTGAAACAGATAAAAGGAGTTATTGAAGTACTAGTTGATCATCCTTCAACTACGGCTATTATCCAAGAATGTGATTACAGTAATATCCCTTCACATATTGAAATTGCACCCACTGTAATTCACCATAGGCATGGTAGTAAATTTACAGATGTTTCTGTGACAATGTCCAATTTATCAACTGATACAGTTATAATATCTCCCAGAACTGTTATAGGAGAAATGCAGCCTGTCAAAATTTCTTGTGACCTTTTAGATGACAACAATGATCCAGTAAAGCATGATATTTTGGATAAGTTAAACATAGATGACGATGGCATTTTAGACGAACAACAGAAGGATCAGCTTATTGATTTACTGAGACAACATGAACATTTATTTTCTGTTGATGATACTGACATAGGAACATGCAACCTTATGAAACACCGTATAGACTTGTCCCATGATATACCTTTCAAACAACGTCATAGACGGATACCACCTCACATGTTAGAAGAAGTTCGGCAACATATCCAAGAATTACTGGCCAGTGGTGTTATTAGACAGTCAAAATCACCATGGACTTCAAATGTGGTTTTGGTCAGAAAGAAGAATGGAAAGTTAAGGCTATGTGTAGATTATAGGATGTTGAACAGTCGTACCGTGAAAGACTCATTTGCATTGCCAAGGATGGAAGAGGTATTTGACTGTTTGCATGGTGCTAGATATTTTACAACGCTGGATATGAAAATCGGGATATCATCAAGTGGAATTGGAAGAGAACCACAAGGAGAGAACAGCGTTTACAGTTGGCTCAATTGGCTTCTTCGAATACAACAAAATGCCTTTTGGACTTACCAACGCACCAGCCACTTACCAACGATTAATGCAGGAATGTTTAGGAGACCTTAATATGAAAATTTGCGTGATCTATTTGGATGATATTATAATCTTTAGTAAAACATTTGAAGAACATCTTGAACAAATCCAGTTAGTACTTTCCCGCTTAGCAACGTGTAATTTGAAAAAAGCTCCTGAAAAAATGTAAATTCTTCCAACAGAAAGTCGGTTTTCTTGGTCACATAGTTAGTGGTGAGGGCATCGAGACAGATCCATCCAAGATTGAGAGAGTACAGAATTGGCCAACTCCTATGAATTCAGATGAACTTCGATCCTTTCTTGCATTTGCCGGTTACTATCGAAACTTTGTAAAAGACTTCAGTAAGATTATCAGGCCACTTTCGGAACTTCTACCTCCCACTAGTACAAAGAAGAGCAAGAAAAATAACAGCAAACCTTGGAAATGGACCGACATTCTTGCTTACCCGGATTTTAACTCACCTTTTATATTACATACAGATGCATCGACTAAAGCTCTAGGTGCAGTTCTCTATCAACAACAAGAAGGAAAGAAACGCGTCATAGCATATGCCCGTAGAGCATTATCCAAGGCGGAGAGGAATTACAGTGCCTTTAAGCTAGAGTTTTTAGCACTAAAGTGGGCGGTAACAGAAGTTTTCTGAATACCTTGCAGCCCAGCACTTTTCAGTACTTACTGACAATAACCCGCTGACATATGTTCTGAGTACTGCGAAGCTAGATGCCACTGGTCAGAGGTGGGCGTCGGCTTTAAGAGAATATTCCTTTGACATCACCTACAGGGCAGGTGTTAACAACGCAGATGCTGACGGCATGAGTCGCTACCCTCATGAACGTTTAAACAATGAAATGGTCAAAGCAATATGTGCAGACTCAGGAGATTTATGCTTGATCGAAAATATACCATCTGCCAGTTTGAATTTAGTGGAAGCAATTGAAGAATCTGGTCAAACACTTGCACAAAAGGAATTTAGAGAGATAAGAAGAGCCCAAAGGAGTGACCCTGTAGTAGAATTGTGGAGAAGGGCTGTGATTGACCAGGCAATTCCGAAGAAGACTCTAACCAAAGACAACCTTACAATGAGAAAACAGTTCAAGAACTTGAGGATGAAACGGGGAATGTTGTATAGAGTGGTCCAAGATGATGATGAGTTGGTGGAACAGTTGGTTATCCCTGAATGCTACCGTCAAGAGGTACTGATGGGCCTTCACGATCATGTAGGACATCCAGGTGTGGAAAGGACCATTAGACTGATACGAGAGAGGTTCTACTGGCCCGGAATGTCCAGCGATGTAGAAAATCACGTGAAGCGTTGTGACAGATGTATAAGAAGGAAAGACAAGAGTGGTCAAAGAGCTCCGTTAGTAAGTGTACAGACATCATATCCTCTGGAATTAGTCTGCATGGACTTTTTGACCTTAGAGCCTTCTAAAGGGGTTGGTAATGTATTGATCATTACTGACCACTTTACGAAGTACGCTGTCGCCATACCCACTAAGAACCAGACGGCCAAGACTACAGCGGAAGCTCTGTACGACCACTTCATTACAGTATATGGAATACCTACTAGGCTACATTCGGATCAAGGGGCAAATTTTGAAAGCCAACTTATTAAAGAACTCTGTCAGCTGATGAATATTGAAAAGAGTCGAACTACGCCGTATCATCCATAGAGTAATGCTGGCCCTGAGCGGTTTAACAGAACCATTCTAGAAATGTTAGGAACATTGGAGAACCATCAAAAGAATAATTGGAAATCCTATATTGGCTCGTTGGTGTATGCTTATAACTGCATACCCCATGAGACAAATCGCGTATCACCATTTGAGCTGATGTACGGACGTAAACCTAAACTACCAATTGACAATGTTTTTGAGAACAGCAGAAGTAATGATAATCCAGTAAGAACTACAGATGAATACATCATGGAATTAAAGACAAGAATGCAAACCACCAGAGACCTTGCTCAGAAGAATGCAAAGAAAACACAAGCAAAGCATAAGAAATACTACGATAAGCGAGCCAGAAGTGCTAATTTCAACATAGGTGATAAGGTTTTGGTGAAGAGAACTAGCTTTGATGGCAAACATAAGATAGAAGACAGATATGAATAGGAAATTTATACTATTACTGAACATCCAAACCCAGATATTCCAGTGTTTAAAGTGAGATGTGGAGATCGCACGAGAGTGTTACATCGTAATCTGCTGTTTTTTGGTAGAATCTACTGAGAAGGAGGAGAGTGAAGATGAAGAGGTTACTTGTATCACTCAGAGGGAGAATAGCGAAACAGTGAACAGTGTAGAAGAAGAGATGGATGCATCCGACGATGTAAGTGACGTCACAAGGGAAATTACAGATTCTGATAGTGAGAATGGATATGGTTATGTAAGCACTACATTTCATGTTGGGGACGCCCAATATTCTAATACCTCAAATCAGGATAGTCTAAGTGAAGATAGCATAGTAAGGTCTGAAAGTGCTGTTGAAGTAAATCTTCAGGGTGAAAGACTTAATGATAATGTAGATATAGGTGAGTATAATCCTACTGACTTGAATAGCTTTACTAATGTTAATACTGTTTTGCAGGCATCTGACGTGGAAGATGAAACTGATGATACAACGAACGAGATACAACAGGATATGGTAGAAACTGTAGTAACTGGGGATATTGGAGAAGATGAAGACCATGATCGAGTTGAAGAAGATTCTGAGACAGAAGAACCAGAGAATGATAGTATTGAGGAAGATTCTGAGACAGAAGAACCAGAGAACGATAGTAATGAAGATAATTTTGAGACAGAAGATCCAGAGAGTGAGCGATTACAAGAAGCTGCTGAGACAGAAGAACTGGACACTGTTGAAGTAAATCCTGAGATGGAAGAAACAGAGATCACAAGGGTTGATGAGAATGCTGCTACCGCAGATGAACTTAGAGAAGAAACTGTGAGAGTATCACCCCCTGTACCATTACCTAGAAGATCTGTTAGAGACAGACGGCCACCTCATATATTTGGGGATTACTATATGAGTATGATGGTTGCTAGACCTGTTGATACTAAGATTGCAGCTATGAATACTATTGTTGAATCTGGAGTGTTAAATAATATTGATTCTGAGACTGCTCATAAGATTTTGGCTGCTATTTTTAAACCTTAGATTTTATTGATTGTTTAGTACTGTAAAAGTTTGTGTTTGTTATTCATGAGTTATGTATGATGAATGTGAGAGACACACATTTGTTTTTTTAGAGGAATTGAATTATTACACTGTGGTTTATGCAATAAAACTATGGAAATGTTATAATTCAGTATGGTGTTTGTACTTTTTAATATTGTTGTATGTGACCATGTCACAGTTTATTTTATTGAAGACATATAAGTTATACATGAATTACCCTCAGGAAGCACTGTACTTGTAGATACTAGTAGGTAGCTATGTATAGTAATATTTACTGTAGAATGTAGTATTTTTGTTAGTTGTAAGTTTGACTACTATCGACATGGATTTTTTTGGACTGTGGAAATGACGAGACGTCATTTTAGGAGGAGGGGGAGTGTGTAACCGGGTTGGTAATTCTTTGAATGTCTTTTTTTTAGGTCCGATTTATTGTGATACTTTTCGTTTCTCTAGTCTTTCTGTACTTTACGTTCTTGTGGTCATTTCGTTATTTGTACCAGTCAGATGTGTTTTTGTGACTAGATTTCAGTAGTCATGCACTAATAGTCACATGACTGAGAGATGAGTGAGGAGATTTAGTTGTACCTTTTGACTTTGTGTTCTGTTCCACAAACTGGACACTGTCTATGTTAAACTGACGATCACCCTGAATTGATATTATATGTACAAAATTACCTTGAATACATATGAAGTGTACAGAGACGAGTGTATTGTTGTATTTTCTTAACTTCGAAGATTCCTGACCTGTGTAATAAGGCACAGGAACCCACGACCGTGGTTTGGCCTACCACAATAACATAAACCAGAAGGCTACATTTTCTTTGTAGTAGGAGAAGAATTTTAACAACTCTTAAAGTGTTTCAATATGTAAATATATGTTTTAATTAACGGTTTATTTATATATTTTTCTAAAAATGAAAACAATATAAATTACTCAAACAACCATCACATCAATAAAATCGTATATCTAACATCGTGCTAGTTTTTTTTATTAATAGATAAGTACACTATCTATATAAACATGTATATACAAAATATACAATAAGTCACGTTGCACATGGATATTCTACCACTACAAAACAGAGATAAACTCTTCAAATGATTATGATTTAACAGTGAATGGTGCGACGTGATTTTATTCACTGTACCACCATGTCCGCGAATACGTATTTCGTTCAGTGCCCATATCGGAAAATAAATGATTTTAGAATGCGAATTTTTTGTTTCCTGCCCCAGTGCAATATCTCGCTTTCTTCACATTTACATGATGTTCTTTTGCGTAGAAATTTGATGTTGCATTCTACAGTACAGTCGATGTACACGGAAGCTGCTGTATGCAGGTGACATAACACTGTGACTGCTATGATTACCATAAATCCGTAGCTGGATGGCTTCATGGTTAAACTGAAAACCAGAAAAATACGCATGTATATTAATTTCAAGGAAAACTAGAGTTTTAATATTAATGTCTTATAAATTATCAAAGGATCGACGCATAAGATGATTAATTGAAATAGCTATTTTTGTTTAGCATATTTTACCTTTTTTTTTTAAACCTTATTAACAACAAGAAAATGGTGAGAATTGTGCTTTTCACTTGTAGCTGCAGATTTTGCTGGAATAAAATGAAATTGACATCAGAGACAGTGCTCCGAATCCGAATTTGTGGCAATTGACCGCCACCATGGTGATATCTCGCAAAGACAAATACTTAATTTATCAAATCATAATTCATATACAAAATGCAGTGGAGTTGATGTATTTCACAGCCACATTTTAAATAAAATTATTGACAATCAATTGAAATAAATCCTCAATGTACTATATGTTTGTTTGCACCAAAATTACAATCTAAAAAGCAATTATTTGCCACAATCACGAGTCAACAGCAGTTTAGTCAATAAATCACACATTGTCTTATCGAGATAGAGTCTAAAGTGTTATCCGTGAATGTAAAAATCTAACTTGATAATTTGCCGCGATTTTGACTTTTTCACTGTAATCTGTTCTATTTCAGAGGACTAAACTAGTTAGGTCACTGTTCAGAAAGACAAAATTGGGTTGAGTGTTCTTACTTCGCGGAATCCAAATCTTTCTTACTACATGTAGTAATTCAGCAGGAAATCTATGCACGGACAGTTTTCTATCATTTTGTTTCCAACAAAGTCAGAAGTAGCAGGTACGCGTTTCATATCTCTTAAAGAAGAACAATCAAGCGCGGATACATTATGTTTTTTTAAAGCCATATCAACAAGAACAAACTTATTACATTTTGTACTTACCTTATTATTGCTGTCGGATAGTTCCTTTTCTACCAAACTATTAACAGAGTCCTGTAGTCTGTCCCTCTTTTACAGTTTATATAGCGTTGTGATGACGTTACGCAGCTATGTAAAGAAAGGCAATTAGCGCTCCGTTGACGAACGGGTGACTTCAAACATTAGTCTAGCTGACATTATAGAAGCATTTGATAAAACATGCTCGTGTGTATATTATTTCAATCACATCGATAGCAGAGTTGATGAAATGTGGTAGGTATAATAATGTCAAATGAGATAGGTGCATTCGTCAAGTCTTTTATAACTGTAAAAATTTAAAATATGTTTTTGTGTACATCAAGACAATTTACCTCAATAGATAGCAGCGTCCACCACAGTGTTCTTTTAAATAGATTGGGATTGTATATCCATTAAATCAGCCTCCGATTAAAAGAAGTATCGGTTTAAGGTTGAAAACGCCATTTTACACTGAGAATTTTAAATTGTGATGACTCTTAGTCTACGGTCTGTTCCACTCGTATGAAAACTAATGGGATGATAATATCTGGTAGGTTAGTGTTGCCTCAGCATGTGGTAGAATAGAACAATTTATGACTATTTGGGTTGCTTTTAGGTCGTTGTCGCTCAGTCGAGAAAGTATTGGTAATGTATAACTACCATTTCCGTGCATGTTCGTGTTAGAATCTCCTCGGTTGTTTAAGGATACATGATTGGATCACGGACATTTTCAAATCTAACCCATTTAGAGACACTTTAGTCAAGCCATACTAATATAACTTATTACGGTACTTGATGACAGTGTAAAATCAGTTTTAAAAATAAATTTCAGTTATTTGTTGCTCTAATTAATATAAACCCATATTGCATGTAAGTTGCGAAATTTCGAATAGTGTGTTTAGTTCATTTTTCCACGAAAATGTTCATTATATGTCTTGGCTTGTTTATTGATATGCATTGGAGGGAACAGTGTCTCAAATTTTGAAATACCCCCGTTCTCGAGATATTTGATTTTTAAGGTATTTTAGCCATTCAAAAGCGCCGAAATTTACGTAATACTCCACAGATCAATAACAAAATCAAATATAAAAAATCTGAGACACGATTCCCTGCCTCTAACCTTATACTACAAAATATCGAAACCCGCTTTGAAATCCATCACCAAATAATGCGGCAATCTTTATTCGGAAATAACATGTTCAGCGATACTTCAACATCCAGATTCACTAATCTTAGTACTTGGCTGCATGAATGTACTAACAAACTCTTCTAGACATTATTTGATTACGAAATCATCGACGATAACTTCCCAATCACGTTCCAAGCATTAATCAGGCGGTCTGTCCACAACAGCTGACCTTGCGTCAAGTGAAAACTAGGAATTTTTGTTTGAAGGTAAATTATTTTTTATTCAAAATCAGCCCACTGTAATTATTGTTAATGCAATCTTATCTGTTATATCGTGTATTCATATCATTGCATACATCTCCATAACTTTTTCTGTACTTATTGTACAAGTATGACCGCTACATTTATGTTTTTCATTATCACTTATAAGATGTGTGTAAACTGTTGTATATGTTATAGTTGTACGTAGATAATATAGTAAAAGTTCATGTCTTCAGCACAGATGTAAAGCTGGAAAGACACAAAATGACCCCAGCTATTGGTGCAACATTACACATCAGGGAAAACAACTTTGACATTTCATCATTTCATCGAATTAACACGTACAGCAAAGAATAGAAACAACATTAGTATGCATTAATTGCCTCAATGATACACTACACCGGAATTCTTAAGGGTGAAAAACTTTTAAGTTAGTGCTATCCCCACTTTCTTATCCAATCAGTGACAAGGATATATTTACTTATTGACCTTCTTATCTTAATAGAATATAAAACCGACGTTCTAACTTCTTAGTTTCGAAGAACAACTTAGTACGCAATAAGACGGGTAGAATGCATACTAGTTTGGGTGTTCTTTGTAATAAGAAAGCTATAGTAGCTACCGCTCCTCTTAGCTGTCTAATTTACTAAGAGCACCCAAATGTGTATTCTAACATTTACCTAATGTACTGTGTTACTTGATTGTAATTAAAATCAATCCTGTATCATTGTACTGACACAGACAGGGGCTAGAACTATTAGATAATTGTATTTAGTACAGCCTGAAATGTCAATAAATGAGAAAATTTGGGACCCGACCCAAACTTATAACAGTAGGTAGGTAGGTAGTTAATGTAGGTAGATAGGCATTTTTGCTTTTTTGACATTATATGCTTTTAGGTGCTGAAAATGAAGCTGTAATAAAGAACGAAACAATCTGTTAAAGTCGTTAAAACTTATTTTAGGGAGGGGTGGGGCTGTGGCTTTTTAATGAGTATGTCGTGTAACCAAGAACTTTTATATCATGGCCTTTGTATTTTAGGCCGCATTATTTATTCAGTTTAGCGACCCGATATTTTTCGCAGATTATGTAACTATGTTTGTGGATTTGATATAGTCATAATGTTTTCCTTAAAACATCGTTAATTGCCCGTGTAAGTTACACTATATGAGCAAAGACACGGTATCGCCGATCTTAAAGATTCACTCACTACAAATTTAATGTAATGTTATAAAACTGATGATGCGAACGAAGCGATGAAATAAATACCTGGAGCAAATTTTTCAACATTATTTTAGCTAAGACTCTATATTTTATCGTAACTTGGTTAAGATGGACCGTTTCATAAGTTGCCGTGAGAGAAAATCCGCGAGACAGTCTATGATCATTTGACTCATTACTCGTACTTGGTCTTGAATATCCAAAATCGAAAGTAAGCTTACAATAAATACGACTGCTAGTTAATTAATACAAGTGTAGGGTCTAATACAAAATGTATTATACTAAAATGGATAAAAATGCCATAAGAAACAGAAGTTTTCATTGAATATTTGAACATGCTTATTTTCCATTGCCTTTGTGATAAGAGGGGAATGTCAATTCGAGTGTCAAGGAATCATCCATGCTGACTGGTCAAAGTCCAACGTCACCCCCTTGTATAAAAAGGGGACAAAGGTAACCTACCCAACTATAGACCTATATATCTAACATGTATCCTATGTAAGTTATTGGAACATGTTATAACCTCGACCATAAACCAGACTGAAATGATTCAATGCAGAGCAAGGGCACTGGGTTTTTTGATAAATAAAAACGCGATTATTCTCCTTACAGCAGTGTCTCCAACATGACCAGTCAAATGGGATGGCGTTCCTTAGACAAGAGGGCCATGATGGCCCTATAACTGCTCACCAGGAGAAAAGGTCATTTAGAGATTAACATAGTTGAAGTTTTCTATACGAGTCCAAGTAAGATCAAGTGACCCATCTGGGCCGTTTTTTATCCCTTGGCCATTATATGAACAGATTTAAAGGAGGCCTATTAGACAAATCTAGATACCAAATATCTTAGCTCTAGGCCTTGTGGTTTCGGAGAAGAAGATTTTTTAAAATTTTCCTATATAAAATAGAATAAACCCCAGGGCAGAGCTAATTTTGACCCCGGGGCCATAATTTGAACAAACTTGGTAGAGGTCCACTAGACAATGCCACATACAAAATATCTAAGCTCTAGGCCTTGCAGTTTCGGAGAAGATTTTTTAATTTTTCCTATATAAAGCTATATAAATCAAGTGACCCCCGGGGCGGGGCCAATTTTGACCCTAGGGCAATAATTTGAACAAACTTGGTAGAGGTCCACTAGACAATGCTACATACCAAATATCTTAGCTCTAGGACTTGTGGTTTCGGAGAAGAAGATTTTTTAAATTTTCCTATATAAAATAGAATAAACCCCAGGGCAGGGCCAATTTTGACCCTAGGGCAATAATTTGAACAAACTTGGTAGAAGTCCACTAGATAATGCTACATACCAAATATCTTAGCTCTAGGCCTTGTGGTTTCGGAGAAGAAGATTTTTTTAAATTTTCCTATATAAAATAGAATAAACCCCAGGGCAGGGCTAATTTTGACCCCGGGGCCATAATTTGAACAAACTTGGTAGAGGTCCACTAGACAATGCCACATACAAAATATCTAAGCTCTAGGCCTTGCAGTTTCGGAGAAGATTTTTTAATTTTTCCTATATAAAGCTATATAAATCAAGTGACCCCCGGGGCGGGGCCAATTTTGACCCTAGGGCAATAACTTGAACAAACTTGGTAGAGGTCCACTAGACAATGCTACATACTAAATATCTTAGCTCTAGGCCTTGTGGTTTCGGAGAAGAAGATTTTTTAAATTTTCCTATATAAAATAGAATAAACCCCAGGGCAGGGCCAATTTTGACCCTAGGGCAATAATTTGAACTAACTTGGTAGAAGTCCACTAGATAATGCTACATACCAAATATCTTAGCTCTAGGCCTTGTGGTTTCGGAGTAGAAGATTTTTTAAATTTTCCTATAAAAAATAGAATAAACCCCAGGGCAGGGCCAATTTTGACCCTAGGGCAATAATTTGAACAAACTTGGTAGAAGTCCACTAGATAATGCTACATACCAAATATCTTAGCTCCAGGCCTTGTGGTTTCGGAGAATAATTTTTTTTTAATTTTCCTATATAAGTCTATATAAATCAAGTGACCCCCGGGGCGGGGCCAATTTTGACCCTAGGGCAATAATTTGAACAAACTTGGTAGAGGTCCACTAGACAATGCTACATGCCAAATATCTTAGCTCTAGGTCTTGTGGTTTCGGAGAAGAAGATTTTTTAAATTTTCCTATATAAAATAGAATAAACCCCAGGGCAGGGCCAATTTTGACCCTAGGGCAATAATTTGAACAAACTTGGTAGAGGTGCACTAGATAATGCTACATACCAATATCTTAGCTCTAGGCCTTGTGGTTTCGAAAAGAAGATTTTTTAATTTTTCCTATATAAGTCTATATAAATCAAGTGACCCCCGGGGCGGGGCCAATTTTGATCCTAGGGCAATAATTTGAACAAACGTGGTAGAGGTCCACTAGACTATGCTACACACCAAATATCAAAGCTCTAGGAATTGTAGTTTTTGACAAGAAGATTTTTTAAATTTCCTATATAAGTCTATGTAAAATCAAGTTACCCCCGGGGCGGAGCCAATTTTGACCCCAGGGGAATAATTTGAACAAACAATGCTACATACCAAATATCTCAGCTCTAGGCCCTGTGGTTTCGGACAAGAAGATCTTTTAAGTTTTTTCTATTTGTTGTCATAGCAACCAGAGTTTTTAATGAAATTTAATTTTTTGAACAACTTTAAAAGGGGACCACCCAAGGATCATTCCAGCAAAGTTTGGTTGCAATCGGCCTAGCGGTGTAGGAGGAGATGTTGTTTTAAGTAAACATGGACGCCACGTAACGACGCACGATGGACGCAGGGCGATCACAAAAGCTCACCATGAGCACATTCGTGCTCTGGTGAGCTAAAAACAGAATAGCAGATGCTCAACTACTCATGCTTTACAAAATAGTGAATGGTCTGTTGCAGTGCCAATACCTAATTATGTCAAGCCACCATCTCGTCTAACTAGACAAAAGCATCCCCAGTCTTTCACCCAGATCCTCACTCCCTGTAATTATTTCAAGTAGTCCATTTTTCTCATCCACCTTAATCTTACGGATTCATCTCCCAGCTGAACTTGTATTGGTCAACAGCCCGGTTGAATCAATCAAGGTGTGACCAAAACAAACCAAACAACTCAAACATGGTAACCTGTTTTTAACCCCTTTTATCTGTATATTCTTCATTATATAACACTGTCAACTTTAAATCATGTCTTGCAAATACATTTGTGTTTACCTTTTCTCTCCAATCCATTTACGCTTTTAATTCCTTGCACAGACGCACACCTGCACATACTACAAGAAAGTGGAGTGTTGCAGTATATATAGATAGATAGTGCCGATGTTGGTGAGTTGAAATAATGTACTCTCCGTTAGAAAAGCAAGCGAATACGAAATGGTTCATATACACACAACGTATATTAAAATGGAGTTTACAATGCACATATTGCGAGAGTGAAATATTAGTTGAAAGTTATCATTAATATGGAAAGTGTCATGCAAACTTTAAGTACTGGTACAGTTGTAAGGTAGTATTATACGCACAATGTGTGTATCGAGTGGAGACCAGGGTATGTTAACAAAATCAGAGCTGAACTCAACATATTTATTGAAACGATAGACCAGACAAACGCAAATAAAGACCAATTGTCTATAAATACCGTATTTTCTCCATCTTCTAATATTTCTCCCTTGTTAGTCACATGTACTTTTACATATACAACAACATTTTGTTTAACCTTAGGAAAGTACATGCTATCACCAAATATGGCAGTGGTATCTAAATCAGAATTCAGACTGTCAACGTAAACATTCGTGATTTTCTTAGTAGTTCGTTGTAGTGTTAATTTTTGATAGAACGTCCTACGTCGGTACACTCTTTGACACTAAGTTTTTGTCTTCAATTGTTCTATGTATGGATTTTGGGTTGAGGGTTCTAAGGAAAGGTAGTATTTTGGGGAAGGTTGGATGTTTTCTTGACTGTTTATTTTCGACGAATCCTTTTCTCATCTACATTTTATATCGCTTTTTGGAAACGGAATGATATTTCAGCTTTCCATAGCCGACACTTCCTCGGCGCGCATGAATTTTGATGCGGACCAAAGTACTACGTTTATCAACATCCGCCATTCAGTTGTTACCCATGACTTAAAAAAGTAAATGACAAATGCAAGCATATTCCGTATTTCATTGCAAGTAGGTTTGCCAGTAAACACTGTCTTAGCGGCCACCTCCGAATAAAGTCTACCTTGTGAATCGAGGTAATTGTTTTAAAACCGTCATATATTACTTAGAACAAATGACGTCAGAATAAGGGTCATCTGTCAATAAAGGTCATAGTTTGTCTTTCCCAATGGTGTCCTTTGTTCACGGTTGGTTACGTATACAAAATTAACAGAACATTTTATTTGCGTATACATTAACAAGAGACAAAATAAATTCTGATAAAGGTCACATTCATGCTCACCTTAAGATGGTATCTCTTCAAATGTTTCACAGTACATGTACAATACGTGATATTAGTGAAAACAAAGAATCCATCACATCACCATCAGATATGAGTTTAAAAGTTCACTTACATTTTATTACATCGTAGTTCAGTTGCAATTTACATGGCAATAAGTTTAATCTATATAAGTCATGATATGTAACAAACATAAAACGAGGCATGCATTCATGCATGGAAAAAAAATATTACTAATTGTGATAGTTCATGTCTAAAATGATGCGGGAAAGAATCGGAACAAATGACTTGTTTTACGGGATTTAAGACAGAGCAATTATGTTTTATACTATGGAATTTACACATTATTCACAACCTGAGTTTTTGTTGATCAGGCGAATTTTGAACATTTTAAGACATCGTGCAAGAGACAAAGACTAAAAAATACATAAAACATCAAAAAGGCACACATCTTGTACAAATGGTATTTTGTTACAATGTATGAAAAAGCAAAAGCATTTTGGCGTCGCGTCATGTTACATAAATGTGTACGAACATAGCGCGTCACGTCATTACATTTTTTACAATTATATGGGTTGTAATCATTCAGCATTGGCAATCATATTACGTATATTTGTTTTTAAAAAACCCGTAAATATATGTACGTATATTCACGAAGTACGTCATCGGTTGGTTAAACAAAGACACGGTAATACTATGTATGTCGAATATATTTTTCTCATTAGAAGTGTGGAAAAACATTATATGTTATGTGTCATCATCTTCCATATGTTGCCATTAACTCTTTCTAGACTAAATAAAAGGAAACATGATCTCATTGCGCTAAATACTAATAGTTGATGTAATATTTGAATCTTACAATCAACTTATTGCGTAGTGCAAATGTAAAACAACAACAGCATTGTAAGAATAAAACAGATTATACACGGTTTCTTGTAGATATCGAACGCCGGCACGGACTTTGTTGTCGTCAAAGTCCATTTTAACAGTATAAACACACTTAATGAAAGTCAATGTACATGTATATGCGCAGCATGTTAAGAAATTAAATCGCGATGTATATTTAAAGAAATGATATATTTTCATTTCAAATACATGTAGATCATAAAGTAATGTACCCGGGAGGACGGGCTGTAACATAAAGTAACTGTTTTCATATGTCCTTCAGAGGGAGTGAACCATTGTAATCTATACTGGAACAAAATAACGGCCCTGGATTGACGAACACAGTGTTAACGCACAAAATAGATGGACTGCATGCAAAGATCGACTTAAAGGGGACGGGCTTTTGCTCCCGTTTCCAAGAATCATATTATGTCATCTCCCTGAATTAAGATTGAAGCTAAAGTTAACTTAAAGGCACCAAGTTTGAGACTTAATTCCAGGGTGACAAACTCGAGGCTATCTTACTTTCGTCATGTAGTAGTAAGGTCTAAATGTGTGTTTCTGGTTGAATTAAACAAGTGAGAAAGATGATGTACCTTTACTCTGGTTGGATAACCAAAAACAAACAAAAACATGTTCGTGCCTAATGGGATAGCATCGATGTTTTTGGCCAACTCGACGAGGTTGTTAACTGTCGATGTCCACGTAAAATTAACAGATTACAAAAAAATATCAAGGGGATAAATGGGCTGACATTTACATCTTCCAGTCGGTTCAGAGAGAATGATTTACTATCCTTTTCAGAAAATCACATAAGTTGTACCTATATGTATTGTTTAGAGTGCCTGTTTGAGGGGTTTTCGTGAACAAGAAAGCTAATAGGAGCGGTACTAAATATAGCAATAATCCTTTCCTTGGCAAACTTTGAACACGAATTGAATCTAAAATATAAAGACACAATTAATAATTTGCTACTAAGAAGAAAAAAACCCAGATTAAAGCAGTTCAAGTCAATTCAGTATAAGTTCATTACACTGATGGTCCTAACAGTAGCAGAAAGGGCATAGAAGTATATATAGGGACTCAATTAAACCAGACCTAGGTTACTTATATAGGCATGCCGGGGGGGATATCAGCATAGAAAGTCTAATGGTGAATTTGATATCTCCAGTCAGTATGAAAAATCTTAACATTATGTTAAACGCAAATGGAAAAGAACGTGATCAGAGAGAGAGACATAAAATTATACATATTTTGACTTGACTTGTTGTGAATATAAAATAATATAAAATAAAAAGTACCGCAACCAATTGGCTGATTGTGATCAAACGTTAGTAATTTAAATAGGGAATATTGGTAAAAAAAGGACTAACTAATTTGGTTCTATTACATTGATATGATAGAAATGTATGGACGTATTTTATCATCTAACAAATGTAACCTTACAAAACATTAATATCTTGGTTCATATATTATGCAAGATCAATTAAATGTGTCAAACAAATACTAAATTGGATCCTTATAGTTTCAAAGATTTCCGGAAGTGAAAAAGGTATAGATACAGTTGAACACGATGACTAAGACCACCAATTTGAAAGGAATAAAAGACATATCGCCATTAATTGGGTCTTAATTCCTAGCTTTGTTTAGTTCATTATATTAAAACCCAGTCAATTAACGCCAGTGAATAATGCAACTTAGCAATTTTGCAATGTATACACGTACACTATAGTGAGCGACGAATATACAGTAAGGCCTCTCTTAGCAACCATCTTAGTATGTCAACATGGGAGAAGAAGTGGTATAGGGGTAGAGCATCGGATTTCTAAGCCGGGGAATTTTCAGGTTCTAATCCCCCCGTCCGAGTTTCGGAATTTGACCGGAACCTTCACAATCCCTTCTTTCGGCACGAGTACTGGCCAGAACCCAGGAAGCAGTCAATATGCTTAATATAAGTTGTAAGAACTTGCTCTACAATCGATGTAAAATAAATAAATTTAACTACCGTGTGGAATCATTAATTTTCATTGGGGATTTAATAGTGGATTTCGTGTAGTAACTAGTCCCAAAGATGGAGTTCACGGGTTTAACTTCCCCTTTCTTGTGCTCTGGCCCAGTAATTAACAACATGGGCCTTGCGCCAAATAGTCAAGGGAAGTACAACAGCCTCTATCTCCAGTTTATGGGTAGAAGTGGATCTCAGGCCCCCAGGGCTACCTAAGGGCTTGATATTGATTTTTGTCAAGTTTACTTAGTAGAGTTTGGGAAGCTGCGGCATCAACTTCTAATTTATGCTGTGGCTGGTCCCCAAATAATATACCAGAGGTATAGATAACATCTATGTCTCTGAATATACCAACAGTGTATTTCTTTTGATATTTTGAATCCGAACTTTAGCCCATTCCAAAATCATATCTAACTCTGTCTGTGCCTTCGTGGCCATAGTTTTAAGATTCAAGACTTAAGTATCCATGAGCCTGAATCCGATCTGCAAACTGACTAAGAGACAGGTTTGATTTTGAGTTGGATACAGGAAGATTATTTATTAGTAAATTAGATAAGAGAAAGAATCGTTCCTTGAGGGCACTTTCTTGGTCCGAGAGGACATTATTCATCGTACGAGTAGTTTATTTGGATTTTTTGCCCTTGTAGGAAAGACCCGAGGTACTGGAAACAAGCTCCCGTTATACCATATCTTTTTTAGTTTGTAAAGAACACCAAAGTACCTTGTTAAAGCTCTAGATGTCACAGTTTTGATTGAATCTTCACCAAACCTGATTATTGAGCGAACTTTCACTATTTTTAACAATTTACAAGTCTTTAGATATAGCCTTTTTTTTAAATGTGTTTAAAAATTTAACAGTACATGTTTAGGCTATTTTAAGTGAAAGTTTGTATGCTTGTATATTTGTTGAACAATGTTAAGTAGAAAAATTATTTGATCAAAGAAAGTAATTTCTATATTGTATACAAGTTTAACATATACGTATATTATCAGTATAGTTTCTAATTTGAAATACAGTGCAACCTCTCCAAAGCAACACCCTTAGAGAGTAGCCAATTTAAAATATGTTGTTGTTGAGAGGTTGTTGCTCTAGAGAGATTAAGTTAATAGATAAATCATGCAGTGAGAAAAATCTTACTATTGTTGTAAAAATGGGAGGTTGTTGCTCTAGAGAGATTAAGTTAATAGAGAGAAAATCTTACTATTGTTGTTGAGAGGTTGTTGCTCTAGAGAGATTAAGTTAATAGATAAATCATGCAGTGAGAAAAATCTTACTATTGTTGTTGGGAGGTTGTTGCCCTAGAGAGATTAAGTTAATAAATAAATCATGCAGTGAGAAAAATCTTACTATTGTTGTTGGGAGGTTGTTGCTCTAGAGAGATTAAGTTAATAGATAAATCATGCAGTGAGAAAAATCTTACTATTGTTGTTGGGAGGTTGTTGCTCTAGAGAGATTTAGTTAATAGAGAGAAAATCTTACTATTGTTGTTGGGAGGTTGTTGCTCTAGAGAGATTAAGTTAATAGAGAGAAAATCTTACTATTGTTGTTGGGAGGTTGTTGCCCTAGAGAGATTTAGTTTATAGATAAATCATGCAGTGAGAAAAATCTTACTATTGTTGTTGGGAGGTTGTTGCCCTAGAGAGATTTAGTTAATAGATAAATCATGCAGTGAGAAAAATCTTACTATTGTTGTTGGGAGGTTGTTGCCCTAGAGAGATTAAGTTAATAGATAAATCATGCAGTGAGAAAAATCTTACTATTGTTGTTGGGAGGTTGTTGCCCTAGAGAGATTTAGTTAATAGATAAATCATGCAGTGAGAAAAATCTTACTATTGTTGTTGGGAGGTTGTTGCCCTAGAGAGATTTAGTTAATAGATAAATCATGCAGTGAGAAAAATCTTACTATTGTTGTTGGGAGGTTGTTGCCCTAGAGAGATTTAGTTAATAGATAAATCATGCAGTAAGAAAAATCTTACTATTGTTGTTGGGAGGTTGTTGCCCTAGAGAGATTTAGTTAATAGATAAATCATGCAGTGAGAAAAATCTTACTATTGTTGTTGGGAGGTTGTTGCCCTAGAGAGATTTAGTTAATAGATAAATCATGCAGTGAGAAAAATCTTACTATTGTTGTTGGGAGGTTGTTGCTCTAGAGAGATTTAGTTAATAGATAAATCATGCAGTGAGAAAAATCTTACTATTGTTGTTGGGAGGTTGTTGCCCTAGAGAGATTTAGTTAATAGATAAATCATGCAGTGAGAAAAATCTTACTATTGTTGTTGGGAGGTTGTTGCTCTAGAGAGGGCCGCTCTGGAGAGCCGCTCTGGAGAGGTTTAAATGTAGTAATTTAATAAATAGCTTTGTTCTGTTACTTATATAGCTATGTTGTTTCATTTTTTATTTTTACAATATATCTATTAGATTCTTAGAGAACTATTATTATTAAAATAGGAATATAATGCTACAGTACAACCTCTGTAGAGCAACACCCCGTGGGAGCTGCAAATATTGGCCATTGTTTAGAGGTTGTTGCTCTACAGAGGTTAAATTTATAGTAAATATCTGCAGCTTAGGGAAATGTTTAAGGTGTAGTTATAGAGGCTATTGCTCTACTACAGAGGGCCGCTTTGGTGAGGTTGTACTGTATTTTAACTTAATAGCTTATTTTCTAAACATCAAATTTTCCTTTTTTGTGTATACAGACTTGCAGATTGATGTCAAAGGATAATTGGGAGTAGAGAAAAGTGCACTGTCAGCCTGATATTCATATAACTTGGATGATTTATAAGGAGTAGACATTTTTACCCATTTGGATACCATAGTAAATACCTATAAGGTTCTTTCCGATATGTGGTTTGCATTCTCTTTTTAATACAACATATATAAGAGGATGCAAACTCTTGAATAAGTCTGATGTAGGGTATATATAAGCTTCATCATATATGATCAGACACACCTTTTGCAGCCAGCCACATTTGTAAGTACATGTATTTGATAAAAGGCTTTGCATGAGACATACCGGAGATGTACTGGTTTAATTATTATAGAAAAATAACCCCAAATGTTTATTATTTATATATTTGTCAATTTTAAGATATGAGATATGCAGTACTGGTAGTTATAAAAGAATATAAAAGTCAAATTATGACCATGACATCTTGATCCTGTAATAACTTACATACTTTTTATGTTAGGTTGATGAAATTTGGTATGTAGATATATATGTGCATAAATGTATCACCAATAGATTATAAAAATGTAATATTTTTTAATAAAAAAAACACTATTTACTAATATGTTAACATATTCATAAATAGTGGTATATTTTTTTTTAAATCAGTATCTATTTATTATTCATTTATTTATAATCTATTCATGATACAGTTACCTGTGAAATAGATGGCTATCATAATTGAGATAGTTTATGTTAGTACCTAAGTTTGGATATTCTCTGACTAGAGAGTTTCAATTAATTTTAGGATTTCTCCAACCATGCAGTCATTGTCAAGGCCCAACATGTAGCTAGGGGACTTATGTGTTGTTAATTATATAATCCAAGTCCAAACTGTCCTTGCCGATAAATATCATCAAGGACTTGTATATAAGTCCTTGATATCATAAAGTTAATTAATAAAATTGTCAACATTACAGTATAGACTCAGAAATATGAACATAAAGAAGTAAGTATAAACTTAGAAGTATGAACATAAAGACTTAAGTATAGACTCAGAAATATGAACATAAAGAAGTAAGTATAAACTCAGAAATATGAACTTTTAAGACTTAAGTATTAATATAGAAAACAGATTTGCACCCAGACTGAGCAGACGGGTTATACATTTGTCTATCCTTTGAAGGAAGACTTCAGATCATCTGAGCCCCACTGAATAATGGACAGAATCACAGCCACCCATCGCCATGCTAGAAAAGGGATCTCTGGACCAGAGCTTGAAGGGCCCGTGACCTGATCAATAAACTTATTTCAGTGGGTGAGAGTTTGACTTTTGTATCAACAGTCACATGATCCAGGCCAGATTTCCCAGCCCTATCAGCCGCCTCATCCCCCCCCCCAACACCGATGTGAGCTGGGCACCACACTAAAGTAATATTCAGACCATCTTGTTGGATTGGAATCTGATTTAGTATAATAATAGGTCCGGTTTGGATTTACAATGAATATTTTTAATTGACCACAGCGCCGAAAGAGAATCAGAATATATAACTCTGTTTTTTGGTCTATGTTGAATTACTAGTAGCTCATTGGATTTATTAAAGCTATCATTTCTGCTGGATAGATTGACAAATTGTCTGAAAGTCTATCAACAGATGAGAAATTTTGTGAGGGAATAAAAAATGCTGCTGCTACTTTTCCAGATTGGGGACACTTTGATCCATCCGTATAAGTACTAAAATGATTGTAATATAATTTTCTTCTGAATATAGTTTTACCTGAATATTGCTTAAATGAGGGAGTTGATTTTTCAAATTAAGATTAGATAGGGTGAGGTCAACCTGAGGCGAGGATGTAAGCCATGGATGATCAATCTCTGACCTGAAGTCTGCTACAGTGTATGTCTCTGAGGACGAACTGACTTCAACCAAGTTTTGGGTTGAGGTCCAGAATTGGGGGGGGGGGGTATTATTTTAATCATACTCTTGGTGAAGTGTCCAGTCCCAAAGGTAGAGTTCAAAGGGTTATTTCCCCTTGTTTGTGCTCTGGCCCAGTATTTGACGACATGAGCATTGTGCCTGATAGCCAATGGAAGTACATGCACCAGCCTCCGCTTCCTGTTTGTGAGTAGGGGTGGAGCTCAGGGCCCCCATTGCTATCCTAAGGGCTTGATTTCGTATTTTATCTAGCTGAACTAGTAAAGATGAGGCAGCTGCAGTATAAATTTCAGCACCATAATCAATTTTGGATCTAATAAGAGAGATATATAGAAGCAATAAACTTTTTTTATTTGCTCCAAAGTCAGTATGTTTTAGCATTTTCATCATGTAAACTTTTTAATTACATACTCAATATGAGGTTTAAAAGTAAGTTTTTTATCCAAATCATACTTAAGAATTTTGTCATTTTCTCAAATTTAATTTGTGTTACTACCAAGGTGTATATCTAATTCATGCTGCAACTGGTGCCCAAATAGGATACAGACATGTTTTTCTTTTGAAATTTTTAATCCCCAGTTTGAGCCCATTATCAAATCATCTCTAACACTTTTTTAGCCTTTAAGTGGCCAAACTTTATCAATAAATTAAAAAGAAGAGGGGAAAGAATCGTGACTGAGGGGTACCTCTCGAGACACTTTCCTGGTTTTGAGAGGGTACCACTTATAGCCTATTACCCTTACTTGAATTGTTCACCAAAGTGCCATGTTAAATCAAATGCTGCCTGTAGGTCATGAAAAATGGCTTACCTGTTTTTGGCTGCAATGATATCATGTTGTAAACGAGCAAGTTGGTCTAAAGTGCTCCTTCCCTTTCTAAAGCCAGACTGAGAGGGATCTAAGTAATAATTAAATTTAATATAATGATCTAAACAGTTCTTTACCATTGCCTCTAGCAATTTCCCAGAGTGTTTTTAACAGATATAATTCAAGCTTCATTCATGTTTTTAAACATACTGTAGTTAATTTTGTCCTGTGCAGGGGCAGAGCTTTTTCTGTCATGAATGTATCTTTTTAGTTCTTTTAATGAAAATGTATGGTTTACTTAAAGGAGTGTCATTTAGCCCCAGCTTATATAATGCTTCGCGATGCTGTGACTCAAAATGTTTTGATATGCCAAAGTTTCAGGTGATAAGTTTAACTCACTTGATACTTCTTTATAATGCTTTACTAAAATTTGAGCCTTTTCAAAGGGTGTTTTTGCAATATCATCTTTAAATTTTAACAACGGTACAGAGCTGATTCTTTTGCCTGATAATTTCTTTATTTTGTTCCAAAGAGGCTTTAGGAAAAGTTCAGATACATAAGTACTTATACTTAACCATGAGTAGAATTGATTCTGTCAAATGTGACAGGTGATCATTGATGTCATCAGAGTAGACTTGATTTTGATTAAGTGAGCTTTGAAGAATTTTGAATCAGTAGAATTTTTACTATTAACTGAGATTAAGATTTGGAAAATATCTGACCCCAGGGTATCTTAATGAACTCCCCAAGCTGAATATAAGGCAATTTTAGAGGTTCCAAAAGTTAAGTCAATACATGATATGTAGGGCAAGTTCAAATATGGGTCATCTGGATTTATAAACTAGGTCACTATATTGCTCACATGACAATTGTTTTGAGCTTGTGTCATGAGGTCTGTTGTTATCAAAGTTAAAATTCTGTTATTTGACCTGTTGACCTAATAATTAGACCCTAGATGACCCATGTCTGAACTTGTCCCCCAAATCATTAAGACAAACATTCTGGTAACGTTTGGTGAAGATCCAATCATAACCGTGACATCTACATCCCTGACCTAACTCATGGGTCAAGTTCTTCACCAATAAATTGGTGTGAATTAAGCTAAGAAAATATACATATATATTGGCCTGCCATCTAACTCAATCATGAGCTCTTTTCCTCTATATTACTCTGTTCAATATTCAATACTCTTGGTATTTTTAAAACTACCTGTGGCTTTCTGAGGGGGAAAATATACAGTGCGATAAATCAGAAACGGGGGAAGTATGAAATAGAAACCATTCAATCTTTTTTTGTCAATTTCTTGACATAGCCTTTGATTTTGATGATTATTTTGCATTTAAAAGCCATTTTTGGTGATTTATTTTGCAATTGCTGTTTGTGGACTTCTTTGATTTCTTTTCAATGGGAAATATCACTTGATTTGGGGAAAAATATATACAGCATTTTTATGGGGAAATATATGTTTTTGGGGCCCAAGGGGTTTGTCACGAAAAAAAGTAAAAAAAAACCTTTTTTCCATGTAACCCATATATATAAAGAATTATATATATATGGGTTACATGGAAAACAATTTTTTTGGATTTTTTTCGTGACAAACCCCTTTGTTTGGGGCTAGGGGCTGCTAGGGGAAACTATAACTGTAAAATATACAAAAAAATCACTGAATTTCATGTGTGTAATTTGTAATTTGCTTCCATGTTTTATAATCCATGTATATGTGTACCTTTACCAAAAATAAATCAATATCAACAAATCAACTAATTAAGTTTAAACAAGCAAATTTGTTGAATTTCCCCTGTCAAGTATTTTCTAGCATGCCAGCATTAATTACAGGCCTGTGCGAGCTACAAATCCATTCCAAGCAACATATTACAGCAAACTACCTTTCAAATTACTGTAAGAAACAGTAAAATTGAAACATTTTTTTCTAATTAAAAAAGGGGGATAATTCTGTCAAAATGCATGATAGTTATAACAATTATTCACAATTAGCATATTTCCACTCATCACACTCTACTAATATTACTAAGCTGAGCAAAAAGAAAAAAGATATCACTTTAGAAGCAAAACAAAAGAATTGGCAAAACTTATGTAAATCTACTAATCTTAAATAGTCCTAAAAGGCAGATAATTCAGTCAAAATAAAAGATATAGTTATGATTCTTGCTCTCTCTACACTCTACTAAGATTTTGAGTTTCATTCTGTTAAAATTCCCTTTGGCACTCACATTTAGTCATTGTAAGTAACAGCAAAAGTAACATTTTTTTTAATTCAAAAAGGGGTATAATTCTATCAGAATGTTTGGTAGAGTTATGGTTCTTGATCTGAGCGAGTATTTTTCCACAACAATCACACTCTACCAATATATATCATGCCTTTGGCACTTTCTTTTCAAATTATAGTGTAAGGTACAGAGAAAGTAACAATTTTTCCAAGTTGAAAAGGGGGATAATTTAGTCAAAATGGATGATAAGAGTTATGGTTATCAATCAGTACTCTTCCACTCAGAAATCAGTGTGGTTCCCTATTGTACTTTCAAGTTATTGGAAGCAGGTATTGTTAGTATATTCATTAATATATGTGTACATGTACTTGTTGTAATTTAAGTTACAGAGAAAGTGACATTTTTCTAAGTTAAAAAGGGGGATAATTTAGTCAAAATGCATGTAAGAGTTAATATGTTTCTTGATAAGTACACTTTCTTTCAGCACGCTGTACATACATATGTTTTAAGTTCCAAACAAAACCCTTCAAAAGTTTTTAAAGTAATTGCAAGATTCAAAAAGTGTGAAACTGGCCTTCTTCCATTTGGACCGTCTTAGTAGCAGACCGTCGTGGAAATCTGCCGCCTTTACACCTTCGATTATACCAGCGGTACATATATATATGTACCTGATTATACTCATGCTCGGAATTTCCTTTCTATAACTTAATTAGCATATAACTTAAATTTAGTCCCAACTAATTAGCATTATATTCCAAAAATGTGAACATATAGGCTTACATAGCCCTCATACTAATCACAGGGGGACGTAGTGTATCCTGCGATAATAATTTGGTCAATTTATGACGACGAAATTTATGTTTATTTATATATACATTATCCCTCTGTGGTACTAATTCGGCTTTCCGGTTGGCCGATTTTCATGAACGATTTCGGAATTAGGGCCATCCTCTCAGACTGTGCGGGACGGGCAGAGTCAAAGAGTAAAGTCGTATGAACAGTAGCGGATTATGAACAATAGAGGGTCACGCGAATGGTTACAGTAAGATTTCTCCGCTGTCTTTCCATATTATTTGATCAAACTTTACATTCCTATTCCTTGATATTTTTTGTCCTTTTCAACAAAAGATTATCTGAAAACAATGTTTTGATCAACTGTGTCACTTAGAGTATTGTTAAGCGTGTTTACATGAGCAAGATTGCCTAGCTTCGTTCTCATAACAACCTTCGCGCATAAAGATGCACTGCCAAATAATTTCGATGTAAAGGTAAATGATTTCTTTATGATCTAAATGGTCATAGCTTAACATTCAAATCATGAAAAGGAACTACATAATTTCTAATTATCATGTGTGCAAATGGAATGATTATGTTGCAGGTCAATATAAATAATAAAGGATCACAATCAATTTGCATGAGGATTTCTCAAACTAGATAAATTGTGTTCTTAAATGGACTTGTAATATAAATAAATTTGTATTGTTGTGTTATTTTGAGATGTTAAATAAATAATTCTCAGTGCCTTATGACTACCTTTTTCATTAGCAAGTGCTGTAAGCTTGCATCAGTTGCTATATTGACTTTATTCGTAGAGATAATAACTCAATATCTTTCTATTCATTTTTTTCTATGTAACACTACAAATAATGAATTATCATACAAACAAAGCTTTTACAAAGAAAGAAATGTATGATGATGACATTAATTAGTCAGTTTTGACAGGTCTGCATGGTGACCCGGCCCCTGTAAGAGAATATCATATGACCCTCTATTGTTCATATTGACTTGCTATTATACCAATTACTTCCATATCTGAAAGGTATGTAATGGTCGAAGTTTGTAGTTGAAAAGGCAATTTTGGTGTTTTTGTGAAGAAAAATAAATTTGCATTTGATCATTTTAGACCAAGATACTAAATGCGGTAATCGTTGACATTAATTAACACCCTACTGTTCATACGACTGTATCTCGTCGTCACAAACCAGGTAGTTGTATTTAATACAACTACCTACACAAACAGTCTAATTTATTAGTTGGACTAAGCCTAAGGCTTACCATTATCAGGCATCAGGTGTCGTCAGTTTTTCTCTTCAAATATTCTTGAAAGATGGTGACAGTCTTATCCTCTGGTTTTGATCGTTTACTTTATGATTCATCTGGCATTTTGTACAATTAATAATCCAAACATAAAACGTCAACTTGTAGAAAACACTATGAAAACTACGAGCTCAAAGAGCCAAAATAAGTGGGTTACATTAAACTGCAAACATCCATAATAAGTTTTTAACCGTATTTATAAGTACGAAGCAAAAGGAAGAGGGCGGGATCCAAGAAGATCCAAATGAAACTGTGGCACAACTTAAAGAAAAAGTGAATATCATATTCAAAAAACATAACATATCCGTGGAAAATGCAGACATAATGGCGATTCATCGGCTCCCATCAAACAACAACCGCATCAGACCTGTTATAATAAAAACAATGAACAATGAAGCTAAATATTGTATTATGAGGAAAAGAAAGGAAATGAAAAAGGATGACCATAAAATTAGCGATGATGTCACAAGCATGAACTCTGGATTAATTAATAGACTCCTCAAGCACGATGAAATCAAATCCGCTTGGTTTTTCAACGGCTCAGTGTATGGAGAAACGACTAGAAGCGAACGGGTGAAATTTAACATTTTTGACAATGTAAGTGAGACGATCACCACCTATAGAGATTACAAACTTCAGAGAGAAAAATAAACATCTAATATGACATCTGACTTACAGTCTTATCCTTCATAATGTATATGCAATGTCTGAAATACTTTATTATTATATATAGAGAAAAAAGATCCTGTTCTTTCTCTTGAAAAAAATGTTCCTGTTCTTTCTATTGCTGTTTTTCTTCCCCATGATTACCATAAAATGATATAGATGTATAAATTATATTGTTTCGTAACATGTGAGAAACGTTCCTGTTTTTTCTCTGGCTGTTTTTTCTCCCCATGATTACCTTTAGATGATATAGATTTATAAAATATTGTTACATAATATGTGAAAAATGTTCTGTTCTTTCTCTTGAAAAAATATTCCTGTTCTTTCTATTGCTGTTTTTTCTTCCAATGATTACCATAAAATAATATAGAGGTATAAATTATTGTTTCATAACATGTTAAAGATGTTTATATTCTTTCTTTTGTTGTTTTCCCCCTCATGAGTACCATAAAAATATTACATGTATTGCCGTTGTAATGATTGATTGAGCCATTTTCTGCATATGTGCATGTATAATATTCATGCTCACTCCATTCTGTATCAACCTTAACATGCTTTTGCTTTCGAATTCTGAAATGTTAAGGATATACACTATAATGGACTCAAAAACCATACGGTTGTTACTACATTTCTAATTTGCATCATATCACACAAATACAAATAATTTTATGAAATTAAGTCTTACTCCATTCCGTATCAATCTTTGGAGACTTTCGCTTTCGACTTACTCTAAAGAGTGTGCAATTAAATGGACACACCGACTATATGTGAAGGTTTATAGCATGCCAATTATAGACTGAAAGAATATGTTCAGTTTTATGTTAATTCACACAAACAATCTTACAAACAGCCATCCAGACTTACTCTAAAATCCACATCTGCACTCACTGTCTCACACAAACATGGCTCTCATAGACAGAAACAATTACACAAGCATGCATTCATACGTGTAAAAGGATACTAATTTTTCCATTAGTGCTTCTTTTGGTACCAACAAGTATATCTTTATAATAGCATAATCCTGTATAAAAAACATTCAAATATCTCTCTGGGAAGGACATTATTGTCAGATGTAGATACATGTATATAATTGTTCTTTTCTATGTACATAGCATTTGTATTGTAAAATGTTTTGTATATCTCATCAAGACATATGAGATTAGAACCTTGAAATAATGAATACAATTGAAGCGTTGATTGTGAAGTTTTTCTTAAAGCAGATAGTCATTGTAAGAGTTTCGTTGTTAGTGCTAATCTCATTGCTGGTTATTATATTGTAAAGAACAATTAATTTGCTGTCTTTCGTTTAGCTTTGAAACAATGCACACACAGACCAATAAATATTATTTTTCTATTTTAAAAAGAAGTCAATTATTAGCTTTTTGTGAAAATGAAAATAATTATTGATAACAATACTAAAAATTGTATAAAGTTTTTTATACCTTTTACACAATGTAATATCAAGTACATGAAAATTATTCCTTCATGGCCATATTTTAGCCTATGTATTTGTATGTATTTATTATGTTCATAGAACCCACTGTAATTGTGGAAAACCCATACTGGATTTTTCATGTTTGTTCTTCACTCACTTTTTTACATTTTTTCACCACCTCATATGTATTGTCAGTTCCTGTCTTTTCTATACTTAAATGTATACTTTGTACCTAAACAATTTTATTCAACCCACATATATGTAATAGATGAAAACTATAAAAAGTTCTCTTAAACAATGTCTGATCTAAGAATTTACTCATACAATTGTCGGGGCCTTAGAAGTGCCAAGAAAAGGATGGATATCTTAAATTTGTTTAAAGAAAAAAAAGTTGACATTCTTTGTCTGCAAGAAACCCATTTTACTAAAGAAACTGAAAACACAGTGTATTCAGAATGGAATGGAGAATGTTTTTTTAGTCATGGTAAATCTGACGCTAGAGGGGTAGCAATACTCTTCAGACAAAATATGAACATAAAGATAGTAAATAGTAAATTAGATTCAAATGGGAATTATTTGATTCTAGAAATAGTATATAATGACACAAAATTTGTTCTTATCAATGTTTATACCCCTAATATAGCTGCTCCAGATTTTTTTAGTACAATTTTTAAGGAAGTTGATTCTTTGGATACTACAGATATTATTATGTGCGGAGATTTTAACCTTGTACTTGACCCCGATATAGATTATAATAATTACAAATCTAAAAATCATAATGTATATGGTAGAAAAAACCTTCTAGAAGTAATTGAGGACAGAAATTTAGTTGATCCTTTTTGTGAATTCCATGGAAATCTAAAAAGATATACATGGAGAAGAATGAATCCTGTACAACAGGGCAGACTTGACTTCTTTTTAATTTCAAATAGCTTACTCAACTGTGCTAGGAAATGTAATATTGACATCAGTTATAAATCAGATCACTCGAGTATATTCCTTGAAATGTGTCTTTCAACAACATCACATGGTAAAGGCTTTTGGAAATTCAATAATTCATTACTACATGACATTGAATTTATAAAAAGTATTAATACAAAGATTGATGAAATCATTTTACAATATTGCTTACCTGTATATAATATAGATAATGTCTTAAACATGGACAGAACAAATATACAATTTGTTATAAATGATGAATTGTTCATGGAGACTCTATTAATGGAAATTAGGGGGAAAACAATTTCACACTCTAGCTACTTAGTAAAACAAAGAAAAAATAATGAAGAAATACTTTTAAAAGAAATAAGTGACATTGAATCATGTCTATCTGATAATAATGACAGACTTGTCTTCCTAAAAAGTCAATTAGAGGAATTACGACATACTAAACTTAAAGGCTCTTTTGTAAGGTCAAGGGCAAATTGGGTTGAAAAAGGAGAAAAGACCACAAAATATTTTTGCAACTTAGAAAAGAATTTTATTTCTAATAAAACAATATCATTTATAGAAAAAGAAGATGGTACGAAAATCTTTGACCAAAATGAAATTTTACAGGAAACTGGTAATGTTTACAAAGCTCTATATAGTAAAGAATCTTTGATAGATGACTTTGAACTAGAAAATGAACTAGATGGATGTCATGTACAAAAACTGAATTCAGACCAAGCAAATGAACTTGAAGGTTTATTAACTTATAATGAAGAAGCTGAAACACTAAAAAACATGAAAAGTGATAAAAGCCCTGGATGTGATGGTTTTACTTCAGAATCTTTTAAGGTATTTTTGGGGTAAAATAGGACACTTCGTTGTAAATGCTATAAATTTTGCATTTTTATCCAATTCATTTTCAAAAAATATTAAGTTGGGAACGATAACCAGTATCCCTAAAGAGAATAAACCAAAACAAATTGGAGACAAATAACCCTATTAAATGTATTATATAAACTTGCCTCAGGCAGTATAGCAAACAGATTAAAACAAGTACTAAGTGTTTTAGTTTCAAATGACCAGACTGGTTTTGTTAAAGGTCGATATATTGGGGAAAACACTAGATTATTATATGACATAATGCAATATACAGAATTAAATAAAATTCCTGGTTTGCTTGTACTGATAGACTTTGAAAAGGCTTTTGACTCAATATCTTTTAATTTTATAGAAAAAACTCTCAGCTTTTTTAAATTTGGTAATATGTTTAAGAAATGGATCCAACTGTTCTTGAATAATACAGAAGTATGTGTACAACTAAATGGATATCTTTCAAACTTCTTCAAAGTTGAAAGGGGTTGCAGACAAGGGGACCCAATATCACCATATCTTTTCATCCTATGTTCAGAAATTCTAGCTATTAAATTACGACATAATAAAGATATTAAAGGAATACATATTGATGGCAAGGAATATAAGATTTCCCAATTTGCAAATGACACTTCTTTATTATTAGATGGAACTGATATAATCATTAAACTCTGCCCTAAATACCTTACATAGATACTCATTGATATCCGGCCTCAAAATAAACTTTGATAAGACAAAGTTAATCTGGTTAGGCTCCCTAAAATACAGTACTAGGTCAATCAAAACAAGATGGAAACTTTCATGGGGGGATACACAATTCAAATTACTAGGCTTAATTTTTGATGTGGACTTAAATAAGATGTATGACTTAAACTTTAATGCAAAACTACAAAATATAAAAAATAGCATACTGTATTGGAAAAGACGTAACCTAACACCTATAGGTAGAATAACAGTGGTAAAAGCAATGCTACTTCCCATATTAACTCATTTGTTTATAAGCATGCCGACTCCTGGCAGAATATTCATCAAAAATCTTACAGATATGTTTAATGAATTTGTGTGGAAGGGTAAAAATAAAATAAAACATACAATATTTATAAAAGATTATAAGGAAGGTGGCTTAAAAATGATCGATATCCCAAGTTATATATGCAGTCTAAAAATCAAGTGGTTGAAAAATTATGTCCATAATAGCAAAAGTAAATGCTACAATCTTGTTAACTCTATATTTGACATGGATAAACTTTTTAACTGTGGCAAATCATACTGTGACATCATCATTACAAAAATAAAGAACCCGTTTTGGATAGATGTGTTAAAATCCTATATTTGCTTTCTTAATAAATTGTCTGTTAGGGAAACATCACAAATACTTAATATGCCACTTTTCTATAACAAAAACCTACTTATAGATCAACAACATATATATTTACCTTCCTTCTACAAAAAAGGAATAAGATTTATTAAAGATGTAATTGATGATCAAGGAAAGTTTGTTGACATAAAATATCTAGAAGAAGTAACAGAGGAAAAATTGAATTTTCTACTATACTATGGACTCAGAAACGCTGTCAATAAATATATTAAAATGAAAAAAATACCATTAGAGAAAAATAAACAACTCTTAAATCCAAGAATGAATTGTTATATACATCCGATTCTAACTAAGAAGGATGCAAATAAATTTATATATAAAACACTGATTAAAAATGATGAAATACCCACAAGCAAACCCAAGTGTGAATCTTTAAGTAATAACATTATAGACTGGGACTTCATGTATAGTTACGTCTTTAAATATACTAGAGACACATATATACAATGGTTACAAACAAGAATTATACACAGAATTCTAGCTACCAATACGTTACTTTATAAAATGAAAATTAAACCAAATAACCTGTGTACATTTTGCAAAAAGCATGAAGAAACAATATCTCATCTGTTTTGGGACTGCTGCAGAGTAAGACCAATCATACAATTTTTAAATAATGGAATAATACATCTAGATCCCAATTTTAAAATGAATATGATAATTGTTATATTAGGATCTGGAAAAAAAGAGTCTATACCTATCGATATTCTTCTTCTAGAATTTAAAAAATATATTTACTTATGTAAAAGGAGAGAAATCTTACCTAGTACTGAAAGTTTAAAGAACAGTTTAAAACTCGCATGGGAGATATATAAAACATCGGGCATAACAGATATATAATACAACAGATGGACAATTGTAAGACATTTTTGTTTTTAACCCTTGCATTGTTATTAAAGGTACACTCAAATATCATAATTACAAAAATGGTGGTGAAACTATGTTGTTGTTTCTTTTGTTTATTTATATATATTAAATGAGGTTTCTGTATATTGTCTTACATGTATATAAATGTAATATGTGTTAGTTTTATCAGTAGGTAGTTCAAACTATGTTGTAGTCTTTCAAAAGCCTTTGAGCTTGTTTGTAAACATGCAATATGAGCTGAACCAAATAAAATATACATAAACCTCAAAAAAAAAAAAAAAAAGGGCGGGGTCAATTTTACTCCGCCTAAATTAACACGTGGGAGTCCGTGTGATGTAAACACATATTAAGTATAATATTGAATAAGAATATACATGTATATGACGTACGATAAGGATAATTGCATAATTGCACGACTCTGCATGATGCTAAAAGTTTACAGCATCATGCTATAAGTTTTCAGCACCATGGTGAAAGTTTTTAGCATCATGCTGAAAATTTTTAGGATCAATATATATATGCTACTTGTTTTTTATATACATATATAATAAACAAAACATGGCGTACAACGATATGGTATGGTAATTACATATATAATATAAGTAAGCATAATCCTATTGGACAGATGATCCCTAGTTACCTGAAGTTTATATTGTTAATGTAATTTGGACACTTTTCTTGATTCTTTTTATTTTTATAAATTTTACTTATTCTACGATAGTTTGAGCAATTTTTTTTCAGCTGAATACTAGTTATGAATACTACATCAAGAAAATCATGCAATTAATCACCAACTTTATTAAAACATGGTAAATTACTATATTATCAATATAACCACAGCACTTAACCTAGCTAAGATATGATGTTTGGAGTAAAACTTAAGATATGATGTTTGGAGTAAAACCACAGCACTTAACCTAAGATATGATGTTTGGAGTAAACACGTTTGTTGAAAATTTTCATTAAAATATTACACAATTTAGTACATACATATATATCATGAATATTAGTCACCACGTATCTATTTCATCGTTTCGTTTGCATCATTAATTTTATTACATTACATTAACTTTGTAGCGAGTGAATCTTTAAGGTCGGCGATATCATGTCTTTGCTCAAATACTGTAAAATCCACGGGCTGTCAACGTTTTTTTTTATGAAACAATAATAATATTATATATTTCAACCATTATCGTAGTTCAATAACCTGTAGAAATACAGACTATCAAGTCGTTAAACTGAATGTTGTTTTCTGTGTATCAAATATTAGGGCCTTCCTGATCGATTCATTAAAAAAATCCCCGATCCAACAATTGTCGTTCGGTATGAACACAACGTTAAGACCATTTCTCAACAGTCGGTAGGGTTTTTTCCTACATACCGAAGAACTTCCATTAACCATCCGCCTTAGAAAATAGTCTCAATTTTTCAATTCAATGGCACAAATACAAATTCAAATATTACGTGCATTTAAGTCAATATCAGATGGCTATAAAATCGTGAACGAACAACAACAACAAAAAACAGTCTTAAAAAGTATTGAACAACCCTCTACCAATATTTACTATCAGTACGCACATTTCAAGAAATGATGTCGTCATAATTCAGGTGCCAATAGTCTGGTTCCCAGCTTCTATCGTAAACATCTTTGTATACAAAGGGGCTGGTAGTCCAGACTATAATAATAATTGCTGAACTACATTGTACTTTTGATGATCAGAAGGAGGAACATAAATCAAAGTACTGAAAGCACATATGGAACTGAAACATCTTTAACAACTGCATGGCGGGTGTAGGAAAGCATATAGTGCATTGGTCTGTATCAAAATTCATACGCGCAGAGCCAGTGAAGGACTATCGTTCAGTTTCCAAAACTCGATCAACCCAATACCTCACCCTACAAAGGATTTCAACTTTTGACTGCTTTAAAGGGGCATGCCCTGGAACTGAAGCGTCTCGAATATAAATCAAATTGGTATCATTTGAATGCCAAAATCAATTAATGAAAGTCCTGTAAAATATTTACGAAATGTCCCGCTATTTGACTCAAAAATACACATTTCAAGATTTACCAAACCTGCCGATTACGCCTTAGAAAATATAAGACACAGCAGTTCCTGGGCATGCCCCTTTAATTGTAGTTCCAAACAACAGCAGAACCTTTGAATAGAGCTTTGATTTTTAATAATCCAGTTTTGACGGAAATTTATTTTTGGTTTCTTTTCTTCGAACTTTTCGTGTGCTGCATCTTCACGTTTAAATTCTATTCGTCCCCCACATCCAGCTTTTTGGATATGAACGCTATTTTCAGACCACCTCCGATTCTTAGCAACAAATAATTATGAACTGCTCTATTCTTCTGCACTTACAGACAACACTTTTCTATCGGATAGAATAATCCCACAATACGCCATACGAGTGATTTCACCCGGCTGACATTATAAAGTCATCATTAAAGTGTGTAAAGTTATATCTGGCCGTCCTATCACTGGCAGAATAGTTGTTTATATGTGATAAGAATCATACCCAAGTACCTGAATTTAAACAATGAATATTGGAAGCGAACATGAGCAACAATAAAATTAATGGCAATGAAAGGGAGATAACTTGGAAATTGAACACTACTCTGGTAACTTGTAGTAATCATGTTTGTTAAATTACAGGGACAGTTTTTGTAAAACTCTTTTAAGAAAACACTATATACAACATATACATACTAGTTAGTTAGCTTATGGAAACAATGTGACTTTACACTTTTGGGAATTTATATAGCCTTTCTTGTCAGATATATCTTGTACACTTTAATTATGTTTATTCTCCGTAAAATGGCCTTTTCAATGGCATTGCGTCAATATATAAAAAAAAACGATTCTTGTTATTATCTCGCTAATTTGCTTCTCTTCCTCGACAACTGCGTACAAAAATGGAGGCGTGACTCTTACAACGTCACCACAACGCTATATAAGCAACATAAGACACTACAGAAATCAGTTAAAACTTTGCGAGTATTTAGGAACAACAAAAGATCAATAGTTAGGTAAGTTATATGTTTATTATTGGAGATGTATATTTTTTAATACTGTTCTACTATTAATTTACGACTGTTTCAACCTTAATCCCCATAAAAGGAAATACTTTAATTAGAATTGACATTGTATGTTCTTGTCTGATACTTTTGTTTCAACAAAATTATGGAATCGAATGATAAAATTCTTTGTAAAACAGTACGAGTAAGAATATGTGTATATACATGTAATAATGTATCACTAATTTCATAGCTGCTTGTATAAAATTAATATTTTTCTGGTTTTCAGTAGAATCATGAAGCCATCCAGCTACGCCTTAATGGTAATCATAACAGTGACAATGTTATGTCACCTGCATACTGCAGCTTCAGCGTACATCGACTGTACTGTAGAATGCAACATCAAATTTCTACGCAAAAGAACATCTTGTAAATGTGAAGAAAGCGAGAAATTGCACTGGGGCAGGAAACAAAAACTCCGAATTCTAAAGGCATTCATTTTCAGGTATGGCCGCTGAACGAAATACGCATATATTCGTTTCAAAACCAATTCAGTCGATTTTACTGAAATATCGCATTTTGTACATTTGGCGGCAAATGTATATCATTCTCTCCAAACGAACCATGCAACTGAATAAATCAACAGTGATAAGAGGGACAATGTGAGAAACGTGTGTTGCTTTACTGACCGTGATGTTCATGTCGTAAGATGAAGACGGGGTCATAGAAACATCTGAATGTGCATACGTGAAATATTACATAAACAAACTTCGCTTGCATGATTGTCGGCACAAGACGTCGCACGTACATTCACTGTTAAATGAAAATTAGTACATGTATGGTGTTAAATCACACGTGCAGTGTTATTCTTGTGACGACTGTTCAATTCTTTTTGTATTATTTTCATTTGTAAAGAAATAAATCGTCAAATTAATCACATATTGTGTCTTATTAAAACATCTTTTGATTTTTAAATGTCCATCTTCCAAAATGCATGGTTATCCTTTACAAAGGTGGTGTACAATGTTTTTAAAGGGAGCATGCATGCGAAAAAGAACACCTTCGGGATGACCACAGCAGTTCTGATTTTGTCAATAACATAACATCATAGAGCTGATGTATAATTATATCGATGTATTTTTTTATTGAAATATGCATTCAGTAGTCGAATATTTTATATTCTTAGTAATTATATGAATATGTCATGTAAAAAACCACAAACAGCCATGTGAAGAAATCTACTACACCTGCCATGGCTAAGACTGAATCTGTTTTCTATCCTACAAATAAATGGACAGATCGGCACATTAATTCCAGAAACTTTTAATTCTATTTTTGAAAACAAAATGAAGTGCACGGTATGACTGAATTCGTCTCAATAGTACTACAACATGTACTACTGTTTGTAGCTCTAACAAAAAGATGGTATCTAGATTGTACCACTAACGTCTATGTTTCCAATTTTCTAGTGACCTAACAATCTAAAACCCCTGTCACACTGGGCTGCGACCGTAAGCGACACACTTACGAACGGCATTCGCGAGATAGTTTCAAAACTGTCGCGAACGTTCTCAAGTTCTTCGCATGAGTCGCTGGCCCTCGTTTTCTTGTCTCTTGAATTTTCAACATGTTGAAAGAATTCGTGCGACAAACTTTCTCTCAATATATTCTCAAAATCGACGCGTAGGTCGCGAACCCATCTCAAACTGTTCACAATATAGTTTCCGCGAATTTAGACTTGCGAGAAATTTGAGAACCTTTGTGAGTTGATTGCGACCTATGAAACTAAAATGCGACTGATTTCAGACAAGAAAAGCATTCAGATGGTCCGGGTACCGGACAGTCCTAGGACCTCAAGAAGAGAGAAATAATTGCGATATATTTGACAATAAATTGAATATAAACTGTAATATATCTGCGACATTCCGCGCCTAAATTGCGACAGAAGAATTTGTAGAATTGTGTTTGATGAGTAACGCGCGAATGTCTCATTTTATTCGCAATGTCGCATTTATGTCGCAAATTGTTTTCAATTACGTCATTTTGACCCCGTGACACATTAATATATACTGTTTTCGCCAAGGGCTCGCGCTCTTTGTAAACGAGGAACAGCAATTTTCAATATGCCACGCCGATGTAAAAATGGCAAATCTCTCCCTGTCCCAAGATCCCCCCACCAAAGAAACTTAACCAGTATCAGAGTACTAGTATGCCCTGTCGGATCCGGAAGACTCTGATGCTGCTGTCGCCATTTCTCTCTTGGAATTAGGCTTCTTCATCCAACTTCTGATTGCAAAAGCGGCATCACCCACTAAAAAGTAGGGGACATCCGTGTCACTTCCGGATAGAGGTTCACTATGAGATAGATTAGCTTTACCCTTCTCCAGCGCATGGTATAGACCGCACTCACGAAACACTCCAGCATCAGAGTCAGCACCGTAGGCTCCCACATCAACATACATAAACTTGTAGTTGGTGTCTACAAGAGCCAGCATGATAATGGAGAAGAAGCATTTGTAGTTAGTTGTACATAATAATGCCTGATTTCGACAGAGCTGCCATCGATGTTGCCACAGCAGTGATGAAAGTTTTTAGTAGTTCTGCTCTGAGAAAACCTGTGCCGCCACCTCCCATCCCTCTTCTGTAGTGATCGTATGTGGCCTGATACACTACTCGCACAACTATGGTGACGGTTTTATGGGCCACCCGGAACCCATAGAACAGCGATATGTACGAATCCCCGGTGGAAAGCTACTGAGCGTGATGGCAAGCTTCAATCCAGTCGATAGTGGTTTTTCTGAAGTTTCTCTTGAAGGCTATGGCATAAATCTTCCACCATTTCCAACACTGGGTCAATCTTAACAAAGTTCTTGAAGGAAAGGCTTTTCATCAGTTTTTCTGAGGTGTTTCATAAGCTTCTCATACATCTCATTAAAAGTCATTCTCTCACCTATACACTTCTCCGTACCTTGACCTTTTTTCTCCGTTCTTTGGCTTTGGTCGTAGCTTTTTGGACAGGAGACATACTGTAGACTTCAGCATGGCATTGTCGTTTTCAACAAAAAGTTGATCCATCTCAAATGACGTCGTCTAACGGTTAAATAATTGCTGAAATTCGAGTATGTTGCATTTTTATTTTTTATTTCTTAATTGCTTTTCATTCGCGTAACATTCGGTCGACATACTCATTCATGTCGTTGGTATAAAGACGTGAAACCCGAGTGAGTTTTGTCGCTAAAATTCGCAAAATTTGCCGCAAATTTGTGTCTCAAACAGTTCTCCAGGTGTCGCAGTTCAGTGTGACACTACCTTAACGTGAGCATATATACATACAATTATATTAGACAGTTTAGACAGTTTATTTTGAAACAAAACTGGAAGGTCAAAGACCCCACGTGGTCACATATTTACAATAATTTACATGTCAACATGTAAGTACAAAAGAAAAGCATGAAAACAATGTATGTATATACAATCCATAAATGCATACAATAAACGTTAAGTACAAGTGTAATATCAACATTACAAATACATGTATATAATGATATAATAATACACTTTATTGCATGTATTGTAATAATTTTAATCAAATTACATTATCAATTGAGGCACTGATATAACTAAGATCAAAATAAGCTCAAACAATGAGTAATGAATGAAACTTATGAAAATGTAAATTGTTTCTTATTTCAAAATGTAAATGCTTAAGTTAGTTATCTTTTTTTATTTTCCGTATTAAATAGCCCAATCAATTTAATCATACTAGGACTCATACGATAGTATAATGGGATACAGATTACTCTAATATCTGAATATAATTCACATTCTAGGATAAAATGAAATTCATCTTCTAGTAAATGACATAATTATGCTACAGGTTCTTTCATTAATAGGTGTAGATCTTGGATGGTTCCATATGGATTTAATATGTAATCTATGGGAAGACATTCTAAGTTTTGATAGACCAAATCTAAATTTCTTAATGTTTAAAATTTCAAAGTATGGTTGTAACCTAAAAACTGACAAATATATATTGATATACATTACAAAAGACGTAATAGAAGATTACCAAGAGATTTTGTATTGTTGATGCCGCTAAACAACAACATACATAACGGTGCAAAGAGAAAGAGGTAAATTGTTCAAAAGTGATGTACACTTTCTAGATCGAAAACTTCCTCGCATATGACATGAATATAACATGAAGATGGAGGCGAACATACAATACTAAAATATATATTAGTTTTCATTTTACCTGTGAAAAATGTAGCGAACTATAGAAAACGTCTTAATAGTGGAAACAGTAATATTACCATGTGTGGGATGGTATAAGAGAATTTCAAAAGACAAATATGATGATTCTTAGAGAAAACATCAATACACATGGCTATCTAAATCTGATGATTCGTCCTGTGATTGTTCGGAACTTTACAATGTACCACCGCTTACTGCCTGACTAGGTAGTGCTTAATATTACAAAATAATATTAATAATGATTCAGGTTTCATTTTGGAGTAATATGCTAGTAATTTAGGTGCAGAATAGACAACCAACAGCACCGTTTACTTACATAAAAAAACTTTGGAATAAAAAAATAAATTTGGTGTTAGATTGCTATTTAAGGCATTAAGATTCACATTTTTTAAAAATATTGGGCGGACAGATTTCGGAAATATTAAAGGTGGCATAGCACAGTATCAATCTAATTTGATAAAAAATATAGGTCACCATTTATCAAATTAAATTGATTTTTTTCTATTTTTCAACGAGGGCAACAACTCTTTATATTATTTTGTAATATCAACATTTTTGTGCAGCATGAAGCAGTAACATCAGTATTATGGGTCTACTAGTTTGACTTTCGTAATTTGGTTAGCACATTATGATTTTGTTTGCTTTCCCCCGCGTGTCCTGATAAAAATGTTAAATAATTCGTTTTTATAGCATACGTTTTTTCATCCTATTTAAAGGGAGGCTATTCAATAAATTATTTCTTTTGATATGATTATACGAGTTGTCTCTCTTAGCATATTTTTGCTGTTATGCATTGTGTTGATATTTGTTGCCATCCTGAATCGAGGCTTTTCGTAAAGCACATACGATTTGTTTCCCTCCGTCTGATTAAAAATGTTAGCCTAAATCGTTTATTTTTATAACCAATTAACACTATGTACGACGTGTAATTAATCTTAGGCGATTTTATTTAAAGGAAGGCTATTCGATATAGCATAGTATATTTGCTTTTAATGTGATTATACGAGTTGTCTCCCTTAGCATATCTATGTTCTCATACAATACTGTTTAATCTCGTTAGACTAAGTGCGAACTCGTTGAACTCGATATGGTCGTTACATCGAAATTTTCCATCGAACACGAAGTATAACCTCGTTATAAATAAAATGTCGCCTAAGACGAATTTTCGTTTACTAGTTTTTCGTTACGTCATGGTTTCTTTCAAAGTCCCGAGTTCGCTCCTTAATTTTTTTGTTTAAATCGATTTCGTATTTCATTCGTATTACCTGTGTTTTCACACATTCTTATTATTGATCAAAGTTTCATTTCAATCAATGGTTTATTAATGTTTTAAATAATAAGAAAAAGTAATTTTTCTTTGCATATAATACCACAGTACACGCTTGTTAACTTTCTTAACACCATGTGTATTGTTGTTATGCACACAATACAATGCACCTTGACATTCTAACTGTTTTGAACATATTCGTATGAAGTTTTGTGTATCATCACATACTCAAGTACATAATATAAGTGTATGATTTTTTACGACGTATGACTTGTTTATGTGTAGATATCTATTTTATTTATTTGTGCTAATCGCCGTTTTGTCAACAATTTTTAAGTTATAGACGGCGGCCGATTCACCTAACCAGTTTTCCTGGACTGTATTCTTACAAATACTAACTTACCCTTCCACAAGAAACGGACATCTTCTCCACATTAGGATGACAAAAAAACACACCAGGGAATCGAACCGCCGAATTAAAAATCCAGTTCACTTACAACTGGACCATGGTTGCGGCCAATGATATAATAATATTATTACTGAAGAATATTGCATAGTTTGTACACTTATGACGGACGTTCGCCTTTTAAATTGATACCTTTTCTATTTTGTATGCATAAATGCCTTTATCACTTCTAATGTTATGCGATACGGTCTATAGATATATATTTCTATCAATTAATTCTATCAGGCCATTATTGGGAAGGCAAAATGTGACCTAGAATGGCCTTTATTTGAAGGTCGTTTTGTTCTAAATAGAAAGGCCGTTATTCGGTGATGACCACAAACACAGGTTTGACAGTAATCACATTTCATTGTTTATAATAAGCGAACTATTTTGTAAGAGAGACACGAGAGATAAGATACATGAAAAACCCGCCATTTGTAACCCTACTCTATTCGAAGAGTTTTCCTGGTTCTTTTTCGTGTCCGTTATAAATCACCGATACACGCCTTATCCGTGTCCAGTGTTTTCCTACATACTACCTGACTCGTCAGTTAAGATGGGGACATTTTAGTGCGTCCTTCAAGTATGGTGTAAAAGGGCGGATATAATAAATCAGTGTAATTTTATCCACCAGAAGAAGCTGCTTTTATATTATATTTTAATATTATTCCTAAATTCTTAAGGTTGGTATATTATATTGTATGGATATGCATTTAATGTATTATATTTCATTCATGGACATCAGATAAGATCTGTATAGTATGTTCTTATGTTTCGTTTAAATTCTTGTTGGGCTAGATAGTGTGAGAAACAACCACGTTCATTCGTACAAGCTATGGTCGATGAACATTTACAACAGTCTGGTAGAAATTGTTAAAGCGTTTTCATATATTGGTATGATAATTATTTAGCTATAGAGGGCCATGTGTCGAAACTCAATTGAATATTCATACAAATCTTTGAAAGCTGTATTTACAATGAATGCATACTTAGTAAATTTTGAAAACTTAAACATGAGCTTTTTTATACTCTCGAAGTTCATACTTTATGTTATCACATACCCGTGCCGTTTTGGCCGTGTCGTAAAAACGATATGGCACGGCCGTGCACATAATATGTAAATGAGCCGATTCACATGAACTTATTCCTACGCTGTTTTTCAACAAAATTTATAACTTCACAGGAGTAATGTTGAATTGATTTTAACAAATTGAGTGAGTAAAGATTTTAACAAATTGAGTGAGTAAAGACACTGTTTATGTCGTTAGATATGTTCCAAAATTTATTATTTATGATTTTTCAAAAATGGAACTATTTTTGTGCTCCTGATTAAAAAGCCTTATAACGTACGTGTCACTCTTTTGTTGTTTGTAGCAATGTCAAACAGGTTACAGGTATATTGGTTTTCGCCGCATTTTCAACGCAAATTGAATTTGTTTACGGACTTCTTGAAAGATAAATAGCTTCATCAATACAAGATAAATATGAGGGGCATTTGTATGGCGTTGTGGTTGTATTCGGAATATTTCTGTATAAATGGTTAGTCCAACCCACCAAAGTACCCCCCCCCCCCCTTTACTCGGATGCACTTTTCGAGACACCGTATCCGCTCGGAAAATGCATTGCAGAATGCTTCTTTAGATATAGTGCTTAGACACAGGAAAAGTGCGCTGCCGACGGCATGACGGGATTTGAAGCGGCGACCTCTCATGTAGTTCTGTATGTATGTGGTTAGCCAAAATTTACATGGAGCAAGTAAGGACTTAATGGCGGATGTATCGAGGTTTCAATATTATTGTCGCTAAGGTAAGAAAGAACCACGACTGATTTATGGGTAGGTGCGTTGGTCACTTGATACCGCGCACACCGGTATGTGGACAAGCTGTAGCATAGTGCCCCACGACTTCTGAAAGCACGGAATCTCGGTAATAGACTTTCGTTACACTCCTGCCCTCCGACACAGGAACGCCAGCCACAATTCCATGGCAATAAGAAAATTGTGCATACATGATGTGTTTTGTGGCACAAGCACTAAGCACAACTTTGTTATTTTCACCGATAAACACCTTGTTTTTCCTTACCCTCTAGTTCACAAATGTTTCATCGTCAGTCACGATTTCATTCACGCATTTTGCTCATCATTTTTGTATCTATCGCGCAGCTGTGACGTTATTCGCACGCACACCCTCTTTTTGGGCGCCAGTGAGGATGTGGGGTACCCATCGGGCGCACAACTTGCATAGCTTTAAAACATCTGTAAGTATATGAAAAACTGATGACCAAGTAATGCTACATAAATGAGTTATTTCTTCAACTGCATTGCGGGTATCTTGCTCTATTGCTGCATTTATCTCAGGAACATCACTTTCGGATGTTGCTGTTGTGGGACAACCAGACCGGGGCTCCTCTTTGATTTCCATCATCCCGAATTTAAATAACCGAATCCATCTACTAAGTGTGGGATACGATATGGTACTGTCTTCATAAACCATTAATATCAGGCGTGGCAAAGCTAAGCAATGCGGGAACTTTACAATACGCTATTTGTTCTTCTTGGACATTGTACTCCATTTCCGCCATTTTGAATCGCAGTGTACATAACCTTAGTTGGCTCAAGTAAAGATGTTATTCACTGTGTAAGTTTATCCATAGTTTCTCGTGCACATACATGTAGAAGAGAGTCTAACTTTTCTATACATTTATAACACTTGTCCGATAGACTCTGACTAACAGTAAAAAATTAGACTGATTAATATTTTTCAAATGCACCTCGTACGTATAATAAAAGTTTGGTTTAAAATGTCTCTAGTAATGGAACTAAATTAAGAATACAGATAATTATACGCCTTAAAGCGAATCTGAACCATTTCCTAAGGAAAAAAGCATGGGCTGTATCAACGTGACTTGCTATCGATGTTAGGTATTTACGATGTTTGGCATAATCAAAGCGTAGAAAATGCTAAACTTTATTAACAGTTTCTGTTCATGAACATCATCAGTTCATGAACAAATTCTAAACAGAGTTGTTAATTATCATCATTATGAATTAGAATTAGAAGGTCAAGTATATAGACTTTACACAATGTACATCTTTACACCGATTAGCCTCAATTACCAAGCAAAAGCTGCACCCTTTAACGGTTTGCTTGGAAGAAACACTTCCATTACTAATGCTAAAAGCCATGATATGCAATAACAAATTACAAGCTACTGCTCATTTTTTGAAAATCCAAACAAAATCAGTTCATTCAGCGCTTTGATATGCATGCTGTTATATCGTATTCTGAACGTCTGGCCTTATGTCGTTATTTGTAATGTCACTACTCTCAGAAACAATATAGTCTTCCTGCATTACTTTACTGAATGAGACTATACATAAACTTTTCAATATATATACATTGTTGTATTACTTAGATTTGTTGCCTCGACAGTTTATGAATGAAACATGTTTGTAGACGAATACTTAATTATTATACTTGTTAGTTTTACAATTTGATTTCCCAGAACACTATAATACTTACCATTCAAAATCAACAGAATCCTGCAATGTATCTCCATTTTTTGTTAAAACTGCAAAAAGTGGTACTATTTTTCAACGCGGATGTAAGAGGCGTAACGTAATTGGAAGTAGAAAAAAGTAATGTATAACTACAGGAGCTTCGCTACTAATATGGAGTCTTCTCCCACCGTTATGTCTGGAAAGTCGTCAGATTTGCCTTGTTGTTGGTAATGTCTACCAAAATACTACCCTTTGCCAATTCAGAACTGGGAGTTGTATCGCGCAAATCCTCTCCGATGAAATTCATTAAAAAGAGGTTGACAATTGACTATTAAATTTAAAAGAATATGTTGAACTTTAATCACGTTCCTTGTTGTTAGTTAGGCGGAAGTAATGTAAAATCAAGGCCTTCAAACAATCCGATGTGTAACCCAGCATGATTTAGTCACTCAACGAAGAACAGAATATCTATGTATATAGGTGGCGCTGTGTGTTTTGTATAATCCGATAAAACGGATTGTTGGTCAAGCGTCATTTCCCAGAGTTGTTGTCTCTAATTGGAACTGGATTCCAGAGGGTAAACTTCCGAAATTATATTCTCTTGTCATCAGGATATAGTGTCAGTTATAATACAATTACTATATGTATTTATAATACTATAGCACACTTTCCTTGATGGTGACTTGCTAGTGCCCAAATAAACAAGGCTTGTCACAAGATGTGAAGAGTGCTCTCGAAGCATAAACCGGTCATAGGTGAAGATGGCATCTTAATTAACAAGAAACTGGGGTTTTCATTGTCAGCTAGAAGCAGTTGTAATATTTTCGATGGTAAGTGATCTGGAGGGTTTGGAGTGAAGTGATTAACTTTTTTGAAAATATATTTTATCCTAAAAGGTTTGCATAAAGGAAAAGAAAATAGCATGATGCTATATATCAACGAAGATATAAATTTATTTCCAAAGAAACGAAAATGGAAAGAAATTTGATGAGGAAAGTATTGTTTTTCAGCAAATACTACAACAGTGGTAGGTATTTTAGCTGACATTTTACGTCAAAGTGTGACCTCGGGTAGGTACCTGGGTCTAGAGCGTGACACATCATCTCATGACTATGAATACGTTACAAATGTACCTCCAAAAGTGACTCAATGGATGTGCATGCATATCATTCTTAATACTGTGGTATCATTAATTTTCGTTGTGGATTTAATTTCGTGGATTTCGTGGGTCGGTTCATTCACGAAATCAAATCCCCACGAATATAAATGCCGAGATTTCAGTCAACCATCCGAAAAAGTGTATCATCCGAAATTGGGCTACTTACAATACAACTTTCGGTTTATACTGGAACTGACAACTAACAATCCATCTTCGATAATGTAAAATTCTTTTGAGTAAAAATATTATCTACCATATTCAATAAAAAAATATTCAGTATTCATATCATGTTTAATGATAATTGTTTCTTAATGAATATTAACATATCGATATGACATAATGGACTCGATGTCAATAGAAAGATGTGGACACGAATGGCCCCTTGAAAGTTTGCGTGTCCGTCAAAATCGATCTGTATATTCAAGTTTAACATCTGGAGCTGCTAGTATAACTTTTGACATGTGAGAGTAAATAACCTGTAATTTTCTATTCTAATAAGGTTATTTTGTTGAGGAAAATGACAGAAAAGGATTTTTTTTATTTTCCCAAAATTGAAAATCCACGAAGTTTACGTCCCTACGAAATAGCCATTTTAGTAAAAACCACGAAAATTGTGCCCAACGAAAATAAATTTGTCATACTATTTTCAAAAATAAATTCACGGCATGTTTTGTAAATGTAAATCACTGTAGCAGAGAGAGACATGCAGTATATGTGAGAAGTGAGATAAAATGGTCATACGGATCTATAATATTTTACAAAACTTATTAAAGTATACGTATTTTGCATTATATAACTGGATATTGATAAAACTGGTCTTTCGCACATTTCTTGCATACATCGTTTATTATTATCTTACTGAACAAAATGATAATTATTGTGTAAAAAAATTACTATAGCTTAAAATAATTGTGAAAGGTTTGTCATTATTCATCAGGATTATAAAACATTGTATCAAGTGACTCATCTATAATTGCTGAAAATGAATACAGAAAGATTAAGGACAAAGACATTTGTGTTTGGAACAGTTTGTGTGTTTGGAGTTGCGTTATGTTTATTCACATTAAGTTCTTTACCGAATATGAACATTAATATCAGTAAGTAAATAGTGTTATTCTTTTTTTCTTTCAAACTGACCTGAGATCATTGAAGTTTTATATTTCTCCTCACAAAACGACAACAACAACATCAAAAAACGGTGTGTCTTTCATACTTTAAATTGTATTCTTGCTTTAAATTAGGCTTATAAGAAAAAATGACTTGATCCATTTTATCTAACCTTTTCTATTCTCATAGATTTTGTATTTGCATGTAAGGGATGTGGCGTTTTTTTGTTAATAAATCAACAGCTAAAGTGGTCAAATAGACTTTCAAAATAATCTTAAACATGTCTAAGTTCAACTGTATCAATTTAATTCTTCATGGCGATATATTATGCAGATGACATCGTTGTTTTCGCAAATTCTGCTGAAGAGTTACAAAACAACATTTGTTTATTATATAGTTATTGTGAGTTGTGGAAGTTGAAGGTCAATGTTGCTAAAACGAAAATAATGATTTTTAAAAAAGGTGGAACTAGATGTGCGTGAAGTTAGCAGCCTAGCAGCCTAGCAGCCTAGCAGCGTGAAGTTGGCAGCCTAGCAGCATAGCAGCCTAGCAGCGTGAAGTTGGCAGCCTAGCAGCGTAGCAGCCTAGCAGCGTGAAGTTGGCAGCCTAGCAGCCTAGCAGCGTGAAGTTGGCAGTGTAGCAGCGTAGCAGCCTAATACATTTCTACAAATAAACTTCACAAGAAATCAAGCTAAACACTTAAAAAATACACGAAGTAATGTGAGTCTGTTGTTTGAAAGTTAATTAATTGGAAATAAAGGAATTTTCACAAAAAAATAATCATGTGAAATTATACGCTGCTAGCAGCGTGAAGTTGGCAGCGTGAAACTACGACCCAGCAGCGAAACAGCGTAATATATATTTCTACAGATGAACCTCGCAACAAATGCATAAAATAAGGTGAGTCTGTTGTTTGAACGTTAATCAAGTGAAAATATCGAAATTTTCAATAAAAAAAAATAATGTGAAATTATACGCTGCTGGCAGCGTGAAGTTGGCAGCGTGAAACTAGCAGCGTAGCAGCGAAACAGCGTAATATATATTTCTACAGATAAACCTCGCAACAAATGAAGCTCAATACTTAAGAATGCATAAGATAAGGTGAGTCTGTTGTTTGAACGTTAATCAAGTGAAAATATCGAAATTTTCAATAAAAAAAAATAATGTGAAATTATACGCTGCTGGCAGCGGGAAGTTGGCAGCGTGAAACTAGCAGCCCAGCAGCGTTACAGCGTAATATGTATTTCTACAGATAAACTTCAAACCAAATCAAGCTAAATACTTAAGAAAGCATAAAAGAACGTCAGTGTATTGTTTGAACGTTCATTAGTCGAAAATATGGGAAATTTCGTTTTTTTTGTGTGTGTGAAATTAGACGCTGCTGTCAGCGTGAAGTTAGCAGCCCAGCAGCTTAACAACGTCATATATATTTCTACAGATAAACTTAAAAGCAAACCATGCAAAGACTTTAAAATGCATGAAATAATACTATTATGTTGCTTTAATGCGTATTAGACTAAAAAATGCGATTTTTGTCGAGTTTGTGAGTTCGGTATTGTAGCGACCACACAACGGTCTAATAGATTTCTACTGATAAACTGATAGAATAATACGATTATATTGCTTTAACGTTCAATAGAGAAAACTTAGTTTTTGTATGTGTGTGTGTTTGAAGTTGGAAGGGGGGGGGGGGATACACGGTGAATTAGACAACAATACGCATTGAATTTACATCTGTACTATATAAACATAGCACGCATTAAACTAACACCTGTATCATAGGTGCATTGCACGTATAAAATGTACACCATCCTCATTGGTACGTAGCCCGCATTGAACGTACACCTGTATGATAGGAACATAGCGCACATTAGACGTACACCTGTATTATAGAAACATCGCCCGCATTGAACGTACAACTGTATAATATAAACATAGCCGGCATCGAACGTACACCTGTATTGTAAGGACATATTCCGCATTGATTATACACCCTCACTTTATAATTTAATACGATTTTTCTTTTTTCAGTCAAAGTTTGTGACATATTTCTTCATAAAATACACAAGTATGAAGGCTGAAGACTAAAATGCATAAACTAATACTATTTTTTTGTTTTGATGCTTATTAAAAAGAAGGTTTTGAGTTTGTATCATTTTGTGAAACGATTTTTGCGGGAAGGAAAAAACGCAAGAAATTCAGACTGGATCATAGTTAGGCCATTAGCTTCCAGCGGTCTAGAATTACACACCCTACCATCGAGATATGTATCAGAATCACGTTCTACAAGCTATAGAAACTATTTTGGATGGGAAAAAACGCTAAAAAATCACTGCATCATAGTAAGGCCGCTACGCCGCGAGAGCTTCCAGCGGTCCTATACTGTACAGGGTGCGTATCCGTATGTGTATTTTATGTGTACCTTTAAGTACGACATGATCGAGGATGACTGCAATTATTTCCAACCTGGAACCATTATACAATCTATAATGGTCCCAGTTATAACCCGGACAGCTCAAAAACGGCGCTGAAACGTATCGACTATTAACAAATTGTGAAATCCACTTATTTTTTACTAATCATGCTAATTTTGTATAACAGCAATAAACTGTGTTTCAAATACCGATTTTGCTTTTATACGAAAGTAAATTTAGTCAACCGCTACACAGATTTTTATAATTTTATACATACTGTTTTAAATGCATTTGTTTTAGTCTTCTATTTTAATAATACTGAAACTCGATTGGGCGTTCATTTTTTATTACCTTGTATAATGCATCATGTTGTGACTGTATATACAAGGATGCCTAATAGGCAGATATGATCTTCGCAAAATTCCGGTTATTTCCGTAAATATAACGACGTAAATATCCGAGATTTGCCGGAAGATCGTTGAATGGATCTTAAAAATCTCACGTGTATCATCAAGGGTCGGAGAAGATATCATTTGATGGTGGTCATATTTTATATGGTGAATGAAAATAAATTTTCAAAACGAGTGCACATTTGATGCCATTTTGCATATAAAAGTTATGATGTTAAAAACCTCGAATTTACTTCGGAATCTACCAAGTTAGGTCTGGATGATTTTGATAAATTAAAACAGTCCATTTGTTGAAATTAATACAAACGTATCCTAACACCTTTACCTGTTAAATTAAATTAAATATTTCTAACCAATATATTTCCTCAAGCAGTACTGGTATTAACATCAAAGATATTTTTTGCAAGTTCTTTTGAAGATCATAATAGTTATCTTGTAAAACATAATTTCATGTATAATTAGAATAATTTGATTTAGAAAAGAAGAATTAAGCATTCAGTTGCAATTTTAATGTATACAGAAGAAAAAATGGCAGCAATAAAATGTTAGTGACGGTAATTGTTATATTTTAGTATATACTGAAGTATGTAATTGTTCTTACATAATCTGGTAATTAAAGGATAACTTTCGTTTATTACATATATGCTACGGCGGTGTTTATCAAATTCCCGTACATCGGGAAAGTATTGTTGTCTAATTCACCGTGTATCCCCCCCCCCCCCCCCTTCCAACTTCAAACACACACACATACAAAAACTAAGTTTTCTCTATTGAACGTTAAAGCAATATAATCGTATTATTCTATCAGTTTATCAGTAGAAATCTATTAGACCGTTGTGTGGTCGCTACAATACCGAACTCACAAACTCGACAAAAATCGCATTTTTTAGTCTAATACGCATTAAAGCAACATAATAGTATTATTTCATGCATTTTAAAGTCTTTGCATGGTTTGCTTTTAAGTTTATCTGTAGAAATATATATGACGTTGTTAAGCTGCTGGGCTGCTAACTTCACGCTGACAGCAGCGTCTAATTTCACACACACAAAAAAAACGAAATTTCCCATATTTTCGACTAATGAACGTTCAAACAATACACTGACGTTCTTTTATGCTTTCTTAAGTATTTAGCTTGATTTGGTTTGAAGTTTATCTGTAGAAATACATATTACGCTGTAACGCTGCTGGGCTGCTAGTTTCACGCTGCCAACTTCCCGCTGCCAGCAGCGTATAATTTCACATTATTTTTTTTTATTGAAAATTTCGATATTTTCACTTGATTAACGTTCAAACAACAGACTCACCTTATCTTATGCATTCTTAAGTATTTAGCTTCATTTGTTGCGAGGTTTATCTGTAGAAATATATATTACGCTGTTTCGCTGCTGGGCTGCTAGTTTCACGCTGCCAACTTCACGCTGCCAGCAGCGTATAATTTCACATTAATTTTTTTTATTGAAAATTTCGATATTTTCACTTGATTAACGTTCAAACAACAGACTCACCTTATTTTATGCATTTGTTGCGAGGTTCATCTGTAGAAATATATATTACGCTGTTTCGCTGCTGGGTCGTAGTTTCACGCTGCCAACTTCACGCTGCTAGCAGCGTATAATTTCACATTATTATTTTTTTGTGAAAATTCCTTTATTTCCAATTAATTAACTTTCAAACAACAGACTCACATTACTTCGTGTATTTTTTAAGTGTTTAGCTTGATTTCTTGTGAAGTTTATTTGTAGAAATGTATTAGGCTGCTACGCTGCTACGCTGCCAACTTCACGCTGCTAGGCTGCCAACTTCACGCTGCCAGCAGCGTATAATTTCACATTAATTTTTTTTATTGAAAATTTCGATATTTTCACTTAATTAACGTTCAAACAACAGACTCACCTTATTTTATGCATGTATTGCGAGGTTTATCTGTAGAAATATATATTACGCTGTTTCGCTGCTACGCTGCTAGTTTCACGCTGCCAACTCATGTCCAACTTTGGCGGACATGGCCTTATCGTGTATCTGATCAATTTTCAAGGGAAACAACTACCATTCAGGGGTTTACATAGTTTAGGGTTTACATACAGTCTACCTATTGTTACCCTCCTTGCTTGCGTTATTCTGGTTTTATTAGGGGTCATAAAGAAATAACGTCCGTCACGCGTAACAGATAAAATCTGTTATCTCAATTGATCCAAAAATCGATATTTCACTGTATTACTGTTCGATCTCTGATAAGATTTGAACATGTCCCAACTATTATGTACGTTTTACTTGATTAAAATGGACAGAAACGTATAATATGGACATTCATTTGTTTCATCAGTAAAATTAATTTTGCAAATACGAATATCATCATGAAAAGACAAAATTCAAGAATCCAAGTAATAATTTTGTTATTGTGTACTCAGTCAAATAGCAATTTGATTCTATTCTTCATATAATCACATTAGCTTACAATACATTTATTTGCACTACTTAAATCAACATTAAACTATCATGATTGCAATTAGGCGTGAAAAAATGTTGTTCTTTTCTTATTAAAAGTGGGGTATGTAGGTATACGGACTTTATGACAGAACAATCAACAAGTACGTGTTATTTGACTATTTGCGCATATGCGGGATATTGTACGATTTTCAGCCACTGTTTTGCTGTATTAATGTTTGATATGAACATGAAATCAAAGGACAACTGTATAATCTTAAATCTTTATTACCTTGTTTACATCTTGTTGTCACATGCATGCAAGTACTTCCACGTGACTTTAGTATATCATTATTATAATTTATTATTTTGTGCAGTGTGTTGAATAGAGTATAATACAGGTATAAGTTATTTTAAAACTACCAGTAAACATGTAATTGTATCCTTGACAATATGAATTCAGTGAGGTAAATGATATCAGTAAACTTTATAAAATGCATTTGTATGAATTTGAAATAAATGTTGCGCAACTGAAATATGTTTTTGTTATTAACCATTGATGTTCAGTTATGGATGAAATATTCTACAGCTATACTGAGCCTCTGTTGTTATAAAATCTCCTAACTGTTAGTAATGATATGACAAGCAGAAATATATCAGACAGTAAACAAAATACATACATGTATACATATTTCATAGTAAGAATTAATTAAAAACATGAGTGATCAATGATACTTGAGTTCTGACGCCCTAATGTTAGGTATTTTTTATTTTTGATACTCCTGTTGCTGGAACTTTACCGAAATACTGCATACTTCATAAAATAATAAAAATTACATAATATCAAACATATTAATTTGAATTGATATAACAGTGACACTGTTTGTAAGGAACCTGTTTGTATTCTGCAAACATGACCAACAATTATATTTGTGTCACATGTGGCTGAAAAAAATACCAAACGTATCCGTAAAATTGAGAAAGTGTATAACAGGTTAAACTAATCGCCAGTTGTAAGTTATGACGTATGGGAATTTCGTGGAAAACCCCCTGACAACGGTTAATTTTAAAAACTAAGATTTCTTTTCAAACTAAGAAAAATTCCGTCTGAGTTTACGCTTAGAATAAGTCTAAGATGAAGACTTAGAAATTTCTTATGTCTTAGTAAAAAATTTAAGATAAAGAAAATTCTCAACTCGGAAAACTTAGAACGTTTGTGAATACGGGCCCAGGGTGTACAACAGTACATTCAAATTCTGCAATTTTTATGGAAATTTCCATCCGTCTTAATTTTATGAAAATAAAATTATATCTATAGCTCGGTGCCCAATTGTTTATGAGTCAATGTGAGATGCGTATAAAAAATAGAATAAACAGGTAAAGTTAGCAACCATATAAAAGGATCTCAAAAATATGATTTTATTATCCACCCTTTGTATACACATCATTGAAAAAATAAATATACAAAGTAGGTAATCTATATTATTTTATGACATGTTTTTATGTGACATGTGGACGTATGCCAAAATGATATATTTAGCATATAATTAGATTATAAAAAATGAATTAATAAAAAAGTTCATTTAATGAAATATCATCGTCCAGTTAAAGGCCCATTAGAACAATAGATGAAATATTAATAAAATATAAGAAATACATATTACTTGCTCTAAAACAATATATACATAATCCCTTTCTTTATCCACATCTCATAAAATAGATGTCAGATGCTTTTTCTTATTCTTTTGCAACATGATTAAAAAAACACTATGCCGTATTTCTATATGTACTTGGTGATTAAAAAAGAAAAAAATCCGAATGTTTTTATTGCAAGTAAAAGTCAGTTTCATATCTATGTAGGTAAAATAAGACCTACTTCAATTTTAACATCCAAAAAGCTAATGGGGCTTTAACAATAGTGAAATCCATTCTTTTAATTTTGTTAATTTTTTATAATATCAACAAATTTTAAATATCGATTTTGCTTTTTATACGGAAGTGAAGTCCAATATTTCACAGATTCTTATATTTTCATCCATGTTGTAATATGTTTTAGTCTTCTACCTCAATCATCCTAAAATTTGATTTAACGCGTTCAATTTTATTACCCTGTATAATACATCGTGCTGTGACTGTATATACATGGATACCTAATCAGCAGATATGATCATCGCCAAATGCTCGTTGTTTCCGTAAACGTACGTAAAAATCCGAGATTTGCCGAACGATTGACGAATATAACTTAAAAAATCCAAGGGGTAGCTTTAAAAATCATCAAAAGGGTCGAAGAAGATATTATTTTATTGTTTTCATATTTTACATGGTGAAAGAAATTAAATTTTCTAAACGAATGCAATGAGTACAAATTTGATCACATTTCCCCCCAAAAAGTTATGATGTTGAAAACATCAAAAGTTCATTGAAAAATCTACCAGTTTCACGCTTTTTACATTGAATATAGAAGGAATCGATAGGTGTCTTTTTCAAACGCAAAAGGGTCGAAGAAAGCATTAATTTAAAATAATAGAAAATACATCATTAGAAAGATAAAATATTAATTAAACTTTTGTGATGAGTACAAATTTCGTAATTTAAGTAGAACAAAAGTTATGACGATTATAGTGAAAATCCCCTTCTTCGTTTAATGTAAAATTATTATCGATTTTCCAAATCAGCATGTCCGCGAAAGTTGGGTATGTCACGCTGCCAGCAGCGTATAATTTCACATTAATTTTTTTATTGAAATTTCGATATTTTCACTTAATTAACGTTCAAACAACAGACTCATCTTATTTCATGCATTTATTGCGAGGTTCATCTGTAGAAATATATATTACGCTGTTTCGCTGCTGGGTCGTAGTTTCACGCTGCCAACTTCACGCTGCTAGCAGCGTATAATTTCACATGATTATTTTTTTGTGAAAATTCCTTTATTTCCAATTAATTAACTTTCAAACAACAGACTCACATTACTTCGTGTATTTTTTAAGTGTTTAGCTTGATTTCTTGTGAAGTTTATTTGTAGAAATGTATTAGGCTGCTACGCTGCTACGCTGCCAACTTCACGCTGCTAGGCTGCTAGGCTGCCAACTTCACGCTGCTAGGCTGCTAGGCTGCTACGCTGCCAACTTCACGCTGCTAGGCTGCCAACTTCACGCTGCTAGGCTGCTAGGCTGCTAGGCTGCCAACTTCACGCTGCTAGGCTGCTAGGCTGCTAGGCTGCTAACTTCACGCACATCCAAAGAATACAGAAATTTTATGCGATGGACATCCTATTCAAATTGTAAAAAAGTTCAGTTATTTAGATATTGTTTTACAAGCGTTGGTTCGCTTAGTTCAGCCCAAAGTCAAGCCCAAAAAGCAGTTTGTTTTTAAACTCAATAAATATTTGTATATAGATTTACATATCTTCCGTCGAAACATCAATTAGAATTATTTGATAAACTTGTATCCCCAATCTTAAGTTATTGTAGCGAAGTCTGTGGTTTTGTAAACGACTTATCAATTGAAAGGGTACATTTGCAATTCTGTAAAAATATTTGGGTGTTGAAAAATCGACATAAAACGACTTTATATATGGGGAACTAGGACGAACATCATTAAAAACTGTGCATTTATTTAACATTATTAAGTACTGGATAAAGATGTTGCAACTTAGCCCTAACAAATATGTTTTTATTATATATTCTTTGTTAAAAAGTGATTTTGAACAACATGACAATAGGCGTAATTGGTGCTCAATGTTAAAATATGTATTATGTTCATTGGGTTTTGTTGACGTATGGATTTATCAAGGTGTAGGAAATGTTAAAATGTTTTTATACATAGTTAAACAAAGAATTAATGATCAGTTTATACAGAATTAGAAATCTAGATTATCGAACTCTAGTAGGGCATTGTTTTATAGGAATATTTCTTCTTTTAAATTTCAACCGTATCTTGAATGTTTTAATATTGATAAATTTGTTCAGTCACTAACTCGCTTGAGAGTGTCCTCGCACAGGTTACAAATAGAGGCTGGTAGATGGGTCAAACCTACCAAAATACCAATTGATGAAAGAAAATGTTTTATATGTAATACTTTGGAAGACGAATAACAATTTTGTTTTAGAATGTTTAATGTATAAAAATTTGCGAATAACATATATACCAAAGAAATGCTGGAACCGACCAAATATGTCAAAGTTTCTAGAACTTCTGAATTCAAACAACAAACATATTATTAGAAACCTTGAAATATTTGTTGAAAACGCTTTCACACTTAGAAATACTATTATGTAGACTATTTTTTATTTTATTTTGCAAAGATTATTTTATCACTCTGCTGAATTCTTTTCATGAGAAATCACTCATTACTAGTGTCATAAGGTAAAAGCTTATTCAAATTATTATAAGTATACATAATTGCATTCTTGTTTGTAATACATATTGACCTTTTCCGAGCGTGATATAAAACGTTCGCCTTTTAATATATGAAGTACTCTTGTCTATTATTTATCATTAATTAGTATGATACTTCCTTTGATTGCACAATCATATCTATACATGTATATAAATGTCACTGTTCGCCAATCTTATATTTTGCATATTTGTATCCTTGCGGGCTTCTTAGCCTTTTGGAAATAAAAAAACGGTTTAATAGTGCTCTATGACTATATATGTTGTGAACAGGACATGTTGAATGCTATAGAACTCATCTTCAGTACAATACAAAATTTAAATTAGCCCAATATTCAATAATATCTACCTTGTTCAATCAACAAATTGTGCCTTGAGCTTCTATATGCGACTAAACGTGTTTTAAATTTAGTAATAACAATGTCTGTAACATATTGTTCAATTCGATAAACCAATTTAAAAAAATTGAATAGTGATACAATTTACTGCTATGTCTAAGTGGATGTATGCAATAGTTTTTATTCTAATACATTTAGGTTAACAAATGAATATAATAGCTGTCACTGACAATTGTTTTCTACTTTTAGCAATTAGGAACTCAAACACCAAAGAAGTGAAAGAATCAGGTGTTTTTAATGATGTTTACCAGGAGAGAGTTGAAAGGATCAAACAAGTGTGCTTAGGGAGGAATATTCAGGCTGAAAATTATTCCAAACCTTCTTTGGTATACTCTGACAAACATCGTATAGCAAGTCTTACTGTTACGAAGGCTGGTTCGACAAGTACTGTCATGATATTTAGAATACTAAACGACATGGCCTCGGAAAAAGATTTCAAGGCAGCCCGTTCTTCGATTCATGGTAGTAACAAAAACATCAAGAAAAAGTTTGATTTGGAATCACTTTCGGATTACACGATTCTCATCCCCGCACGTGATCCTTTCTCACGCCTGTATTCTGCATTTATAGATAAAGTGTATATGACGGACAATGTTGAACTAGTTCAAGATGTTCTAAAACACTCAGTCAAACGCGGGAAAACCGAACAATGGTGGCGATATGATGTGACTTTCCAAATGTTTTTAGATTACGCGTTTGATCAGTCCTTTTCAAGTCACACTCTCGATGGCCACTATAAACCACTGTTTAGAGAAAAGATTTATTCGTGGCTGTGTTCACTAAATAACTTTATCGTTATTAAACAAGAAAACTTTTCTTCAGATTATGAATACGCGCTTAATGTAGTCGAAGTAGGTAAAAACAAAATGAAGTTGGTCAAAGATGTTTTACAGTCGCGTAGAATAGAAACAACAGTAATCGGAATAATAAAAACTGAAATAAAAAAATTGAAAGATAGATTCCGCAGTATGGGACAATTTAAGAATGCGACGAATAGATACGATGCATCGATTTTCTTATTGGGAAGAATATGGAAAACATTTCAAATTCAGGGATATATAAATGTTAAAAGTGACTTTCCATACAAAAAGTTTTCTTCAGAGCGCCTTGTCTTTGACGGCAACTACATTGAAAAGGTTATATTACAAGAGATAAAAAGAAACCCACTAACACCGACAGAAAGTAAACGACAAAGACATGAAGCGATGGTAACAGCGTATGGAAACATTAAAGAAGATACTATAAATATGATCCAAACAATCTATGATCTAGATTTTCAAGCGTTTGGTTATAACCGTACGTTACCGTCTTAATACATCAACTGTGTCTGTGGATTCAACTTTGACACAGGGCTCGAAACATTAACAACGCACAGCAAATAATATCTAACGCAGATAAAAATTGAATTGCCCCCTGAAGATTGAGATAATTGGTTATATGACTGTATGAGACGATCACCCGCTGTCCGTCTGTAGATTTAACTTCGAGATTTGCCAAGATTTATGGGTTTCATTATTACTAGGATCTTCCCGATCCTCCATTGACCATAAGATTATTTTTGACTTGCAAAATAATTTGTGTTCATTCATTTTGTATGCTTGATTATTAATTCATTTATGTATGGGCCTTTGTATGTACCACACCGTTTGTGTTAAGGGAACGTGTAATATCACTTAATGTTATGTGCCTAATTATGCGGTAATTATTAATTTGGGATAATACAGGCAATTGTTGTTTTTTTGCATATATATCTTTATAGCAAAAAGCTAATGGGACATTAATGCATATTATGAGCGCAGGCTTATATATAGAAAAAGTAACATGTCCGCAACTCAATGGACCATTTTGCAACACCTTTTGCTGATCAATATAAGCAATTTTGGCAGATTGTTCAGGACGCGAATGAATATGATTATAATGGTCACAGTGTAGACTATTCTTAATAATAATTTAAATATTGAATTTTCTAATGCGATCTGAATCTGTAGGAGACCGGGGCAAAGAGTTACATTTTTCAAACCTTTTCAGTATGTGCCAACATCAACTCGCACAGAGCCCTGTTACAATTTTTTCTAGAAAATACACACCATTTTGATCATCCATGTGTCTTTAATGAAACAATTCAACCATATCAAAACAATTTATAAGAAGTACAAAATGACAGGTAAATGTAACACTTTGCCCCCAGGTGTTTTGAGTAAAACTAGTACAAAAATTATTGAATGAGAAATGAAAATTTTGGTATTTTGTATAGACTATGTAAGTTTGTATATGAAGCATTTGTTATTAGAAAAAATATTATTATTAATGTTAATTAATGTAACTGCCACCTGTAAATTTTAGTCCTTCCTCATAATTAGATATCTTGAATTTGCAGTATATCTTATGTTTATTAATTTCGTGTTTGAAAAGCATCACATGTAAATTGTATATATACTTGGATAACTTATAAATGTTTTGCTATTGTTATTTGTATATATAATTCATTGGATCATGTAACCAGAAACATGTATATATGTTTACGTTACAAATAAAGAATCTTGAATCTTGAATCTATATGGTCAGTTAAATTTACTGACCAGTTGAATATAGAGTGATTATTGGTGCGTTGAATAATCGTTGAATTATCGTCATATTTTATCCGTATATACTCCACCAGTGCTATCAGATCTTATTGTTAAACGAGAATCAATGTGTGTGAAGTTGGCGGCCTAGCGGCCTAGCGGCCTGGCGGCGTGAAGTTGGCGGCCTAGCGGCCTAGCGGCCTGGCGGCGTGAAGATGGCGGCCTGGCGGCCTAGCGGCCTAGCGGCGTGAAGTTGGCGGCCTGGCGGCCTAGCGGCCTAGAATTTTATACTCCCAATCGCCCAGAAATGCATCAGAATCACGTTCTATAAGCATTAGAAACTATTTTGGATGGAAAAAGTCGCAAAAAATCACTTTAACATAGGTATGAAATTTCGCCGAAAACTTAGTTTTTTCACCGACCCCAAAATTTTTAACACCCAATCACTCAGAAATGTATCAGAATCACATTCTACATGCATTAGAAACGATTTTGGACGGAAAAAGTCGCAAAAAATCACTTTTTCATAGTTACGCCGCTAGGCCGCCAACTTCACGTTTTCAGCGGCCTAGCGGCCTAGAATTTTATACCCCCAATCGCCCAGAAATGCATCAAAATCACGTTCTATAAGCATTAGAAACTATTTTGGATGGAAAAAGTCGCAAAAAATCACTTTAACGTAGGTATGAAATTTCGCCGAAAACTTAGTTTTTTCACCGACCCAAAATATTAAACACCCAATCACTCAGAAATGAATCAGAATCACATTCTACATGCATTAGAAACGATTTTGGACGGGAAAAGTCGCAAAAATTCACTTTTTCATAGTTACGCCGCTAGGCCGCTAGGCCGCCAACTTCACGTTTTCAGCGGCCTAGCGGCCTAGAATTTTATACCCCCAATCGCCCAGAAATGCATCAGAATCACGTTCTATAAGCATTAGAAACTATTTTGGATGGAAAAAGTCGCAAAAAATCACTTTAACATAGGTATGAAATTTCGCCGAAAACTTAGTTTTTTCACCGACCCAAAATATTAAACACCCAATCACTCAGAAATGTATCAGAATCACATTCTACATGCATTAGAAACGATTTTGGACGGAAAAAGTCGCAAAAAATCACTTTTTCATAGTTACGCCGCTAGGCCGCTAGGCCGCCAACTTCACGTTTTCAGCGGCCTAGCGGCCTAGAATTTTATACTCCCAATCGCCCAGAAATGCATCAGAATCACGTTCTATAAGCATTAGAAACTATTTTGGATGGAAAAAGTCGCAAAAAAATCACTTTTTCGTAGGTACGCAATTTCGCCGAAAACTTAGTTTTTTCACCGACCCGGAATATTAAACACCCAATCACTCAGAAATGTATCAGAATCACATTCTACATGCATTAGAAACTATTTTGGACGGAAAAAGTCGCAAAAAAATCACTTCATCGTAGGTACGCAATTTCGCCGAAAACTTATTTTTTTCACCCACCCGGAATATTAAACACCCAATCACTCAGAAATGTATCAGAATCATATTCTACAAGCCTAAGAATCTATTTAGGATGGAGAAGTCGCAAAAAACACTCTCACGGCATCATAATTACGCCGCTAGGCCACTAACTTCCCTTCTTTCGGCGCGTATACTCAAGCAATCATCGAGCGGCCTAATATATATTGTAGGAACTTGTTTTACCATTAATGGTAAAGAAGCAAATTTATTTAAACTAAATCATTCTTATTCAATATCGAAAGCAAAATCGGGACAGATGAGTGTGTGAACTAAAACATATAATTCATAATCCAAAAATCAACTTTAACCACGGCGATAGCGACACTTCTCTATTATTTTAGTTTCCGAAACGCAGGTTTTACGGGTTTTTTTGTCTAGACTACTGATAAATAAACTAAGTTGATGCAGAAACATTTTTGGAAGGGAAAAGTCGCAAAAAAATCACTTCACCATACTGGTACGCCATTACGCCGAAAACTTCACCTTTTTAGCTATCTGGAATATTATACACACAATCGTCAAATAATGTATCAGATTCACGTTCTACAAGCAAGGGAAAAGTCGCAAAAGATACTCTCGCGGCAACAAAGTTACGCCGCAAGGCCACTAACTACCCTACTTTCGGCAACCCGGAATATTAAACACCCAATCACTCCGAAGTGTATCAGAATCACGTTCTACAAGCTTTAGAAACTATTTTTGAAGTGAAAGTCGCAAAATGGTCACGTGTATGTGTACGTGAACGAAGATAAAAGATTTATCATTCAGTAAGTGTTCTGAATACGTGAATAGGTACACTAATTTCGTGTTAAAGAAGAAATCGTTATGTTAATACATGCTTATGCTTCAGACAAAATAGAACGTATAAGAAAATCAAAGTACTGAATGTAGTGTCGGAACTCGATTTTTTCATATGAGACTAGTCACTGGTGTTGCTCGCAACACAACAATGACTGTTAGGAGAAATCCTAAATTAGGAACTGTACAGTTGATGGATATTCATGCTTAGGAATTAACATACACAATCTCAATATTGCCATCTATTTATGTACATATTCTGATATTCATGTGCTAAATTCCATCAACCTAGCATGATGGTTATCTAAGTTATCAGATGTTTCGAGTTATTATGTAGCCCATTATCCAGCCTATACTTTTCCGAATTCATCGGTACTAAAATAAGCATTGTTACCGTCGTATTTACTGATTTAATACATACCGGAAAGCTCTTCAATACGCCCCATTTTAATAATATATCTTGATTATGGCCACATATCACTTTAAATGCATACTTCAGTGTTAGAAACGAATTAAAATCGACCTAGTGATAATCTGGTTTTGAAGAGTTTTTTTTATTTTCCATGTTTTTAGTTCCATACACGGAACAAAATTGCTATCGATAATAGAAATGAACTGACATAAACAACTATCGATTGATTAATCGTAGTTTAGGATTTTTTCAGAAATTCTATATAATTGGTGTGAATTATATTCAAACTTAATATCATGATGTTGGACTATATGACAGGTTTTGAAGTGAAAGTAAAAGTTAATTGTAAAAAATTATAGCTATTCGGAAACTAGCCGGTATACGGCGATATTTGCCGATCGCGCTACGGAATATACCGACATAGCACGATTTCATTAGTTCCATTACGATCCTTCTGTTTTAACAATTGCTAACTTCACAATAACTAAGTAAACAGTAGATTTGATTGTTAGTACAATCTGATTATTTGATGAAGCTGACGATTAACTATCACGTATGTTTACAAAATGACGACTTTATGAATGAATAAGGAAGGGTTTCTCATTATTAGGGCATTACTGAAATTAAGTAATTGTTCTGTCTTAAATATTATATAGATGCATTTTGTTATATCCATGTAATAGAATATAATGAGATCTTATTGAATCATGCCATTTACATTTAAATAGAAAATGCGTTTCGTCTATGAAGTATGATTCCAAAAGCTGAGAGCTCTAACTTTGATAGGTTTTACAGTTTGTCCTAATTTCTCGTCCAATGAAATCTCCGCATTTCATTTGATATTTGAAAAATAGATCGCATAAAATGTGCTAAAACCTGATATGGAAAAAATACGTCACTTATCTTTCTGTATATACAGAAATTAAGACAAACTGTAAATCAGTCATCCTTCATAATTTGAATTTTATGCACCATAACACTGCGCTCCGCTCCGCGTCGCTTGTAATATATCCCATAAAATTCAATATATGGGTTATTCATAAGTGACAACCACATTTTCGTAATCTGATATGCTTATGGGTTTCAAACTTAATATTCTGTACATTGAGTTGTTTAGTAACTACTTTTTTCTATTAAACACATAAGCAAGTTGACTTTCAAGATGACCGCCAATTCAAACCAAGGAAGGTAAATATTGTAGATGTGGGAAATATGTATTGGTGTGCGACGCAAATATTTGCAAATGCCAGTGTTTTTTTTTAGTTATTAATTTCTTTAATCATATTATATGAACTGTCTTATTCTTAACATTTTGCATTTAACATGCACATATATGCCTTGCTTAAAAAATGTATCAAATAGGGAATCAATTTAAGTATCTCATGTCCAACTTTTGCGGACATGGCCTTATCGTGTATCTGATCAATTTTCAAGGGAAACAACTACAATTCAGGGGTTTACATACAGTCTACCTATTGTTACCCTCATTGCTCGCGTTATTCTAGTTTTATTAGGGGTCATAAAGAAATAACGTCAGTCACGCGTAACAGATAAAATCTGTTATCTCAATTGATCCAAAAATCGATATTTCGATCACTGTATTACTTTTCGATCTCTGATAAGATTTGAGCATGTCCCAACTATTATGTACGTTTTACTTGATTAAAATGGACAGAAACGTATAATATGGACATTAATTTGTTTCATCAGTAAAATTAATTTTGCAAATACGAATATCATGAAAAGACAAAATTCAAGAATCCAAGTAATAATTTTGTTATTGTATACTCAGTCAAATAGCAATTTGATTCTATTCTTCATATAATCACATTAGCTTACAATACATTTATTTGCACTACTTAAATCAACATTAAACTATCATGATTGCAATTAGGCGTGAAAAAATGTTGTTATTTTCTTATTAAAAGTGGGGTAGGTAGGTATATGGACTTTATGACAGAACAATCAACAAGTACGTGTTATTTGACTATTTGCGCATATTGTACGATTTTCGGATAGACATTGGTTCAAGTTAATTGTCATACAAGGGCAGAGCGATGTGAACTAAAATATCCTTAAACCATATATCATTTAATATATTTAAACATTGCTTTGCATGAACACTTTGAGTGCAAACATATTCAGCAACTGTTTTGCTGTATTAATGTTTGATGTGAACATGAAATCAAAGGACAACTGTATAATCTTAAATCTTTATTACCTTGTTTACATCTTGTTGTCACATGCATGCAAGTACTTCCATGTGACTTTAGTATATCATTAATTGTAATTTATTTATTATTTTGTGCAGTGTGTTGAATAGAGTATAATACAGGTATAAGTTATTTTAAAACTACCAGTAAACATGTACATGTAATTGTATCCTTGACAATATGAATTCAGTGAGGTAAATGATATCAATAAACTTTATAAAATGCATTTGTATGAATTTGAAATAAATGCTGCGTAACTGAAATATGTTTTTGTTATTAACCATTAATGTTCAGTTATGGATGAAATATTCTACAGCTATACTGAGCCTCTGTTGTTATAAAATCTCCTAACTGTTAGTAATGATATGACAAGCAGAAATATATCAGACAGTAAACAAAATACATATTTCTTAGTAAGAATTAATTAAAAACATGAGTGATCAATGATACTTGAGTTCTGACGCCCTAATGTTACGTATTTTTGATACTCCTGTTGCTGGAACTTTACCGAATTACTGCATACTTCATAAAATAATAAAAATTACATAATATCAAACATATTAATTTGAATTGATATATCAGTGACACTGTTTGTAAGGAACCTGTTTGTATTCTGCAAACATGACCAACAATTATATTTGTGTCACCTGTGGCTGAAAAAAATGCCAAACGTATCCGTAAAATTGAGAAAGTGTATAACAGGTTAAACTAATCGCCAGTTGTAAGTTATGACCTATGGGAATTCCATGGAAACCCCCTGACAACGGTTAATTTTAAAAACTTAAGATTTCTTTTCAAACTAAGAATAATTCCGTCCGAGTTTACGCTTAGAATAAATCTAAGATGAAGACTAAGAAATTTCTTATGTCTTAGTAAAAAATTTAAGATAAAGAAAATTCTCAACTCGGAAAACTTAGAACGTTTGTGAATACGGTCCCAGGGTGTACAACAGTACATTCAATTTCTGCAATTTTTATGGCAATTTCCATCCGTCTTAATTATATGAAAATAAAATGATATCTATAACTCGGTGCCCAATTGTTTATGAGTCAATGTGAGATGCATGCGTATAAAAAATAAAATGAACAGGTAAAGTTAGCTACCATATAAAAGGATCTCAAAAATATGATTTCATTATCCACCCTTTGTATACACATCATTGAAAAAATAAATATACAAAGTAGGTAATCTATATTATTTCATGACATGTTTTATAAGTGACATGTGGACGTATGCCAAAATGATATATTTAGATTATAAAAAATGAATTAATAAAAAAGTTCATTTAATGAAATATCATCGTCTATTTAAAGGCCCATTAGAACAATAGATGAAATAATAATAAAATATAAGAAATACATATTACTTGCTTTAAAACAATATATACATAATCCCTTTCTTTAGCCACATCTCATAAAATAGATGTCAGATGCTTTTTCTTATTCTTTTGCAACATGATTAAAAAACACTGTGCCGTATTTCTATATGTACTTTGTGATTAAAAAAGAAAAAAATCCGAATGTTTATATTGCAAGTAAAAGTCAGTTTCATATCAATGTAGGTAAAATAAGACCTACTTCAATTTTAACATCCAAAAAGCTAATGGGGCTTTAACAATAGTGAAATTCATTCTTTTAATTTTTTTATTTTTTTTATAATATCAACAAATTGGATTTTAAATATCGATTTTGCTTTTTATACGGAAGTAAAGTAAAATATTTCACAGATTCTTATATTTTCATCCATGTTGTAATATGTTTTAGTCTTCTACCTCAATCATCCTAAAATTTGATTCAACGCGTTCAATTTTATTACCCTGTATAATACATCGTGCTGTGACTGTATATACATGGATACCTAATCAGCAGATATGATCATCGCCAAATGCACGTTGTTTCCGTAAACGTACGTACAAATCCGAGATTTGCCGAACGATTGACGAATAGAACTTAAAAAATCTAAGGGGTAGCTTTAAAAATCATCAAAAGGGTCGAAGAAGATATTATTTTATTGTTTTAATATTTTACATGGTGAAAGAAATTAAATTTTCAAAACGAATGCAACGAGTACAAATTTGATCACATTTCCCCCAAAAAAGTTATGATGTTGAAAACATCAAATTTTCATTGAAAAATCTACCAGTTTCACGCTTTTACATTGAATATAGAAGGAATCGATAGGTGTCTTTTTCAAACGCAAAAGGGTCGAAGAAAGCATTAATTTAAAATAATAGAAAATACATCATTAGAAAGATAAAATATTAATTAAACTTTTGTGATGAGTACAAATTTCGTAATTTAAGTAGAACAAAAGTTATGACGATTATAGTGAAAATCCCCTTCTTCGTTTAATGTAAAATTATTATCGATTTTCCAAATCAGCATGTCCGCGAAAGTTGGGTATGATTCAGTAGCTATATATTAGCCATCTAATAACTGATTGTGTAATTAGAAGCTAGTCTATCAATGACCTTGTTATTGGCCTATCTACCGTGGAATATGCGAGGGGTGATCCAGAAATTCGTAGACAGTACATGTTAATCACAAATAAATATACGTAATAATTCTAAATTCCGATTCCGTCTGGCCATTAGCGGTTGCGAGATCTTACGTTGCACACGCGGTGAGTTACACGTGCTTACAACGTACTATCGTCTTGCGATTTTCACGTTATCGTATGAAGCCGTACTTGCATGTACCGTTTACGAACCGAACCCCTTCTCACTCTGATGTTTTAAGTGCGTGCAAGTATGATGAACGTGAGTACTGGGGTAAATCCGCAGCCGGTACTCACAACATTCGGATCGGCACGTTTATGCAAGTAGACAACACGCACTTGAAAGTATGGCGAGTTGGGACCGGCGCTTACTGAGCGCAAATAATTGTTCCAATGAATGAGATCTGCCCTACTTGAATCAGAGGTAGTGATGAATGACCACATAAGCTATTTCATTACCAAATCAACACATTTGAGCGGACTGGGATCGATCTCGTGATTACTGCATATAACATAATAAATAAAGTTTCCTTTTAAAAAGGAATGGCTTGGCTGGTTGTTGCTGATAAAAGTTAGTTCTGATACCATAACTAAATTGGTTCATTTTATTCGTCTTGTTGACCATTTTGTTATGGAATTGTCCTCTTTCAAAGTCAACAGGTAGTCTGAAACATCAGCGAAATATTCGATACCTTTCACTCGTTGAAGGTATATTTTTGGTCATGTTGATAGATTTTACTATAATTCATCGTACTGTACACAAATTTTACGGAAATATGTGCGGAAAACAAACGCGACTCATTTTGAGTCGTTTATCTGTAAGCTTTTATAGAACAAGTTTGTTTGACGATGAACTGCAATATAATGCGTATACGTATCATCGTCAAAGACACATACAAAAACTGGGGGGGGGGGCTAGTAGGTACTAGAATTGCATAAACAGAGGGCACTGCCTGGGAATTCATTTACTAACTAACAATCTAACATGGAACAAACACATTGATGAAACACGAAATAAAGCATAGGATTACTTATAACTTCGTTCGTGTTGAGAAGAGAACAATGTCAAGAAAAAGAAGACCCATGCGTGGTGTAAAATTGGCCGTACTAAATATTTTCCTAAAATCTATTGATTATATCCAGGTAATAAACAAATACGCATAATAAAAAACGTTCTGAATCACTCGTAAATAACATCAGAATTGGCGGCACAATTGCATCAGAGAAAGCGTTTCGCAAGTTAAATTATAGTAGGGGTGTATTTCATTAAATTAACTAATCCTCCGCTTATTACTTTCAGCAATTATGTTGATAATTAAACAAAGAGCTATTAAAGCAAAAAAAATTGAGACTGCGTTAAATTATATTATCTTTATTTGTCATAACGGATGATGGAACATGCCGATTTATAGTGAAACACACCGATTTTACAATGGACTCGCAAATGTGTATATCAAGATCACGTGACAAAATTATTAGCGGCAATAGCGTTTCGCAAGTTACATTATAGAAGGGCTTACTTAATTCTCTTGAACAATCCTCCGCTAATATGTCTTTCAGTAATGATTAAAATAATTGATTTAAGTCACGTGATACCGATTCACACAGTTAGCGTAAACCAATCACCGGACTGTTAGCATATAGCTCTCAACCAATCGCCGGACTCTTTACATTTTTGTGCACTTGTACCCAGCTTTCGTATTGTATCTACCAGCATCTAGGGAACAAACGTAACCGAAAACAATACATAGGCTTGGAGCCGTAGCTCCAAGCCAAAAACGGAACATTTGTGCATGTTTCTTCGCCGCTTTCGAAATGTATGAGTTAAATACACATAATTCACGGCTACGTACCTTGAAACGTTTCTGCATGAACTTATCAGTAGTCTAGACCAAAAAAAACCTAAAACCAGCGTTTCGGAAAACTAAAATAATAGATAAGTGTCGCCGTGGTTAAAATTGATTTCTGGATGATAAATTATATGTCTTAGTTTACACACTCATCTGTCCCGATTTTGCTTTCGATATTGTATAAGATGTATTTAGTTTAAATAAACTTGCTTCTCTACCATTAATGGTAAAATAAGTTCTAAGAGCTGAAAGAAGGAAAGTTAGTGGCCTAGCGGCGTAACTATGATGCCGCGAGAGTGTTTTTTGCGACTTCTACTTCAAAAACAGTTTCCTACGGTTGTAGAACGTGATTCTGATACATTTCTGAGTGATTGGGTATTAAATATTCAGGGTCGCAAAAAAATGTTTTTTCTGCGAAATTGCGTACCTACGATAAAATGATTTTTTTGCGACTTTTTCCATCCAAAATAGTCTCTAATGCTTAAAGAACGTGATTCTGATGGATTTCTGGGCGATTGGGGGTATAAAATTCTAGGCCGCTAGGCCGCTGAAAACGTGAAGTTGGCGGCCTAGCGGCGTAACTATGAAAAATTGATTTTTTGCGACTTTTTCCGTCCAAAATCGTTTCTAATGCTTATAGAACGTGATTCTGATGCATTTCTGGGCGATTGGGGGTATAAAATTCTAGGCCGCTAGGCCGCTGAAAACGTGAAGTTGGCGGCCTAGCGGCGTAACTATGAAAAATTGATTTTTTGCGACTTTTTCCGTCAGAAATAGTTTCTAATGCATGTAGAATGTGATTCTGATACATTTCTGAGCGATTGGGTGTTTAATATTTTGGGTCGGTGAAAAAACTAAGTTTTCGGCGAAATTGCGTACCTACGTTAAAGTGATTTTTTGCGACTTTTTCCATCCAAAAAAGTTTCTAATGCTTATAGAACGTGATTTTGATGCATTTCTGGGCGATTGGGGGTATAAAATTCTAGGCCGCTAGGCCGCTGAAAACGTGAAGTTGGCGGCCTAGCGGCCTAGCGGCGTAACTATGAAAAAGTGATTTTTTGCGACTTTTTCCGTCCAAAATCGTTTCTAATGCATGTAGAATGTGATTCTGATACATTTCTGAGTGATTGGGTGTTTAATATTTTGGGTCGGAGAAAAAACTAAGTTTTCGGCGAAATTTCATACCTATGTTAAAGTGATTTTTTGCGACTTTTTCCATCCAAAATAGTTTCTAATGCTTATAGAACGTGATTCTGATGCATTTCTGGGCGATTGGGAGTATAAAATTCTAGGCCGCTAGGCCGCTGAAAACGTGAAGTTGGCGGCCTAGCGGCCTAGCGGCGTAACTATGAAAAAGTGAATTTTTGCGACTTTTTCCGTCCAAAATCGTTTCTAATGCATGTAGAATGTGATTCTGATTCATTTCTGAGTGATTGGGTGTTTAATATTTTGGGTCGGAGAAAAAACTAAGTTTTCGGCGAAATTTCATACCTATGTTAAAGTGATTTTTTGCGACTTTTTCCATCCAAAATAGTTTCTAATGCTTATAGAACGTGATTTTGATGCATTTCTGGGCGATTGGGGGTATAAAATTCTAGGCCGCTAGGCCGCTGAAAACGTGAAGTTGGCGGCCTAGCGGCCTAGCGGCGTAACTATGAAAAAGTGATTTTTTGCGACTTTTTCCGTCAGAAATCGTTTCTAATGCATGTAGAATGTGATTCTGATACATTTCTGAGTGATTGGGTGTTTAATATTTTGGGTCGGTGAAAAAACTAAGTTTTCGGCGAAATTTCATACCTATGTTAAAGTGATTTTTTGCGACTTTTTCCATCCAAAATAGTTTCTAATGCTTATAGAACGTGATTCTGATGCATTTCTGGGCGATTGGGAGTATAAAATTCTAGGCCGCTAGGCCGCTGAAAACGTGAAGTTGGCGGCCTAGCGGCCTAGCGGCGTAACTATGAAAAAGTGATTTTTTGCGACTGTTTCCGTCCAAAATCGTTTCTAATGCATGTAGAATGTGATTCTGATACATTTCTGAGTGATTGGGTGTTTAATATTTGGGTCGGTGAAAAAACTAAGTTTTCGGCGAAATTTCATACCTATGTTAAAGTGATTTTTTGCGACTTTTTCCATCCAAAATAGTTTCTAATGCTTATAGAACGTGATTTTGATGCATTTCTGGGCGATTGGGGGTATAAAATTCTAGGCCGCTAGGCCGCTGAAAACGTGAAGTTGGCGGCCTAGCGGCCTAGCGGCGTAACTATGAAAAAGTGATTTTTTGCGACTTTTTCCGTCCAAAATCGTTTCTAATGCATGTAGAATGTGATTCTGATACATTTCTGAGTGATTGGGTGTTTAATATTTTGGGTCGGAGAAAAAACTAAGTTTTCGGCGAAATTTCATACCTATGTTAAAGTGATTTTTTGCGACTTTTTCCATCCAAAATAGTTTCTAATGCTTATAGAACGTGATTCTGATGCATTTCTGGGCGATTGGGAGTATAAAATTCTAGGCCGCTAGGCCGCTGAAAACGTGAAGTTGGCGGCCTAGCGGCCTAGCGGCGTAACTATGAAAAAGTGAATTTTTGCGACTTTTTCCGTCCAAAATCGTTTCTAATGCATGTAGAATGTGATTCTGATTCATTTCTGAGTGATTGGGTGTTTAATATTTTGGGTCGGAGAAAAAACTAAGTTTTCGGCGAAATTTCATACCTATGTTAAAGTGATTTTTTGCGACTTTTTCCATCCAAAATAGTTTCTAATGCTTATAGAACGTGATTTTGATGCATTTCTGGGCGATTGGGGGTATAAAATTCTAGGCCGCTAGGCCGCTGAAAACGTGAAGTTGGCGGCCTAGCGGCCTAGCGGCGTAACTATGAAAAAGTGATTTTTTGCGACTTTTTCCGTCAGAAATCGTTTCTAATGCATGTAGAATGTGATTCTGATACATTTCTGAGTGATTGGGTGTTTAATATTTTGGGTCGGTGAAAAAACTAAGTTTTCGGCGAAATTTCATACCTATGTTAAAGTGATTTTTTGCGACTTTTTCCATCCAAAATAGTTTCTAATGCTTATAGAACGTGATTCTGATGCATTTCTGGGCGATTGGGAGTATAAAATTCTAGGCCGCTAGGCCGCTGAAAACGTGAAGTTGGCGGCCTAGCGGCCTAGCGGCGTAACTATGAAAAAGTGATTTTTTGCGACTGTTTCCGTCCAAAATCGTTTCTAATGCATGTAGAATGTGATTCTGATACATTTCTGAGTGATTGGGTGTTTAATATTTGGGTCGGTGAAAAAACTAAGTTTTCGGCGAAATTTCATACCTATGTTAAAGTGATTTTTTGCGACTTTTTCCATCCAAAATAGTTTCTAATGCTTATAGAACGTGATTCTGATGCATTTCTGGGCGATTGGGAGTATAAAATTCTAGGCCGCTAGGCCGCTGAAAACGTGAAGTTGGCGGCCTAGCGGCCTAGCGGCGTAACTATGAAAAAGTGAATTTTTGCGACTTTTTCCGTCCAAAATCGTTTCTAATGCATGTAGAATGTGATTCTGATTCATTTCTGAGTGATTGGGTGTTTAATATTTTGGGTCGGTGAAAAAACTAAGTTTTCGGCGAAATTTCATACCTATGTTAAAGTGATTTTTTGCGACTTTTTCCATCCAAAATAGTTTCTAATGCTTATAGAACGTGATTCTGATGCATTTCTGGGCGATTGGGGGTATAAAATTCTAGGCCGCTAGGCCGCTGAAAACGTGAAGTTGGCGGCCTAGCGGCGTAACTATGAAAAAGTGATTTTTTGCGACTTTTTCCGTCCAAAATCGTTTCTAATGCATGTAGAATGTGATTCTGATACATTTCTGAGTGATTGGGTGTTAAATATTTTGGGGTCGGTGAAAAAACTAAGTTTTCGGCGAAATTTCATACCTATGTTAAAGTGATTTTTTGCGACTTTTTCCATCCAAAATAGTTTCTAATGCTTATAGAACGTGATTCTGATGCATTTCTGGGCGATTGGGAGTATAAAATTCTAAGCCGCTAGGCCGCCAGGCCGCCAACTTCACGCCGCTAGGCCGCTAGGCCGCCAGGCCGCCAACTTCACGCCGCTAGGCCGCTAGGCCGCCAGGCCGCCAACTTCACGCCGCCAGGCCGCTAGGCCGCCAGGCCGCCAACTTCACGCCGCCAGGCCGCTAGGCCGCTAGGCCGCCAACTTCACGCCGCCAGGCCGCTAGGCCGCTAGGCCGCCAACTTCACACACATCGAGAATCAAGTGTTTATTTTAGATATACAAATATTTTACAGGTACCTCATGTCAGGACAACAACTTATGGTAAAAAATATTTTAAGTACGCTGCTCCATCACTGTATAAACATCACAATTTGGATTTACGTTGATAGTAAAGTGAGCCGAACTGTAGGACAACAGGTTTAACAATGGAATATAGTATACATACTATCATGATCTCAAAATATATCCGGGAAGAACATAATGACATAATAATCTGTAAGACGGACATATACAATTTTATAATCACATAACATATCATTTTCGAAGGTACATACTTATATACAATAATATGTTATGTTAGAAGTACTCTCAGTAAGAATATTTTTATTATTTTTTTATAACTTTTAATAATGTGAATTATTAGTGTTTTATTGTTAAATGGACAAGACATTCGATGTATAAAATAAGGTCACATACGTAATAATTATAAATCAATGATTACATTTTCATTAAACCCAGTATCATCTTTTTATATGGCTGAAAAGGATTTTAATGCATTGACATAACTTATGAAGCACGTGGTAAGAAGTACATTGTAGAAGTTGCTGGAATTTTAATATATTAGGTGTTGTACAATATAATATAGTATTTGTTAAGCCATTTTTTTGAAAATAAATGTAAAGACAATATCCTTTATGAAAAAAGCAACTTCATACAAAAAACATAAACCAATATGCTTCTTGAAATTCGTCTACCCGGTATAACGTTTTGTTATAGTTTTTCTTGTTATTATTTGATAATCATTCTAGATTGTTTGTACTTAATTTTGCCATGCTTAGTCAAGGTACGTATATATATATTCGCAGTATAATCGAAGGGAGGCAACTCAAAAATACATATTCTACATGAATCGCTTTGTTTGTCTTCCTTATAAAACTTTCCCCGTCTGAGCTGCCCACGCATTATTCAATGATCTCTGGTCTGCATCTTTTCAATATATTCAGTTATTCATTCACACGATCGCACAATAAGTTAATCTTAACAATTAATATACACATGTACTTTAACTTGATGGAATCAGAGACGTGTAATACGAATATGTAATTTTAAGTATCAACTTGGTCCCAGGTATTAACTTAAACTGGTTCCCGTTCCATGTATCAAAGGTCCTTTTACACAGAGACTTTTAAAACGGAAACCAGTTTTAGAATTAATTAAGTTCAGATCTGCGCGGAATATATTTGACATCAGTTTAAATGGATACAAATCATACAATGCCACAGTTGTTTAATGCGTATTATATAACACTATCATTCTCCAATGACATGTCAAATCGAGTAAACACGGTTGACAGGTCTTGTGGTAATTTATTAAGGCGCTAGACAACTAAATTAAATGAAGGGTCGTAAATTACTTATAATGGTTCGAATCTCGAGATCGGCTTTTGATATTTCAGGGATGCTTTTTCAATGTCCCCATCCCATCTACCGAACCAAAGAAAATCACACGAAAAGGGTTGGGCGTACATGTATCGTTAATTACTTTACAACGGACATGATAACAAAGGAAAACTGTATATATATATATATTCGACTGTTCAAATATAATTAAGAGGGTAATATATAAATAAATTAAATATATAAATGCCCGGTTCTCTAAAATTGTATATCTCTGGGGTATCACTGAATAACCATACCATAGCTATAATTGAATGGGTCGTTAATTAAAACATAAATTAAATACCCCTTACAGGGGTCTTATTTGTGGAAGTTTTATTCGATTATATATTTACAGGCTTAATCAGGAATGCATTTCATATCATAATTGCACCTCTGATCTGATTTGTAGTTAAATTGTGCACTTGTTAACGTTTCTTAATTACCCCAATGTCGTATATATATAGCTGGTTGATAATAAATGTTGATGATATATAATACCAAGGACTTATATACATATGTATGTATATAAGTCCTTGATAATACTAATAAGTATTCTTTTACATTGAACCTTATTAATTCGTTCAGTAAGACAGAATCACGACTGGGATCACCAAAATGGTCCCAGATAACCCCAGTACAGTTGACATTAAATCTTCCACGTGTATTTAACAACCGTTTAGCATACATTGGAGAGATGCTTCATTTACTTGAAGTTTATATTGTTTGGTTAACGTATTTTAGACAATATTATCTGGTTTCCAGATGCATTATCTCCTCGTTTCACACGGCGCGAGATGACGTTGTTTACAATTGATTAACTTGACCTGGTTTACCTCGCCGTCTGACCTACTTCTGAAAGGTTAAAGAATGCGCATGCGTTAGTCAGAGGTAAACAAAATGGCGACCGACAAGACTGGTGGTAAGGGTCCCCCGAGTAGTTCGGGTCTTGTTAGAGTCGGTTATTATGAAATGGAGCGGACGATCGGCAAAGGAAACTTTGCAGTTGTTAAACTGGCCACACACATTGTTACAAAGACTAAGGTAAGTCTCAGATGTCGGCAAATTACGTTTGTTTTGGGTCGACTTTCACGCGATGTTAGCTCTCAATTAGACGAATTGACTTTTTTGTACTTATTTATTGTACTTTTCGCTTCAGTTTTCGTGTAAACATACATAACCTGATGTTGTCAACATTAACTGTATATTTATGTTATGTTTGATGCGGCTAACATGCTCTTCAAGGACAGACATTTGTGTTAGACCGTAGAACTGTATATATGTATACATCATGAATGAATGGATGTTCTGACTACAGTGTTGAACAGTGCTGTTGTTAGATGCTTCTCGGAGATTTACATTGGACTTAACTTGTAGTAGCTTGGACTAAAATTTCTCATTACCGCTAAAGCTGCCTATTGTTAAGATTGACCATCATGTCATGCCTGGAAGGTGTGTGTTTAATTTTAAATTTGGCCTCATGAAACAGAAATGATCACTTGCTGCTGGTTATATTAAGTTTCAACAATTCCTAGCTTTAAAACTTAAATATACCCACTAAAAATACCATTTCATGTGATTTGAAAGCAATGTTTCCCACAGAGTCTAAATGATGAAAAATGCAGGGAACTGTGCCGAAGTCATGTTATGTTTATTGTATGCTGCTTAAAGTGACCCAGGCCAACAAAAACTGAAGAAGGACATATTTATGACACATGGCCCTATACAGTATACACAATTTATTAAGGCAGGATGACGATTTGTCTTTGAGGCATGGCACAGTGTCATTCTAATTTCTTAAAAGGCCTAGAGGAAACACCAGAACTTTATGTTTCATAGGCCTTCTATAAACCAATATCGCTTGTAATTTACACATTTTTAAACTAACTTAGTAAGATAACTACTCTGTATCTCACACTATCTGTCAATATACTTCAACAATTGCTGAATTAGCCTAAAATAACTATAAATGAAAAATGCAGGGAACTGTGCCGAAGATTTTGATAATGTCTTTCGTTCAGTAGATATTTGGTAGCCTGAAGCATGTTTACAAATATGTCATACATCATAGATAAAAAACTATAAGTATCATAATTGAGGCACAGTTCACTAAATAAAAATATCTGCTACAAAACACCAAAAAACGCTGGAGCATGATGACATTGTTCTTCTTCGTGGTTTCATAATTTCTGCATCATGATTCATCCTTTGGACAGATGAAGTTCATATTGTGAAAACAGTCAGTGTAAAGCCAGTGAAACATTGTTTAATTCATTTAAATACTGCCTTGTATTAAGAAGCATAATGTAGGTGTTTAAGACTTGTTAGTCTAAAAGAACACTGTATTTTCCCGTAGTGTACAAATTTCGGACAACACATTTAGGATGATGACATTATATGGATTTAATTATTCAATTTTGTAATCTGCATATATTTAATGTTTATAAAAATCTGCCCCAAATTGATGCCTGTTTGATACTTCTTTATGTTATACAAATATTTATTTGCTAGGCTATGCTGACATCTCCATTTGCCAGCACATAATTTTTGTCTCATGAAAATCATCATACATGTACAAATTGTTGTAATATTATTCCATGATCTGTACTCATTATTCATTTTATTGATGCATCCAATTTAATTTGGATAGCCAATCAAAATCGTTTATGAGAAGATTCGAGATCCCGCTGATAGAGTGAAATTGATATAGGTGTAAGTGTTTATCACAATAAAACTTTTTGCTCATTCAGTTAGATTTTTTGGTCACTTATAATGAAAGTATGATATTTTATTTTTATAAACGACGTACACATTTTTTAACATGTTTTTAAGCATATTTTTAAAGTAATTAAGATACATACATGTACCTTGATGCATGAAATATTTAGGCAAATGTATTTTATCCTTACAATTCTAACATTTTAATAATCACATATTTGAATTTTTGACTGGAAGAGATTTTCTTACATTTCTTTTTTACTTTTTTAGTAAACTTTTATTAATACTCAGCATGCTCCTTGTCCATAATTCTTGTGAGAGGTGTGAGGCAGTATTCAAAGATAGATATATATAGTATGCATATATTGGCTTCTTTCAGCCTTGCAGTTTGGGTAACTCTCTGGCCATTTGACATGGTAATGTGTGAGCTAAGTCCCTAGCATTTTCATCCTAACAATAACATAATATATTTACATTGTATCTATATTATATTTTAGTCGTTAATATACTTACACCTTTAGACTATAGCTATAAGTCTGCATCAATATATATTTGCATATTGTGCTTCACTGCTCAAGGTTACATCTTTTTGTTGAATGAACTTGATAATAATAACAGGGTTTGACTATAACTTGGTTACAGTACTGTATAGCAGAACATTCTGATTCTTGTAGAATGTTTTAGGAGTGATAATTTCTTTTACTACTGACCTGATTTATTTTTTCAGGTTGCTATTAAAATAATTGACAAGACTCAACTGGATGATGAAAATTTGCAGAAGATATTCAGGGAAATACAAATTATGAAGTTACTGCGTCATCCACATATAATACGACTTTATCAGGTTTGTATGGTTTTGAATACTTCATTATTATGCAAATTGAAACTTCTGAGGAAGTATAGGTCTTGCATCATATATGTCTCCTGACCTCCTTTATCAGTCCAGAGCTAGGTTTAAAACTATTGATTGATTCTCTTCAAATTAGAGTTATGGTTGGAAATGACCTGGGCATACATATGTCCTTATATTTATTTCTGTATATACCCAGTACATTGTTTATTTACCAATGTAAAACAGGTTTTGGTTGGCAGTTTTTTTGGCTGTGTCCTGTAAGGAGTTTACCATGTGGTTTGGTTGTAATGATTTGATTTTTTAAATTAATGGCTATGCTTTTAAGGACTGTTACTGATTCAGATTTTTTTTGAATGTACCGGTAGGTGGTATTGATGAATTGGGAAATCAGTATTGGCAATATATATCAATATATTTATGCTTTAAAAATAAGCAGACCAAATGACAGATGTTTAGTCATGCTTTGTATATTTCAGTATAAGTAAGTAAGTTAAGTACAACTGAAATGTATATTTTTTCTATGTACAATAAATAAAATGAATTTTACTTTTCAATAGTCACATTACAAGAACTTACTAACTAGACAGTTCCTTTAAATATTTGTAAGACAAAGTTTTTTCGCCTCATCTAAATGCAAACATTTTATTTTATACCATAATGTTGATGTTTCGACATTAGTATCAGTAATCTGTCCTAGTATTCCTACAGAAAATACATGTTCATATATCAATATGCTAGGATAAATGACAGTACTTAGTCTAATGATTCTAAGAACAGTTTGTACCATGTGTTTGGAGAGCCCAATGTGTAAAATCATATTCACTGTATTATTTGTTTACTCTGATTTTGGTAGTCTAGATTAATTTGTGATTATTGTGTCAAAAAATAAATTTAGGAGTCTTTCTGAATATTCTAGGGTAGGTTTGGCAACTAGCTTCACATAAATGTTCAAAAAACTTTATCAGATTCTATCTGCAGTAATGGAATTATTACCCCCCCCCCCCCCCCCCCCTCCCTCTTTGTGGGAATGTCCGATAGAGTGGCAATTTACAGTTATAAAAAAGTTTATATTTTTTTATTGTTTTTCAGGTGATGGAAAGTGAGAGAATGTTATATCTAGTCACAGAATATGCAAGTGGGGGTGAAATATTTGGTGAGTTTTTTTATGTCATGAAATTCTTCAGCTTAGCTCATCTGCTCTTGTCTGTACATATCTGTGCAATATCTTTAATTAACTCATAGCTCAAGAAACGTGAAACTTCATAGGTCAATAGATCTCATTTAGGCTGTAAGCAGACAAGTGTTGGCATCACTTGCCGCGCTCTTGTTGTATTTGGACTTGCATTTTGTTTGCAGTGTTTCTTTTAGGAAAAGGGGTTGCTGTCAAAAGGGGTAAAAGGTAATAATTGCACCTAAAAGGCTCATTTGGGAAATATTTATAAAGCATATAGGACTTAGAAAGGGTGCGGGGAATGCAGCTTATTTTCTAAGGGGAAGATGCTATCAATGTCACTTTCTTAGTAAAGAAAACCTCTGGTATGTGTGGTAGTGTTGTTGTCATCTCATTTGGAATGAGTCTGGCTGTGGTCATTTTGAGAAATTCTCATAGCAAAAGTATTGATACAAGAGCATGAAAATGATAAAAATTGAGTTTCAATTGAGGAAAGGAGATCAACTAATGAACAATTAACAACCTTGTATAAAAAAGAAAGTCTACTGGAAATCTTGACATGCTTGTTCATTACTTTCACTGAGAACAAAAATGTATTTTTCCTACTTTATTTGGAGAACCGATGATATTTTAAAAAGTATCAAGGTATTGTGTCAATGTGTGCCTCAATATAATTTAACTGGACATGTAGTTAAAAGTGTGTAGCTTAAGTTATTCAGATATTTGTTCATGCATGATTTCAAACACAAGAATACACATGTGCATTGTGTGTATATTAACTTAATAAGGCTTCCTGTGTCATGATTTTCATTTTAGATAATTTTTAGTTGCATTTTTATTATTACAAGTCCATAACTACTAGCCTAGGATGTATGATTGCTGATATTTAAATTTAAGCAGAATGTAGCATGTTTGTTGTTTGGTGCCAGGAATGCTTATTCATTAATTTTGTTGATTGGCCTGCCATGGATGTGATGATGATATTGGGTTTGGTGTAATGTAATATGTATGTGAGGTTATAATTAATGAAGTTTGGATGTGGTGTCATGTAATACGTATGTGAGGTTATAATTAATGAAGTTTGGATGTGGTGACATGTATTATGTAATACGTTAGTGAGGTTATTACAAAGTTTGGATGTGGTGTAATGTAATATGTATGTGAGGTTATACTAAAGTTTGGATGTGGCGTCATGTATTATGTAATACGTTAGTGAGGTTATTACAAAGTTTGGATGTGATGTAATGTAATATGTATGCGAGGTTATAATAAAGTTTGGATGTGGTGTCATGTAACATGTATTTAAGGCCTGTCTGTTTGTCCGTCTGTTTGTTTGTACCAAACTTTAACCTTGCCTAGAAAATCAAAACACTTCAACCTACAATCATCAAACTTCATGTTTGTTCCTCATGACAACCTCTACAGGACCTGTGCATTTTCAGGTCTGTATGTCAAAGGTCAAGGTCACCCTGAGGGGGATTGTGTTTTAAAAGCACATCTTAATTTTTTCTTTGAAGTTTCTTTGGTGGCCTTTCTGTTCACAGGTTTTACTGTCACTTGTGGTCTATGGTAGCTCAAATTGTAGATAGATTATGTGTTGGTTTAAAGCTGATCTGAATAGATGTGCAGTGTATTTGCATATTGATCAAATTCAGTACATGTTTGTTTACATTAAGTGTACTGGTATATTCTACTGCACATTTCACTACATTGTGTCTTGTCACTGCATGGTTATGAAGAAATATTTGTCTATTAAAGAAAAACAGTATACAATGATTTTAAAATCAAACCACACAATTAATTCAAACATGAATCTTGCACAGAACGCTGTGATACATGTAGCATTTTACACAATGCCTTGATAAGATGATAATATCTGAAGAAATGCAAGGAAAACAAGGCAAATTGTCCTGCATGGTTTGAACCCTGCTTTGAAAGTGTCCCTTTTGAACACAAAACCAGTGAACACTTAAGACAGCATGTAATTGTAACAGCTCAATCATACCAGGGTGCTCTTAAACCAGGATGCTCACTACACGTCAGTAGTTGTCAAAATGTCATTTAAGGGTCCGACGATAGCTCTGTAATAAACAGTCCACTTATTGCAGCTTGCATCCATAGTAACACTTTTCTTACATCTTCATATTCATTTATAAGTAATGTTTGGTTACATTTATATATAATATTCGCGGATCAATTTCCTCATTATCATCATTATTTTTCCTCATTTGATGAAATAAAGTACAAGCTTGATATAAATACAATATAACCTCTGAAACCTTGAATTCTCAGAAAATTCTCTGAGTTTTGGCTCAGTCTGGAAGGGTTCAGGTTTTCAGGGGTTCCACTGAACTATCTTTGGAACCAGAGAAAGATGGTCTTTAATATCTACTATCTTTGTTTAAACTTGGGGTACATAGAAAAAAAACTGGTTTACAAATGAATAAGTCGCAATATGTAGATTTTATAATGGGAAATATAAGTTGATATTAAACTTCACTATCAGTTGAAGGTAAGACTTACATTTAAGAAAATGAAGAAAACTGGTTCACTAATAATAATTATTGGTCATCATAATGAGATGGTGTTCATGATGAAGTGGTCTTAAAGTGTTCTTTTACTATATGTGCCGATAAACCCATGTACATGTATTATAGTTTATATATATTATATTATATAATTATATTATATAGATATTTTTAGAGCATGTGTCTTGAGAATCGTATGTAATGCCCTGACCAACACAGTAAGGAAGAACTATACTGGTAATAAACCAGTTGTAGTTTAGTGTAAGGAAGGAGATGGGTTCTATCCAGGTGTAAGCCCGGGCTCATTCTCCACTGTTAAAGTTTGAACTTTGTCAGATAACGCTGACATTTAGTGTGATGTTATACTCCAGTGTTGTTGAGTGCAAGTTTCTTTCTATATGTTCAAGTACACCAGTAAATTACTTACAGATTTCTATCATCATACTGGTTGTTATTTTTACTGTCTTCATACATATTCTATTTGATTACGTGTTGTATATTTACCATGTGATAGTACTGTTCAACACTCGGTGTCTTCATCTGAATTCTGCTGATTGATTTGTGGTATTATGGCAGTATGTTATTAAAGATAAGCTAAACTTAATACAAAATGAGCTACATTTTCTCCAAAAAAATGCTGAAGTGTTTTTATACGCTTGTTTGAAGAACTGGTCATACATTGTATTATGGGAAGTTAGCAACACCCAAGGTGGGCAGGCGGATGGGCCAGCAGTGTCCACAATGATTTCAGTTCTTTAATTCAGTTTTATTCGGATCCTCGCCAAACTTGATGGAAATGTTTATTGCCAAACATACATAAAGATATAAATTATACTTATATCATAATATATTGTACAATTAGTTTGAATTAGTAATCAGTTACTGGGTGCTAACATCTGATTAGATGGGATTTAATTTCATTAATTCTCATTTCTGAAAGTTTTCTATAAACTGATAGTAATTGTACGGGTGACATCATCAACATATTTACATGAAGTTTTCAGTTGCCTTTATATGTACTGGTAGTTAATTTTCTACCTATGCTGTCTTAGAAGTAATAAGTTATAGACATACTAAAATTGATGATATTGTCACAATCATGGGAACATCACAGGGAAAAGGGTGAGGTGTGCATCTATTACACCGGGCAATAAGAACTAGGAAAAACAATAAGAAAAAAGTAGGAAATAAATGCCAGGTTCTCCTGTATCCTTTCTCCCCTCTGTTAAACAACAGATGAATAAAATTGATGCATTTCCTCACTCTCAGTCTTAAGAATAACCGAAGGATCAATTCTGTGTCTAAACTTCAATAGGCCATCCTTAAAAAAATATTGCTTGGGGTAACACTACCTACTTTCCAAAAAGACCTGCCCAACAGTGGCAACTTTTTATTGGTCGCTGGGGTAAACTTTTTTCAATAAGAAATAGCATAACGAAAGGCCACGGGTTTGAAACTCGGCTCTGCCTTCAAGTTTTCAGAAACGCTCTGGTGCAGCAGTGAATTGAACAAAGGCAAGGGACCCATTAAACAACTGATAAACATTGTGAGGTTATATATATCCTGCCTATATTAATGTTATTAGGTCAAGCAGCCATAAGATAAGCAACTCACTGTTGTCCTAGCTATTTCTACATTTTATGCAACCCAAACATTTCTAAGTGCTCTGTAATGCTTTCAGTATTTGAACTTGAATGTCGATCAGTAAATTTAATTGCAATTTTGAGGCTTGTGGGTGGCTTATGAATTATGTATTGAGTTATAATGTTTTCATATGTTCTAGTGATGTATATACGAGATGTGAGAACTACTGAACATTCCAAGAGGAAATATTCCAGATTCTGCGTTCCCCAAGGCTCATATTAGCTCAATAGCTGGTTGTAATCTATATTCATAAGCTCATTGTTCTGGAAATTCTGTCACTAAAGCAGCCAGCTCTTGTTTGTATAACTTCTGTACAGTTTTGTATTGGGGAAATTGGGCTTATAATTCTAATGGCCAAGTGCATGAAGCTGTAAATGAGTTTTTTTTAACTGTTTGGAAATTTACAGATTGACATTGAATTCTAGATAGGACTCTAGATATCTATTGATTATGTAAAGTTTACAATGAAACCAAAAGTTGTATAACAGTTGAAATCATGTTTTTCTAAATGTCTTGTTGTGTCTATAGATAAAAGTGGGTTGATCTTTGACAACTGATTGGAATTAAAGGCATCCATTTTCCTGGGCTCATTTTCAGAATTTGACATTTGACCTCTATGCTTCTATGTACTGAATTTTTGTTTTAGTTAAATTTAGTATTTGTGAGGAAGCTGTCCAGCTGTAAACATTGGGTCTTCCTTAAACTTTACTCCATTTCATTTTATTTTTGACTGTGTACAACTCTTTACTACAGTAAAGTTCCATAATGCGACCGTCCCAATAATACGACCGTCCGCATAATAAGACCACTTTTTCTTGGTCCTGATATTTTCCTTCTTTATTTCAATGGTCACCAGTTCCAATAATGAGTCCGCCCCGCTATTATGTATTAAGACCACTTTATTCGGTCCCTATATCAGTATTTCTACGTATTTTGGTCCCAGTAATACAACCGGTCCGTCTGTTTAAACTTTATACTTAACCCGATTCGGCATATGTGTTGACACGCTCGTAAATTAGTTGTGAAAACAAATGGATCAACGCGATTAAATGGTTGTAATAAATGGGTCTATAAGTGTACAACCATTATGGTTTGTAGTGCATGTTACACTGTCATGTAATTAATATATTTACTATTTATTTGTTTATTTACAGATCATCTTGTTGCACATGGTCGTATGAATGAAAAGGAGGCCAGAAAGAAATTTAAACAGATAGTTGCTGCAGTATCATATTGTCATTGTCGGCACGTGGTCCATAGAGATTTGAAAGCTGAAAATCTTCTTCTTGATGCTGCTCTAAATATTAAAATAGCAGGTATTGAATTTATGTTTTAGGAGAGTTTTCACTAAATACTTAAGGCTGATGAATGTTTTTCATAGAAATCAGATTTTTCAGATATTGTATACTTATATCCGATGGTTAGATGTGTAATAGATGCATTTATGTTTTTTGTGATGTTTCAGTCAATGAAGATTTTCACATATTTTGCTTGTAAGAAATGACAAGAAAATATTATGGGGAAACCCCTCTTATCTCACATGTTTTCATACCTAATGGTCTTCTTTTTAGACTTTGGATTCAGCAATATATTTGATCATGATACTAAATTAAAAACATGGTGTGGTAGCCCACCGTATGCAGCACCTGAACTGTTCGAAGGCAAGGAATATGATGCACCGAAAGTTGATATATGGGTAAGTTTTTGCATTTACTAGAAGCCTGTCTGATTGGCTTATGGGGTAGAATGTTTAATGAATGATCATGAGGTTGTTGATTCAGGACAGTGGCAAGATGCAGGATCAGCCCTTTGGGGGTGGGGGGGGGGGGTGCGGGTCATTTCAAAGAGGAATATATGTCAGATTGGGGGGATTTTACTTATGAAAAAAATATTAGGAATAACAAGTATTATTTGTACAATGTAGACACCATCGGTCACATGCAGATACAATAGAGTCTGGCCAATCATATTCCTCATGCCGTCCGGTAATGTTTTTTATATATTTCTTTTGTAAAAGATAGTTATTAATGCATGTAGAGTAAAATTGGTTGACGGTTAGTCACCTATATTATAAGGGACACCCGTGAATTATGGCAACACCTTAGCACATGCTTGAAATATGAAAGACCGAATGAACCTGGGAAGACTACGTGTGCATGAAGGTCATGTTTTTTCTCATCTTGTGAACCTTTTTTTCAAGTTTGTTTTATACTTCCTTCATGTTATTGGTTAGTTGTGGAAGACCAGATTGACAATAAGTAAGTCAAGCGAAGAGTACAGTACTTAAATCTTGTTGATACACAATTTTAAAGAGGTCATATACGTATACCAAGGATAGTTTCATTGCTATATTTGAATTCACCACTTTATTGCTTACTAGTAAATAATGTCTTAGTTAATATTAACTATCATGTTGAAAGGGCTCAACCCCTAAAAATAAAGACTGAAAATGATCAGAAAATCTAATTTGGGTTTAATTTCATTCAGGAATTTGAATGCTGTTGATGTTGTAGGAATATAAACGTACAGTGAAACTACCTGCTAACATTATCAAAACATATGTCTTCTTCTTGACTAACGCTACATAGATATTTATGTATCTATCTGAAGCCTTAGGCAAATTTGTTGTACTTGTAGATGTAATAAACAACATCTAGATCATTAATGCACTTAAAGACTTGGATTTTAATTTTTATGGTAATTACTATAATAAAATGCGTTTCCAGATTTTGAAAATTATGTCTTAAAATTAATGCCCAGTCTCTGTAGACCTTTCATGATATTTACTATTTACTAATGATATGTGAAGATATATATCACTTTATTGTGATACATAATGTCTGTTCCACAGTGCAAAACCATAAACTGCTAATTATGACTGTTATCGTATTGTTGATTGGTGTAATACCTGGATTTCTTGTCTTTCTGTGATGAAATCCTAAACCATGTATTGTATGTATGTTAGTTGTTTACTTTATTGAAATTTATTGGAATCAATTCTCTATAAATACGTAATTAAACAGGTACATCAGAAACAATAAGCAACAATTAATTGTATGTACTGAATATTCCTAATGAATACCCTTCGTCTTTGTTACTTATCCTCTGCCCCATTCACCACACCTTTATTGCAGGGGGGGGGGGGGGGGGGAGAGAAAAATCATGACACATTTTAAATTCTTCAATAATCATTGAGATTGAAGCAAAGACATACAAAACTTGTTCAAATAATAATTAATGGGCTCTTCGAAAAAGAATCTGTAGACTACATAATTCCTTGGGAACATTTATTAGGAAATCTGTGGTAATAGTAGACATTGTTTTATCAATAAAGCTGTTTCTACTGAATAAACTTGCTTTGTAGTTTTATGCGTGCTTGCCAGGTTATTTGATAATGTGATATATCTAATAGGAAACCACCACCCACTCATATTTGTGTCTAATTCTGTGATTATAAAATGGTACAGTCATGTTCGTGAAAAATAATTACACAATTCTGAACACTACAGTACTTATTGATGATGGTCATCGTAATTTGTTCTGCATAGAAATTGTTTCTGTGGTAAATGGCAGCAGCAGGCATTTTTTACACGGGTGACAATATTCTGGATATATCCAGAATTCCAGATTTATCTGTCCTGAAAGAGCTATAATTACTGAGCAAGATAGAGTTATTTGATGATGGTAAATTTTCTTTAATAAAAGCCAAGTTAAATATGGAAACAATGTGGTTAATGGCCTCTTGTTTGGCAAAAATGGTCGGCCACATATGATTTTCAGGATTTTTGATTTGGCTTTATTGACACCCCTGTTTACATTCAAACTTTATTATATGCATGTGGTTGCAGTTCTTTTAATCTGTATGTTATAGTGATGTAGCGTTTTTACTGAACAGTTCAGTGTTGTATCTAATTCTTCACCGTATGGACGGGCTAAATATAGTAATTTTGTCTCTAGGCCTTTAATTATACATTTACATTATCTATTTGAAAGCAGTTTGGAAGTGAGTTAATCTATTCACGAATACATCATTTTAAACTTTTAAGAACTTTAATGATAATGTATGATATATTTGTCTAACCATTCTTAAATAAAAAAATTAGGCAATTGTTTATAAATGATATCTTTTATCTACACATAGTTGATGCGTGTGTTGATTATCAATGTCTGTAGGTTTTCTGTCCGACAATGGATTCAAGTTATTTTGATAAATTATTCATACTGAGGAGCCAGGCCTAATTTTATATACATGTTGGAAGCAGTCTAGGATAGTAGCCTGGGCCTTTTTGGCTGTCAGGTCAAAAGATGTAGAATTTGTGTGATTAGTATCCTTATGTTACTCAGGTCTTGATGATAAAATAAATTTCAAAATTTAAGATTATGATGTTATCAAGACCCTTAATCTATCAAATTTCGGTTGCAATCCACCACCTATAAAGTGTTTTTTTCCCCCCAAAAAAAGCCTGGTACTGTCTATTATACTAGCTAGATCATATATTCATGTTAAACATGTGTATTGATGTAAAACTATATATCAATCTTGTTAGTTATAGGCTTAATTTAATTCCAATATTTTCTCAGCCATAAGACATGGATGGTTGATTTTTATCATACTTAATGATCAAGGGTTAGATTATTAAGAATGCATGCAGATACTAAGTAATATGTAATTATTTCAGATGAAATTTATTGTCAAGTATATTGGTATCACTTCCTAAACTTACAATACATTATTATATGCCATTCATTCTGAATAAATTAGTTCTTTTCTTATTAGGTGTTTTTATGGAGATTTCTCTAATAAATGTCCCTAGTGATCTTTTGAAATCAACAACAACAGCAATAAAATAAAACCCCATTAATGCTTCCTTTATCCAACTACCAGTTTGTCCAAAAATCATTCCAAACAATATCCCAAGTGTTTAATATGGGTTGTTTGATAGCCGTCTTACAAAAGTTTATCTTTATTGAATACATTGTGAAAGAGAAGAGTATGTGAATGACTTTGCATAATAATTTCTAATACATTCACTTAAAAGTCACTTCTGTAAACATCTTGTATGAATGAGTCAATGACAGAAATAAAAAGAAGGAAAGAAAATGATTTTGAATAAATTAGGAATATTCTAACACTTCAATGATATTAATACTATTATGTACTTTCATATGAATTCCTTTGATAACAAATTCTCCAGTACAATGACATCTATAAGCATTTATCCCAATTATCATGATTATTAAGGGGGTGACAATATTACAGATATATCCAGAATTCTGGATTTATCTGTCCTTGAGGAGCTATAATTTCTGAGCAAAATAAGTCATTTGATGAAAAATTAATGTCTCAAGAAATGTTGTGGTCAATTAAATATGTCTTGAAGGATTTTCTTTTATACAAACTAAGTTAAATATATGGGAACAGTGTGGTTGAAGGCCTATTGTTTTGCAAAATTGGTCGGCCTTGTATGATTTTCAGGATTTTTAATTTGGCTCTATCGACACCCCTGTGTTAAATGTTCAATTAGTAATCTCTAACCTTTGTTAGTTTGAATCCCACCCTGGACCAACTTTTACTTGTGATGAAGCTGTCTGTCTGGCTTACAGATGGTCAGTGGTTCTACCTAGTTGTATGACTTGGGTCTTCCTCAACCATTAAGTTTGAAAAGTTACTAAATGAAACTGGCTACACACACATTTCTCACATTAATTATTTTATTTTTATCATTCCCTTTAATTAAGCCTCTGTTTATTTTGGGCATTAATTAGTTTTGTCAGTAAACTGACCCTTGATCATCATCAATATATATTGCCAAATTGGGTTACTTACCTGAACACTGCAGACAAACATCAGTTTTTTCCAAAAGCTTACCGGTAATTACCTTCATTGTATTTGATGCCTATCTGAAAACAGGAAAATGTCATCTATGTGATATGCTTGCCATGCAGATAGAATTACTAAGCACTACCTATTTAACACCCCCACAGGCTACTGAGCGAAAGGTCATGGGTTATATTCTCGGCTCTACCTTTCTATTTCCTCAGGGATGCTTTTCAGTTTCCCCATCCCAACTACAGAGCCATGTACTGTATCTATAAAATCACAGGAAAAGGGCCGAGCTGTGTATCAGTGCTTTACGCGGGGCCCAATACAAAACCAGGAAAAAATATTGAACAAATTTAAAGAGTAGGGATATATACATGCTCCAGTTCTCTCTTACCTTATCTCCCCACTCTCTTGGCTGGCTCTGAAATTACCATTGCTATTGAAAGGGTCGTTAAACAACAGATAAATAAAAACTTTTCTGTAATTTCACTATCTGCAGCCTCAAATTGTAAATGATGAGAAAATTCATATGTCAGCTTTGATGTAAACAGCTTACTTCATTAAATTTTATGCTCAATTGCCAGAAAGTACATCACAGTAAATCTTGATTTGTATGAAATTATTACCTCTATTAAATGCCCCTCCTCTCACTTGTGCAAAATGTTACACTCTGTGGACATTTATTAGGAGATATTCAGTATAAGCTGATATTAAAATTGTCCACAACGCCATGTGGTTCCTGATCTATGCTATGAGCATTAGACAATAGATTTTTTACTGAACATACATTTCAATCAACTTCACTTTTGGTACACTATAGCTTGGTAGTGTTACCTTGGAATATCCTATATATAGAACTTTTAAGCATTGAGGAAGAGCTACAGACGACAGTGGCTTTCATTCCAATGAGTAAAATTATGACCAGGAAGAAGTAAAGAACAAGAATAGGAGAAACTTAGACTATACACATCATGATACTGATTAAATAATAACAATTATGTAATGTGTACATTCTCTGCTCTATGACACTGTTCTTACAAATTTATTTTGTTTTGTATTGACAGAGTTTGGGTGTGGTTTTATACGTATTAGTGTGTGGTGCTCTCCCGTTTGATGGGAGTTCCTTGTCCAGCTTACGAACACGGGTGCTGAGTGGAAAATTCCGAGTGCCATTTTTTATGACCACGGGTAAGTCCCGTTACATTATTTCAATTGTTTCTAGGAATTAGATTGTACTACTTTGATTGTACAATAAGTGTGCAATTGTGTCTGCATTTGTTTAGAATCTTTTAATTAGCCCCAGCCAATAGGCGAGAGAGATGCATCGTCTGTTGTGCATGTATGTATCTGTACAGGTGCTTATTTAAGGGGTGTTCTGAGCCTTGTACTAGTCAAGTATTGTTGATAAATGATATTAAAACCTTACAAAATTTCATTTCCGATTTCTAACATTTCAGACTGTGAGGATCTTATAAAACAGATGTTAACAGTTGATTGTAAAAAACGTTATACTATGGAACAAATAATAAATCATAAATGGATGCAACAGGATGATGACAATGAGTTCTTACTGATGATTCGTGAATTTAATATAAACACTGTTTCTGACCCAGACATTGAGAATCTCAATGAAACTGTATTAGACCAAATGGAAAATGTGTACGGTCAGGATAGAGGGAAGATAATTGAGGTAAGAGTGATAAGATTGAAGGATTTTTTGCTGTTTGTTGGTGTGACATCATAAACCAGCCTGGTATTTGTGTCTGCAGCACTGACTGACTGAGCTTATGCCATTTTACAACATGTTCAACTATAACACCCATGTTAATGCTCAGTTGGTCTTCATTGCGAATGTTTTGTACTGTTGAATGTAAGTTCTTAATGTGCTATCAGCTGGACCCTTTTTGTCATGATATCCTTTATTTGAAGTTGATCATGATGTGTATTTTTTTGTGGATGTTTTTATTGAACAATTGAGGTTGAATAAGTTGGTATGAATTTGTAATAGGAGGAGGAGGAAAATGATTTACCCGATGCAGGGTTTGAACCCACGACCTCCTGCTTGCAAGTCAGATGCTCTACCAACTGAGCTAATCGGGCTGGTGGATATCCCAGCCAATTTATAATACAATATACCACACCGCTACAAATTGATTGATGATATTTTTATGGTATGACTTTCTTGTTGTTTTTATTTTATAGTCAGTAAAGAATTCAGCGTATGACCATCACAGTGCTATATATCACCTACTGTTAGATAGACTGAGAAAACATCCAAAAACTCTCCTTAACAAAATATCTCCTGCCCTTGTTGCTGCATCACAAAACTTACCCATGGTGACTAGAACAGAACGCAGATCTAGTATAACAACAGGAGTTGGTAAGATATATTTACATTCTATCTGTCTGATATAACATACAGTCACACCTGTGAACATAGGCCACCTTTTGGTTGACAAATGGCCTTTATTTGGAGATCATTTTGTTTTAAATGATCAGTGACAGTTTTTAAAAGAATGGCTTTATTCATAGAGTGGCCTGTCTTAAGGTGGCTGCTAATATTGGTTGACTGTAATTTTTTGCAGTTAGAAATGAACAGATAAATATCAGCTGACATAAAATATACCTGCTTCACTCGGGAGATTTAGATTCAAAATAATGAATATTTTATCATTTTATTTGCCATAACAATGCCTTGTCAAGTCATTGTTGTCTTTAAAAGTAACTAACAACTTTCGATTTTTGTCCAATCAAAATTCAAATTTATTCTTACATTCTTAGTCAGTTCAAACAGTAAAAAGACATGCCAGCCCCTCGGACCCTTTGGCATTTTCAGCTGATTTTCAATTAGTCTGTTTGCAATACAATATATTTTACTAGTAAATTAAATTCAGGACAGGTGGTTGTTTTTTTCTTAGTCGAGAGAATGGATAAACCAGGACTCTTGTGAATCTTCAAACATTGTCTTCAGTTTAATGTCAATTGTTGCTCATGGTACTAGATTTGTGTATCACACTTTCATCATGGTGTGTATCTTGTGACAAATGTAAAAGACCCCTATCTATAATCTTCATTTTCCTAAAGTTCTGTCTTTTACTGTTGTGGTACTTCTTTTCTGTCTCAAAAGAATCCTGTCTTCATTTTCCTTAAGTTCTATCTTTTACGGTTATGGTACCTTATTCTGTCTCAAAAGACCGTTATTTTTTTCTCCTGTAAGACTATAAAGACATGTATAAATATGGACACTGTCTAAAACAAAGACTCCTACACTGATATCACAATCAATAGTTTGCCATTTGTATTTAACAAGTTACATGAAAGTGCTAAGTATGCTGTGTAAATTGTCAGGTATATTAGCAAGTCTGATAGTGATACTTGCCTGGTGTAGATGGTCATGTATACCAAGCAATCAATGTTACATTATAAATGTCATAAGTTGCACAGCTCTTTTCATATCTGTATTTTTTTATTAACCATTAGATTATTGATTCATTAATATACACATTTTAAGAGGAGTGGGGGGGCACAAAACTGTTATTATCTATTTTCTTTTTCTTAACTAACAATTTATACTTTGGACATACACCCACATTCAAGATATTAGGCAATACCCCGCCCCACTCCCTCTAAGCCAAATATAATGCAAAAAACTATGTATTGTGACATTTCAAATACATTTAATTAAAGTTAAGAAACACAATTTTACAGTTCCTATGTTTAATATATCCTTTTAGTGTACTTTCATTTTTTGTAATCAAAGAACTCACCTTAATTTTGGGAGTATGCCTGGCTATGTGACTGATCGGTCTGGTAACCAAACACATCTACACTACAGTGCAACCTCTTCAAAGCAACACCCTTTGGGAGAAGCAAAATTATGTTGTTGTTGAGAGGTTGTTGCTCTAGAGAGGTTAAATGTATACTTAAATTTGCAACTGTTGTAGAATAGAGATTGTTGCTGAAGAGAGGGTCGCTCTGACCCCGATGTTATAAAACCTAAAAACAGTCTCTAAGCTCAAATCTCAATTCCATTCTCTCGATTCAAGTACTGTAAGCTAATTAACTTCAGGTGGATTATTCTGTTAGATTTATGTATCATTTATATATCAGTGATTGTCTGATCATAATTAGCTTAGAAATATAAAATGACAAAATTTTAGCTTGGAGACAGATAAAAAGTTTTATAACCTCGAGGCCTGGAGGGGTTGCACTGTTTGTAAATTTGTCTTAGAGCCCACCCTGCTAGCTTAATCTGAATTATCCTGATTATCAAAATGGTATGGTCTGGAGACATATGAAGAAAGTACAGTACAACCTCTCCAGGGGGGCCCTCTGTATATCAACAACCTTTCTATAACAACACCTTCAAATTTCCCTGAGCTGATATTTACTTTAAATTTAACCTCTGTAGAGCAACAACCTCTCAACAATGGCCAGTATTTGCAGCTCCCACAGGGTGTTGCTCTACAGAGGTTGTACTGTATATGTTTCTGAGGGAAATTTGATTGACGGGTTTACACACTAATTGATTTATGTCCCAATGCTTACTTTCAGTTAATGTTTGAAAATTGATTGTTGTCTAAAAATAGGAGGAGAACACACTCAAAGGTGATATGACTTGAGATCAGTGTCCAAGCTCAAATGTCATATACCAGTATGTCTTTTAGTGTTTCCTAGTTAAAAAGATGAATTGATGATATTAATAATGCATTATTTTGTTTGCAAAATTATGTATTTAAACACAGACTTGTGATACCTTTTCAGCCCAATATCTTGTTGAATGATTTTTAGATTTCAGCTTTAAGATTGTTCTTGAGTTTTATAACCTAGCTGGTTAGTGATTAAAACTGGTAGGTAAATATGCTCAGGTTATGTTGTGTCTAGTATTTCTAAGATTGTGTTTGTGGCACTGCAGAACGGTGTTCTCTGTCCTTAGTCCTTATTGTAAACAATTCTCAGTTGTTCATTAATAAGTACAAAATGTTGAAAAAAAATTCTTAACAGAGAAATTGTTTTCTATTGAATTAAAATAGTTGAACGAATTGAAGTCCCTGTGGAAGAAGTTGGTCCAAGCACGACGCCACCTTTATTACGGCCATCTCATATTCCACAAATGCAGTTCTACAATGAAAATAATCAGGTAATTATTTCAAGACAGGTCCAATTACATTAAAATGTATTTCTTTATCAAAATTTCTAATAACATCAATACATTTAGTATAGAACTGAAATGATAGTGTATTAGTAATAATGCAAAAATGTTTCAGATTTGTCATATTGCTTATACTTTGTTGTTTTTGAAAGTCACACAAATTATTGGTTATACAAGCAATGTGTAACCTGACCCTGCTCTTGGGTTCACTATCACAGTCAAAGTATAATTATTGTAAGGTATCATTATTATAGCAGAATGAAAAAATGTCATTGCTTTCTGTGATAGTCCATATCTTGTGACAGTTCACTTGGTTTCCTGTCGGCGGAAACCACCATGACAGCCATTTGTATAGAATTTTAAGTCATATATTATATAATATTAATGTAATATTTCTGCGACATTCTTTTACTTGAACTTATATGATATAATATTTGTATTTATTTTAATACAAATAAAAATTCATATTCTTCTTCCTTATTTTAATAATTGCAGTTGGAAGATACAAACTTTTCTGACTCAGACGAAGAACCTTCACCAGAGGCTCTTGCACGATATCTGGCCATGCGTCGGCACACTGTGGGTGTCGGTGACAGTCGACACGAGGTGCCGGAAGATATCCGTGTCAAGATGGCACAGCACCAGCCAATCATTGCCATGCCTCAGCCAAACTTCTTCATGCCATTTGGGTTTAATCCACTGGGTGGGTTTCCACCTGTTACTAACTTGCCTCTCAGTACAACACCTCCATTAATGAGTCATCAACAATATATGCCATCAAGTGAACAGCAATACCTACAGCTACCACCCATGATGGGTGCTGGTGAGTTTATGTATTAATTAGTTAATTGATTTGTAGATTAATTAGTAAAAGTAACTCTCAGTCATTTTAGCACATTACTGGCATTCATAAAAAATCTTTTGGGATGTTTGTTATGAAAAATAGTTTGTCACACAATCACCTCCGAAGAGAAAGGGAAAGATATGACCTTTATATATATGCTTGAATTGTCCTTCAGATGAATTAAAGTATGATTAAAGGTTGTCATGTTTACATGGTGGTCTTTGTTTATTAGTGTGGGTGGATCAGTGGTCTAGTGGTAACATGCTGGACTACTAATTGGAATGCTGTGGGTTTGAATCTCAGTCTGGCTTTCCGTTATTTTAGAACGCATTATTCAGCGTCCTGATCCCAACTACCAGCCCAGTACTGTGACTAGAAATCACAGGAAAACAGGTCAGAAGTGTATCAGTGCTTTATAACGGGCACAATAAAGAACCAGGAAAAAATATTCAAAATAAAGTAAAGAGTACGGATTTAAATGCCTGGTTCTCCTGTATCTTCTCTCCCCGCTATCTGCGGCAGTCATGATAAGACCATAGATGTCGTATGGGCAGTTAAACAATAGATATGAGTGCTTATGAGTGGTAACCAACTCAATGTTTTCTGTATTAGACTGTGTTTTGGTAACTTTAGCATTATCCTTTTGATTAACAATTAAGAAGCATGTATGTGTTGCAACCATTTTATATTCAAAAATGTATTTTTTTTTGCCTTGAATTTTATTTTTGTTATTTCATTGATGATATCTTGATCAATGACAATGCATATGTGCTACGTGTTTTTGGTGTTTAGTCAATACTTTGCCTTATTGCAGGAGGAAGCGCTAACATGAGTCGCCGTGCGTCTGATGGTGGTGCTAATATATATAGGTTTAGTAGACAGATGATGTCCGGTAATAGTCAAGCTGGAAGTATGGAGGCTCTGTCGGTAAATACCCATGGTTGATACCTCATACAGCAAAGAATTCTTTTCCCAAAAAATGCTTGTCGTTCTTTCATTATTATAGATAAAATGAAGTGTATATCATGGTTCTGAAAACTGACAGCATTTAGATCCACTGAAAATCAAGGCTATACATTTGAATGATCAACAATTCGAAATTCTGGGTAATCTGAGCATTTCTATCTACAAAAAGACTACAAAAAATCAACACAACAGACATAGTGGTAACGATCATCAAATGAATATATAGACTGTTTAACCATTAAATAAAAATGGACAACTTACAGACATGACTTTTTATCACTTGACGACATCAAAATATTAAGTTTGTATTGGTTGTTAAATTCCATCAGTATGATTTGTATTTGATTTATTTACAGTCACCATTATCACCTGTTGGCTTGCCTCTAACTGTTGAAGAGAAAGAAGATGCTTTGTCAGATCAAGAACCTGACCAGGAAGCAGTGCAAAGGTAACACATTGAAGATTGTATCATAGTGTATTTGATCATTGGTGTGCCTTTTCTTCCTTTCTTAAGGGAATTCTTCTTTTCCGACTCTTTATATTTGACACCGAGGAACTCTGATCTTGTCAGATATGCGTAAAATTAATGTTTTTGTTCAATGGGTAAGTCAATAGTGACATTCTACTCATGTCTGCGCTATATCTTAATTTTATGGAAATGCTTTTTTCACTGGGATTTAACACCTCACCAAAGGTCATTAGGCTACATTTGAAAAGACAGAGGAAGGCCCCCAGGTGTACAACTGGATAGAACCACAGAATGTTACCTCACTTGTAAAGTTTGTCATGTCCTCAGTTAGATTCGAACTTGCATAGGTGAGGGGCTAGTGATTATGAGACTATAGCTACTCAACCATTGAGGCTCCTTATATAAGTACAGGCTAAACAGTTAAGTTTTACAGGAAACCATGATCATAGGGCACTTGACAGAAGTCAGTAAAACGAATAAGTTTAACTGGAGATATTTCAGTGTTAACATTTTTCTAGTGTTAGCATTTTAGTGTCTGTTATAATCAATCAGAGTTAAAGGTCAGGTTTTGAAACTTAATTATTTGATTGGTTAACTCAGCTCTTACTATCATTGAATGCTGAAGCTGAATCCTTTGGCTGGTTTTTGAATTGTCCTGTTACTGTAAGTTATGGGTCATGCTGATCTTTGTTTTGATGTACAGTAGAACCATTTTAATTGTAGATATCTAGCCAGTCGAGGACTAGGAAAACGACATACACTAGCTGTATCTAATCCTGTGTATGAAGTTCCACAGGATTTAAGTATGTCATTTTTACAGCAGCCTATACGTGCCACAAGAAGATCATCAGAAAGAGGATTGTGTAAGTTCTTAGTTAAGACAAACCTGTATACAGAGGTCACCCTTGGGAATGACATAATGTGACCTTTATCGACATGTAGCCTTTATGCGGGGTCATTTTGTACTAAAATAATCAATGATGTTTTTTTTTAGAGAAATTTGAATGTCCTTCATTCATAGGGTGACTTGTTTCAGAATTGACTGCTGTCACTGGTTTGACTAATGTACCTAAAATTTTATGTCAGATAATTTGATCTGTAAAATCAATAAAAGAATGCTAAAAGAGTGTCCGTTGTGGCTGTCTACATACTAGGTTTGACTGTAAATAATAAGGTATAAAGGCCGCCCTGTGGATAAAGGCAATCCTTTAAAAGTTTAAAACTTCTCATTGATTGTTTAGAACAAAATGACCTTCAAATAAAGGTAAGGGGCACATTTTGTCTTTACCCTGGGTGGCCTTTGTTCACAGGTTTGACTGTAATTATTTTTCTAAATTATGTGCAACAAATATATATATAGGTACAATAGTAACATAGTAAGGTAACTTAATCTAAGGTTTGATATCATGTTTAATAGAGTACATACATTTTACATATTTTTTTTTTTACATTCTTTAGCCCCATACTCATACAAAGAGGAGAATGTGCTTCACATACCAAATCTAGTACGACGAGCCAGTGATGGTCTAGCTGGCAGTGCTCTTCACAAACATCAGTTGTCAAATCTTGAGAAAATCTACAATCAAACATTGGTGAATCAACAGCCAAATCGACCTAGTAGTCAGAGTAGCTTAAAACAACTGCAACAGGAGTGCCATGAGTTACAGGTGGGTGGGGTAACATTTATTGAGTTCGCTTTGAGGGGGGGGGGGGCTGAATTCTTTAGTTCCTTAAGTGAGTAAAAACTTCAAATAATTTTTGTTTCTTGTCTGTGAGTTTCATGAGAATTTGGCACATTTTGGTGATTGTTTTATTGTGAAAAAAGCTTAATGTAATATTAAGATAACTGTTTAATTTATTGCAAAGTACACATTTCTAGACTTGTTTTAATGAGAATTTGTCAGTAACAAATGCTATTTAAGAATGGAAATATCTTTCTCTGCAATTCTGGTAACCAGAATATCACCAATTCATATCATATATTTTATTGTATCACTAATAGGCTACTTTACATATGTCCATCACAGACTCCATTTCGATTTCACATTGTTAAGTTTGGAAAACTGGATCTTGAGATGTAGCTCTGAAAACCTTATGCACCCCCTGTATAATTCTATATGTTCTTCTTTAAGATTGTATGTTCATAGGTTAGAATGATTGGTTAAATGTAAGGTGATACTTATATTGTCCCAAAGTCACTGCATAAATAGTTTAGTGTTTAATATTTTTGGGAGGGACCTCCGTGGTAGATTAGATGTAGAACTAGATATAAATTGGTCAAATAAATTCATTTCAAAACCAGAGACAATAATCATTATATGATGGTGTATGGACACTAAGGGAAATAAATCCTTCATAATGTTTCTTCAGCTCTGTATTTTTCCCCATTTGCGTTGAGTCTGGACCCTTGCAAGTTTCGAAATCATCCTCAAATAAAAATCAGAAACCACAAATTGATGCAGAATTTAAAGTGAATTTTATCAAGAACAGTTTTTTATTGGAAACCAAAAACCCGGTAACAACTCTCAATTAACACCTGAAGCAAATTGTGCTGACCTCTAATTACCCACCTGGATATTTACCACATGTGTGGCTCACTGTCTTGAGAAGATTTTAGCGGTTTGAGAAAACCAAGGCAAATAGTATTGTTTTTACTAGACATTTAGTGGTCTCATACCCTAAGAGTCATTATCACATTTTTGTAATGCTTTACTAATCACAAAAATTAATAAAATATCCCAATTTTCTTTTTGTTTTGTTCCTTTTATTTACTTGCTAAAGTTAAATTTGTTTTTAAAATAACCTTGTTTCAGAGCTTTGCCAATATTTATTTTTTTTGCATTTAGTTACAACTGATAGCTTTTTTTATCATTTTGGTTTCACCTCATTTTCAGGATGTCATCTATGAGTAATAGTAGAATTTTTATCAATTACAGGCTTTCCGGTGTTGCTACTTTTTCCCTACTTTTTTGGTACTTTTCCCCTACTTAATCACTACTTTATTAAAAAAATGTGGCTGGAAAGCCTGCAATTCATTATAATACTGTATACTCCAGGGACTCTCTTCTGCATGTTCTGGGAACTGTATTGAGTAATTATAATATATAGATAAGCAGTAGCATTAACTTGCATTTGAATCTTGATGTGTACTTGGTTTCAGGATATTGGTATCACAAATAGTGTAATATATCTACATGGTAATAGTCTCTGTCTGTGCATCTGTCCGTTCATTGTAGAATGTTTGTCTTGAACATAACTCCACAACCATTTAAGACGTATTGCTTAAAACTTGTTGTGTTAAAAGGCAATGCAATAAAATGCCTAGTTCAAGATCTACAATTTACCTTATCTGAGTTATTGCCCTTTGCTTAATTTTAAACATAAATTTTGTCCTGATCATAACTTCAAAACTGTTCAAGATATTTATTTGAAACTTAAAAATAACGTTTGAAGACAATGAGTATAAGTGCTGAGCACAGGATTCATGCTCTACTGTAATTTTTTTAGTTATTGCCCTTTGTTTAATTTCAATGATTGATTTTGTCTGTAGCATGATAACTCAAAAGTCATGAAAGATAATGATATGATAATGAAACTTTAAATGAAGCGTGGTGGCAGCGAGAAGAAGTGCAGGTTTTTGGAATATTAACTACCTGTTAAATTTTGTTGCAAGCATACATCTAAAACCATTTAAGATATTATGAAAGTTGAAATGACAGCAATGAGTAGAAGTGCAGAGCACAGGATTTATAAACTAACCCTAACCCTATTCTCTTCCTTACTCAACTAACATTTAAAGCCATTCTGGCTATGTTGTTTTGCTTGCAAAGAAGAGACAAGAACATTTTTTAATCCATAGAGTTTTTTAGTATTAAATATGTAATAATGTGTTTGGTTAACAGACTGAGAGGATTCTGGATTAGAAAAGTTTGAATTAATGAGATTAGGCTGTATGTAGTGCTTCATCTCAACATTAGTGATAGAAGAAAATATTAGAAATATTGATTACTTGCCTTGAAGCATATGTTATTTCTGATTACCATGTACTCTGACCCAGCCTTTGGTTTTACTCATATAGACATAATTACGGACAGGTGGTTTACCTAACCCATTTTTCGTGGACTGTATCGTAACCATTGCTACCTTACTCTCCTTCAAGGAAAATTTACATTTTTGAAAAAAGGGTATGACCTGCCCCTTGATTCAACCCAGATTGATGAGTTATAAGTCTGAAGCACTAACCATTGGTACCACGGTTACAGTTTCATAATTTACAATGTAAAGCTACTGAAAATGACGCTTGTGCATTGTCTCTATAGCAAGGGCTAATATGGACACCCTACACTGAGTTTTCTGATGATATCTATGAATGGAAACTGCATCTGGGCGTGTTTTAAGAGTTATGAGTTAACACAGTGATTTTTTTCCAAAATTTTCTCACTACCCATGCCCATCAAAAGGGGAAATTTAGCGCAACAAATTTCAAAATGGGAATTTTTAATAACATTTGTTTCTATGGATATAAATATAAAATTAATATTACTTCACTGTAATTAATGATAATGGTGTGAAACCTGTTGTATATTTCTTCTTTTTACATGATCGTTTGGAAAACACTTCTTATCAAGGGAAAATTCTGGCCATTTTAGGGGGAAAATGAAGGAAATTTTGCTAGGGGAAACTACCCATATTCGGCAGTGAATACAGCAAAAAAAAATCACTGTAACATAGAGGTGTGTTCTGGTGCTAAGTTTCATTAGTGGAGGCTTTGTTTGATAGAAGTGGCCATGGTTATTTTTTCTGTTAGATAATTTGATGTAAAGCTCTAACATATATTATTGTACTGTTTGATTTTCATTTATTTGGTGTGTTTCACTAATTGTTGATGTAAAATTGGAGTCATATACCTGGTACTTAATTCTCTACATATTCAGGTATTGTTGTTGGGTTAGTACCATTCTGTATACTATTTATTTTATATGTTGTATTTCCTGTATTGCTCATTTTTTATTGGGAAACAAATATAAATTATTATTCCATGGTATAATTGTGAATATTGCTAAAGTTAATGGTTCATGGCTATAAAACTGAATTTTGGTCACTCATGTTGTATAGGGAAATCTTTAAAAGATCTTCTGGGCCAAAAGTTCAAGGCATATACTAGAACGTAGTGCATGATATTGTCATGTGGTTCACACTAAGATTAATCATATTATGCTCCTTTGTTGAAATTGGTTCTGTTCTTGTTTACCTAGTTGTCAGTTCTTCAGGTGAGCAATATTATAGGGCAATCATGGCTGACTTGTTTCCTGTACTATTAGGCGAGGAAAAATGTTGTCATGTTTACAGTTAACTTTCACCCATTGGAGAACGAAATATAAACACTGATCTTGTTTCTCAAGTTTATTAAGTATATTCTAATTAGTATATGCTGAGGAACAGCCTTCGTTTCCATGGTGACCCTAGTAATTGTAAACAGCTAAGAAAATATCGAAAATATTGCCTGTTTGATGGATTTGTTGATAATGGTGATATTTATTATTATTATCGGGAAGTCATTATTATGATATATTCAGATGAATGTCTACTAATGATACCAAATGTTAGGCCTAAGATTGAAATTAAATGAGTCTATTTTAGAGGGGCTAAACTCAAGATTTATGAAAATAATTCATATGATAATAAATGATTAAGAATAAGTAAAAAAGGAAGAGTCAGGTTTAGGTTACAGGGTTCACCTGACTTAACTTACATTTTAGAACTGACACTTAAGTCTCTTACAACAAACTCAAATGCACAAAAATGTTTTGTGATGGTTCATACCTGAAAAATACAAAAAATATGTTTTTTAAAAAAATACCGGTAGAAGTTTCCCATCCTTAGCCAACCCTATTTTTTGGTTGATTAACAGTTTAATACCTTTTTCTAGCTCACTGATTCTGTTTTTCAGATTCTAGAGACATTATTTATGTCTTAAGATAAGGAGAAACATAACTTTGCCGTAGGCGCCTAACAGAATTAATATTTTATTAATTGTAACACGTTTGAATGAAGCTGTACTTCCTATTACTAGATTTATTAACAAAAGTAACTTTTATGACTAACATCAAACATTAAATATAACATTCTATGTTTTCATTTTGATGAATTAATGATGTTGTGTCCCTTACCAAAATCTAAAATTGACATAGCATGAAATTGTGTCCCTTTACATAATATGAAGTTGTGTCCCATAGCATATTCAATAACTGTTCCTTTTTACAAAATCTGTCACCTCTTACATAATCTGAATTTGTGTTTCATTACATAGCATAAAGTTGTATCCCTTTACATAATCAGAAGTTATGTCCCTTCACATAATCAGAAGTTGTTTCCCTTTACATAAGCAGAAGTTGTTTCCCTTTACATAATCAGAAGTTGTGTCCCTTTACACAATCAGAAGTTGTGTCCCTTTACATAATCAGAAGTTGTTTCCCTTTACATAATCCTGAGTTGTGTCCCTTTACATATTCAGAAGTTGTTTCCCTTTACATAATCAGAAGTTGTGTCCCTTTACATAATCAGAAGTTGTATCCCTTTACATAATCCTGAGTTATGTCCCTTTACAGAATCAGAAGTTGTGTCCCTTTACATAATCCTGAGTTATGTCCCTTTACAGAATCAGAAGTTGTGTCCCATTACATAATCAGAAGTTGTTTCCCTTTACATAATCAGAAGTTGTATCCCTTTACATAATCAGAAGTTATGTCCCAATAAGACATAGATTTACTATATAACACACATTTTGTTGATTTGATAGTGCTGGCTAGTTGTATGCACTGTGTTCAGAATCTTCTTAAATGCTGACTTTATACACAGATAGTTGCAATAATGGATTTTTTGTGTTGCAAGATTTTGGTTGAGGTTTTTTCTTTGATAATTTCTCTGATGTGTTAATATCATATTAACTTATATTCTTAGGACAAAATTGGTTTCTTCCATATTTTTCCATGAAAAATACATTTACAGCATAATGTATGATGTTTTCTTGTCCGATTGCTTTTCAAACTAAAAAATGTATTCAGTGCTTGCCTTTCTGTTTATTCTTGAATTCTTATGTTAGTCGGCAATAAAGTGTTATGATGAAACCTTGGCAAGTTTACATAGCTGCTTGATATAATTGTAAAGAAATATAGGCTTGTTACATGTACCTGTACTGAACTTTATTTAGGTTAATCTTTTTAACTGACTGTTCACTTGTTTGAAAGAAGTGTAGTGTATTGTTTTTGTTTCTTTTTATTAGCTCTTGTGATATTATATTCTGTTTTCTTTTTTTTCAGAAACAAGTGAGTGGTCTGGATCACTACTCTTTGCATCGTCGTCCTGCGAGCATGTCAGCTTCACGTATTCCGTCCCCGCCAGTAGCGCCAACTTCACCCGTCTTTCAGCATCGTAGCCCAACAAGCCCGGACTCTCAAAGTTCGGCCAACTTGTACCAGCACCTACAGAGATTGCAACTAACACAAATTCGGGGTGCGGGCTCACCCACATTCCGCCGGAGTAGTCCGCCAAATCTAGCTAGTTTAGGTCCGCAATCGTCCGAAAGTCCGCCCCCTTCATATCCAAATCTATTGCAGAACTTTCCCCAAGGACACCAGAGAAGTAGTCCGCCTCCAAACTTTCAAAATTTACAAATTATTAAGGAAGATTCATTAGACATAGATAAAAGTTCTCAATCAGATAGTGAAGAGGAAATGATAGTGCAAGATAATAGTGACAATGCAACAGGTGATGATGCTGCTAAGCTAAGGACTTATGCCAGCAAACCCCAAATTAGTATAACTGATACTCACGGTCATGTGACCGCAGTAACATCTGATGGAGATTCAGAATCTGAAAAGGGTGATAACTCAGACAGTGCAACTGTTTCACCTAATTCTCCTTCTTCTGTTCCTAGTACTTTATCCTTCAATTATAATTTTGGTTCTCCCTATGGTAGCCATGTGCAAACAAATTTGACAAACATTCCAGCCGAGACAATGGTCTCGTCAGCCACTCAAGATCTGTATTATACCTCCTCAAATGCAAATTGGTTATCCGAACAGCAACAAATGTATTTACAAGGACTTCCAGGTATACAGAATACAACAAATTTGCCAAGTGTAACTAGTTTCAGCAATTATAATGGAAAATTCACTGCTCAACAGTCACCCTCTTCAAGCCCTAGAAGCTGGGAGATCAGTAATGAAGGTATGGTCGGAATGTATGGCCACTCAGTTGGTGATTGGCTGATCTCTGCAGATAATAGTCAGTCAGAGAACACAACTGATTGGAATGGATTTCCATCATTACATATGGCTGGTGATTGTGAGTTGGCCAAAGTTGGTTCATTCGTTAATGTCTCATCAAAGAGGTCAGTAGATGAAATTCTTAATGATATAAGGAAGATTCTTGAACAGAGTGGCCCAAAGATTGCCTATAAGTGCTCAGAAAACTGTTTCCAGCTAGCTAACAGAGATGTGTCTATGGAAGTGGAAGTGTGCGGAGACATTGACGCCAGTCGATTACAGGTGCGAAGAATCTCGGGTGATAAAGGCTGCTATCAGCAGTTATGTCAACAGTTACTTGCAGGCATTAATATATGATTTATATGTTGCATTTTTCTCTCATATTGTTTTGTTTTCTCCATGGTTTAATAGTTGGGTCAATATTGAAGCATATATTTCAGGGCTTGAGGCTACTCGTCCTGCTGGACAACAGCGTAGAATTTTAATTAGTTCTGCGACAATTCAGACTCCTCCTGAGTTGATTTCTACTCATCATTAAGAGTGGAAAAGTGGATTGGTCGAGCCCTGCATTTGCAATTTTTTGAAATCTTCATTCTTTATTTGATTGTTTGATATGATAAGACTTAAGACTTAGTGTCTCGACTTTAGATAAACATTGCCAGTGATCATTTGTAGTCAATTCTTTTATGTCTCAGATTTGGTTTTAGTTGTTTGTGCATAAAATGCCTATCTCACGACTAGAATGTCTAGGAGGGAAATTTCAGACATAGTTTACCTCTGATGTAACCTGATTATTATAGATATTCTTTATGAGTGGAATTTTAAGTATTGTTCAGTATTATACAATAACATTCTGTTGATTTCTGATAGGTTCTGAAACTTTGATACTTCAGATGATGAATATTAATGGAATGTTACTGAATTCCTGTAATGTTAATTTGTTTTGAAGTGTTATTTATTTATTTTATTACTCAGTTAACCTTAATTAGATAGATTTGGCTTTCACTGGAAATATGGTCAAAGCTGTGTTTTAAGAACCACCTAACAATACAGGCCACCATGTTAACAACAACCCTTCTTTAACACTCAGTTTTCTATGTATTTAATGAAACAAGTAAACCAATGAATGAAAACATACTTTGCAGAAAAGAAACAACATTTATTATCTCCCTTTGTATACCTTGTTGTCAAGCTTGACTGTGTTTCTGTAAACTAGCTCTGTACCAACAACTTCATTATGGACGAAACTATTAATCAGTTAATAAGTTGCAGAAATATTACACAGTCAAACCTGTAAACAAAGGTCACCCTTTAGAATGACCTTTATTGACAGATGGCCCTTATTCAGAGGCTATTTTGTTTAATATAATCAATGACGGTTGTTAAAAGATTGGCTTTTATTCACAGGGTGACATTTATTATTAGGTGGCCGCTGACACAGGTTTGATTGTTCATGTTAGTTCATGGCAATTTTTTATGAAAGAATTTGTTGGCCATTTCTGAAATGTTACTTTAGTCACAAAATATGTATGCTTTGATAATGTTTCTGAACAGTGTATTTATTGTTTTATCAATTTATATGTACTCATACACAAAGGGGAGTTGAATAGCTAGCAAAAGAATGCTGACAAAACACAAAATCTAACTTTTCAATGCCAAATGTTGTGAAAAAAAATATCAAATTTAAGCATTTGAAAATGATTAGTGTTTGATTTACGAAATTTTCAGTGGAATAAAGTATAAACAGTCTCACAATCTACACTCTATTATAGAGGCAAATAACATTGTATTAGAATTATTAACTATTTACTTTATAAGTCTGAAAATTCAGAGTTAACAGCTAATGGTTGAAGAATGCTATTTTGTGATTTTTTCTCTTTCTTAACTGATTTGAATGGATAAGTCTTGGAATATTATACACAAAAAATTGTATTTACTAAGATCACTTTTGTCGGAGCTGCATGTTGTTGATAAAAAAACATGATGTTTGAATTAGGGATGATTGTGAGGCACATTTGATACAAACCCATGTTACTTGAGATATCAGTCCGTAAATAAGGTTTTTTTTTTTTATCTTACTCACTTTTGATTTGTAAAACTCGAAAGGTCATTTTTCATGAAGCAAAATCAAAAGAGCCATTTCAATTAAAGGATATTTTATATAATTTGATGATGTTTCTTAAAAACCCTGAACAAGTGTAAAATCTAAACTAAATATTATTTAAAATTCAATATTTTGACAATAAATTTATGCTTTTTGACTAGTTGCACATCTTTGCACTAAAATGTATCTTGCGTGCTAGGTACCTTTGAGTATGAAGGTAGAAGTCCACATAAATGCATTCCAATTAAATGCTTAGATGTTTCTCTATACATCTTGCTATATTTAAAGTAGAACAGGATATAACTTTCATCTGGACAAATTTCATCTGATTTCCATAGTATTACACTTTTTTTAACTCCCTACTTAGGGAAAAGCCCTTTTAATTCTTATGTTTAGCTAGAGAAAACATCTTTATCACATTTTAGGTTTCATTCTTGAAAATTAAGTACCTGGTGCTGATGTGTCAATCCATTTGTTTTAATCAGTAATTTATGATCAGAGTAATAATTATATTGGGCAATGTTTGAGTTGCCTCCCCTGATAGAGTTGCCTCCCCTGATAGAGTTGCCTCCCCTGATAGAGTTGCCTCCCCTACATAGATTGTAACATTATTATTACAATTATTCATATGGTGCTTTTTATATGTTTATGTAATTATGTGATAAACTTTATGATTGTATTATTATGTCTTATAATTGTTTTGTATGACAATTCACTATTTAACTGTGTTATTTTGATTGTATGTTATGTGTAAGTGAATTTATGAAGACCTAGTTCAATGTGTTCTTTTTGTTGAGTATTTTAACATAAACCCTTGTTGTACCGAGGTTAGATATGATGTTAAGTTGATTTACCAGCCTTGATTGTGCAATACCAATGATGAAAACTCTGTATGTTGTTGAATAGACGTATTTGCTAAAATGGCACTTAAGCTTTGAAATCCTACCAGTGTTATTTTATTGACCCACCTTTCGTGGTTGAGTGGTTAAGGTAGCTGACTTCAAATCACTGTAACCTCTCACTGATAGAGGGTCGATGGTACAACCCCAGTTACCGACCATGTCTCTTTATATGAGAAAGTAGGCAGTTGCTTACAGAGGATGGGAGTCTAGTACTGGTTCTTTCCAGGAATGATGGTTAGGTGAACTGTCCGCTTCATATGACTCTGACTGTTGAAAAGGGGCGTGAAACTCAATCAATCAAACAAACAAACAAACAAACAAACATTATTTTATTGAGATGAAAAATCTTAGACATAAAACTTACAGCATGATAGGTTTATTTAGATGAAATGATAAATTATTAATTTCAAAGAAATGTTCGATTCGAGCGATTGTCTCTTGGTCATTTTGCTGGCTTGTAATAGGTAATGCTGAAAATGAATACCATTTGTGCCGGGGTGACAATATTCCGGATATATCCGAAATTCTGGATTTTTCTGTTCTGAAAGTGCTACGTTTTAAAGTTATTTGATGAAAATATCTAAAAAGATGGCAAAGTTATGGTCACTTTGATCTGTTCTAAAGGATTTTCTTTAACACAAACTGAATTTAATATGGAAACAATGTGGTTGAAGGCCTTGCTTGGCAAAAATAGTCGGCTGCATATGATTTTCAGGATTTTTAATTTGGCTCTATTGACATCCCTGTTTGTGTGATTTTAAGTTAAGAAAGTGCCACCATAGCTGAAGTGCTATTCGATGATGTCCAGGTGAGTGCATGGTTTCTGTAACAAATGATGTCAGAATATTCAATACTCCTTAAAAACGCAAGTCTCTTCTGTTAGTAGGGGCCTTTTGACGTCATGTGACTCCTGCCACTGCTGTTACCCATTCCATATGATAGTTATTAAATTGACAATCACTAATGGATTGATTGAAGCAGGTTATTACTGACAGGTTATCTTAGATCAATTTATTGGTTTAATTAAAATACTGCTAATACACATGCTGTCTATATACAAACTTGAAGCCATATACAAATTAACTGTAAAGATACAAATAAACTAGCAAGCATTAATTAATGCTCATGCTTCATAATCATAGTCCTCATTTACTATACTGGTCCATCCTTCATTTTTCACCAGTTAAGTATAAAATAGAAACGAATACAAAAATAATGATATATATTACAGACAAACCCAAGTTGAAAGCCACATTTTAACTAAAGTCAATTATTGGAGAATAATTGGTGATATAATTGGCTTATTAGACCTCTAAATAAAAGTCACCTGCGTACATAAGTCATATTGTTTCCTTCCTTGCGTGGCCTCTCCCTTATGTTTGTCTGTATATATGATGTGTAAGCTTTAAGATTTTGTTCTGAGGAATTTGTTCAAACTCTATTAGGATGATTATACCATATTTGAATGTTGTTCTTGTTTTTCCAGAATCTCCCATAAATACATTGGAATTCAATGCATTCCATTATGTCTGTCTTTCTGTCTGTCTGTAAGGGACAAGTTAGAATAATTAGTTTGTATGGTTATAAAGTGAGGGTTTCTACTGGAATTCATCCCTTTGGTTTTGTTATAGTTTGGGTGTAAGACAGAATGTTGAAAACGATATCTTAATGAAGCCAAAATGTCACATATTTTTATTATTATAAGGTAAATCCGGCTTGCAAATATTGTCATTAACTTTGCTGATATAGTACTTATATTAAAACCTTGGCATTTCATGTTATTTTCCTAAAATAAAGTGCTGACTATAGGTCCAAAATACTAATGTACACTTCAATAAAATAATAAGTTTAGTAATGTTGTTTTATGATAAAATAGGGCTATATGTTATGTGTGATTCATTTGTCAGTATAATACATTGTACATCAGCTGTACACACATTGTATATTATTGTGAGAAAAGGTTTGGATGGATTAAGTGAATTGTTCTTGTCATAATTACAGTATTTTTTATTCATATAAGATCTTGATCATTCATTGTTTTGTATATAAAGTATTTGATCTTTCATTTTGTGCTAGTTCTGTTGCCATTCATGTGAAATTTGTTCTCCATATTATTGAAATTTGTATTGCCCTGCTTTTTTCTTGGTATGAGGCAAGGATAATATTATTGTGCAATTTTTTAGAAAGTGTGACTTAAATTAACTTGTGTAATATTGTGTGAGATGTTTTGTTATTTATTTTATTTCTCTTGTACTGTTGATGAAGTATGCCTTATGTTTCTGATCATTATTATGTTCTAATTTGGTTGTTGTGCTTGAAATGTTTTTCTAAGCCATTTATTAAAGTATTATTTTATGAAATTATCAAAAACTGATACACAAAACAAAATATAATGACTGAATATGCTCCCAAGGTTGTTGTTATTTTGTATGGTAAATAGAAATTTTTAAGTAAATGACTTTTAGTTATGTTATTTTTTGGTAGGCCAGCTGCCTTAATTGTGACTGCATGTATTTCTGATCAAAGTAATCCTCTCTTTTAGATTATTCATACTTTGATTTAGGAATCTGTTAAGTCAAAATGAACATCTGAATTTATCTTGGTTTGGTGAGTAATATTTTTATTGTAATTTTTAGTTGCCTGATGCCTTCAAAGTGTGACCTTCAGTATTTCCCACCTTGTCTTGGTTTGAAATTGTTTTTACATTCCTGATTTAATGGTGTTTATTTTAATTTTCTTTTGACTTCATTTTTCCATGCACTTACAACTGTCTCTTTGATGTAAATTACAGTCAGACATGTGTTGGGAGACAAACTCTGAATTAAGGTCAGTCTGTGAATAAGGGCCATTTTTTAACATAACTATCATTGATTATTTAGAACAAAATGACCTCTGAATAGAGACCACCTGTTGATTAGGACCGCATTTAGTCTTTCCCAAGGGTGGCCATTGTTATCAGTTTTCACTGTAGCTTGTAACTAATAATTCCAAATATTATTTACTGTGGCTTTTTAAGTACCAGTTAAAAATACTCCTGTTTTAGACTTACTGGTCTGGTAGTATACAGTGATCTATTTCATGTTTAAATTAATTATAAATATCAGTGGTGAAACTTTAACTGCTTGATCATGGTTTTGTAAATATACAGACCTCAGTAAACATTGTTTTCATGAAGCATGAGCATTGGTTTAACATCATACTGATCGATAGCCTGGGTTATTTGTCAGCATTGTCTAACTTCAACAGTATAGGTAGATCCCCCAATCTGAAGTTTTCCAGTTTTTCAAAATTTTCAACTTTAACCCTTGTGATTTGAAATAAGTGTGCCAAGAAATATATGGTTACTAGAAGATTTATTCACATTCCTAATTTACAAAAAACTCCACCAAAATTCTCAGGTTATGTATTGAAGTTTATCTAGGCCAGTTAGACAAGATATCCTGTACCATGTATATGTGGCTTCAATCTGACTAATCAAGAGTGTCTGTGAAGAAAATGTTACGGTTGATTTAATCGAAAATGATGGGTCCCTAATACTAAGTAACCATCATCCAATTCTGCAATGATGTACTTTATTTGATATAAGAATATTCATTGTTAAATTTGTAATAAAAAGTTCATTTAAATTATTGTAGAAAAAAATTCCATTGCATTCTTTTTAGAATTTGTCGTTGAATTCTTCAAGAATATTCATAATTTTAAAGAAAATATTCATTGAATTCATCAAGATCATTCTATCTAAGATCCTTCAATGATATTCCCTATTTACTGTATTACCATATTTTTCTTTCAAATTTTGTGAATTTATCCTTAACATTGAATTGGTGTACAATTTCCTTCTCTCCAGTAGTGCAAAAAGATAGTAACTTCTTCTTCATTTTCAGTCAGTTACAATCTTATTGCTCCGGTGGATTAAATTTTTGTGATAATATTGCTTTGTTAACATTGTTCCCCAGTGTATTAGTGTTTGTTGTGCTTTTGGTATTTCATTTAAATGTTTATTCTTTTTTTAAGCAAGAATTAGATTGACAGTACCCATAATGTTTTGGTATTACTTTTATAAATGAAGTATTTATACATCATGTTTTTCTTCTGAACCTCTCTTAGTGATGTACTATATTACCTTGTTTCTATAACAACCATATAAATCATGCTCTGAAATTTACTAAAAAAAAATAATAAAAATAATGTGCCTGTTTATTTGAACAAATGTATGACAATACAAGAAAAGTAAAACCTCTCAAATACGGACTCTGAAAACTGGAATCCTCTGTAAATTGGACTTTTCAAGTCCCCGTTTTTTCTCAGATTTATCAAAAGTTCTCTGAAAGCCGGAATTCTCAGAAAACAAGACTTATGTCCCAGTCAGGATGAGGTCTGGTTTTAAGGTTTTTTTTTCTGTAATTAGATTCATTCATTTTTTTTATTAATGGCTAATTTCCTTGGTAACAATTTTTATATCAATAAGGTGTTTCAGGAATCTGCTTACATAACTTGGTTAATAGGGCTATTTGGTAAGTGATAGATTCTGTCAAATTTTACCTCCATAATTATACTGGAATTTGTTATTTTTCAGAAAGTTCCCATTATTTTTTGATAATTTGATGTGCAACACTTCTTTGTGTTGTATTTACTGTGTGCAGATCACACATTTAAATACATAGATATTGTTTGGTATAGTTCTTGTGTAAAATTTGCTATTTCATATCTTTATGTTTATTTATTTATTTGTACAATATGATTGTTTTGGCTTTTTGTTAGAGTATGAATGGTATATCAACGATGAATTATTTTGATGCATGACATGAAAATATTGCTACCTACAGTCCTTTACGATGTATGCTCTTTCTGTATCTTTAACACTGTTATTGTGACATTTTAGCTGTTTGTTGGAATGTAATCAATCAGAACTATATTAATATATCTAATCTTTTCTTGATTTCTAATACAAAATCAAAATAGCAAATTTCATCATAAAATAATTGTAGAAACTTAAAGGCAAATGTTTGCGTTTCGAAATGGGAGAAAAACTTTGTTTTTGGATCATTTAAAAGACTCATTTCATTTCTCATAATGGAAGCATCCCATTATGTAAGCCATAATGTTTCAGGCTTTCCCGAAGAATTTATCACCTACCTTAGTATTCTATTGCAGTTAAAATGGCAAAAAAAACCTGCATTTTCTTAGCTTCTTCATCTTAAAAATTCTTTCCACTTTCTTCTTCGATTTTTGAATGTCTGTATTTATCATTCTGATTTATACCACATGACTAAAACTAGAGTTACCTGCCATTCGGAATATTCTAGTTTTATGTACATCTTCAGCATTTATTTCTTCTTATTTCCATATTGTCATAGTAAGACTGATCTTTGTAGTGCATGTTTTACTTCCTATATTATTGCATGTAGCCAAAGTTGACGTATAATTCTTAAAATTTGATAAGGATCACATATTTGATGTTAGGATAGTCAGTACATACAAATATATGATACACAGATATGCTTCAATGTACATTCTTTGTTTCATTTCTTGCACTGGAATATGATACTTGAATGAACAATTTTCAATCAAAAGTAATCAACAATAGTATTAAATTACGAAGCAATCATTGCAATGGAACCCTAATCATAATATAAGTAATACTTATATAATGGAATGGAATCTTTATCCAAATTGGAGTAATACATATAATATATATACACAATATATATATATGATATACATGTAGCAATTAATGTACGAAACAAGCTTATGTACATTTTTTATGTACATTATTTACAGATCGGCAAATTCTTGCCTGTGTTACACAAAATAATACAAAAGCAATACAAACATGACAGAAATATAGAAAATGCATACAATACAAAATTACATATATAATTATGTATGTTAAATTCCATGTATTTACCACCTACTATTTAAATCGCTTTCACAATGAATGTTGAGTACCGATTAGTAAGAATTAGTTTTTCACACATTTGCAACACTTTCTTTCAAGTAATTGGTGATAACATCATGCATTAGCTTGCATCTTTTCCCTTTGTGAGAGATTTTTGCAATATTGTTTATATTTAAGGTCATTGATGTCCACAAGATTTTGTAATTTAGTTTTCATTCTGTATTCTATGTAATGGCTGCATTATGATCAGAGTTGCATTTAGTGTGTTTTGTGATAAAAATATATGATTTTTATTGATATTTAATTGATAAACTGTATGTACTTGAAGATTTATATATTTTATCACATGGTGTGCCTGATTTTATGGTGTGAGTCATGTGACATTGTTACCATGGTTGCGATTGTACATGGTGATGCATTTTTTCGTGTGATAGCTGTTTTGTTTTAATGAATTTTTGACTGGCTCAAAAAATAAAGATATTTAAAAAAATGTTTGGTTGTTCTATTTGTTTCCATGGATGCATGCTCAATTTACATGTATATATTAAAAATGCCACCTTTCGAAGAAAAAGGGGTATATTGCTCTGCCTATGTCTGAGTAAGTATGTCGGTCAGTCGACAGGTCCGTCGGTAACAAATCTTGTCTGACCTATAAATAGAGAACGATTTGGCCTAGGCTATTCAGATTTGTTTGGGAGGTTGGTCATCACATGCAGATGACCCCTATTGGTTTTGAGGTCAGTATGTCGAAGGTCAAGGTCACAATGACCTAAATTCATTTGTTCAAACGTCGAGATGTTACTATCCAGTTGGCCGTTAGGGGGCATTCACATTTCACAAATACTTCTTGTTTATTTTTCCTTGAGCTGCCTTCTTAATGTATTTCATATTATTTACATAAAGGCTGTGGACCACTGGTCCATTTGTAAGTGTGCTGGATTTGTTATCCAGCAATCAGGGTTCAATTCTCAGTCACAGCAGGTCATACCTTTCCATGCAAATTTGAAAACATTGAATATTGATTTCCCCCACATGGCTGTGGAAAGTTTCCGTGTGGATGGGTAAGCTATTACTGGTCAGAATAACGTCCTGAAAATCTTATTGGTGAATCAGACGGCGTATATAACTGAAATATTTGTGACCAATAGCTTTATTAAACCTAAATAAATAAAGATGTTGCGAGAGGATTGGTATGAAAATGTATATCACATAAATCTGAGTAACTTGTTAATTTGATAGTTATCAAGGCTCTAGATGTTAACAAAACAAACTGGACAAGGTTAAGAGATTCCAACATGGGATTAATTTATGATACTGCTGTCGACCCTTGTCCGGTACAGTACTATGTGCTCAATGACAATGACAATAACCCAACTAGCAATTAAAGCATGATACAGTAGTCTTGAATTGGTGCATTGCGCAATATATCAAACTAAAGCCATACGGCTGATTTCATTAAAGTGGGACCCACGTGAATATTGAATTGGTGTACAATTTCCTTCTCTCCAGTAGTGCAAAAAGATAGTAACTTCTTCTTCATTTTCAGTCAGTTACAATCTTATTGCTCCGGTGGATTAAATTTTTGTGATAATATTGCTTTGTTAACATTGTTCCCCAGTGTATTAGTGTTTGTTGTGCGTTTGGTATTTCATTTAAATGTTTATTCTTTTTTAAGCAAGAATTAGATTGACAGTACCCATAATGTTTTGGTATTACTTTTATAAATGAAGTATTTATACATCATGTTTTTCTTCTGAACCTCTCTTAGTGATGTACTATATTACCTTGTTTCTATAACAACCATATAAATCAAGCTCTGAAATTTACTAGAAAAAAATAATAAAAATAATGTGCCTGTTTATTTGAACAAATGTATGACAATACAAGAAAAGTAAAACCTCTCAAATACGGACTCTGAAAACTGGAATCCTCTGTAAATCGGACTTTTCAAATCCCTGTTTTTTCTCAGATTTATCAAAAGTTCTCTGAAAGCCGGAATTCTCAGAAAACAGGACTTATGTCCCAGTCAGGATGGGGTCTGGTTTTAAGGTGTTTTTTTCTGTAATTAGATTCATTCATTTTTTTTATTAATGGCTAATTTCCTTGGTAACAATTTTTATATCAATAAGGTGTTTCAGGAATCTGCTTACATAAAAGTTAACACTTCAACTTGGTTAGTAGGGTTATTTGGTAAATGATAGATTCTGTCAAATTTTACCTCCATAATTATACTGGAATTTGTTATTTTTCAGAAAGTTCCCATTATTTTTTGATAATTTGATGTGCAACACTTCTTTGTGTTGTATTTACTGTGTGCAGATAACACATTTAAATACATAGATATTGTTTGGTATAGTTCTTGTGTAAAATTTGCTATTTCATATCTTTATGTTTATTTATTTATTTGTACAATATGATTGTTTTGGCTTTTTGTTAGAGTATGAATGGTATATCAACGATGAATTATTTTGATGCATGACATGAAAATATTGCTACCTACAGTGCTTTACGATGTATGATCTTTCTGTATCTTAAACACTGTTAATGTGACATTTTAGCTGTTTGTAGGAATGTAATCAATCAGAACTATATTAATATATCTAATATTTTCTTGATTTCTAATACACAAATCAAAATAGCAAATTTCATCATAAAATAATTGTAGAAACTTAAAGGCAAATGTTTGCGTTTCGAAGTGGGAGAAAAACTTTGTTTTTGGATCATTTAAAAGACTCATTTCATTTCTCATAATGGAAGCATCCCATTATGTAAGCCATAATGTTTCAGGCTTTCCCGAAGAATTTATCACCTACCTTAGTATTCTATTGCAGTTAAAATGGCAAAAAAAACCTGCATTTTCTTAGCTTCTTCATCTTAAAAATTCTTTCCACTTTCTTCTTCGATTTTTGAATGTCTGTATTTATCATTCTGATTTATACCACATGACTAAAACTAGAGTTACCTGCCATTCGGAATATTCTAGTTTTATGTACATCTTCAGCATTTATTTCTTCTTATTTCCATATTGTCATAGTAAGACTGATCTTTGTAGTGCATGTTTTACTTCCTATATTATTGCATGTAGCCAAAGTTGACGTATAATTCTTAAAATTTGATAAGGATCACATATTTGATGTTAGGATAGTCAGTACATACAAATATATGATACACAGATATGCTTCAATGTACATTCTTTGTTTCATTTCTTGCACTGGAATATGATACTTGAATGAACAATTTTCAATCAAAAGTAATCAACGATAGTATTAAATTACGAAGCAATCATTGCAATGGAACCCTTATCATAATATAAGTAATACTTATATAATGGAATGGAATCTTAATCCAAATTGGAGTAATACATATAATATATATACACAATATATATATATGATATACATGTAGCAATTAATGTACGAAACAGGCTTATGTACATTTTTTATGTACATTATTTACAGATCGGCAAATTCTTGCCTGTACACGTGTTACACAAAATAATACAAAAGCAATACAAACATGACAGAAATATAGAAAATGCATACAATACAAAATTACATATATAATTATGTATGTTAAATTCCATGTATTTACCACCTACTATTTAAATCGCTTTCACAATGAATGTTGAGTACCGATTAGTAAGAATAAGTTTTTCACACATTTGCAACACTTTCTTTCAAGTAATTGAATATAACATCATGCATTAGCTTGCATCTTTTCCCTTTGTAAGAGATCTTTGCAATATTGTTTATATTTACGGTCATTGATGTCCACAAGATTTTGTAATTTAGTTTTCATTCTGTATTCTATGTAATGGCTGCATTATGATCAGAGTTGCATTTAGTGTGTTTTGTGATAAAAATATATGATTTTTATTGATATTTAATTGATAAACTGTATGTACTTGAAGATTTATATATTTTATCACATGGTGTGCCTGATTTTATGGTGTGAGTCATGTGACATTGTTACCATGGTTGCGATTGTACATGGTGATGCATTTTTTCGTGTGATAGCTGTTTTGTTTTAATGAATTTTTGACTGGCTCAAAAAATAAAGATATTTAAAAAAATGTTTGGTTGTTCTATTTGTTTCCATGGATGCATGCTCAATTTACATGTATATATTAAAAATGCCACCTTTCGAAGAAAAGGGGTATATTGCTCTGCCTATGTCTGAGTAAGTATGTCGGTCAGTCAACAGGTCCGTCCGTAACAAATCTTGTCTGACCTATAAATAGAGAACGATTTGGCCTAGGCTCTTCAGATTTGTTAGGGAGGTTGGTCCTCACATGTAGATGACCCATATTGGTTTTGAGGTCAGTATGTCGAAGGTCAAGGTCACAATGACCTAAATTCATTTGTTCAAACGTCGAGATGTTACGATCCAGTTGGTCGTTAGGGGGCTTCTTAATGTATTTCATATTATTTACATAAAGGCTGTGGACCAATGGTCCATTTGTAAGTGTGCTGGATTTGTTATCCAGCAATCAGGGTTCAATTCTCAGTCACAGCAGGTCATACCTTTCCATGCAAATTTGAAAACATTGAATATTGATTTCCCCCACATGGCTGTGGAAAGTTTCCGTGTGGATGGGTAAGCTATTACTGGTCAGAATAACGTCCTGAAAATCTTATTGGTGAATCAGACGGCGTATATAACTGAAATATTTGTGACCAATAGCTTTATTAAACCTAAATAAATAAAGATGTTGCGAGAGGATTGGTATGAAAATGTATATCACGTAAATCTGAGTGACTTGTTAATTTGATAGTTATCAAGGCTCTAGATGTTAACAAAACAAACTGGACAAGGTTAAGAGATTCCAACATGGGATTAATTTATGATACTGCTGTCGACCCTTGTCCGGTACAGTACTATGTGCTCAATGACAATGACAATAACCCAACTAGCAATTAAAGCATGATACAGTAGTCTTGAATTGGTGCATTGCGCAACATATCAAACTAAAGCCATACGGCTGGTTTCATTAAAGTGGGACCCACGTGAAATGGGAATAACAATCACTATTATTGCAGAAATCTGCAATTGATATTATTAGATACTTTGCGAATTTTAAAGGGATATTCGTCGTACGACTAGACACGATTGTACAAGTAGTAACCAAGTATCAATACAAAGCGTACAAAATACACTCTTTCTGTTTCTTTTTCTAAGTGATTGTACGACGTTTTGTTGCCTGTATGACGCTAATTTTGGGGCGTTGGGGGTGTTTGACGGTCAGACAATTCTCTCGCATCTGCTTAATTACATTCTGAATTTGTTAAGTTCGCGAATAAATGTGTATATCATAAACAATTTCAATGCGTTGATTGGTCGCCCTCATTCGATTTGTAATTGTTCTGCGGTTAGTCAGATCCCGGAATATAGAACATTCTCAGACTGATAATTATTTTACACGTGCAATTTGGTAGTGCAAGCACATCAATGTACATGCACTTACATACCATCATACTTACTCAACTAGTGTATACTGATTCGCCATGTGTTTGTCTTACAAATGTATGTAACCGTACATACTCTGTCTCTGTATACTTAGTAATTGATATCAAATTGTTCAGTTACAACTACTAACAAACATAGACAAGTCCCTCTACAACACGCGCTGCCCATGAAATAATTATACAGTAAGATGGCCACGTCAATGTATACGTGAAAGTGGTCTGGCTTAATTCTGGCATCTCACTAGTCCGGACGAAACTGTATATTTTTTGTTCCTGTTTTTACTTTAATCCATGTATGTACAGTTAAACCTGTGAACAAAGGTCACCCTCAGGAAATAGAAAACATGCCATTTATTGACATATGGCCTTTATTCGAAGGTCATTTTTTCTAATAAACCAATTACGGTTTGTAAATTAATGCCTATATTCACAGGGTGGCCTTTATTCGGAGGTGACCGCTAACACAGGTTTGACTATATTTGTAATCTGGAAAGTAGAATATATAACACGCCTCAAGAATGCACTTAGCCCTTTGCAGATGGTCTAGATCTGCGTATACTATCTCATTTTGTACGTATTCTAGTTATTTTTAAAACATACCCGTGCCGTTTTGGACGTGCCGTAAAAAAGATATGGCACGACGTGCATATAATATGTAAATTAGCCGATTCACATGAATTTATTCCTACGCTGTTTTTCAACAAAATTTATAACTTCACAGGAGTAATGTTGAATTGATTTTAACAAATTGAGTGAGTAAAGATTTTAACAAATTGAGTGAGTAAAGACACTGTTTATGTCGTTATAGATATGTTCACACATTTATTTTTTATGATGTTTCATAGTGGAACTATTTTTTATGCTCCTGACTAAAAAGCCTTATTACGCATGTGTCACTTTTTTGTTATTAGTAGCAATGTCAAACAAATGTTGGTTTTCGCTGTGGTCATGACAACAGCTTTGTACACACTGATCTTTTTTTCAGTTGGATACATCTCCGCTCCCTAACTGAGGTACGTAATCTGCCAAATGCTGCACTGGCCCTCGCTATGCTGCAGTTTATCTCATCGTCAATGTGTACATATCTGGACCGAGTGCTTCCTAGGTATGTAAATTTGTCGACCACATTTAGTTTTTGTGTCCTTCACAATTAAGCAATTATCTGGAGCTGGTTGGTATAGCACTTCTGTCTTCTTTATGCTAATTGTCAGTCCAAAGTTGTCTAAGGCTCTTGAAAATTGGTTGAGACTTTGCTGCATGTGGGGCTCTGAGTTGGCATTTAGTGCGCAGTCATAAGCAAACAGTAGATCACGGATGATGGTGTTCGTGACTTTGGCGGTAGCTTTCAAGTGTCTGAGGTTGAAGAGTCTTCCATCTGTACTATATACTAGTATGATGTTCACACCAGGGTCATCCTGTGAAAGGCATCTGACAACATGGCAGAAAACATCATACTGAATAGGGTCGGCACAAGGACGCAACCTTGTTTGACACCATTACTGAGTGGGAAGTCATGTGTTGCTTCTCCATTATCAAGGACTCGAGCCATCATTCCATCGTGAAATTGACGAACCATGGTAATGAAATGTTAAGGACACCCAAATTTGGCCATAATCTTCCACAGTCCTTCTCGGCTTACAGTGTCAAAGGCATTGGTTAGGTCCACAAAGGTCGTAAAAAGGCCTTGGTGCTGTTCATGACATTTTTCTTGTGGTTAGCGTGGAGCGAAGATCATGTCGACCGTTCCCCTATTTGCGCGAAACCCACACTGGCTCTCTGGCAAAAGACCGTCTTCAAGGTGGTGAATCAGACGGTTGAGCAGAACCATAGCAAGTATCTTTCCTGTGATGCTCAGAAGCGATATTCCCCGATGATTGTCACAGCTCTGTCTGTTACCCTTCCTTTTTTAGATATGCACTATGGATACATTCTTGTATTCCTGGGGAATTGTGCCTTGTGCCCAGCATAAGGTGAACAGCTCTCAGTGCTGTTCTTCGCGATTGTCTGTTTGCATTTGGGTTGTCCAAAAGGGTTCGCACATTCCAAGATGCGAGGGTGAGCTAGGTTACCTTTTTAGATTTTCTGTTATTTCGACCGCTTGGTGGGATCCCTGCCAGTCGCGGTAAACTGACCCGGGTGAGAGGAAACAATGTTTAGGTCACCATTTCTAGACCCTTCCTCGTTCTACGGAGGTGAGCAGTGCGATCCTAAAGAAGGCTGCTCAGTCACTCAGGATGCTGCCGGGTTCCATTGCTGCTTTGGTCAATGAGAGACGACCAATGTCCCGAGCCGCCTAATATGCAGGGTTGCGGCTGCAGCTGCCAGTGTATCCACACCTGCTACGTTGTCGCTCGCCTGTCGCCATATGACTAGTTGATGTTCAACTACTACTCTATAGAAGTCATGACATGCGCGTGACTGGGTTTAAATTGTGGAGAACTTGCGCAGCATTATCCGCACTCTCTCTTCCTGGTATATCTGAAGCCAGTGGCAAGACATAGTCTAGACGGCTGGAGATATATTCCGGTGCAGGAGTTGCCAGAGACTTGGTAATGTTTAACAAGTAACTGTCTGGCGGGGCTCCACTTCGAATTTTCTGTAGGGGTTGTTTTCCTTAGCCTTTGACCATCCAACGACGAACCACAATGCAGTGGTGTGCTACTTAACTCAGTAGGCGGGGGATCTTATAACCCTGGGAACACATGGGCTACTTAACCCAGTAGCAGAGGATCTGTTTGTGGGCAGTAGATCGTGTCCACACGTCAGTAGGCCATACATGCCACACGTCTTGTGGCAGATCTTCCCCGAGTCCTTCGTATTCTAGCCTGGGACCGTAGGGTACCCAGTTGATCTGTGCCGCCAACGGAGGGGCACTATGGTAGGGCTTGTTGCGGAGATGCTTTTGTACTGACTAGGTGTGGACTTACACAATCTGCCTTCCCCAGCAGGTTTCCCTGCCTGTCAGCGTTGAAAGCTGAGGGTAAGAAGTGCGAGGCACGACTCACCCCGCTGACACACTAGACGCATCACGCAACCATTAGACACAACCTCTATGTATTTGCACAATGACAACCTGTCACAGTCACTTAAAAACTACTTTCACAGTCTGTCATTCTATTCACCTTTAAAATAGCATGGAATGTATACGTGGTTTATAATACGTACTTCCAATATGTTTCGGTACTAAACATATCTTTACTAATTAATTTTTCTTACACTTTGTTTCCCATAGACAATGTTTGACAAAATATGGCTATTAGAATGTTTTTTAGCGTAAAATGATAAATTAATGTTCTTTACAACATATGCTTCCAATTTCAGAATTTTTCGCATGTGAACAATCAAGATTGATTTTAGTTGTTTGTGCTAATGGAAAACATGACATCAAAACTATTCTAAAGTCATTCACCTCCAGAAAATGAACTCATGAAGACAGGTTTTCAGAATCAATAGACAAACGACATACCTTGTGATGTCCTAACTGCCAATTTTGATAGACAAATCAAATACAAAATGTATGGTGTTAATCATAAGCCCATGTGGTTAATTCATTCCTGTTTTACTGAGATACACGCACCACCGAAAGTAACCTTTTGTGTTTTATTTGCTGAGAAATATGACAACTTCACATATTAGAGATATCTTGTTCATTAATTGTTTTACAAATGTGTTAATGAACTGCTTTGACGAAATTAGTATATCTGGGTTCAGACATTTGTACCAATTAACGTACAAAGCTGAACTCATATAAAATATAAGTCCTACAATCACAAAAGTGAAAGTCTGTAATCGGTTGCTGAGAAGCACAATCTGTTGGTTATGGTATACCTTTGTCATTCCAATTTTTTTAGGAAGCGCCTTGCAATAAAACACCAACCCAACTGACCTTAATTATGTTATTCTACGCCGAAATGTTCGCATACACATAAATAACATTCTTTTGAACAAATTAATGTCGTTTTATGAAGTGCGTTTACAGAAGGATTAATGCAACATGTCGCCGTGATTGAAAACGTTTAATTACATTTATGATATCGAGAACCGTCCAAAGGATTTATAATTGGACCATTTCTTTCAACTATAGCATGGATCTGGACTAATTACGAATGAAAAAGACGTTCTGGCAACAGTTGGTTGTTCCGGCATTGTATAAAACAACCGGGGAATGTTTGAATCAGTCAATCGTTGTCGTCTGAATGAGTATTCAAGACTTCTTCAACAAATATTGAAATCATTGTTTAGAATCGTTGAAATGCTGCGATTGCTTCAATTTTTGGTAAGTGGTTTTTACTTAACATCATTGAATTTTAACAAATTTATATCATTGATACGGTTTCTCTTTTTGAAATCACGTGACTTAGGAAGATGATTGGTATCAACTCACAGATGGAGCTATTTTGATATATTGTATAGCTTAACTGGTTCCCCTGTACCTTAGATGTATTTATATGTATACATCCGATATTATTCGTTTTCGTTTTGGACATCATAGAAAGAATAGAACTCTTCATCCATCTAGTTAAATAAGCAATGAACTCGGTTGCTCGGTTTACCCGACCTAGACTTTTATTAGGTCCGAGAAGCGTTACATTTATCTTATTTTTAATGAGCACGTAACTTGACGCAAACACATCTTTGGTTTGTTACACGCAAGACGACCGAAGCCATCATTGTTTTGATATTATCAAACATTGACCCTTCTGTTAATGGTGGTACAATGTACGAATATTAAATTTCATTACAGCTGCTTTTGAGTTGTGTCACAAATATAGCAGGAAAACTTTGCATCAAATCATCAGGACAGAAAACGTGCTCAAAGGTAAGCACGCTTTATTTATATCGAATATATATATACAAGTCCATGTTTTACATTGAGTGTAGATTTTTAACTGATCGAAGTTTTTCTGAACAAATAGAACGTCATTGTTGAAATGCATTTCGTAAACACCAACATATGTGTATTAATAAACAACAACCTAATATGCGTAACTTATGCGTAATCGTAAACGACTACGTATGCCTATTTATAAACAACAACGCATAATAACTATAACCAATAAGTATTCATTTACAAATAATTATGCGTATTTGTTAACAACTTCATATGCGAATGCATGAACAATTACTTATGTGTATTCATTTACAACGACTCATCGTAGTCATAATAAAGACTTATGCGTATCCATAAACAACGACATAATCGTACATGTAATGTTTATTTATTAACAACACATTATGCATTTAATTCATCAACAACATAATTATGCGCAATCATTAACAACAATTCATAAGTAAAATAGAGTGCTGCGACCTGAGTGTTATGATTTGAGTGCCGATATTTTTAGAGGAGAAATTCGTGAATTAAGGTTTTAATACATGTAATTACATTATTAGTATTTATTTTTATATCGGACCTGGTGTTAATTATATACATATTTCAGGGAGAAGGTGACTGTACCGGAGGGACTGTCTGTATGAACTTGGAAAATGGACAATCCAACAAATACAAACAAATATGCGGCGGTGAGTCCTGTCTTGACTTTACAGTAAATCATCATGTACGTTATTGACTGATCGATCCTAGGAAGTTAAAATGAGACAAAATAATAAGAACTTGGTCTCAATGTTGTGGCCTCATTAACTAGTTGACATACGATTGAAACACGTTAAAATGAGCCATCTCTAATTAGAACTGAGGTTGTCAGTCAGTGAGATTTTGCCGTATTTCCAAGCCAGTTTTGAAGCCGTTTTGAAACAAAAGCATCATTGTATCATTCATAGTTCGTTGCGCATGAATTATGATGCGGTCCAAAACACTACGTTTTATACACCCGTCATGTAATTAAACTAGTGCCCATTCCATGTTACAGTGCAAGTCTATGTAAGTTACCATAAGTACTTTTAGTAGTTCGATTCGATTCAGTTTTTATTCAGTTGTTTAACTTTTCAGAACCTCAGACAGAGGGTTGTAATTGTGATAAGGATCTTGTTTCATCTGAAGCTTGCGAGGAAAACTTAAGCTGTCAAGAGAAGGGTGGAAAGCATAAATGTCGACCATCGGGTACGTCAGTATAGTCCACGATTACTACAAAAATAGTCTTGTAAATTCATCATTGCCAGTGTTTCGCACACTACATTCCGTATGCCTCACTAATTAATAAACATCGTGTTCCCAATTCATTGCAAAAACTAACCGTTCAAGTTACACAAAATGGGACTTCATTCATTAGGCTTCCTTATTACCTTGCTCCATCCCTCTAATGAAGGTTAGTTAAATTATGGAATTACATGTATTTAACTTTTATTTTATAGACACTATAAAACCGAATTGCAATAGTGGATGGGAATTGATTTATCATAATGATCGGAACGGAGCATCCCAAAGTGGCACAAATATTGATAACCTCGTTAAAGCCTTGAAAGACGGAGCCGAAGTGAAAGTTTGGACGGCCGTGTTCGGTTTGACGAGTGTTCAGAAGGCCTCTACTGCTTTTGACGAAGATAACAACGTCCTGCGTGTTCACGGACAATCGCTCTTCTGGGTAAAACCAAGTCCAAGGAGACCCTACAATCTCTTCTTCGTTTTCTCAACCTCTGGGAACGTTCATATGACACAGTTTTTCATCGGGAATGCCACAAATGACGTGAGGGAGAACAGTAATTTTCCTACTGAAATGAAGTGGTTCGTAAGGTAGGTACATGTACGATAGTAGATTACTACAATAAATTGAGTAAAAAATCAGCATTACCTGGTTCACTCTATCTCCAGAGTTAATTAAGTATTAATTGGTTAATTGCTGCACATCTAACTATATGCCTAAGTGGTACTGATGCCGTACATATTGTTAAAGTATTACTTAACCTTAACGCAGTCTGTGATCAGCGAATGGCGAACTGCGTTCCTCGAATTTCTTCTTACTTACTCATTGATGGTGACTTTCGTTTTCAAATTTTAGAAATCAAGTCTACATTTGGACTTTTGTTCTTTAATTACTCCGACACAGACTGATTCTGACCCACACTTCATCACGTGGTAAAATATACGCGCATATTTATTATTTTTGAAACATTCGGTTTAAAAGCTAAAGAAATTTTATTTTTCACCATTCTTGTAGAAAAATGAGTGCCAAGGTGGAAAGCAATACGCAGCTGTTTACAACTGTCAGAGACGGGGCCAATATCAGAGTAGAGTCAGACCATGAAGTAAGACATCTTGAGATTGCTAGTGTTGCTAACGAAGCAGTGCAAGGTATTGAACTTAACCATGATTAAAAACACATGAAAGTAGATATAATGAAAGAAAACCCTTTTTGTCTTATCTATTAAAACTTGCTTGAACCTAATGTCCCTATAACATGAAGTGATTGTTGGAAAGTAATTGGCATGAAGAACTAATTAAAATAAGCTTGATAAATAATCCTTGTCTTTCAGAAAATATCTGACAGACCATGTGATAAGGGCCATTTTGTCCTCACGGGACTCATTAGATCAACCTTTAAACCACCTTGACCCGTTTGTGATGGATAATTTCAATCTATGTTGTTTATAAACCTTCATTATTTCGCTTTCTTCAAGCATAATATCACTTAAAGAATCTGAATTGATAAATGCGTGGAAATATCACGTTTTGTAATTAATGCTTCAATCTATTTAATTGATTGAAATAATTGAAGTGATTTTGTGAAGCAACTGTTCTTTACGTTTTTTTTGTTACAAAATGACTTCGTTAGAAATAAGATGCTAAGACTTTGACTTGTGTTAATGTTTTTATAACCTTATTATCTTCATGTGTTATTTTTATTATCAAGGTGTGTCTATTTGGGAAATATTTTTATTACTTTATTATAACCTCATTATCTAGATTCATGTGTTATTAAGCAGTGTTCTATTTAGGAGTACAGTACAACCTCTCCAGAGAGGCCTATTCTTGAGCAACAACCTGCTTTCAACAACAGCATGATTTTTCCCTCTATACGATTTAACTATTAATGTAACCTCTCTGTAACAAGAACCTCTCAACATCACATATCTTGATACTCTCAAAGGGTATTACTAGTAATCTGAAGAGGTTGCACTGTACATGTCTTTGTTTTATTCAGGAGTGTCTATTTGGGAGATGAGGGACCAGCTAAGAGGACTCCAGTTGAACACGAGTGAACAATGGCTACATAAGCATTGGTCACTAGATGGCACTGTCCAAAAGGCTTGGTAGCATGATTGCTTTTATTTACTGCTTATAAATCAGTTTTCATTATGTTACATGCTTAAATCTGAGCATTTATGATATTTATTATAGGGAGTCAGGTATTGGTCGTAGGTAAGAGCCCATCTACCGACCATGTCTCCGAGTTCATGTGAGAAAGAAGGTAGATACTTACGGAGGATATGAGTCTAGTACTGGTTCTTCCCAGGTGAACTGTCTGTCTCATATGTCTCTGACTGTTGATCAAACAAACAGACGAATTTTACATTTAATTGTGAATATAAGATTGAAAGTGACACTTGTATCATACAACTGGGGAATTTCATAACCAAGGTATGAAATCATGATATTCATACATTTCGTCCTAGCCAGTGTTCATTGATTCTGAACCAATACTAACATGATTTTCCTCAAGTAGTTAACTCCCGCACAAAATTAAATATCTGGTAACATCTGAATATATAGAATTATAATATTGAAACTATTTTAGGTGGTTGGTAAACACCCATCAACTGAATGAAAGTGACAGCCTTGACGATGTGGAGATCACGTGGTATGTGGATACTTGTTGGTCACTCGTATACAGGCATAATTCTCAAGGTCAGACGTTATCTGGTTCATGGTCACACCTTTATGACGCCATCCAGGAAGGGAAACGTGTCAAAGTTCGCATTGGAACAGAATTCTTTGAGGCAAGACTAAGTATATCTACACGAATTAAAGTAAATTCGTGCCCACCGGCTAGCTTAGTGGTTAGAGCGTTTGTCTGATGATCGAGAGATTGTGAGTTCGAACCCAGGGCGAGGCTCACAGTCTGTGACAAATTTGAAAGAAGCTATTACATCCTATGTTAAATTCTACATTACATGGGGTAGCTTGGCAGAAGCTTACGGATAGAATGTGGTTAGTACTGGTTTAAGGCCTAAATGAGGTCCAGGATAACTGGTTAGGATAATTTCCCGCCACGATATGACTGAAATAATGTTGAAAAGGGCGTAAAAACCGAACAAACAAACAAAGAAAAAAATGCAAGGCCATTTCGAACTATTTTCTGATATTGAACATTTTAAAACACTCCATAATAAAACAAGAGTCAGCAAAAATAAATACTTTTTTATTACAAGTAGTATGCAATTCAATATTGCAAGTAAACCATTTCAGGCAAATTCATTGCATGTGACCAACGATGACATCATCCTAAATGTGTACGACTCAATCGATTTTAACGTCAACAAGGGACTCTGGAAATGGCGCATGGTTTCAACATCCGGTCTTGTTAAGACGTACATTGTTGGCCTTAGTAACGACACAAATGTCATCTCGTCCAGTACTCCGGAAAATGTGTCATGGTTCGTTGAAAATAGGGAATGGGCACCTGTCGCATCTGACAATAGAAACAGTAAGTTTAAAGGGGCATACCCTACAACTTGGTGCATTTAGAATTAAGGCAAAATGATGGTAAATTAGAAGCTTGTAAAGAAAAAAGCTGACGAAGAAAGTTTCAGCCAAAAATTCATCCAATTAGAAATAAAATCATAAAAAATATGTATTTGTGACACATACATTTAGTCATGGAAATTTTTGGGTGGAAGTGATTTATTATTCATAGCTATGTTTTTTTGCGGCTAGTACCTAAACTAGTCATTTTATGACCCATGTTCTTCCTGCAATTATCCATTATATATTGTTTTACATATACATCTAGCACATTTTTACACTTTCACAGAATGTTTGTCAGTTGTAGGGTATGCCCCTTTAAGCAAGGACTTATATACATACATATGTCCTTGGTTTAAGATAATGCCCCATGTCTAAAACATATGACTTCTTGGTATCTCGGGCATTGTGCAGATTAGGCGTAAACTATGTTTGTTTCTGGTTACATGTTCAAAATTAATGTTCAATAGGGTTGGTAGTTCGGCTAGTTTGCTTTTGAAAGCTTGTGGAAAGGTAACAGAAAGTGAGAAAATGGGTGCACTAATGAAAAGTCTGGGATCGTGGGGAAACTATAGTAGGTCGGGTTACCAAAAACAAGCATTTTTCTACCTTATCATGTAATTTAGTGAATCATTAGACGGTGATAAAAAAATATTTTTAGGTTACAATCGTTTTACCGTGAGAATTCAATCAAATTTCATCCAGGAATAGTTATACAAGATATTAACACATCAATTTTTACCAATAACACTAACAATAATTCCAGTTTTCCACTTTCCCGACCGTCCCAGCCCGTTTTTTGTCGACCTATTGACCCTATAATTATTTTAAGAGAACGTTAGTGGAACCATGCTGTTTCTTTATTTGTAACGTCATTTAGTTTTGATTGCTCTTTTTTCGTCACTAATTGTGATAGCGTTCTTGTAATTCCACGGTGGTTAACCGGCTCGGACTATTTTGGATCAAATCAGCGTCCCCAGACTATTTTTGATCGAGCAAAGGACTTTTAATGAATATTAAGTTAAAATTTTAGACAGTTGTGTTCAAAATATTTGATATTTTGTATGTTCTACTTATTTTATCTTAACTATTCATGTGCGACGGAACAGCATAAATGTATATTAACAAGAAAATAATGGTAAATCAACAGAGAACTGAGTCTATGCACAAATGTAATTAAGTTGCATTTTCCCTCGCAAGATTGGGCGATACTGTTGAGTGAAGGAATAAAATGTCAATTTTTACAAAGTTTTCATGTCTTTCAATCGATATCGTTACTGAACTGAATAATAATAATTTATCAAAGGTTATTTATCAGGTATTTATCCAGTCAAAATTCGCTTCATTGTTGTTAAAGCAAAAAAAAGCAGCGAAGGACTTCTAGTGGTCATGGAAACGGACTAGTTATGATCAGTTCCTTTAGATCGTTAAAAAACTCATAATTTGATATCTGAACGACCCACGTTTGACTAAAACACCTTGGCAATGTGCTATACATATGTTTTAGAGCTAAAACATGCATGAAGTCTGAAAATCGTTGCACTTTCTTAGTAACTTCAGGTAAATGTTGATGCACTTTCATTTGAGAAACTTCAGACTTTTTCTTGATGTAAAGAATAAATCTTCAAGAAATTGTTCATTATTTTGAATGTATGGAAAGAACAGACATGTTAAGGTTCCGTGGTACAGAAATTGTAAAATTCTTACGTGTTTTTGCGCCTGAATCAGGACGTTTGTCCTTTGTTTTTTATGAAATTAATCAGTAAATGTCCTTTCCTCGATCAAAAATAGTCAGGGGACGCTGATTTGATCCAAAAAAGTCCGAGCCGGTTAACCACCGTGAATTCGTATTTCTTTTCTATTTGAAAACATACCTTGCTTCACGAAATTTCTCAAATAAATTCTTACCTGTTTTTCTGCAGCTGCATTACAAGGGGCTATGGATTCCGGGCTAGATGTGAGGTACCGTGTACAACTGGATGGAGAATGTGTTTGGTACCAGGCTGACGTTCTTAGCCGAGACTTAGGCGCATACAACGAGCGAGAGTTTGTTGTCGATGGTAACCAGTACTTGCGAAGATATACCTTTGCGTACTGGGGGGCAAATGAAATTATCCAGATTGATTTCCCTGTTGGGGAAACTGGGCCCTTTTCATTTAATAAACGGGAAGTCAACATTGACTGGTTCACAGGCTAAACCTGGCTGAAAAAGTAGCGTATTTAGTTAATTAAAAAATATATTGACTTACTATGGATATCGTATAAATGATAGTAAACAATAGTTTAAAAATAGAATAAAAGAGCTACCTAGACGGAAATTACAACAAACGAGATTCAGAATACCATCTCCATAAAATGTTGATGAATTTATAATAAAAACATATTATTATGACATTTTATGAATAGTATTATTTTGTACAACCTAAATAAAATTATGTCCGAAACAAAAAATAATGATCTGTATTGCGAACTATACTAAATAAAACTCTTCAGTTAACGTTTTGTACTGCTGTTTATTAATTTACAGAGAAAGATCAGTATAAGAGATAATAATCTGAGAAGTGATGTTTCATTTTCTAGACATATTATGTGCCATGGTTAAAATCACACACATTTCAAGCAAATATATTTAAATCTTACCTCATACATGCATGAAAAAATCGCGAACAGGACTTGGTAACTCGCGAGCGAAAACAATATAAAAACAAAAATATATTTGTTCTTTAATGTAAAAGATATGTTATATTGAGATAAACAGAATACAACACGTACACATACAGCCGTATTGGCCTGAGAGGAACAACCTTTGATAGAGTAGTGAATTGTGTCCAATATGTCTATATATGAACACGCTTATATGTTGTATAAGATAACAAATAATTATGTAATACTTATGATTATATCGAAAATAAAAATGCTAGTGAAACACATGCTCTTTTGCCCGGTTTAGCTGATGAAACACGTGTTCTTTTGCCGAGTTAAATTGATAAAACACGTGGTTTGTCCTGGTTAAGCTAATGAAACACATGTTCTTTTATTTTCCCGGGTTTACCTGATGAAACGTTCTTTTGCCCAGGAATGGCTGATGATACACGTGTTCTTTTGTCCATGTTCGGCTGTACATGTATGCATTTTACCAAAAACAAAAATAATGGAAAAATGTATGCTTTGAACAATCAACCGAATATCATAATTTTTTAAGGTAGGGTTCACGTACCTAGCCAAAATGGAAAACCAATAGACGACGAGTTACCTGTGCCTACCAGTGGTTGAACTTCGCATCTGTAACACAAAAAAACAATACATCACAGCCAAACAATACATGCTGTGTGTTATATAACATACCAGCACAGACTTTCAGGCCTGAACTGATCTCTCAATGCCAAGCAAATAATAAACTTAAAACTTGATTTTAAAATTGGGCCTTTTATTTGATGGATATCGTGCTGGACCATGCTTCCTTATTGTTCTGTGTGTTCTTATGTGTTCGCATTGTCAATTTAAACTTGTGGCGAACATAATTCACAGTTTTTTCATCGATAAATATGCCTCTGCTATATTGATATAGTATGAATCATGTCAAGTTAGTTGTTAATGTTGTTCAAAGAACAATGACCTGATGACAAGGCAGTGAGTACACCTTTTCATCAGAAAATCAAAGTTAAAGAGAGTTTTGAAGAAATGTTTTGTAAGAAAACTGGATAAAATAACTGATCCATCAAAACATATAATCATAAGTACGCTGTCATTATGACCAGCATCAACTCTAGAGGCATTCTTGGTGCCACCTTTTGATTTTACTTGGATTTCTCATCGTCGACTTGTACAAACTGTACTTGTAATTGAAGTACATGTACATGAACTTTGAGTGTTTCATGATAACAACGAAATAATCTCACCTAAATGACATACCATAAGGCATACAATGACCAAATCTACACTGATTGATCTCACAAGCCGTGGCGATCTCACAATGGTCGCCATGATAACCAGGCTTACAAACACAGGAATATGGAAGACCTGTTATATTGGATGCCACCATTCCACACACGCCATCATTCTGACAGTGCATATTTGTACAAGGTTCTGAAATGAAACATGGGTGACTTGTAAGGATGCCGTACACACTTACATTGGACATAACTGTTTTGTAATAAAGTTAAGAATTACGGATTTAACATCATGAGTGAAGAAAATAACCCTTCACACATGGCATACATTTACCAAATACATTGTATCGTATAGCCAATACATCTTTGCACATTTTGATATCAAATATGTCTATAATTTATAATGCTATAAAGAATGAGGTATAAAGAATTTTGCCTCTGACCAAGTGAGTGCACTCTCTCTCTCTCTCTCTCTCTCTCTCTCTCGCGTGCTTTTATAATAATTACATGTAGTTCTGTGTCATTATACATCATAAAATAGCTTACACAAGCATTTATGTGCATTTACGGAGCAGCCATTAGAATATCTTGTAATTGTGTAATAATACAGTAATTATTTCACCTGAATCTTTTCTGTCGCACTTATCTCCTTCAAAACCAAGGAAACATTTACAAATAAAGCCTCCATCTGGTGTGTCTACACAGTTACCATGGTGACACTGATTGGTCGACAAACATCCATCGAATACATCACAGCGTGTCCCTGAATATCCCGACAGACAAAGACACTCATTTGGTACCTCAGGCTTACATATCCCATGGACGCAGGCCAATTTGGAGCAATTTATAGCGTCCGGGTAAAATTTGGTTGCTATGGGAACAATGCCAATGAATGTCATTCTAGTACTTGTGACATCGGTGTTTGTTGCTAACGGTGTTAGGGTAGTCACAGCTTCGTTGGGTTTATATTCACAAAGTTCGCCGTGATAACCAGCTGCACAGACACATTTAAAATTTGTCCCCATATTTTGACAAAAGCCATAGACACAATTGTTTATTTTACAGTGATCAATCAAAGTGTTACAGTTGATACCAGTATAGTTATCATCACAAGCACAAACAAACCCACCAGACACTGATAAACATTTACCATGTACACAAGGCTTGTTGATACAGTAATCAATGACCTTATCACAGTGTGTGCCAGTAAAATTGGGGCTGCAAACACACGTCGATTTAACAAGGCTTTTAATGCATGTTCCATTATTACAATTAGAAGAGTTGCATACGTTGTGGTTACTGCTACAGTCAAGTCCCGTAAAGCCATTCTTGCATACACAGAAATAAGAGCTGATAGTGTTTATACAAAACCCTCCATTACAATCAACGCCGATACAGTGGTTAATTGACTCATTGCAATATTTTCCTTCATAACCTGAAACACATTTACAGCGGAAATCGTCGTCCTGATTTTCACATTCGCCATTTACACAGCTTACGCCATTACAATGATCAATCTTTTCGTCACAAAGAAATCCTGTATACCCAAAGTCACAGTTACATGAAGGTCCGTCAGCATAGTTTGTGCATGCACCGTGTTTACAAGGATTTGGAAAGCAATAATTTATAAACAAAACGTCACAGTGTTGACCGGTATATGAAGCCTCGCATTCACAAGTGTAATTATCTCTTCCGGTTGGTTTACAGTTGCCATGGACACACGGCTGCTCAGAGCATCGGCCGACAAAGTCTTCACAATTCTTTCCCGCCATGAACACTGGGCATGCGCACTTGTAGTCATTTACAAGGTCTGTACAAGGAATGTTGTGCTGGCACGGATTACGGGCACAGTCGTCAATATTAGTTCCACACAAACTTCCGGTAAACCCTGAAATGGCACGATGACATTTTACTTTTGTTGATTGATGAAGCCATTGGTAGTAATGAAATATTACATAATTCGGAACGTCGTTAAAAATATTAGTCACGAACCTGTACGTAGTATGTATCTTACCAGTACGTCTGTAAAACCAACATGTGCTGGTAAGATAGAAGTTCAACGTAGCTGTTATCTATAAAGAGTGTGTTTCCTATCAAAGAGGCCCATTTGATAATCATTACTTAGACGTCTGACAGTTTTTGTAATGGAATTCACGCCATCCAACGGTATGATAAGTTAGGCGATACATATTATACAATTTTATTAATTAACTATTCAATATTAGGTGCGTTTTCACTTCAAATGAAGGGCAGATATGAAGTTCATCAAGACATTATGAACACAAAACTGGGCCATTATGAAAAAACACGGCCTTTATGAAAAAAACTCGGCTATTATGAGATTCGGTCATTCTGATTGGCTGTTCAGCTGGGCCATTATGAAACCACTGCTACTCGTAGAAAAAAAGTAGTCGCCATTTTGAATTTCGGTAAATTCAGCTTCTGAATGTTTTTAAGACAAGGACCCTTTTGCAATATATATCTTAAAACAACGGAAATTCGCGGAAAAAGGAACGGATCGGACGGCTTATACACAGGTCTTTGTTTTCATCAGACGACACTTAAAGAATCAAAACAATGAACGAAGGTGAGCGCTTATTGGAGCAGTTAGCAGACGATATCTTACATTTAGACAATGCCATCGACATTCAGTCGAACAAACAGACATACTGTGATGTAAATTTGTTTGATGATGATGAATTTTGTGACGATGGAAATCTAGTGGGAGAGAATTCGGACATGCAACTTTTGGATAACCGTTATTGAATTGTTATTAACAACATGTTTGTGAGTACTATTGTTTAATTATTTTTTACATTAGTTATTTTTGTTAATTTGCAAATATTGTATAGTAAATTAATAAAATTGTCAATAAGTAAGTATTTTCATAATGGCCTTGTTATTGGGCTTCAGACAGTCATATTAGCCTTCGGCCTTCGGCCTCAGGCTAATATGACAGTCTTCAGCCCAATAACAAGGCCATTATGAAAATACTTACTTATTAACATTATAGTAATATTTGTTTGAGCACAAGGAAATTAATATAATCGTACCTGGTTTACATATACAAGAGAATGTTTGTTTCTCTAAATCCGAGACACATTCAGAACCAATAAAACACGGTGCACCTCCGCATGGATCGTTCACGGCCTCGGTACAGTTCGTACCGGACCAATCGCGAGGACAGCCACATACATACTTATCTGTACCCCTTGGCGAACACTTGCCTCCGTTCTTACATGGGTCAATGTAACATAAACCAATGAATTTGTCACAGCGTAACTGAAGTTTTCCAAAGAAATTAAAGTATATTATACATGTACATTTGAACTACACGTACTTTATTAGTTATGCTATTCATATGTGTCCCAAACAATTTTAGACCATGGGTATTAAATTAATATATTCGGGAAAGCATTGTAACATAGCCGTTCTTGTTTCATTTTTATGCAAGCTTTAATTCATGAAAAGCCATTCAATTAACTGTTTTTATCCATTACATTAACACTATGTACAATGTGTTATAGTGCATTTACGACAATAGTCATGAAGAACTGAAATCATTCACGGCAAATATTGACTAGACATATTGTTAATGTTTGAAATCCAAACAATTAAAGTAAAATGACATGTAGGTGAGTTGATATACAATAGAACTTTCAGTGAATCTAAGTTCACAGTTAACATAAACAAGTTTGTGCGCTGTAGAAGTATGTGACAGGTTATGAAAAACGTCGTGTTTCTTTTTGTATAAACTGTTGCAATAGAAATGTCTTCATTATTTCCATACTTACACCACCGAGAAGATTTGGACATTCACATCGATACCCATTCACTTGATCTATACACCGGCCTCCCATCAAACATGGAGAACTCTGACAGTCATCAATGTCAATCTCACACAATGAACCATTATACCCCTGTGCGCATGCGCATGTAAATGTTCCACCCTTTGGTATACAAGTGCCGTTGTTTGAACATGGTGATTTTGCACATGGATCAACTTCAACTAAACAGCAACAAAAAGTTGTTAGTGTAGTAACAGTCTTTAAGAAAGAATGAACTTATTTCACAGGATGTCCTCGGTACTCGGAGGCCACAAGCACAGATTATATGATATCGTGATCATTGATTAAACCATTTGCTGATGCGATTATGAACTGGACTAGCTTCTAACCTCCTACACATTGGTCTGCTATATTTAATGTTTGAATTCTGAAACATATCATTAAAACTTTCATGTCAGCGGGCAGCATCTTGTTTACAGTCTCGTTCTGAATTCAAAATGGCCGCATAAAGAATGATACCTTAAGTTAACTTACTGTAATCATAAATAGCTTTGAAGGCCATCGGAACACTTCCGGTACGGAAATGTACATGTAAATATCCATTTGAGGACTGAAATCGTCTGTCCACAAATTTCTCGGAAGAACACAGCGTTGACATGATGTCTGCGTTAAAATGCTCCCCGTCCCTTACGGTGACACCGCCGTTTTCTTTCTGACAAATATCTTTCTGTGTAAATAATGTGGTGAAAACTAGATCCACCTGTTTCCCTATTGGTGCCTCTATTGTCACGTGACAGTTCACGTCCTTCACAGAAGCATATGGGTAATATGGGGTGGCAATAGCCCCAGGTGAATAATTCCACAACATGGTAGCGTTGCATGGCCATGCTGAAAACATACATATTAAATACTGCATTAGATATCCATGATATGCCATTATAATTACGTCTATTTATTAACAATTAAGCGATATTTCTTGAATTACGCATTCGATGAAAATGAAATTAGATACTAGAAATCAATTAAGCATTAGCCTAGGCATTACCAACGGTATTAAATAAGTGTATACGGATTTTAAGATTTTAATGGCTGAAATTCGAAGCCAAGCAGAAATATAATTTATTCTTGTCACGTAAAAAAATGACAGTGCTAGTAAAATAAGATACTGGTGAATGGTATGTCTGGAGATATTTCTATCATAAAATTAAAAAGGCTTCTTTTGTAAATTACTAATGTAGTTTAATGTTTTTTATCCTAAACGTTACTACAATTAATGGCCTGTCATATTAAAAGTCTGTTTAATCTGGGAACCGAGGTCCATGTCCGTGGTCCGCGACCGCGTTCATGTACAAAAAATACGTAGGGTACATTCCATACGTCCGACCTGTGTTCGGCTCAGGATGTGTCCTCGACGTTTTTCACGCACATGGACAATTCGTGGAGAGGTTTCGACAAGAAAAGATGCCTCGTTCCAATTCAAACATGAAACTTAATTACCAAAGGAACAACGGAAAAACGTATTGAAATGGTTCGGCAACTCAAGCTCCCAGACAAGATGGTAGTATGCCCCATGCATGCTGCACACCTCCTTTACATTGATCGTAATCACCATCTATGCTTTCGTTTTGTTTATTTGGTTGTTTGTACTTTCGTTTAAGTACGACCACACCTGTCTGTAGCGTGAGCCAGTGGTTTAATTCCATACTCTTTAAAATCATCATCCTTTTTTACGTTCAAAATCTAACACTTCATCGCGATTTTATGTACAGGTCATATCGGACATATAGAATGGTCAATCACGAATCCTAGAAGCAGACGCCCGACCACGGGAGGGAACTATGACATACCGGCCTTTTACAAACAGAAGGTCCGATGTTTAGCAGTCACTGAATGGGAAATACTTTTATCAAAGTGTTAGATAATAAATTGAGATTATTTAAAGTAATGATATTAACTTACTAGAAAAATATTGATAATGGTTGTAGTCTACGGATGGTATCAATTTCTGACCATTGTTTTGAGCATAGAACATGTTGCTTAATCCACACACCTGCAATTTTTAGATAAGATAAAATGAAACACAGAGGGACGTCCAACATATTCTAATACAATGTAGTACAGTTTCTTAGTTATGGCTGAACTAATCAGAATTCATCATGGCGGTTATTAGTTGGAAAAGCGGACTGTATCAGCAGAGACATAATTATAGAATGTCTCTGGTATCAGTAAGAAGTAAGAATCTAGCGAGTATTTTAGCTTAATTAAAATGATTCAGTAAATTCGACACATGACATTAATTTTGATTCGAACTTAATGATAACTGGTACCAATATACACATTGGTCCCAGATGATAAATGACAGCTTGATAGAAAGTAGTTTTTTTACTACTTTGTTGTGATTGTCTTCAATTAGTATTCCAAACACATCCTTTTTCTGGTGGTAAAATATACAAAGTATACATCCGCGTTTGGTATGTTTTACACTTATGACAAGTTGACACTGATGCACCTTTCTAATATACGTAATGTCAATTATCACTAAAATACTACGTATGTTGTACCTACATGTTTTTGTTGACTGTACGAGAAAGACATGCATGTGTCACGTGTCTCTAAAAGACAGTATTTCGCACATCTTTCCACTGTTACGTTTTCAAATATGGCGAAATATGTCTTCTCGTCTTGGAGAACTTGATGGTTGTATGGCTGGAACAGGTAAAGGTACTGGCCTGAAATGAAAGACAAAATATAACTATATTCCTCGTCTATTGCTTTTAATTCTGACACCTGACGACATAAACTAACGGTTGTATAGTTGTAACACAGTTCGCAGTTCACGATTCATTTTTACTAATTGCAAACTGCAGACTAGAAGACAGCAATTCAAAAGAATTAAAATATCAAAGAACGATTTTTTTTTGGGTCAAAATGTTTTTTATTGAATCGGTCGCAATACTACAAACCAATATATTTTACGGTGGGCTTATTAAACATTAAAAATGTATAGAATTCGAAGACATCTACGCGCATCTAATACTTGTTGATTAACAACTTATGTGTCAATGCTTACCTTTTGATCTTTCAAAATAGTTCATATTTGGATTGTTTATCAAACCGAGATAACCTCCCTTTACGGACAAAGTCGTCACGTTCGTTAGTATGCAAGTTTTTGTTGACGGCACAAACTCGAAGGCGTAACAATGAAACTGAAATATATACATTTTGTACAATCATTTATGAAATTTATGCTATATCGTAGTTGATCACGTGGGTCAGGGCCCATATGTCGTAATCCTGTTACTGGCAACTCTGATATATAAAAATGATTTGCGAATCATATTTTTTTTATTTGGAATAGTTTTCTTTTAAACTTGGTGTAACGCGATATTAAAGGGCACATTCTAAGAAAAAATAGCAAACTAACAGATGGTCTTTACTACTTTTTATGTTTTTTTTTCATGAACTACATACTTGATACATCGTCATGTACTTTTATGTGTTTTTTGATTATATGTAATAATTATATTGATTGTATGTACAAGTTACATACAAGTTCACAATACTTGTAAGCTAATTAAGTGCAGTGAAATAACGAAATACATAAAGGACAGATGCGGTGTAATAAGACGGTCGCCAAATGCAATACAGTACATCGTAATTGAGTTGGAGCTGATGGCGTATATATATATCTACATTATGCTTACGTATCACGTGATTTTAATTATTTTACGAATAATTTATTATGTTTAATATGTACATATAATACATATGAATATGTTAGAAGACCAAGCATTGAGGATGTTTGCGGTCACCTCCGTATACATGCAGTTCTGTCAATAAAGGTCATTCTTTTAAAGCCGTTTTGACAGACGTCCGAATGAAAGCTACATGTCAATAAAGGCATATTATTTCTTTCCCAAGGGTAGCCTTTGTTCTGTATATTATTCTGTTCTGTTCTGAAATTTTCTGTCTCATTCACGGTGAAAATACTCAATAAAAAGTAATGTATAAGATAGCTCTACCTGTTTCATGTGAAATTGTAGTGAACATTCCGCGGCACATTGGTTAAGTGTCACATTTCGCGTAATTCTAAATGAATTCCTTGGTATGGGTCCAGGAAGGACTTTACCTGGGACTTTTACATATGAACTGGTCGCTCCAGGGGCTGTAAAATATAGAATTTACTTCTTAATAAAATTTACGAATTACTGTGGAATCATCGTATTTCGCTGGTGAGAATTTTTGCGCGAACACATAAAAAACATTTTCGCGCAATCTCCAGTTCGCCCATTTTCAATCTTAGTTAAAAATGTCTTCTTAACACGAGCATGTTGACGCTTTTGTAAATCGTAGATGATGTTTGCGCGAAATTCGCGAAATTTTGTCGCGTGCGATTTACAATGATTCCACAATATTGCTAAACATAACAACACTACGACTCAGCGTTCACCAATAAACGTATGAAAACTTTAATACGACGCATTAGTAATGAGAGCAATGGTCAATTTTTATGTAAATGGAAACGAAAAAGTCGATTCATTTTGAACATAAAACAAATCGCACTGGTATTTAGTATTAAGAACCTTAATTATGTTATAGAGAAGAAAGATTTGATCTTACCTCGCTCTCCGGTCATACATACAGGAAGCATAAATATACAAACACAAATTCCTGTAATAAATAACATTCTGTCCCGTCTTCAGTCACAGGTCTTCTTATTGTTTTATGCTGGGTTTCTATAGTGGAATTTACAATATCACATGTACCAGAAATACGTCAATGATAAGCGTATCCGAGCACCTGCTCTTCTAGATAATATTGGTAATGTTACGCTTATCTGTACATACTTCTTCTATAGGACCAACTAATGCCCAAAACTACTTCATGGTTCAAGGTTATAAAATTTGAGATCAGTCTCCAAGCTCAACTCTCATATTTTATATGTTTTATGCTAAGCATACAATTTTATCAAGGTATTTGTACATGATCGGTAAATGGTTTCATGTTACTCTAAAATTGGTCATTTTTACGCCATCAGAAATTACTGTGAGAGACATACATAGATATATGACCAAAACAACCATTTCCCTTGCTGTCCTAGATGCTCGTTTTGTGCGTTTCCGGTACGTAAAGATGTTAACGAATTCACCATAAATCTGAGCACTATCATACAACCACATTGAACTTCAAATAGCCTCACAACAACTTATCCAGGCACTGCCTTCATGATTTACTTACCTGTCGACTATTAATAGTTCAGTTATCACCATTAGCCAATCAAATGGCCAGGATTAGCCAAACTAGTTATAGCCACTACAGTAAGTACTCGCAAACAGCTATAATAAACATAATCTTCAATTTGACTTTATATGTGTTTTATTTATTATCTTGAAAACAAAGAAAATTAAAGGACACATCTTCTTGATATTTTCTCGGACGGGGTCAAAAGGAGTCGCACAAAACTTGTGCAGCGCGAAAGCGAAAAAGTGATTTTCCCATAGCGTAAAGTAGCGGGGAAAGCACCGCACAAAACTTGGTTAGAAAAAAAGACAATTCCAGCAACAATATAAATTATTTCCATGGCAACCATTTTTTAAAAATAATAACTTGATATTGCTGCCGCCTACATTAAAGAAGAACATTAGATGAATTAAAGCAGACTAATCATGTTTCATCAAAATAATGATGGCTCTTTTTCATTGAAGGATTGCCGGTAAATTACTGACACCGTCGGATGTCACTGACCAAGTTGGATATTGTAACTATAGCACGGAAAGGTAACCATGACCTTTGTACTGTATCTATTTGTTTGTAAGATTACATAGAATGTTAATAAAGAGGTTTTAATATGGAGGTAGTCACTAAGCGTGGTTTAATTGTTGATGTACTTGGCTCGGTAGTTGCTGAAAAAGCGTCCATGAGAAATTCGAAAGGCGAAGCCGAGGATTGAACCAGCGATTTCGTTAGCAGTCCAGCGCGTAACCACTTTACCACCGATAACCCATGGTCTAAATGCTAGCATAATTATGATCTCTTTATATGGAATAAACAAAAAAAGAACATAAGAACTCTTTTCAATCCTCAGATAGTCTCACTTATGTATGAGATAGGTATAGTATATCTGTCTTTGATAGTACACACGAAACTATTACTAGACATTTGGAAATTGTTATTGTCAGTGTGACAAACCACATAACAAGTAAAATGAACGTACTTTTTGTAATTTAAGATTAACAGACGTGAGAATAATGGATTGTAAATTATGCAGTCTTAAAACAGAAATGTGTCTTCGTCCATACATCCGCCGGAATCCGAACGCTGATTACGGTTTGTTCGTTAGTCCGAATTCAACCACGCCCTAAAGTTAGTATTAGAATCCCCTATTTCATTAACGTTATCCCGCCGGGTTCGCTAAATGGTAAAAGTATTGAGACCATGGACATCGAGTTCTTAGCTTCAAACCCCGAGACTGGCATGTGGTCTCTGTGACGATTCTCCATCAATCGTTTGAGGTATTTATGTAAATACAAAATGTATCTTGGCAGTTAATTGCAGAGAACAAGGTTAATTCTGGCACAGACTGTCAACTTCATATAAACAAATAACAAGAAAAACTAACAAAACGTTATAGGTAGACTATTTCAAGAAGCATATTGGTTTATTAGTGGTGAGACCTTCATATCAATATCCACATTTGTTCGAGAGCATTAAAATAGACAAAGTAAACTGCCTATAGTGCGAACGAACTTACAACAACAATACCCTTTATTCGAGGATTTCAATACAACAATAAGTGTCAAAAATCTTGTTATAAGTTCAATAATTGCGATGTGGACTTGGTAGTAATATTAACATAATGTTTCTAACTTTGGTATTTTGATAGGACTAGCCCGATGCCTTGTATGTATCTTGGTGTGTGTGCCTTCAGGTTGCCTATCATAGGTAGAGGCTGGTAGATGGGACAAACCTACCAAAATACCAATTGATGAAAGAAAATGTTTTATATGTAATACTTTGGAAGACGAATATCATTTTGTTTCAGAACGTTTAATGTATAAAAATTTGCGAATAACATACATACCAAAGAAATACTGGAACCGACCAAATATGTCAAAATTTCTAGAACTTCTGAATTCAAACATATTATTAGAAACCTTGAACTATTTGTTGAAAAAGCTTTCACACTTAGAAATACTATTATGTAGGCTATTTTATTTTATTTCATTTTGCAAAGATTATTTTATCACTCTGTTAAATTGTTTTCATGAGAAATCACTCATTACTAGTGTCATAAGGAAAAAGCTTATTTAAATTATTATATGAAACATACAGAAGTATACACAGTTGCATTCTTGTTTGTAATACATATTGACCTTCTCCGAGCGTGATATAAAACGTTCGCCTTTTAATATATGAAGTACTCATGTCTGTTATTTATCATTAATTAGAATGACACTTCCGTTGATTGTACAATCATATCTATACATGTATATAAATGTCACTGTTTGTCAATCTTATATTATGCATATTTGTATCCTTGTGGGCTTTTTAGCCTTTTGGAAATAAAATGTTTCTTCTTATGCTGGTATCTTCACCAAATGGCAGTTAATGTATATTTTTGATACTCAATCAGCCGACAACAGATCACCAAAACAATGAATATGATAAAACAGTTTTTATTTACAAATAAGATAAAACTAGAATTCTAAGTTTAAAAACCGCTGTTATAGCTGGGACGCAAGTCCATAAAACTAGAACGATTTTTAAAAATACATCATGCCTTATTTGGGCATGTACTGGGCCGGGATTTTCTGCGTTTTAATTCATCCATCAAAAGAAAAATCGTATCACAGTGTAGAACTCATGTACAAAATAAAACTTCTACAGACAGAGAGAAATGTGGGATGAAGAAATACTCATACTAATAATACACCATTACGGGGGTACGAGTCAAGTTTGTTCCGTTTAATCGTGTTTAAACCCTAGTATCTTTACTGCAGGTGCCCCTGCGGAAGATTGTGATTTATCCTCCATTATCTATATGTTTTTATGAGTTGGATTTGTTTTGGGTGGGTTGTGGGATAGGTAGTTTCTTCGGAAATGTGGATTTTTGTCCGAGTTTATTGTTCCCTAGCAATCCTTTTTTTTATCTTAAACCGGTTCGATCTTGTGCTTAACCATTACAAATGGTTTACGAAGTATATAAAATTCAACCAAAAATGACAATACAAGGTAGAAAATTAACGGAATACATTTTCCAGGTACATAAGTTACGCTGAAAAAACCCACCTCTGGCTTACAAAGAATAGAGATAGTTTCAGAAAAAAATGGGGAATAATTAAAACAAGCAAAGCCATATAATAACTTTAACCAGAAGAATTATTCAAATTCCGAGAAAATTAAAAGATTGTATGATACAAAAAACAGTACAAGAATACAATTAGCAACACGGAAGAAATAAGAGCAGCTACATGGAAAAAAATAATTGTCAATAAATTTTCCGGCTAGGAAGTAAATTCATATAACTGTAATGAAAGTCTACAGATGCTATAGCAATGTTCTTTATGGAATTATAAAATTATCTTCGTCAAGCAGAACAAACGGTGCCTATCGTTATGTTTAGAAATGACCAACTTTTATCAAGATAAGCATATTCTTATAGCTAGTAATAAATTGGGATGTAGTCTGTTCGTCGTTAAATATCCATTTGAACACTTAACGCACATTGCGTCTATTACACAATTCACGAGAATTCAATTGTCCACCAAACCACGAGAATCTCACGTGATCCCAGTCTTAATGTGTTTCATAGTCAGGTTTGATAGAAATACGTATCTCCACATGCTCTCGCTTGATGTAGGCCTGCGCCTATTGTTAGGCCTCTCGTGGAGCTTCTGATTCTGTGTTACATGTTCTTCGAGTCTTTGCTCTTCATTTGAAGCAATTACACATTCGCGATAAAACTTTGATGAATGCACTCCGGAATTCTTTACTTGTATAAGCATATATAAACGGATTCAGTGTGGAATTGACGTATGTCATCCAAAAGAAAAATGTATACAAGTCAGCTGGTACCACTGTCGGATTCCAAGCATACGTATCAAACGCTACGTAAAACGGGAACCAACACATGAGGTAACTTGACAACACATATGTAAGTGTGATGAATATCTTCCTCTCCCTTGCACTAAATGTTCCTGATTGCATATGATGTTGTCTACTAGCGTCTCTGGAAATATTTGATGTATGATCACAATGAGGACGCCCCCTTTGTGTCAGCGAGAAATGTACAGCGTTTGTTTTCTTTGTGTAATTTGAATGACCATCGTCTTCTAAACTAGCATTACTTCGTTGGTTAGATTCATCTGCAGAATGGGAGTTATCAGCAATATGTCCGCTTGGGTGGAGTCTGACAATTGCATTAGTTGAACCATCTTCGGAATTCGAATGCCCGATATGAGCAAATGAAGTATCATGAGACATATTTGAAAAAACATCGAACTGTCTGCGACTGGTATCCATGGTTTTATTTTGAGACCTGCTAGTGCCCTCAAACTTTGCTGGTCTGTTTGGTTTGGATTTTGTGTGAATGCAATGCAATGAAGTGAACTGATTAACACTGCTACTGTTCGTTGATAAGAACGCTCCATGTTTAGAGATTTGGGTGGTCCTGTTTTCACTGTCAATATTCGCGACGTTTCTTCTCGAGCCAGCCGCTGTGTTGGTGGTGGCGGTCGAAGGATGCGGCGTCGTCATATTACCGACTATCGCAACCTGACGTCGCATCACAGTGAAAACCTGAATGATCGTGCATTTATATAATTATCAAATTTGGTAGATTGTAAACTGCAGAATTATGGTTGGCTAGGTAAAACCCTTTTTGGTAAAAAGTGAATAATAATTTGAGTTAAATCAGCTGTTTCAAAACTGTAGAACATACTTCTTTTTGCTATATTGATTAGTCATACTCATAACATAACATGCTTTAACATGGCATTGTATCGAAATTAAAAAAGAATTTCTAAATATGGCATTTTTCGAATCATATGTTGCTATCAAATGAATATTGGGACCATCGTGGTTGAGAGGTCATGATCTCAGATTATAATAATCACTAGCCTCTTACTGCTTTGTGTTTGAACCCTAAAAACAAATTTCAAATTTGAAGGATATGTCCAGTAAGCTTACGAAAGGTCTGGTTCTACCGAAATGCATGCCTAGTGTTTTCCTTCACCATTAAAGCGAAGTTGGAAAAGTTAAACCCAGTGGGGAACAACAGGCAAAAGTACTCCTGTCTCTTTAACTGATGTACTTTAATTCTGTTTTGACGAACATTTGGTTGTAGAATCTATACTCTCGTAGTCCACGATTTTAGGAAACATTAAAAAAATATGCCATGATGCTTTTGAAATTAGCTGTGTTTCTTATACACTAATGTTTTAATTGCCGAGTGGATAAGCGTAATGTACTCAATAGTGTCATCTCTAGAACTTATAATTTATCTGACCTATAAACTTTTATTTTACTGTTGATTGATTTCTAACCAAGACATTATAGGCATATTCCTTAGGCCTGATAGATAGATTTGTTTCTGGTTATAGAGTAGGTATGCCAAGGCCTTTTATTTGGCTCTTGTGGAAATGTAAAAACGTGATAAAGTGGGTATTCTGTAACTCGGGGAAAATAAAATTTGGTTAGGTCTGGTAACCAGAAACAATTTTACGCATTGGTATTGTTAGAATTTGTTTATTGTAATGTTCAGATTTATATGAATACATGTAGCTGTAAAAGTGTGAAATTCGTCTGGTCCGTGGTGAGTGTCAAACCAACAGCGGTGAGAGCTTGGTAATTACTTGTCAGAGACCACGATCACTGAAACACGGAGGTCCATAGGAACGGAACATTGTATTTCACTTACCTTTATGTAACAAAACACCATAATGGTACATGGAATGTAATGTCCAACACCAGCCACAAATAGGACAAATTCTCTATTGTCAGATGGCTCCCATATACAGAAATGGGATTCATTATGTTTGAGACGGTCCCCTATAAAAGGGGGTGTCCATATCGCAATCACACAGAACCTATAATGTAGAAGGAACAATTTTAGACTTACATTCCCTTATTCGTTCATTCGTTGACCTGCCCATCTGTCATTCCGTTCCGCATGATTTTGGGTGCGAACAGACGAAGTTTTAATAGCACGAACTGTTGTTTGCACCAAAATCAAATATTTGTCCTGATAGATTACACAACAATCATATTTTTCAGTATAGTTGTACAACATTTTGAATCTATTTTTTTAAAACTTATTTCTTAAGAATGACAGATCTGACACATAAATGTATGGAAATAGAGACGAACAAATTGAAACAACTCGCAGCAACATAAGAAAGTCATTCTAATAATGTTTTATACAAGTTTTGACCATCCAACGCAGTTAAAGGCATTGAACCAGGAATGCGAGGCATGTGACTAATGGACCAGCAAGACCCCTATTTCCACAGTAGTGGGGGGGGGTTAATAAAATAGAAAGGGTCATTGGTAGACTAGCTTCTGTTAACATAATCAGTTTCTCTATGCTTATAAAACAACAGTAATTTAGTTATATACTTGTCATCACCAAAAATCAATAAAATTCATGACACTACCTTTTGAATAGGTGTCAAGTCTACAGACCTTGACCAGACAGGATTAATCTGATTAGGGGCATTAAAGCAATTAAAGGGACATGCCCTGGCACTGAAGCGTCTCGAATAGCAATCAAATTGGTATCATTTTAATGCCTAAATCAATTAATGAAAGCCTTGTAAAATATTTACAAAATATCCCGCTAGTTTACTTTACATTTCAAGATTTACCAAACCTGCCGATTTCGGCCTCAAAAATTATTCGTCATTTTCACAACTCCACCCTTTCGGGATCTGTCAAAACCGAAAACCTCCCGAAAAAAATGTCAACAAACTGAAATGGTAAGTATTGCTCATGTTATGTTCACTTGAAAGGCAGCGCACATGCTTAGTTAAACTCTCAGACGTATCGGAAATATCGTTGTCGTCAATAAAAGGCTGACAGCCTTTTATTCCAACCGACATACAAATACCGACGAGCGCGTTATATGGTCATTTTAGAACGCACGTTCTTCTTTGACTTTTCGGTAATAATCGGTTTTACGAGTGACAAACGCATTTTTGATGTACGAAAAAAAGACACAACAGGTCCTGGGCATGCCCCTTTAAGAGATTAGACCTCACGTGGACCTATGGTCACTTATATAGTAGCAGTTCAATGTCTTTAGAAACTTCCATTTTATCAGTTTTTTCCTAAGTAATTGGGAGAAAAAATCATCCAACTTCGTGCTTTGAACTTAATTACAACATAACTGCTGTAAAGTTTTTTTAATGTCCATGTGCCCGTCTGTCAGAAAACTGATCCACCCACCAGTACTAGTACCTTAAATTAATCTTCTCAGAAGTCTGCTTTGCTTTTATCAACCATGCTGACGTGGCGGGGAGCATTTGTAAAGTGAATGTAGCCATCTATATAAAGTGACTTTAAAACAGTTATATGAATTACGGTCTAGGGAAAAAAGATATTACATGTACGTGTATCTCACATATTTCATGACAATGTATTTCGTGATTGACAGAACAAAACATTATTTCTGTTATTATAATAAAACGTCAAAAATGATATTACTAACACTCAGCAGGATTAGCGTGCAGACGGGCGATTTCAAAATCGCGAACAAAAGAAAAATGTTACATCGTGATTATTGTCTTTTTTCTAGGTAAATGAAAGCTTCGGGTTAGTTCATTTCTGAGAATGTTCTCTCAGTATGAGTAATATACATGTACATGTATTTGGTAAATGGAATTTACAGTACAACCTCTCCAGAGCGACTTTCTGTAGAGCAACAACCTCTCTATAACAACACCTTCAAAATTTCCCTAAACTGATATTTACTATAAATTTAACCTCTGTAGAGCAACAGCCTCTAAAGAACAGCCAATATTTGTAGCTCACACAGGGTGTTGCTCTACGGAGGTTGTATTGTAATTAAAAACGCTTTAAATGAAAAATGCAAATAAACTGATATAATTGGTCTGTGATGATGTAAGTAAGTGCGTCAGAATACCAAATGGAAATGTAAGTCTGTCAGATTGTTGTGAAATATACATGGGCGAAATAATTATATTGCTCAACAATCATGAAGCTGTGTCGATATTAGCGCGACTAGATATCAACTACTTCAGTCTCCAGTAGCGTTGGCGTCAAATAATTTGATTTGAAGCCAGCAATGTTACCTGTCTGTGTTGAAGTCTCATCAGATGAATGTTCTAATCACAATGATTTCAGATTAAAAAAAACCAGTACGATGTTAGTATCTATGGAATGATATTTAGATAAAAATTACACAATGCTTGCTTACTGTTACAATTTACTCATTGACACTGCTAGTATGCTTGCTGGTATAGTCAGAATGCATGGTGACACCATCACCACGCCTGTTGACAATGATAGCATGCTTGCTGGAAGTTACATCTTGTATGCTGTTTAGACCCTGATGTCTACATTATAATTTCATACGCCCGAATGACAATGCAACGTAGCCGAGACTATATTTAAGCATCGACATTTTTACATTTTACAGTTACAATACTTCCAGAACAAAATACACGATGTGATCACAGAATATGAAAGATGCAATCAACCACTAAGCAAGTTTGGAAGTAAGCATAATGTAAATGGCAAAATTGCACTCACATTTTGATACCAGGGGGCGCACGTTCGTAGTTTTGACGAAACATTATTGACATCTCCGGTTTATGGCGGACTTTAAATAGCTGGCTATATAGAGTTAATAATTCATGTACATGTAGTTACTTCCCTTTTTATACGCCCGTCAAAGACGGGACGTATTATGTGAAACCCCATGGCGGGCGGCGGCGGCGCCCAGCACATTGTCCGGACTCTAATTCAAATAGTTTACATCAGAACTTCACCAAACTAGGTCAGTAGTTGCATCTATTTGATATCTAGGTCAAGTTCGAATATGGGTCATGCCGGGTCAAAAACTAGGTCATATGGTCACTGAATGCATTTTAAACAATCAACATGATATACTGACTCTTTTTCAAATAGTGTACATCAGATCTTCACCAAACTATGCCAGAAGTTGCATCTATATGATATCTAGGTCAGCTTCCAATATGGATTAATTAGGATCAAAAGCTGGTTCACAGTGTCACTAAGTGTGTTTCAAACATTCAGGATAATTACCAAACTATGTAAATATATTTCTGGGCACAAGATATTGGTCAAGTTCGATAACCAGCATAATTACCCCAGACACTTGTCAGTCATGCCCCTTGATACATTGGAAATTGACTAAAAATGAAGTGTGCTGCAAGTGTTTATATTTCTCACATCACAAGGCTGTCTGGATTTCGATGAAAAATGTGAATGGTATATTTATAAAATGTTGCTTATTTTAAAAAAGATATATAATTTGACACTCATGGTATCCCAAACCTTTAGACGGGCGTATTTTGTGAAATTTTGCACTCTTGTTCCAACTGTCATTTGTCTTAGCTTTATCAAGGACACCTATGCTGTATATAAGTCTTTGACTTTATTCATTGATTCAGATGAAATAATGATATAGACATCAGGGTCTAAACAGCATACAAGATGTAACTTCCAGCAAGCATATGTATCAGTTTACTGATAAAAATGAACAAAAACAAAACAGAAACAAAAATTACAAATATTTTACTGTCACGTTGAATTTCAAATTAATATATAGGCCTACCTGTGTCAGTTCTTAATTATCATGATTGTATATTTATTCGACGTTCGGACCGAAATACACGTATGGTAATAGTCCCCGGTGTCGTTTTAACAACATCCTACCAACACCGCCAGTGAATTATTGCCATACGTTTTAGAAGATTACCAAACCTAGCTGGACTAGGGCCAGTCGAATCTTTTAGCTAAGGGGAAGAGGTAAAACGAGACCCTTTTTAAAAACCATTGCCGAAGACAAAGTCTGTATAATGCAGTTACCAAATTAACAAATATGCTCTGATGAATGGCAACAAAGCCTCACTCCATTAAATGTTATTTAATAAGGCATCATTATGAGAAATGGATCGCCTTGGTAAAATACCTTTCTATTATTTCTATCAAGAAAGAAATGTGCTTCTTACAACTTAGCAATATCCATCATAAAAATGAATTGTGAATTGGAAAAAAAACAATGGTTAAACCATGTCAGACGTAATCAATAATCTACTGTTTCTTTACGAATATACAATGTAATACATAGTTCCCACATCTACAATATTTACCTCCCTTGGCGGCCATCTTGAAAGTCTAATTTGACTAGCATTGATAGAGGATATTTATATTTTTGTTCTGATAATTCTAAATCTAAAGTTTTCATATGTGACAACTACATTTTCTTAAACCTGATATGATTATGCTTTTTCCAACTTCATGATTAAGTTATATTTTGTAAATTGAGTTGTTTATAACCACTTTTTTGTTTTTTTCTATTAAACACATAAGAAATTTGACTTTCAAGATGGCCGCCAATTTAAAACAAGGGAAGTAAATATTGTAGTTGTGGGAACTATGTATTGCAAGATGGTTCACAGACGGAAACATGCTCTAAATTAAGCGTCGTTGCGACCGATGACACCGAAAAAAGTTTTTAATATCCGAGTTTCTTTTTGTTGTTTGTAAAACATTACTAGCTTCGTCCGCTTTTGTTTGTTGTTGTAATAATTTTTTTCTTAACCAACCTTGATTACAACAGTTTGAAAGGTATCTTCAAAGTTACAAATCATTTTTCTTGTTTTCAAAATTCGAATAACAGGAAGTTTAGTCAAGCGGCTGTTTTTTGTTGTTGTTGTTGTTTATTCTATATTTAAGTGAGTCGAAAAGCAATCAAGTAAGCAAACATACATGTACATGTAGAAATAGACTTACCAAATCAAAGCCAGAATGATAACAGTCTTCGTTTTATTATTGTTCATTCGGTAATGTACTGCCCATGTGACACACCAAAATCTGTCAATTGATATGGCAACCAAAGTAAACACGGAAGCAAAGGTCATTGCAAAGTCGAAATAAATCCATAGTCCGCACATGATGTTACCAAAAGGCCAGTATCCCAGCAAAGTATTAATTGTATAAAACGTCATAGCTGTCACTGCGACCAAGAAGTCCGTCACGGCCAAATTAAATATGAACATATTAAATGGTTGGAATAATTTCCGTTCTATTACAAACGCAACAAGCACTAAAAGATTTCCAAATATGGTGATCACATCGATGGTCGTTAGTATAATGGCTAGCACTATATTCTTGGCACTTGCGTTAAATATCGGTGACACCCTGATGCCAGTTGCATTGTATCCCGAACAATTTCCAGTTTCAAATAATGAAACATTTTCAACTTTAAAAGTTCCTGAAGAGTTTGTGCATTTAATTCCTGGAGAGGTTTCCATAGTAACGGACGTTAAGATATGGAAAGCAACACCAAACTAAATTTAACTCGAAATAAAAATAATTGATATCAATGTTTTGTTGACAAAAATATATACCACTTCTTTAAATTATGTCCTATATTTGGGTCCATATAAAACAAACAAACAAACAAAATGTAACTCAACGAAGTTCTGACGAAGTCTTCAGTGCAATTAAATACTGGCGGGATTTTACCTTATATACAGATCGTTTACGGCATATTAGCTAGGGAATCAAACAGAAGCCATGACAACGGGTTTCTATTGGTGACAATTTTGTCTTAGGAAATAATTCACTGTAAAACACCGTCACTGGATAATCAAGTTGTTGACAACACTTAACACGTGGCGTGATATTACATCTGATATGACGCAAAACCAAGCTAGACAAGATATATGAAATGTAGATTAAAACAAAACTAAACAAGTAATATTCAATGAAATATAAACCCGGTAACTTCAAGGACTTATATACATACATGTATATAAGTCCTTGGTAACTTGTTCTAACTACAGAATAAATCTCGAACAGAAAGTTTTCGATTTTGATGAAGACAATTACAAGACAGGTCTTTGTTTAACTAAAGAAAGCCGTAATTAAGGTTTAAATTTCGGAAACAAACCAGGATAATCGGCGCTCTATACAAGTAGTTGTAAAGGGGGGTAACTCTGATAATTTATTATTAATATCAACAATGATAGTATAACGGTTACCTCCCTTTGAAATATGCAAATTTGGTACATCATAAAAAACTTGTGATGGTATGTACTGTCTGCTTAAATAAGTAGAGTCGTGATAACCCTTTAAATGATTTTAATTTGGAGAGCATATAACACTGCCAAACCAAGGAAATCATTTAAAAAAAAAAGTAAGTAGCAAATTTATCAACACAAAAAAATGCATGCCACTTCATAACGCAAGACCAATTACTGCAGGGTGATCACAAAAGCGTCTCTGCTAACATTGATTAAATTGTGCTCTGATGAGCTTAAAACAATGATATACTAGTACAGGATTGATCTGTGATTGTGAACATTCCATGATTCTGAAGATTTGTGCAGATCTATTTGTTTGAATTTTCTGGTGGTGTACAATTTAAAAGGAAAATCTGTGATTAATCTGCATCGCTTGTTTTGTCTGTTCATGTCTGGAGAAAGATCTGTTTCTCAAATACAATTTGTATACTAAGACAACATCTTACACAATTTGCTACCAACTACATTTCACACTTCTTGCATAAAAACATATTGGTCTTTTATAGTGAAATACGGAGGTACATAAGTACAGTTAAGTATAATTGTGATTATTTCACAAATGATTTTATCATACCATAAGCTTTGCACACTTTTACCAGAATATTTTCTGTCTAACAATCTGGCTGATTTACTTGAATGGTTATTGTTTCTTCATTTGAGTTTTACGCCCCTTTTCAACAGTCAGAGTCATATGAGACAGACAGTTCACCTATAAGCATTGTTCCTGGGAAGAACCAGTACTAGACTTCCATCCTCTGTAAGCAACTGCTACTTTCTCACATAAAGAGACATGGTCAGTAGTGGGGCTCAAACCCATGACCCTCTATCAGTGAGAGGTTACAGTGATTTGAAGTCAGCACCCTTATACCCGACTTGACCACGGAGGTGGGTCCTATTCAAATGAAGACTCTAGATAAAAGAACAAATGAATGAACAAATAACCAACACATTTTTTATGAATACATAAATTTTTATTTTTCATGAGTCACATTCATTTATAACCTATATACAATACAATAAATGATTTTCATGTACACAATATTGAATGGTATGTGACAGATATATGTATGAATAGATGACTTTTGGGAAATCTCCAACATTATTACAATACACATATTAACAGTACAAAATACCTGGCGACTGATATCCCTAAACGGTCCACAAGGCTGTACATTTTCTCAGCCAAGTCGTAATAAAGGGAGATAATCCAGTAAATTTATTTCAGAGCATTATTTTAATTGATAGACAACAAAAACAACAAAATAAACATATACAGGAAAAATATCAACAAAATGAGACCCTAATTATTTCCTTGTAATGGTTACCTTAAAAACATAATCTCAACAAATCAGCCCCAGTCCATCAAATAAGAGGCAGTTAAGTCAAAAAAATTTAAGAAAATGAATTTTAAGAAATAGAGTACACAAAAAAAATATAAATTGCAAAACATCACATACGGTATGGTACATTGTATATACATTATGTATATCAGTGTACATACATTATGTATATCAGTGTACATACATTATGTATATCAATGTACATACATTATGTATATCAGTCTACATACATTATGTATATCAGTCTACATACATTATGTATATCAATGTATATACATTATGTATATCTATGTACATACATTATGTATATCAATGTACATACATTATGACATAATGTATATCAATGTATATACACTATGTATATCAGTGTACATACATTATGTATATCAGTGTACATACATTATGTATATCAATGTATATACATTATGTATATCTATGTACATACATTATGTATATCAATGTACATACATTATGACATAATGTATATCAATGTTTATACATTATGTATATCAGTGTACATACATTATGTATATCAGTGTACATACATTATGTATATCAGTCTACATACATTATGTATATCAGTGTACATACATTATGTATATCAATGTACATACATTATGACATAATGTATATCAGTGTACATACATAATGTATATCAGTGTACATACATTATGTATATCAGTGTACATACATTATGTATATCAGTGTACATACATAATGTATATCAGTGTACATACATTATGTATATCAGTGTACATACATTATGTATATCAGTGTACATACATAATGTATATCAGTGTACATACATTATGTATATCAGTGTATATACATTATGTATATCAGTGTACATACATAATGTATATCAGTGTACATACATTATGTATATCAGTGTACATACATTATGTATATCAGTGTACATACATTATGTATATCAGTGTACATACATTATGTATATCAGTGAAATATTCAAAGTTAGCCTACATCTGATGATAAACCAGCAAAAATATGAATCAAACAAATTAATAAACTTTAGACAAAATATGCTTCCAACTTTTCTTAATCTATGAATAAACTATGGAATTTTTGAGATGTGAAAATATAATGTGAAAGAAAAAAGCTGACATGCATACAATCAGAAAGTAGATACACATAATGATAAATGAGTTTATTATACTCTCTTCAGCATAAACCCTCCGAGACACTGATACTTGATAGTCATTGCAATACATGAAGTTATTTCACTAATTTATAGGATGTAGCCGAAAGCATTGTTATAAGAAGTGTCTGTGGAAAATACATTATTATGTCATTTTGGACAAGATTTCAATATTTCCTCCATATGTCAACTTGAAAATAAGAAAAACTCAATCTTAAGACTGATTTTTTTGTCCAAAACATTGTCCTAGAATTTGTGCTCTTAAAATCTTTAAGTCACAAACCAATGAATAAAATATGTGAGAAAAAAAAATGAAATAACATACTGGTAACTCATATTTCTCATGACTTTTTTTAGAGAAACGAATATTGTTGTTTTAAATAAAATACCATGATATATGGTTTGCCTACACAGATAAACAGAACCATTATTATCATATATATTATATACAGAGAAAAATCCCATTTTACATTGTAACAAGGTGAAAACAGACTTAAAAAACACTTAAGTAGATAATAAAAATATTTTTTGCCATATTCATAACAAAAATGAATACATTAGCAATGCAAAGAATTTAATGTACTAATCTAGAGAAAAAATAATGTTTTTGTTGCTAATGGACTACAGTGTGACCACCTAAAGGTACCAAGTAAGTCAAAGAATGCTCAGAATCAAGCAATCAGTTGTTCAATAAATTACAATGTATGTACACCAACATTAACTTCTTTACTTCAGAGATCAAGAAAGTACTAATAATATTAATTTCTTCACTTCAGATATCAAGTTAGAAAGCACTAATAATATTAATTTCTTCACTCCAGATATCAAGTTAGAAAGCACTAATAATATTAATTTCTACACTCCAGATATCAAGTTAGAAAGTACTAATAATATTAATTTCTACACTCCAGATATCAAGTTAGAAAGTACTAATAATATTAATTTCTACACTCCATATATCAAGTTAGAAAGCACAAATAATATTAACTTCTACACTCCAGATATCAAAAGAGCACTAATACTATTAATTTCTTCACTTAAGATATCAGGAAAGCACTAATAATATCAATTTCTTCACTCTAGAGATCAAGAAAGCACTATATTTACATTGACTTCTACATTTCAGAGATTAAGAATGCAATATTTAATTCTACACTCCAAGATAAGTAAGCACTATTAATGCTTGTTGTATTAAACTGTCTGACTTGAGGTTGAAAACAAAATAAATCTGATAAGGTCATAGAGGTACTGATGATCATATGATATATCTTAGCAGTTAATTGTAGGTTTTATTTTAAATAAAAAAATGTTCTATGTTACACATCTAATGTCACAATTTGCATGTTTTGACAAAATTCCACTAATTTTGTAAATGAGTGATATATGCAGGCCCTTAACTTAACGGGGTATTTAGAGCCATCTATTCAGGGTTTGAAAATCTTTTTATTTTTAGGATGAATAAAAAAGTTAACATACTTCATTATAAATTTAAAAAAAGAAATTTTAGGTGTATTTTGTAACATATTCAAAATGAAATAAAAAAAACAAAAAAACTTTTTTTTGTTTTACAGGTTTTATAGCTATACAATGTAATATCATTGATTAGGCAAGCATTACAGCAAATAATCTTTTATCATCAAAGAATCACAATATTTTCAAAATCACTCTATTCTATAAATAACTTTACTACAAGCATCACTTTTACACAACATTGATCCATTCATCAGATTATTATAAAAAAAATCTTTACAAAATAAACCTAAAACTTAATAGCTCAAAGCAAAACTTTGTGAACAGTGAAAGAAAGAACATTATTCATGTGCCACATACAGAATGTCCCTTTATGCAAAATGTAATAAATCATAACAAATTGGACAAGTCACCTAACCAATGTTCCTGGCAAGAACCAGAACTCTCTATCAGTAAAAGGTTACGGTGAATTGAAGTCAGCGACCTTAACCACTCGACCTAGGAGGCGGGACTATTTCTTTTTCAGTACCAACCAAATGTCATCCATATTAAGATATACTGATCAAATATAAACCAATCCTAACATACATTATATGTACAGTCTATACTGTATTAGTGACCACCTCCAAATAAAGGCCCCCAAGAGTTTCAGTGAAAAATAACATTAACTTCCTTACTTAACTTGATTTCAATTTTATCATAGTAACAATCAAGTGCTTCTAGATTTCATGATAAAAATATATAAGACACAAGTTACACATGACTTCAATGATAAAGGTTCAAACTTCTACTAGAACACTCAATTAATAACAATCAGTCAGTTAATTATACAAATAATTAAAATATTCATCACATACCCATGCCGTAAAAACAATATGGCACGGCAGTGGATATTATATTTAATTAGCCGATTCACATGAATTTATTCCTACGCTGTTTGTCAACAAAATTTATTACTTCACAGGAGTACTGATGAATTGATTTTAACAATTTGAGTAAGCAAAGACATTGTTTATATATTGTTAGATATGTTCACACATTTATTATTTATGTTGTTTCATAATGGAACTATTTTTTGTGCTCCTGATTAAAAAGCCTTATTACGCATGTGTCACCCTTTTGTTATAAGTAGCAATGTCAAACAGGTATGTTGGTTTTCGCCGTATTTTCAGGGTATGTGATAAAAAGAATATTAAATTTGTGTAGATTCTGTTTTGAATTTATTGAACTCGTTCAATAAATTCAATACGGAATCCACACTCAATTAACATCCTCTATAAGAGAAACACGATGTCAATGAAGAATTCCACACACAATTACAACCAACGTTTTTTATACAATATATACATAACAAGTAGGCTTTGAGCAAATAAAAATATCATGGTTCAAATCTAAAACTAAAAATAACAAATTTTTGATAATACATTATCATCTAACAACAATGTGTGAGCTAAAATGAAAAAATGAGGGATAGTTAAGGCATAAAAAAATTGTTTGTTTCCAGTAATCCAATCGACCCTAATTTTTCCTAGCAACCGTTACGAGGTATTGGGTCAGAGGAGCAGTACATCTACTTTCTCACTTTTCTTACATTTCCACTCAGTTTTAAGAGCTAAAAAGCCCCGACCCTCCTACCCTATTTTTATTGAGCATGTAACCAGAAACAAAAATTGTTTTAGGCCTAATGAGGAGTAAGCCACACAAGAGATTTTTAATCAAGCTTACTGTCAGAAATATTTTTCTCAAACAGAATTTCATCATAATACTTAACAAAAAAGAAATTTTCATCATTGATAAAAGAATACAGGTAGATACATGTAACTATTAGTATATAATTAACAAGTACTTAAAGTTTAAAAAAAACTATGTATGTATGTTTCACTCATACCGAAATAAAGTCAATGTAACAAAAAATTAAAGAATAATTCCTTCATAAGACAGATATTACTCAATTAACATAAAAAGAAGCAAGCTACATGAAGAACTCCTGTTTTCTTGTAATCAAAGATACTTCATAAACAATATCTAACAAATTTACTTAACTTCAAGAACTGCTGGGTATCATTCAATAACATTTTTAATTGACAATTTTTAACAATATGTTTTTCTCCTACATACACTGGTTAACATTTTCAACAATGTATTTCTATCACACAAACAAGTTAATACTAATTAACAGACATAGGATAAAAGCAAAAGCATGCAGTAAAAACAATATCTATTCAGAATGGTCAACAGGGAATATAGCCTGGTTCCCTGTCTCAGCACATAGTGTCAGGGGCAGGTAATCCAGATTACAGGGAATATAGCCTGGTTCCCTGCCTCAGCACAAAGTGTCAGGGGCAGGTAATCCAGATTACAGGGAATATAGCCTGGTTCCCTGCCTCAGCACATAGTGTCAGGGGCAGGTAATCCAGATTACAGGGAATAAACCAATTAATTTGAAGGCAATGATATATAAGGTACAAAGCAACACCGCTGCCAGATATGGATCAAATTTACACCTAAATGTCACATTACATCTCCAATGGTGAAATTAGTCAATCTAAATTGGTCAGTTCTAGAATATACATTTCAGAGAAAATGACACACGGACGGATGCAATTCATGACTAAAATCTCACTGAACAGTAACAAGTGCTTTTGCTTAAATCATGAGAAATAATTCATGTGCAATGGAGACTTCAGCTAAATCTTTTATCAGAATTTGCATTTTATTAATCAATTTTTGTTTAAATACGTACATTGAAACTCCTAACATACCAATACTTCATTAATATAATGACACATGAATTATTTTGAAAATTTATACCAACACATTATTCAACATACTCCGTTGAATATTTTTTCAGACTAAATCATTGACTATTGTAAGATTTACAATAATATCAATTTACAAGAACTGAAGTATAAATACTATGACTTACTGAATCATTTAATAAATCATTACAATATATATTAGATTTGCTTTAATCTTGTCAGAATAATGTCATTAAATCTTAAAAATAAACTAAATTGCACAACAGCGGCATCATGTCATCAGTATCGTGTCAACAGGCATCAGTATAACAAAAGCTAACATCTTCACCGGGTTAATCAAATAAAACAAGATAAAACAGTAATTATGAGCATTTCTTTCACATACATTATATTTATTACATACAAACTATATGCATGGTAATTAAAACAATGTAACATACAAACAAATATAAGAAAAATAAGAAGTGTACTCACACATAGACCTATTTGCTTGCACATGACAATGTACATATTGGTTTTTAAGAATAAAGATAAATTTGAAATTCAAAGAATAATCCAACTAATCATTTGAGATATGACCAATTTTTTTCATGTCTAGTATTCAGGACACATATTGTTTGCTAAGCTAAACTATAAAAATCCTAATAACAACATAAGGGAAGTAACTCTGACAGGAATTTTCACTTTTTGTTAGATTTACCTCCCTTTGATTCCAATTGAGACAAACAGGAACCTGGGTCAACATATATAAATAAAGAAGTAAACAATTTTCAGTTCTTTTGCAAAAAAAATCTCTATATATTTTTACTAAAATAAAATCTTAAATAAAATAAAAGGATGTAAAATAAAATAATAAAGCAGATTTGTTGTTTGATTTTTTATAAACTGTCACGGTGCATTTTGTCTTGATGTCATTACATATAAATACACCATGAAAAACAATTAACCATATAAAGTTGGGGTTTATCAAAATGTTCAATAAAATGGGTTTATTATTCAAATTTATTAACTATGTGATACACAACTGCAAATAACTGCCTGGTATGGGAACATCACAGACTTAGGATAATTATATGCTATTATAAAATTTAATGTACTCTACCAAACATACCCTAATAAACATTAGGTTAGGGGGGGGGAGTGGCATTGCACTTAAGACATTTTTATCACATCGGATGTATAATTTGAAAGATTGATGCTTCGTTTTTCTGTTAAAATGGGAACAAGAAATGCATCAATGCCATCAAACCGGCTTTCTAACAGATTGTGAAACTGAAACTGGTTTACCAATTTTAAGAAGTAGTGACCTTGACCCCAGAATCACTAAATGCAACCAAAGCCATGTCTTCATAGTGACTTTATATATACAAGGACTTATATACATACATGGATTTGCAACTGCTAAAAATAGCTCAAACGATATCGTTCGGCGATCCCACAATGCATTGCTATATACTCGGCAATGTCCGACAGCTGTAATTGGGTGTTTACGAATTTGAATATACTAAAAAACTCTGGCAATTGGGCACGGGAAATTGGTAAAGGATGCAACAAATTCCTTAAAGATATTGAGATACATTTATAATCCACAAAGTCTAAGTATAAGCATTGAAAAAGGCATCAGTCGAACATTTTAAATTCCAAGATGGCGGGCATCTATTATAATCCTTTCGTCTCCGAGATTAAACATTCGGAATACCACGGATATTTTCGCTGTTATTATCATTCGGATTATCACGGATATTTTCGTATTTTCGCTTTTGTAAACAATAGCTTGTATTCCCGTTGATTCACGTCTTATTATCGCGGGATTTGATTACTTTAAACTGTTAATACGGAAGTTGTGAATCCATGTATATAAGTCCTTGATATATACTAAGTATGTTTGGCAGCAATAGGTTATTTCAAACACAATTAAGTTTTCTAAATGGAAACCAATTGTTTGACATTGCAACTGATCTTTCAACTTCCATGAAACCTGGTTAAAACATTGTACAGAAGAGGGGTGTTTATTAGTGAATACATAGTAAGATCTGAGGGTCATAGATTAAGTACTGAGATCATGAACAAAGTAACATTTTAGAAAAATACATTAACTAAGACACCATTTTCTTAGTTCTATTGCCAGAACAGGAGTTTTTTCTAATTAACTATAAATGAATCCCCAGGACAGAATAATAGAGGGAGAGAGAGAGAGAGAGAGAGAGAGAGAGAGAGGAGAGGTATACAATGTTAACTAACTTCAAGTTGACTTTGACAACATTTAGTCCAGAATAACCTAATAATGTAATTACAAGTTGATGTCAGTAACTATTTCAGTATCTATAACGTAACATTACAAAAACATCAGAGTGACCAATTTATTATTTCCAGATGTTAACAGCTGTGTAGAATAATTAAAAATCCTAAATATGGACGTAAGCTATTAATGGCATGTATATAATGGAAACATGTGCTGGGTATGAAGTAACTAGACTGATCTTCTATCTGAAGAGTTAACCAAGTTCTATAAATGTACTTTATATTGATATGAAGAGTTGACCGAGATCTTTACACATATCTGTGTGTACGAATAAAAAATATTTTTTTATTGAACTTAATGAATAATTGACCAAGTTCTGTAAGCAAGTTCACTACATGCATATTGCTATTCTTACAGAAGAATTAACCAAGATTTATTAACAAATTGACAATACTGATCTTCTAAAAGAAGAGTTAACAAATTATTGATTATTGAGTATATTGACCTTCTAATAGAACATCTAGCCAAGTTATATAAACAAAGTGACTAATTACATCATGTTTATTGATCTTCTAGAGGAAGAGTTGACCAAGTTCTAAACATTAATTGACTATATCGACCTCCTAACTAACCAACATTGACAGTACTGATCTATCTATAGAGCAATGTGTACACTACGGTAGCGCTATGCACTGACCTGTGTTCTTCTGCTCGGGGCATTATGGGTATTTGCAAAAACTACATACAAAATGGAAGTTATATAAACAATAACATAACGTGACGTCACCGTACACATTGGAGCCAAGCGTACTTCAACATTGCGTTTCATTGAATAATTAGTGTTATTGACGAAATCACAAGAATAGAAATGGTATAAAGTACTTATTTTACACAAATAGATATATTTTGTTAATAATAAACAATCAATATGGTTGTTTTGACATTTAAAATCCTTCCGTGGAACTATACTTTTAGTGTATGTATAACTATCTAAATGTGGATAGTAATCAGTTCTATGTATAGAGGTTAGACAAACGTAGTGACTTCACGCAATGTATAGAACGATCTATAGAGTGGACTAAGTTGGCTTTAATTACCTCCTAATTGGAGAGTTGTCCAAGATATAAAAAATAAAAGAAGAAATCAAGCTTAGATTGAGCTCTCAGATTGAATAAATTGGACATCATGGGACTGTTGCACTTACATCACATTATGGTAAGAATGAAGGGAATTATTTACATTATTATTAATAAAGTGGTTGGGGAATAATAACACTAGAGTTACATAAAGTTATAGAAGTCTTACATTAGTATAATAGATCAGTGTTTATCAGGGTTTGCATTTTGTAAGGATGAGGAACACTCTGTGTTCACACAGGCATACACTAGGGTAATCAAAGTTAGAAAGCTTGAGTTCGATCTCCAAGATCCGATCTCATTTTTTGTCTCTTAATGCGCTTAATCTATCAGTTCCTTCGACACCTGAGGTCATTTCAGAGCCACACCAAAGACAGATGAGAGAAGATACAGGAGAACCAGGCATTTATATCCCTACTCTTATTTTGAACAGTTTTTCCTGGTTTCTTCATTGAGCCTGGAGTAAAGCACTAAAAAATCGGATAGCGGAGAATTTATTTTGAAACCACAACCTTATGATTTGTAGTGTAGCATGTAACCACAAGTCCAATGTGTAACAAGATTAATAATATTATGATAATAATGATGTATTATTGTGACAACATAATGACTTATACATGAATTTCAACAATGAAATCTATACCAAATCAACCAAAATACTTAAAGAGTGAAATTGAGAATTGAACTTGGAGTCTGATCTAAAGTTTTATAATCCCTGGGCCAGTTTATAAAGTAGATAAAAAGAGGACAGAGCCTGTATGCTTTCGAACTTAATGTAAAGTCAATAACACCATTAAGAAAACATCTGGTTTTCAAAATAAACATGCACACAGAGAGAAGCTGGTAATGGTAGAGTGATATAATAAAAGCCATGTGTGTTATTAATTCTCAGAAATATACCGCTTAGTCACCAGGATGTCAACAAGACCTGATACTGTACCAATAGATTGTGTACCGATAGTAATCATTAAATTATTTTAAGAACTCGGGAGATGTTAAGGGATGCTTACTTTTTCTACAAGGGTTTAACATCACATCAAAAGCCAGGTTCATTTGATGACATATTCCACCTTTGATGAAGGAAGTAAGACCCCAGGCATACACCTGTATAGAACCACCAATCTTACATATTTTGAAACGAGCAGGCTAAGGACATCTTCCTCACATGTGAAATTTGTCTGGTTACATTGAAGTGGGATTTGAACACACAGCGGTGAGCGGCTAGTGATAACTAATCATAGATCACAACAACTTGACCACAGATGCTCTCTTCAAGGAACAGAGTAGCATAATAATATTAGTACAATTGTTAGCCACATGTTACAAAAATCTGATAAATGAATCTTCCCCCCCCCCCCCCTTGCATTAAACCAATTAGTCTCATTTTGTTTCCTATTTCCAATTAAATCCTTCTGATCTGTCTCCCCTACCACACACATGTGACCACGAAAACTGGCTGGGCTGTTAATTTACAACACATGAAAATAAAAGACCTTTACAATAAGGTTTTCTTAGAAAGTTCTACTTTCAAGTGGTGACTACAATAGACAAATAATTAACTCGGCCTTTCATCTCTATCATATCTATTATGCAAGAAAATTTATTTATCTCGATTTGATGCCTTGGAGAAACATAAACTTGGCAAAGTTAACCAGCATAGCCTTTGGTAAATAAGTTCAAATAAGAATGTCTATGTTACCTTGTCTGTATGGTTAGAACATGATGAGAGGTAATAGTGTGGCTTATTTTCTGAAAACAAGGTTAATTACTTTTCCACAGTAAGAACACATCTTTGAAATAAAAAAAGCTCAATAGGTCACCTATATGTGCCACAATTGTGAGAATTATTAATGATACTCCATAACATCAGAAAGTAGTAGATAACTGAATGAATGAACAAACGAACAAACGAATGAATGAATGAATGAATGAATGACTGAACGAACGAACGAACGAATGAATAAACAAATGAACAAACAAACAAACAAATTAACAAACAAATTAACATACAAACAATTGTACTAATGGTTGAGCAAATGGATAAATGTACAAATAAAATAACAAACAAATGAACAAATAAATAAATGAATGAACAAATGCATTAATGAACGAATGAATGAATATATTAAGAAATGCCTTTATGTATGAACAAATGAATAAATCATACACTGTTTACCTAGCAAAAAAGATTGGGCAAGAAATATACCACATTTTGGCATTTTATTCTATTTCGCCTGAAACAGCAGATCTGAGAGCATTAAAGTGATAAAAAATATTCATTTTGTTCAGAATATATTTCATAAAAATACAAAACTGAGTTCTCCAGTGAGAAAAGAGGAATAATGAAAACAAAACATACATGTATACTAAAAGAATTAACAAAAGTGCACCAAGAAACTAATCCAATTTCGTTGTTATAAGTTTGTTCTGAAGTTCAATGAACAGTATATTTAATCACTCGTTTACTTCTGTACCAAAGGAGACATCACTAACGTTAAACTCAAGATGTAAGAAATTAGATAGAAATTAAAGGTACCAAACATAAGATTAATGAACATTGACATAAAAATTAGGCTTAACATCAAGGGCGGGAGGGAGATCTCATTGTTAAATTTCAAACAGAGGAATTTTGAAAATAACAAGAAGTGTTTGTGAAACATGGATGCCCCCTGTGACCTTGATCTTCGACCTCAAAATCAATAGGGGTCATCTACATGTGATGACCAACCTCCAAACCCAATCTAAGAAGCTTAGGCCAAATAGTTCTCTAGCTATTGCCTGGACAAGGTTTGGTTACGGACGGACTGACAGACTGACCGACATGACATTGTGCAAAGCAATATAACTATTTTCTACAAAATCGGGCATAATCAGTAGTTTATGAGTTAATTAGTCTAAAAATTGTGGCTTTATAGTAAAGTGGGGTAATACTGTACTTAGTTTAGTAGTATGCTTACGTTAATTTGGTGGATATTTTTAATTTAATCGAAATAATGGATATCAAGTACAGATGAATCCTAATAAAACTATGACATAATATCAGTTTTCAGTAAGTACATAATAATATACATGTTCGAAGAATAAAGCACTTCTGTGACACAATATACCCAGTACTGCAATATTTGATACATCTATTCCTTACATGACTATTTATCAATGTCTCAAGCAAATGAGAATTAATCATAAAAGAAAATCTAGGGTCATAGGGCCTTTAAGGACTTTAACATACAGTTTTCACATATTTCCCTTGAAATGACCTAAAATAAGCAAAAACAATTCAAATTCAAGGGCAGATAACTAAAAAGCAGGAACCGTAACCACCATCTTTTTTCCTTAAACCCCCAACAGGGGTATATAAGGCAGGTAATGGCTGGTGGGTGGTTTCCATTGATTTTTAAACTGTTTTCAGCTCAGGGAGAGATTTTTATCAAAAAATTGATATTAAATGGTGTTTTTAATCACTGAAAAAAATTCTGAATGAAGCAAAATGATTCTTTTATCAGTCCAGACAAGAAACTTCAAAATGTATGAATATTTAGGTTCTTATATTTTCAAAACAATTTATGACAGAAATTCAAATTTGAATTAGAGGGAGGAGTTTATATGGTTTAAACCCATCGTCTGCTTCAGCTATTTATAGATTCAGTACAGTAAGTCAGCATTCACTGTTTGTTTATCACTGATAAAACAGTGTAGAGAGAGAGTTCATTTGCATCTGATAGTCTGATCGGAAGTTGTGTTTTTAAATATTTCTACTATCATAATAATGTTCATTGGTTTTCATCCTACCTATATAAATTATTTTTAGTATCTTTGTGAAAACTGTAGGATATGTTCTTATGCAGATCAAAATAACTTTACATGTATCTATTACACCGAGTACACATGATGTAACCTAGCTATGTACCTACTTATAAATAAAGTACACATGAAATCAATATCTTCGAAAGGAGAGAAAAAGCAATAATCTCTGAAAGTTGTATCATACTGTTAACATGAATAGAAATAAACAAATATCACATGTTACATGTATACAGTAAAACCTGTAAACAAAGGCTAACCCTTGGTAAAGAAAAAATGTGGCCTTAATTGACAGGTGGCCTGTATTCAGAGGTCATCTTGTTCTAACTAACCAATGACAGTTTTTAAAAGAATGGTCTTTATTCACAGGGTGGCCTTATTTCACAGGTGGCTGCTAACACAGGTTTGACTGAACTTCTACATGTGAATTAAGTACAGACAAAATCAATATCCTTGTAAAGAGAGACAAAAACAAGTCTCAGATGGTCGTTTCATACTTCATGTTTAACTTAAATAGATAAGATCAACAGAGATATGATTTATGTTTGTCCTTACATTTTTTTTTCCTTATTTCACGACAATGTTAAAATAATGAAAAATAATCGCGTAACCAGAGACAGAAAGATCAACTGTAACAATCATTTCAGGGACAATCCCAGAACAGCTTACAGTCAGTCATAAATGTTCAAGTCGGGTTTTAAGCCAGTAGTTTTAAAAATATATTCCTGTGCCAGTAGCAACTATAATCACTTTTTCTTGACTGCATTCCGTAATTTAAACATTTTGAGAATATATTTTTTTCATTATATTCCGCAATTTGAGAATACATGTATAAAAAAATTTTCATAGGGAAGATCAAAAAGCAAACGAGGGAATCATTATTATTGGAATTATTCAACTTGTACGTCTGAAAAAAGTAAATGTAACATCATTAAAGACACATTTCAAAATTTCTGCAGACTACAGTAAGAGTTCTCATAAATTTGAAATTTCTATTGATGTTAAAATATTCAGCACAGGTTTCCAAGTATATTATAGATATGAACAAATAATTGGCTTCCATAGAAAATACACCAGGAATATCAATAAAATATCTGAATTACACGCAATTTCTCTGACTACAAGCAGTTATTTGAACAAAATTTAATTATTCAATTTGATCAAATTGTAGAGATATCATGCAAAGCAAATTTCATAATCAGCTAGAATATATGAACACTAGCTGACTCAGAATTTAAACATAAATATTGAACATGGAAAATATTCTAAATAATTTAACTTTTCAAACAGACAAACAACAGTTTACTGTTAATGCTGGTTTCCTGTGCATTCTTGGTACAAATATTGAAATGGAATTTGGAAACTGAATGATAGTTAAACTTCCCATAGTTTATTGGCATGCATGAACTTTGATGCAGACTACTTTTCTACATCTGCCATGCAATTGTTAAACTACAGTTACTGCTGCAAGTCTATGTAAGTTCAGTTTGTTTGTTTGTTTGTTTTCAACAGTCAGAGTCGTATGAGGTGGGCAGTTCACCTAACCATCGTTCCTAGGAAGAACCAGTACTTTAAGACTCCCAACCTCCATAGCAACAACCTACTTTCTCACATAAAGAGACATGGCTTTTAGCTGGTCATGAACCCACGACCCTCTATCAGTGATAGGTTAATTACAGTGATCTGAAATCAGCAACCTTAACCACTCGACCACGGAGGCAGGTCAATGTATGTTCAGCTTATACACTAAGTACTTTGATTATGTTAAGGTGATGTCAGTATCAAGTTAAGATATCAGAAGACAATTAGAAAACCAGTCTGTAATTAAAGGGTTTTATAATGAGGTTGTCTAAATATTGAAATGGTACTTGAGTGAGGTAATATTGCTACATCTTATATTCAAAATCTTCAAATCAATTTGTTTTTTAGATATTTGTGCATGACTATTATTACATTATCACTTAACTGAATACCGGACTTAGTTGCAAGACTTAGAGTATAATTGCCTGAGACGATGACATAATGCAGTATAACCTCTTCAGAGCGGCCCTCTCTTGAGCAACAACCTCGTTTCAACATCAGCATGATTTTTTCCCACCACACAATTTAACTATTTTTTTAACCTCTATAAAACTCGACAATAACATAATTTTGCTTCACCCAAGGGGTTTTGCCTTGCACTGTAAATAAAGAGGACAGATAATATCAAAACAAGGCCAACAGAATGTGAAGACTTAATTCAAACTTATTTCACCATTGATTACTGTATATTTACGGCAGGTAATAACCCAGACTAGCATCCTCATGTTCAATACATTAATGAGAAGCTGGGTAATAACCTTAATAGACTGGTGTGAACATTTTGCACTAAGCTAGAGAAAATCGTGAACGGTTTCTAAATCATGGATCTTTTTTTTTTCTCTGGTGTTTAATGTCTTATCAATCACCAGGGTTATTTGGAGATTTTTCCAGCTTTATAGCAGTGGAAGAAGACCCTAGGTGTACGCCTGGCTAGAACCACTTACCAGTAGTCTAGCTGGACAGCTTACTCACATGTGAAATTTGGTTGTTTGTAGGATTTTAACTCAAAGATGTTTAGGATTGATCAATTATCAGGCAACATCATTCTGTAACTAAAAGAGTACAGAAAGCTGAAACAAGGCAAGACATCTGGTTTTATTAAAATGGTGATGTTTACATCAAACAGAAATTAAGTCAGAATGTACTAATCTTATATGACAAACACAGAATGATTGGAGAAATACAGTAAAAACCTCAGTCAGTGACCACTTCAATATTACATCCATCTTATAATAAAGACCAGCTTTCTTATGATTCACCTATGTTTCAACTTAAGATGACCTCAGAACTCAAAGAAGTTTCTTCTACATATCAACCTGGTCAGTAAACCATCATACTATTCAGAAGGTTATTTTTCTATATCAAACTACAGTACAACCTCTCAAGAATGGCCTCTGTTGAGTAACAATCTCCCTACAACAGATTTTCCCCACTGTGTGATTTAACTATTAATTCAACCTATCTCGAGCAACAACCTCAAAAGAACAACATAATTTGGCTACTCTCAAAGGGTGTTGCTTTGGAGACGCTGCGCTGTATATCATTTGTTACAGATTTCTGGTCAAGTATTGTTCGGCTAAAAACAATGTGTTTGAGAGAAACAGCTCAGGGTGGGCACTGAAGGTGGGACAGTGAAGTGTTGTAATGAGTTATATATATTATTCCATAATACCTCAAATATTCTTAGGTTAAATCATTTAAAAACAGCAAAACTAGTCTTCACAGTAAAGATGTAAAAAAATCCATTCTAATGAATTTTGAAGTAAATTGACAAACAAGTTTTGAGACTAAATCAACATTGATCCAATGTGACAAAAATGTTTAGCTATATTTTAGGTAAGAATTAAATGCTACCGGTAAGTCTTTATAAACAGCAACAACATACAATTATACCCTTTTAACAAATTTTCACCTTACAACCAATTAAAGGACACATGTCTGATATATCTAAATACATGTAGAGTGAAATACTTTTTGCAACAAGACTACACAATTACCATAACTACTATACTTTTTATGCAATGAATGATAAAACTAGTAAAAAGGTCACTATACATGTATATGCAAACGAGAGGTCAATGTGTGAGTATACAAATTTCAAGTACACAACAATATGTTAAAAATATAATGACAGATAATTTAAAAGACAGGATTAATAATTTGAAATGGTGATTTTTACATCAATAAATATTGCCTAATCTGTGAACAGAAGCCATCCAAGAGAATTTAAGGAAACAGTGAAAGACATACTGAATGATCGCCAGGTGATGAATTTGTTCTTTTTTTTTGCAATATGTTTGATGAATTATGGGTATTGCTCAATGACAGCCATTATTTTGTGGGACAAAATCTAAAATATACTTAAACTCTGTCAAACAACCAAAATAATCAAATTCCATTAATTAGAAAACTAAAACACATTAAAGCATTGTAAATCAACAACTGAATTTAATCAATTTCCACAGAAAATTCAGCTCATAAAGTAATTCTCCACAGAAGATAAATTAGATTCTGAGAATTTATCATCCGTTAATGTAAAACAACAAAAATAGTAGACTGTACAAACAATAGAAGGAAAGGAGATACAATAAAATTATGTTAATTTTATGCGATCGTAATATCCCAACTTATCTAGCATACAAACAAAAAATCCGCAATTAAAATTATTGATCATCACAACAGTATGTATGACTCAGTAGAACAGCACTGGTGCTTCATAATTACATTCTGAACATCTGTTTATATGTTAATATGTTGACAAGATCAGCTATTCACAAACACTTTTCTGTTGTTTGATAAAAGGTAGAGAATTACTGGCCATATCATGTCAAGTAAAATTTCTTAAGATTTTTAGTGAGTATCTAAAATAATATATATTGGAACTGCTATATTTTTCTATGGTTCTGTAATGCTTTAAAATTTGTCTCTGTCCTTTGCTCATTGTATTTGCATAAACTATACAGAATTAAACTGTATATAAACTAGTCAAAATCAGATTTTCTGTGAAACCTAAACAATCTATTTTAAGATCTTGTGCAGAATCTTATTTTCCAAGAATATATCAATTATGCAAAATAAAATAACTTCTATGGTAACAAATGTATAGTATAGCAGAATGATTTTTTTGATATTTTAACATACATAAATATCACAAATTGAAAAGAAAAAAAGGTCCGCAGAAATCATATAAGGAGTAATTTATAGAATACTATATATACAAGAGGGCCACATTGGCCCTTTATCGCTCACCTGAGAACAAAGGCCAATAATCAATGACCAGGTAATATAGTTTCCATCTTGTAAAACTCATTTTTACGTTGATTTTGAGATCAAAACCAACAATGAAGGTATAATACTGTTAAACAAGCTAAAACGTAGCAAATTTTCTAATCCAAGGGTCCATAACTCTTGAAGTTGTGGTTCGATTCCACCCATAACTTAACTTGTCCAAAACCATAAGGTCATACACATTCATTTTAAATATGATAAGGATCGGTGAATAAATGAAGGCGCTAGAGTGTAAACAAGCTAAAATATAGCAAATTTGCTAAGTCAAGGGCCCATAACTCTTGAAGATGAGGTCCGATTCCGCCCATAATCGAACTTGTCCAAGATCTTTTGGTTATACACATTAACTGAAAATATGATCATAATCGAACTTAGCCGAGACATTGTGGCCATATACATTGTGAGCAAGTTTAATCAAGATTCGTAAAGAGCTGCGGTTGCTAGAGTGTAAACAAACTAATTGTGGATGGACGCCGGACGACGGATATTCACCGATCCTAAAAGCTCACCTGATGAATCAGGTGAGCTAAAAACACTATAAATTTCATTACTATGGTAAATACAAAAAAAGAAACTTAATATTCAAAGATGACAACAAAAAACCTACTCTTTTTTTTCTTTTTAAAGTGATTCAGCAACTTTTGTGAAAAAAATGCTTAAGAAACTGTATCCTTTCAGTCTTCATTTATATAAAGATTTTTTTGTTCAATTCAGATAGTTACAGAGATTTAGTGAACAAACGGAACAAGATCAAATTCAAGTACAAATATAAACACACAAAAAATACAAATTATTCTACATAATTGGAGCCTTTTTGGTCTGAATACAGTCCTAGTCATTAACACTCTTTAGCACACATGTACTGATATCATTGGTTTAATGAGTTTCTAAATGGCTAACAGTAAATAAAGGGCAATTAACTAATTACTTCTCTGTGGTGGTCCCTGTTCACAAGTTTATACATGTATAGTTAAACTATCTTGTAAAAAAAGATTATGCACACCTTAAGCCTCAGAACTAAAATATTTCATGGAATTATGAAGAATTTGGAAATAATTATCTTAATAGTTTGGAGAGAAAAGTAACTATGTGAAAGTATTCATACACCACTTAATTGAGAATATAAACATCTCACCACATGCTTCCAATAAGCCAAAGGCAATCCAGCAACAGAGCTTCATATATACGCAAGGCCACAAGCAGAATTGTTTCTATCACAACACAGAGCAGATTTCAATAACACAATAATTAATGATGATCAATCCTTGGAATAAACTAAGACAAACCAATCAGCACTTGGAATTAATCCAAACATGACAATATATACAAGATATAAAGACTTTATTTACACCACAGGGCATACCAAGTACACAACCTTTAACAACACATTCACTAACATTCCAGATGAATATCACTGCCAATTTGTTGATAAATTCCTAATATCACCTCTTGTAAACAAACCACTCTGTAAGAGGAACTTAACCACATTTCCTTCAGATTTCTTCCATTTCGCACTTTTTAACAAAGTATATAACTATTTACACTGCTCTAGATCTTGAATTCACTTTTTTCACATTTCATGATCTAATTATAGACTATAAGTAATATTCACCCTTGCACGTGGACATAGCATTTGACTTATGGCAAACATTCTCGCAACACCAGCATGCCGTTGGTCAACACTAAGTCCCTGCTCATGGTCGACAAATACAATCCAATGATATGTGCAAATGGCCTCAGAACAACATAACATCTAACCACATGTCCTTCCTCGGTTGAGATTAAAAGCTGCATCATAATCCTTCATGCTTGGACTGTTCAAATGGAATGAAAATACTATACAAGTTGAAGAATGACAAGTACTAAGAAAGACTCAAACTTAGATCTCGAGCCATGTCTAGATCTAATACAGCAGGGGCGATGACTGGACTGTAGGAAACTGTTATCAAGCAGTATCACCATAATGATTTCAAATCACATCATAAGACATACCCATCAAACAAGCACACTTTCAACAAGAATTAATCTTTAAGCAATAACGTATCCATAAGCATGGATCATAGTAAATAACAAAGGCTAACTACTGTGGAAGATCAAACATCTCAACAAGAAGAGGTTCAATATCTTCTACATGCATTTTGAGCAACATTTTAGTATGGACTTCATTCACGTTACGTAAATCTGTCAATTTCATTATGCAGCGCGCAAACATGTTTTTCTCTTCAGAGTATCGTATATCAATGTATTTTTTCAGTGTATGGACATAAATCTCCTGAAATCTTTCCACCAACGCGTTGTTCTCAAGTCCTTGTCGATCAGGAGAGAATAAGGAAAGCATTATCAAGAACTTAAGAATCATTAAATCCCCAAAGATTGTACTCATCAAAGACCGAATAAACTTGGAGTAGGTCAAGAACATAGTTTTTGTTTCCGCATTTCCATTTTTGAGTATTTCAGAACTTATGCTAGATGCTTCAGCAGATTTTGAAGTCCCTTCTTCAACTTCCTGTTTTACAGTGACATCTGTTGTAGGAGGCTTACCATCAGGCTGACTAGCATGTGCCATTTCAGAAAGTTGTGCAAATGATGCACCATTCATTGCAGCCTGGCGCAGGACATTCACATCAAAACCAGCAGCTGCAGCAGCATTTCTCAAACTACTCAAGTTGTCTCCAGTGTCATCAACATTTGATCCAAATCTGTGTTTCATTTGCTCAATACTTAGTCCATACTTATGTTTCATGTTTTCAACATTCACAGGAGGTTTACTTTGTTCTACTCCAGTATCAGTACTAGTTTTTGAGATTTCCTCTCCTGGTGGCATTACACCATGGGCCATGTTCCTCAGAGTATTCAAATCTGCACCTTTCATAGCAGCCTCTCTTAACTTGTTAATATCAAGACCTTGTGTTCCTTTAGTAAAATCAAAGGGCTCTGTAACACTACCAGCAGAGCCAGGTGATGACACATCTGAAGCTGATTCACTACCACCTGTTTTTATGGAAGTGCTTAAAGTCCAAGTCTCCGTTCTAACATCAAAGTTAACAGCTGATCTGAGCATCATAATTTCAACCACAGAGCCTTTCAACAAGGCAATTTGATCATCTTTAGCGATTTCATGAAAGAACTTAAGTTGTTTAGCAACTTTAATAATGCGTCTTACAAAACCGTCTGCAATATTAAAGACTTCTGTCGGATTTTTAGGCAAGTTTTTCAAACGAGTATGAGTGTTGGACAAAAAAGCGGAGTTATCATGAGCCATATTCATCTCCAACAAAACAGATTTTTCTTGATCATCCATTTTAGCTACAACATCATCAAAATCGTCCATATCTTGCCATGGCTGATATTTACATAGTTTTGACTGAAATTCACATTTAACGCCCTTTTTCGTATCCGGTTCCGATTGTCCAGCCTCATATAATGTTCTAATTTCACTTTCTGCCAAGTGTGGATACTGCTTCTTAAGTGATTGTATATCTTGCTGATTGGCTCCACCATATGACTGCTTAATGTCGTTTTCTGAGACAGCATATGTATCTTCAGGAGGGAGTGTACCATGACGACGAAGTTTGTTTATGAGTATTTTCTGTTTTCTCAACTTTTTCTGATGGTCGTCTGCAAAAAATAACAAAATAATATTATATAAATATCACATCCCACATAGGGTGATAGATCGTGATGTTCACCCGAGACAAGTAATGTCGACCGAGTTTTTTTTATCTTATTGTTGGTTGGATGAATAAGACTTCATCAGACTTGAAAATGTCACATATTGTAGTACAGCTTCCAGAATACATGAATATCTAAACAAGGTTTAATGAGGATCAAACAAAAATTGTGAGCTCTAGAGTGTTAACAAGGTTTTCATGGGATTTGACCAGCAGGTGACCTAATTTAAGACCCCAGATGACCCATAATCGAACTTGTCCAAGATATCATTGAGACAAAAATTGTGAAAAAGTTTGATGAAGATCCAAAACTGTGACTGTTAACTACCCTAATTGTGGATCGCCGACGCTGGACATTGATACTAATAGCTCTCGGAGCATAACATGCTTAGGTGAGCTAAAAACAGTAATAACGCTGTCAAAATAGATGTTTGGGCTAACTTGGACTCAAATGAAAGGTAAACAATATATTCTGGGACACCCTGTACTAGAGATACTTTTTGGGAACATGAATAATCAATCGCAAAAAGTCTAATTTGCCAGAACCATCATTTAGGAACACCCATATCTTTATAAGACTCAGGTTGTTGTTAACCAAAATTTCAAATATTCAACATTTTTTACTGAGTACTGAACTTGCTTTATTTGATTCAACCATGAAATATACATTTGAAAAAGAAACCCAAGTAAAAAATTGTTAATGCCACATACCAGTGTATATTAGCAGAAAACAAGCAATTTTGTTTTATTATTTAGCTTGCTTGCAAGGAAAGTACCTCAGAGAAGCATACATAGAGAAGCACTCTGGTTTTTACAAATTAAGGACGCATATGGTTAGACTGATATGTCTATACATTATTAATCTAGTGAAACATTTTCTTGAGTTGACTTCAGTGGGAAATTTATGGGTCTGAAGGCTGCCTGTTTTCAATTAATTGCTGATGAATCACATCATGAATTGATTTACATGTAAATATCATTTAAAGACGTTTGCTACAGTTTGTACATAGACACATAGGCAGAATGAAAACTGTTCAATAGATTTTTTTTAAAAGTTCTAAAATGCATGATCATATTATGATAACAGAAACATTTTAAGCAACATCATAATGGGGGTCTCTGATCTCATTCTTGAGTTATCTGCCCTTGAATCTGAATTTTTTGCTTATCCATGGATGACTAAGTTAAGGACCAGGCATGAAATTTGGACAAAAGAGTTATAAATGGTTCTTGCCAGTTCATGCAAGCTTAGGCCTTTTTAAAATCCATCTATGAATGACATTGGTCATGAAATCCTGATGGCCAGCTGATGCTACAATCATTATAATGATGTCTCCCCAAAGGAGGCACATAAACAAATCTCACAGTTACTTAAAGGACTATGATGCATTTGAACTTAAGAAAGGTGGATATATATAAATGACAGAAGAGAATTAAGCTATCAATGCTGGTGTTGGGCCCTGAGCGTTTTTACAAACTAATTATACAATTGACCAGTCGCCAGATACAGAAAATAAACTGCTCCGCCCACTCAATCACGTGGTGTGGCAACGCGAAACCTTGGACAAGCTAAATCCAAGATGGCGGACAAATTAACTTATAAATCCCTCAGGCAGGTGTAAAATACACTGATTTTTTAAATATTTATTGGCTATTTAGGTTAATTATTACAAATTATACAATCAATAAACATTCCTGATGCTTCATATCTGTCATGGATACAAATTTGAATTTCAGAAAGCGACAAGAAATACACAGACTAGCTGGATATATATATACAGTAACAGAGAAATAAAAATACTTCATGGATTCTGTATATTACAGTCCCTGGGATACTTAAATTATGATGACTGATTCATGTTGATGATAACTTTAATGCAGTTTGAAAATGTTAATCTATCACGTGAATTTTTCAGTAGTAATTAAATAAAAGAAAAATTATCCGTAACGCGCGTTTTTTATCTATGTAAGAGTGATAATGCGGACTTCTTATATAGGCGTTATAATCATATTCATTTCGACCATGATAATACAAATCTATGATTATATTTAGAAAATTTATAATACTGATCAATTAACCTTTTTGACATGTACAGGAACATTATATTTATATAATATAAATGTATTCATGACACATAGCATACTTTTTGTTAATACATTCATACACGACCGCGACAATATATGCATGTAATGCAACAGTAATAATACTTTGCGATAATAAACAAATAATATTTCGAAGAAAATGATAAAGACTTATATATATCATAGTGTTAAATTCTATCAAAATACAGCAAGGGATATTACCGATAAACCCTCTTGAGGCTGCGTTGAAAAATGGAGATATGAGAGCGAAACGAAATACGCTCGAATGTGTATGTCAGAAGTATGAATATTAAACTGTAAATTAATATGGATAAATATAAATCTTTACATATACATTATAATATACCAACAAAACTTATAATCTCAAACATCTATGACTTATTTAAAGACATTGAACCACGAATACAGGAACAACAGGAAGTTATTCATAAACTAACTATCTCTATTAATCAATACTAGAAGCCCAAGGGCAACATGTCGAGCCCCTGTTTAGCCAGCTTGTGATCTTGACCTTTGAACTACAAGCATGGGTGATATTCATGACACATCATTTCATTAAAGTAAACTTTTATACCAATTTATTTCAAAATCCTTGAATGCAAACAGAAGTTACAGCCCAGACAAGGAAAATATATTTGACCGAATGTGTAATCTTGACCTTTGACGTATGAAAATCTGGGTGTAGCCCAAGACACATGGTCTCATTGTATTATGGCAAGTCATTTTCAAATAATTCAATGCATAAGGGAGATACAGCCCGTACAAGGTCTATAATGCTCATTTTTGACGTTTGACCTCTAAGTGTGACATTGACCTTTGAGCTAGAGACCTGGATTTTGCGCACTGCACACCGTCTCATGGTGTTCAACAATTATGCCAAGTTATCTTAAAAAGTTTCTATGCATAAGGGAGTTACAGCCCGGACAAGGTGTATAATGCTCATTTTTTACATTTGACCTCTAAGTGTGACCTTGACCTTTGAGCTAGAGACCTGGATCTTGCGCACTGCACACCATCTCATGGTGTTTAACAATTATGCCAAGTTATTTTAAAAAGTGTCGATGCATAAGGGAGATACAGCCCGGACAAGGATCCGGACGGACACACTCACTCACTCACTCACTCACTCACTCACTCACTCACTCACTCACTCACTCACTCACTCACTCACTCACTCACTCACTCACTCACTCACTCACTCACTCACTCACTCACTCACTCACTCACTCACTCACTCACTCACTCACAGGCAGGCAGGCGGGCTCGACAAAAATTGTGTGACCTTAGCTTTTCACTGGGTGACAAGTATATACATTTTGTACATACACTATATTTTATAAGCTGATCGTGATCAGAGGGGATTAATTAAGACCGATATAAGGGGCAATAAAACAATTAAGAATTTAGACCTCATGTGGAGGGGTCACTTGTATATATGAGCTGTTCACTACTTGTGCCAAATTATAGTGTTTCAATTAACAAGACTTTGTGTCGATCAAATTTTTCATGTAGCTTGTACAGGGAGACAGCGTACGTGTAATTTTAGTACAACAGACAACAGCGCTATTGAAATTAAATTTTAAGTGTCCTGTAACAGTGAATAATAGTTATAATTAAGTAAAGATTTTGCCCTAACTTGGTGCAATCAAGCATATGATAATTCCCGTTAATTTTGTTGACATTAGGGATGACTGTACGTCTAGATCCAACTCTTACAGGGCAACATGTCAAGCTCCCTGTTTAGCCAGCTTGTGATCTTGACCTTTGAACTACAAGTATGGATGATATTCATGACACATCATTTCATTGAAGTAAACTTTTACACCAATTTATTTCAAAATCCTTGAATGCAAACAGAAGTCACAGCCCAGACAAGGAAAATATACTTGACCGAATGTGTAATCTTGACCTTTGACGTATGAAAATCTGGGTGTTGCCCAAGACACATGGTCTCATTGTATTATGGCAAGTCATTTTCAAATAATTCAATGCATAAGGGAGACACAATCCTGACAAGGTGTATAATGATTATTTTTTATGTTTGACCTCTAAGTGTGACCTTGACCTTTGAGCTAGAGACCTGGATCTTGAGCACTGCACACCGTCTCATGGTGTTTAACAATTATGCCAAGTTATCTTAAAAAGTTTCTATGCATAAAGAAGATACAGCCAGGACAAGGTCTATAATGCTCATTGATGTTTGACCTCTAAGTGTGACCTTGACCTTTCAGCTAGAGACCTGGATCTTGTGCACTGCACACCCTCTCATAGTGTTTAACAATTATGCCAAGTTATTATCTTAAATATTTAACTAACTAAGTAACTAAAGTAAAGTAAGGTAAACTAAAGTAAAGTAAAGTAAACTCAACTCATCAACTCAAACTCACTCACTCACTCACCCACCCAAAAATAAAAGGGACGTAGTAATTATAAGCAGACAAAAAATGTGTGAAAACTGAATGAAATCAAACTAATTCAGAGAAAAAGAATAGGGAGTAATTGAAGCAAACTGAGTCTTAAGATGCAAAAATAGACTGATAAAAAATTGTGCAGCAAAAAATATTTACAAGATTATATCACATTTAGAGAAAACTTCAATATTAAGTCCCAGACATTACAAAGACATTTTTAGACCAATTTTTACATTTCTTTCAACTTAATCATTGAGACTCAATTTTAAGACAATACACTTTGGTCCTCAAGGTTTTGAAGACAGTCAGGTTTTGCTGTAAACTATCAAATGGAAAACAAGAGGGCCAAGATGGCCCTATATCGCTCACATGACAATCACTGTTCACTCATTAAAACATTGTTTTGAACCAGTGACCTAGTTTTTGACCCCAGACGACCTATGTTCGAATTTGTCTTACATATCATTAAGTCTGACTAGGTTTGGTGAAGATATGATCAAAATTTGACATCTACAGTGTTAATAAGGTTTTCCTAAGATTTGACCTTGTGACCTGGTTTTTGACCCTAGGTGACCCATATTTGAACTTGTCCTTAATATCATGAAGACAAACAATCTGACAAAGTTTGGCCAAGATCCAATCAAAACCATGACATTTAGAGCTTTTACAAGATTTTTACCTAAAATTTGACCTTGTGACCCAGTTTTTGAACCCGGCTGACCCATGTTCATCCTTGACCCACATATCATTGAGGCAAACATTTTGACAAGGTTTGGTGAAGATCCAATTAAAACTGTGACATCTACAGTGTTAACAAAGTTTTCCTAAGATTTGACCTGGTGACCTAGTTATTGACCCCAGATGACCCATATTTATACTTGACCGTTATATCATTAAAACAAACGATTTGACAAAGTTTGGTGAAGATCCAATAATAACTGTGAAATCTACAGTGTTAACATGGTTTTTCTTAAGATTTGACCTAGCGACCTAGTTTTTGACCCAAGATGACCCATGTTCGAACTCGTCCAAGATAATATGAAGACAAACATTCTGACAAGGTTTCATGACCATCCAATCAAAACAGTGACTTCTAGAGTGTTCACAAGGTTTTCCAGCAATTTGCCCTAGTGACCTAATTTTACTACAGAAATTACCCATTTTCAAACTTGACCTACATATTATTAAAATAAACATTCTGACAAAGTTTCATGAAGATAAATTCAAAACAGTGATTTCTAAAGTGTTCACAAGGTTTTCCCTTATTTGGCCCTGGTGACCTAGTTTTTGACCCCAAATGGCCCAATATCGAACTCGTCCGAGATTTTGTTGATATTAACGTTCTGACCCAGTTTTGCTAAAATTGAGCCAAAAATGTGGCCCCTAGTGTGGTCACAACATAAAGTTTGACGATGCACGACGCACAACGCACGACGCCGGACGCCGGATGGAGAGTGATCCTAATAGCTCACTTTGTCACTTTGTGACATGTGAGCTAAAAATGAAGGTTGGAGTCGTTAAGGAAATGTTAAAATACAAACCAAGAATCATGTCTTTTCTCATCCCAACTGTAAAACATTTGGCAAGTCGGCATCTTTTACAGAAGGACCTTGATTCTACATTGATATCACATTTTCCTTCACAACGGCCACGGATAGTCTGGAATGAAAAAAGTATTTTATAGCGACAAAGTAAATACATTAGTTCCAATAAGACCAATTGCAAATAAAATCTCCAAGCTTCAACGACATTAGCACCTAGCCATGAGATTAATACAATCAAAATCCCTCCTTACCCTTAATATAATTCTTACATACGGCTATAAATCTGCAGACTTGCATTTATGCAACCATCTCATTAAAAAATAATGGGTCACTCTTTGGTACACACTAATTAATAGTAATCAAATAAAGGGTCACTCTTTGGTACACATTGATTGATAGTAATCAAATAAAGGGTCAATCTTTGGTACACAATAATTAATAATAATCAAATCAAATAAAGGTCACTCTTTGGTATACACACTGACTGACATTATAAACAACCAACATTCTATACTGTATAAAGGTCAACTTTGAAAAAAGGTCATATGACTATTCTCTTTGGTGGCCTTTGATAACAGGTTTGATTGTCATATGTATATGACATATCTTACATAACTATTATTCTCAAAAAAGACCATAATATAACAGACACAAACAATTCTAAATAGCAGAAGAAACAAGAGCGTCGCAAGCGGTGCCAAATTTTTGCTTGTCTGTTCACAGCCTCAATGAGATCTATCCACTTGTGAAGTGTCATGTTGTTGCTACTTCTTATAGAGCTGCATTACAGTTTTTGTACAACAACGACACAGAGAATGCAATGATCACAATTAAGCGACCTTTTCTTCGAAAACAGACGAGCTAACAAGCATCAAGTGATAAAGGTGGGTGAACAACCACCCTTAAATTGTAACATGTCTAAATAAAATCGCAACTAAACTCTGACATTTCCCTCGATTGTCATAATCAATACTCATAATAAGCAGCAGAGATCAGTATCTGAGACTTACCTAAATAGGTTCTAAGACAATTTACTTCAACAAAATGTCACAACAGACATACATCAAGAAAGTAGAGACAAAAAACATTATAAATTGATATTTAACATCAACAAGAATTCTGCTGATCCAAGCAGACTTCAAAGTATACGGTAACTTAACTGAGTCTAGACCAGCCTTAACTAATCTCTGCCACTTGCATCAATATTAATCTCACAAGTAATAATTACAGGAGTCAATTCACAAAATAGAGTGGTGAATTGCCAAACCACGCAAAAAAATGTGGTACTGCAGATTTGATCATGTTTTAAATAAATGAATAACAAACAATTCAAAAGATATTTATAAGACTTATAATTATAGTATCCAGGTATCTAAATAACTTTAAGGTGAAACCTAGCACTAAGAATGGTAAAACCCACCACTAAGAATAGTAAAACCCAGCTACACAGAATGGTAAAACCCAGCACTAAGAATGGTAAAACCCAGCTTATAATACAGAATGGTAAAACCCAGCACTAAGAATGGTAAAACCCAGCTAAACAGAATGGTAAAACTCAGCACTAAGAATGGTAAAACCCACTTCATTAACCCACTACTAAGAATGGTAAGACCCAATTTGAAGAATGGTAAACCCATCACTAAGAATGGTAAAACCCAATTCATAAACCCAGCACTAAGAATGGTAAAACCCAGTTTACATGATGGTAAAACCAAGTACTAAGAATGGTAAAACCCAGTAATAAGAATGGTAAAACCGAGCACTAAGAATGGTTTTTAAACCTAATTCATAAACCCAGCACTAAGAATGGTAAAACCCAGTTTACATAATGGTAAAACCAAGTACTAGAAATGCTAAAACCCAATTCACATTGTGTCAGTGGGTCACATTGATTACTGTATAACGTAAACACTCATGTATATGTCACACTTTTTTACATCCAAAATCAAGACCAAAACTTGGGGTGTCAATAATTCGGATTTTTTATGAAAATTTTTGAGAAATGGCACGGTTATAATTATTTAATCTGCCCTGAAGGATATTCTATAATGCAAACTGAATTAGATATGGAAACAATGTGGTTGAAGCAAAAAATGTCGGCCATGTATAATGTTTTTAATTTGGCTATATGCTTGTGCGCACTAAATTAACTCCAGAATCTTCACAAAATTTGGTCAGTGTGTGTAAACTTCAAATCTGGCAGCTGAAGTATTGATTTTTTATCGTGTCACATGTTAGGTGTTAAGAAATGCAGGATTACTGGTAGCCTTGACACTTTGTTAATTGCATAAAATAGACACTTACAATTTCGCAGGTAGGTATGTAATTTGATGTTATATGTTCTTACACATATTTTTTCCCCAGGATTTCAACTGGTTTTTTTACCTGCCTCCTATACAAAAGTGTGACATATGCATGAGTGTTTACAGTAGTCTTAATGTTTTATTTAGGCAATATTGGTGGTCATCATCGGAACAGCCAAATCTAGACCACGCCAATATAAAACCACGCCAATAATGAACACTGTCAATTATTTTGTCAAAGAAAATTATTGTAACTGTTGTTATCAAAAGTTGCAACTAACACTTTTTCACGTAACTATTTGTTTGTTTAGTATGTTTGTACATGTATTATTACTTGTTTACTTATATCAGTTAAAATACATGCATTACGTTTATTGCTTAACTGAAACAAGGTAAAAAAAGGGGTATATCTTAATTGAAACAAGGTAAAATCTGAACGATTCAAACATTTTATACAGCTTATTTGTCACACCATACAAAACTTATATCGTCGGCACGTATAGAAAGACTGAACTAACCTGATATAATAACAATATGTGTCCATTTAAAATAAATTACAGGACATGGTTTAGAACCCGCCAATTCATGAACATCTTAAAAACGCCAAATTTTGCACCCGCACAATTAAAGACTTATAAAGTATTTCATTTTGAAATCTATGAAAGAATAGAAACATACGAATGTAGGACAAAAGCTCCCCGGACAAAAGCTCCCCCATTCATTTTGATAGGGGTGGACAAAAGCTCTCCCATTGTTTAACGACCCCGGACAATCGCTCTCCCGTTATTTTTGTGCCCCAGACAAAAGATAATAGACTAACACTTAAGTGCATTGTTTGCAAGAGACATTTCAATTAGCGTGTAATAAACAAAATTAATTAGTGTATAGTATAGATTCCAGTCTCAAGTAGTCCGAAGTAATCTGGATACATTTATTTATTTTTATTTATTGACTGAATAACATGATCAACGGGTGAGTTTCTGTCTGGGGGAGCTTTTGTACAGGTGCAAAAATAACAGGAGAGCGATTGTCTGGGGTAGTAAAACAATGGGAGAGCTTTTGTCCGCCCCTATCAAAATGAACGGGGGAGCTTTTGTCCGGGGGAGCTTTTGTCCGGATTCCGAAACATACAGGTGCAATATCTGTTATTATAAGAAATTGAAGTAGAAATAAAGATCAGCTACAATGCAGTGGTCTAAATAAGTGCACCGGACTTCAGTAACTCAATTATCAGAGTTTGAATCCCACTTGCAGCAGGTCTGATGATATCCCTTCTATGAAAATTTGACAAAAATGTTGATTTTCCTCCACATGTGGATTGAAAAGCCACAGACTCCTTAAATGGAAGTGTGAGTTTATGCAAGCATATAGTCAAGGAAAACTGGTATGGTGAACTGCCACCATATGTTACAGAAATATCTTTGAAAGAAGATGTGAAACGAAAAAGATAAAAGTCTATATAATGCTAGCTGTCTGGGTTAAAATGACATTTCTTATGTATAAACTTTCTGCGTCTTATAATTCCATCCCACAAACAAACAAAAACAAAATATTTCATTAATCTATTATCACACTGGCATTTTCTAAAACTGCTATATCATTTTTACAACATTATAATAAACAAATCAGGCAGGAAATGTAACAGCTGATTTTATACCTTGAACAAAATCCTCAGAAATGCAAAGATTCTCAACCTACTCAATTTACAGCATTAAAAAAACCATACAAGTCAACAAATTACCCATCAGACATTTGTTTCTTAGCGCAAGACATAATTTGTCTAAACAAGGAAGTAGCAGAAAAATGTATTGATTTCCATATAGAAAACCTGAATGACACAACATCAGTACTTTATGACTTCTTTCCAGAATCAAGACAGTTGACAGGGAGAATTTCACATTTTACATACTTTTATGCAGAATCTTGTCATTTTCTAGCTTAAAGATCATAACTTGTTTCTGAATGAAGTTCATACTACAATGAATCTTCCTACATTCAATCATGTTACAACTAAATTTTATTGGACCTTAAGGGTTGGTTAGAATCATGTGTCTAATGTTGGGGAACATTTTTGGCCCAACATTCTTAGCTAATTTAATGATAATTAATTGGCTTGCACACGTTATTTGATTAACTCTTACCCATACAGAAAAGATGGACCATCTTTGTGATGCCTAATCCTGAATAGTAAGATATTTACAACTTATCATTTACTTTATAAGTAACAAATATAAGCTGAAAATTTCCGATCTGAAAATACTGGATTGCATTTGGCACATACTAAAGCACTGACAGGAACTCACTTCTTTATATTTTGACCAGTTTGAGGCTTACAGCTAACTTAACTTACTGATTTTTGTTACTGATTTTTGTTTGTTTAACACCATTTTCCAACATTTCACAGTAATATACAGCAGCTGCTTCACCTAACAAGATTTTTTCCTGGACTAAACTTACACTACCACAAGGAACCAGCAACTTCCCCACATCAAGGGTTCAACGCAACAGTGTCGTAACTCATATTGAAACGAGAACAAGTTACTACAGTGTTGCGCTGATCCCTCGACGTGTGAAGGAAATCAACAATGTTGTCAAAAGTTCCCAAAAAAGTAAGACTTGCTGCAACTCACTCTGGGAATCGAACTCAGATCGCCAGGTTACAAATTCAGCGCACTTACATGTACCACTGGAGCGCAGCCTATTGCTTTTGGTATTAAATTTATATCATATTATCCAAGTGAATGAATAATAACAGATTGGAGAGAGAACATTTTCACAGAAGCACTGGTCATGACTTTAACAATATTTTTATATTTATTTTAACAGCTACATTTAGTGTTGGTTACCATCATTTGTGTAAATTTTAGACACATGTTTTATATCCAAAATTGAGTCCAAATAAATGTGTATTACAGAACTCAATCCAATTTTTTTGGCATGACTAAATATTGACAAAATCAGGACAAATTGAATTCATTTGTATACCAGATGATATAATCAAATTGCATATTCTAATAACTGTTTCATAATGTTTATCTATAACACCTTAGGGTTCGGTATAGTCTAGACAACTTATAATGCAAGTTTGAAAATCAACAACAAAGTTTACCAAGAACCTTGAGGTGCTCTAACAGAGAAGTTTACGTATTCGTGGAAGTTTGAAAAATCAACAACAGAAAGTCATTTTCATGTTTTTGTTATACTAATAGTATGTTACACAAAAATAAACAAAATGCCATGTTTTTCTTTCTGTTCATTTTGGTCATTTTCAGATAAATTATGCTCATTATGTATAAGACAGTTAAATTATTCTAAATAATTATTGAAAGTAAATGTTGTAATTTATTATGTTGCTCACTGACTCACTCACTGCAGAAGTCATGAACATTCTAACACAATGTCAGTATAGTGACTGAGCATTTAAATCATACAGTCTGATAATATTTAAAGACAATTAAGTATCTGAAATATAATCATTTGCATTTTCTGATTATAATGTAGAGTTCCTGTTTAAGTTTCCATCAGTATAACCCTTTTAGGTGAGTACTAAATCATAACTAATGATTCTTAAAATATCCATACCATATACATGCATGGGCAACAGTTACCCGTGTAAACATACCCTATACACTTTACAATACTCTAGATGTGAGTGCATATGAATTAAACCCTCTGTCTTTATATCGAAATAAATTTCCCTCAATTCAATTATGGAAATTATGCAGGCGTAACATTGAGTGCAATGCTCTGTATCATATGATAAATTTGTTTGAAGTTTTATCATCAACATCATTTTCCTCTGGGACAATGGCTGACTGTCACAAGGTCTTTCATTTTATCTAGGGGGTTATGTGGTTCAGCATCATTCATCTACAATATTTCAAAAATATATCACGAGACTAAAATGCCTCTAACTCATGTTGAAACCAGTAAAACATGTATACTATCCCGGGAAACAGTCAGTGTAAAGTCTATTCACCCAACAACAGCAGACTGTAATTACAAAGACTTACGATTAACAGAATTGAACCAAATATATATGTGCAACCTCTGCAAAGCAACACCCTTTGGGAGAAGCAATGATGTCGTTGTTGAGAGATTGTTGCTCTAGAGAGGTCAAATTAAAATTAAAATCTTACAGTTGGGAATATGCATGTTGTTGTTAAAGGGGAGAGGTTGTTGCTCAAGAGAGGGTTGTTCTAGAGAGGTTGCACTGTATAGCAAAGTCCAATGTGTTTATGCTAAGTATAAGTATAATTTATATTTATTAATAATTTCAGACTCAGATATTACTTGTTTGTTTCATAGAGTTTAACACCCCTTTTCAACAGTCAGTGTCATATGAGGCGGACATTTCACCAAACCATCGTTCCTAGGAAAAACCACTACTAGACTCCCACCCTCCATAAGCAACTGCCTACTTTCTAACATAAAGACACATGGTCGGTAAGGATCCTGGCCCAAACCCATGAACCTCTATCAGTGAGAGGTTGCAGTGATTTGAAGTCAGTGACCTTAACCACTCGACCTGGGAGGTAGGTCAGGGATTCAGATTACAAGTTAAAATAGTTACAACCATTAATGGAGTGCTGCATGAATTAGTTTTAACATTGCATACTGGTACTTAAAATTCACTTTGTATGATTCTTTCAATTTTGTTAAATTCTTTAGTATCAACAGTGTTTCAATTTTTCTAACATTATAATTATACACCTGCCAGGACAAACATAATATCAACTGGCTCAAGACTTCTAAGCAACGACGAAACATTCCATGATGATGTCAGACTCCAAGATACGAGGCAAATGTTGTCAGATTCCATAATGGAACTACTATACACATGTGCTGTAGTTTTTCAGTGAGACTCACACTCTGCAAAATGTAGAGCCAGCTGGCCAGGCTTGGTAAAACCAACTCAAGTTTATAAATTATCAAAGCTTGTAGGAGCAATCCAATTAAATATAGGCATTTAACAAAACATCAAACAGTTTAATTGCTTGCCTTCCAAAGATCATACAAAATAAGATGAGAAGCCTATATCTATCATAAGTAAAAAATCCCACTTGATCAAATTTAACACAATGTCATGAAAAGATACAATCAGTTAATACACTGACCCTTCAGCAGAATATAAGACATTAGATTCCCTATACAGAATAAAAATGTACTATAATACTAGTTTCCTACAGAGAGCCTAATGCCACCCACCAGCTGTAGATGTTCCCATAATATGATGGGCTTAAAAAAAGTGATGAATTGTAGTGCTCGACCTTGTTTTTATACAGTCATCTTATGCCAGGAAGTCACTGTTCTACATAATTATGGTAGTCATATGTTTGACAGCGTAATAAACGCAACCATTGACCAGTAAAGGAACTAAATATGGTAGAACTTTGATATTTAGACTAAAATAATGAGTGGCCTTAATATTGAGGTGAACTCATTATCGAGTTGAAATTTATAGAGAAAATTATATTGAAAATAAGAGTTCGATATTTATCAATATTGAGGTTAATCCCTTACTGCAGGATTTGGTGCTATCATATTGTTATTATGACAAAACAATTTACCAAACGCTTCAAATGAAGCAAATCTACTTTCAGCTATTTGAATACATACAGAATTTGTTTAAATGAAACTACTAAGAATTATGGCCCTTGGCAGTGTTAGAGCACCTGTTTTAGTAATAAAATCAATTAAAACATGGCAGGCAACACACTAAATCAGACGAGTGTATCCATCTGTCAAACAAAATTTCCAGGAGCTAGATTTAAGCATTAAGGCATCAAATAGAAGCAATAACTTTATCAGAAATACAGTCAAACTTGAGAACAAAGGCCAACCTTGGGAAAAACATAATGTGGCCTTAATAATGACAAGACTGGTGGTCTATAATCGGGGGTAATTTTATAATGTATTCTAAATAATAATTGATTTTTTAAATGGTCTTAATTCACAAGTTGGCTGCTACTCAGAGGTGGCTGCTAGCAGAGGTAAATTGACTGTAATAACAGCAAAATAACATGGGAGGATAAAAATATGGCCTTAATGCACAGCTGGCTTTTATTTAGAGTTCATTTAAGGTCTATCATCTCCACATTGTTTAGCTAAAAAGTGGCTTCTATCCACAGGGTTCTAAATATCTCAGGTTTAACAGTATGGTACATTGAGTTAATATTCAATCATGAAGGAACATCAATCTTAATATTAAATTCTTTTGTGGTGATTGAGCATTTGTGGATGTTAATGTGAAAGATATTCAACCTTATTAAAAAACATTTTTTTCATACTTTAAAACTATATCAAACAGAAGACAGTCAACCTTAATATTTTTTTTGTTTCTTTTGGTTTTATGCACCTTTTCAACAGTCAGAATCATATGAGGCAGACAGTTCACCTAACCATTGTTCCTGGGAAGAAACAGTACTAGACTCCCATCCTCTGTAAGCATTGAGCAACTGCCTTAACTTTCTCATATGAAGAAACACGGCTGGTAGCTGCAGGGCTCAAACCCATGACTCCCTATCAGTGAGAGGTTACGGTGATTTGAAGTCAGCAACCCTGCAACCACTCGACCACGGAGGCGGGTCTCATTGAGTCTAGATTATTATCTAATAAGAACAGTTCAAATTAATTGATCTGTTATTGGTTGATCTCATTTACCATCATAGAGACATTTATTTCAAGACTTTACAACAGTGGTTAATCAAAGGTGCTCATTAGACTGAATGTAATACCCTGTCATATTTTGGGGGTAAATTTTGAATGAACAAGGTGTGTTTTTACAACACAATGACCCCTCAGGGACCTGAAAATGCACATCATGAGGAACCAACAGTTATCTATATGGAGGCATAAAAATGGCAATTTGTAGATTATCAAAGGCAATTCTTTATTGCCCTAGATGTTAGGTAAGTTCAAACACAACACAATCCGTCTAGATCTAAGATCAATAATTGTTGCTTATATTGGTCATCTATAAAAAGCTTTCTCTTATATAACTTCACCAAGAGAGAAATGTTATCACTAATACTAGTATTTCATCATGAAATCAAAAACAATGACCTACCAGAAGACACCTGTATTAACAGCTGCCTGCTTTCTTGTTATAACACCTGAGTTATTGACCACCTCTGATTTAAGGCCACCATGTGAACAATAGCCACTCATTACACACATTCATTTACATTATAAAACCTTTCAATTATAATGAACTTCATGTGCTTGATCGCCATTATAATTTTCGTCCCTCAACTCAGGAACCTTTTCCTCCTGATTTGACAATACACATGATACCGTAAATAAATCAGAACAGCCAGACTTTAATAAAATTAGACATGTGTCCAGAGGACACAAATTCCCCCTGGTCACTCACAGCTAAGTAAACAAGAGGGCCACATTGGCCCTTTATCGCTCACCTGAGAACAAAGGCCAATAATCAATGACCAGGTAATATAGTTTCCATCTCGTAAAACTCATTTTTACGTAGATTTTGAGATCAAAACCAACAATGAAGGTATACTACTGTTAAACAAGCTAAAACGTATTTTCTAATCCAAGCGTCCATAACTCTTGAAGTTGTGGTCCGATTCCACCCATAACTTAACATGTCCAAAACCATAAGGTCATACACATTCATTGTAAATATGATTAGGATCGGTGAATAAATGAAGGCGCTAGAGTGTAAACAAGCTAAAATATAGCAAATTTGCTAAGTCAAGGGCCCATAACTCTTGAAGATGTGGTCCGATTCCGCCCATAATCGAACTTGTTCGAGATCTTTTGGTTATTCTCATTTACTGAAAATATTATTAGGATCGGTGAATAAATGTAGGTGCTAGAGTGTAAACAAGCTAAAATATAGCAAATTTTCAAAGTCAAGGGCCCATAACTTTTGAAGTTCTGGTCCGATTCCGCCCATAATCAAACTTGTCCAAGATCTCTTGGTTATACACATTTACTGAAAATATGATTAGGATTGGTGAATAAATGAATGCGCTAGAGTGTAAACAAGCTAAATATAGCAAATTTTGTAATTCAAGGGCCCATAACTCTAGAAGTTATTATCAGATTTTGCCCATAATCGAACTTAGCCGAGACATTATGGCCATATACATTGTGAGCAAGTTTAATCAAGATTCGTAAAGAGCTGCAGTTGCTAGAGTGTAAACAAACTAATTGTGGGCGGACGCCTGACATTCACCGATCCTAAAAGCTCACCTGATGAATCAGGTGAGCTAAAAAGGGGCTGTAACTTCAGTGAAAATGTTTGGATTTTAACGGAAATCGTAGTAGACCAGTATTTTATTATTATACACCTTCATGTAAATTTATGAAACTAATCCATGAAAAATTTCTAGAGTAAACACTCGAAAACCAAAATTTGAACGGAAGCATTGACGCATGGACAGGGGTATATTTTATGCCCTCCCACGATGTTGAATTGTGGGGGTATTAAAACTGTAGCTTATCAGTAAATAAAGCAAACAATTCAATTTGGCATACTGCATGATTCATAGTATTACACAATTAACTATATCTACAAGATAGGATGCACAATCACAGGTTCATCAATTATTATTTAAAATACAGTCAATCCAGGTCCTGTGAACAAACATTATTACATTAAATTGTACTCCAAATGTATGTTCAATTTTGTCATGTTTAAGTAAAGCTGTTATGTTATAATGAATTCCTGTATTTAAGCAGACAGAGCTGTGACAAATAGCATCTTTATGTAACAATGTTTAAAGTAATGAAATACACATTACATCAAAGCCGGTAACTTAAATTGTAATAATTATAACATTTATACAATTATGAAATATTACAGGCATGTCGGAGAACATCAGAGTTGAAGTCAGTTTAATTGTTACTGTCTGTGATTCTCTTGTTCTTATGTTTGTCTTAATGACATGAAAAATATCATTATCACCTTTTTATGCAATATAAAAACATGAAACAATCTCTACATCTAATGAATCACAACTATTTACCAGTAACAGTCTCTACATTAACATAAAGACATGCTATAAAAAAAATTTACAAGAAGATCATTTTGGGTTCTTTTCAATCATTGGCCTTGACATCTAGACAAGCTTAAATTATAACTCCACACGGTTAAAACAAAGGACATTGCTTTCAGAAGAGAAGATGAATCCTGGATGATATATATACTAGCTAGCTTACTGAACTCATTCGAACATTAAATTTTAAGGGCAGTTCTGGTACAAGAGGGCTTGAAGACAGCCCAATATATATCACTCACCTGAATAACCTGATGAAATGACAACTTAACTCAGGTAAACAATTAACTCAATAACTAATTCCAACCAAAGGAGTATAATAATTTCATGTACTTTTGGTAAATATAAGTATAATAACATGTTGCCCCTTCAGGGCAAGGTCAATTTTAACCACAGAGGCATTATTTGTTAAAGACTTGGTTGAGGGCATGATTCAAGAGCCAAGTGGTTTCAGAGGAGATTACATTTGAACCAATGATGATGGACAGGGCATGATCACTATACCGGTAATTATATAGCTCATGTGAGTATGAAGTGCTCAGGTGAGCTACGTTAAGGTATTGAAATCATTCAAGTAAGTGATTAGAGTAACTTGACTTGATCATCACATGAGGTTGAAATCAGACCAACTGACACAGATTTAAGCCAAACTAGACACACAATGAAAACAATAAAAATGTAATATAACGCACATTGGTTCAGTAAATATAAGACTCTTCACAATATGTTTAGTGCAAAAAGGTTTATTCAGCCTGTGGAACCCATCAGTGCAAAAAAGTCGTATGGTATAATTATGTTACATATTCAATCCACTGTACACAAAAGTACAGAGTTGACATATAGCTTGTGAGCTGGATGGCTTCCTCACATGTGAAAGTTCGTCCAAGATTGGATTTAAACTCGCAGCAGTAAGATGTGATTAATTACTAGTCAGAGACCAGATGATAACCACTTGGCCCACTTGGCTCCCTGCAGCAGCTTACAATTATACAATGTACATGTATATCAAACAGAAACATATATAATATACAATTAAATATTAATGAAGTACGAAATTCTGCTATAACAACACAGAGTACAGACAGAATCATAAAGCAATTGCAAGTAATACAGTGCCTTTGGGAGAAGCAATTGAATTATATTGCTGTTGAGAGGTTGTTGCTCTCTGAGAGAGGTTAAATTAATACATGTAGTCATATCATGCAGTGGTAATATAATGTTGTCATTGAAGGGAGGAAAAATGTAGCTCAAGAGAGGGTCACTCTGGAGAGGTTACTCAGTAATTTTGACACACACAAAACAGTTACATTAAAGCGTAAGGCCTGAGACCATTTGTTAAGTGTATGGCCCTACAATCAGATGGCTCCAATTTTCAAACAGTCTCATTAGTTATATATCTATTCACAAAAAACGTCTTTAAGATGAAGTACTTCCAATTGGTTGTTCAATTGTGATTGAGGTGTTAAAGTGTGGAGGGTAGGCCAACACTTAAAGTCACTAAAAGTTTATTAAGAAAACTCTTCACTCACTTAGGTCACTTAATTTCAAAGAATTTCTATATGACCTGTCTAACTTTACACAATTAAAGAGTTTTAGTGCAAGACAGAATAACACAAGTTAGTGACAATTGTGATAAATCCACTAGAATTTTCACTAAAAGCTTTTACATTTAGCTTTAAAAATCATCTAGCACAATTAGATAAGGTTTGGTCCAAGAGCTATATTGTATGAAAAGCAAAGATAACGAATGCTAAACGCTGAATTTAAAAAAATGTATCTTTACGTTAGGTAACATTATGCCTCTTCACTGAAAAAGGCCTCAGAATCCTCCAGGTATGGTGTGAATTTCCAACAAAAAAAACTGCTTATTTAACAATTTGATTCACAATGTCTCAATAGACAATTTTCATGACAGCAAAAAAACGTTTCTTACATGACATCAAAGTTAAATAACGATTTTCATGTTTTATCAGACATTTAAGTTTGGAGTACAATGCAGGAAACAGCCAGCAAAATAGTATCCCTCTTTAAAGTTAGTAAAGAAACCCAGAAAATGAACTTTATTTATCTGTTGTTTAATGGTCCAATTTCTACAGCTGGTCTTAATCTAGCCACCCCAGAGAGGGTACATAAAATTACAGATACAGATAAAAACAGGCATTAATATTTTATATCCCTAATTTTTTTTAATGGATTGTCCTGGTTCTTTTAGTTAAAGCATCAATAAACACTTTGCCCTTTTTCCTACAAATTATCTAGATACAGTACTTGACTGATGTTGACTGTAATTGGGATGGGGATATGGAAAAAGCGTCCCTGAGAAGTTCACAAGGCAGAGCAGATAATCGAGGCCATGCATATGACCTTTCGTTTAGTAGTCCAGCACTTTACCACTAAACCACCCATCAACCCCAAGAATGAACTATCATGAACAGAGCTGGAAAAGCGAAACTCCTTAACAAGAAATGCAAATTTATTCCATGGTTAATTTCTTCAGTTATAAATACAATTGATTTGAGTGGCATGTTTCATTTCATAGATTCTAATTTCCACATAAAACGTTTTGTAGAAATCTGTCTGCTTAATTCCCAGCAGTCCGAGCTGCTTCACTCATACATTTCAAATGGTGGCAAAATCATTCATAACCTGATTATATATGCAACAGTAAAGTGTTACAAATTTAATTGCTGTGGTCTGACCAATAAAAAAAAATGCGGTGCTCTGCTACAGTGTTTGATCGATGTAACTGTGCTTTTTTTAAGTGAATGAAAGCTAGCCAAATTAAGAAAATATTACAATCATCTGGGGTCAATAATTGTCTCCCATGCAGTTCTGATATTAAAACACTCTCATAATGTAGGATACAAATGTATCAAAAGCTTAATTGCAGAATGACAAGATCATGTTTTGTAAATAAGCTGATCAACGACTATTGCATTGGTTGTGACAACAGATTGTCAATACAGAAAACAGTGTACGTACATGTATTATACGGTACTTACGCCTTAACAAATTAGGGAACAAAGAAATTCTGGATTTATTGTTGACTTTTCTGTTTCATTTCAGTGGGTTAAATTCAATGCTGTTTGTCAATGAAATTTCAGTTCTCTACGGCAGCCTGAGTTCACCTAGCCAGTAACTTCGTGAATTGTATTCTAACTAGTAACAAGTTAAATGTTTGTACGTCGCAAAATCGCATCCGGCAGTTCAATACTAGAATGTGGCCTAAGTAACATTTTTGAAGTTTCAGATCAAACGAACTTGTTATTTTGACTTAACTGATCCCGAAACTAAAGTGATCATCTACTCCATCAAAAATACAAGCCGTTGATGTTTCATGAATCTCATGAATCTGGTCATATGGTTCTACAGTTCACGATGCACGAGGTACTCTATATGTAGTCCTTGTTTCCACCCTAAAATTAAAATCAGGGGAAACTATCACCTCGATGTATCAGACGTTGCAATATCTGCTGGGATGCATTTAAAATATTTAAATAAAGTCTCCAAAAATAATATACTCCCTTGTCTGAGGGTACGTTGTCGTAAAAACCTGGTATAACGGTCCCAAACATAGATTTTCAACTGTAAAGTGACCATCTATATCGAACCATAAAGTGACCGTCTATGTCGAACCAATTAAGTCATCATTTCTCACCTGATCGGACATTTTTTGTATTGAGCTCCGAAATCGATATTTAATTAATGACAATTGCGTAAACAAGTCAGTGTCCACGCTCGCGATTATAAAATTAGTCTGTGTGAATATGTTTATAATGTTTTGTTTATTTGCGACATAAAATAAATACATCGAAACGTATATAAATACCGTGTTCCGTATCTTATAACACTATTAAATGATTATTACAACACACCGACGATCGCTCCAAAATGTAATAAACACAGCGAATTTCTCTAATAATTTATACATCGAAGTTCATTTAGATCGAACAATTTTTCCTAAGTCCTTTGATATAAAGAGTAGTAATTTATAGGTGATTGACATTGACGAGATGACAACGATATGAAACAGCTACTAGTATTCAGTGAATGTCACGTGATCATTGAGACTATTAGCGAGTCCGATTAACAACTTGAATACACAGTCTGTATGTACACATGAACACCACTTAAAAAGTAGTTTTGCTTCATCCTCAGTAATATAACACAATGCTTGATAGTGTACTAAATTCAACGCCATGTTTGTTTACTATAGTAGGATTGGATTCGGTTCGTTTATTATCAGATGGGCAGATTCATTCCCATCGATGTTTATCGAGCTCGCTCCATTCTTAGACTATAAATAGCGACTGCGTCATCAAGCTAACACTGGTTGGTGTGAGTAACACGTGACCTCGCTCTATTTCTGTTTTGTTTATATCACGTGATGACCATTGCGGATATTTCGGAATATTTCGGGCACTGTCACTAATCTGCTTCGGTGCAAGAAGTTGCGATTTTGCATTGCCACTTAAAAATAAGCATACCAGAGTGTACGACGTACAATAAATTATCCTTCAACAAGAAGCTGCAGGGCTAACTTCTCCAAATAAGAAGGATAATCAACATTATTTTTGAATTTCTATAAAAAAATGCAATGGGTGGGAGGGGGTGGGGTTTAAAATGCAATGGGTGGGAGGGGGTGGGGTTTAAAATGCAATGGGTGGGAGGGGGGTGGGGGGTAAATTCTAAGAGACAGGAATATAAATGGTGAACAGAATACATAAGTCATAGATGCAGTAATGATTTATATCACATGATAATTAATGCTGTAACAAGTACCCGGGCACATTCTAGTCTAGCCATTCGAGATACATAAAATAGCTGATAGTTAAGAACTACTTCATCCTGTTGATGTTTATTACATTCCCATGACAGCTGATTAGTACAAGCTGAACACAAATGGAAACAACAGACATTAAAAAATTCTTCATTCTACTTAAATCAAACAGCTCATCATGTCAGAACAATTTCATAAAATACTGACACTGGGAACACAATGCTTCAAAAAGCCCTTTTAAGCTTTCCTAAAATCTCTGAGTCTATAATGACAACCTTAGCACAGCCTAAAAGTACTTTCTGTTTGCACTGTAATATCTTCAGTTTCACCCACTGTGCCATTCCTAGTAAATATTGACAGACAGTATATCGAAAATAAATGCAAGGTCCATCTTATTAACTCACTGATAAAGGGTCGTCACAGGGTTCGAGCCCAGCTATCGACCATGTCTCTTTAGGTGAGAAAGTATACATATTGGCAGCTGCTTACGGAGGATGGGAGTCTAGTACTGGTTCATCCCAGGAACGATGGTCAGATGATCCGTCCACCTCATATTTTTTTATTTTGACTCCGACTGCATGCTGAAAAGGGGTGTAAAACCTGATGAAACAAACAAACAAACAAACAAACTGTCATATAACCTGATCTTGTTTTTACTATTTTCTAGGAAAACTGACTTCTGAATAATTTCCTCTCTTGTCTCATATTAAAACAATAAAATGTGAACAATGAACACCAGACAGACTGCTTATTCAGAAAATACATTTACAATAATATTGAAACGATCGAAGCAGACATATTTTGTATAGAACAGAAGATAGAGCAATATCATTCTGTTACTTACATTGTGTTCGTCAACAGAAACACGTCTTGAATCAATAATAAACTGTCTATTAAAGTGGCCATGCATTTGTACCCGTAAATCTTCTTTGTTTTGTTTCATTCAGTGAAACTTTTACGCCCCGGTCATAGTCATAATTATGACGTGGACAGTATGTTCACCTAATCATCTTTCCAGGGAAGCACCAGTGTACTAGACTCCCGTCCTCCGTAAGCAACTGCCTTAACTTTCTAACATAAAGAGACATGGTTGGTTACTAGCTGGGCTCGAATCCATGACCCTCTATCAGTGAGAGGTAACAGTGACTTTAAGTCAGTGACAATAATTTCATTTTTTAACTTAAGTATATCAGTGGCATGCGAGATAAATATTCTAGGAGATCTTTCATCTTTGCTTAGATTGATTTGAAGAAGAAAACATCATCATTTAATGAGTATATGACATGATTGATATCATCCATGATATAAAATAGAAAATGGTATAATTTGAACAAATATGACTTTTCATAAATAAACGCAGTATACAACTGAAGCTTTTGGAACTGTTTGACCAAGTTATATTATTCTCCGTTATTTCTCTTATATACGTACACTTAGAGAAGGCCAGTGGTAACTCTATGACCAATGTCTTCCTTTGCTAATAAAAGATGGAGAAATCCTAAAATGACCTTGAATGTTGGTGAGACGTTAAACACAAGAAAACATAAACATAGGATGCTAATTTTCCTCACAAAAAGACTTGATTTTTTTAGTAAGATCTTGTTCTATTCTACATTAATATTTAAAATTACATTTCACGCAATGTTAATCATTCTGTGTTAACTTGGTCTGATTCATAATCGTGGCCTGTAAAACAGAACACTTCATCACAAAACTAGGTCAAGATCATAAAAATAGACTAATCCTATTTTCGATGCTGGCCCTTAGCTTAAAGTTTCTAAGAGCATAATCTGAAGTATGAAAATATTTGGGGATATTAAATGGATCTAAAGGTATGTTCAGACAGAAAACTTAGAAAAGAGAGACTTCAGATCTACTAGATCAAGTTTCTGTAATCAATATAACTTTTTTTAGCATTATTAACATGAATGATGTTTTATTAAAAGTACTATTTATTTAAGGTTACTGACCTTAAAATAAAGAAAATATTCTGAAACTGATGCAAACCTACCAAGATCAAATTCCTAGAATGCTTGGTAAGATAATAAATTAGTTTAAGGTAGGCTTGTGTTCATCTTTAAATTATCAACTTCATACCATGGACATTAGTTATATTGACCCAGCCAAGCTTGAAAGTTCATTCTGTACTGGTACAAAACAAAAGCATGTTGCCAACTCTCTTCTATTCACTGCCTCAGTGAGATTTATCCACCTATGAAGTTTCATGTTGCCACCTCTTATAGTTTCTGAGTTATGAGCTACTTTAAAGTTTTTGCGTCAGATGCACTGACGCAGACAGATGACTCGGTGATCACAATAGCTCGGCCTTTTCTTCATTAACAGATCGAGGGTTCAAAGCAACAGTGTCGTAACTCATATTGAAATAAGAACAAGTTACGTCAGTGTTGCGCTGAGCCCTCGAGATGAGCTAATAAAAATATATTCAAACAAGAAAACGATTTCCAAAAGTAAAAAGCATGTACACAAAATCCAACCTTCCTGAGAAAAGTCACTGCAGCAGACATACATTAATTTTACTTGAATAATTCAATTAAGCAAAAACCTTGTGGAGATAAAAACATAAGAGTGCAAAGGGTAAAAATTAAAGAAAAGACACAAAATACTAGACTAATCAAGGTATCCACAAATAAACCCTATTGGGTTGGAAAATAAACTCTATAAATGGCAAAAACTTAAAACAAGGATTTTTTATATCATTCTCCAAAGGTATTTTTAAATAGAAAGTTAACAAATTATTTATATAGTTAGATACTGCTAATGCAGAACTGACTTGATGACTGAACAACTTCCAACTTATAGTGTCAATTAGAAAATAAATTAGTAAATAAATTAGTAAATAAACTTAGATTGATATTTTACACTTAACTGATCATTATAAGTATTGCTTGTAATTATTGTTTAACTCATTCCTGTTCCAATCACTGCAGAGCAAATCTGAGAAAGTTTCCATGAATACTTTTAGTGCTTTGATTTAATGAGCCCTATATTAGGATCCTTTCACTGATATACAAATAAATTATATTTGACCAGATTTTGTTCATTCAAAGTCCTTAAAAAACTGGGGTTAATTTAAGTTCTACACCTAGGTATAAGATGCACCCACTTTTTGGGACCCATTTGGGGTGAAAAAACATACAACTTTATACACAAATTATTATGATAATAAATCCCCACTGTCATAATATACTGCTTTGACACCTAGAACTTATAAATACATCTACATAAATCATTATGACTTTCATTCACTTTTATCTAAGTTAGCCAATTTAAGGCAACAGCTTTGATATTTACAACAGGTTGTGCAGATGACAATCATACTCTCATATATATTAATCAAACTTTGTTAACATGATCATAATAATATTATTATTCATAAAAAAAGCACTGAGACCCATTCCATAAAAACAGCATACAATATGTGACAATTAATCAATAATTAGTCATTGTCAAAATAATGAGCACAATCAGCCTGATCATCTGACAACTGAACTATTAGCTTAAGTACCAACTTTGACAAAAGCGTGTGTTAATGTCTTTTCCATTGATCATTTAGTAAGAAAAATAAAAAAATAACAAGATACCTGCGGTATAGCTTGACCAGGTTTTTTGAGCCGTGATGAAATTATTCAGAATAATCTACAAAGTCAAATAGGGGATATGGATATTCAGAACAATCTGACTGAAACATATTTATCATGTTCAAGTACCATATATATACCAAGTTGATTTAGTACATTCTTCCATCACAGCTCAAAAAACATGGTCAAGCTATATAACATATCTTTCCAGATTTATATTTGTTCACCCTTAGCAATGAAGTGTGGAATACTAAAACACTTTCATAAATATTTTTGGAAATCTAAAAAGAATTTAACAAAACTTGTATCTTAAGTACTTAGTGCCACTACAAGGTGAATTCGCAATAAAAACACAGCATGAAGGGTGGTAACGATGCAATCATCTAAGTGCTTCCTTACTTACTTACAGAATAATTTAGGCTAAATTCAGTTTCTAACTTAATCATTACAGCACAACCAAACAAATCTAGACTTCACTAAACCAGGGAACAGGCCCGATTAGGAGCTTCCATAAGAAAGTTTTTTAAGTATTCAAATTGGTTGCTGTATAAGAATTTTTTTTTTTAAATAGCATTAAACCCAGATAGATAAATCATATCAAATTTGCTACTGTATTTATAATTTCTTTCCCTTCATCCCTAAACATTTACCCTGGATAAAAAATGATGCTAACTTATACACTTCAGCCAATATATAATATGAACAAGGAACAGCAATATAATATGCCAGAATAAATTTGCCATGCCTGGTAAGTTCCCACTTCTATACAGACTTAATAGAAGTTATAAACTGACAATTCTTCCAATATGTCTAGACATTACTAATCCAAGCATCACATCATTACATTTTATTGCTGTATGTCTACAAAACATGGACTGTAAGCAAAGACACCTTGAATGAGTATGAATGTGCAGTATCATTCATATTGCTCCATCTGAATGAATATTAACATTTTGCAAAATGCAGTGATGAACATGAGGTTCAATAAGTAATTTATAGTTAAAACAATGCACAGCAGAAATTTGAGAATGATTTACCGACACCATGAATGAGCATGGTTCAACACAGACAAACAATGACTCAGACAAGGGCTTAATGTCAACATGGTAGAACAAGGTCAACTGTCACTATGAACATGACTGCACAAGCTAGCTAGGTCAACTGTCAAACAATTACACAGACGAGGGCTAGCTATCAACATCGTGGAACAAGGGTATGGTCTATGAGCAAGATTGACTGAGAAAACTGTGGTCTCAGTGTTGATCACAATGTTTCGATGTCTTTGTGTTCAAAACCAATTTTTGGTAACATGGTAAGATGCACTGAAGAAATTCCAATTGGACACAAAGCATATTATCACCTATCTTCACACAAAAGGTTAAACGAGAACCAAATATCTTTCTAACACAGAATTTTAACATTTGACTACAACTACAGATCTACTGAATGCAAGTCTATCAACTATGCATCTGAAAAATAAAAGCAATGGCTATAAGCACACTCACTGTCCTTCCTTATAATAAATCAAACTAACCAACCATCATTACCCTGCAACCCACAAAATAACAAGATGTCTTATAAAAACTTATGAAGTTCTATATTTGTAGGTGGATGCGATTTGATAGACAATGTTAAAGTTTGGTACAAACAAACAGACTAAAAACAGTTATGCCCCCAATCTATTGATAAGGAGCATAGAAAAGAAAAATGAAGTAAACCTTAACTGAGCATGTGTAATGTAAATTTGAAACAATGTTTTCTCTTTGGGAAACCATTGATCATAAATTTGTATACTAAACCATCATATTATAATAGAACAAACAAACAAAATTTACAAACATCTGAAAAAAGGTTATTGATCCAACTGTCAAGTAAAATCTGAAGACTTTTACATAGTAAACTGACTATTATGTGAACAATACTTAAATAACACATATAAAAAGAAAATTCTGATAAGACAGACTTCAGAGGTAGATGTTTGTAGGCATTACATGATACAAAAGCACTAATCAGTATATCAGTATATAACTTGTTTTTCATACATTCAATTTATCAATATTGCATAATTGAAGATCTGAACCATCCTTATAATTGTGGTAACATCTGGTGTCAATAACAGAATCAGCAAAGACCATTAAAAACTGCTTAAAGCTACAGTACAGGCATGTATTAAATATGTGTATGTAATTAAATATGAATTCAATATTCTGATTGGAAAGAAATGAGTTTAATTGCCTACTTGATGTCAAAGGCACTTAGTGTCAGTAAAGATTTCATAATTATTACTTTTGCTTTAAGCATTCTTTTTAAGATATAGATATGAATGTAGGCAAGATCGTACTCGCTAATGATCTTACATAAAGGTATCTTATATTATCATTCATGTATAAATAACTAAACAAGATGCTGCATTCAATAAATGCATATGCTGCCCTCCCCCCACCAACCCAATGGCAGCAATATTGACTTAATCTCTTATGGAGGGACATTTAGGCAATGATGCTATAAGCAACCCCAACTTCATCATTTGATGCCGGTTCATAAGGCCTACACCATTTATAAGTGCAACTGTACTTCCTAAAAATAATATTCCTATGATAATTTCAAACTTTGAAGTAAAAAAAAGACTGAACAATGAAATAATTCTCACATTATTAATTATTAAATGCATGCACTATAATATTAGATTTTTCAAGTGTAGACAAACTTGTGAAAAAACAATATTTGTCTAGTGGGCCCTTATTCAAGGGCTGAACTGGACAATTATATAACTGCAATAAAGGGAACCACTGTTAACAGGTAACCACTGCATACTGGTAAATTTTCATTAAGATTTGAAGGTACAGTCAAACTTGTGTTTGCTGCCATCTCTGAATAAAGTCCATCCAGTGAATCTGTCAATAATACTCATTCTTCTAAAAACGGTCATTTGATTATTTAGAGCAAAATTACCTCATAAAAAAGCCACCTACAAATAAAGGCCACATTTAGTCTTTCCCAGGACTGGCCTTTGTTCACAGGTTTGACTGTACTTAAAGTGATTTTAAACATAATTCATTATGTATATACAGTATGTAGTACACGTTACAGTGAATTCCTTAGGATATAAAAACTTAGTTCACAACATCCATAACATTTAGAAAATAAAGGATATATATTCTGAGACATAGATACTTCACTGTATCTTACTATTCACTATATCAGAGTTCACTAAAACAGTGCTTCAGCAATTTATAATTCAAAACTTACCTTGTGAGCATTTCTGCGAAAAAAGGCTTTACATGATTCACAAGACACTGCATTAAAGTTGTACCCCAGGGCTTTGTCCCCGCATACTAGACAAATCTTGTCTTTCTTCTGATTGCAAAGCATCGGTCCAACCACCGAATCTGGACTCAGACGCTTCTCATCCTAAAAATAGACATAATACATAAAACATCTGATCTGTACCATGCTGTTGCTGCTGATGCTGCTGTTGTTGTTGTTGAGCTTGTAATATATAAATCCACATATTCTTTTTTGATTGAATGTAAACTCTAATATACACATCGAGGGCTCAGCGCAACACGGTCGTAACTTGCTCTTATTTCAATATGAGTTACGACACTGTTGCGTTGAACCCTCGACATACATTATATACATGTTCAGGGAGCCAAGCACCTGCATTATTCCAATTATGAACAATTGAAATGAGTCAAGCTGGCTTCAAATGGAAAAACACACAAAACACTGTCAAGTCATTGATCAGAGTGTAAGCAACAATATGTGTACCTCGTAATAAAGACCACCCAGTGACTAAAGGCCATTCTTTTAAAAACTGATTATTAACAAAAAAGATGACCTCCAAATAAAGGTCACCTGTCGATAATGGTCATGTGTTTTTATAGAGTAGCCTTGGTACACAGGTTTGACAGAACATTAATTAATACATGTAGATGAGTTATTACACTTTTATGCAAAGAATTACAAAAATATCCATTCATAAGGAGCCGTGGAGAAAAAAAGTTTTCAGTATGTAGCCAAGTTGAATACACAATAGTAAAGCCATGTTTGTGAACAAAGGTCACCCTTAGAGTAAGATGAATTATGGCTTTCAGTCAGAGGTCATAATTTGTTCTACATAATCAATGAAGGTTTTTAAAACAATGGCCTTTATTCACAGAGTAGCCTTTCTTTAGCGGTGACCACAACCACATGTTTTACTGTACATCTGACTTATAATCTAGCAACATTTGTGACAGTCTAAGAAATAAGCGCTGTCATCTAGACTATCTTGTTAGTTTATTTTGGTAAACTGATAATTAGTTTTTTTCTCATCTAATGTACCAACAAGTCACCATTGAACCAATCCCTAAGCACAACAAAATATCAACCTATTAGTATCAACATTAAAGTGTCTTTGGTAATAATCCTGTTGCTGTCAGCAATTAACTTGGAGCTTTAAAAAAAAACATATATAGAAATGTCACTATTTCTGGAGAAAATTCCTCTATTTTCTGTGAAGGAACCAGAAAGTAATGTCTCTTATTATATTTGGATCAGCCTCAAGCTCTGACAAGATGTACTTTAGGTTGTTTGGAAATAATATTACAGTTATAATCATGAAATACCAGAAAACAGGATAAATACACCCAGTAACTGACATAATATTTCCACTTTCAATTAGTTATTCATACTTCATGAACTTTATGAAGTAAGCAAGATTATAAAGTTCATGAAAAATTCATGTTTTCATTAATTCCAACCAAAAGGGGATTTATATAAATTCAAGCAAATGACTGTATGATATAACAATTTTTTTTTTCTCACTAACTGGATAGAAAAATCCGTTAAAGTTACTAAAAATAGCGGTGCTGGAAAATCTTAACACATAATTATGGGGTTAACTACAATGTACGGAAGCAACGTTGGAACGTTTGCATGTGATTTACAAAGAGAATCGTGTAAAATGTCATTAAATAACGTCATTTTGTTCAATGGCGTGCAATGTCATTTCCCGCAAAATCGTGTAAATCTATTTAGGTTATATCGACGACATTAAATTTATTATGTTGCTGATGAAGCAGTGAGAAAATATATCTACCATTACTGATGAGTTGTAGATAAGGAAATCTCGCCCTGGGCACGAGATAAGTACAGCTTAAAGAACGAGGCAGAGCCTCTATCTCTTATCTCTAAGCCTCGTGTTAGATTGCTTTATCCACAACCCAACACAATGGTAGATTTACTATATCTTACTTACATGTGTCTTGAAAATACAAAAATGTAGTTCACATTTTGAACATAATAAAAATTGACTGCAGAATTATTTTTTTTAAATACCAGAGTAATAATTTGACAATATGACTTGATTCCACATCCAGTTTGATTTAAAGCAAGAATGATAAGAATTTTTAGGAAAAAAATCTCAAAAAGATCACTGATTTTTTTATATACCTCTGTCAAAGACCTTGTGGACTTCATTTATTTAATGATGAACAAACTTCATCAGGTTGAAGTCATAAAATAAAGGCCTAGATGGTAGACAGACACAACATAGACCAATACTCATATTCTGATGTCCTAGCTGAGTAGGTGGATTAACAACATAATGACTAAAATCTTACTTAAGAAAGTAACATATTTTACAACCTAATGGATGCTATAGTATAATCAATAAGTAATTAGGAACACTAAGTATGTATACTAAATGAATTTTGAATCATCAGAAGTCTGTCAACGACTTACTACCAATTACTCAATACATTTGAGAGCACCGGGCAAAGTTATTAATTGGCGCACTTCTTAAAATAAAAAGAATCAATTAAACATTTTTATGGTTTTACAATGTCATGTATTCACATCACACACTGACTATAGTTATTAAAATCATACCATGAGCATGTATATATATATATCTTCTTATTTATATCAAAGCATTAATTAAAACTCTAATTAAAACTGACAGCAAATTGACAGGTATGTTTGTGAAAAAAAACATCCCCATAACATATAGTAGTACAGCAAACTTGTTTCAAGTCACTTACCAATTAGCTGTTGCAGACAGCCGCTCATTAAAAACAAACACAGTTTGAACACCTCCTACAATGCTAGTATTGACTTAAATAAACACTGGATCATTGTTACGCAACGTTTGTTAATTCTACTAATATATAATATATTAATCCCTTACAAAACCAGACTATTCAACCTCAAAACAGCCGTTTAATTGATTTTATATTGTTGTTTTGACTGAAGGCAGTTACTAAAACCTCAAAGAATGCACTTGATGCAATATTCAGCAAACACAATTGCTAATTGCAGTACCACCGACAATTGAGAGAAGAAAAACGCAACAGACTGCAATGGATATTCTGCTGCATCATTGCAACTTTGTTAAAGGTAATAACAACTTTAAACAAGCAATATAATTCCCCTCTAAATGAAATCCATAAAAACATGATTTCTTCTTGAATTATTCATGCAAACTTCATGAATATAATATTGTCTGCATTGTGCCTGCAATGTCTTCAAAGGCATATCCATACTTTCTTTTAATTAACATGGTGTTAATCATAATATTATAGTCTTCATCCTTGTGCATTCATATGGTTAAAGACCCCAACCATGTGCCCTTAGCTATCTAATGATTACAAGTCATCTAAGCTGCCACTAGAAATACCCAATATCTTCAATTCATGCTGTCATATTTAACAAACACATATTTTTTGGTACTCAGACAGTACATGTATGTTCTTTAACTACACCAATCAATCAGTTTCCACAAACAGGCTGTGTACCCCTATAAAGTACTTTTATTGGCATATCTCCATTTCTATCCTACATATATCGTCATGGTGCTTGGTTATAAAGCTATGTCTTGAAGTAATTTTTTTATACACACCAATTAATTCACAGTGATATCATGTCAGGAAGGCTATATATGGAGCCATTACAGGTCATTGGATTCAGGCAGATTGTGTGTATCATGTAGCACAATTGGTCACAAACCCACTACAATTTGAAGGCATCCAGTCATGCACCAACAACAACTAATTAAGCACTCTTGAAATTGTATTTAACAGTGGTTAAATGAAATAATTAGTTGGTCTGACTTGAGGTCATACTAAGAAATTAACCAAGAGTTAACAGAAGCAAGGTGGCTAACCTTGTGGTATCAAAGGCTAGACATCCTCAACCATGCACTATCACAAGTCAACAGACAGTTAATTAAAAGAATCTAGACAACTTCTTACCAATATCAAACACACCATAATAAGTTTTTGATATAATATCACTTCAACAAAATTCAAACTCCCCTAAGAGGTTAAATTCAACTGATATTGTTTACCATTGGAACAGACAACTTGCACCACTTACCACAAATTAAAACAAACAAAAGTCAAAAGCAGAGACAAACATCAAGACAATTTTTTAAACAAACGATAACACTAAAATGCTGCAACAAAAATAGAAAACTGCACTTATTTACATTTTACAATACATGCATTATTGATCAACTAAGCGCTTCAAGCTGTGACAGTCGTATTTCTGACAAAACATTCTTTGAAGTGCAATGATAGCAAATTAGGTGCACAACCATTAATAAAAACATGACAAGTATCACTGATGCATACCGGTATGTATATTGGTACATCATCAAGCTATGCACAAAAAGCCACAAATATCTATCACATTTAGCTTGCCTTAATAACTCCACAATATTACATTAACTATAAGGCCAAGAGATATATTACTTCTTCGGGCATCATCCCTGGAACTTCAATTATTTTTTTATGATGCTAAATCATTTGTTTTCAAATAGTTACATTATAATAAATAGAGTGAATGCCTTACCAAATATTTTCAAAGCTTTTTAATTATTATCAACTTAGAATTTCATTTTCGCATGGCTCCAATGTGAAGATCATTTGAGTTAATGTTATACCATCCATTGATAGCAGCAGCTATAGCATTCAAAATTATTAATAATTCTAAGAATAATTCCCTGCAAAAAGAACCCCCTTTTCATGCAGAAACAATACAAATCTTTGAATTTAAAACATTAATCATTAAATCATGATGTATAAACACTGCATAGGAACCTGAGCCCATGCTACTGTAAAGGCCGAAGTATAAATAAGGAAACAGTTCTGTTATATAAGAGACTAATATATTAACAAATTGTCATTCAGCCGGGTCAATTAGATGGTCACAAAATTATTTCAAATATTTTCACCTCTAAGAATATTATAGTCCCAAGTTGTTTGGCTAAGCAGGAGCATTTACATTCGTAATAGGGCTGTCTTAGACATAAATCGAATACTGTATACAAAATTTTTAAAATAAGTTGTTGAAAGCTTATAACGTAGACGAAGGTTCAAAGAGCACATAAATACATCTTACAGTTTAACAAGTACAACAAAATCCGTAACTTATAATCTAAAATTGATGATGACCATTTGAAGATTATTCACACTCACTAAATAACTAGACTGTGTCCATTATTGTACTGCGACTGGAGTCGACGTACACTCTGGAATGCTTATTTTTAAGTGGCAATGCAAAATCGCAACTTCTTGCACCGAAGCAGATTACTGACAGTGCCCGAAATATCCGCAATGGTCATCACGTGATAAGTGGCAATGCAAAATCACAACTTCTTGCACCGAAGCAGATTAGTGACAGTGCCCGAAATATCCGCAATGGTCATCACGTGATATAAACAAAACAGAAATAGAGCGAGGTCACGTGTTACTCACACCAACTAGTGTTAGCTTGATGACGCAGTCGCTATTTATAGTCTAAGAATGGAGCGAGCTCGATAAACAACGACGGGAATGAATCTGCCCATCTGTCAATAAACGAATCGAATCCAATCCTACTATAGTAAACAAACATGGCGTTGAATTTAGTACACTATCAAGCATTGTGTTATATTACTGAGGATGAAGCAAAACTGTGTTCATGTGTACATACAGACTGTGTATAATTCAAGTTGTTAATCGGACTCGCTAATAGTCTCAATGATCACGTGACATTCACCGAATACTAGTAGCTGTTTCATATCGTTGTCGTCTCGTCAATGTCAATCACCTATAAATTACTAGAAACGTGTCAATATTTCAATAAAAGTGGTTTCAATTGACTGAGAATTTGACTCTGCCTGGATGCGCTACAACGAGAACTAGTTTAGTATTTATATGGGCACTGTGACGACAGGGTTCGACATTAAGGCAGGTCCGAACGACAAGCAATAGCTTACTGGTCCAGTCTAGTGCATCTTGCTATTTGGTAGCCCGAATGGTCGTGCTCTTGAAAATGCAGCCGAAACTCTTTATATCAAAGGACTTAGGAAAAATTGTTCGATCTAAATGAACTTCGATGTATAAATTATTAGAGAAATTCGGTGTGTTTATTACATTTCGGAGCGATCGTCGGTGTGTTGTAATAATCATTTAATCGTGTTATAAGATACGGAACACGGTATTTATACGTTTCGATGTATTTATTTTAGCAACATGTCGCAAATAAACAAAACATTATAAACATATTCACACAGACTAATTTTATAATCGCGAGCGTGGACACTGACTTGTTTACGCAATTTTCATTAATTAAATATCGATTTCGGAGCTCAATACAAAAAATGTCCGATCAGGTGAGAAATGATGACTTAATTGGTTCGACATAGATGGTCACTTTATGGTTCGATATAGATGGTCACTTTACAGTTGAAAATCTATGTTTGGGACCGTTATACCAGGTTTTTACGACAACGTACCCTCAGACAACGGAGTATATTATTTTTGGAGACTTTATTTCAATATTTTAAATGCATTCCAGCAGATATTGCAACGTCTGATACATCATGGTGATAGTTTCCCCTGATTTTAATTTTAGGGTGGAAACAGGGACTACATATATAGAGTACCTCGTGAACTGTAGAACCATATGACCAGATTCATGAGATTCATGAAACATCAACGGCTTGTATTTTTGATGGAGTAGATGATCACTTTAGTTTCGGGATCAGTTAAGTCAAAATAACAAATTTGTTTGATCTGAAACTTCAAAAATGTTACATAGGCCACATTCTAGTATTGAATTGCCGGATGCGATTTTGCGCCGTACAAACATTTAACTTGTTCATACTTGGTAAGAATATGTTAAAGTGACATCAAAGTAGCATACAGTACACTGTCAAAGGCACGCTGAAGAGAAACAATAATCTGTTCAGTAACAATTACCAATGTCCCCTAATAAATGACCCTAAAGGCTTTATCGGTAACAATTTGTTTCAATTAGAAATTATTTGAACATACTTTTATCATTTTTGCTTATTCTCATGTAATAATATTATATGGTATTATTTTATGGTAGCAGTGTATTAGTACAAAACAAACATCCTGCAAGCTTACAAAAGAAGGAACACTTGGTAAGGCTTTAAAGTAAATAAAAGTGTAATTGCTAGAAAATGACTGAAAAAATAGCCAAAAATTATACTTAAAGATCCTCTTCACGTGTGCATAAATTTTAACTTAAGGCAATCCTGTTCCTTACCAATACCAAGTTTGTAATATTGAAGCAACATAAGCCTAGACCACCATGCCCTTGATTAAAGAACAATTTAAATACCAATAATCATCATTAAACAAGGGGGCCACAATGGCCCTAAATCGCTAACCTGACTACCACTGCAGCCTTGCACATGTGATCAAGTGACCATTTGCATTTTCACTAGTTTGGTCAAGGTCGACTTATAATGCAATGCTAGATGTTAAATATCTAAGCTCTGGATTTTCTAGTTTATGAGTAAATTATTAGGATTGGTGACAATATGAAGGTGCCAGGGTGTAAACAAGCTAAAATGTAACAAATGTTCAATGTCAAGGGCACATAACTCTTGAGGTCCTTGAGTCTGATTTTGCCCATAATGAAACTCATCTGAGATATTGTGGCCATATACATTGTGACTATGTTTCATTAAGATTGGTTCAGAGTTGTGGATGCTATAGGATTAAACTTTCATTTCTAGTTGTTTATCAATGTGTAAACTCCCTCAGACTTCACAACACATTGAATAAAGACTGAAGGGCTTTAATATGTGAAATGTGTGTTATCAGGTCTGAGGGAGTTTACAGTTCATAAACGACCAGAAATGGAAGGTTTAATCTTTTCAATTGATACAAAATTTATGTCGGGCATGAGCCACGAAAACTCTTTGGCTTTCACCTCTGGCCACATAACACACATCAAATAAAGCCTGTATTACTGATTCTGGTTGAGTAAAATAGATATTTACCTTCATTTATTTATATGCATGCATTCACTTCATTCATAAAAATAGATAAAATAGGCAGGGCACATAAAAACACCAATGTCTAAAAAGTTACTTAACTAACAATATCACAGGAATATCTTATTATAAACAGTCTTAAAAGATCACTTCAGAAGAGAAATGCAATATATTTCTTCAATGCAACAAACTGTCTCATTATGTTGACAGTTTGTACCAAATGTTTTTCTCTTTTTGGAGTTAAAGCCCCTGGGCGGGGCCAATTTTAACCCCAGGACCATAATATGTACAAACTAAGAGGTCCACTAGAGAATGCTACATACCAAAAACCTAAGCTCTATATCTAAGGCCTTGTGGTTTCGGACAAGAAGATTTTTTTAATTCAAGTGACCCCTTGGGCAGGGCCAATTTTGACACTGGGGAAATAATTTGAACAAACTTGATAGAGGTCCACTGGACAATGCTACACACCAAATATCTAAGCTCTAGGCATTGTACTTTCTGACAAGAAGAATTTTTAAATTTCCCAAAATAAGTCTGTAAAATCAAATTATCCCGGAGCGGAGCCAATTTTGACCCCAGGGCCATAATTTGAACACACTTGGTAGAGGTTAAGAACTTTGGTATGCAAGGAACACTCCTGTAAAATTTCATTGAAATTGGCCAACTGCTTAAGAAGTAGATGTTGTTTAAAGCAATTGTTGACGGACGCACGGACAACACCTGATCACAATAGCTCACTTTGTGCTCTGGTGAGCTAAAATTAGGACACTCAACATTTTGACCCACTGTCCACAAAAAAGTCCATTATATACATCACCTGAGAAAGTAGAGGATATTGGTTTATAGGCAGGTTAACATTAAACGTGATACATCCATTAAATGACAAGAAGAGAATGTCAGATCGTCTTTAAAGAGAATTTATCATGATACAAGATCTGTAAATATCTGAGGGCTGATAACTTTAAAGACAGTTTGCATGTTTTATACCAGAAAGCCATCATAATGTTTGTTCGGTGTTATTTTATGGTACATCAACAACTAGGTGGTCATGTAGCGTGCAAAGGTATTAGCAGCAATAATAATGAATGTGATAAGGATTAGTAAGGATAGTTTTTTCTGCAATTAGACCTGCATGGTGACATTATGTTTTACCCCAGATGACCCATAATCAATATTGTCCAAGACAAACATTTCACTAAGCTGATATTTACTATAAATTTAACCTCGGTAGAGCAACAACCTCTAAACAATGGCCAATATTTGCAGCTCCCATCAGGTGTTGCTCTACATAGGTTGTACTGTACATTTAAACCTATTCACTTGTAATAGTATTTTTGCAATCTTGTATGTTTGTTTGGTAGTTCATCTAAGCATGTAATTACACCTGTTCTTGCATACAACTCGCATAATGTCCAATCCACAGGCAGAAGTAACAGACATGTGATGGTAAAATTGCCATGGCTATTATAAATGTTATGTGATTTCTGATTGGTTAATATTGTTTATAGAGACATGGTTATGAATGATAAAGAAATTTCGATTCCTGATTTCCAAAATATTTGCATTTTCTGTAAGAGTTTGTATATCTGTTTTAATGTATTTATTGTTCTCTTTAGGACATATTGGTCAATTTCACATATGATCGATTGACAATCTTGCATTAGTATGTGAAATTTGTTCATTTTTGTGTGGCCACATTTTTCCGACGAAACAAAATCAGGTCAAATTCTAGCGTTTCTTGTTCGATTTCTCGGTAACGGATTGGTCAATAGGCACTTGGTTTTGGTCTTATTTTGTGCACAAATATATACATGAAACCACTGCAAACAATGATTTGAAGAATTTGTCTGTATTGCTTTATAATTTTGTGTTTTGTAAAGGTGGAGCGCATTCATTGAAACAGAGAGCTATACAGCTACTTATAGTGTATATACCAGTCAAATGGGGTCAAATTTTTGGACAATCTTATCTTTTATTTAAGGTAATTATGGGTTAACTTATTGTGTTTTATGTAGAATTTATTACAATTTTACCATCACAGGTCTGTTACTACTGCCTGTGGTCCAACCATATTTTCTTTCATTCATTAATTGGTTCATTCAATATGTGTTGGTAGTTATATTAGGATAATCATTTTGTTGACGTCATTTATTAAAAGGTGGCTGTTAATTAATGCACATAGTTCACTGAGAAACTAACGACAACCGGTGAACAACAATAATATATTCAGTACACAGTTACAGGTCATATTTAAGACCAAATAAAGGTCAACTGTGAGTGAATAAAGATTATATTTTTTATCCTTTCTGAGTACTCTAACTTTCACTGAAGAATAATAATTAAGTCTTAACCAAACCAATGCTTTTTTCACAAGGGGTACAGGTGGTGGACACTTAAAAAGGGGAAAATTGCTTCTTGATGGAAAAAAATCAATAGGTTAATTATAACCTTGATGGCTACAGACAAACAGCTATCCTACAGGTAAGACATGCGAATGGGGCCAAATTTCAACCCAAATTCAGCCCCAAAAATAACACTGCCAAGTAAACGTAAAGAGATGTATTTTCTTAGCATCACCATTGAATAATCTTACAGCTTGTGCTGTACCAATCATAGTTATAGAACGTTTATGAGACAAACCTACAAGCTGATAAAATATACAAAGTTGATGTAAATCTTGAGCTGCAGTCTATCCGAATGACACAGCTGTTTGTCAAACAAACCTCAGAAAGATTAACATAACAAAGACACATAAGGTGAATACCTTAGATCATTAGATAAACAATAAATCCATTTTAAGGAGTGCACAATTTGCATATACCAGTATGCATGCATGCACTGCAACACTGGTCTTAATGTATGGTGAACATAATATTTTGTATGTAGGAAATCTTGTATTTCAAATACAGGACAAATAACTTGAATACAACTTTAAGCCGTGAAGTTGTTTACAAAGTGAAGGATAATAAAATGTCTGTTGCACATGCATTTTTGCAGTTTTTCACAGCTCAGTATTTCTGAAATTTTGTATATGTCGGTCAAGGTAAAGAATTGTACTTTCCTTTACAATAAGGTAGTGATTTTAGAAGGCATGAATTTTAAGGAAATTTAAGATGAATATTATAAGCCAGCAAAAAATAGTCATATTTAAGGTGAGCTGACTGACCACATTTTCTGACAAGGTTTGGCAAAGATCCAATTAAAACCATGACATTTAGAGCTTTTACAAGATTCTTACCTAGATTTGACCTGATGACCCAGTTTTTTACCCCGGCAATAAAAACAGTGATTTCTGAAGTGTTCACAAGGTTTTCCCTTATTTGGCCCTGGTGACCTAGTTTCTTGACCCCAAATGGTCCAATATCGATCTCGTCCGAGATTTTGTCAATATTAACGTTCTGACCCAGTTTTGCTAAAATTGGGCTAAAAATGTGGCCCCTAGTGTGTTCACAACATAAAGTTTGACGACGCACGACACCGGACAGAGACTGATCCTAAAAGCTCACCCTGTCACTTTGTGACATGTCAGCTAAAAATATATTAACTATTTAGAACAAAATAAGTTCCAAATAAGGGCCAAATGTCAATAAAGGCCACATACTGTCTTTACTAAGGGTGCACCTTTAGTCCATGGCTTGACAGAATTTCATTTCTATTTTGTTGAAGAAAATTTTAGAAACTTGTAAGATTTTAACCCAGCTTTTTTCTAAATATTTAAATGCGTCTCCATACCACAAATGCCGGGCGCATGTCTGCCCCTCACGCCCATACTCCACTCCACCCCTAAGACCCTACAACAACCCTGGGACATTAAATTTGTGATAAAAATTGAAACCTCAACTAACTCATTTGTGACAACAAAACCAAACTAGAACTATCACTAAAGGTGATGAATACCCCCAGATGCGGCCTTGACACAGTTATTGTTACATTTTACAGAGGGAAATATAATGCATTTTCATTTTTTAATACCTGCAAATTGTTGCTTAGATATATCCTGACCAGTTTCTAAATATACATTATATAAAAATAACAAAGGGCCATAACTCATTAAAATTTACTAGGACAAAACCTATTGTGGACATGCACAACTTAGCAAACTACTTATCACTTCTAAGAAGTTTCACTGAATTCCTGCATGTAGTTGCTGAGAAATGGTACAGGCAAAATTTACCTAATTGTATAAAACAAAGGACCATAACTCAGTGAAAATTAATCCAAACAAAACCTGGTTATTGCATGCACAACTTGGCTAACTGTTTATAGCTTCTGTGAAGTTTCATTGAATTCCTATGAGTAGTTACTGAGATATTGTACATACACTGCATAAAAAACAACAAAGGGCCATAACTCAGTGAAAATTTAACCAACCAAGACAAGCTTAATCCATGCACAACTAGGCTAACTACTTATCACTTCTGAGAAGTTTTATAGAATTCCTGGCAGTAGTCAATGAGAAATAGGACAAATTGCCTATTGTATATACTGTAGAAAAAAACAAAGGGCTATAACTCAGTGAAAATCAATCCAAATGAAAAATGCTTTAAGCATGCACAGCTAGGCTTACTACTGATCACTTCTGTGAAGTTTCATTGAGATCCTGTGAGTAGTTGCTGAGAAATTGTCGGGACAAAATTTGCCTATTGTATATACTGTATAAAAACAACAAAGGGCTATAACTCAGTGAAAATTAATCCGAACAAAAAATGCTTTAAGCATGCACAGCTAGGCTTACTACTGATCACTTCTGTGAAGTTTCATTGAGATCCTGTGAGTAGTTGCTGAGAAATTGTCCGGACAAAATTTGCCTATTGTATATACTGTATAAAAACAACAAAGGGGTATAACTCAGTGATAATTAATCCGAACGAAAATTGCTTTAAGCATGCACAACTAGGCTTACTACTGATCACTTCTGTGAAGTTTCATTGAGATCCTGTGAGTAATTGCTGAGAAATTGTCCGGACAAAATTTGCCTATTGTATATACTGAATAAAAACAACAAAGGGGCATAACTCAGTGAAAATTCATCCGAACGAAAAATGCTTTAAGCATGCACAACTAGGCTTACTACTGATCACTTCTGTGAAGTTTCATTAAAATCCTGTAAGTAGTTGCTGAGAAATTCTCCGGACAAATTGTGTCTACAGACGCACGGACCAACTGACCGACCGACCGACCGGCCGACCGACCGACCGACCGACCGACCGACCGACCGACCGTCAAGCGTGAATCCAATATAGCCCCCATATATTTCATATCTGGGGGTATAATTAGGACAGTTTCCAACTTAGCCGGAATTTTTACTTAAATACAATTATAGCGGGTTTGGCGGGTATTTTGGGGGAGGGGGAAGTGCCCAGGACATGTGCTCTACACTCTATAATGGCATTTAATTAAATCTTAAATCAATGAATCAAATGGCTGTTCTTCAATGCATAAACAACAGTCCTGTCTTCTTGTGAGTCACAGATAATTTTTATGTACAGTTATAAAAAATGAGACATTAGTGAATTCCCTTTTTCAATGCAGCCCCAGTTTTAAGGGGTATTACAAAATGTTTTAATACAAATATACCAAAATGTCTATTAGTAAAATTAATGCAGAATAGTGAAAATGACCGACTTTTATAACCATAATATTAGTCAAGTTGTCTGTAAATCTAATTGCAATTTTATTACATAGGCAGGTGTGTTTACTAAATTAGTTAATTATCAATTAATTGTATTCATAATAATTATTCAACACACAATGATAGATTTTTGACAATAAATGCATATAAGGAATATACAAACCATGGTCAGAGTTAAATTTTCCATGTTCAACTTATAACTCACATAACAAAGTTTAACACGACAAAAAATGACATACATGTACATGTAGCTTGAAAATCATGTCAATTATAAATATCAACACCGGAAGTTCAATTTTTCTGCCTCAGTATAATTTGAACAATGTACAAGATCGTATTTCAAATAAAATAAATCAGCACAGTTATTTTTACTGTTATCCGTCTAGTGTAACAATGACTACAAATGTCTTGCAAAATTTGAGCAGAATACACTCGCATATGCAATCAATAAATATTTTGACAGGACATTTAACAGGGTAATAATATTTTGATACGAATCTTCCACAGGATTATAAGCAATTAAATACCGGTATTCAAATTAATCTGTTTATTTCAGGGTAGCTGTGTTTAACTTAATCAATTTGAGTATAAAGCTATTTCATACAAACGAGTTTTATGCCAGATATCAGTTATAATTTTGATTATCATCATGAGAAAAGACATATATTTATATTCAGAGAATAATTAATTAAAATATTATGAGTTTTAAGTCAAAATGTAGTTCAACAGTCAGAACAACCCTCAAATAACTTACATCCAGCAACCATACAAACATCATAGCACAAAGAATGATACAAATGTGCAATATAATAACAATAGTCCAGCATGGGGTGAGTTTGTAAAGAAATATTCAGTAATGAATTTATAAAGGACCAAAAAAGGGTATAGACAACCCCCAGATCCAACAAGTTAGGTAACTCAGATGGGCAAGAAGAAAAAAAGATAGTCATGTTCGGGGTAAATATCTAAAAGAAAAATTAAAACAAGGTAGGTGGAAAAACTATTCCTTTCTAATTATTTATAAATTTAATACTATGAGAATATGAGGAACCATTCATCTCTAAATATTCCCGTTTGTTTGTTTATTTATTTATTTAAGTTTAGAAATCGAGCATGAGTCTGACGAAAGGTCAAAGATTGTTCCATTCTTTGAAATAGAGATGAGTAATACAATGACCAAGTACATTACTAAACATGACCTTACATTAAAAATATGTAGGTCACTGTTGTAAGTGGCCTACATGGTCCTGAAATCATTGCACCGGACTCACAGTAACATTACTTAACTGAATTGTGTTGGTTAGTAACTTTGTATCCTTAATCTGGCCACTATTTTTTTCAAATCATGCATTGCTCGTGATTTCGGTGCCTTTATGTTAAAAGGGTATATAGTTGTAATCAAGAACAAATTCTGTTCTCAAAGTATGCAGATGATGTCATGTTAATATTATAATGAAACAATTTATTAGATTCTGACAGTGCATGGCTCCATGGCAGTATGGATACTGCTAACAAAGGAGTAATTGAAATTGAAATGAAATACATCAAAATTCATTCCAAATATTGAAGTAAGAATTGCAATAACAAAATTCCAAAAAGCCAATTAAAAATGAAAAGGAAAAAGTGTTCACATGGGGATCAAACCCGTAACATCTTGACTAACAGACTGCACTAGTAAAACTGTTGTCGCCTTTACCGATTGCGCTTAATAATGCTCTTAATCTTTGCTGAAATAACTGATATTGATATATTACGGAAACCTGGTGACCGAAACATTCCTTTATGCCACTCACCCTACAGAATGGACTTAGCTGATTCACAGGTCGTTGTCTGACTTATAATACCCTTTTCAAGAGTCAGTAAATGTTAATTGGAAAACTGAAAACATGAAAAAAAATCTTGGCCTGATCATGTTGTCTTAAATAAGCAGCAAAAATAAATGATGCATATCATGGCAATTAGCAACATGTATATAATGCATACAGGTGCACATGCAAAGGTTAAATAATTAACCCTCACTGCGATAAACATGCAGGGGAGATAAACATGTATACAGGTGTGAATAACAGCTAGGAGTCTCGTAAAAAACTTTTTTTAATTTAAATCTACTGAAACTGATGGTTATTTAACGGGCAAATGTAGTTTTTTCCTTGAATTACGAGTGCACGTAATGTCACATTGTAAGATTTTCCATATGTTACAGTTCAATAAAATTACCATAAATATTTTCTAAATACCGACATGAACATATCAAGAACTTGAAGAACAGTCTATTGAATGATTTAACATGTTTCTTGTAAAATATAAACATAATTTTGATATAGTTATGCAAGAATTATTTGCAACTATAATATGAATAACATATTACTTGTAAATAGAGTTGCATGATCAATAGTTCGTTTGTGTACTTTAACAATTCAGTAACATCATTATTAATTTTAACATCAGCATCATTTCGTGTTGTTTCATTTTTCTTTACTTTTGCTTAATTTGTACACCTTTTTGTTACTTGTTGCTAACACTATTGCAAGGTGTCATGGGGAATCTAGCCTCATCACCATGACACCTACAATGTGGCAAATTAAATGGGGTTAGCCTGAGAAAAAACAGAACTTGTTTCTTGTAGCTGTATCTTGTTTGTTTATACATTTAGCGTGGTTTGAACTTTCATCATGAAATAAGGTGATGTTTCATTGACATCAAATTCACACCGCACCATTAACCACAATTATTTGGTGACCTTCTAGCTTTATTAAACAGTGTAGTTTTTTTTACGTTAATACAACTACCTGATTGAAGACAATTTAATTGCATTAAAAACTCTTTATTGTACACAAACTCGTGATCAACACTTCAGTAACAGTAAATACAAACATTGATTCTTCTGGGTTTAACACAACAGAACATCGTCGCATTGAACACATTCAGGGTCACTCAAAACGAAAAGGTCCAGACACAGTAGAGTAAGACCTATATGACATACAGTTAACCCGATGTTGCATGAAATTCAGATGTGATTATGTAATTCTAAATAATCTGGCGTAAAAGGAACTCTTAAACTGTAATTTTTAAAAGCACGTATCCAGTAATTTACGTTCTTATTTAGCGACTCGAATTATTATTTGTAAGCCGCAGTTTAAACATTCAATCTTCGATGTTTACCTGACATGAACTCATTCAATAAATCAAACTCCCCACACCGGTTACGCTTTGCTACTAGCCACTGCGGGGAGTGAGTCTATAAATAACGATTCCGTCATCAAACTAACACTAGTTGGTGTGAATATCACGGAAATACGATTAGATGAGAATTCGCTTTGTAATATTAAGAAATGTTAGAAAGGCACAAAACACATACATCGATGGTAAATTGTTGTAAATGCATGAATACGTCCGTAGAGATGTTTCTGAACTATCGAACGAAAACAGAAAGTAGAACTACTTTTACGGCAAGATATTTTATTGGACAGTGAATACGCGGTTTTAATTCTACGCATTTGATATCTCATGTATCTACCGACAAGCACTTATTTAGATACATGACTCTTTCCATGTAGTTACAATAAAATGATTTGAAATATATTTAGATCTGACACACTTAATTGGGGAAAGATTCCAGATTCTTCTATATAATCACACCATTCAGTTGCATACTATTTCCTTTATGCGGCATTCTTTTAACCAAGCTGTTATGGAGTCCAGCTACAAAATTTTGGTCAACGATTACAAAGGACTTGATTTTTATCAAAATCAAGTCCAAAAAGCATATTGGTTTATGTTTTTTGTGTTAATTTATTAAAGTTGCTTTTTTCATAAAGGATATTGATTGTATATTTTATTCAATCCTCCATTATGGAGAGTATAACGTATTTACATGATATGAGTAATACACATAATTATATTGACAATTATGAATATCGGACAAATGAATAAATGCATGTAATTAGTTCACAAGCACATGGTAATATCATACCCTACATCAATCAAATAGAATTAACCCTAAATGTTAACAAATTCACCATAATCTCAGCACTGCTGTGATATGACCACATTGAACTTCAAATAGCATTTCAGATACTATGCCACACAAGAACTTATCTAGGAGCAATGCCTGCATGATTTACTTAGCTATCAACTATTGATAGATTCAGTCCTCACTAATAGCCAATCAAATGGCCAGGATTACCCAAACTAGTAATAGACACTATACTATATACCCACAAACAACTAGAATAAACTTGTACCTATGACTAAAATTTGTCTCAAAGAATCCATATTGTTTCCACTAATACACATTTCTGAGATTATATAAAGTTCTTAAATTATGGAAATATAAGCGAGAACAAAATGACCACGATCGCAAAGAGCCTAATTGGTAGGCAGAAAACTAACCAGCTTTAAACAAACAAAATTATTCATAATAAAATTTGTGTTAAGTTAAATGTTACTATTTGTTCCAGCAGGAAAATTAATGACAGAACATTATAAATTACTTCATGCTCCAATTCTTACTTTTAGATTAGAAAAGGATGGCATTTGCATGCAGTGTACATATTTTTACAAACAAAAACTGTCCTTTGTTTTCATCAATAAAAATTACAATGTTACAAATGGCTGACTTCAAGGACAACTTAGGCCACCACTTTTATTATGAATTGGTTCACAAAAGTTGCAAGTTTAAGCTTTTTTTTTAAAACAAAAATACATTCTTTTTGACTGATACTTTTTATGATGAACATTTTTTTTAAAATATCAATCATTTTTGTACATAAACCTGGAAGTATAATATGCTGTGTTAAACGAATATGATATATTTTATGATAGGTTACCAGGGTTTGACATGTAAGTCTGTCGGTCTCAAACCAACAGAAATCGTGAAAGATCAATGACACCTGCATCTTCATCTTTCTCAGGTGTAGTAGTAAAATATACCATTCTTAAAATGATTGGAAAAAGTGGCTTATATTATTCAACAAATGAGGCATTATTGCAGTTAAATCATGTTACGGGTAGCAGTGTTTTATATAACATGTCAAGAACAGAACGACTGTATCTCTTTTTAGAAAATACTAAATTGCATGACTGGATCCTGTTTTTCAAATGATTTTTAAATGAAAATGAAACAATATTGAAGAAATAGCATAATTGAAGTATTTTCTTCAAGACACTCCAAATCCCAATTTAGCACTTAAGCTGTTGCAAATTCTAATATGAGCAAGGGAATTATTTTTTTTTTACCAACTTGTGGTCACTCTTCAAAAAAGAAATTCGTAAACCCAACAACTTTTTAGAAATTCATATTCAACTGATACACGTCTAGTTCATCTGACAGATCACATTAGAAGTGAAATGGGAAAAGTCTTTGTGCTGGTAGGATTATGCTAGACCTACAGAAAGCATTTGACACTGTTAATTGATAATAATAATCACAGTATATTGTGTGATAAACTAAAATTTATAGGAGGTCATATGATACAGAGTAGTTCATTTCATTTCTGATAGTTGTTGGTGAAGACAGATGTTAAATGGTGAACAATTCAATCAATATAATGTAACTTTTCTAAGAATTTTACACTTGTTTGCTTGATGTCTAGACCTGATTACCTCGAACACTAAGACGCAAAGAAAAAATAATTGTATTTAGCATATTATCTAATGAAACAAAAAAATGTAACTTAACAATACAGACACAAAAAGATCTAGCTTTATAATTACTATATAGTATCTATCTAAATGGATTTTCCATGCAAAGGCAGGTTTGGTTTACAATTTCAAGAATAGAAATAATATAATTCTTTATTAATTTTAAGTAAAATTCCATTCTTCAGTCTTATATAGCAATAATATTGTTCTTCATTCATTGATCAGATGATAATTATATTCAATATTTATTCATAGTACTAATATCATTCTTCATTTATCTAAACAATAACATTATTCATTAACAGCAATAATAATTTTTCTTTTATTGGTAGCAATAATATTTCTTTATTTATTTATAGCAATAATATTTCTTGATTTACTCAAAGCAGTAATATTTCTTTATTTAAAGCAATAATGTCATTCTTCATTTATAAACAATAATAATATAATTCTTTATTATTAACAGTAATAATATAATTCTTTATTATTAACAGTAATAATATAATTCTTTATTATTAACAGTAATAATATTATTCTTTATTCATTAGCAGTAAACTTATTAGTCTTGATTTATTAGCAGTAAAAATTTTAATTCTTGACTTATTTGCAATAATAATGTAATTCTTAAATTGACTTATTTGCAGTAATAATATTATTCTTTTTTTATTGACAGTGATGGTAATATTATTTATTTACTGACAGTAATACTATTTATTATTTTATTTTTTTATTTACAGTAATAATAATATTATTCATTATTTATTGACAGTAATAATAATACTGTTCATCTATTGACAGTAATAATATTATTCTTTATTTATCAGCAGTAATAATATTGTTTTGTATATATTAACTGTAATAATATTATTCACAATAATTAAACTATTTTTATTTATTATTAATAAAAATATTACTCTATATTCATTATGGAATAACATTATTATTCTTTATTTATTAATTACCAATAATATTATTATTTATTTGCAGTAATTTATTGTATCTTTATTGATAGTTACATACATGTAATTATACACATTATAAATTATATAATGAAAAATTATTATTATCTTATATTCATACAGCACAAAATAAAACCTGCAAGTAATCCATGTTACATTAAGTGACAGGATTCTAGTTTATTAGCAAAATAAATATCAAAAATATTTGGTATAATTGAATACATGTATAATAATTTAAAGAATTATTTTGTAAAATTTCCCTCAATGAGTGTTAGTCAAAGACTAGATTTATATGAAAAAATAGTGGTACCTGTTCTATGTTTTGGTTGGGATGTGTGGGTGGTACCTGTTCTATGTTTTGGTTGGGATGTGTGGGTGGTACCTGTTCTATGTTTTGCTTGGGATGTGTGGGTGGTACCTGTTCTATGTTTTAGTTGGGATATGTGGGTGTATTACAATATAAAACAATAAGAAAGGATTCAATTGATTTTTTAAAAGAAATTATTCAGTGTTAGAACCCAGACACATTCTTAATATAATAAGGAGGGATAGGAAGATATCATCAAACGTACTTAATTGTATAATTAGTGTTATTAGATATTCAGGTTAAGACCTGCCTCTACGGTCCAGTGCTTACGGTCACTGACTTCAAATTACTGTAACAGATATAAGGACTGACCGACAGAAGGACGGACAATCACTATATGCTTCCTGCATCAATTAATTTAGAAAATTAATACAAACCAGACTTTAAAATTCCTCAAGGTAAATTTGAGGATATAAAAATTCCTCAAGGTAAATTTGAGGATATAAAAATTCCTCAAGGTAAATTTGAGGACATAAAAATTCCTCAAGGTAAATTTGAGGACATAAAAATTCCTCAAGGTAAATTTGAGGACATAAAAATTCCTCAAGGTAAATTTGAGGACATAAAAATTCCTCAAGGTAAATTTGAGGACATAAAAATTCCTCAAGGTAAATTTGAGGATATAAAAATTCCTTGAGGTAAATTTGAGGACATAAAAATTCCTCAAGGTAAATTTGAGGACATAAAAATTCCTTGAGGTAAGTGGGAGGACTTTAAAACTCCTCAAGGTAAATTTGAGGACATAAAAATTCCTCAAGGTAAATTTGAGGACATAAAAATTCCTTGAGGTAAGTGGGAGGACTTTAAAATTCCTCAAGGTAAATTTGAGGACATAAAAATTCCTCAAGGTAAATTTGAGGACATAAAAATTCCTCAAGGTAAATTTGAGGACATAAAAATTCCTCAAGGTAAATTTGAGGACATAAAAATTCCTCAAGGTAAATTTGAGGACATAAAAATTCCTCAAGGTAAATTTGAGGACATAAAAATTCCTCAAGGTAAATTTGAGGACATAAAAATTCCTCAAGGTAAATTTGAGGACATAAAAATTCCTCAAGGTAAATTTGAGGACATAAAAATTCCTCAAGGTAAATTTGAGGACATAAAAATTCCTCAAGGTAAATTTGAGGACATAAAAATTCCTCAAGGTAAATTTGAGGACATAAAAATTCCTTGAGGTAAGTGGGAGGACTTTAAAACTCCTTCAGGTAAATTAAAATTGAGACTTTAAAACTACTCAAGGTTAGTTGAGACTCTGAAAGTCCTCAAGGTTATAGTTGGAAGACTTTTTAAATAAACTTCTAGAGGTATACAAGCTTGATGCTTGTGATAATTCTGAACTCATATAGTTATGAGAATCTACTGTTGTTTTTTAACAGGGAAAATCACAAGCCAACAGGATATTATATAAATATAAATTTTAAGCTGACCTGTGTACTTTTCATGTGTGAAATATATCAATATTTTTACTCAGAAGCAACAGTGCTTTCCCTATAGCTATTCACCATTATGACAAGTCAGTAAACAAACAGATCACATATGCATACATTGGTATCATGTATACAACAGTACTGGTGTCATTTATATTTTTTTTACACAATGTGACAGTACTAGGGTGTTGAAAAAAGTTGTTATGTATCATATTACTGAGGAAATATTACATCTACTGTCTCACTTACTTAATCTAAATCAATGTACTACTACATGAATATTAATAAAAAAAATCTCTTGCTTTCACCTGCCTACCTTACATTTATTGAGAACGTGACCTGAGAAATAAAGACAATTTTCATCTTAAGCATAAAGGATCCATAGATCTGGGAGGATGTCTCTTCATACAGACAATTCCAATATTCTACCACAAAAAAAACAACAAGTGAATAAAGAAATAAGTAAACAAGTAAACCCACAGAACAAGAAGACAAAACAAAGTGTTAAATGTGTTATTTACAGATTTATCTCAGCAGGCATTATCCCTGTCTGATATTAGTATTTACATTATTAAAGCATGTACTCAATGGCCTACACAATAACTGTATTCCAACATTCTAAGGCATTATTCCCTTCATTTTGTTAGATGCTGTGTTGATTTTGAGGGAATTCCATATCCTGTACACATGAGGAACTAAATGCAACAAGAGGGCCAAGATGGCCCTAGACTGCTCACCTGAAAACAAAGACTATAATTTATGACCATGTAATATAGTCTTCATTTCGTATAACCCGTTTTTACATAGATTTTTATCAAAACCAATTCTAATTTTTATGAATACTGGATTCAGGGAAATGTACATTCTGTGTAAATACGATTATGATTATATGTTCAGGATTGGTGAAGAATTGAAGGCGGTAGAGTGTAAACATTTAATTATATATAGCTAAAATGTAGCAAATTTTCTAATCAAAGGGCCCATAACTCTTCAAGTTCTGGTCCGATTTCGACCATAATCATACTTGTCCAAGACCGCAGGGTCATACACATTCACTGAACGTATTATCAGTATTGGTGAAGTGTAAACAAACTCAAATATAGCAAATTTTAAACATCAAGGGCCCATAACTCTTGAAGTTCTGGTCCGATTCCGCCCATAATAGAACTTATCAAAGATCTTTTAGTCATACACATTTACTGAAAATATTATTAGGATTGGTGAAGAAATGTAGGTGCTAGAGTGTAAACAAGCTAAATATAGCAAATTTTCTAAGTCAAGGGCACATAACTCTTGAAGACCTGGTCCGATTTTGCCCATAATTAACCTTAGCCAAGACATTGTGGCCATATACATGGTGACAAAGTTTGATTCTGATTGGTTAGGAGCTGTGGATGCCTGAGTGTAAACAAACTAATTGTGGCCGGATGTCGGACATTCATAGATCCTAAAAGCTCACCTGCACTGTGCATGATCAATCAGGTGAGCAGCATATTTTGATTCCGATGAAAATCACTGATTTTGAGGCTTTACTAAATTTAAATCACAGGTTGTTGTTGTCATTGATGCAAGTAAAGAAAATATCTAAGACGATCATGGAAACAGTTTGATTTACATTTTGAAATATTTCTTCCAAGAATTGTTACAACCAGAGCTTCCATAAGTAATTTTATATCTATTTAATGATAAGTTATCTACGAAGATTGACTTGTATAATTATGTTTACATGGTAACACATGAACCTTTCAGGTGGTAAAGTGGATGCAGAATAATATTCAGAATAAAAAAGTCTGAAATCTTCAAGACTCAAGAATGATGTACATTGTAAAACAACTCCTTATTACAGAAAATATTTCATACAAAAAAATCTATTTTGCCATTTTGTTAGGTAGTTTTAAATGAGCAATTTTTTAGGTTACCTTAGTAGTAAATTATTTAACTCAGTTTCTAAAAAAAAATAAACATTTTAAAATGAATAAAAGTTATCAAATTTATTGATTCACAATAAAGGGATACTTTCATTATGATAAAGCACATTTGAGTTTATACAAATAGCAAGATCATTGAACAAATACTCAGCTGGCCTGTGTGATGGTCAGGTCATGGTGTCCTAATACATGTAAGCTAGCTCTCTTCATACTTATAAATGTAAACAAGAAATGTGAATTTCTTCATTAAAATCAGTCAGAAAGAAGTCTAATACACAGTAATACAAAACAGAACCTGCAATGCCAAATGGAAGATAAAATTTGTAATGGAAACCCGAAGACCATAAAATTATTCCAATGGACCTTTTTATAAATATAATGGAATTCATGAAAACATGAATTTTTCTTGAACTTTTCTTGCATAGTTCATGAAGTATGAACAACTATTTGGCAGGAATTAGGGCTCATTTACATTTTTTTAATCAACACATTTTCTCGTGCAAGTAGAAATTGACTCAGGATGAGCCAAAATTTCAGTTCATCTCAGGTTCAGAGGTTATAAAACTTGAGGTCAGTCTCCAAGCTAAACCTCAATTCTCGTCTATTAATTATGTACTAAGTCTACTAAGTTAATTATGATCAGGCAGACAATAATGACATTATTGATACATGAGTCTGACAGCATAATCTATCTGAACATGTATTTAAACATTGACCAGCTTTATCTTTTCACCCATAATACAGTAAAACCTTGATTATATTCGTCAACTAATTATCCGAATACCCTAACCCGATTGCGTCTCTATATATTTCAAGTACAACAAACATTAATTATATGAATTGGATTTTACGAATACCTGGTGTAATCCGAATACATTATTTGGTCCCTAAAGTCATGAATGCTCGTATTTTCACACCTATTATTTGAGATCATCAATTCTTAACATTATGGCCGACTGTCAGTATCTACTGGCATGTGAAGCAATTGTCAACAGTTCAAGTTAATGATGGGTTAGTTGTAATAAAATATGCATTGTCGTTAAAGTTGGTCATATTGTTTGTTACGATTTTACCGCCATATTCAAATGTGATTAGAATGAAATGATTTAAAAATGCATTTCAGCATCATTCTAAATTTGAAAACTGATTCAAATTAAACAAAACTGACTACAAAAAGGATGATCTAGTATAAGAAATTGTAACAAATACAGAAAATCATGTCTCTCTTCCAAAACTCTGATCAATCTGAGACTGTACATCCAGATGACATGATATCACTTCAACAGCCAGTGTTAGCTTGATGACGCAGTCGCAATTAATAGAAAATTAATTGATTCAGAAAGTGATGACAGTGATGCCTTAGGTAAAGGATTGAGCTGGCATTCATGTTAAAGACTGTTTCATTTGTAAACTAATACAAATTCATAAGTCAAGGATAAATAATGAAAAGTGTTTGTTATACATTTTATTATTATTATTATTTTCACTCATGTAACACTATGTTTGTGTACAAGAGTTAACTCCCTTGTAATGTACGGACAGTATATATGCAATTTATCGTTTTATAACCAGTACATCATACTGAAATGGATAATTCGAAACCATGGATTGTCAGCATAATTTTTTCAGACCTAAGGAATTCAAATAAATGGGGTTTAAAAGTACTTTGAGAATGGAATTGAGATTTGAGCTCATTGATTGTTCTATAATGTTTTTATAACCCTGGGGCCTGGTTAAAATTCAAACTGGTTGCACAGTCCTGCTGGACAAGTCATTGAGTCCTAAAGTATGTATTGCACATTGAGAAATATAGATACTATTGATATAGGTGTTTGCTTAATTGACAGTAGAGATGATGTTAGCAAAAAATTATTTTTATGGCTTACACGGATCACATTTATTACAGTATCCAGTATCCACACAATTGGAAGTAACATAATGTGACATCATATTACAATATATCTGTCCATTTATGAACAGATATAACTGTTAGATTGAATATCCCTTAATCTATAACCACTTTAAGGGTATACATATACAAATTATACACTATTATGCAGTAATTAGCAAAGCATTATTTGAAATAAATAATATATACATAGTTAAATAAATTGATGGGGCTAAATTTTGGTGTCAGTGTTATATATCTGTGGTGTAAAATATTGGAGGGGTTTTAAATTGCATGATATATCAACTGCCAAAATAGCGAATTTATATGTAAAATGTTTGTAAATTCAATGTTATATTTTATAGACATTATTCATTTCAATTTTGAAATATTGTTTACCTTTTAATAACCATGCAATACATACTTTTACATGTTTTAAATGTGATAAATGTGTTTACTTATTTAGTAATCAATAATGAATATTCAGGTTTTACTTATCATATATTAACTCCTAATTAAAAACAAAATGAACCTATTACTGTACACACAAAATCTAAATATATTTACTACCTTAAATAACACATAAATATGCAAGTTTTGTAAGTGAAATATTTTTAAGATGTCTATCTGTTAGAAATGAACCATATTTTCTCACTATTTATTTAAACGTTTTTTTTACATTCACAATTAAGTACAAAACATGTAACTTATTAATAACCATTTATTAATTAATCATACTTTAAGTAACAAAACAACATATCAATCACAAATAGTATCACAAGTACAATTTATATTTTTAACGAATAAATTTAAATATAATTTTAAAACACTGAAGAGTAGAATGTTTCCAAATTGCAAAGAGAACCATTACAATTATGTTCATGACTTAGGTATGAAATATTGTTACCAATTAAAAATCTATTTTATGAATACATATAACTAAACCCTTGAAATGAATTTCAAGTACAGTATAAATCCCTGAAAACCTGCATGCACCCTGTAAAACAGACTCCCTAAAAAATGTAATTCTCTGAAAATTAGATTTTTTTTCAAGTCCAATTTTTTTGGAATTTACCAAAAGTTCTCTATTAACTAGCACTCACAGAAAATCCAGGCTTTTCGCTATTTTTTCTGGAAGGGGTCCGAATTTCAAAGGGTTCACTGTATGAGATAGGAACAAGTCTGTATTTATGTATGCAGACCTGGCAAATTGTACAATACAGAATGTAAGGTGAGCAGGGAAGCAGGTGACGTTTTAAATGAATGTATTACTTTTATCTACAATGGGTTTCTAAGGTAATAGAATCAAGATTGCAAAATATCAAATTCATAGACAGCAAACGACAACACATGGAATTATTAAAATTATACGCACACAAGAAAAATAACAACAAATCTTACTTGAAGTCGAGACTTTGAGTAAAACTGCATTTGGTCACGGAAGAAATCCATCATTTAGATGCGAATATTTCATTTAGCACACAATATTTCCCTACAGTTCTAATTCGGCACAAATTCACATATTACAAAAATGTATTTTCAAGCAAACAGAGATAGATATCTTTCATTGAGAAAGCATCATCATTTATGAGACTTCCTTATTGATGTTATTTTCCATTTTCTTTCTCGATCAATAAGCTTTCACTTACGTCGACAGACAGATACATTTAAATGAGAATTTCTCAGCCGACGATCTGAAAACTTTAACGTGATCCTTACTTTAATCCAGTTGAAAATTTAAACTTTTCACATCCACGACAAAAACCTCTTAATACCGTACATTAAACTTAAAATTTATTACAACCAACAATCACCTTAAACAGGTGTAAAAATTCAAATACACATCCACTACCATTCAGTAACACAAGTTAAACACATCTATCATCATTCAGTAAAATAAGTAACATCAGGAAACAATGCAACATGTTAGACCAGTATTTACGTAATGCTTGTTTCTACTCATACAATATGTAAATATCAGTGTATAGGAAGCTACTGTACTAGTAACCTCAGAGAGTAAGTACAAGATTCACTTATGCAGATATAATGACGATATTGACATACACCAGAGACTACCAGAGTATTGTAAAGCATTCATGCATGCTGATATTATGATATTAAACCTAAACCACATCATAATTTGTAAATGTACATATATGTACGTATACACACCACATAACATAATTATATTGATATTTTAGGTATTAAATCAATGATACTGGCTGTAAGAAATTGCAGGGACTTAGCTATATTATATAAATATCACATCCCACATAGGGTGATAGAACATTAGCCGAGGTGGACATTACTTTGTCAAGGGTGAACATTACGTTCTATCATCCTATGTGGGATGTGATATTTATTTTATTATACCGAACAAAACAATAATTACGAAAGACAAGAATGCAACAAACATGCTAACAATTATACGGTTCTTTTTGTACTGGTTGAGCCAAAACACCAAATCTTCTTGAAGCATAGTTATTTTCGCTGTCAAATTATCTTCTGCTAAACGGGATGACAAAATATGAGTAGTTTTTATAATCGCCCATAAAAGCATCTATGATATAGAACAGATTGACTAAAACACGACACCTGGTAATATCGCGTCAGCACGTGAGGGCAGTTTCGTTATGGCAAGCGGGCCGAAATGTGATGTCACAGGGTAACATTACGGATTGTCACCCTCTGACATCACATAAGACTATAGCGTAAATAAGTCACGTGAGGTATAATAAAATTAAATGAGCAGTCTATAAATTAGATTCAATACCGGGGTACCTTTATTTTCACCTTCATTATCTAATACAGCATAACCATGCAGTATTATAATCATTAACTGTTATCATTAAAATTTTCATTATTATCATTTTTTTTTTCATTCCAAAAACATCAGTCACTATAATCATCATTATCACAATCACCATCATCACCATCATCATCATCAAAATGATTTTTATACCAATGATTGATTAATAGTTATTATTTCCTTTTCAATTTTAATAACAAAGTATTAGTATAAGCATTTAAAGTATTAACAACAATAAAACTCAGTATTTATAGAATAACTTAAATTTTAGTATTATACAATTAATCTTAGTTTTTAAGTGTGAAGTCATCTAAGTATTAATTGATACAAATATGACCATCTTAAAAAGAATGTTTTCATGCAGTGAACGATTCCCAGAGACTTTTCAGTGGGTAGTTGGTAGGTAGGAAATTAATTTTTATAATTGAACGTCATATCAGAATGCTATTTTTACATAAATGTTTTTTTTTGACTGGAAAAAGTTTGGCAAGGCAGATTTTGTATATAGAGTATATAGATAGCTGATTAGCCTAAAAAAAATTTTTTTGATGATGGCTGTATCTTAGTATAATAATAACTAATCTTAGATACCTTATTATTAGTTAAATCATCAGCAGATGTAATGTCAGTATTCAGCTGTATTTGCACAATTTTGTAACTACAGAAAAACCTGTGATAGCACGAGGGCTCAGCGCAACACTATCGTAACTTGTTCTTATTTCAATATGAGTTACGACACTCTTGCGTTGAACCCTCGAGCGGCCATCTCCGAATAAAGGCCACCATATGAATAAAGTCCATCTTTCAAAAACTGTCATTGATACTTTAGAACAAAATGACTTCCAAATAGTGACCACCTGTCAATAAAGGCCACATAAAGTATTTCCCAAGGGTGGTCGGTGTTCACAGGTTTGACTGTACAGTGTATTTTATCTCCAGTAAACAAACTTATGGTGAACTGACCATTGCATCTCCTAATAACCATTAGTTATCTGAGAAACAGTATGTAATAATTGAACATACACCACCTTGACAATGGTAATTATAATCATCACTTACACTGTCCAGTCAGATTACAAGGTTATTATATTTAAGCTATTATTTATATCATCAAACTTATATAAACATACAGCATGAAGTAAGATTTCAGTTTATTTATAGATAATCTAAATCATTTTAAGGTCCATTAAACAAACCGACCCAATTTTTTGCCAATTAACCCAAATTTTGTTCACTTAGTCACGGTCAATTTTTTCTCGAAGATATTTTCATGTGAAGCAAAATCACCCAACTCAAAAAAAGAAAATTTGAAATAAAGTTATGCCTATACAAGCAGACCATTGATGTGTGGCAGGGCTCAACAAATCCACTTGTCGGCTCATTATTATTAGAAGAAACTGACTCGGGACATATTGAAATTGCGCTGAAACCAGTTAAATTTCTTAGCCTATTGTCCTGCAGGACAACAAACCTGAATTGTTTTCATTAAGCCCTGTGTGGAGATGTTAGCAGAAATCTTCAGGTACAGAAATCATATTAAGTATACTTACCATATTTACAAACAGGATCTGTTTAACTCAGTATAGAACATCCCAGATGAAAGTTTAGATCTGAAACAATAAAATATACATACAATAAACTTTGAAGAAAGTTTAATATAAAACAATAATAAATAATAATAAAATTGGTTGTTGGTTAAATACTGAAATCTCTTGTTTTGGAGTACTGTCAAAGAAAGAATCATGAAAGCCTCAAATAAAATCTTGGAACTTTGGAAATCATGAATTTTTCTTGGACTATTTTTGCATACTTCATGAATAGTAAATGAATTATGAATAACTTAAATGGACAGGACAAGTCAAAGGGGTTAGGCTATTATGTCTGGAGTCAATACCGCAAAGGTCACTGGCAAACATAACTATCTATAATGAACCTAATAGTATGTTGTTTCAATAATTGTGAACACTATAATACTAAGGTATAATTCAAAAGTTTAATATCATAACAAGACTAGAATTATGTGGTGTGATTCTCAATTACGAAAAGGTCATTTATATTATTGAAATGGTAAAAACATGGTCACATAACGGTCAGCCTGATTATAACATGAGATATGCTAATGTAAAAATACATGAACTCAGACGGAAAAAAACACTTTTATTGGATTATTGAACACACTTGTCAACATTTACAATATACATAGAAAAACATTTAAAATTGAAAGTTTTAAATATGGAAACCCTTAAGGACATATTGAGTTATTGTTGGACATAGTAGTTTAAATCAATTTTGATATTTTTTATAATATATTATTTTGGACACTAAAATTAACATAAGTTCTGGTGAGAAATATAGATAATTGTTAATCGTCAAATATTATTTTACTAAAAGAGTCTTTGAATTAATTTTTTGTGACAGGTTGCCCGACTCTATTCTTTATGAAGGAAACTCTCTAAAACTGTGTTGTCCCCCAAAATACTTAAAGAAGGAAAAATATGTTTGGGCTGCCCCCAGGGCAACCCACTAATTCAAAGACTGTTTTTACTGATGTGGAAGTGTGCATTTAATCAAAAGCTATTGATAAAAAATCATTTCAGTTATGTACTTTCAGTAATTAATGAACAACGCCACTTTTTTAAGGATGCATTTCAAAAGTGTCAAAGGCGGCCATTTTGTGCTCTGACTGATTCACCTTAAATTTCTTTGCTTGTTGTCCAGCAGGATGTCAGTAGCCTGAAATTTTTTAATCAAGCCCTGTGTGGGGAAGTTAGCAAAATTCTTGAGGTACAGTAATCAAATTTAGTATACTTACCATATTTGCAAACAGGATCTGTTTAACTCAGTATAGAACATCCCAGATGAAAGTTTTGATCTGAAACAATAAAATATACATACAGTAAACTATGATGAAAGTTTAATACAAAACAATATAATTGGTTGTTGGTTAAAAACTGAAATTCTCTTGTTTTTGTGTACTGTCAAAGAAAGAATCACGAAAACCTCAAATAAAATCTTGGAACTTTGGAAATCATGAATTTTTCTTGGACTATTTTTGCATACTTCATGAATAGTTACTGAATTATGAATATCTTAAATTGACAGGGGTTAGGCTATAATTGTCTCGAGTCAATATACACACAGGTGAAAATAAATCTATAATGAACCTAACAGTTATTTCAACAATCATGAACACTATAGGCATAATCCAAAGCTGTAATACTATAACATGACTATCCGTAGTGTAACATTGATTCCTAATATGGAAAGGTCAATATTATTATTGCAATAGTAAAAATATGGTCATATACCGGTCAGTCAGATATCTGATGTAAATATACATGACCTCTGACTGCATGGTAAAGTCCATTTTACTGTATAATTGCATTTATAATAATTTATCTCTGGTTCTAAGGCTGTCTAACCAGTTTCCTGTATTTTTTAACGAAGTACTGTGCTCAGTTACGTCGCAATGGGGAGTTGAAAGGTAGAGTTACAGCTGAGATTTGAACCCACGATCTTTGGATTGGTAACCCAATGCTTAAACACTTGACCATCGATTCATCCCTGCTAGAATCTAATAGTTGAAAACATTTTGAATTACATTTCTCAGAATACTTTTTTTAAAGATAACTGTGGTTGACAGAAATGGTAACATTCTGTGTTATAACACAGAATGTTACCATTTCTGTCAACCACTTTTTAAACATCCAACACTGTGTATGAACCAGGGTTGTCCAAATAGTTAATGTAAAACTGTTCCTCAAATTTCTTATTTACGCATTATTCATCAGCATCCTCAGATTGTATAACATTCTCTGAAAGTCTTAAAAAGTTGTATTTATATCAGCTAGGTTAACTGACGAACGCTAACTTTTTCAGGCAAACCCTTAATTAAGTTTCCAATAGCAATATCCAAAGTATATTAAATATTTGGAAAAGATCCAGTGTGCTCCATCAGACATAAAAAAGGAAAAAAATTAAACCTATAATCTACCATAAATTTTTTCAACTAAATAACACTAAACATGACTTGTTTTCTAGTCTTATAAAAAACAATTGATCATTCAATGATAAATGCCCCAGGTAGGACATAACCAATAAATAAAATACACAGTTTTTTTTTCCGGTATTTAAAATTGGGAATATGACCCATACCCTTGGAATTGGGAATTTTTGCAGTATTTTAATCAAAATTGGGAAGAAATGTATAACTTCAATTTTAGCAATGTTCAACTTAATCTGCTTATTCTCCCATAGAACAGTAGCAGAATAAGGTATTTACTAGCAATAGTGATGTAAATGAACTTATAAAACTAATAATTCTTTTTTTTTGGGGGGGGGGAATTTTTGTCTGTAAATTGGGAAAAAAAGATACTATTTTCCATTGGGAATATGACGGAATTTCAGCTATAAAATTGCCCCAAAGAAATCCCTGGATTCAGTATTTTTTATCAGATTGTCAGGTTAATATTTGAACAAAATTGGATAAAGGTAGTGATGTCAACCGGAGTCCGGATATCCGAACGTTCGGATTCAGTTCAAAAGTTCGGATCCAATTTTCATAGCCGGATGTACGTATAAAAATACTACCATCATCTAAAAAATGCACAAATATTGTTGCAATCGACTGTCATAAAGTATTATCAAAGTGTGAACACACAAGGTGCAATAAAGATGATGTCGTCTTGGTGATGTGTATATTGCGATTTTATTTAAATGTGAAAGCTGACCACCAGTTGATAGTTTTGGCTAGAGAAAACCGGTGCAATGACAATTAATTTTTTTCACGCATTATAAAATTCAGGGAACAAAATAACTGAAAATTTGTCGGTCCAGAACGAATTTCAACATCTCAGATCGATTTGAGTAGCAGAAAATGATTAAAAATCGGTCCAAAATCACTTAGTATACATGCAAAATGTTACGAACCTTACCAAATATTATTCGCACCATAACACCTTAACACGTCAAGATAATCAATCACCCGAAGTGATCATTTGATAATCCAATCAAATCGATAGTCCAAGCATGTGGTAGCCGAGAGTAAAACAATTAATGCAGGAATCTTTTACGTTAAAAGTGATGTGGCACAAAGTTAGCTATTTCAATTGTTATTGTTTGAATTAAAGACATGGAACAGCTACTGAAAAGACGGGATTAATCCCATTCTGAGGGCCAATAAAACAAGAGATAAGAACTCATGTGGATTTTTTTTATATAAGTGACCCCCCCCCCCTCCAAAAAAAATCCACATGAGTTCTTATCTCTTGTTTTATTGGCCCTCAGAATGGGATTAATCCCGTCTTTTCAGTCAGCTTCAAACATCATTCCATACGCAGATTCCTTACTGCCATTTTCTTTCATTAACTATATCAATTCGGTTCATAATCAAAGACCGTGAATTGTTTTAGAAGTCGGTATCAAAGAAATTTGGCTTTAACAACATGATGACGTATGCTTTAAATTCAGGAATGTTCAATCTGGACTAAGTTTATATAGAAATCAATATAGTTACAAGCCTGACAATGAATATTTACACTCAGGTTCACACCAGTTTCAGTTTGATTAAAATATGTGTGGAGTTTTATTTTACTGTTCTTATTTGTTTTTCTTTCTTATTCGCCTTTTTTATTCAATATTGAAAATTTGAAATGGTTAAAAATAAATCAAACAAGCGATGAACAGATAGTTGCGAAAACTGGTTGTGATGGAACAGTAAATACTTAATAGCAATGTAATGCTTGATCCGAACATCCTGATGTATCTGGATGTCTGATTCAGATATCCGAATACATGATTTGGTCAATTTTGACATCCCTAGATAAAAGTACAGAACAAAATTGAATGATAACCAAAGCATATTCTTTGTTTCCCTAAAAATAATTGTATATCTTAATTTGGATTTAAAGCCATTTTTCAAAAAAATTTCAGTTATTAAACAGCAGCTGCAAACAATACAACAAGAGGGCCATGATGGCCCTGTAAATGCTCACCAGGAAAAAAGGTCATTTGGAGACGAACATTGTTAAAATGTTTCTACACAAGTCTAAGTAAAATCAAGTGACCCTAAGGTCAGGGCCAATTTTTACCCCAGGGCCATAATATGAACACATTTGGAAGAGGTCTGCTAGACAATGCTATATACCAAATATCTTAGCTCTAGGCCCTGTGGTTTCGGAGAAGAAGATTTTTCAAATTTTCCTATATAAAATAGAATAAACCCAACAAACTTGGTAGAGGTCCACTAGACAATGCCACATACAAAATATCTAAGCCCTAGGCCTTGCGATTTCGGAGAAGAAGATTTTTTAAATTTTCCTATTTAAGTCTATATAAATCAAGTGACCCCCGGGGCGGGGCCAATTTTGACCCTACGGCAATCATTTGAACAAACTTGGTAGAGGTCCACTAGACTAAGCTACACACCAACTATCAAAGCTCTAGGCCTTGTGGTTTCGGAGAAGAAGATTTTTCAAATTTTCCTATATAAAATAGAATAAACCCCAGGGAAGGGCCAATTTTGACCCCGGGGCCATAATTTGAACATAATAAACATTCTGACAAAGTTTCATGAAGATCCAGTCAAAACAGTGATTTCTAAAGTGTTCACAAGGTTTTCCCTTATTTGGCCCTGGTGACCTAGTTTTTTACCCAAAATGGCCCAATATCGAACTCGTCTGAGATTTTGTTGATATTAACGTTCTGACCCAGTTTTGCTAAAATTGAGCTAAAAATGTGGCCCATAGTGTGGTCACAACATAAAGTTTGACGACGCACGAAGCACACCGCACGACGCCGGACACCGGACGGAGAGTGATCCTAATAGCTCACTTTGTCACTTTGTGACATGTGAGCTAAAAACACAACAAAAACAATTATAATCTGATTTACATGTCAAATTAAGTGTGACGGAATCTTAACTGTGTATAGTGACAGTGTATGTAGTATAATAATAAACGTATTTGAACTTAATAAAGATCAATACGTATTACAACATCAGTCATTTCAGAGATTGACAACACAGCAAAAATATACTTTATTTAACACTTGCGTAATTCTTATCAACCTTCTGATGAATCAAAATGTACCTGAAAGTTTCATAGACCAAGTACCAGTTGTAGAATTAGTGGGTTGCCCCCAACCTGACTAAAGTACTCGATCTTCCTTACGGCAAGTAGCGGGTTTGAGAATATTATTTTAATCAGATTGTATAAAACTACCTGTTCGAAGTTAATAATTTTAAGTCTTTTGGAGGGCAACCTATTTTTAGAGTTTCCTTCATAAAGTATATTGTCGGGCAACCTGTCACAAAAAATTAATTCAAAAAAACAGAAGTACTCCATTAGTCAGCTACACATGATGCCTTAGTATAATTTCACTTGAAATGCAAAATCATAAAGGTCACTGAAACTACTGTAGTGTTATTCTTTAATACATTGAACTATTTATTACCTTTTAAACAGTTACTCATAATTCATGAACAATTCATGAACTATATGAAATATACAAGAAAAGTTCAAGAAAAATTCATGTTTTCACGAATTCCATTTGCAAGGGTAACCCCTCCTGAACCACTGGTTTTTTAACAAACACATGACTTTGCAAAGAATTACCTCCCTTTATAAGAAATTAACACTAATTCCTTGATAAAAGCAATTCTGTAAAATATTACTAAACTAAGTTACATTAAAAGCATTTACAATTCAGAGGAACTGCACTTCAAATCAAAATGTTACATAGAAAATAGGGCAACAGTAACACAATTTGGTCGGGGTTGACGAGCTAAAGGAATACAAGTTAAGAAAGGCGGAATTGGCTTATAAGTGAACAAAATAGATTTATAAGTGAACTTTAAAACAAGTCTGACAAAATTTTTGGACAATTCATGAAAGAGTTATTTTATAAATACAGTCAAATCTGTAAAATAAAGGTCACTCTTAGGAAGAACATTATGTGGCCTTTGTAATGACAGATCTATTGCCTTTATTCATAGATCATTTTGTTCTAAATAACTGATGAGTGTTTTAAAAGAATGGCCTTTACTTGGATGTGGCCACAAACAAAAATTTGACTGCAGATCTATTTAAATATTCATAGACTGCAGCAGCTTGCTCCATAATATATATATAGAATGAAAACTCAAATGCGATGAATTAAAACAAAGAAACATAATTATTCAAGTATTCGTAGGTCATTTTGTTTTAAATAATATATGAAGGTTATTAGAAAAATGGCCTTCATTCAAAGGGTGACCTTTATTCATAATTAAAGGGTGACATATCAGTAAAATGTGACCTCTGCTCTCGAATCACTATAGAACTAGTGCTAGTCATACCATATTTGCATTATAAACAGATTATTTAAGTGCAGAGAAATCCTCTGGTTTGACAAGTCATAGCTCCTCCTCTTCCTCATAATTACCATATATTCATACACGGAAAATTAGTTCCATGATGCAACTGTTAAGACTCTATATATACAGTCAGAAAAGTTGATCAGAATTTATGATCTCTATAAGTGTCAGGTTTTTTAACAAAAGGGAAGACATTGGGCACTTGTAATAGGGACAAATACATGAAGGAGGCAAATTTTGGGAATACATTCACAATGCAAATGGAGATAACATTATATTCTTTGGGGGGAAATTTTAAGCTTATTTTCAAAGTGAAGACACTGATTATCACAATGTCATTTTCTTAGTAATGAAAACCCTGAGTGTTATAACTTAAATTATTGGCAGAAAATCATTAGAGCGCACATAAAGTCAACATATAACACACTTAATTGACTTAAATTGTGTCAGTTTCAGGCAGTAAAGATTCCAATATCACCGAGTTTAAGTCAAATGAAGTAACATGATAGTACAGAATGACAAAGCATTACCAGATCTAAGTGAACATGCAGGGATTTTTAGTGCTAATTTCATAGCCGATATTGTATCATATTCCCAATTGAAAATAAGTAACTTTTTTCCCAATTCACAGACAAACATTCTCAATTGAAACTTTCAAAAATAAAACAATAAGTAAAATAAATCAAAATCTCTTAAAACAAGAGATCATTTGATCACTGCAATTGACAGGTAATGATTGAAAGTACCCATTAGAGCTGGGACGAGTACTCGAGTACCCGGGTATCGGGTCGAGTAATGCTACTACCCGGGTACAAAATTACTACCTGGGTACCCTTGATATAGAACACTCCATATTAAACTCGTTTTGATTTTTTAAGCAAACGAAACATACATTGATTAGACCTGATTATAATTTTTGTCTACCTTACTGAGCAATACTTATGACATTTGTGGCCGATTTATATATAAAATTTAACTTACCAACGAATACTCATCCCGTTTTTTATGCTTAAGTGCTGCTCCGACGAGTATGAATTGTTGTTCTAATGGTCAAAATATTAACACAGATTTGTTTATCCATTTATTTGCAATACAGTCTAAACTTTTAATTAACTCCATCAGTATTTATAATTTTATAATGTAACTAGCAGTTTACCGCAAGTAAATTCTCCGCAAGTACATGTATATTTACCGTTATTTAACCCAATTTCTCATTAGTAACGGTTGGCAAATTTGGGAACATGGGATGGTGAGCAAAGTAAGGTTCGGAACTAGAATCCTGAATGTTTCCAGTAACGTCAGGCTCCGACTTTACGAACACAGGTGTTGGCACACATACATTGGAAGGCTTGGAGTCGGACACATGTAACTTTGTTCTGCTGTATGTATTTATTCAACTCAAGGTCGCAGATATTGCATTTTATCGCTAAGAAGCGTGAAATATTGCCGAACTTGGCTTTTTGTGCAGTTTAGTTGTTTGCCAATTTATTCAAGCACTAGTTAGTGCCAGGATGCAGGAATAATAACTCTTTGAGATAAATAGCGGTTACTTGGGTACTCGCGGGTAATATGGTCACGGGTACCCGGGTACAAATTTTCTACCCGTCCCAGCTCTAGTACCCATTAAGGACAGTGAATGTGTGTGCAAAATTGGAGGCACACATATTTTCCCAATTTTTAACAAAATTCCCAATCTATGGGGTATGTGTCGATCATGTTCCCAAAATACTATATGTTAACTGGATTAAAATGTAGTCAATGATATGCCAATTATATACACCTTGGGAATAAGTTAATATAATCTGTAAAGTAAAATCATTTGAAATATTTTATTGTACTCAAACATAATACTTTCAGCAATTTGATTTTTGTCATTTTTAATTATATAATTCCGAACAGCAGATAAGCCCTCTTGCAGTACCTCCCCAATCAAAAGCAAGAGGGTCAAGATGGCCCTATATATATCACCCATATAAGAATCATTGCTAATGCTGATAAAAACATTGTATTTAGTCAGTGCCATATATTAAAGGCTGTTGTTATCAAGGATTTAACTAGGTGACCTAGTTTCCGACACCAGATGACACATAATTATTAAAACTAGTCTGAGATACAATGTATCATTGAGATAAACATTCTAATTATGTTTGGTGAAGATCCAATCAAAACTGTGACATCTAGAGTGTTAACAAGATTTTTCTAAGATTTGAAACCGTGACCTTATTATTGGACCCAGATGACAAATTATCAAACTTGTCCATCATAGCATTAAGACAAACATTCAGACAAGGTTTGGTGAAGATCATTGATTCAAAACAGTGACCTTTAGAGTTTCCTAAGATTTGACCTGGTTTCCTAATTATTGACCCCAGATGACCCATTATCGAAAGTGTTTAAGATATCATAAAACAAACATTCTGACTAAGATCCAATCAAAACAGTGACCTCTAGATTGTTCACAGGGTTTTCATTAAATTTGACCTTATTTTCACCCCAAATGACCCATTATCTAACTCATCCAAGATTTTGTTAATACGAACATTCTGACCCAGTTTTGTGAAAATCTAACAAAAAAATGTGGCCTCTAGTGTGTTCTCAAGGCAGAGTTTGACGCCACATGACACACAACAATGAACAAATTAAGACAGATCACAAAAACTGACTCTGAGCAATTGTGCTTATCATTATGACTGGGCTAAAAACAGGTCATTTTCCACATGATGTCTTTGTTTAAGTTAAGGTTTAACTGTATTAGATATGCCTTTAAATTTCCTTGAAATCTTTCTTTAATGGTTTACTTATAAGCTGACAACAAAAGCATTAAAATCACTCAGTCGTATAATTACAAAATCCGTAACAATATTTTTTGTTTACTACAAATAAATAACAGTCATAATATCATATAATAGTGTGCAAGATGACTGCTAACTGCACCACAGTGACATTTATGATACAGTACTTACATATAGAATTTGGTAATAAAACACTCAAAATAGATTGTAATTAACTGAAAATTGAAACTTGAAAGAAATTATCACAGAAATTAGATTATAATAGCGTGACAAGCATTGATTATATCATTTCCTTGGACACCAAAGTCATAAATATACATCCTGACAGAGATTGCTTGTGTGAAATGAAAATACAGTCACACCTGTAAACAAAGGCCACCCTCCGGATAGGCAAAATGTAGCCTTTGTTCAGGGCTGCCTACAGCTTGTTTGAAAATCAGCAGAAAATTTACACAAAAAAACATTTGTGAACAATGATAACATGTGATAAGGTAAAAATCCAAAGCTTACCAAATACCAGATACAGCTCAAATCAACACGAATATGTACTGATCAGATGGGTCAATCATCTTGCATCGCTATAAATATCTCCTCAAAGGTTTACATTGATGATCAATCTCAAAAACAGCTCTTGAAGTCTAAAAATTCTCAGAAATCCGCGAAGCGTTCATTCAGTGACTTGTGAAAATTGAGGCCTTTAAGTGCTACAGGGAAGGGTTCACTTACCGTACCCAAACAAAGAAGGAAAAAAATTGCTGCCACTAAAAATACTAGGGTGAGCAAACCTACAAACATTAGACTTAAGTGACCTCAAGTCCTTCTTGTGTCAGCATGCTGTCTGCAACAATTTGGTTGAATACATTAAGTTTCAGACGGTTTACCATCTAATGCTGATCAAATAATTCAAGGAGAGACGCTGGCATTTACTGTCCCCACAAAACATCTGTAGTATCTGCCTTTATCAACCAAGATTTATGGACTTATACTGTAGAAGATTTGTCTCAAGTCTTAAATCTATTATAGGTTTTAACGTACTAAAGTAACTGGTATTAAGAATGCATATCGAGGGTTCAACGCAACAGCGTCGTAACTCATATTGAAATAAGAACAAGTTACGACAGTGTTGCGCTGAACCCTCGATGTGTGGTATTCTGAACAGACTTTTTAAAAACATTTGTTAACTGAAGCGTACAGAACCCTAAAATATAACAAATGAACAAACAAATGATCAGATTTTGCAATTAAAAGAATGTGTGTATGTCAGACAGGTGCACAAGTCCTTAGGTGTTAATTTATTGTAAACAAAAAAAATCACAACAAACTTTAGATCAAAGTGTAGAAAATTATTGATCAATCATCAAATCTAGAATTTACATGTTTTTGTTCTTTTAAGATCATAATAATGCAGAATGTTTCCCATTATATTTTAAACAAAATTAATGGTGATCATACCGAATATACCAGTAACCACAGATGCATCAAGGGGATTTTATCATTTCTCATTTAAATATTCTCAATAACAACTACATTTTTAATTAACCATATATAAATAAAAGATAGTTTATCTTCAGAGAATTTCCTTAATAAGGACATTGTCATACTAGTATTACCCAGCTTTTTTCACATCGAGTGTTTAAAATAAAATCAACTTTTTATTCAACAAAAATACACAAAAAACTCCACACAAAAAATAAAGACACTAAATTAACATTTTGTATTACCCGGTACTCGTCCTGAATACAAAAGCTAGGGTGTGACTGCATGGGAGGAAAAAAAACACATCTAGCAAGAATACCTAAAGATAATCTAGACTGGATCTATAAACACTTAATTCTACTATTCTAAAAAGAGAAAACCCTCTGAGAAAAGGAAAAAGTACACCCTGAATAAATGATTAGGTATTTTATAAAAGCATTAAACTTTATACATGAGCAACTGGTGATACAGCTATGAGGGGCCAGCCTCCATGCTCAAGTGATCATGGCCTCAGACTTAAGTTATCACAAACATTGCTATGAGTGCAAATCCCACACAGAAACAGAAAAATTCACGAACAAGGAAGCCACATGTCCATCTGGTTTATCATAGGTGGGTCACAGGTATAAATTTCCATGGCAATCTTCCAGGGTGTTCCTCAACCGTTAAAGCTTATAAAATAGTGTTATCAATGTTTATATATGTCCATTTTTAGATCGGGTACAAAAATGGGATTTAATTGTCTAATACATATATAATTGTATCTGTGTAAGACTTGATCTGAAATTCTCGCTGCTAAAAACAGTAAAACGTAAAACACTCAAGAGAAATAATTTTTGGCAATGTCTATCTAAAAACAAATACAATTTAACTTTTATTTAAGTGTTCTGTACTTTTTCCCGGATTACGTCCAGCAGGACATGTACACAAGTTGAAAATCAGCAACAAAATGTTTGCCGATCATGCTGCTAATTATTAGAAAATTAATTTGTTAATTTAAGGAGTTTGAGAAATTAGATTGAGAAATTCAAGAATTTTTTATGGTTGCACACAGAAGTGATTCTCTGTATTTTACATGTGCACAAAATAATCAAAGGACCATCATTCCCTTACAAATGTTTCAATCACAAAACTCTGACATCATGCACTGGGTCATTTTATATTTTATAACAGTTTGATTAACAAGAGGGCCACATTGGCCCTTTATCGCTCACCTGAGAACAAAGGCCAATAATTAATGACCAGGTAATATAGTTTACATCTCGTAAAACTCATTTTTACATAGATTTTGAGATCAAATCCAACAATGAAGGTATAGTACTGTTATACAAGCTAAAACGTAGCAAATTTTCTAATCCAAGGGCCCATAACTCTTGAAGTTGTGGTCCGATCCACCCATAACCGAACTTGTCTAAAACCATAAGGTCATACACATTCATTGTAAATATGATTAGGATCAGTGAATAAATGAAGGCGCTAGAGTGTAAACAAGCTAAAATATAGCAAATTTTCTAATCCAAGGGCCCATAACTCTTGAAGTTGTGGTCCCATTCAACCCATAACTGAACTTGTCTAGAACCATAAGGTCATACACATTCATTGTAAATATGATTAGGATCGGTGAATAAATGAAGGCGCTAGAGTGTAAACAAGCTAAAATATAGCAAATTTTCAAAGTCAAGGGCCCAAAACTCTTGAAGTTCTGGTCCGATTCTACCCATAATCGAATTTGTCCAAGATCTTTTGGTTATACACATTTACAGAAAATATGATTAGGATTGGTGAATAAATGAAGGCGCTAGAGTGTAAACAAACTCAAATATAGCAAATTTTCTAAGTCAAGTGCCCATAACTCTTGAAGTTGAGGTCTGATTCCGCCCATAATCAAACTTGTCCAAGATATTTTGGTTATACTCATTTACTGAAAATATGATTAGGATTGGTGAATAAATAAAGGCGCTAGAGTGTAAACACCCTAAATATAGCAAATTTTGTAATTCAAGGGCCCATAACTCTAGAAGTTATTGTCCGATTTTGCCCATAATCAAACTTAGACGAGACATTGTGGCCATATACATTGTGAGCAAGTTTAATCACGATTCGTTAAGAGCTGCAGATGCTAGAGTGTAAACAAACTAATTGTGGACGGACGACGGACGCCGGACATTCAGCGATCCTAAAAGCTCACCTGATGAATCAGGTGAGCTAAAAATCTTGAGACATATAGATATTGTGTCATTTATCTTACTTTTGTTTTGGCTTTTGTTCATAGCTTTTCTTATTCATGATCAGTACATAATGTATATTTATTCCAGGCAAAATGATCAGTATACAAACTGTTGCTACTGTCTGAAAATGAGTTCCGCGAAATAAGATATTGGAAAATCATTCCAATGTTTGCGACTATGTGATCTAATAAAATGAACTAATAATCCGGAAAATATTAAGATATTCTCAGTGCTATAACTGCCTAAGCGCTTTTAACCAGCAAATAAATTACCTTAAATAAATGGAGAAACTTCAATATCTTTTTATGTGTTTTCCCATAAAATAGCAATTACAGTGCATATTTTATTATCTTATATTTATAAATAGATATACTTCAACCTGCATACAATTATGCAAACAATATGCACGTTGTAATTTGTTCAGATAACAACTTCACTACATTATGCTATGTGTTAATAAACAGTGTATCATTCAAATTTGTTGAACAGTCTGCTTTTTTTTAACAGATACGAAAACTCAAAATACCATCAAACTTCCGGAATGTTCTAGAAAACCACAACAGACTGGAGCATATATAGTTTGGATATGAGAACTAATCAGAAGTCATTGTGCAAATGTTAGGTAACATGAAAACATCTTACACTGGCAAATCAATAAGCATACAATACAACTACTCCAGAGCAGCCCTCTTTTGAGCAACATGTAGCCTCCATTCAACAACAGCATGATTAATTCCCACTGATCAGCAATTTAACTATATTTATAATAATTTAACCTCTCCAGAGCAAGAACCTCTCAACAACATAATTTTGCTACTCCCAAATGGTGTTGCTTTGGAGAGGTTGCGCTGTACTTTGATTAAGCAGTAAAATTTATTACTTTTAGCGGCCACTGTTTTCTTTTTGGTATCATGTGATTGCAATGTATCCACACATAAAATCTAGATTAATCCATCTCCCTGAATAACAATATAAGAAGGTTGGAGGTAATTGTTCATTGTCATATTTTCGGTGAGAGGTGATCTAGAGAGTGGGGTCAGTGAAGTGCTTACGGACCTGAGTCTAGCACGTGACACATCATCTCATGACTAGGAACATTTGAAATCCATGAAGGAGGGATAAAGTTACAGACTGGAAACAAACCTCCCGACGGACAGACAATTTCTCACTGAAGTGACATTGTGGGATGCAGCTTTTGATCTTCTTTTGATCTTTTGCACCCCACAAGCAACTTTATATGCACCCAATAACCAACAAATTTTCCCCTCAATGGCAGTTTGTACGTACTGGAACCCCATAACGTCAACCTGTACTAACCCTAACTGCATACTGTCACCTGCAGGAGTACAGTGGGACTACTAATGTCCATTTTTCAGAGGCATAAAGATCCAATAAAAACCAGCAGGGTCAGGACCTGTGAAAAAAAAGGAAATTCCAGCATATTCTCAAAAACTTTCACCCCTACATGTAGCTGTCATTATCTCCTAGTTTCCAAGTTATTTAACACAGACATTCATGATCTTGTATTATGTCATTAACATAACATTTAAAACCAAAAAAATAGGCAGGGTATCTTTATCAGCCTTGGACCAGGCTGTACATAAAGCAATATTCCTTGACAATATAAATTATTACCAAATTTGATGATATAATTTCATTGAGATTTTCACTCTCAAGACAAAATGTTTATTTCTATACACTAGTAAGCTCAGGAAACATGTTTGAGAATTTCAATTTTTTTTTAATGTATATGTTGTCAGGCCATTAAGAAATTGGGCAAGTTAGACCATTGTGGCACAGTGAATTAAACCTTGTCATGTTAGAGCTATAAAAGCATATAAGTATTAAAGTGCATGTTGTGTAGCATTTGATACTTTTAATACTTAATCCATAAAATGAATAGCATTAAAATGGATTAAAAATCAGGTATTTTCATACCTCATATATCATTTATTTGTACCTGCTGTACCTACAAATCAATATTTATAAAAGAAAAATGATTTCATTATCCCATACATTCCAACTGTTAAAGCTTTTAATTTCAATTTTGACCACTGGTTTCATGAAACAAGAGGGCCAAGATGGCCCTATATCGCTCACATGACAATCACTGTTCACTCATTAAAACATTGTTTTGAACCGGTGACCTAGTTTTTGACCCCAGACGACCTATGTTCGAATTTGTCTTACATATCATTAAGACAAACAGTCTGACTAGGTTTGGTGAAGATACGATCAAAATTTGACATCTACAGTGTTAATAAGGTTTTTCTAAGATTTGACCTTGTGACCTGGTTTTTGACCCTAGGTGACCCATATTTGAACTTGTCCTTAATATCATTAAGACAAACAATCTGACAAGGTTTGGCCAAGATCCAATCAAAACCATGCCATTTAGAGCTTTTACAAGATTTTTACCTAAGATTTGACCTTGTGACCCAGTTTTTGAACCCGGCTGACCATGTTCATCCTTGACCCACATATCATTGAGGCAAACATTTTGACAAGGTTTGGTGAAGATCCAATTAAAACTGTGACATCTACAGTGTTAACAAAGTTTTCCTAAGATTTGACCTGGTGACCTAGTTATTGACCCCAGATGACCCATATTTATACTTGACCGTTATATCATTAAAACAAACGATTTGACAAAGTTTGGTGAAGATCCAATAATAACTGTGAAATCTACAGTGTTAACATGGTTTTTCATAAGATTTGACCTAGCGACCTAGTTTTTGACCCAAGATGACCCATGTTCAAACTCGTCCAAGATATTATGAAGACAAACATTCTGACAAGGTTTCATGATCATCCAATCAAAACAGTGACTTCTAGAGTGTTCACAAGGTTTTCCAGCAATTTGCCCTAGTGACCTAATTTTACTACAGAAATTACCCATTTTCAAACTTGACCTACATATTATTAAAATAAACATTCTGACAAAGTTTCATGAAGATAAATTCAAAACAGTGATTTCTAAAGTGTTCACAAGGTTTTCCCTTATTTGGCCCTGGTGACCTAGTTTTTTACCCCAAATGGCCCAATATCGAACTCGTCCGAGATTTTGTTGATATTAACGTTCTGACCCAGTTTTGCTAAAATTGAGCCAAAAATGTGGCCCCTAGTGTGGTCACAACAAAAGGTTTGACGACGCACGACGCCGGACGGAGAGTGATCCTAATAGCTCACTTTGTCACTTTGTGACATGTGAGCTAAAAAATAGCAACTAGTTATGTTGTCTAATTAAGCATCATTAACATTACACATATATAAACCAGTCAAGAAGGCTGACCATGGTAGAGTAGTTATGGTATCTGACTAGTAATCACTAGCCCCTCACAGAGCTCTATGAGTTCAGATCCCACATAGTACAAGAAAGATGTATCCGACCAGTTTATGTATAATGTCTAGAATCTTCCTTCACCAACCAAGCTGGAAATGTTTATCGCTGGCCAAATGACCATGATTTTAGGACTTGAAACCCCAGACATAAAAAGTTATACTATCAATAGATCATTATGAAATTTGTTGCATCCCAACCAATTTCCCGAGCCCAATTGCCAGAGTTGTTTAGTATATTTAAGTTTGTAAACACCCAATTACAGCTGTCAGATATTGCCTAGTATATAACAATGCATTGTGGGATTGTCTCTCTATATTGTTTGAGCTATTTTTAGCAGTTGCAATTCATGAATGTATATAAGTCCTGCTAACAGGCACTTTAATATTATCAAAATTTGTTGAACCAAAAAAACAAAGAAACCTCTGAACAAAGGTTAACTGTGTATAATAGTCATAATTATCTCCATTTTATTACTATTCACTAATCTGTGCTATTCACTCCAGCATAAAGAGTATAGTTAAAAGTATAAATATATCCCAACTTTTCTAAAAATTGTCCATGTGAAAAAACATAAAAATAACTTACAGAGTACACATTAACCTTTCAACTAAGCATGCATTCTGGTCTTAAAGACATTGAACAGCTACTATATAAGTGACCCCCCCCCCAAAATCCACATGAGGTCTAATCTCTTAATTGTTTTATTGCCCCTAATCAGATTAATCCTGTCTTTTCATGGTCAGCTAAGTGCACATGTCTGTTCACTTGTCACCTAGTCATAAGAGGGTCATAAATGGTATTGATATTTACTGATTTATAATTAGTTTATGGATAAGTTCCTGTTGTTTTAATATTAATAAGCATTTTATGTAATTAATGAATGTTATCCTTTCATATTACCTGATTATATCGTCGGTTGACATGTATTCGATACGTACGTGTTTTCGATACTTTCTGTTTTCTGCGCATAAAAGCTTGACAGGAAGTAGAATGACGTCACTTTTTATTTACGCAATGTGCTCGACCTTGATATTTTACGATCCGCACAATATAATTCCAAAATATGTCGTTATCAAGTAAGTAAACAGTCAATTTGAAACACACAGCAAATAACCGCTGAATTCACTACGCCATTTTATCACTTTAACAACAATATCGTTAAAAATGAAAATAAGAAAAACTGAGAAAATATTTTGACCTAGACTTGGAATTTGGCTCGTCTGCTATCTAGATCACACGACCATCATGCAACAGTCGTATTTCCTGTCCACTAGAGGGTGTTTGAAAAGTGTTCATGTCTTATTTATTTTTCGCTAAAATTTCTTAGAATTCATTATTAGTACATCCAAGGACTTATATACATACATGGATTCGCAACTGCTAAAAATAGCTCAAACGTTATCGTTCGACGATCCCACAATGCATTGCTATATACTCGGCAATGTCCGACAGCTGTAATTGGGTGTTTACTAATTTTATTATACTTAAATAACTCTGGCAATTGGGCACGGGAAATTAGTAAAGGATGCAACAAAATCCTTAAAAATATTGAGATACATTTATAATCCACAAAGTCTAAGTATAAGCATTGAAAACGGCATCAGTCGAACATTTTAAATTCCAAGATGGCGGACATCTATTATAATCCTTTCGTCTTCGAGATTAAACATTCGGAATACCATGGATATTTTCGCTGTTATTAACATTCGGATTATCACGGATATTTTCGTATTTTCGCTTTTGTAAACAATAGCATGTATTCCCGTTGATTAACGCCTTATTATCGTGGGATTTGATTACTTTCAACTGTTAATACGGAAGTTGCGAATCCATGAATGTATATAAGTCCTTGGTACATCTTACATTTTCAATAAAAATCCCAAAATGTAAGTAGAGCAAGACTTTACAACTTATCAAATGAAGTGAGCTACGGGTTGTACTACACGTCTGTGATATTAATTTATCATTGCATCGGAGATCATACCAAAATTAAGATAAATTACACAGACTTGAAGCCATAGGTTGTCACCATTTTGTCTAGCATACTTACGCATCGTAAAGTATTAATTAAAATGGGATTAAGCAGCGTGGGTATGATCACATTCACCAAACAAGGTTTTCTCATAATTCCGCGTTATACCTGGTACTTTTGGACCGTCTCTGTCTTGAATACTCTTCAATTTTGGAGGTATCGAAAATGGGTCAATTTTGCGTAATGGCGGTCACTGATCACAATGTTTGTTTATAGGTCTGTTGTTTGTTATTTTGTGAACAAATTGACCATAAGTGCATTGAAATTACGAGCAATAAATTGATTTTTAAGAAATAAAAGCAGGTTACGCATTTATTTTAGTATTTGTTGCATATAAGGCGTTTTGGAATGCTTAAGGTATCGAAAACCAGTAAAACAATGATATATATAAGAACAAACTTTAATATTATATACTAGAATATAACAGTTACTAGATTAATACCAGTGCTGCTTAAGAAAATGTATTGGTTAGAAATTTTTAATTTAACAGGTAAAGGTGTTAAAATTTGTTTGTATTAATTTCACAAAATGGACTGTTTAATTTATTTATCAAAATCATCCAGACCTAATTTATTGGTGCAGTCTGCGAAATTAGCAGTTGTCCTGTTGTCCAGGACAACCAACCTTTCATTAACAAATCAAATAAAAAGCAGTTAAATTTTCAGTTTCAAAAATGTTACAAAAATGTGAAAATGTGTTTGTAGGAAGAGCATTCATTTGAGTAATTAATTTCTTATTTAATCATATTAAATAAACTTATTCTTAATATTTTGCATTTAATCAATTTAAATATCTATACAGTAGCTATATATTAGCTATATAGCCACTGATTATGTAATTAGAAGCTAGTCTATCAATAACCCTCTCTGTTTTATTGGCCCCCCTACTGTGGAATATACAGGACTGCTGGGTCTTAGTCAGATGCCTCGCATTCCTGGTTCAATGAGTATGATATTAATATTTCCTAATAACTTCACAAAACTCCCCCTGTTGCATGTTGCATTTTCTCCTTCCCAATTGACCCCTTACTCTCCCAAAGCCATAAAAAGGGCTGATTCTGTTCAACTGGCATTGCCAGCAAGGTGTACTTTAATAAAACATGTACATCAAAATGTAGCATAGTATTGATACACTGTAACACATGAATGATTACAAGCGAAAATACTACCAAATTTCTTAACACATTTTAAACACCTCCAAAACAAGTAACCGATCCAAATTACTATACAAATGATTTCATATCATGTCTATAGTGTATATATATCTTTATTTGAAGCCTGAAGATTGTGCAATGTAAATGTTATGTAACAACCTGTTAATTTTAAGACCTCCATTTTATTGCTAAGAAAATGTATACATCGATCAACATAATGATAATAACAATCACCTTTCCAATTGCAAGACAACTGAAGTACAATAAATGTTCATCAAAACATAAAATATGTAGTACACAGCAGTATAACACAACGAAAGTTAGGAACGAAAACAAGCAAACTTAATGACCCAATTTCTTAACTGTATACATATCCGAAAACCGATTTATCCGAAAATTTAAAAGTATGGTAAGTTCACACTGACATTCTTGCAACAGGAGCGTTGATTTCAACATTGAATAAATGTGAACGTTAATTCAACATATTTAACGTAAACAAAAGAATAGACGTACCATTTCTGTCAGTAAGGTTCACATATATCGGAAATTCTCATATAAAACAAAATAGTCATCCATGACATTTTCTGCACGAATACACCCGAATATTGGCGATTATTTCCGTAGCATATATCACGGCATGCAAGTGTCGCCGTATATAGGCCTATATGGTATTCTAGCTTAGCACACACAATTTTCATTTATGAGCCAAGCTGAGTGCCGGAAAATATAATTATTAAATGATATACATTGCATTCAAAATCATTTAAATCAAAGAACTTAATTTGTACATATTTAATTATATATTTATGTAATTTAAATATATCCGCGGCTATTATTTCGTATTACATAACACGTTTTGGATTGTGTTTTTGTTTTTATTTTGTGTTATTTTATCAAGAATAAAACTTTGTTGTTTAAAACTGTTTATATTTTATTGGAATAGATATAGGCCTATAGGGGTTTCGACAATCTATTATGGATTCCAACCCTTCAACCGGATGTTGATGATGATGAGAATTGTGTTAACGTACGTTACAATTAATAAAAAAGTAAAATATTTTGTTCCGGATAGTTAAAGTATTAAGTGTCATGAAATCTTTGTAGTTCTATACATAAGTTGGATGTGAAAAACTATATACATGTAAGATCAAAGAAAGTGTGATACGTCCCTGATGATAGGGATTAATTTAACTTTCATTGTTTACTAACTTAAATTTACTTTTATATAGTAGCCTATAACAGTAGTGATACAAATTAAAAATAGTACACTTTAAAGTCATAATTATTATTTAATTGATAAATGAGTTCTTAAGTTATGAAAAACTATATAGTAATCAATAAGGGCAGATCGAGACAAAGATTGGCAACTTAACATAATTTTATAGATTCTGTAGCAGGTAAAACCGTCATAAACTAAATAACATACATGTATAAATTATACATTTTACAAAGATTTTTGCTGGAAATAATAATTTATTACATTTTCTAAGTTATTTATATAATTTTTAGCAATACCCACTAGAATGTAATCAGCCTGAAAAATATATAAACATGGGCTTAATAAAACTATCAATCAAAATTGATATTTGAAAAACTCGGCAGCTATAGTTTAAAGAATAAACTTTCAGAAAATGTAAAGTTTATGCATGTGTTATTAGTAGGTAAGAAGTTTTACTTGTTACAAAATCAGCAATTTTTGGGAAAAGTAACACCCATGCGTGATACTACATCTACATGTATATATTAGGTAGTCTCTGATTAGGGTAAATAGTTGATGAATGACTTAAATATATCAAATTAGCAACAATAAATATTGCCATTTACTTATTCATATCTTCTTATTATAAAAAAATGTAGGCTATTTTATGAAGCTAAATTTAAAAATGGGGGGGGGGTGAATTGTCTGTGTCCATTTTCAAGAAATAAGGGATGAACTGTCTGGGAGGTGAATTGTCTGGAAAAATAGCCAAATGGTGAATTGTCTAGGGGGGGGGGGATTGTCTGGTGGTGAATTGTCTGGAAAAATAGCCAAATGGTGAATTGTCTAGGGGGGGGGGGATTGTCTGGTGGTGAATTGTCTGGAAAAATAGCCAAAGGGTGAATTGTCTAGGGGGGGGGGGATTGTCTGGTGGTGAATTGTCTGGAAAAATAGCCAAAGGGTGAATTGTCTGATGGTGAATTGTCTGGAAAAATAGCCAAATGGTGAATTGTCTAGGGGGGGGGGGATTGTCTGGTGGTGAATTGTCTGGAAAAATAGCCAAATGGTGAATTGTCTAGGGGGGGGGGATTGTCTGGTGGTGAATTGTCTGGAAGAATAGCCAAATGGTGAATTGTCTAGGGGGGGGGGGGGTTGTCTGGTGGTGAATTGTCTGGAAAAATAGCCAAATGGTGAATTGTCTAGGGGGGGGGGTTTGTCTGATGGTGAATTGTCTGGAAAATAGCCAAATGGTGAATTGTCTAGGGGGGGGGGGGTTGTCTGGTGGTGAATTGTTTGGAAAAATAGCCAAAGGGTGAATTGTCTGATGGTGAATTGTCTGGAAAAATAGCAAAAGGGTGAATTGTCTGGAGGTGAATTGTCTGGAAAAATAGCAAAAGGATGAATTGTCTGGAGGTGAATTGTCTGGAAAAATAGCCAAATGGTGAATTGTCTAGGGGGGGGGGGGGTTGTCTGGTGGTGAATTGTCTGGAAAAATAGCCAAAGGGTGAATTGTCTGATGGTGAATTGTCTGGAAAAATAGCCAAAGGGTGAATTGTCTGGAGAAATAGCAAAAGGATGAATTGTCTGGAGGTGAATTGTCTGGAAAAATAGCAAAAGGATGAATTGTCTGGAGGTGAATTGTCTGGAAAAATAGCCAAATGGTGAATTGTCTAGGGGGGGGGGGTTTGTCTGGTGGTGAATTGTCTGGAAAAATAGCCAAAGGGTGAATTGTCTGATGGTGAATTGTCTGGAAAAATAGCCAAAGGGTGAATTGTCTGGAAAAATAGCAAAAGGATGAATTGTCTGGAGGTGAATTGTCTGGAAAAATAGCAAAAGGATGAATTGTCTGGAGGTGAATTGTCTGGAAAAATAGCCAAATGGTGAATTGTCTAGGGGGGGGGGTTGTCTGGTGGTGAATTGTCTGGAAAAATAGCCAAAGGGTGAATTGTCTGATGGTGAATTGTCTGGAAAAATAGCAAAAGGGTGAATTGTCTGGAAAAATAGCAAAAGGATGAATTGTCTGGAGGTGAATTGTCTGGAAAAATAGCAAAAGGATGAATTGTCTGATGGTGAATTGTCTGGAAAAATAGCAAAAGGGTGAATTGTCTGGAGGTGAATTGTCTGGAAAAATAGCAAAAGGATGAATTGTCTGGAGGTGAATTGTCTGGAAAAATAGCCAAATGGTGAATTGTCTAGGGGAGGGGGGTTGTCTGGTGGTGAATTGTCTGGAAGCCCATACAGCTAGCTATGTAACAATGGTACGTATATTATAATAAGGAAGTATATATATATACTCCATATTCAAACGGTATATACTATGTATGTACCATTCTTAATTTATACATTTACAAGGGGAAGCTTGGAAACCTAGGCCATACCATGATACTCATTATGTACAATGCGCGGATGGTAACACGTTAGATGATGATTATATCATTGTACAATGTGTAGGAAATGTATCGATATCCTGCCATTATACTTTATTATTATATCCAAGTTAATTAAAGCTACCATTGTCAACATAAATTTAAAAAATGCTCTCGATACGGGATGGAACCGTACCAGTACGTGTTGCATTTTGAACGTATTGCAATATACTGGTATTCAACCGCGCACCACTAATAGAAAGCCACTCGATGATGATAATGAATGAATTAGCAATGACTTGTTTACGAATGACGTCTTGTTACATGATTGTGCCATCAAGTCCTGGCCACATTATACAACTTTGTGAAAAAAAAGAAACGAAAAAAAGAAAGAAATACTGAGTGTAAGCAAACAAACCTACCGTATGTTAACATTCACTTTTATAAAAATACTTCTACGTGGACACCCAATTAGAATATTTACTTCACATTTATAAAAAAAACATAATAATTAAGTGTATATAAAGCCAAACAATTACGCCACCATAAACACTTTCATTCATGGTATACATATATTTGATATTACAGCACTCCACGAATAAGCATCAAAGAAAAGATTGGCAAAAATGACAGAGACGTCACAAGTTCTCCAATGCATTGACTAACATGCATTCGGTAATAAGATAATATAATCAGAGACGTATAATGGAGCTCTATATAGACATCGTCTGAGGTAATCGTAAAACACATCGTCGGATACCCACGGTTGTTTCATACATCATAATGCATTCGTCGATGCGTAAACATAGAAGAAAGTAAATGCTTAAATGGTAGCACAGTTTAGTCCGGTACATGTATAATCATTTTGTATGGAGATACCTCTGTGAGAGTTTAAACAGTATTAGGTCAAGGTTTTTGGAACAGGGCTCCATGCAAGCATGTAGGTCCTGGAAAACAATATAAATACTAGAGATAAGAACAGTCAAATCTGTGAACAAAAGCAACCATTGGGATAAACAAAATGTGACAAATTGCCTTTTTTGTTTGTTCTTAATAATCGAAGAAGGTTTTTCAATGATTGGCTTTATTCTCGAGGAGGCGACCTTTAATCGGAGGAGGTTACTTACGTATACACATGTTTGACTGTACATTGAGCACTGTGACAGTCTGATCTAACATATCAATTATTTAGGTCACCTACACATATTACTTCCAATAATATTTGTGAGTATATATATGTATATAGACGGTGATAGAGTTGTATATTGATTATTCGCGACATTAATTTCATAATCAAGTCGTCAGTTGCACCTGGAAATCACATCAAATGAGAGTATAATCTCTCATAATTATATAGACGTGTCTGCGTCAAACTAAAATATCGTATTTTCATCAGTGACATATGTTTGGAATTAAGACTTAGTTCCCACACGTCACCACAGACACGTTGAATTCAAAATAAGGATTGACTGTCATAATATTGGGTTGATACAGTCAGCTAGGAATGTTGTAATGGTCTAAAAACGGCCGAGCGGCCAAAGCATTTCAATGGTGGTGCATCTGGTTAGCAACTCAAAGGAAATGACGATGGTTGGTTCAATACTCTTCTGTGATTCTAAGTAACCTCATTCGCTGTCATATACTACGGTATATTACTACAGTTAATAAAAATAAATAAATATTGATACATGTATATAACCCGCCTCCGAGGTCGAGTGTTTAAGGTCGCTGACTTCAAATCACTGTTACCTCTCACTGATAGAGGGTCGTGGGTTCGAGCCCCATGTCTCTAGGTTGTTGCTTACGGAGGATGGGGGTCTAGTACTGGTTCTTACCAGAAACTATGCTTGGGTGAACTGTCCGCCTCATATGACTCTGGCGGTTGAAAAGCGGTGTAAAACTCGATATATAAACAAACAAAAAATCAATTTGGAGAATAATAGTAAAAATCTTAAACAGGAGATTACAGGCATGTCTATCTAACTGTATTCTCTTTGAACTTCCAACTTTATTTAATGATGGTAAACTATACACTGATTGATTGATCAGATATATGACGGCAAATGTCTGACCATTAAATACACTCTCTAAATACTCCAGACTGTGGGAAACGTTTACGCCGAAGAAATTATTAATATAAATGTACTGGCTGACTTCAGGTATGTCAGGTTGACCCCTAACTGAAACACTGTATACGGACTCCATACAAACTCCATCGTACCCCATTATACATGAACGTCAAACAATTAGTAAACAAACGAAATACGGTACAACCTCTCTAGAGCGGTCCTCTCTTGAGCAACAGCCTACTGCATGATCTAACCTCTCTAGAGCGGTCCTCTCTTGAGCAACAGCCTACTGCATGATCTAACCTCTCTACAGCGGTCCTCTCTTGAGCAACAGCCTACTGCATGATCTAACCTCTCTAGAGCGGCCCTCTCTTGAGCAACAGCCTACTGCATGATCTAACCTCTCTACAGCGGTCCTCTCTTGAGCAACAGCCTATTGCATGATCTAACCTCTCTACAGCGGTCCTCTCTTGAGCAACAGCCTACTGCATGATCTAACCTCTCTAGAGCGGCCCTCTCTTGAGCAACAGCCTACTGCATGATCTAACCTCTCTACAGCGGTCCTCTCTTGAGCAACAGCCTACTGCATGATCTAACCTCTCTACAGCGGTCCTCTCTTGAGCAACAGCCTACTGCATGATCTAACCTCTCTACAGCGGTCCTCTCTTGAGCAACAGCCTACTGCATGATCTAACCTCTCTAGAGCGGCCCATCTCTTGGGCAACAGCCTACTGCATGATTTAACCTCTCAACAACAACATAACTTTGCTACGCCTTAAGGGTGTTGCTTTGGAGAGGTTGCACTGTACAAGTGTTCTATCGACTATGCATTTGATGAATATTTGTAAGAATTCCCACAGGAAGTCTGGTGTTATTTACCGCGAACACGTCAAAATTTAATGTTGTTTTACTCTATGACATTGTACAGTGCATTGACTGAGGTATGGTGCAGTTATAGGACCCTACTGAGATCGTGAGGGAAAACATTTTTAGAAATATGTGAACAATGCTAAATGTACAATATGGTCCGGTTTATACAAAGGGAAGCAATGCAATAATACTATATCAATAAAACATGTTACGGTTGTCTTACTTGGTGCAACTGCTTACATCAAAGTACTGAGAGTACTGTCGGGAAAGAAGTTTACATTTGTTAGATATAACCATCCTTAAACAATTAAAGGCATATGTTATCGTCAATACGACTTAGAATTTGAAGGTCAAGTATATAGTCTTGACACAATGTACATCTTCAAGCCAATTAGCCACAGTTATCAACGCTAAAAGTCATAACATACAATGAGAAATTACTAGCTACTGCACATTTTGAAAACACAAACACAAACAAAATCCTTGCATTCAGTGTTTAGATCTGCATACTCAGTGAACAGTATAAACCGTCTGTTGTACTGTATACAGAACTTCTGACCTTGTGTCATTTTATAATACTTCTACACTGAGAGACACTATAATATTGCGGCACTACTTTTGTGAATGAAACTATTTCCAGTATGTAGTAAATCTTGTTACCTGGAATGAAAATTGAACAATTGAATGAAATTTTTGTGTGGATGAATACTTAAAATTATACTTATTAGTTGCCAAAATATTTACCATGCCATCAAATTCAACAGAATCCTGCTATATATCTCAAACTTTTATCAAAACTGCAAAGTCTGCAATGAATACTTATACAAGTGGTACTATTTTTCAACCGGTATGAGAGGCGTCACTAGTTTGTAAGTAGAAAAAGTTGTGTATAACTATATAGGAACTTCGTTCCTAAAAATTATTTCAATGTCTGCGATTTGTTCATTTAATGCATTTGATAATTGAAATAATTTCACTGGCTGTTAAGTACTTGTTATCTCTTAGTTAAGCAACAAAATGCAAATCATTGGTCAATGTCAAATCGGGGAATGTGAGCGTCTAATACATACTACATGTAGTATCCCATTCTAACCAACACATGTGTTCAAGCGGAAAGATAAATTAATAAATTATGACATTTCACGGAAATTGTCATATTGATGACAGATAGAACGACAAATATTCCAAAATATTAAAATATCCAATAAACACACCCTTTCAAAGTTTTTGGGAAATGTTGTTTAGTTTGGAAGAAGACATTTGGTCTGGCTGACTTGTGTCGTACCGACCACATTAAAGGATATATGGGCAGACTTGGTTGTCTGGAAACATGTGAGGAACAAACAAGTGGTTGTGGCTATTCATTTTGCATGAGGTAAATATTTTCAATAATTCTTGCAGGAAGTATAAATTTGTTTATCATAAGCAACAGTGCGTGTTTTGCATTATATGACACTTTACGGTGCAATGACTAATGATGAATCGTTACAGGTGTTAACGTTCATGAGGAAAATCTTCGGAAATGAGTTCACAAAACCTGTTATTATGTATTACTGTTTCAATTGCTATCTCATAATAGATATTTGTAAGTCTCAATTTTTAAGAAATTTTGTACTCTATTTAACTAATGAATGTATAGTCAAAACTGTAAGTTCAATAATTGAGTCGTATGTAATTACAATATAATGTTCTATAATAATTATGACCAGTCTACTTTATATTCTGATCTTCTCCATAATATTGTCAAATGTAATAATTTATTATATATAATATCATGCATTACTTATATTATGAATATCATTGTATTGTGTCACACTGTGTGCATTGTGCTATGTATGTACTTGTGGGCTTGAAAGCCTTTTGGAATTGAATAAAATATCTATCTATATCTACCTGGATACCATGAAGGTGTTTTCACCAATGTTCTGGCCGTGGTCTAGTACTTAGTGCGCTGGACTTATAAGCCGACAATCCGGATTCGAATCCCGATCGTGGCCATATATAGCCTTTGATGAAAATTTGACAACACTGTTGATTTTCCTCCATATATGGTGAGGTTGTCGGAACCTTGTGAAGGGGTTGGAATACCGTCGATTTATTTATCATTTATTTCTTCGATTTAACGCCATTTTCAACAATATTTCAGTCATATTGTGGCGGGCTGTTATCCAAACCAGCTCCCTGGATTTCGTTCAGGCCTTGACCAGTACATTCTATCCGCAAGCTTCTACCAAGCTACCCAGCATTATTTAGAGGTGGAGGACAAATTGACAAAGAATGTAATATCTTCAGTTAAATTTATCACGGACAGTGTGAGGCTCTCCCGGGGTTCGAGCTCACAACCTCTTGATCAATAGATCAACGCTCTAACCATTGACTGGGCTCACCGGGCGGGCTAGACTACAGTCGAGGAAAACTGGTGAATCCGGCCTCAGTACATAACTGGAATATCATAGAAAACTATTGAAACAGACCGCCATTGTAGTGTTCGTTAACCACCCATTTGGATTAATATGAACAGAAACCATAGCTGATGCTCAGAACAACAGTTGTGATAATTCAGTCGTAAAGGTTGGTTGTTTCTGGTTACTCGACGTGCCCTACCCCCCCCCCCTCCTCTGTACTTAAGACGTTTTGTTATGCCCGAGGAACGGTACATCTCCTTTGTCATTTATTATCTTTCCGCACGCTTTCAAAAGCCAAATGAAATCAACGAACCACTTGCCTACTTTTAATGAGCATGTAACCAGTTATGAACAATGTTTTTTTAATGATATTTAAATTATATTTTCATTCTTCTTCAACTAGTCTTTGTTCAGATTAATAAATATAATATTTTATTATTCATTTATGTTGTTGATAATAACACAAAACCTTTTTTAAAATTTATACAATGTTTTATATCATTGACAAAGTTAAATAAACACTCATCTTCAGGGCATCCGCATTACTGTGTTATGCTGTGCTTAAAATATATTTTGTTTGTGGTCACCGTTGAACGTTACCTAGTCACCAAAAAGGCCCCATACCCAACATTTTTTGGCCTCTCGGGTTAAAAAATCAACAAAAATAGCATCCCGACATGTTTTTTGGGTTCAATATAAAAAATAAATTGTAAAAAAAATATTTCCTACCTACCTACCCGCTGAAATTTTTCTAGTTAGGGTTACATTAAATAAACATTTTTTAGACAAACATGTAAGTACCATTGTAAAATGCTATAAGAGAAAGCTGTCAACGTGAGGTGTAAGTGCTCTAAATAGGATCAGATGGTGGTAGGAAATCAGCTATGTCACTTTAATTGAATAACTACATTAAATTCCTTTTATAACCCATTTTGCGAATAACTTATATGTATGTTGCTTCATGCGTTGAGAAGCGTTGCATACACATAATTACGATGCTCTTTCAATTCAATTTCTATTTACAATGTACACACACATCATTTTATTACCACTTACTGCAAGGGAAGAATAGTCCTAAGAGTTGTAAACATGATTTAATTTTGTGGCGTATTTTTAAAGTATAATATTCAAATGTTTTGTATATTTGACCATGTTAAAATCATTACATTCCAGTTCATATCGAAAATATAGATACGAATTTGAGGGTCTCTTTCGGTGTATTATGGTTCCCGTTCTACAATAGTTCTGCATTTGAGTTACTCTGATTTTAAGTGTAGTGTTTATACACGCTGGTTTTGTATACAAAAAAAAGAAATAGTAATAGCTACGTAACAAATGTTTTAATACGAAAAATAAAAGTAACAGAATTGATACGGTAAAAATGTAGATATGTACAACACAATGGCTTACAAATATATGTCATGTTAAATTGCTAATTCACATAAATAACAACATCATCAGCAGCAATATGATAATAACAACAACAACTACAGCATCAGCAGCAATATGACACAAACAGAAAATGAAGAATGAGTATTTACACCTGAATATCTAAACTGATTAATATTCAGATCAAATGTACAATATTGAAGATCATGGATAAACGTCGATATGTAGAAATTATGTTCTTCTACATCACAGAAAATGCCGGTGGTGGTCAAATTTCTAATATTTAGGATTGTCTTTAACAAATTGTTGATGTATTTCAAGTGGTCTAATAAAACAAAAACTGTGGGCTCGTAATAGAGAATATTATATCAAACTGATCCGTTATTTCGCCTTTCGGACATTGAAGAGACCTCAATGGAATTCATTTTATTCTCGTCTCACGGAGAGTTCTCACGAACCTGCAACCGTAACTGAGAAATACACTCTTCGACTTTAGACAAACACCGAGGAGTTCCATTTGACGAAGCTTATTAATTACTGACCATAGTTTTATATAGAACATGAAATGACTTTCGTTCAATTTTAAATACTTTTATCCAGTCAAGTGTATTTCGGTTAGTAAACAAAATAGATCATTATATTATCACTTCCATACATTGGTTATGATTTTTCCTCCGTAAATTCCTGATTTTCATGGGTTTGTGGCATCAGAATTTCCAAATTCCCTCTTTCCAGTTGCATCTGCTGTAAAGTGTTTGGAGCGACACCTGGTGGTGGTGGCTGTAATATAAAATATACAAAATAGATATACAGGTGAGTACAATTCGATTGTTTGAGATTTTTTTGTGGTATGTATTGTTCTAGGTATGGCAACGGTAGTCCAATAACGAATCGTGATACTCGCGATGACTTGTTACAAGGACAAAACGACAAAGATTTCATCTTGATTATAGTTTTAAGGTGTCACTTCATCACAGAACACATTCTCGTGTCTTATACTAATTAACTTGCCTTAGTTATTATTAAAACTGTCACTCTGATAAAGCATTTTCTTTTATTTACTTACCGGTATGTTTGGCTTGGCGAATTCGTTAAAACGGGCACCATTGTGAAATACACCCTTTTCATTTTTATCCAAGACAATAACGGATCCTGTCTGTTGAGGAGGAGGATTATAGACGGCGTATGGAGGTGGGGCATCAGACACAAGGTATTTTTCTGTAAAACAATAGGTTAGGATATAAATAAAAAGTCAATACAACTTGTTTGTACTTGTGACAGTAGAATATAATTATAATATATACAGTTATACCATACTGAAGGACGGCGTCAATTTCAAAAACGCTGTTTTATCATGCAATAGCCATTTTTACTGGACAATGAGACCAGTCCCTTTTCTGCGATACATGTTTTAATACCAAAGCTTTACTTTGATTAGTTTGATGATATTTATTTATCTCTTCTTAAACGGCCCATTCGGCAGCTATGGTCATTTCTGAACCACTCCAGATCTCTATTTAGTGGGGAGATAAGATACAGGAAAACCGTACATTTGTATCCCTACTTTTTCGAATATTATTTTTCTTAGTTCTTAATCGTGCTCGATGTAAAGCCCTGATACACGCATCGCCCTTAATTCTCTTGTGATTTTTTTAGACACAGTGCTTTGCTCGGTTGTTGGGTACATGGGATTTCTTACAATGATATGCAAGTGAAAGTTAATGACGTACGTTTACTAGCTTCTATTACTTCAATGTTCCGAAATTTGAACTTCTTAGCTTTGATAAGGCATATCTTCCGTTGAAAATACCGATCAAATGTAATTTGAATACACATACAATTAGGCTATAATCATATGTACACAAAAGATCGAACTATTTCTTTATCGGTAAGGCAATTTAAGCCAAGTGGAATTCCTTCCTTGGTTGATTGATTTAGTTTAAGTATAGTTATGTATACATTGTACTCCGAAAATCGATGAACCGTTTCATAAATACAACAGTCACATTGGTCAATATGATGTTGGAAATATTATCTATAAGTTAATCGAAAACTACTATGATTACTATACTGCCATTTATTTTATACATATTATATTAAAAACTGAAACTTTCCGCTTATTAACTGAATAAATCCATGGTTGCTACGACTTGATATTTTTATCCTACACAAACTCTTCCTCCAGTATACAATCTTATCATTATATATAAATATACAGTATAACCTCAATCAGAGACAATCTCAACACCCTTTTAATGTACTTGCCACTTATTTTCGGGACCTGTTTTCAACATTCTTTGTCTATATTTCAACTGCAGTCCGAGACTCCCTCAAAATAAAGAAAAATAACCCCGAAAAAAAAGTTCTATTTGGTTTCAAAGATTGTCTTAACGTCGAGCTTTCAAAGATTGTCTTAACGTCGAGCTTTTAATTTTATTATAAAAGTCTATAAAACACTTTTGTAGAACAGTGGTGTTTAGTAGAGGTGACCTTTATTCAGAGGTAACATTAAACTATACATGACTGTATCAGGAACTAATGGGACCCATTTCAAGGACATAATTATCTAAGACTCCATATTTAAACTTAAAATTCTTGATACGAATGAAAAGTGCTTATTCAACAAGTCTATAGTTTTAGTGATTTGTGAGTTTAAAAACTCAACCTGAGCTAATATTAGTCTATAAAACTGTCTCATTGTCTCTAACAGCCGTATTGAATCATTTTATTTATGCATGCTCTTTCATATATTTTTTAATGCGACAAACTTTATGGACCTATGCTGTATATATATTAAGATTTTACACGAGTTACAACCTGACCCAATTACAACATAAATGTTTAAACACCTATCACAAACATGTAAATAGAAGTATTTAAACTTGCACAATAAACAAATCATAATTGTTTTATTCAATCGATTTAAAAAGTTTATTTCATGAAAAAGATGTTTAAGTTGACTTACCTGCCATTTTGTCAACGTAAAGCCTCTTAACTTTTATAACAGACTTAATTTCACTTAAGACTAATCTTTATAAACTGTCGATAACATGTATAGAATGATACGAAGTATCTACTACATGTATATATAAGCATAGTACACTCAGTGTGTCATATCCACGTGATATGGTGAGGTACGTTTTTGGTCATATGATCTATGACAAAGAAGACATTAAACCGGGTATTTCAAAATATAGATGTAGTTACGAATATTATAGTGTGAAGCGTAGACTATCCGATCAGTCAAGTACGAACGTTTCTTAATATTAATATCAATATAAGAACTTTAAATTAATGTCGCTCGGCGACAAAATATGAACTATTTTTGGGGGGGTTTAGTCGGATCAATAGCCTGGGTCATTTGGTGACTTCCTGCTCACAAGGTGGATGAAAATCCCAGTTACACACATGGTGAGATCTGCAGACATTCCATACGCAAGCTATAGCTAGACAGTTTCCTAACATATAAAGTATGGTCCAGAGGAGGATCCGAACTTACAGCAACGAGGGCCTGTTGATCACTAGCCAGAGACTGTAACAATTCGCCCACTTAGGCACCAAGAATAATGCATGTTTCACATACTTAACTATACTTCATAATTCTGATGCGCGATAAGCTTGTGGATTTGAAATAAACTTATCATCAGAAGCATGTGTTATATACGTACACTTGTAAATCAAAGTACTGAAAGTACTCATGGAAGCTTAACTTACATAGACTTGCACTGTAACATAGAACGGAAACCAATTCAAGATTTGCATCTCGGATTTAGAAAAACGTAGTACATCAATCATTCCGCATCAAAATTCATGCGCTGTCGAGCCAGTAAATATTATTCAGCTTCCAAGTATTCGAGTTTCGAGATGAACAGAGGATCAATATGTCCAAATCAACGTCCTGTTAATATCGTTAAAAGTTGGAATAAAACTATTGGTTTACAATCGTTATATATATACTTCAGTAACTGTTATTATAACAAAGTTTTATATTTTAAAGCCATAATTTACTCTCAGTAGTCTCGTTATACACCACAGAATGCCGTTAGTATATTATTTTTATATAACATACGACTGTGTTGTGTAACTTAAATTAAGAGACTGATTATCTCTGTAATAATTTTGTGCATTTTTGTTAAATTGATTACAAACGTTTAATAATTTATCATAAATCTTGTTCATTTTCCCATCGATTGGTAGCTTCAAATTTGATTTGTGAATGAAAACTGTTCTGGCTTCATTAAAGGGTAGCAATCAACAAGACTTGATGTGGTGGAGAAAAGTGGATTGCCTCCCTTTTGGTTCTCTGTGGCAAATTGACAGAGGATATTACAATTTAAGTTAGTTTGCTCATACGTTCTTTCCTTCGTTTATACGTTTATACGTCCGTTCGTTCGTTCGTTGTTACAGTAACGAATTGTAGCAACGAACGGACGAACGTATAAACGAACGAAAGAACGTATGAACAAACGAACATATGAACGAACGAACGAACGAATATAATAATGTTTTATTCTATTATGCGATTGTTTCTGTCATAAGAGCATTGTTTAGCCGTATATGTCACAGATCGAATAATTTTCATGTAACCTATAAAAAAATTATGTAACCTGAGTGAAAAATTCGACTGAATTTCACATAAAACTGGGCTTTTGACGTAAAAAGTATTTCCAATGAAATTGGAATGTCGAATATATGGATAAACCAAAATAATAATACCATATATAGTTAATCTAAATTTAATTAAAATACAAATATTCTAGATATTTAGTATTATTTACAAACGCTGGTATGAGAACATTATATAACTCTAGATCTAGTAAATTAGAAACATGGATTTGAATAATAGATAAAAGTTGGCAAAATTTAGACTTTCATCACACAATCTGGAAATTGAAAAAGGTAGATACACAAACGCAGTTATGGAACAAGTACAAATGTTGCTGCGGAGACAGCAATTGGGAAGCTCCGCGCAAAACAATGCGTGTTAGCCTTTGAAATTGTAGTGTTGTCACTGTTTATGAGTAAACACTTGGTATTTACTATTTGGGTTACTGTTTGACCTTAAACCAAATGTTTTAAGATCATGTTTTACTGTATAATCATTTGGTATACACTGTCCATGACTGACCAGTAAATATGTATACATTTGAAATATGTTGAATAAAAAGATTAACATATTTAACAATAATTCAGCATGCGGCAATTATTGGCGTCAGTAAGTTATAATTACGGGATAATCATATTTTTAATATGATTTTTGTATGAAATGTCCGTTGTTGTTACACATGAAATTGCAAGTTTTCCATCAAAGTATGAAACATGAACTTACAACTTCAACTAGTATTAATGTTTGGGTGTAGACTTTATCATCGTTATCTTACATTTCTTTGTTGAACTTTAAAAACAAATGAAGTAAATGACTGGTCATCTATGTGAAATATGAAAGACCAAACAATATATACTTCAGCTTTAATTAAAATGTATCAGACATGTAAATGGGCCGAATGTGACATAACGACTGTAGTTTCTACATGGAACGTCACTCATTTTCCTAATTATAGAGCAATAAAATGAAAATCAATCATCTTGAAAAGTCCATTTCTCACCCCATTCCCCCTGATTTTTTTTCATTTTATACATTTCTATCGATTTAAGTAAGTTATACCTGTTATTGAAGAATTTTTACGTAATTTGAATTAAGGCTGAGGGGATGGCCCTAACGAATTCGTTCACGAAAATCGGCCAACCGGAAAGCCAAATTAGTAGGGCTAAATTAGATAATAACATCTCAAAAACTGTTTCTTCTTTCCAGTTTATACAAAACATTGTGTCAAATTTTAGTCCATAGGATTCAGTGGCAAAATAAACCATCATACTTTTGGGGGAACTATTTTTATTTGACAGTTATGGAAAAAAATCTCAATTTTGTGAATATAGGACATTATATATTGTGAAATTAGGGACATTGGACAAAATATGTGTGTTTTATCTTTAGTGGAGCACCTAGAGGACAATATGAACGAATCATTGTTTTTGGATTTTTGTGTCATTAAATTTAAGGGATGTTTGCACAAAAATTAAGTGTATTTAACAGCAAGTGTTTTTTAAACTTTTCGTTTATATGGACAAAATATATATTTTATACCCGTATCTGAATCTTGTCTATATTTTGCACTTTATTATTTGAGTATTTTCCCATCTTGAGCTGAATAATGACCATTCAAACACTGACAACCAATTTCTTATGGCAGCCATTTTTGTCAGTGTGGTCAAATTAAATAAAGGCTATAGTTCAATTTTTAGGTCAGCAATGTTATTGTATACATGGACGATCTCATTTATACATGTTTAGGTAACACGAATACTGTTGTAATATGCTTTACAGCAATCTATGAAACATTATATATCACTGTCCTGCACAGTTGGTAAAGCACAAGGTTTGTGAATCTTGACCACTTTGTTGGACATCGCTTTTTCTTTTTAACTTTTTTCATTTTTAATAAAACTTTTATATATATCGATAGGAAAATATGTTTAAAAAGTGTTGTTGTTTTTAATTTAAATTGTTCCGTTAAATTAATAAAAATATAACAACCTCACATGGGTAAGTTATCATTTATCATTATTTTAATTGTGGAGTAATTACATAATAAATAGAAACCGGTTTAGGTGTTTATAGTATATATAATATTCGGAATTACTTTTGTATTCGCAATGTCATACAATAAAATGTATAAATGAAATACAAAAAAGAAAAATACACAAAAGAACAACTGCATTCCTTCTTTCCCTTTTCTCTTTTGAAATACAAAAGGTACTATTCAGCGTGTAATATACATAAATGTAACAAACACAAACATATTCAGTCTATTAATGAATTATAAAAAATATTTGTATATAATAATTAAAAAAGAAAGTGCCATTGACTGAGTTCGAACCTGTAACCTACATGTTCTTCATTTTGTAAAATGTCATGTATGTACATGCCACATTACCCAACACACCATGACTCTGGTTCACGTGAATGATACTTTACTACGGATTTAAAATGATTTTGGCAATCAATTTACAGTGATTACCTTTACAATGGTATCGTCCAATATTCGACCTTGACTATAAGAAAATTGAACTATACTGTACGTGCGTGTACACAAATACTTTAAATCATATATAATTATACAGTATTTGTTTATCTCAAATTTCGGTTATCTCAAACTAATTTCCACGGTCCCTAGAAATTTGAGATAATGAGATTCAACTGTATATCTACATCTTTCGATTTACGTCTTATGCTAATATTTCTGAGGTTTATACTTAGGTCTTTATGTTCATATTTGTGTTTATGCTTACGTTTCTGAGTTTATACTTACGTCTGTACGTTCATATTTCTGAGTTTATACTTACGTTTCTGAGTTTATGCTTACGACTATACCAGTGTGGGGAATCCACGTGATCTAGTGACATCACGCGTTTTCTGTCCTTCGAACTAAGAAAACATCACATAAAAGTGAATATATTTGAGAAAGGGAAATTAAATTCATCCCCAATTAAAGGGCCTATTTTGAGCAAATTAGGGGTACAAATGTTCATTTGTAAAAAAAGTCAAACATAACATTAATAAAGTTTGGACGTCCATTCCAGGTTCTCACAAGCACACGTGACAGGTCAGGTACGTCAAAGGCTGATTTTGGAGGCTGATCTCAACCCACACGTGCTATATAGGCGATATATCCGGTGACATTGCAGGCCAGGGCAGCACATTCACATTGTCTGGATAAAAAGGTCGGTGACGACTCGCGCGACGTGCGGGCGAGTGTTATCCTGTTCCTTCTAAATGCATATTTTTGAAAAAATCAAAGTTGTGCGTTAAGCAACTACATTGTTTAAATTCATAACCTAGCAATTAAATATTTTGTTTATAAGCCCGTTTGAGCCCGAAAGATATTTTAGATATTTTTTGAGAGGTCCAACATGGATTCTGTCACAAGACTGATATATCATTGGAGTTTATGTTTTTACGGATTTTCACCGCATGTTTCGAGTAGCATTTAAGTAAAAATGCACATGCATATTTTTCGTCTCTTTGTTGGTATTTTGGCTGATTTTAATTGAAATATTGAAACGGTCCATCCTCTATCGTGTAAGTAGAAAGGTCCATCCTGAACACATTTCAACAAATCACAATGATGTTGTCTGAGGGTATAGACCTGGGAAATATTGTATGGATGCTTCCAACGCAAAATTGTGTTTACTACATAAAGAGCAATTCGAGAGCTCGGCGCAACACTGTCGTAACTTGTTCTTATTTCCATATGAGTTACGTCACTCTTGCGTTGAACCCTCGAATTGTGAACTTTAATTTCACTCGAGTTGTAGTATTTGGAGAGCATTGTTGAGCAGTATATTACGGAATCCTGTTAGTGCCATGTCGAATGTCGTCCGTCGACCCACAAACGCGACGCACGACAACGCGATACGACAATGCGACAACGCGATACGACAATGCGACAACGCGATACGAGGCTCGACAACGCGATACGACATTGTAATATATCGTGCCAAAATTGGCCACTCGACATCACGACATTTTGACAAATGTCGTATCGCATTGTCGTCCGTCGTGTCGCATTGTCGAGCGTCGTATCGCGTTGTCGCATTGTCGTATCGCGTTGTCGCATTGTCGTATCGCGTTGTCGTGCGTCGCGTTTGTGGGTCGACGGACGACATTCGACATGGCACTGACAGGATTCCGTACAGATCTAATGAAAAATTATGAACATATGTAGTAGATAGTGTACGAGCTTTTCTTTGAAGTGCTTTACAGGTTCATTCAACTAACAACCTGTTTATTATTTTAGACAGATGTCATTTTTACGGTCGAATATATCATATAAGTGTTACATATTCGAGATGTGACATATACGGTTCCACAGAGCATAAAGTAGCCTGCTCTGATATAGTACATGTAGTTACTGTAAATATGTAAACAAATAAATAATAAAACCAATGCACGTTATTTAATAATAACAAGGCAAAATAAATAAACACCTCGTTGATTACACTCAAAGTCACAAATACATGTACAATGAAATAATTCACAAACAAAAATACAACATAATTTATATAATATTCATTCTGGAATTCTATTTCCGTTCGTTCAGCAAGTCGTTAATGCCCAAACAAGTTTCCGTAATCAATAATAAATAAATGCAACGCAATGTAAAAGAAATGAAATTCTAATTGTTCTTCTTATGTTTGCTTTTATAACATCCCGTTTTTTATGTTTCCATGCCAACGATAGTCCTTTTATAGTTGTTTAAAAACAGTCATGACGCTAATTGAGCAATAAAAATGATGAAACAAATAATATAACGGATTAGTTACGGAACATATATGGTTGTGTGTTTTTTTCATTCGCTGATTCAGAAAAATAATCTGTGATGGTTGATTGAGGCTTAATCCTGAACTGAATTCGTCTGCTTAAAAACTGTATGAAACACAATTATAATTCATATTCTATATACAATGTATTATGTATAATATTATAATCTATTATATACATGTATAAAAATATGTAAACTATACAAACTAGATTATATAAAGATTTATATTGAAAATACTCCAGGAAAATATGTTTTTTACCAAAAAATCTATTTTGAACGACTGATATACTTCCCGAACCGTTCCGTTAAACCCGGCTGACCCTTGTTCACTTATCGATTTTTCTCACCATGTTCATTATTTCTATGTCAAACACTTTATTTGTATAGCATTGCATCCTTGTTCTGTTGATGAACCTCTTCTAAACTATCAAACAAACTGGAACCTTTTTAACGAGTTGAATACAAGTGAAAACGAGCATGCTTAATTGACCGCAAGAAATTATTTGATGATAAATAAATATAAAAAAAACACACAAGACACAACCGTAGATACAAAACATAGAAATTTATATACAACGCTTCAATCCTCTCTATTACGCCATGATTATTTTTTAGGGGCTGGTGCCTTGTATAGTCTTAAGGTGTACAATAGATTAGTAAATTGTCCGAGATTAATCTGTCCATCTTCGCCTACTGCACTCTTCAGAAAGAATTCGATTTCTTTCTCTTCCAGACTCCTTCCGGTTGCAGTTTTCAGAGATTTAAGACCTTCCTTAGCCTCATCAGCGTCTAGTTTACCACTTCCGTCAGCGTCCAATTCCTTGAATTTGTTTACAACGTCTTGAGCGCTAAAAATAAATAATATCAGGTTTATAAATGATTTCAATGTGATCACAATATCTAAAATCCGCCAGCAATATAAATAAAGTATTGAACTAAAGAAGCGAATTATAGATACAGATAAATGACTTGATTTGATCAATGTTGTCAAATCGTGTACTTGTTGCTGCTTATTTGCCGCACACATACATATATACTGTACAGGTTCACATTTTGTGGTGATTATCTTAAAATCATTTTAGCGGTTTCCTAAAACAGGCAAAATTAATCCTAGATTTCGAAGCACTTCACTTATCACGACGCTGCTGTTACAATACTTCCGCTCACAATTTTCTGCTTTTTGCTGACTTTTTCTGTGTGTCAGATCCGGCAGTCAAAACATAACATTATCAATACTACTGTAGCTGGATGATATATGATATTTGTATTTGTAAATTGGCTGTAATATTAATAGCCCAAGCTGGAGGTCGTGGGTTCGAGCCAAACATCGGGTACATTATTTCCTTCTCCTCCAATTACACTACCATTTACCAAAAATGACGAGGAATTTATGGTTCGCAAAAATTACAAAACATATAGTATTTACCCTTAAAATTGTATAAAGCTGTATCTGACAAGAAATGCTACATTGTTTAAAATCACATTGTTTACATAACCTCAAAGGAGTTTTAGCAAAACGGTCTCTGTAATTTAACAAACATGATTGTTACAGGTTCTCAGAATAAAGTGTTCCCTAACATTTTATTCAACTGCTTATCGAGCAGTGTTTGCTGAATTCAAACATGCCCCGTTCGCTTTCACGAAAAGTATAAACAACATTGTATTTTACTTTGGTAAAGAGGAAAACTATGCTTGATAAAACATTGAAAATGTTTGATTTTGTTGATTTTAATTTCCGATTTATCTCCCTTTCATTTCTATTTATAGTTGCTTATCAAAATTTACAGGTTGCTTCCAATATTCATTATTATAAATTTTATAATCTAGGTACTTAGGTATGCTTCTGATTGCATACGAACGATAATTCTACCAATAACAAGACTATCAGATATAGCTTTATACACTTGAATGTTCCAACACTAAAAATACTTACTGGTCACCTATGGACATGTAGAATTGTTGAAATTCCCAGATACTCATCACACCATTCATATCTTTATCGAATGTACTAAACATCTGTTCTCCTTGTTCCTTGTCAAGACCAAACTCCAGTTCAAACAATTCAATAGCCTGAGGCTTCTTTAAATGTCGGACATTGTTCTTGATATACTTATCAAATATCGCCATAACTTCTTTCCTGAAAAGTTGAAATCATTTTGTAAAGTATTTGTATGCACGGCATGCGACGTGTTTTAAATACATGTATTGTGATTATGCTCGGTAATGCCATTGGTTGGATTTGCTGAGATGTTTGTCTTTTGGATGTGCTTTATTAAATATTTTATAATATCGCGTTCTTAATGTGTATAATCGTTGGCAACACCTGTATCTGTTCATTGATGCCCCATGACACTCTCCTGTAATTAAATTACATCGATAGTCGAATGTTAGCGAGACATGTAACGTAATGCAGACACTTACGATACGATTATGCACAGTGTATATTATCGTTTTTGCTTAGACGCTCATGCACGGTGAACGATATAATAAGAAAAGTTGGTACTATAAATGAGAGGTACAGGTAAGTGATAGTTGCAAGTGTACACGTGCATTACATACAAATATTACAAGCTTTTATCATGTTTTATCCATACTTAAAACTACAAGTGGAGACTGATTGAAATCATCATCATGCCAAATACACATGACGACATGGTTCAGACCTTCAAACATATCCCGGATGTTAGAAATGCCACGTACTGGCAGACAACAGACCTTACACACCCACGTTATCTTTAAATAAAAAGATCTGTTTTATTGAATAAACGTGTTATAAGCTGCATGCAAAGTAATAAAATCTCTAAAAACCGATTCAAAGATTAGCACTTTATGATATTATTTTATATGCATGTACAACATTTATCAAATAATCTTGGCTGCTGTTTCGTAGAAAATTCAAGAAAGGTCATATAAAACTGGTTAGCCAACGTAGGAAGAAAGGTTGGTGAATAACAGAAATTTACACTAAATTCAAAATTGGGAATCGTAATAGTCAGATGAGGTAGCTCACCAGGCTAAAGCGTGTTGTCATAGAAACATTCTACAATTTGGGATTCTTACAGACTTTTTTTTGTTATTAGGAAATGCTATTTTAACACGAACCAGGTACACCATGGTAGTTAGTATGAATAATAGGTAAATTGCATCAACAAATAAAAAGTGCTGTGCGATGTTTTTCGTCAGAATCCATGGTATAATGTATAAGGCAGATCTAGGCGCAAAATGTGTGTTTCTGTTTTCCCAACCTACCCTATTTCTCCCAGCGACCCTAGACTTTAATGCTAGTTAGATCCAAGAAACGGTAACTACAGTTACTGTAACACTGACTCAGATTTTATCATTCCACAAACTATCAATGCTAATTTTCTCAACCTACTTACCCTATTTCAATGAGCATGTAACCAGTAAACAAACACTATATTTTACACCCTCGCATGAATATACAACTTGTGTACAACATCGACAAAGCATATACATATACTATCCCAAATCATTATCGCAATATGGAGCGGACAGATTTTGAGAAACTTTATATAATTTCTAAAGGTTTCTACGATAGAAAATCTTTTACCATGAGCTTTTTCTAAAACAATGATGCTCCTTTGAGTTAATGGCCCTTTAAATAATTTACATTGAAGTCTATGGGAGTAGCCCATTTTTCAAATATTAAAGCAAGAGAATCACATTATCAAGATGCAAAAATACAATATCAATGTAGGTGTAAGTCACTGTGCAATATCTACAGAAATTAACATTTTTCAAATTTTCAACAAGGGCAACAACTCATACAAAATTTTCAAAATGTGTTGTACAATAAATTTCATTATCTAAGGTAACTATACCAAACAAATGAAGATAATTGGACAATACATTTTTTTAAAAATATATACATTTTTTATTAGCATTGAGCGGGTATGTCAAAAAGGAGAGTCTTATGGATATAATACCTTAATTGTAAACTTGAAATTATTTTTAAAATACCGGACCGTTATTTGTATCAGAAGAATATTTGAAAAAGTGGTTAAAAAAGCCCAAAGAATCCCAAAAAACGAAGCTATATTTTTCAATAAAACGTTGACATCACATTCTGTTAACCATCTTTTGGGACTGTATCATAATACAGCCGAAAAAATACGAAACAGATACTGGAATGGCATACAGTCAAACCTGTGAACAAAGGTCACTCTTGGGAAAGACAAACAAGCGACCTTTATCCGGAGGTCATTTTATTCTTAATAATCAATGACAGGTTTCAAAAGAATGGCCTTTATTCACAGATTTGTCTTTATTCGCAGTTGGCCGCTAATACAAGTTTGATTGTACTTGATAGAACAAGATGGAGGAAGAAAACATTTGCTGATTGTACTTGATAGAACAAGATGGAAGAAGAAAACATTTGCTGAATGACTACAAGCATGTCATACACAGAGAAACCATGTGTCATCACGTCAAGATAGATAACTTCACACTTTTTTCTTATACATTCACCTACAAGTATGCAGTTTGTATGCAGCCATTTCATGTCGAGACGTTTTATGGTTCCTGTGGTTATATGGTATACGGAATCCTGACAAGGCCTAAAGTTCTAACAACTCTTATCAACTACTTTCGACGACTGCTTCCTGGAATCTGACTAGTACCTGCGCCGAAATAATGGATTGCGAAGGCTCAGATTTCGCCACTGACGGGATTCGAACCCGCGACCTCCGGGATAGGAGTCCGACGCTCAATCCCTACACCCGAACTCAAACCCTATGCTAGTCTGAAAAATATATACCAAAGCTCATGGTTCCCAAGGAAACTGTTCATTATTTTGTAATTGGAGCTTATTTATTTTTGTCGTCGAATAGGTCAGTACCTTCATTGCAATTAGTTCGTGGTGCAATATACTTTAACGGAGTGCAAATTGCACCGTCGTGATGCATTTGTTACATGTTGCACCAAAACACCTTTAGAACCACACTATGGCACAAACAGGCTTCCGTACATTCATTTGTAGTCTGACACTTCGATATTTTTTGGCAAAGCTACTAGGTACATAGACCTATTACACATGCATGCTATATTAACATATACAATACAAGACAGGTACAACATTATTTGACTTCCTGAATGTTGTTGGTCGATACCTGACCTTCAGATTAATCGTACATATGATAATAATTATTTTGCACTAACTCTAATGTCTAAAGAATTAGATCCTAAGCCACCACATAGCTGAATCATAAAGCTACATTATGAATCCGATTATTACACAGTTGTTAGTTATTTACACCTAACATTTGTTTTTGTTATCTTCTTTTCTTTAGATGTTGGTTTTCTTCTTGTCTTTATTGTTGCTTCCCGGACTAGAATAAATGTTATATCAATATGTTTACTTTGGTGCCGAGGTATGCGGTATTCAGTGAGTGTTACATAATATAATGAGTACAGTCAAACATGTGAATAAAAGTCCCTTTACAGTGTCCCCATCCCAACAACGAGCAAAGTACTGTGTTAAACAAATCACAGTAAAACGGACAAGACGTATATCGGTGCTTTACACCAGGAATGATAAAGAACCAGGAAAAATTATGAGAAATAAGACCATGGATATAAATGCCCGGTTCTCCTATATCTCATCTCCTGATATGACCATAGGACGGACTGGTGTCGAATGAAGGTTATACAAGAGATACATGAATAAATGTGAATAATCAAAATCAACAGAATCCTGCAATATATCTCAAACGTTTATCAAGACTGCAAAGTCTGCAATGTATACTTATACAAAAAGTGGTACTATTTTCAACGCGGATGAGAGGCGTCACTGTTTTGTCGCTACAAAAAGTGGTGTATACCATAGGAACTCCGTTCCTAAAAAAACACCAAAGGGAGAATGACAAAGTTACCAGTACACATAGCTGAACTTCATGTCTACGTTTATTGAGTATGTTTTATCAATAATGAGTTAAACAGTGGTCGTTCATCACATAGTAAGCTTTAATCCACAATGGGTTGTACACACAGGTTACACGGTATTGTTCTAAACCTTGTAGGAAAGGTTTGCGGATAAATGTATAAAACTCTGATTGAAAGACGGGCACATTGTGTCTCATCTTTAAATATAATGAGGTAATCATATTGATAACTTAAACATAAGTAGGTTTGTATGATTGGATTGAAAGCCAATCATGAGGAAATCTGGCAAAAAAATGTTTGCACTTCCTTCAGTTATATACCAACGTGAAAAACTTACAAGTATTGTAATACTAAAGGGAAAACTATCGTACAACCAGGCTTATCACCAGTGCTTGTATAGTGCACGATAGCATGTGTTCAACAGAAAAAAAAGGAAGTGAACAATAACTAACGAAGATAGAATATACAAATGTATGATAGAGGTTCCTTTCTACAGTGCAACCTCCCTGCAACAGCTACCAATGGGGGGGCAAAAATAGCTGTTGCAAGGAGGTGGCTGTTGATGAGAGAATGAAACTAGAGTAAAACGTCACTTTGTGTTACTAGACTAGTATACTGGCTGTAACAGGGAGGTGGCTGTTGTTCGGAGGTGACCACTCATGGAGGTTACACTGTAGTTATAATGCATGGAAAAACACAATCTGGAAAAAGTAAGAGGATGTTTACACACGTCTGGTTTTCATACAAGTTCTCTAAGTTCCTGTTTAGATGGGTTTAGAAGTTAAACGAAGCAAATGAACGATATTTATCTCATTTGTTTATTACATTTGCACATTTCACCCTAGAAAAATACCTTAACAATGTTTTTTTAGTGATTTCCATAAAAAAACGGCTGATCAAGAAGGTACCAAAATATTATGCTTCTGATTTATAATACGTTCTCCAATATTCCAAATATTTGATTGAAGTTGTTCATGTATTTAAGTCAAATTACTGAAATAATTATATCAGACAAAGTATTGGTACTGATAACAAGCGGTAGACAAACACGTATAGTCCGTGATGGCAGAACAGGGTTCATTTCTAACCTGTAACATGGTAGAACAATAGAAACATGTGGATAATGATCTTTATAATGAGTTAGTTATAGGCGTAGTACTTAACAAGATGATATATTAGAGAGATTATCTAGAATTAACAATTAAAGGGGCATACCCTACAACTGACAAACATTCTGTAAAAGTGTAAAAATGTGCTAGATGTAAATGTAAAACAATATATAATGGATAATTGCAGGAAGAATATGGGTCATAAAATGACTAGATTAGGTACTAGCCACAAAAAACATAGCTATGAATAATAAATCACTTCCACCCAAAAATTTCCATGACTAAATGTATGTGTCACAAATACATATTTTTTATGATTTTATTTTTAATTGGATGAATTTTTGGCTGAAACTTTCTTCGTTGGCTTTTTTCTTTACAAGCTTCTAATTTATCATCATTTTACCTTAATTCTAAATGCACCAAGTTGTAGGGTATGCCCCTTTAATGACGACCATAGTTTATGTAGCCTCGTAAAATACTCCATAGAATCAATATTTGTAGAGATGTATATAATGTGTTCGAGAGAAAGGAAAGTAATACAAATGTAATAAGACAAGGATTTGTAGGTTCATATATACAATGTTTCAATAAGTGTTTCCATCTTCCTCTGCTTTTTTCTACACAAAGATGTTTATTGTTTTTTAGAACTGCTTGCTATTCATTGATTGCATGATATTTATTTTGTGATCCAATATATATGTATCAACATTATTATAATGCTTTAATTTGTTTTTTGATAAGAAACACAATATTTATTTTTAGGAGAGGGGGTGGGGGCACGCAAATTGCAATTGTTTATATAAAACCCAATTACGATTAATGTGCAAAAATGTGCTATTTTGTTTTATACTTCATGCATTTTCCATTCACTTAAGACTTCCATGAGTTTTAAGTTTGTATTTCATTTCGCAAATATGACTGAGCCTCCTACAATATTACTTCATTGAGTCCACGAAGTTTGTCACAGAAACTTTGTTAGATCTTCTAAAGCGGACATTACCTACCATTAATTTGATGTTAATATTTCGAAGTATCAGTTTGAATTAAGTTTTATCCTTTACATGTACTAGGCGGTCCATATCGATATAAGCTTTTGGGTAGGAATTATTTCATTACTATTCTGATACCTTCCATTTTTACATTTTTTTTTTTGTTGTTCTATATTACCTATGCATGTTTTTTCGATCAATTTACGTAAAGAGAGTTTACTGTATAATAATGGAAATTTCTCGGGTACCTTGGTTCTTAAGTCTTTATTGGATAATAATTGATTATATAGTGTTATATCTAGCAACCTCGTTTGTAATGCTCGCTATGACAAAAAGACTTAAACATTATTAATAGTATTCAGTGACGCAGTTCTTACGCACTTCCAAACATTTGAAGTAACAGACAATATCAGTGTTATGTTTTCATATTGATGAATACAAACTTGCTTTACAAACTTCATTTTTTCTAAACCTTCGAACAGATGAATCAATCGACTCTATCATTATTATGTACACCACATACTGAAATGTGCAAACCTTAACAAGAAATCATACGCCGAAATGTACGATTTGCCAGCATGCAGTTGTCAGAAACGCCAATTAATTTAGCAATATAGGAAGTCAATAAAAGCAAGCCGGATAGTGGTGTACACTGTCCAAGTCTACAAACATTGTTGACGCAGAACGTACCAGCTTTAACCAGTTTTAATTTACGTTCTTCTCCAGGAAGATAATGAATCACAAGGATGTACTGTTTGAAGTACGGAAACTGATTGTTCTTCTGTTCTTTTTTTACGCATCATCAAATTATCTGGCAACAGTATTCAAATCCATCCCATATGTACTGTTGTTCGATATAATAATGACTTCACCGTATGATGATCTATAATTTTGGTATAATAACAGTTTCATCATATGTGGATTCTACGTATAAGTTGTGCATAAAAGTGACTATGTCATGAATATTACTCAGTAACTTAAACCCTAGACGTACACATCTCATCATCAAGCTGATATGTGAACAACGCACACAATGTCTTTTTTACATAACGATAAATTGTTCGTAAATATATGGTTTTGCCTGAACACTGCACATAAACAGCATATCGTGGTAGTCGCTATAAGCTCATACTGTAATTCTGAAATACGGTAATTAACCATTTATCTTGGAGACTTCCAAGCACTCTTAGATAAGAATATTATTATAATATAAATTATGAAGACAAACTTGTAATGAAAATAAGGCTAAATGTGATTAAAAACATGGAATACCACTTTAAATATACGTGTGCCTATATATATATATATATTCTGGTGTAGATTTTAGGACAAGGCTTATCAACGTGTCTTACGACATCTTTACCGAATTTTTGTCGTAAGTCTGTACGAGTATCTGTTCTTTGTATCATGGACATGGTGGCTTCATGGAATAGATCTGAAAGCTTAAGCCTACTTAACAGCGGGTCAGCATCGTGTGGTACATGATCAAATCATTCTTTAAATAATTAAATTTAACGATATAAACTAGCAATAGCACTGTAAGACAAAACTAAACATAATGGTACACAAATACGAAGATCTGACAAATTACAGTAATTAGTAATAGAGCATTAAACATTCCAAGATAATGCCACGTGCAGTTTATTCCACATAACCACTCAGACTACCATTACAAGAAACCAATCAACACGGCTCATAGATAAAACACCCAACTTGATTTTATGGATATCGCCTGAATGCAAAAAGATAGAAAGACTCGTACAAACAATGAAAGACGTTATCAGTCACGAGTAGGTTTGAATGTCGACATTACTCGCTCTAACAAGTAAGTAACACTGATATTTTTTACTTTGTGACGGGGCACAAATACAGTTCAACCTCTCCAGAGCGGCCCTCTCTTGAGCAACAACCTCACTCCAACAACAGCATGATTTTTCCCACTACACAATTTACCTTTTAGTTTAACCTCTATAGAGCAACACCTTCTCAATAACAACATAATGTTGCTACTCCCAAATGGTGTTGCTTTGGAGAGGTTGCACTGCAAATCTTTTACATTACAAATACTCTCTCTCTCTCTCTCTCATTCTCGTAAAAACACATACCCGAGACAATATTCACATCATCTCAGAGATAACTGTCATCTTCCTAAAATATTATTAAAAGCAAAAACACAACCTCGTTTAGTTTATTATTTACGGAACTTTAAAAGCTAAACTGATCTACCTGCATGTAACGCTAGTATAAGCTAGATTAGTTTAACCTAAGTCAACCAGTGTGTAATTTTCTACAGCAATAGCGATAAGAACCTTTATTACAAACTTAGGAACAATACTTCAATTTATATTTCACGGCGTCTGTCAATATTCTCGTATATATATTAACAGTGGTATATAAATAACAGAAGCCAAAAAAAACACACACTGACATTGCTACTATGATTAAGGCATATTGAAAGTGCGTAATACACTATTCATTTTGGTGCCAAAGAGCCTCAGAACGTCAGACGTGTTGTACAACATTTATAATATTAAGAAACATATTCAACTTTTAACATTTTGGCGAATCAAATATGTTCAAGACATTATTTCAGGGTCCGAGGCTTTGATACCGATCTCAAGTTTTATAACCTCGAAGCCAATACCTAAGGATTGTAGCACAAAGGAAATTTCATCCGATGATTTGGTTACTAGTACAGTACACTCTCTCCAGAGAGGTCTTTTCTTGAGCAATAACCTCCCTTCAACAACAGCATGATTTTTCCCACTGCACATTTTAACTACATGTAGCCATGTAATTAGTGAAGGCCATGTTCGTTATGTAGTATACTTTTCGTTTTTACCATCTGAGTGCAAGGTTACATACATATATCAAAGTATTTATTAATCTATCCCATGAAGGCAACAACCTATCATCAACAACAACAACATAATTTTGCTACTTCCAAAGGGTGTTACTTTGGAGAGGTTGGACTGCACTTCTAAATAGATATTATCTATTTAGTTATGAAACAGAGCGGAGTATCAAAATCTCGAGTGTGTCCTTTATGAAGTCCTTCTGTAGTACATTGGCAATACGGGTTCTAAAACTTACAAAAAAACTCATTTTATAACCTTCTTTGGTAGAATCATGTTTGATATCATCAATTAGCTATTGTCCAAAATGTTTCTCTAATATGGAACGGACATATTTTCGGAAGCTTTTTAACTATCATAGGTCTCTATAAGAGAACATGATTTACGCTGTTAGGAAAGTCCTAATGAGTTATTGCTTTCTAAATTTGCATTGAAGTTTATGTAGCCAATCTTTCAAAGATTATAGAAAAAACATACATTTTAACGAAAACTCTAATGTAGGAAAGTTATTGTCAACGACCGATTATGCAGAAATTAATAGTTTTCTTTTTTAAGAAGGGCAACAACTTTTCCAAACGTTTTCCAAAATAAAGGTGTCGTAATATTAATTAAAGTATCCAGGGTAACTACCAGAGAAATGACCATGCTTGAGTGATACTATTTTCATAATATTGCCATTTTAGTAGCATTAGATAGATACGTAAAAGGTACACTATTATGAATATAATACATTAAGACACCTCAGAAACAACTAGTTATATGTTACATATTTATGAATGTAAACAACAAGTTTTTTTTCAATATTTCTTGTACCTCATCACTCAATACACGTACGTTGGTATATAGCATTGCCAAGGAAAGTATTAATCAAGACATAGCTAACATTTTAAGATTTGCTTTATTGATATTTATCTAAGATAAACTTTACTTGATCAACTCGAGCAAATATACACATCTTCTATATATACATTAAATATCAAGAAAGAAAAAACTTACGGAATTTTGCGTCCTCGTGCTGCCATGATTGAAGTCTATGTAATTATTTCCGGGAAAAAGATTTTATTAACTCCACACTGAAGAGCTTCAGAACATCTAACACTAGTTCGACAAAACGTTAACTGTTGATCAAGATGCTGCTGATAATATAGGTAATATATTGGTGAAATCAGCACTTGCTGCGGATTCAGTATATATCTGATCGCAAACTCAGATAGACGTTTACTTTAGTATATATATGCCTAATTAATCTAAATGTTAGGTTTTCCTTACATTATTATATATACATCAAGGGGAACAGAACGGGGATTTTCCCGGTACAACTGCATTCCCCCTTTCGAAGAGTAAATATTTATCATCGATATCTTATTTACCTTTACATCTGTTAATTTAATCAAATGCTGTTAGGTTATGTTTAATCAACATTACAGTATGAACCGCAACCATCCAAAATAGTTGTTCGTTAAAAGCAAAACTGATATCTGCTACCCGGAGGTCCATTCCCAAAACGATTAGATACGAATATATAGAGTAAAACTTCAAATAATTAAAAACTTATAGTATACACTAAATGACTGAAAAATAAATAATGTGTCGTTATTTCTAAGTAAAGATTTTTAATTCTAGAAGAAGTCTGAATCTTGGATTTCAGTTATTTCATTTCATTATTTTAATGAGATTTAATGTCGTCTAACCTAGATAGAAGGTTAAGAGTCTGATTGCATCCACATTAATTAAAGTTCAATTCGAGGGGTGCTTGCGTTTTAGAAGAATTTGGACCTCCTTCACCTTCATCTCTTGAATTGTATTTACAGGTGTGCATTAATGCTACATTTCCATCTTTACATCACAATTAATCATCGAAAAATGGTGTAGATAATTTAACATCTAGCATCTGGTTAGTATAGGTTGTATACAAACACTCTGGTATTACTAATCACCATATGTACATGTGTACATTATATACCTCTTATACGAACGTTTTTGGGTAGAGTTAATGAACATGACAAATAAGATAATTATCAGACGCATCTAAATATCCAAAATGAATAAGAGGCATCTAAATATCTAAAAAATAGAGATATCTAAATATCTATGATGAATTACTAGCATTTATATATTAATAATGAATTAGACGCATCTAAATATCTATGATGAATTACTAGCATTTATATATTAATAATGAATTAGACGCATCTAATTATCTAAGATGAATTTGAGGCATCTAAAAGGAATTAAAGCCATATATATGTCAAAAACTAATTAGACGCAACTAAATTATCTAAGACGAATTAGACGCATCTTAATACATATATAAAATGAATTAGAGGCTTCTAAATATATAGAATGAGTTTGGGATCTGAATAACTAAAATGAATTACAGGCAACTGAATATCAAATATGACTTAGAGGCAACTTGATATAATTATTAGAAGTCTTATATAAGTCATCTAATAAGACTAACATGTCCCTGTAATAGTCGCGTCTGATATATCTAATCTGAATACACTATTGGTCTACATGTTTGAGTCTACAATGAACATGTAACAAGTCATATATTAAAGGACCTTCGGAATGTCACCAGAAATTCCGGGCAAGAACAGGTTTAGATATTTAGTGACTTGCATGCATGTTAAATTTGTTCATATGTCATATATATATATATTTGTACATAGTACTTGTATTATGGAAACATGTCGGGCAGCTAAATTTATACTTAGGTAGAATGTGTCCCTACCGTGTGACTAATGTTATAGATATCCACATACATCATGACTGTAGACATAGACAAGTACTGTAGTATTAATTCACAGTATTCAGATCCTTGCTACACGTTGATTTAATGCTTATGGTAGATGCTACTAATTGGGTCCGTTCGACTGGAATTGGCAGATTTTGAAATATGAATTAAAACATATCTGGAGCCTGTTCCCTACAACGATCACTTGTTCCATACTATTAAGTTTCTACTCGAATAGTATTGCAGTAAAACACCAAAGACTTATACTGTATAATTTTGTTAACACTGAAGTGTAATTTCTTACCAGAAAATGAATGTATTGTTTCAAATACTTTTTTAAAGTCTCCATGACTGATTAAGCACATCTTTGAAGAGGTCTTGATGTTCTGAAAACAAAAATGAAATAACACATTTCACATAGTCTAAGAAACTACATTACTCGTACATTGTTGAAAATATTGCCTTTTGATGCTAGTAACACAATTTTAAAATTGACAAATGTTAAAATATTTTTACATAATTTTCAAAGGAATCACGATAGTAGTACATGTGAATGCCTTCAAATATCATATCGTAGAATCTTTAAGCAAATTTAACCTCTACATGATCATTCGTATTCTGGATAAAAAATGAAACAGGCATTTTAAGTATTGTCTTTATTCAAGGTAGACAACTAACGATAATCTAAAGTGTAAAGTACTTACTCTGAATTACCTCCCATTACTCGCACATTTCTCCAAAAACTTTCTTTTCTCCAACGAAGAACAGTCCATCAATAGAGACATACAATACATAAAGCTATGCTATTGATAGATTGAAATTGTACGTACATTTACATAATACTGAACTATGGTGCCTGACTTACGCCATGTCGTATTTTTGCTTTTTCGCCAAGACAATGCGAAAATACGAAAATACGAAGGGACGACAAGTTTTCGCATTGTCGCATTTTCGCTTTGTCGTGGCGAAAATACGACATGGCGTAAATCAGTCACCATACTCATGAACAGTTGATATGTATCATGTACAGTGGAACACGGTTATAACGCATTCGTAGAAACACGAATGATAATCTCATTATATTCGTAACACAAAATCCATAAACTATCAAATAAGGATGTGTTTAAGAAAAGTGAATACATGCAGTTCAATGTATCCGATTCTTCTCTGTATCTGACATCACTATAACCGTGTTTTACTGTAAATCATATTAACAAGGTACATTTTCTAATCTAACAATTCAAAAATAACATAATTCAGATGTTTCACCTTCCTGACACGTTGTTGGCACGTGTGCACGTGAATGTTATTATCAGGAAGGAAAGAAAGAACATTTGCTTTCAGGAATAAATCTTCAAGTCAGCTAAACGTATGTGATTAAACATTAGACCTTGCAAAGTAGAAAATAAACATTCTTAAAATGAGAAGAATGGACTGTTTTTTTTTATTGAATTCTGATATTCTGCTTTCAATCAATCACAATACGCATGTACTTGTTGGCACCTGTAGAAGAGAAAAACAGAACAGTATTTTGTACATTCATATCAAAACATTTGTTTTTAAATTACGAATGATCGCTTAGTATGTATAAAACAAAATACTTAGGAAACTGCCTATACATATGTTTGCTGATCATTCGTAAGCACTCATTTACTTATCAGCGTCTGTCAATCAAAGATGATTGATACATAGAATACAATAACGAGTACTTATCTCTATATGCACGTATCATTACTATTATAATGTACTTATGTATACAACACATGTATCTAATGTTAGTATGACGCACTTGTTTGTATTCCAGTCAGTCACTTCTCTGAAAAAGGAAATACATGTGTACAAATATGAACTTGTGCTGTAATTAGTGATTTTTTATCACAATACAACAATTAATTCAACATATAAATTAGTGAGACAATACTTTACAATACACGAAAAAACAACTAGGCAAATAGTTACTTCGTTTACAATATCATAGGGCAAACTTGAAGTTTTAAAACTAGTTCCGAGTATATCTGCTAGAAGGACATTCGTGAAATCGAAATGCAATGTTAAGTCATTATCAATATAGTACTGAAACCAAAACAAATACTTTCATTTACTAAAGCCAACTTTTCGCTAATAACTGATCATACAATGTTAATCATATCTTCCTATTTTTTCCAATTCTGTTAGACAGCCATGTAATTATTTAAGTACCTAATTAACTATAGGTGGATCTACACGTCAGTGTTAATTAATACAAAGTTCAGGATTCATAAATCACACATTACACACATATACACACATATACCTTCATACGAATGAGCTAACATGCTTCACTTCATTATACAGCATGCTTAAGCTGACGTAAGTGATATAAGCTAGAGCAAATCGACGTGTTTCTACTTTCTAATCACCTGACCAAACAGATAAGTTGGTCCAAAAAGTTTTGTATCACAACCAGCATCACACAGTTAGATCGACGCCAATGAAGTAGTATCAATCGAGTAATCGAAAATACAACTATTTTAAGGTCTAATCATTGACAAAATTGTAAAACAACTATTTACTGATAATAAAAGACATAATAGTATTGCTGACATTGATAATGTGGAAAAGCTAGCAGAATCGCTCTCAAGCTGTAAATAGAATGACACATGCGCCTCGTCAAAATACGTTTTAGTAATGGAACATTTATGTCATGACTATTGCTCCACCTAAACAGAATTACATTTGTGTTAATGAAAACCTAGAACATCATGTGTACATACAACATTAACATCGGCTGCACTTGCAAGAACGGACTTCCATGTCATGTGTTTGCACTAATTAAGACATTCTCAATGATATCTCAAAAGCCCCAATCAGACCAGCACGGAGCACACAAATAGCCTCCAAAGAACCACTAAACAAGAGAAAAACATTTTGCATAACCTACTGAAATACGAAGGTTTCATGAAATATAACTGTACATAGGTAAAGCAGTTTTAGTCGTGTTGGGTCTGTCATCTCCATGACCCCTAAATAAGGTTACAAGCATTGAACAAATTATCTGGAGACCAAGACCAAACAAGCCAGTCGAACTGGACAATAACATATTGCTTCAGTGTTGACATGCATTTTTAAAAGACAATGATTGACTGCGTCTGTATGAACTAAGAATTGTGAAATGAAAATGGTGTTAAAATGCACTAACATGTAGTGGTTTTTCATGAGACACCATTCTGACATTCTGTATAATTAATTGGTAGAATGCCCATTAAGTTATGCAAATAGGTTGAAGGTCACTATTAGTAACATTAACTATTTGTTTGAAGAAATATATCTTTGTACCAAAGACAAAAACGATCCACTGTTTTGTATATGTGTCCATCACTGACAGTATGTACTTAAGTATTCAAATAATAATGTCTGCATTTCAAAAGGCGATATGTACATTTATGTCGTATTCCACCATCAACCAGAATTGTAATGAGTGTCGATCACATAGTGCATTACATAAATATATGACTATATATGACTTCTATGATGGCTTGTTTAATTTAATACCGGTAAAACGGATACTGGCAGAATTACTAGTATAATTGTGTGACGAATATGGTGAAGTTTGACCAAGAAATGTCCGACTAAACATTCCAGAGATAAAGAAAAGAAGAATAGATGTGAGCACAACACATCATCATGTAATCAAATCCTCTTTATCGAGCGGCATTTCTTTCCCCGTCAAGTTTGATGTTAATAATATTAGCTTTAAAGTCTCCTGACATATCAAAAAGCTATATTCTAGTTTTAGCATAAACTTCGATTAATTAATGATATTAATTGATTACCAGTTCAATTCTCTGAACGATACCAAACCTTTTCGATAATAATCGCAGCGAGGTATACACACTCGCAAAACCTACATATATTAGCGAACAAACGTTAATTTATGCTTTTAAAAACTTTGTCTTGACGCTTTGCGGTTTATTTGTTCTTGTTTGTCATACATACGAGTACACTGTATAATTATTTTGCAACGTATCGTATCCAAGGTTACAGTAAAATTACATTAAGTATGTAAATCAAACTTGTTCACTGTCGACTTACAATGTACTTTATATGTTACCAGAATTTGTTTGTACAAAACATGCAGACTCCAAACTCGTAATAAATCTTTCATGTGACATTTTGGAGTGGTGCTGCTTTAGTGATAATTAATATATTGTGTCTGTCAGAATATCAAACAGACTGTGCATGTGTTTGCATGTATTAGTGCTGTGTTGAAGGTACATTTTAACGAGTCTTATCAGACTCCTTTATTATACTCATATGATGCGCTGATGCTTCCAGATACTTTACTTCATTATTTATATATCCCCTGGCAACTGGCTGATGGCTTCGAGCACATTCGCCAAATTCTACATGTAACCCTAAATACATATCGTTAACAATGCAGACAATATGACGTGCAAAAACAACAAAGGTCTAGAGATTTGTAGTATTTTATTTGAAAACATGTCGATTATATAATAATATGTAAGATGGTATGGTTTTACATGAATTAATTAAAACAATGAATAGAACCATGAACAGATGCCAATGTAATGGGAGTAATGGGAGATTAGCATTCTTATATATGTTTGAAGGATTACGCGTTTATCAAATGAATGTAAACGTCCGTCGGAGACAGATGAGCAAATGAACGTAATGTTCTGCCATCAAACAACTACCTTCCGCATTTGAGCAAGAACGTTGTGCAACACTTTGTAAATATTAGCGAATGCGTGGTGAAATATGTCGAATTAATGACAATAGAACCACGAACGTTTAATTTAAAAAGCCAATCATGAAATTTGCTTTGCCAGTTTGTGAAACGCAAATTAATTGTGTCAACTGTATGATAAATCACTTAAAGTTCATGTGGAATCCTTTTTAGTTCGTTTCGCTGTTACAGCGACATTCGCGAAAGACTTGGTTGCGTTTCAAAACAAATATCACACTTTCTTTGTTTAACTACTCTTTGGGTCCTTCAGCTTCATGTCCTTTGGCGGTGGTGGGGCTTTGTAAAGTCTCAAACGGTATAACAAACTGGTAAATGAACCGAGGTCAATTTGTCCTTCTTCATCTGAAGTGGTTTCAATGAAGAATTCGACTTCTTTAGGATCAAGTGGTCGACCTGTGGCTGTTTTGAGTGTCAGGAGTCCTTGTCTTGCTTCATCTTTGTCGATCTTTCCACTACCATCAGCATCAATTTCTTTAAACTTTTCAACCACTTCTTTCGCGCTACAAATAGGGTTAGATTTTCTGTGACGGAAATATATCAAGAGCAAACCAATTAAACAATGTCAAACAACAAACACACACACATCGACATGAACATCATTATGTAACACAACAAATACAATGGAATCTAACTGAAAAATATTTAAGGCCAAAACGACTGTAACATCTTGTTCTTAAGTGTGGCAAAGAAATTTCACGTCTTTCCAAAAAAAGTATTTTAACCATTTTTTTGTTGCATCATTAAGTATCGATATAAACACAAGGATGATATTTATAAGAATATTAGATAATCATGCAAACATAATAAACCGGTCGAAATTTCTTGAAATATTTTAAGTTCGGTTGTTATGTAGCGCATCCTTTTTAATTCGTTCTATTTAAAATTATGTAATAATTGTAATAATGATCGTGAGATAAACTGGACAAACAGTAACAGAACAGGACGAAACACAACACACAAACCCACAATTAATAAAAAAAATATCATAAGTGACTTACTGTGTGCCCATGCAGACGTAGAATTGTTGGAATTCCCAGATACTCATTTGTCCGTTCTGATCTTTGTCAAAGGTTTCGAACATCGTAGCAGCTTGATCATGGTCAAGACCAAATTCGGATTGCAACATATGCACCGCGTCCTTCTTCTCTAAATGACGGACATTGTTTTCTATATATTTCTCGAAGAGATCAAGGATCTCCTTTCTGTAATTAATAAAGACATACTTAAGAGCACACTTTTTCATAACTTAACAAACAAGCACTGCTAATTCCTTACTTATATGTCGTGTATGCGCACGTATACCATTTGTAATACTGATTGCATAAAAGGCAATCGTGATAGTGTTAAAACATATGAATATCAAAATGATAATAGCCTGATTTAATGGCACCTTTGTATCAAAATATTTTGAAAGCAACATCCTTTGTTTTCTAAAGTACTATACTGTTCTTCCGCATCGGATGTATATGCTAGGTTTTAGAATTGGTCTGATATAGTAATAGCATGGTGTTGACTGGTGAAGCTCTGCCGACATCATCAGTCCTCGATTCAGTGATAGATCATCCAGATGTACCCAAGGAATTTTTTAATTAATCTTCAATTATATAATGTCTGACATATTTCTCTCCCGTTTCAATTTTAAAACTAAATACATCTAACGTATTGCCCAAACTTTTGATATATCACCCACTCCCATAATGCTAACGTATCCATCGATTTAGACACACTTGCAAGCAGCTAATAGCTCACTAATGGCTTGTTAGATTAAGTTATCATGAGGTATCCATTAAGCTAAAAATGTAGTATCCACATCATACTTTATACACATTAACTCGTTATTTTTATTATCACTGTAATATACTATGAATACTTACGGAATTTTACGGTTCATTACTCCGCGCATCATCTTGAATGTCTTTTTTGTGGTTCCTGGAAAATCAGAAAATAAGTTAAACATATGTTACATGTATTAATTATATGACCAGTAATTTCCTCAACAGGGTTGCGGAATGGAGTTTATCTTCCATGTTAGACAAACCTGTAATATTCTGATTTAGGTTTTTGTCTCAGACTGTTCAGGCTGCTGTTCGTCATTTATGAGACCAGCAGCTTATTCAGACAACTCGATTTGCAGAGCATCTGCCTTTCTTGGTTTATTAAAAACATTTTCCAAAAAAAGACTCGTGGCTTAGTACAAAAAATAAGACCGTTGATTCATTTATGACCAGCACAACGGTATTTGCTATGCTCGACAGAAACATTCAACAGAACTTTTATTATCCAGCGATGTACTTGATGTTGACAGCCAATTATATGACTAGAAATTCCTGAGGTATATTCGTTGTAGTAGTGCTTTATTTATTTTTTTCTTTTATATTTGCCGAGTGGTAGTTATTGCTTGTTAGCAACATTTGCATCTATGTGACTCGTGACTCATATGTTCAGTCCGATTTGATGTACTTTTATCAGAACCTTCCCTGATCCTTATCTACAGGTAAGGAAACATGATACAACACGAGGAACATTAAATATTTCAATGAGTCACTATTTTCTGCCAGACACTAAGAGCCAAGAATTTCATCTTTCTGGTTACTCATTTTTTTGGAACCCTAACCGCAAAATCTGGCAGAGGTGTTAAGAACATTAAGCATGCTTTATTTCTAATCTGGCTTTCAGGTATATAAAATATCTTCAGAAACTTTGAATTTAGACTTTATAGCTTTTACGTTCATATAAAAATTCAGAAAGTTTTTAGGAATGTTCAATATGCAAAGAATACTGTACTTATATATCAGGGTTCACAGAACGTGTAGAACTTCGGGATTCTAATCTTACACCTGTTGTAACCTTATATCTTTTAGTTGAGTATACTCGTGAAGAATTCTATTAGTTTTCAACACTAGATTCGAATCATAAATGCGAACTGTATATAGTTTATTTTACGTGAAATTTAACATTCTGGCGAATGAATTGGCACAGACATCCTGGAAATCACCTCAAACGCAATGTCGGAATTATGTCTTTTTTATACCGACCATTTTCATCTGGTTTGAGTTATTACGCAGTAAAGCAGAAAATATCATACGTGGACATTTGGTTGAGGTTTGTGTTATATTATAACCAAATGTTATAGTACTTTGCCATCACTTTGTGCCGATCATAGGGTGTTTTATAAAACATACGTTTAATAAGGTCTGACGAAAATAGTCAAGTCGCTGGTTTATCCCCCCCCCCCCCCCCCCCCGATCCTACAGTTTCTACCAGCAAAATCTTTAGTGTTGTATTTTCAAAGTAAGAACGATATGTTAAAAAAACAAATCAGAAAAGATCTGCGAACTACAGGCCCCTTTTTGGTCAAGTAGCCGTAAGCAAGATTATGTGTTTGGTAAGGAAGTCGTAAACATGACTATTTGTCTAGTCTCTCCTCGACATTATTCTACTATTCTAAAAGTTGATTCCTTCAATTTTAAAGAAAATACATGGTCCACTTGGTAGAAGCTTATATACCATACTTAATTTTTTAATACTACATGTGTCACTGATTAGATGAATAATAAGTTATGGTTGAAGTTCTGCACGAGATTGCATTCAGTCCAAAACATATTAATAAAATAATGTAATTAGAACATAACTGTAAACAGATTCGGAACCTGTTGTGAGTGGATTAGTTGAACACAATCGCCAAATAACTCGTATTGTCAGCCAAGTTACAGTGTTGCTGCGGATAAGTAATTGATAAGACCTGTCAATAAGGCGATACATTATAAACATACGATAAAAAGACATACTAGTACATAAGACAGATTATTTCTACAAATACAATAACTTTCATTAATATTCGTATGTAATTATAAGTTGATGATGAGGAATGCGTACATATACACTTACATTGAAGTTTCTCAAAAAGTAATTTAAGACGTTTTATAAATCAGGTTTAAGAGTTCGTTGTTAAATACCTCGTATATACTTATACAATTCAAAGGAAACTTTGGAAATAAAAGTAAGAAGTTAATTAAGACATGAAGATTACCTCAACTGAAGTTCGTTAGTTAATTCAAACAAACTATCTTTTGATGATTTTATTTTTTCGGTTCGTTTGAATCCGTTTATGTAATAAGTGTTCATGATTTCGTTAGTTATGTTAATCGCGTTCTTTGATATCGGTACGCGCCTTAATCAGAAATTTGGTATGCACTAAAAGAATTGTGCTCGTGGAGGATGTCGAACCAATTAAACGACTGCTTAAACAGGTGTTCGACCGACACTCTACCTCAGACATCCATAAGAGAATAGTTGCTTACTGCACGGTCATTCAACCAAAACTGACTGAGAGCTTAAAGGACAATGTTGTACTGGTTTGGCACCGAATTAATGATAAAAGTCGTACATGTGACTTAAGCAAGATCATTAATGCCAGTATCATTAATGCCAGTAATGTCCGAGATTATATTTGTTTTCGCGCCACAACAAGCCACAGTGATATTAGTGTCTCTGATAGTTATATAACTGTCGGTATCAGTAAAGAAAACATTGTGCCAGCTTTAATTATAAGTATGAATGCGTTTCTTACATCAACAAACAAAATTGATCTAACTGTTGTTCAACACCACGATGTATCATTATCTTCATTGAAAGACATATATTCATAATTAAAATTAAGCAGCTCTATACGACATGCGCACACGCATTTAGCTTCTCTTCGATATGATGAAACAACGGTCAAACCAAATATTGGCATTATTTATTTTGATACATTTATTCGTTCTTAAGACAAAATGCTTACAACATACAATGTATAACATTAAGCGTTGGTTACGTTAAACAAAAGTTAATTTACGTATCCATTTTTAAAATCACAAAGATTAATTTGTGTTAGATATGAATGAAGAATAAAAAAGATTATTTCCATTGAGACAATTTAGAATATTCAAATTTTATTTAAAAAAACTTTAGTATACGTTTACCTCTTTAAGCATCAAAGAGACACAACTAGCTAAGAAAACAAGACAAGTACGTATAACATCCAATATGATCTGGTTAAATATTCCTTTTTCGTAGAAGCAAGAATAACATGTTATAATAAATAGATGGAAAAGAAAAACAATCATACCTTTCTAAAATCTGTACTTATTCTTTATTACAACAGATGCGTTTTAATACGAACAGAACATAAAGTTATTTAATACTTACTTTAGTTCGTCTAAAGCTAAATTCCGTGTTAACAAAGAGCGCTTTCTCTTCAACAAAAGCTTAAGACTGTATGTAAATTGTTTATAAATATTTTGTCTGTATTTTAAGATAAATTCTTAACACAACACTTGATTCTTTGTTTTGAAAAATGTAATCCAGCAAATATATACGTTTTCTTGACTTCACCGGCTTACTCACAATTCTATTTTAGACAGGGCGATTTAATCACCGCAATTCCAGAAAAATGATTGGTTCCGTTTCGATGCGAACTGCGCAGAAAAATGGGAACCAGGAATATTGTATCATAGAATTATCTGTTTCCTGTTCGGTTCACTGAACGTTCGGGCAAAGAAGATTTACTTTTGGTGTGAATACCTGTAAACAAGTTGCTTAACCAAAGCCATATGTTCATAAGTAATTAGTTTACGTAATAATTATAATACTGTTGTTCTATCCCAGATGATTCTGATATGCAATTATGCGATATAATTAGCTGGCCAACACTTGCCACACGAACCAATTATACCGAATGTGAACTCTTAAAATAATGGTGATTTCCCGAACAGCCATTTATTAGTCAATTAGTAACTATAATTTATAAATCCGTCTCATATATCATGATAGCTTCAATTAAATGCTTATCTTTCGAACAGTGTACTTAAATGTTACATTTTCAAATATAATACGTTTGTTAATGATGAAGTCAAATAAAAATTGTTCTTCAGCACATTACAATAATACATTAAACTCAGATGTTTGGGCCTATACTGTGTGTTTTACCCACCGTTTGTTTCTGTTGTTATATTTTATTTCATTTGGGAGGGATGGGGTCCCTTTTCTCTTATTCTCGTTTTACATTGCTTCTTTTCATGAGCACTCCATATTTCCAGATGTTGTTAGCAAATATATTTATGTAGCGATATTTGTTTTTAAATGTGCAATGAATCAATAATACGTATACTTAAAATGGGGTTTCTAATCTTCTGGAGCAGTTCCTCAAGTTCATATATTCTGAACCATGCGATTACGTACAGTTTATCATGAATTCATAAGAAAGTACAAAATTACATACAGTTTTGACTGGTGATGTATTATATTGTACCAGACTATGGGAGAATGTACGGTAAAATAACAACTCATATTCTCTGATTGGAACAGACATTCTGATTCAATAAAGGTGCGCACAAATCAGGTGTGGACGTGAGTCACATGCTTACTACATCACGTGCGTACCAATACTACTGACATGATAAGAAAAGCAATGAAAGATAGCATGAGTTTGAAATATTTCATATGGTGAAAATGAAAGGAAAATGTAGGTGTATATTATGAATGGGTTCTTTTTTACATTATCGTGTCTTAGAGATAAAATTCCACCGAGTATTAGTACATTTCGCACTACTTTCTCTAGCGTACGTTCATTCAACCGTAAACATCACGCACTTTTTGTCAATAACAATTTGTTATTTGTTTCTTAATAGGTGATATCATGTTGTCTTCATTCATTGTGGAATTCGACGTAAGAATTATGACAACAGATGCACTTAAAAATCCATTGCCAGGAAACTATCCTAGATGATGTTCGAGTTGCTGATATATGTTGTTCTTATCTGTTCGTGTTAAACGTCTATTTGCTAAACGTCTTCATGTTTACATTTGTTTAACTTAGTCTTTTAATCTTTAACTATTTAAAAGAACAAGGCAAAAAAGTAAAAATATTTTGTTATAGAAAATCAGAAGAATAAAAATAGTAGATAAAAATGCATTGTTTAAATGTTTTGTTAAGCAATGTATAAAGAATGTTCGATTTGAATGGGTATTCTATCCTCCTCCTCTACTTCTAGTTTGCTCTGTCCCAATACTCGATCGCCATTTCTCTGGCTGTATTTGGGAAATTCCACATCTGATAAGGAACCTCTGCCTGGTAGGTAATGGTGTCCTCTGCATTCAGATGTACTGTTATGACAACAATTACCCGCTGCATTCTGCTGTTCTTGGACAACATCTCGTAATGGATCTACAAAATAGTCACCCACGTGTCTAGTGAAATATCATTCTATAATCAGACAATCATCAGCTTGATATTATTAGAGGATTTCCTTATAGAGGCACACAACTTGTAAATTATTGTACCTGGTTCTATTCGGTTTTGAACTGGTCAACCAATTGCTCTGTATAGATTGAAAAGGTCTGCGAATAAAGGGGAGGAATCAGATTTGAAAGTTCTCTGGTATACCAAATTGAATATAAACACATTGGACACAATTGAATAAAATTCTGTGAACAATAGACATAACAAGCTGCAGCTGAAGGAAATTATGAAAATGGAAAAATATTTTATGCATAATAGGAATCACATAAGTTTTTTTTGTAGATCACATCTTTTCCTTTGTAAGATTTATAGGGCAAATATGATTATTTGATTTTTTTTCTTCTACATATTGACCTCATTTAGATTCAAAGTCTGTTGTGAAGCATGCCATCTGGGGCATATGCAATTATTTAACGCTGTTTCTTGTTTATTGATGTTTTGTGAAGAACATCCAGACGTTCCAATCATTTTATCAACTGATGTGATTTAGACCGTAAATATTTTCTCTCTCCACAATAATACCAAAAAGGTAAATTGTTGGGTTAACACACAAACAATTACCTCAGAAACCATCGGGTTGTACCTGTCCACAACAGCACTATAGACACTCCTTATCTTCTGAGTTAGAGATGTCAAGGTCTGATTCTGTACAATAATATCAGAGCCGCACACTGAAATATTCCCAATAAGTATTTTTAAATTATTTATTTTTTATTATATCTGTTGTCGGTCCATTCGACAGCTATATGGTCTTCCAATAAGAAACAGTCAAACAATTCTACAATGGTTACTATTGATTGAATCAGAATTTGTTTCCATTCAATGTGGTTATTATTCAACGGTAGAAATCAAAGTTCGAAATGAAAATAAAAACCACAGGTCTGACAGTCATGAGCTCCACGTTTAGAGATACGATGTACTCGTACCTAAGCCCAATTTCAATACACTAATTGTCAAGGGTCAGTGTTCATGTGATGCTAATCATTGAAAGTGAAAGTATCATCAATAACATCTCGAAAGATAAAACATGATGAAGGTATTTATTTGGTATATGACTTGTCTCGTCGCTTTTTATGTCGTGATTTCTACAATGAACAAGACATACGCTTAAGAAGCTCTTAATATGTGCTACATTGAAAGACTGGGTTAAAATGGATATTATATAGTATCACTAATATTGAGGTGAGAATTTACTGCATAAGTTAAATACCTGCAGTGATTCTTTCTGTTTTTGTCTCAAGGAGTAATGGGTAACACAAATCACATTTCTCCATACATTGTCTAGTTGCATCATCAATGGATCGCCTCTTCCTTGTGTCAAAACCTGCATAATCTCCTTTTTAAAGAAATGACGTATAAAACAGGTTTAAATTTCATTAATGTCTTCTACTGCGTCTAAACTATTAATTTTAATCGATGAATGGAATGGAATCAAACCATTTACAATGAGCATTGAACAAATACATTTATTATAAAGCCACAAATATTTTTTTCTAGCTATTTTTTCCCTGAAATAAAGGCCCCCTGACACCTTGTTGAATTTTAAAATTAGGAATAGCAGATTTTTAGAATTATACGTACATATGTCTACACACATGGTATTATGAAACCAATTTACCGTCCATCGGCTGTTTGGAAGAGAGAGCGGAAGAAGATCTAAATGTATGTACAAAAATGCTTAGTAGTAAAACCAACAGTTTCCACTTACCGAAGCCATTCCCAAATTTATCTCCGAGCCCGTCTAAACGTCTTTCTAAATAGCCATAGGAGTCGCCTTTTATACCATTAGCAACCCCATTTCTAACTTCTCCAACATCACCAATGGCATTGTCAACGTCACTTGCAATATTGTTTACCACTTCATTAATCTTCTCTTCCAATTCATCAAGAGTCATCTAAAATATCAGAATAAAAATATAACTTTGATCTGCTGATAGCATTATCAACAAACTTAAAATCATATTGGAATCTTGTATTGGAGTCATATGCATCAGTTTAAAGTCTTGTGAACCAAGACCTTATTAGACATAAAAAGACTAACAAATATGATTTATTAATAAAAAAGTATATGAGATCGAATGATGTTGAAACTATTGTTATGTGGTGATATACTCAGGTGGATGACTGATAGGTGTGCCAATTTGGATGTATCAAAACGGAAGAAAATGCTGAGAAAAGACAATTTTACTCAGTGACATTAAAGTACAACATTGAACAATACCCATAATTCCTGATGCGCATTTTCAGACGCGTAAAATCTGAACTCCCTCATCTCATTAAGAAACGCAGCTGCATTATCACCGAGCAATTCAACCGCGTCAGCCAGTTTATTTATCATATCTTCGAGCATTTCCACAATGGAGATGGTTGAATCAAGGGCTTCAATGTATTCTTCGTCCATACTGAAATATGTTTATCACATTGGTTCAGATGGAATATAGGTTTCAATGAAGCATTTATATATTCTTCTTTACTTTAGAAGTTCATGACCTCGATGGTCTTAGATGGTCAAGTATTTGTTTTCAATAAAAATCCAATCATAAAGTTAAGTAATAAAAATATAAACCATAACATGTTTGTTAATACTTAACTATTGCAAAATTAATGGTTATTAATTAACAGTAATTTATAGTTCGCCAACTAAATCAGTTTGGTCAATTTGGGTAATCAAATGGACGAAAGATACATTAAGGTACTTTAATTGTTGCTGTTGTCTTTTTCACAAGGGTTTAACGCCAACCAGCAGCCAGCCAGGGCCATTTAGTGACTTTACAGGAAGAGACCCAGACATAATCTAATTGTTATACATACAAGCAATCATCAGGAATACATGAATTGCATTGTTGAGACTGTGATAGCATGTCCTTCTGACATTGGTCATTCAAATCGCTCAGAATGTTGCTCATGTCGATGGCATCTTTCATTTCAGTTTTGATTATTCTCAACAGGGCTTGTCGAAATTCCTGATTGAAAACTAAAATGATTTAAAGGTGTAGTAGATAAAATAACTGAGTTTCACACATGTATTTTCTTTAGAATTGTCTTCAAAAAAATAAAACAAATGTTCAACATTGAACCATTTTATTCTCATGTAAAGCTATTTAACATAATTATTAAGACTTGAAAAGGAAGTCTACTATATGTATTTCTAGTTAACTTCAAAAGATACTCACATAGACCTTGGCATTGGTGTAGGAGAATATTAATACAAACATATACGGTTTGTAAAAAGAACGTCTTACTGTATGCTATTTAGGTAAATTACAAAATGTGCTCGTAACAAACTAGGTCACTCACATCTGAGAGATCCTGCGCCCATCTCTATAATGTTTCGATCCAACATGGTTTCTGCATTTGCCACAGCCAAAAACACAAACAAAGCTGTGGAAAAAATGCAAAATATTTCAATACAATTTGATAAAGAACTCAGTAAACAACATCAGTTCCCGTCTGAAAACGCCCAAGATTCTCATTTTTCTAGCCTACTACTTGTAGACACAAACATAACTACAATATTTTGAGACCGGATTCACAAAAGTCTATGTATATGGCATTAGGTGCTTCAAGTATTTTTTTCTTTTTCAAACTGGCTTACAAATAAATTTTGTATTTCTTTGTTAAGATTTCGCAACTATGAAAGAGCAATATTGTGCGCACATTTACTACAATTAATTCACCCGAATGCCAACGTTTAGTGGTATATTTGGGGTGTCGGGAAAGCAAAAAACAATACTTTAGTTTAACCATGAACCAGGCATGTTTGAATTAATTGTGTAAGTGAGAAAACCGCAAGTGTTATTCGCATTTAAGCATGTACGTTTATACATTTATATACACACATCGACTACACTTGATATTCAATTTTTTTTCTGAATGAAGCTCTTAAAAACTTTCAATTCAAAAAGTCGTATTTAGTATAACTGTTTGCAAACAGTAGATTTCCGAAAATTGTCATCTGGTTTGACTTCAGATTTTAAAAAAATATTAGAACATCGTGCTGTTCAAATTCTTAAAAGTAATCATTATGCAGAAAGTAACTTTACACTATATGTGCGTGCGTACGTACAAATGTTATTAAAATGGTTTTACCTGCGTATTTAATCATCCTTTTTGTATTAATAACTTTAATCAAACAAACAGGATCATAAAATCACAAATTAAGCAAGGAAACAATGTCCAATATTCGTAATATTAGAGAGGCACTTTATGGTGTTCTTGCTCAGAGCATAGCCAAAAACTAATATGATGTTGCGCAATTTTGGTATGTCTAATACAATCGGTCCATGTGGGTAAACAATTCTATACAGGTTTATTTAAAACATGTAAAACGAGTACCCGGCATATCTGATAATTTCCTTATTGGTTTAAAGACTTGAATAAGCTTTGTCTTTATTTTGTTCCTTTATTTTCCGTGTTTCATTTGAGATATTTGTCTGATTGCGAAACAAAACAAAAAATAGATGTTGATGAATTGTTTAAAAGATATAAATCAAAGTACTGTGAGCTCACACTGACCCGGAAGATGATCATTGTTTTGATGTACTTAACATAATATTTGCTCTAGAAGTCGAGGATATTAATCGAATTCTACTGAACATTAAAATTAATGTAAACGAGTGTTATCATAAGTCGTCCTTCTATTACTTTCTCTTCATCTCCACAAGTCCTTATCTTATAGTTATTTTTTGTTGAGGATAGTTTTATTATTTTATCTATTTGGTCTACATTTACTAGGCCATCCTTAAAACATCTTGCTTATGAGATAACCCTATCCAGAGATTTTTCAGTGGATACTGGGTAGGTAGGTAGGAAATATTACTTTCACAATTTTTTTTTTAATTTAACGCCTATCAAAATGTATAAAAAAATGAAAAAAAAGTTACCAAAAGACCAAAAAAAAAAATGTTGGGTAGGGCCATTTTTGGTGAGTTAAGGTAGTGTAACCCAAAACAAAACATTGTTTAAGGATGGCCCTAGTGATAACTTCAACCCCGGAGAGTATGTATACAGTCATGTTAGTGTCTTGTTTCATAATATTGGTCTCGAGCTCTCTCCTATGAAACCATCTTGCAGTAAGACAATTTATAGCTGCAGTTATCTGCATAAACATAACATAGCAACACACAATGCAATAGACACATACGTGACATAAGAATGTCATCTATGTGCAGTATCCACACGTAGGTATATATTTGCTAATTAGACAGGAAACGCAAGAATACGATTTATGTAAATACCACGCGTGTGGATTGGCGTCTTGTATCTTTTTTCTTGTAACACGATGCATGTTTCTACAAGTTGCACGTTCTTTTGACATATTTACAAACGCTCGTTTATGTAATTCGGGTTTTTAATAACCATTTCACCATTCCTGTCTAATTCCGCTTTATTTCGTTTTTGTCGTCTGATGCCATGCTTCATCATCTCTTTCAGTACATAATTAATAACTAAGGCCGGGAACGATACTATACTGTTTTATGATATTCGAATATTCATTTTTTCATTATTCGAATATCCGTTTTCATGGCTGCTTTGTTCGAATCCAACATGTCTGTTCCTCTTACATCGTGCCCGATGTGTTTCTGTACAGACGTGTACTAAGTGGCATCACTTTGTTATCAGCTTTATCATACAAGACAAGCTAACACAGAGGCGTTAAAACGTGAGTCTATCGAGACTCGATGGACATGTGTATTGAATTCATTTAAAAATGTATTGTTTCGCCGAATTCGTTTGTCTGTTAAATATGTCAAAATTAAAATCCTTTGAATCGGTGGAGATTTTTACGAATCCTCGTCCTCATTACGTACACAAATCGACATTGTTTTAGTTATAAAATTGATTTAATTTTGTCATTCACTTATCCTATATTAAAGGCAGTAAATGGGTTTAAGTCTTTGATTCTTAAGTTTTCATGTCAAACTGTTTTCTTTCTGTTGAATGATATGGTAACTTTTTGTCTGATGAAATGCTATTCATGTATGTAAGAAAAGGACTACCATAAACGATGTTCATCGAATAATTCCAAAGCTCAATAAGTTCAGATTATTTTCATGCAGATTCTACGCAATGTATATAGCAGATCAGAATTTAGTCTACACCCATGTACCTCGTTCCATTCTCCAAACTCGCGTGCAGATATGTGTCCATGAAAATTAATGTAAATCATACTGGTAGTATAAAGGCTCTGATACAAGCGGAAAATATATATCATAGGCATTCGTCGTAAATAATTTACATCTTTTGAATATGTTTGCCTATTTTTCTTCCCTATGTTTTCTATGTCTTTATAGATGTTGATAATGGTGCACCCATAAGAATTATCTTTATGGACGATCTTTGTTTCATCTAGTTTACCGAGTTACAGTTTTTACCTCGTTCCAAAACTTCCTATTTGGGCTTCATGTATTTAAGTGATCACGATACATTGTGAGATAAAATACAAGTAAACAACAACGACAGGAATAATCAAAGTACTGAAAGTACTGTCGGAACTTGATTTTCTCCGTACGAAACAAAAAGAGAAATGTGTACCAACATCGATCATGTCAATGCAAACATTTTTAACATTTACTCTAACGGACCGATCTTTTCATTCATATTGTAATGCAGGTCATACGCATACATGTGAAGGGCATACAATAGCGCTTTACTAGGCTCTTTGCTAAAACTATAAATGAAACAAGAGGGCCAAGATGGCCCTATATCGCTCACATGTCAATCACTGCTCACTCATTAAAACACTGTTTTGAACCGGTGACCTAGTTTTTGACCCCAGATGACCCATGTTAAAACTTGTCCTACATATGAATAAAACAAACATTCTGACAAAAGTTGGTGAAGATCCAATCAAAACCATGGAAACTACAGCATAGACAACGTTTTCCTAAGATTTGACCTCGTGACCTAGTTTCTGACCACAGATGACCTATATTACGAGTTCCACGTATCTGCTAGGCAATATACTGTTGATCTTGTTGATAAAAAATATTTTGCCGCTTATCAACAGAGAACTGGTTTTGTAATACACTTATACATTGTACTTAACACAGAAGCATAACATGGATCATAGCATACTTGTAAAATACAAAGTAATTCTGAATATGTCAATATGATAAATGAATGTCACTTCACTCCATAAAGTCGGATACACTTTTATTGTTTTACAAAATATGATTTTCTTCAGTAATGAAATGGAAATAAGTCTGAGTACATAATCATGATGGACCCTTTTGTACATTTAATGCACCACAATATATGATATTATTGAAATACTTATATTATACAGGTGTTTTATTATAATTTACAAAATCTTTGAACCTTTTGTGTTTTCGTGAGATAATATTGAGAATAAGCTTTTCCCGAATGACGTCCGAACAATCGGTCCTGTGCATAACTTCCCGCCAAGTCAACGTCATGAAGCAGAAAGCCAAAATATGGTTGATGCTGTTATAAAATCCACTACCGATCGAAGTCTCGCTTTGTCTCATTTGTTATATATAGTCTTTTATTGACTTGGGAACACAGTCGAACTCGGTCAATGTATATGAGTAAGTATTCGATCTTATTTAGAATATAACACGTGAACATATAGTGAACTGATAAGAATAATGACTGGTCTATGACAAAATTTCATGTAAGTCTTTATTACTAACAGCTGGGGTTTCTTAATTGTCTGACAGTAGTTACTTTGACACCGACAAAAGAAGAAGACAATGTTATTTGTAGCAATTTTGATGTGTTTTGCTGTGGTAAATGGAGGGATCGTGCAGAGACGAAATCTTCAGGATCTTGATCCAGCTTCCATACAAAGTATTCTTTATATAAAACCTTTGAAAGCTGTTGGGGAGTAGTTTATACCGAAATAGGAAATGTTTTAGGTTTAATCATTTTGGTAGATATAATGCCAATAGGTTCAATGTCGTTTTTGAACGATGTTTTACTTATATATGGTGGTGGTACACCTAATCTGTTTTCATGGACTGTATTCTAACCAGTACTAATTTACCTGTCGACAAAGAACCAGCAAATTCTTCACTTATGGTGGAAAATCAACTTATTGTCACATTTTCATGGAGGTGGTGGTTTGATAACCAGGTTGAAAAAGATGAAGCTTTGAGAATAAGTCCAAAAGTAGGAGATTTTTTATAATGTGTGGGTCTTAATAATGAAGGGGTCTCTAAATTTCTGTCCACTTTGTTCTGTCCATTGTCATGTCTGTTCCATACTTGTTGCTGTATACCTTTACATGTTGTGTATCAACAAAATCGATCGTTTCTTGTTACCAAACACATAAAACATTCATACAATAACCATTATCATACTAATAACTTAAGGTGTTATTTAACTTTCTAATAATGTTCTGGTTGTGAAATGTACATACATGTAATTCATTGTTTTGTCAATCATATTCGTGATTAACATATTTTTCAGCTTTTACACAGCTTTTCCGAGCAGCTTTACTGGACAAGGTTGCCATCGAGACAAACAACACCGTGGATATGAGCAAACAACTGAAAGTGAAGATTGACCAGTGTAAACCAAAAATTAAAGTCAAGACCGACCAGTGTAAATCTTGTGCTCAATCAAAATGCCAGTAAGAATGTGTTCCCTTAATTTGACATTGTGTTATGTATGATTATATCGTATTAAGAATCTGGGTTCAACATAAGATTCACCTTAGGATTAACATAGAAGTCATATTTCAATAGTCTTTTATATACAAATGTCTGAAGATTTTGGGTACAAGCTTTCAAAGTTGTGCTTTTAAATTCATTGTGTCAAACATCGCTTTAAGCTTTGTAGAAGTTTTGCCGACGATTTCATTCAAATGCTTAATACATTATCGTGTCTTAGAGATAAAATTCCACCGAGTATTAGTACATTTCGCACTACTTTCTCTAGCGTACGTTCATTCAACCGTAAACATCACGCACTTTTTGTCAATAACAATTTGTTATTTGTTTCTTAATAGGTGATATCATGTTGTCTTCATTCATTGTGGAATTCGACGTAAGAATTATGACAACAGATGCACTTAAAAATCCATTGCCAGGAAACTATCCTAGATGATGTTCGAGTTGCTGATATATGTTGTTCTTATCTGTTCGTGTTAAACGTCTATTTGCTAAACGTCTTCATGTTTACATTTGTTTAACTTAGTCTTTTAATCTTTAACTATTTAAAAGAACAAGGCAAAAAAGTAAAAATATTTTGTTATAGAAAATCAGAAGAATAAAAATAGTAGATAAAAATGCATTGTTTAAATGTTTTGTTAAGCAATGTATAAAGAATGTTCGATTTGAATGGGTATTCTATCCTCCTCCTCTACTTCTAGTTTGCTCTGTCCCAATACTCGATCGCCATTTCTCTGGCTGTATTTGGGAAATTCCACATCTGATAAGGAACCTCTGCCTGGTAGGTAATGGTGTCCTCTGCATTCAGATGTACTGTTATGACAACAATTACCCGCTGCATTCTGCTGTTCTTGGACAACATCTCGTAATGGATCTACAAAATAGTCACCCACGTGTCTAGTGAAATATCATTCTATAATCAGACAATCATCAGCTTGATATTATTAGAGGATTTCCTTATAGAGGCACACAACTTGTAAATTATTGTACCTGGTTCTATTCGGTTTTGAACTGGTCAACCAATTGCTCTGTATAGATTGAAAAGGTCTGCGAATAAAGGGGAGGAATCAGATTTGAAAGTTCTCTGGTATACCAAATTGAATATAAACACATTGGACACAATTGAATAAAATTCTGTGAACAATAGACATAACAAGCTGCAGCTGAAGGAAATTATGAAAATGGAAAAATATTTTATGCATAATAGGAATCACATAAGTTTTTTTTGTAGATCACATCTTTTCCTTTGTAAGATTTATAGGGCAAATATGATTATTTGATTTTTTTTCTTCTACATATTGACCTCATTTAGATTCAAAGTCTGTTGTGAAGCATGCCATCTGGGGCATATGCAATTATTTAACGCTGTTTCTTGTTTATTGATGTTTTGTGAAGAACATCCAGACGTTCCAATCATTTTATCAACTGATGTGATTTAGACCGTAAATATTTTCTCTCTCCACAATAATACCAAAAAGGTAAATTGTTGGGTTAACACACAAACAATTACCTCAGAAACCATCGGGTTGTACCTGTCCACAACAGCACTATAGACACTCCTTATCTTCTGAGTTAGAGATGTCAAGGTCTGATTCTGTACAATAATATCAGAGCCGCACACTGAAATATTCCCAATAAGTATTTTTAAATTATTTATTTTTTATTATATCTGTTGTCGGTCCATTCGACAGCTATATGGTCTTCCAATAAGAAACAGTCAAACAATTCTACAATGGTTACTATTGATTGAATCAGAATTTGTTTCCATTCAATGTGGTTATTATTCAACGGTAGAAATCAAAGTTCGAAATGAAAATAAAAACCACAGGTCTGACAGTCATGAGCTCCACGTTTAGAGATACGATGTACTCGTACCTAAGCCCAATTTCAATACACTAATTGTCAAGGGTCAGTGTTCATGTGATGCTAATCATTGAAAGTGAAAGTATCATCAATAACATCTCGAAAGATAAAACATGATGAAGGTATTTATTTGGTATATGACTTGTCTCGTCGCTTTTTATGTCGTGATTTCTACAATGAACAAGACATACGCTTAAGAAGCTCTTAATATGTGCTACATTGAAAGACTGGGTTAAAATGGATATTATATAGTATCACTAATATTGAGGTGAGAATTTACTGCATAAGTTAAATACCTGCAGTGATTCTTTCTGTTTTTGTCTCAAGGAGTAATGGGTAACACAAATCACATTTCTCCATACATTGTCTAGTTGCATCATCAATGGATCGCCTCTTCCTTGTGTCAAAACCTGCATAATCTCCTTTTTAAAGAAATGACGTATAAAACAGGTTTAAATTTCATTAATGTCTTCTACTGCGTCTAAACTATTAATTTTAATCGATGAATGGAATGGAATCAAACCATTTACAATGAGCATTGAACAAATACATTTATTATAAAGCCACAAATATTTTTTTCTAGCTATTTTTTCCCTGAAATAAAGGCCCCCTGACACCTTGTTGAATTTTAAAATTAGGAATAGCAGATTTTTAGAATTATACGTACATATGTCTACACACATGGTATTATGAAACCAATTTACCGTCCATCGGCTGTTTGGAAGAGAGAGCGGAAGAAGATCTAAATGTATGTACAAAAATGCTTAGTAGTAAAACCAACAGTTTCCACTTACCGAAGCCATTCCCAAATTTATCTCCGAGCCCGTCTAAACGTCTTTCTAAATAGCCATAGGAGTCGCCTTTTATACCATTAGCAACCCCATTTCTAACTTCTCCAACATCACCAATGGCATTGTCAACGTCACTTGCAATATTGTTTACCACTTCATTAATCTTCTCTTCCAATTCATCAAGAGTCATCTAAAATATCAGAATAAAAATATAACTTTGATCTGCTGATAGCATTATCAACAAACTTAAAATCATATTGGAATCTTGTATTGGAGTCATATGCATCAGTTTAAAGTCTTGTGAACCAAGACCTTATTAGACATAAAAAGACTAACAAATATGATTTATTAATAAAAAAGTATATGAGATCGAATGATGTTGAAACTATTGTTATGTGGTGATATACTCAGGTGGATGACTGATAGGTGTGCCAATTTGGATGTATCAAAACGGAAGAAAATGCTGAGAAAAGACAATTTTACTCAGTGACATTAAAGTACAACATTGAACAATACCCATAATTCCTGATGCGCATTTTCAGACGCGTAAAATCTGAACTCCCTCATCTCATTAAGAAACGCAGCTGCATTATCACCGAGCAATTCAACCGCGTCAGCCAGTTTATTTATCATATCTTCGAGCATTTCCACAATGGAGATGGTTGAATCAAGGGCTTCAATGTATTCTTCGTCCATACTGAAATATGTTTATCACATTGGTTCAGATGGAATATAGGTTTCAATGAAGCATTTATATATTCTTCTTTACTTTAGAAGTTCATGACCTCGATGGTCTTAGATGGTCAAGTATTTGTTTTCAATAAAAATCCAATCATAAAGTTAAGTAATAAAAATATAAACCATAACATGTTTGTTAATACTTAACTATTGCAAAATTAATGGTTATTAATTAACAGTAATTTATAGTTCGCCAACTAAATCAGTTTGGTCAATTTGGGTAATCAAATGGACGAAAGATACATTAAGGTACTTTAATTGTTGCTGTTGTCTTTTTCACAAGGGTTTAACGCCAACCAGCAGCCAGCCAGGGCCATTTAGTGACTTTACAGGAAGAGACCCAGACATAATCTAATTGTTATACATACAAGCAATCATCAGGAATACATGAATTGCATTGTTGAGACTGTGATAGCATGTCCTTCTGACATTGGTCATTCAAATCGCTCAGAATGTTGCTCATGTCGATGGCATCTTTCATTTCAGTTTTGATTATTCTCAACAGGGCTTGTCGAAATTCCTGATTGAAAACTAAAATGATTTAAAGGTGTAGTAGATAAAATAACTGAGTTTCACACATGTATTTTCTTTAGAATTGTCTTCAAAAAAATAAAACAAATGTTCAACATTGAACCATTTTATTCTCATGTAAAGCTATTTAACATAATTATTAAGACTTGAAAAGGAAGTCTACTATATGTATTTCTAGTTAACTTCAAAAGATACTCACATAGACCTTGGCATTGGTGTAGGAGAATATTAATACAAACATATACGGTTTGTAAAAAGAACGTCTTACTGTATGCTATTTAGGTAAATTACAAAATGTGCTCGTAACAAACTAGGTCACTCACATCTGAGAGATCCTGCGCCCATCTCTATAATGTTTCGATCCAACATGGTTTCTGCATTTGCCACAGCCAAAAACACAAACAAAGCTGTGGAAAAAATGCAAAATATTTCAATACAATTTGATAAAGAACTCAGTAAACAACATCAGTTCCCGTCTGAAAACGCCCAAGATTCTCATTTTTCTAGCCTACTACTTGTAGACACAAACATAACTACAATATTTTGAGACCGGATTCACAAAAGTCTATGTATATGGCATTAGGTGCTTCAAGTATTTTTTTCTTTTTCAAACTGGCTTACAAATAAATTTTGTATTTCTTTGTTAAGATTTCGCAACTATGAAAGAGCAATATTGTGCGCACATTTACTACAATTAATTCACCCGAATGCCAACGTTTAGTGGTATATTTGGGGTGTCGGGAAAGCAAAAAACAATACTTTAGTTTAACCATGAACCAGGCATGTTTGAATTAATTGTGTAAGTGAGAAAACCGCAAGTGTTATTCGCATTTAAGCATGTACGTTTATACATTTATATACACACATCGACTACACTTGATATTCAATTTTTTTTCTGAATGAAGCTCTTAAAAACTTTCAATTCAAAAAGTCGTATTTAGTATAACTGTTTGCAAACAGTAGATTTCCGAAAATTGTCATCTGGTTTGACTTCAGATTTTAAAAAAATATTAGAACATCGTGCTGTTCAAATTCTTAAAAGTAATCATTATGCAGAAAGTAACTTTACACTATATGTGCGTGCGTACGTACAAATGTTATTAAAATGGTTTTACCTGCGTATTTAATCATCCTTTTTGTATTAATAACTTTAATCAAACAAACAGGATCATAAAATCACAAATTAAGCAAGGAAACAATGTCCAATATTCGTAATATTAGAGAGGCACTTTATGGTGTTCTTGCTCAGAGCATAGCCAAAAACTAATATGATGTTGCGCAATTTTGGTATGTCTAATACAATCGGTCCATGTGGGTAAACAATTCTATACAGGTTTATTTAAAACATGTAAAACGAGTACCCGGCATATCTGATAATTTCCTTATTGGTTTAAAGACTTGAATAAGCTTTGTCTTTATTTTGTTCCTTTATTTTCCGTGTTTCATTTGAGATATTTGTCTGATTGCGAAACAAAACAAAAAATAGATGTTGATGAATTGTTTAAAAGATATAAATCAAAGTACTGTGAGCTCACACTGACCCGGAAGATGATCATTGTTTTGATGTACTTAACATAATATTTGCTCTAGAAGTCGAGGATATTAATCGAATTCTACTGAACATTAAAATTAATGTAAACGAGTGTTATCATAAGTCGTCCTTCTATTACTTTCTCTTCATCTCCACAAGTCCTTATCTTATAGTTATTTTTTGTTGAGGATAGTTTTATTATTTTATCTATTTGGTCTACATTTACTAGGCCATCCTTAAAACATCTTGCTTATGAGATAACCCTATCCAGAGATTTTTCAGTGGATACTGGGTAGGTAGGTAGGAAATATTACTTTCACAATTTTTTTTTTAATTTAACGCCTATCAAAATGTATAAAAAAATGAAAAAAAAGTTACCAAAAGACCAAAAAAAAAAATGTTGGGTAGGGCCATTTTTGGTGAGTTAAGGTAGTGTAACCCAAAACAAAACATTGTTTAAGGATGGCCCTAGTGATAACTTCAACCCCGGAGAGTATGTATACAGTCATGTTAGTGTCTTGTTTCATAATATTGGTCTCGAGCTCTCTCCTATGAAACCATCTTGCAGTAAGACAATTTATAGCTGCAGTTATCTGCATAAACATAACATAGCAACACACAATGCAATAGACACATACGTGACATAAGAATGTCATCTATGTGCAGTATCCACACGTAGGTATATATTTGCTAATTAGACAGGAAACGCAAGAATACGATTTATGTAAATACCACGCGTGTGGATTGGCGTCTTGTATCTTTTTTCTTGTAACACGATGCATGTTTCTACAAGTTGCACGTTCTTTTGACATATTTACAAACGCTCGTTTATGTAATTCGGGTTTTTAATAACCATTTCACCATTCCTGTCTAATTCCGCTTTATTTCGTTTTTGTCGTCTGATGCCATGCTTCATCATCTCTTTCAGTACATAATTAATAACTAAGGCCGGGAACGATACTATACTGTTTTATGATATTCGAATATTCATTTTTTCATTATTCGAATATCCGTTTTCATGGCTGCTTTGTTCGAATCCAACATGTCTGTTCCTCTTACATCGTGCCCGATGTGTTTCTGTACAGACGTGTACTAAGTGGCATCACTTTGTTATCAGCTTTATCATACAAGACAAGCTAACACAGAGGCGTTAAAACGTGAGTCTATCGAGACTCGATGGACATGTGTATTGAATTCATTTAAAAATGTATTGTTTCGCCGAATTCGTTTGTCTGTTAAATATGTCAAAATTAAAATCCTTTGAATCGGTGGAGATTTTTACGAATCCTCGTCCTCATTACGTACACAAATCGACATTGTTTTAGTTATAAAATTGATTTAATTTTGTCATTCACTTATCCTATATTAAAGGCAGTAAATGGGTTTAAGTCTTTGATTCTTAAGTTTTCATGTCAAACTGTTTTCTTTCTGTTGAATGATATGGTAACTTTTTGTCTGATGAAATGCTATTCATGTATGTAAGAAAAGGACTACCATAAACGATGTTCATCGAATAATTCCAAAGCTCAATAAGTTCAGATTATTTTCATGCAGATTCTACGCAATGTATATAGCAGATCAGAATTTAGTCTACACCCATGTACCTCGTTCCATTCTCCAAACTCGCGTGCAGATATGTGTCCATGAAAATTAATGTAAATCATACTGGTAGTATAAAGGCTCTGATACAAGCGGAAAATATATATCATAGGCATTCGTCGTAAATAATTTACATCTTTTGAATATGTTTGCCTATTTTTCTTCCCTATGTTTTCTATGTCTTTATAGATGTTGATAATGGTGCACCCATAAGAATTATCTTTATGGACGATCTTTGTTTCATCTAGTTTACCGAGTTACAGTTTTTACCTCGTTCCAAAACTTCCTATTTGGGCTTCATGTATTTAAGTGATCACGATACATTGTGAGATAAAATACAAGTAAACAACAACGACAGGAATAATCAAAGTACTGAAAGTACTGTCGGAACTTGATTTTCTCCGTACGAAACAAAAAGAGAAATGTGTACCAACATCGATCATGTCAATGCAAACATTTTTAACATTTACTCTAACGGACCGATCTTTTCATTCATATTGTAATGCAGGTCATACGCATACATGTGAAGGGCATACAATAGCGCTTTACTAGGCTCTTTGCTAAAACTATAAATGAAACAAGAGGGCCAAGATGGCCCTATATCGCTCACATGTCAATCACTGCTCACTCATTAAAACACTGTTTTGAACCGGTGACCTAGTTTTTGACCCCAGATGACCCATGTTAAAACTTGTCCTACATATGAATAAAACAAACATTCTGACAAAAGTTGGTGAAGATCCAATCAAAACCATGGAAACTACAGCATAGACAACGTTTTCCTAAGATTTGACCTCGTGACCTAGTTTCTGACCACAGATGACCTATATTACGAGTTCCACGTATCTGCTAGGCAATATACTGTTGATCTTGTTGATAAAAAATATTTTGCCGCTTATCAACAGAGAACTGGTTTTGTAATACACTTATACATTGTACTTAACACAGAAGCATAACATGGATCATAGCATACTTGTAAAATACAAAGTAATTCTGAATATGTCAATATGATAAATGAATGTCACTTCACTCCATAAAGTCGGATACACTTTTATTGTTTTACAAAATATGATTTTCTTCAGTAATGAAATGGAAATAAGTCTGAGTACATAATCATGATGGACCCTTTTGTACATTTAATGCACCACAATATATGATATTATTGAAATACTTATATTATACAGGTGTTTTATTATAATTTACAAAATCTTTGAACCTTTTGTGTTTTCGTGAGATAATATTGAGAATAAGCTTTTCCCGAATGACGTCCGAACAATCGGTCCTGTGCAAAACTTCCCGCCAAGTCAACGTCATGAAGCAGAAAGCCAAAATATGGTTGATGCTGTTATAAAATCCACTACCGATCGAAGTCTCGCTTTGTCTCATTTGTTATATATAGTCTTTTATTGACTTGGGAACACAGTCGAACTCGGTCAATGTATATGAGTAAGTATTCGATCTTATTTAGAATATAACACGTGAACATATAGTGAACTGATAAGAATAATGACTGGTCTATGACAAAATTTCATGTAAGTCTTTATTACTAACAGCTGGGGTTTCTTAATTGTCTGACAGTAGTTACTTTGACACCGACAAAAGAAGAAGACAATGTTATTTGTAGCAATTTTGATGTGTTTTGCTGTGGTAAATGGAGGGATCGTGCAGAGACGAAATCTTCAGGATCTTGATCCAGCTTCCATACAAAGTATTCTTTATATAAAACCTTTGAAAGCTGTTGGGGAGTAGTTTATACCGAAATAGGAAATGTTTTAGGTTTAATCATTTTGGTAGATATAATGCCAATAGGTTCAATGTCGTTTTTGAACGATGTTTTACTTATATATGGTGGTGGTACACCTAATCTGTTTTCATGGACTGTATTCTAACCAGTACTAATTTACCTGTCGACAAAGAACCAGCAAATTCTTCACTTATGGTGGAAAATCAACTTATTGTCACATTTTCATGGAGGTGGTGGTTTGATAACCAGGTTGAAAAAGATGAAGCTTTGAGAATAAGTCCAAAAGTAGGAGATTTTTTATAATGTGTGGGTCTTAATAATGAAGGGGTCTCTAAATTTCTGTCCACTTTGTTCTGTCCATTGTCATGTCTGTTCCATACTTGTTGCTGTATACCTTTACATGTTGTGTATCAACAAAATCGATCGTTTCTTGTTACCAAACACATAAAACATTCATACAATAACCATTATCATACTAATAACTTAAGGTGTTATTTAACTTTCTAATAATGTTCTGGTTGTGAAATGTACATACATGTAATTCATTGTTTTGTCAATCATATTCGTGATTAACATATTTTTCAGCTTTTACACAGCTTTTCCGAGCAGCTTTACTGGACAAGGTTGCCATCGAGACAAACAACACCGTGGATATGAGCAAACAACTGAAAGTGAAGATTGACCAGTGTAAACCAAAAATTAAAGTCAAGACCGACCAGTGTAAATCTTGTGCTCAATCAAAATGCCAGTAAGAATGTGTTCCCTTAATTTGACATTGTGTTATGTATGATTATATCGTATTAAGAATCTGGGTTCAACATAAGATTCACCTTAGGATTAACATAGAAGTCATATTTCAATAGTCTTTTATATACAAATGTCTGAAGATTTTGGGTACAAGCTTTCAAAGTTGTGCTTTTAAATTCATTGTGTCAAACATCGCTTTAAGCTTTGTAGAAGTTTTGCCGACGATTTCATTCAAATGCTTAATACACTATCAAACATGCGAACAAATGTCACCCTTCTGAAAGACATAATCTGGCCTTTTTGACTGGTGGCTTTTAAAAAAAGGTCATTATTCACAGGCTGGTCTTTATTCGGAGGTTACCGCTGACACAAGTTTGACCGTATAAGCTTTATCATTGTCAACTTCGATCGTTTACGGTCATGGTTTATGGGGTTCTATCACACTTTCAGAGCTTCACCATCATTTACGGACTATTTGAACCTTGCAAATCCTTACACATACCTTCAAGGTCCATTAAATGACATGGCTGGTAAATTAACCGACGTCGTAGATTTACTCGGAGACAATGCATCCGGATTCCTTAACTCTATGAAGGATCTTGGTGCCTCTGCTACTGGTACAGTAAGCAATGGCCTTTCTGTAAGTTCCTCAATGCAATTTAGTATTGAACGTATTTACGATATCAAGCATTGAAACCCGAAAAATGTGTTCCTTGTAATTAATGGAAACCGTAATCAAACATTGCCTCATTTTGTTTTAACCTTGCAGTTACATTACACCTAAAACTGTTGTATTCGCGCACATAATCTCAAATTCTGAGTTTCCAAAGTCTACCAGATACATTTTGTGTACAGAAATTAAAGAACTAAGATGAAATATTTAATGTTTCTTTCTGATAGTCTCGTGCTTTCAGTATTTTGACTATTTTTACTTCATAAAAAGGTATGAATTTATTAGTATGCCAGTAAAGGATACCTGAGTTTATTTTTTTATAAAATATATTTCAGTCAGCATTCAATGCAATGAAAGATGGTGTTAATGCTCTTGGTAGTGGTGTTCTTGACGCCGGAAACAGCGCTATTGATACAGCTGGTCTTATTGGAGATGGTGTCAAAGATGGTATAGATGAAGTGGGCCACTCTCTTGAACATGTGGGCAGCAGTATTGGGCACGCTATTGGCGGTACAGTAATACTAATACAATCACGAGTTAAACAAACAACTAAAAATAATCAAGACTTGAAGAAGTTTTTGGACACACGCATGTGTACAACCTGACAATTTTAAGTGTAGAGGTAAACCTATAGTGTGTCAATCAATTTCGCTGCCATGTCATGTGTGATATATTCCCCATTCTTGTATCGTAGAAATATTGCATTTAAATGACACTTGATGGGTACGCAGTGTCCCTTTGAAGCGTTATCATTTATATCCTAGTAACATTCATCGAGTTCAAAACTAAAAGTGGAAAGTCTGTGGTTGTGATTAATTTCGAAACAATGTTTAACACAATTGAAAAAAGTACTTAGGTCAAAGGGCATAAATATCTAGGATATCTGATAAAAGGTCAAATGTGCCTATCAATCAGGCACTTAATTCACTCTAAATGACAGACGTTATCCATCAATGCCAATATAAATGGCTCTCGAAGCCTTGTATAACAACACATGCTTTGAGGAAAGAGATAATTAATGTATAAATTGCTTTCGTGTTAAAGGGGTATATCTACTTTGTCAAATAATCACCGTATCTTGAGTGTTTCTTTCTTTGAATGGGAACTTAAACAGATGTCAACTCTAAGTGAGGGATGATAGACTTTATCTTTTTGGGGCAGACTATTGCCCAGAGTTTATCAAGCATTAGTTGAAAATGAATGAAAAACATTTAACTGAATTAAGTATTGGTAACTTTACAGAGAGGCTGAGAACACATACTTATTTACCATCATTTGTGTTCTGTACAGGTATCTTTGGCAAGAAGAGAGAAATAGATGCACAAACTAGAGCATGTATGCAGAAATGTGCTTCCTGTCATCCGTTGTTGTTACCTTCACAGGATCAGATGATAACAGCAGGTTGTTTATAATTTTTTTCCACTCCCCTCCGAGTGACACAGCTGATAATCGTTTGATAAAAAACCTACATGCTATTTTTAACTGCATAAAAAGAAAGATATATTTACACACCGGTTTAATTTTCCTGTTTACATCAAACCTGATTACATAGGCAACATGTATTTATTGGCAACTTCAAACCTTCCTGGGAGTATCAGGAACATTTCGTAAGTCTGTCAAGAACGTTTTTGTATTTATGAAGATACGGTCAATTGTTTTTGAAAATGATGCGCTTTTTGCAACTAATATAATTACATTCCGTGTACTAGTAATACAATGTAGATAGACGTTGTAGAATATAAGAAATGTTAGTCTGAAAGGAGCATTATGGTGGGGTGAGTCTTCGTCCTGCAGCCGGCCGCGTCACGTGTATTATTATGTCATTTTAGAAAATTAAATTCTGAATGAAAAAGTATGGGTCTATATCTTGTATATGAAGAGAATAGCATTTACGCAGATATAGTCCTCCCGAAAATTCAGCCGTCTAAAGACAGAATGATTACTCTCGGACAATGTATATTCATACTGAATCAATTAGGATTTTGACTAAAAAAGCACATACATTTGACATTTGGAAATATATTACACTATACAAACTTAATACCAGACTTGGGGTATATATAGAGAGATTTTTGGTTTGAATCTTACGGTAACAACTTGGTATGTCATTGCGGACCTTTTTGCACACTCTCTAATGTTATGTTCGTAATACTTTCAGTTTGTGGAGGAGATATTGTCAAAATGAACAACACCATGAATGACAAGATTAATAAGATACAGAATGTATATAACGCAGCTTTGGACAAGGCTCATCCAATTGTTACCAGGGTAACATTTAATGTTTCTCGATTGCTATTTCTTGAATTTACATTTCATGTTTATAATATTTATCATTTTGTTTAATATAATATATTTAAAACACCCGGAACGGAACACATACTTAGTGTCTAATCGCGAATCTATAGACAACAAACCAGGAAGTTGGTGTTATACTTTTTTATATTTTATCAAATACAGTTCATTCTCAACCAACGTGAAATGTCCATAATTATAGCAGTGCATGATGATAAAAATCTTACCGGAAGTTAGCTATTGTAAAGAAATAGGCGTAATATTGAGATAGTTGGTAAATGAGATTTCATTAAACTTTTGTATGTATTTTTACCCAATTATAATCAAAGTTCATGTGCTGTGTATATACTCGATTTGTATTCTTAGGATAATCTTCTCCTTTACATATCTCAGGCTATAATTATCATAGTTAGCTTATTTTGTATGTCAGATGCATGTCCAGGCAATTACAATGCGTGATAGTTACTTTTGCTTGAATATAGTTGACCATTTGACCCAGTACTGTCTGTAGATCTTATACATTTTATCTTATATCATAGGTGTGGTTTGGTTTTTGTTGAAATGTGGTACACATCAGACAGACAAAAACATGATTTCTAATCATTAAAACACGTTTGGCACAGAATCAACTGATACATATCGTATATTTTGTTGAAAGTTTTGAATTATTTACATTGTATACATAATGGAGAGCGAGATACGCCATCTACAAATCATAGATAAAAATATAAGCGAGAGACGTAGAACAAATACCACATAGTGTTGGCTTCTTTTATTTCCGTTACAATCGTCATCACTCCTGTCGTGTGTGAGCTTCTATGGTCAAACATTTACACGTATAGTAGAAGGCCTTTTTGTGTGAAGGTGGTCCTCCCTTTGTCCGTTTCAATTGTATCTGTGTATTTGCTTTGCTCTTTGTCTTGTTTTATGAGTTAAACTTTGTGTTCTTTATTTGTTGGTGGTGGTTCCGATGTTCTGTTCATGTTGTTTATATTTGTTGAGAAGCACTCCCAAAAAATTGTTCATATCTTTTTGGCTCTGGGAATCATGCAATGATACACAAATGTATCTTGAACATATACATGTATGTCAGAAGTGTTGGAGCTACTAGTTATGTACTATAGTATGGTATGCAGTATTGAACCAGTATTTGTTACCATTCTATTCAGCATCAACGCTGCTATCTTTATTTGTTTTACTATTGATATCTAACTATCCGGTATTTCTCTTTGTTTCACGAGTGGTTTTGTTACATGAGGAAAATACCATAATTATTGTTTTCTAACCCACACAGCTCCAGTTTGACCCCGCCTCTATGAACACCCACATGGAATTGTCTAATGTTCATATAACGGTACAACTGAATGGAAAGACTATCTCATACAAAACAACAGTACCATACGCTATGATGAACATGCCACAAACTGCAAGAAATATGGCCATGGAATTCTGGGGCAAATCCAACTAAATATCATCACCAGTTTTTATGAAATTTCTAATTCCTGGATGGAATAAGAATAAAATTATTATACAACTTGTTTTTGGTTGACAGTTTTAATACATACATGTCCAGGGACACTACGAGTATATTCATCATCATCATCTTTTGTAATCGCCTCACTTTCTTAGAGCATACTCGCGTAACCATGGTAACATAGTACAACAACAAAAAATACCGTATTTCTCTGACTCGTAACTCACTGTATGCTTACTTAAAAGCCAGTGTATAATGAGGCGTAAAATAGTCTTGGTTTCTGGTAACCAGACCTACACCAATTTTTCCCGCGGCCCGAGACCTTTTGTTTAGCCCGAGGAACGGTACTTACACTTTCTCAATTTTTTACCTTTCTACGCATTTGCAAGTGCCGACATAAATCATGTCCGTGAAGTTTGCAGCCTAGCAGCCCAGCAGCGTGAAGTTGGCAGCCCAGCAGCCTAGCAGCACAGCAGCGTGAAGTTAGCAGCCCAGCAGCCTAGCAGCCCAGTAGCGTGAAGTTAGCAGACCAGCAGCCTAGCAGCCCAGCATCGTGAAGTTAGCAGCCCAGCAGCCTAGCAGCCCAGCAGCTTAATATATTTCTACAGTTAAACTGCACCACAAATCATGCAAATACTTAAAAACGCATGAAGTAATAACATTATGTTGCTGTCATGTTTATTAGAAGAAAAAAATACGATTTTTATCGATTTTGTGAATCTGGCAGTGTAGCGGCCGCATAGCGGACTACATTGTATTATAGTCAAACATATAAAATGCACAAGAAATCCGGCTAAACACTTACGAATCGATGATATAATTCGATTTTATTCCTTTAACGTTCATAAGATGAGAACTTACACATTTTTGTTTCTTTTTGTGAAGTTGGCAGCCTAGCAGCGTAACAGCGTAATCTATATTTCTACAGATAAACTTCACAAAAAAATCGAGCTAAATACTTAAGAATGCATAAACTAATGTCAGTCTGTTGTTTAAACATTAATTAACTGTAAATATATGATTTTCTTTTTTTTTTCAATGTGGAATTAGCCGCTGCTAGCAGCGTGAAGTTGGCAGCCCAGCAGCGTAACATATATTTCTACGACTAAACTTCACAATAAATCAAGAAAATACTTCAGAATGCATAAAATAATGTCAGTCTGTTGTTTGGACATTAATTAATTGAAAATATATGATTTTCATTTTTTTTCAATGTGAAATTAGCCGCTGCTAGCAGCGTGAAGTTGGCAGCTAGCAGCTAGCAGCGTCTTATTTCACGTAAAAAAGTATTGTTCTTGATTTGTTGTGAAGTTTATCTTGTCACCCGTACAGGAGATGTCAAGAAGGAAGCAGTTTAGACGGAAATCTTTTAACGCCTCCATACCAGTTTGCATGAATAGAATTGATAACGGTGCACCCATAAGAATTATCTTTATTGACAATCTTTGTTTCATCTAGTTTACCGAGTTACAGTTTTTACCTCGTTCCAAAACTTCCTATTTGGGCTTCATGTATTTAAGTGATCACGATACATTGTGAGATAAAATACAAGTAAACAACAACGACAGGAATAATCCAAGTACTGAAAGTACTGTCGGAACTTGATTTTCTCCTTACGAAACAAAAAGAGAAATGTGTACCAACATCGATCATGTCAATGGAAACATTTTTAACATTTACTCTAACGGACCGATCTTTTCATTCATATTGTAATGCAGGTCATACGCATACATGTGAAGGGCATACAATAGCGCTTTACTAGTCTCTTTTGCTAAAACTATAAATGAAAGATGGCCCTATATCGCTCACATGTCAATCACTGCTCACTCATTAAAACACTGTTTTGAACCGGTGACCTAGTTTTTGACCCCAGATGACCCATGTTAAAACTTGTCCTACATATTAATAAGACAAACATTCTGACAAAAGTTGGTGAAGATCCAATCAAAACCATGGAAACTACAGCATAGACAACGTTTTCCTAAGATTTGACCTCGTGACCTAGTTTCTGACCACATGTTCGAATTTGTCTTACATATCATTAAGACAAACATTCTGACAAGGTTTGGTAAAGGTAAAACTTCAAGTGTTTATTTAAAACTTTGAAATAATTATGATATTGATAGGTACTTGTACAAGTATATTACGAGTTCCACGTATCTGCTAGGCAATATACAGTTGATCTTGATGATAAAAAATATTTTGCCGCTTATCAACAGAGAACTGGTTTTGTAATACACTTATACATTGTACTTAACACAGAAGCATAACATGGATCATAGCATATTTGTAAAATACAAAGTAATTCTGAATATGTCAATATGATAAATGAATGTCACTTCACTCCATAAAGTCGGATACACTTTTATTGTTTTACAAAATATGATTTTCTTCAGTAATGAAATGGAAATAAGTCAGAGTACATAATCATGATGAACCCTTTTGTACATTTAATGCACCACAATATATGGTATTATTGAAATACTTATATTATACAGGTGTTTTATTATAATTTACAAAATCTTTGAACCTTTTGTGTTTTCGTGAGATAATATTGAGAATAAGCTTTTCCCGATTGACGTCCGAACAATCGGTCCTGTGCAAAACTTCCCGCCAAGTCTCGGTCATGAAGCAGAAAGCCAAAATATGGTTGATGCTGTTATAAAATCCACTACCGATCGAAGTCTCGCTTTGTCTCATTTGTTATATATAGTCTTTTATTGACTTGGGAACATAGTCGAACTCGGTCAATGTATATGAGTAAGTATTCGATCTTATATAGAATATAACACGTGAACATATAGTGAACTGATAAGAATAATGACTGGTCTATGACAAAATTTCATGTAAGTCTTTATTACTAACAGCTGGGGTTTCTTAATTGTCTGACAGTGGTTATTTTGACACCGACAAAAGAAGAAGACAATGTTATTTGTAGGAATTTTGATGTGTTTTGCTGTGGTAAATGGAGGGATCATGCAGAGACGAAATCTTCAGGATCTTGATCCAGCTTCCATACAAAGTATTCTTTATATAAAACCTTTGAAAGCTGTTGGGGAGTAGTTTATACCGATATAGGAAATGTTTTAGGTTTAATTATTTTGGTAGATATAATGCCAATAGGTTCAATGTCGTTTTTGAACGATGTTTTACTCATATATGGTGGTGGTACACCTACTCTGTTTTCATGGACTGTATTCTAACCAGTACTAACTTACCTGTCGACAAAGAATCAGCAACTTCTCCACTTATGGTGAAAAATCAACTTATTGTCACATTTTCATGGAGGTGGTGGTTTGATAATCAGGTTGAAAAAGATGAAGCTTTGAGAATAAGTCCAAAAGTAGGAGATTTTTTATAATGTGTGGGTCTTAATATTGAAGGGGTCTCTAATTTTCTGTCCACTTTGTTCTGTCAATTGTCATGTATCATGTCTGTTCCACACTTGTTGCTGTATACCATTACATGTTGTGTATCAACAAAATCGATCGTTTCTTGTTTACAAACACATAGTACATTCATACAATAATCATTATCATACTAATAACTTAAGGTGTTATTTAACTTTCTAATAATGATCTGGTTGTGAAATGTACATACATGTAATTCATTGTTTTGTCAATCATATTCGCGACTTACATATTTTTTCAGCTTTTACTCAGCTTTTCCGAGCAGCTTTACTGGACAAGGTTGCCATCGAGACAAACAACACCGTGGATATAAGCAAACAGCTGAAAGTGAAGATTGACCAGTGTAAACCAAAAATTACAGTCAAGACCGACCAGTGTAAATCTTGTGCTCAATCAAAATGCCAGTAAGAATGTGTTCCCTTAATTTGACATTGTGTTATGTATGATTATATTGTATTAAGAATCTGGGTTCAATATAAGATTCACCTCAGGATTAACATAGAAGTCATATTTCAATAGTCAATTATATACAAATATCTGAAGACTTTGGGTACAAGCTTTCAAAGTTGTGCTTTTAAATTCATTATGTCAAACATCGCTTTAAGCTTTGTAGAAGTTTTGCCGACGATTTCATTCAAATGCTTAATACACTATCAGACCTGCGAACAAATGTCACCCTTCTGAAAGACATAATCTGGCCTTTTTGACTGGTGGCTTTTTAAAAAAGGTCATTATTCACAGGCTGGTCTTTATTCGGAGGTTACCGCTGACACAAGTTTGACCGTATAAGCTTTATCATTGTCAACTTCGATCGTTTACGGTCATGGTTTATGGGGTTCTATCACACTTTCAGAGCTTCACCATCATTTACGGACTATTTGAACCTTGCAAATCCTTACACATACCTTCATGGTCCATTAAATGACATGGCTGGTAAATTAACCGACGTCGTAGATTTACTCGGAGACAATGCATCCGGATTCCTTAACTCTATGAAGGATCTTGGTGCCTCTGCTACTGGTACAGTAAGCAATGGCCTTTCTGTAAGTTCCTCAATGCAATTTAGTATTGAACGTATTTACGATATCAAGCATTGAAACCCGAAAAATGTGTTCCTTGTAATTAATGGAAACCGTAATCAAACATTGCCTCATTTTGTTTTAACCTTGCAGTTACATTACACCTAAAACTGTTGTATTCGCGCACATAATCTCAAATTCTGAGTTTCCAAAGTCTACCAGATACATTTTGTGTACAGAAATTAAAGAACTAAGATGAAATATTTAATGTTTCTTTCTGATAGTCTCGTGCTTTCAGTATTTTGACTATTTTTACTTCATAAAAAGGTATGAATTTATTAGTATGCCAGTAAAGGATACCTGAGTTTATTTTTTTATAAAATATATTTCAGTCAGCATTCAATGCAATGAAAGATGGTGTTAATGCTCTTGGTAGTGGTGTTCTTGACGCCGGAAACAGCGCTATTGATACAGCTGGTCTTATTGGAGATGGTGTCAAAGATGGTATAGATGAAGTGGGCCACTCTCTTGAACATGTGGGCAGCAGTATTGGGCACGCTATTGGCGGTACAGTAATACTAATACAATCACGAGTTAAACAAACAACTAAAAATAATCAAGACTTGAAGAAGTTTTTGGACACACGCATGTGTACAACCTGACAATTTTAAGTGTAGAGGTAAACCTATAGTGTGTCAATCAATTTCGCTGCCATGTCATGTGTGATATATTCCCCATTCTTGTATCGTAGAAATATTGCATTTAAATGACACTTGATGGGTACGCAGTGTCCCTTTGAAGCGTTATCATTTATATCCTAGTAACATTCATCGAGTTCAAAACTAAAAGTGGAAAGTCTGTGGTTGTGGTTAATTTCGAAACAATGTTTAACACAATTGAAAAAAGTACTTAGGTCAAAGGGCATAAATATCTAGGATATCTGATAAAAGGTCAAATGTGCCTATCAATCAGGCACTTAATTCACTCTAAATGACAGACGTTATCCATCAATGCCAATATAAATGGCTCTCGCAGCCTTGTATAACAACACATGCTTTGAGGAAAGAGATAATTAATGTATAAATTGCTTTCGTGTTAAAGGGGTATATCTACTTTGTCAAATAATCACCGTATCTTGAGTGTTTCTTTCTTTGAATGGGAACTTAAACAGATGTCAACTCTAAGTGAGGGATGATAGACTTTATCTTTTTGGGGCAGACTATTGCCCAGAGTTTATCAAGCATTAGTTGAAAATGAATGAAAAACATTTAACTGAATTAAGTATTGGTAACTTTACAGAGAGGCTGAGAACACATACTTATTTACCATCATTTGTGTTCTGTACAGGTATCTTTGGCAAGAAGAGAGAAATAGATGCACAAACTAGAGCATGTATGCAGAAATGTGCTTCCTGTCATCCGTTGTTGTTACCTTCACAGGATCAGATGATAACAGCAGGTTGTTTATAATTTTTTTCCACTCCCCTCCGAGTGACACAGCTGATAATCGTTTGATAAAAAACCTACATGCTATTTTTAACTGCATAAAAAGAAAGATATATTTACACGCCGGTTTAATTTTCCTGTTTACATCAAACAATTGTATAAATTGATTACATAGGCAACATGTATTTATTGGCAACTTCAAATCTTCCTGGGAATATCAGGAACATTTCGTAAGTCTGTCAAGAACGTTTTTGTATTTATGAAGATACGGTCAATTGTTTTTGAAAATGATGCGCTTTTTGCAACTAATATAATTACATTCCGTGTACTAGTAATACAATGTAGATAAACGTTGTAGAATATAAGAAATGTTAGTCTGAAAGGAGCATTATGGTGGGGTGAGTCTTCGTCCTGCAGCCGGCCGCGTCACGTGTATTATTATGTCATTTTAGTATGGGTCCATATCTTGAATATGAAGAGAATAGCATTTACGCAGATATAGTCCTTCCATACTGAATCAATTAGGATTTTGACTAAAAAAGCACATACATTCGACATTTGGAAATATATTACACTATACAAACTTAATACCAGACTTGGGGTATATATATATAGAATTTTGGTTTGAATCTTGCGGTAACAACTTGGTATGTCATTGCGGACCTTTTTACACACTCTCTAATGTTATGTTTGTAATACTTTCAGTTTGTGGAGGAGATATTGTCAAAATGAACAACACCATGAATGACAAGATTAATAAGATACAGAATGTATATAACGCAGCTTTGGACAAGGCTCATCCAATTGTTACCAGGGTAACATTTAATTTTTCTCGATTGCTATTTCTTGAATTTAAATTTCATGTTTATAATATTTATCATTTTGCTTAATATAATATATTTAAAACACCCGGAACGGAACACATACTTAGTGTCTAATCGCGAATCTATAGACAACAAACCAGGAATTTGGTGTTATATATTTTTATATTTTATCTAATACAGTTCATTCTCAGCTAACGTGAAATCTCCATAATTATAGCAGTGCATAATGATAAAAATCGAACCGGAAGTTAGCTAATGTATAGAAATAGGCGTAATATTGAGATGGTTGGTAAATGAGATTTCATTAAACTTTTGTATGTATTTCTACCCAATTATAATCAAAGTTCATGTGTACTAGATTTGTATTATTAGGATAATCTTGTCCTTTACATATCTCTATAATTATCATAGTTAGCTTATTTTGTATGTCCATTACATGTCCAGGCAATTATAATGCGTGATAGTTACTTTTGCTTGAATATTGTTGACCATTTGACCCAGTACTGTCTGTAGATCTTATACATTTTATCATATATCATATGTGTAGTTTGGTTTTTGTTGAAATGTGGTACACATCAGACAGACAAAAACATGATTTCTAATCATTAAAATACGTTTGGCACAGAATCAACTGATACATATCGTATATTTTGTTGAAAGTTTGGAATTATTTACATTGTATACATAATGGAGAGCGAGATACGCCATCTACAAATCATAGATAAAAATATAAGCGAGAGACGTAGAACAAATACCACATAGTGTTGGCTTCTTTTATTTCCGTTACAATCGTCATCACTCCTGTCGTGTGTGAGCTTCTATGGTCAAACATTTACACGTATAGTAGAAGGCCTTTTTGTGTGAAGGTGGTCCTCCCTTTGTCCGTTTCAATTGTATCTGTGTATTTGCTTTGCTCTTTGTCTTGTTTTATGAGTTAAACTTTGTGTTCTTTATTTGTTGGTGGTGGTTCCGATGTTCTGTTCATGTTGTTTATATTTGTTGAGAAGCACTCCCAAAAAATTGTTCATATCTTTTTGGCTCTGGGAATCATGCAATGATACACAAATGTATCTTGAACATATACAAGTATGTCAGAAGTACTAGTACTATAGTATGGCATGCGGTATTGAACCAGTATTTGTTACCATTCTATTCAGCATCAACGCTGCTATCTTTATTTGTTTTACTATTGATATCTAACTATCCGGTATTTCTCTTTATTTCACGAGTGGTTTTGTTACATGAGGAAAATACCATAATTATTGTTTTCTAACCCACACAGCTCCAGTTTGACCCCGCCTCTATGAACACCCACATGGAATTGTCTAATGTTCATATAACGGTACAACTGAATGGAAAGACGATCTCATACAAAACAACAGTACCATACGCTATGATGAACATGCCACAAACTGCAAGAAATATGGCCATGGAATTCTGGGGCAAATCCAACTAAATTCCATCACCAGTTTTTATGAAATTTCTAATTCCTGGATGGAATAAGAATAAAATTATTATACAACTTGTTTTTTGGTTGACATTTTTATATTCATCATCATCATCTTTTGTAATCGCCTCACTTTCTTAGAGCATACTCGCGTAACCATGGTAACATAGTACAACAACAAAAAATACCGTATTTCTCTGACTCGCAACTCACTCTATGCTTACTTAAAAGCCAGTGTATAATGAGGCGTAAAAAAGTCTTGGTTTCTGGTAACCAGACCTACCCCAATTTTTCCCGCGGCCCGAGACCTTTTGTTTAGCCCGAGGAACGGTACTTACACTTTCTCAATTTTTTACCTTTCTACGCATTTGCAAGTGCCAAATATCCGTGAAGTTGGCAGCCCAGCAGCCTAGCAGCCCAGCAGCGTGAAGTTGGCAGCCCAGCAGCGTGAAGTTGGCAGCCCAGCAGCCTAGCAGCACAGCAGCGTGAAGTTAGCAGCCCAGCAGCGTGAAGTTAGCAGCCCAGCAGCCTAGCAGCCCAGCAGCTTAATATATTTCTACAGTTAAACTGCACCACAAATCATGCAAAAACTTAAAAACGCATGAAGTAATAACATTATGCTGTGTCATGTTTATTAGAAGAAAAAAATACGATTTTTATCGATTTTGTGAATCTGGCAGTGTAGCGGCCGCATAGCGGACTACATTGTATTATAGTCAAACATATAAAATGCACAAGAAATCCGGCTAAACACTTACGAATCGATGATATAATTCGATTTTATTCCTTTAACGTTCATTAGATGAGAACTTACACATTTTTGTTTCTTTTTGTGAAGTTGGCAGCCTAGCAGCGTAACAGCGTAATCTATATTTCTACGACTAAACTTCACAATAAATCAAGAAAAATACTCCAGAATGCATAAAATAATGTCAGTCTGTTGTTTGGACATTAATTAACTGAAAATATATGATTTTCTTTTTTTTTTCAATGTGAAATTAGCCGCTGCTAGCAGCGTGAAGTTGGCAGCTAGCAGCGTCTTATTTCACGTACAAAAAAATCATATATTTTCATTTAATTAACGTTCAAACAACAGACTGACATTATTTTATGCATTCTGGAGTATTGTTCTTGATTTGTTGTGAAGTTTATCTTGTCACCCGTACAGGAGATGTCAAGAAGGAAGCAGTTTAGACGGAAATCTGTTAATGCCTCCATACCAGTTTGAATAGACTGTAGGCGGGAACTAAACATACATTCCTATAGATAGAGTGTTAATGTGATATTATTATTATATAGTTTTTCTTGCTTGTATCTAATGTCAGTAACAAGTAAACTTCTTCTTCCTTTTTGAGTTACACTAATGTAAGTTAGTGCATGTTGTGCAGTGTTCTGAGATGAATCCAAATATACCAAACACTCCATTTTTGTCCAAATAAATGAAGGAATTAGAGTGTTAATTATCAAATCTTAAAAACATATACATTTTGTACGTAATTCTAGCTCATATGAAATACTAGTATATCATCAGTGTTTCTCGACATCGGTTTAATTATTCCCAATAAATTATTGACTTGCCATTGATCCTGCTGATAATGCTATGATAATTAAGGTTATCTGTCAATTTTCAAATGATGGCCTTTGTTCACAGATGTGACTGTACATGTAGTTGATAGGACTTACCCCACCACTGCTAGCAGTAATTTCATGTCCCCATACGTCTATGTTTAATGTATCAAAGTTATCTTCAAATATCAAACATGGAAATGTCGAACATGTTAATGGGCGGATAGAACTTCCGGTACAACCACAAGAACCACTGGAAGCTGTCGCTGTTGCGCTCAATATGCCAGAGGCGACTGGTTGTGTCTGAGAAGAATCTGTACCTGTGTTAGGACCGGAATTTGTCGCGTCTGTGTCTTTGTTAACTGCACTAGAATCGATGGGATCTGTGGTGTTCGACATTGGCATAGCATCGGTGACTAATGGTCTAGAAGTCTGGGAATGCGTAGTAGGCTTCGATGTTGTTGTTGTAGTTGTTGTTGTAGGATTCAATGGGTTTATTTATAGAAATACACATGTATGTATGTATGTATGTATGTATGTATGTTTGTATGTATGTATGTATGTATGTTACGTTAAAATGATGTAAATTAATCATGACGTTGGTCTTTTGGATGTGTTTTTTTCTTAAGCGAAGAAGTTAAGATTTATATCGATTTTTTTTTCGAGAAAAAAATACCAGAAACTTAAAAAAACAGGTTGAAACCTTCTTTTTCATCTGAACATGTACAGCATATATAATTAACAACTAATATTAACTGTAAATAAAATATGGGATATCCAGCATCATTAAATGCATGTAGGTCTTTTGAACGGATGCGTTAAAGAAGAGCCTCCTTCCGTCTTTGTTAAAAGAAAGATAAGCCCGTTATCTGATATTTGTTTGTTTGTTTCATTGGGTTTTACCCCCTCCCCCCTTTCAACAGCCAGTCATATGAGGCGGACAGTCCACCTAATCATCGTTCCTAGGAAGAACCAGTTCTAGACTCCAGTCATCCGTAAGCAACTGCCTACCTTCCCACATAAAGAGTCAAGGTCGATAGCTGGGCTCAAACCCACGACCCGCTATCAGTGAGACTTTAGAGTGATTTTAAAGTCAGCGACCTTAACCACTCGACCACGCAGGCGGCTCAGATATCAATATAAGATGGATAAAATGTCAATAATTACCAACAGCTGTCCATGTTTGATCTTTTACTACATGACCTTGTCCATTTTGTATGTAATTGTACCAGTAGTAAACAGTATCACCTGGATGAACGACCACATCTCGGTTCTCATGCACCCATTCATTACCTTAAAATAGTTTTATAGAAACTGTTGTTGCATACTGTCATTTCATTCATTCCATCGGATTTAACGCCATTTCAAGATTGGTTCAGATATATCTCGGCGGGAAGTTATGCTAACCAGCTTCCCTGAACTTCATTTAGGCCTTAACTAGTACTAACCACATTCTATTCGTAATCCTTTGCCAAGCTACCCCACATGATTCAGAGGTGGAGGACAATCTAACAGGGGATGTAAGAATTTCAGTCGTCACGGACAATGTGAGCCTCGCCCGCGAACTGCATACTGTCAAACCTGTGAACAAAGACCACTCGTGGGAAGGACAAAATGTGGCCTTTATCTACAGATGATCGTTATTAGGAGGTCAATTTGTTCTAAATAATCAATGTCGGTGTTTAAAGGAATGCCCATTATTCACGTGATGGCCTTTATTTGGAGGTGGCCCCTTATACTGGTTTGACTGTACATTAATTATAGTATAGAGTCCGCTTTTTGTATACATGCACTTAGAAATTAATTATAAGCTACGTTCTTAATTGAAAACAAAATTCTGAATGTTGCGACTTGGAGTTAAAGGCATTTAGCGATTACTTGTCTGTTGGCGGTTGGTGCAACGTTACATCACTGAGTAAAAAATCAATTGCTCCTAAGCCGGCATATCAAATATCTCTGATAGCGATTAAAAAGAAAAAAAGCTGATAAAGCTGACCTGTTTGTGTTGTTGTATCTACAGCATACTGTCCTGCAGCTACACCATTTAATGGTTGGTTTATACTGTAGTGATACGAAATCAATGAAATACCAGGTTTATCTGAAAAAGAGGGACCAAAAAATACGAATGAATTAATACAAATGCGGACATATGTACATGTATTGTATTCAATACACCATCTGTTCGGACGAGGAAATCAACCGACTAGCACAATTTTAAGAAATTATCTTTTTTCACTTATTTTCCAGAAATTGTTAAATTTTGCAATAAATCGTCTTTTGCTCACTCAGTATTCGTTAAACTGGTTCCCGTTGACTTGTGTGTACAATCCTTGGTGCACTGCAACATGGAACGGGAACCAGTTTAGGTATTTTGTCTCAGTGGGTTTAACGATGTTTTTTCGACAATGTTTCAGTTATATATGTCGACCGGTTTACCTAGCCAGCTTTCCCGGACTGTATGCTAACCAGTACAAACTTACTCTTCCATAAGAAAAAAGTGTAACATGAAACATTTAGACATATGGTTATTATCATTAAGTCCAATGAGAATGGTGCGTGTCAAATTGTATCCTTGTATTCGAGTATATAGAGTATATAAAATAAACCAAACTGATTTGTCCACAGGTAAGTAAAAATCGACATTTTCTTGATTGCAAGTGCTTCAATAATTGAATAATTGTTGTTTAAATTATGCCCAATAATGCTTTAAAAAAAGCAACAAAAACTAATTGTGACTTAAATTAAACAGAAAAAATGTGTAACATGAAACATTTAGGCACATGGTTATTATCATTAAGTTCAAATTGTATTAACATAAAATAAAGTTTTTAAGTTTAAGAGCGTGTTTTGTTATGTTAGTTGTTTGAAGGTGTGACACAGTTATACGGTATACGGTTATATGGTATTGTATAGATTGCGTTAACCCCCGGGGCACAAATATTACATTGTGGACATAAATTAAAGCATGTTTTTAGTTTTTAGTGTATATCTACTAAGTTGTTCCGCATTTTGTTACTCAAATAAAAAAGGTACTAAGTATTATTTAACATCAACCAGCCCATGAAAATACATTACAATAAACACCAATATAGATTTATTAGACATACATTTAGTATAAATTTACATATTCTAACCATGTTTTAAGCATTAGCACAGTGGTATATAAGGTGTTAAAATTACGACATTGTTATCAATTCATGATCAGGTGTATAGCGATTCTCTTGCTAGGGTTGCACAAACGCCTTTGTTTTTTAGTTTGTGTCGTGCTATTCTTACGACACCGTTTGTAATTCAAACGACGTGCTTTTTTTATAACACCGTTTGTAAATCAAACGAGGTGCTTTTTTACGACGCCGTTATGCAAATAATACGACGTGCTATTCTTACGACGACACCGTTAGTAACTAAAACGACGTGCTATTCTTACGACGACACCGTTAGTAAATAAAACGACGTGTTATTTTCACGATGACACCGTTAGTAAATAAAACGACGTGCTATTCTTACGATGACACCGTTAGTAAATAAAACGACGTGTTATTTTTACGAAGACACCGTTAGTAAATAAAACGACGTGTTATTTTCACGATGACACCGTTAGTAAATAAAACGACGTGCTATTCTTACGACGACACCGTTAGTAAATAAAACGACGTGTTATTTTTACGAAGACACCGTTAGTAAATAAAACGACGTGCTATTCTTACGATGACACCGTTAGTAAATAAAACGACGTGCTATTCTTACGATGACACCGTTAGTAAATAAAACGACGTGTTATTTTTACGAAGACACCGTTAGTAAATAAAACGACGTGTTATTTTTACGAAGACACCGTTAGTAAATAAAACGACGTGCTATTCTTACGACGACACCGTTAGTAAATAAAACGACGTGTTATTTTTACGAAGACACCGTTAGTAAATAAAACGACGTGTTATTTTCACGATGACACCGTTAGTAAATAAAACGACGTGCTATTCTTACGATGACACCGTTAGTAAATAAAACGACGTGTTATTTTTACGAAGACACCGTTAGTAAATAAAACGACGTGCTATTCTTACGATGACACCGTTAGTAAATAAAACGACGTGTTATTTTTACGAAGACACCGTTAGTAAATAAAACGACGTGCTATTCTTACGACGACACCGTTAGTAAATAAAACGACGTGTTATTTTTACGAAGACACCGTTAGTAAATAAAACGACGTGTTATTTTCACGATGACACCGTAAGTAAATAAAACGACGTGCTATTCTTACGATGACACCGTTAGTAAATAAAACGACGTGTTATTTTTACGAAGACACCGTTAGTAAATAAAACGACGTGCTATTCTTACGATGACACCGTTAGTAAATAAAACGACGTGTTATTTTTACGAAGACACCGTTAGTAAATAAAACGACGTGCTATTCTTACGATGACACCGTTAGTAAACAAAACGACGTGTTATTTTTACGAAGACACCGTTAGTAAATAAAACGACGTGTTATTTTTACGAAGACACCGTTAGTAAATAAAACGACGTGTTATTTTCACGATGACACCGTTAGTAAATAAAACGACGTGCTATTCTTACGATGACACCGTTAGTAAATAAAACGACGTGTTATTTTTACGAAGACACCGTTAGTAAATAAAACGACGTGCTATTCTTACGATGACACCGTTAGTAAATAAAACGACGTGTTATTTTCACGATGACACCGTTAGTAAATAAAACGACGTGCTATTCTTACGATGACACCGTTAGTAAATAAAACGACGTGTTATTTTTACGATGACACCGTTAGTAAATAAAACGACGTGTTATTTTTACGAAGACACCGTTAGTAAATAAAACGACGTGTTATTTTTACGAAGACACCGTTAGTAAATAAAACGACGTGCTATTCTTACGATGACACCGTTAGTAAATAAAACGACGTGTTATTTTTACGAAGACACCGTTAGTAAATAAAACGACGTGTTATTTTCACGATGACACCGTTAGTAAATAAAACGACGTGCTATTCTTACGATGACACCGTTAGTAAATAAAACGACGTGTTATTTTTACGAAGACACCGTTAGTAAATAAAACGACGTGTTATTTTTACGAAGACACCGTTAGTAAATAAAACGACGTGCTATTCTTACGACGACACCGTTAGTAAATAAAACGACGTGTTATTTTCACGATGACACCGTTATGAAATTAAACGACGTGTTATTCTTACGACGACACATTGAAAAAACATGAAAATCAAATATATTTTCAGTTAATTAATGTTTAAACAACAGACTGACATTAGTTCATGCATTCTAAAGTATTTTTCTTGATTTGTTGTAAAGTTTATCTGTACAAATATATATAACGCTGCTGAGCTGCTAACGTTAGTGTAAGGGGCAGGTAATCCAGTCTAAGTATGACCGTAAACTGGTTCCCGTTGACTTGTGTGTACAAAGCTTTTTGGTGCACTGCATCATTGAACGGGAACCAGTTTAAGTATGACCGCAAGACATTTTAGGGACCGCAGACAAGAAATTATATGTCGTCATGTGAACATATCCGCCCTTCACCTCCTAAAGCTGACAAACAACAAATATATATTATTGTTTAATGCACCATTTATCATATTAAACGATGGCTTCGGCAACTTGGTTACCACTTGGACATGTTTATTATGAGTGAGTTATCATATATTGTTCTTGCTTTTAAAAGTAGAAAACAATCGAATGATCAAGTGTTGGAAATTCGGATATTAAGATTTCGGATATATTTTGTTTTCATTAATTTAATTCTGAATATTTTTTCGATGCTTAAGCCTTGATTGAGTTTCTTATGTGTTGAATCGATTTTCACATTGTCTGAATTGTTATATATTTGAATATAGCCTTTGTATCAATTCTTGAAACATTAAATGTTTTCTTTTTGACAAATCTACTTCCTCAATTATCATTTCATTTTTTGACTAGTAGACTTCGCGAAAGGAAAAAAATCTACCTGACAGTTCAATAATTTGGTCTAATAAGCTTGAAAATTCTGTCATACGGCAGGGCTTTTTTCCCTTCTATAGCAGGGGCCGTTCATAGGTGTCTTCCCCTCAGGAAAATTCTTTAAAATCATGCAGTTTTCCCCTAAAATTCAATTTACATCAAGTTTTTTCTTCCCCTTTTGCAAAAATTATGTGTTAATTTTCCCCAAATTTAAAGAAAAGGCCCCTTCCCCTACCTGTGAAAAAAAGCCCTGTACGGAAAGGAAATATGTCGGAACGAAAGATGTAAACAAGTATACATCAGGTAAATATGTCGCGGAACAGCTGGACTGATAAGATTCTTTTTAAGTTTATTGGACCAACACAAAATCTAGCAGACAAGTCCTTTGGTATGGCACCTTTCGTGAAGTCCGGATGAGTTTATGAATTCTGACTTCTTCGTATTTTTGCATTTGCAGGAAAATAGAATTGTATTCTTTAGACTGGGGAGACCAGATAGATTTGTCAAAGTTCTTAGTGGTTGCTGGACCTTATGGAGGGCCCGTTGGTATGACCATTCTTTTATACATTCATTATTATTATTTACAAGGACTTATATACATACATGGATTCGCAACTGCTAAAAATAGCTCAAACGATATCGTTCGGCGATCCCACAATGCATTGCTATATACTCGGCAATGTCCGACAGCTGTAATTGGGTGTTTACGAATTTGATTTTCCTAAAAAAACTCAGGCATGGGAAATTGGTAAAGGATGCAACAAATTCCTTAAAGATATTGAGATACATTTATAATCCACAAAGTCTTAAGTATAAGCATTGAAAAAGGCATCAGTCGAACATTTTAAATTCCAAGATGGCGGACATCTATTATAATCCTTTCGTCTCCGAGATTAAACATTCGGAATACCACGGATATTTTCGCTGTTATTATCATTCGGATTATCACGGATATTTTCGTATTTTCGCTTTTGTAAACAATAGCTTGTATTCCCGCTGATTCACGTCTTATTATCGCGGGATTTGATTACTTTAAACTGTTAATACTGGAAAAGTTAGTGAACACTCTAGAAGTCACTGTTTTGATTGGATCATCATGAAACCTCGTCAGAATGTTTGTCTTCATAATATCTTGGACGAGTTCAAACGTGGGTCATCTTGGGTCAAAAACTAGGTCGCTAGGCCAAATCTTATGAAAAACCATGTTAACACTGTACATTTCACAGTTATAATTGGATATTCACCAAACTTTGTCAAATCGTTTGTTTTAATGATTAATTGATCAAGTACAAATATGGGTCTTGTCACAATGTTTGGTCAGCATAACATAGGTCAGCCGGGGTAAAAAACTGGTCACTAGGTCAAATCTTAGGTAAAAATCTTGTAAAAGGTCTAAATATCATGGTTTGTCAGATTGTTCGTCTTAATGATATGAAGGACAAGTTCAAATTTGGGTCACCTAGGGTCAAAAACTAGGTCACAAGGTCAAATCTTAGGAAAACCTTAGTTACACTGTAGTTGTCAAATTTTGATTGTATCTTCACCAAACCTTGTCAGAAAGTTTGTCTTAATGATATGTTAGACAAAAATTCGAACATAGGTCATCTGGGGTCAAAAACTAGGTCACGAGGTCATATTTTAGGAAAACCTTGTCTATGCTGTAGTTTTCATGGTTTTGATTGGATATTCACCAAATTTTGTCAGAATGTTTGTCTTATTCATTTGTCGGACATGTTCTAACATGGTTCATCTGGGATCAAAAACTAGGTCACCGGTCCAAAACAATATTTTAATGAGTGAACAGTGATTGTCATGTGAGTGATATAGGGCCAGAGTTCCTGCAGAGTTTAAGTGAGGCATGGTGTTTTTGTACTTAAGGAGCACTTTCAGAGCGTGGTTCAAACCCTGCAAGGCAAATTGTCTGATTATACAATTAGTTAATGATGTTACTTGCCACTGCATTTGCTATTACAGCAATCTGTGCAAGATAATGTCTGCATCAATTGTGCTGCTGTCTTTACTTAATACTGCTTAAAATGACACAGGCCAACAGTAAAGGCATATTAATGACACATGACCTTACATACAATTTATAAATGCAGCATGGCGATTTGTCTTTGAGGCATGGCGCAGTTCCATCCTTAATAGGGCTTGAGGAAACATTTTCATTTTTGTAAACAGACCTTCATTTAACCTTAGTTTTGATAATATTGCAGTTTTTTCTCTTGCAGCCTTGATGAGAGATGATAGTAATAATACCAATGTGAATATAAAGCCTACCATACATTGTTACACATCTGCTGGGAAACATATAAGTTCACTCAGGGTGAGTTAGTGGCATATTTTGTTATCTTTCAGTCCTCACAAAAGCCTGTCAGACCTCGGTCCTCCAGCAAAAATTCCTTCAATTTTGATGGAAGGTTGAAGTCATTATGTGGCTCAACAAATTCTTTTCAGGCAGGACTACCAGCTAAGAATTTAAACTGGTTCTACAGCAATTTCAACTCATCCTGAGCAGTTTTCTTCTCGTAATTAAGGGCAGACTATAAGTGGAATTTCAAGTCCTGCATTATAATCATATTGGTCCAGTAATAATTTGTCTGGTTCAATAATATTTAACGCATACACTGGACATTGACTGAAAACTACCTTTTATTATGGGCAGCATCCACAATGGTGTCTGCTCTCTAATTCAGATCCTCACCAAACTTTGATGGAAATGTTTAAGACCATAAAATCTCGGCCAAGTTCAATAACCAGCCTGATCGGGTCAGGCACTTCTGAGTTATGCCCCTTGAATTTTGACGGGCATGTTTTGTGACCTGGCACATACAAGATTCTGTAAGCTTAAAATACTGTTAAACTTATTATTACATATTTACAGTGGAACAGTGGTCGTATAAAAAAGATGGGTTGGTCTCATACTGAAGATTTATTATGTGTGCAAGATGATGGAACTGTTTTGGTGTATGATATATTTCTTAACTTCAAACAACAGTTCGGTATGGGACAGGTAAAAGATTATTGATACTACAGAGTTGTCCAGTGTCTATTCTAGGACACAGGATTGCAGCATTCACAAAATGTTTTCAAAGAATGTGCAGATTTTCTGCATGTTTTGTATGCCTTCAAATCCATTGATAAACTAGAAAACGGTTTCATTTTCACTAAGCATATTTATGACAGGAACACGAAAAAACCAAAGGGAGATAACTCTATGATACATGAAAAATAAAAAAAAATCTTAAGACTTTTGTGACCGTCAATATCTGTTCAAAGATTTCATTGGTTCAATCTAAAATTGTTTACATGCTCACCAGAAATGTAAATACTAAAAGTTAAAAACGTGTAAAAGGTAAAACATATAAACATGGGCAAATGTGTAAAATGTAAAGTAATTATTCAATATAATTTTATAAACTGATATTTGATATTGCCTCCGTCTGTTTTTCAAACAAGTGAGTGTGGAATTCACCCCTGCCCCTTTTTGATTTCTAGAATAGACACCAACTTTATTTTAGCCAGAAAATATTTTTCTATTCTGGGTAAGATTTCTTGTATTTTGGAGTGAGCAAATCAGGCAGTCTGTACTTTTTTATGAACTTTGACATGGTTGTAAATATTTTGCATTTTATTTATTTAGTCTTCTTTTAAAACCAATTTGGAATTGGGGTTGCATATATTTTTATCACATGTAGTGCAGTATGTGTTTCAGTGAAAGAGTTAGTAATTTAAGTATAAATGTATAATTAATGATTGTTGGTTGTATTGATATAGATGTATTTCATGCACAGGAAAACACTCAATTGACTGTCCCACAATATTTATTGATAAGAAAATGAACTCTAAAATTTACATCAAATGTACTTGAAGACCTTGTTCTAATTGTCGGTCTTGCTGCTTTTAGTCTACAAGTATTGTCTATGTGTGTTGCAGGAAGCAAAGGACACCAAAGTAATGGACGTTAGAATCTTCAGTAGTTACAAAGGAACTGGAATTGCAGTGCTGACATGCTCTTATAGAATATTTATTGTTAATAGTATAGATGACTTACGGATCAGAAAACTTGCTGAAGTGCCAGGTATTAAATTAATTAGATTGTTAAACCAGGGGTGTGGAATTCCTATGCCCGACTCGTCCGACACAGGATTTTTTCTCTTCTGACAAGTAACATTTTTAGTGGTAGTTGTCCGCAGACGAGTAGCAAATGAGAAAAAAGAACACTGTAAAGTAATCGAATGCTCAAGATTCATCGCCGAATCTTGTATAATATTTTTAGAGATCCGCAACTTGTCAGACATATCTTAAATTGACCATGCTTATTTATGCTGTTTGCACCAATCAACACCACCTCTTATTAGTGGTATTGAATAAAGTCCATACCATTCAGTATGGTCCAGGTCGTATTTTCCAAAATAGCTACACACTTTTCTGGATAATCACATGTTTTGATAGTATTTATGGAGTATGTAGTACAATGTCATGTAACATTAAGCATTATGGCCAACAAAATACCAAAGACTTGTTAATTTTCAAGAATGGGCGTTACATTTATATTTTTCATGAAGTATACAAATTTCTGACAACAAATTTCGGGTAACAGCACCATATTGTGCAAATAGACGTCATCTAAATGGTATTTAATGTTAACCTGCTGTATTAGTGGTATCTTATCCTTGATATTTAATCATGTGGCACACATTCATGATGAAATCTCCATTTGCCAGGGCAGCAGTGTTAGTCTTATGAAAATCAGTTTCAATTTATGCTGCATTATGGCAGGTAGTTTTACCTGATTATGGTTCTAAGTTCATAAAAAACATCTCCCTTTAAATTTTAATGTTATTGCAGCTCAAAAAGTGTAAGAGCCAAAGAAATTGAAGTTACCATCAGTAAATTTTGTGAAACTGAAAGGGATTTATCTCCTTACCTACCAAACAACACAACTCACAGTAATTGAATGTCATATTTGTGTGTCCTAGCAATTTTTAGTTTAAGTAGCCAATACAGTATTTATGGTCCAGTGTGTAAAATGGAAAGATTTTGACATATTTTTTGTGTGTCCTAGCAATTTTTAGTTTAAGTAGCCAATACAGTATTTATGGTCCAGTGTGTAAAATGGAAAGATTTTGACATAATCTTTGTGTGTCCTAGCAATTTTTAGTTTAAGTAGCCAATACAGTATTTATGGTCCAGTGTGTAAAATGAAAAGATTTTGACATATTTTTTGTGTGTCCTAGCAAGTTTTAGTTTAAGTAGCCAATACAGTATTTATGGTCCAGTGTGTAAAATGGAAAGATTTTGACATAATTTTTGTGTGTCCTAGCAAGTTTTAGTTTAAGTAGCCAATACAGTATTTATGGTCCAGTGTGTAAAATGGAAAGATTTTGAAATATTTTTTGTGTGTCCTAGCAAGTTTTAGTTTAAGTAGCCAATACAGTATTTATGGTCCAGTGTGTAAAATGGAAAGATTTTGAAATATCTTTTGTGTGTCCTAGCAAGTTTTAGTTTAAGTAGCCAATACAGTATTTATGGTCCAGTGTGTAAAATGGAAAAAAATTGACATAATTTTTGTGTGTCCTAGCAATTTTTAGCTTAAGTAGCCAATACAGTATTTATGCTCCAGTGTGTAAACTAGAAAGATTTTGAAATATTTTTGTGTGTCCTATCAATTTTCTATTGGTGTAAATTCACAGGTTTAGACTGTGCACCGACTGCCTGGGGTATTATTACCATGGATGGTCAGTCTCAAGCCTTGGTGGCCAAAGAGAATGAACTTTACTTGGTTGATCATGGTGGACAGTATCAAAAACAAGTAAGTACCCAGTATTTTCTATGATTGGTCACATTGTATAATTGTGCGTGTGTGTGTTTCCTAGATTTTTATGAATTGAATGATCTGGGACCAATCATATCCCTGAGTACATTTAATGAATTAACATTGTAAATAGTGTGTTGTTTACAATTCTTGTTAATACATGCAATCATGCAGAAATGCAATGTTTAAAAAAAGCCAGATACCTTTTAGGTATGCTCATATTATAACAATACATCTTCCAGAAATGCTCATGTATATCAGGATTTTTAACTATGTACCAGTAAGTTGTCCTTTTGTTAGTGAACTTATTTGTTATTGGATTGAATTTACCTTAAGTTTTCCAAATGATGAGCTACATGCAAACTTTGTATTTTATAATATGTCTTAGTGGATGTTGTCAAGTTATATCTACTTGTGATAACATTTATTTTCTATCTTTTTCATACAGGATATTGAGTTGTCTGTACCTTCCGAAGCCATAATGGACATGGCAATATCTTTTAATAATAAGTACCTGGCATTATTCACAGAGAGTGGTACAGTATGGATAGGTTCAGCTGACCTGAAGGTAATCATTGTAATAATGAAGTGCGGCATTTAATTTCCTAAAACTGTCAAGATTTTATTTTAATGCACCCGTGTCAATAGATCGGGGGCAGGGCATATTAGTTTTTGGTCTGCCTGTTTGTTTGTATCAAACTTTAACCTTGCCTATAAAATCAAAATCCTTCCACGTACAGTCATCAAACTTCATACGTTAGTTCCTCATGACAACCTTTACAGGACCTGTACATTTTCAAGTCTAAGTCACTAGGAGGGGGCATTGTGTTTTTTAAAACACATCTTGTTAATCTGGGGTTTAATGCTGCATTAACAGTCTGAATCATTTGTGCATTTTACAACTTAAATAGTGTAGGAAGATCCCACATGTACACCTAGGTAGATACACAGACCTACTGGTATTTAGCTGGACAGCTTCTTCACATTTGAAATCTAGTCCTGAGTGTGATTCTTATATCTGTGAGGGGCTAGTGATCACTAGTCTGAGACTATGAACATTTGAGCATGTGAACCCCAATGTCAGGATTGTGAATACAGTGCACTGATATTTTGTTGAGTTTTCATTGTTTTTTTTCAATCAATTTATGAGACATGTCACATCCTCTAATGAGGTACATGTAAAACGTGAGTCAGCAATCATGACAAAATTGTCTCTGTGTGCTTTTGATACAATGAAAAAATAACTTGCAATGGACAATTTTAGGAACCATGATAAAAGTAATTGACTTACTGTTAGGCAATTATTAATTTAGGGCAACTGCTGAAATTACATGGAATTTTTTGTGTACCTGATAATTATAACTAATTGATATGTTTTACAGAAAAAATACTGTGAATTCAACACAAAATCTCACCAAAGACCAACTCAGTTCATGTGGTAAGATATTATTCCTGTTTTATAATTTTGTTTTATTTTCCTTTCTTGTATTGTCTGGTTTCAACTTAGGATGAATATGGTCTGTAGCAAACTTTTTTATGATTTTTATGATTTTCAGTAAAGAATCCCGAATTGTTCATGTATATAAATGAATCACAGTCATCACAATTTAGATACTAGGGCTGGAAAATTAGTTAGTTCGGAGTGCTATGACGTACTCACGAAAATCCTAGCTAGTAAATTTTTTGGGCCCTTTTTTCTTCTATAGTACATAGTAAAAAAATCCCTACATCCCTACCCAGTGTTAAAATTCTGGGTCGGAGCGTGCCAAACAAACTTTTTTATTTTCAGCCTAGTGCACAAATGATTGATTTTTTTATGAACTAGGTTGTTACCCTTTATTTGCAATTAAACTTAATTGGAAAAATAATAATGCATAATGTAATAATTCTGCTTTCAGGAGTGGTCCAGGTGCTGTGGTTGCATTATGGGACAAATTGATGTTGGTTATTGGACCAGACAAGGACTATATATCGTATCCTTATTTTATTATAATCCAACTGAAAGTGTTCCTTAGACTTGTTTGTTACAAGTTAAATGTTTATTAAATGATTAATTTATGAATTTAATATAAAATTATGTGAATAGATGCACACTTTGTTTGATCATATCGACATAAATTACATATTATCTTAGTAGACAATGTAAGTTCAGCATATAAAAATGCTGCCGTTATGTTTGCACCTAGGCTAATAACTTAGGTGTATGACAAGTCTTAACTTGTAGCCTTTCAATTATATGACTGTACTCTGAAACTGCCAATGAGATGCATGAGTTTTTAATTGTATATATGTGCAGTGCAACCTCTCCAAAACAACACTCTTTGAGAGTAGCAAAATTGTGTTGTTGTTGAGAGGTTGTTTTGTTTAGAGAGGTTAAATTTATAGTTAAATCATGCAGTGGGAAAAAAACAACATGTTCTTGCATGGAGGTTGTTGCTCAAGAGAAAGCCACTCTTGAGAGGTTGTACTGTACACTAAAGCATATTTGCAGTGAAATCTAATATAATGAAGTAAGTGTTCAGTTCCTGAGGAATTTATTATAACGAAGTTCACATTGTTTCTCCTTGACAACTGATTATATTTCCCAATGATGATAGTGTACATCTTGTAGAAGAAGAAGATGGTGTGAGAATCATAGGAAGAGATAGTGTGGAATTCTTTAGAAAAGTTCCATGTAAGTTTTCATTTTCTTTCTTTAAGAATTGGAAACTTACTATCTGGAGCATATAAAATATTAAAGCAGGAAGCTTACAAGATTTATTAAGACAATTATTCTATTTACTCTTTGAATGTTAAGTTTATCTGTTGTTTAACAGCCCTCTATATAAGAATTTCAGAGCTGGGAGACCCGGTGATATTAAGATACAGCCCCTACTCATATTTCTGGTTCTTTATTATACCTGGTGTAGTTAAGCATTAATACACACCTCACCCCTTTCCTGTGATTTTCTTTACTCAGTTCTTGGCATTGTAGTTGGGATGGGGATATTGACCTTGAATGATAAGAACATCATGGTTCTCGTGTCAGTCTGGTACCTTGCATCATATTCTGAACATTGAGAATATCAGCTTTTCTTCATTGTACAGTAAAACTTAGATATTATAACCACGTGTGGGACTCTATCAATGAGAGGTTACTGTGACCTTGAAGTCGATACCTTAACCACCCGGCCACAAAGGCGGGTCTGAGAAAAAACTGAAAGCCAGTAAAAGAGAGTTTTACTGTATAGTCATTATATGGTGTGTTTCGCACATTACATTGTATTTCTTGTTTACCAGGGCTATAGAGTGTTAAACTTATACGAGATTAAAATCTTTTTGCAGCTGTCACAGAACAAATATTTAAGATTGCCTCAATGGAACCTGGTGCCATGTTATTTGAAGCTTCAAGAGAATTTGAGGTAATTGTATGGAAAAAAATACTCATTTAAAGTGCAGTCAAACCTGTGTTAACGGCCATATCTGAATAACAGTCACCCTGTGAATGAATGCCTTTCTTTTAAAAAGTTTTGATTATTTAGAAAAAAATCACCTCCAAATAAGGGTCATCCATCAGTGAAGGCAACAGTTTGTCTTTCCCAAGGGTGGCCTTTGTTTGCAGGTTTGACTTAATACAGATTTTGAAGATATGTAATTGCATCTCTTAAAACCTATATTTTGCAGTCTGTTCTTATCAATGATTGAATTGCAATTGCTGATATTTCACCTACCTGTCATTGTGTGAATTTTGAGTGTACGAGAATAATTCATATGTTTTAATTTTAGAAAAAGAGTCAGAAAGCAGATGATTATATTAGGATGATAAAAGATTCACTAGATCAAGCTGTCTCTCAATGTATACAAGCAGCAGGTCATGAGATTGAACCTAAGAAACAAAGAGCTTTACTAAAGGTATGTGTTGTGGCCTTGTCCTGATAATCTTAGAAGTTTCATTCTTATATAGTGAGGATTCAAAGAATAGGGCCATACTTAAAGAAATGTTTGTTTGCTGTAACCCTACTCAGAGAATGTTTAGTGTGTAGGTAGGTAGGGATTTTTTTTTACAATTTGATTTTGATATTTAACCCGAAATACTGAATGCTTATTTTTATGTAAAAAAAGTATTACCCGAAAGGCCAAAAAAGTTGTGATGAGGCTTTTTTGGTGAGTAGGTAGCGTTACAGCCAACAATTTTTTAAGGATGGCCTAGGATCTCTGAAGTCTGTTGTCTGAACTTTGATATTCTGCTAATCTCAATGATAGATGCATTATTATATTATTGTGTTGATTTGAGAATAGCAACAATAAGGCCACTTGTCTGGCCTTCCAATTCTTCTGACCATCTAAAGTTCCTAATTTGTTCTATTACTCTTGAATCAAAACTTTATTTTGTGATATCATTTGATGTCAGTGATCTTGTTGTTTTAGGCTGCATCATTTGGGAAGTGTTTTCTCACAGATTACAATCCAGAGCCTTTCTTCAACATGTGTCAGATGTTACGTATACTGAATCAAGTACGACTACCTGGTATTGGAATACCTCTTACATATGCACAGTATCCTTACTGATAAAATTGATAATACTGTCATATACATGTAAACCTGTAAACAGAGGCCACCAATGGTAGCGAAGAAATGGGGCCTTTATACACAGGTGTATTTAACTGTTTCAAAGGTCTATTTCATTTAAATGATATAGAATGGTGGTATTTTTTTCACATGGTGATATTAAATTATTGGCGGCTGTAAATTCTGGCAAGGCTGTGTTTGTTATCAGTAGTAGAGTTTACTGTCATGCCAACAGCCAGGGTCATTGTGCACCTTTTCCAGATTTATTGGTGGTGGAAGATTCCAGGCGTGCACCTGGGTAGAAATATCAACCTTACATACCGGTAAGCTACCTGGACTACTTCCCTACGTGTGAAATTTTTCTGGACCAAGGTGGGAATTGAACTCACAGCAGTGTGGAGCTAGTTGTAACTTACTGTAAATGCCACTTTTACGACAATCAATCAAAGTGGCCCGGTTTTCATTTTTATGATAAAATAAATGCAATGATATAATTTTGAAATACATTTTAATATAACTACCAGTCTATTGAGGCGGGTCTTGACTTATTTAAAAATGTTCAGTTGATTTTATGATTCACTTCCAACATGAGACTTAAGCTGATATATTGGGAATTTATTTCAGGTTTTCTAATATCAAAATTTTAGCTACATTTCTTAACAGTTTGCTAGATTGGAACGACTTACAATGCATGTGTTAATTGATCGACTGGTATTGAGGAAATACTTCTATTTAGCCATCAGAATTTGTCAGTATCTTAAACTTCCAGAAGCTGAGGGAGCCAGTCGTATCCTTGCTCATTGGGCATGTTTCACTGTGAGTCTATAGTTTACTCTTACTTAGTTCTGGGTCCGTATTCACAAAGCATCTTAAGTAATTTTTTAACCTAAGTTATATTTTTCCTTAAATTCGACCTTTTCCTTAACTCTTTTGTACTAATATAAAGGAGGAAATCACAATAATATGATTTTATCTTTGTTCTAAAGATGCCAATTATGAAAATGATAATTCATTTTCACACTTTTGATGACTGGTTTACCAACTTTTACCACGAATAGAATTTCGACTTAAGTAAAAAATTCGACTTAAGTTAAAGAAAATCTTAAGATGCTTTGTGAATATGGACCCTGGTAGTATTTTTAAGATTTTTCTTCTTGGAAATATTTGTATATGAAGATTTATGGTTGTATATTTATTGTACATAAATAATCATATGCGACACATCAAATTTTACTGAGACATTGAAAATCTCCAGTACTTACATGTCTCAGAATGAAATACGTTCAGTATTAAGTCTATGCTAAAAATAACTAGTTCATGGTTTTCATTTATATTCAGTATAACAGTTTTTCTTGTGAAATTAACAGATTTGGCTAGGAGTCGTCTAGTTTACAAGTATTTTCCAACTTTTGGATTGTAACCTTTTTTTTTTCAATACTAACCAATGGTTTTCATACAAGGCAATCAGTTCTGAATGAAAACTCTGCTAGTTAGACGCTTTAGATTAAAGAATTGTGAGTGAGAATTGTTAATTATTAATAGGGCTGTCCCGATACAGATCTCAGCCGATACGATACGTATTGCGATAAGGTACTAGCGATATGCGATATCTACGATACGATATAAAAGTATTTCAAAGTAATGAAAAACGTTGTAATATTAGTGGTTTTTTATAACTCTGCGCACTTGTTTGGTACTAGAAAGTTCTAGGTAATCGTTGAAATTTATTAATTGCTATTGTTAAGCACCAAAACTCACATTACAACTTGAATTAAATCTTGGTGAAATTATATTTCGGTTTTTGAATTTTCCCCCATAACTCGCAATGCCATAAAAACACGGTCAGTACCAGATAATTGGATTGATACAAAATTCCTTTACCGTGAATCATGAGAAACTAGGCATAATAATTGTTAAATTTACTCAACTTACATCCAGATAAAGTTGTTTAACGAATCAGTGTAAATAAGTGTAACGAGGTACGAAATTGCTAATTAATTTAATGTTGTAAATAATAAAATACAGTAAGATGATGAAGAGACATATGTGTGTTCTAATGTTGCTAACCCAACCACTATACTTGATATCATGGGGACACATCTTACAGATAGCTACATGCTTCTTTGTTTCGTCAATCGGCAATCCAAAATGCTGCCATAGTTTATATGTAAAATTACTTTGTGGCGTTTTAAAGTTAATTGGTGCTTCTTCCATTTTTGAATAGATTGTTAATGAAGACGATGACACTGTTTACACACTTTAAATGTGAAAATGGTTGAATATTCGTACATGTGTTTGGAAATTTAAATGTCAGATCTATTTTTCGAAAAATTAGAAAAAAATATATTCCGCATTTGTTAAATAAAAAAATAAAACATCGTTTAATTAATTTATGAAATTTATAAGTCAATATCTACTTGACAAAATCCGAATACATGGTCTAGCTTTACCTCAAGCTGCAGCCTGCTTATGATAGAATCCCGAAGTTTTGTCGACTATTAATTGAGAGTAAATTTGTCAATCTAGTTCAATTTTTTCAAAATTCTAGGAGTTTTTAATGCAAAAGCAATAAAAACCGCGATACGGCCGAAACGATACGCATATCGTTCAGCACTGTACCGGTACGTACCGGTACACAGCCATATCGGGACAGCCCTAATTATTAACATTTTTTTTCTGATTTCTAGGTGATGCAGAGGAAAGAGGATGATGATCACGTGGCTAATATTATAAGAGATAAAATGGGTGACACTCCTGGTGTGTCCTATTCTGATATAGCCAGTAAAGCCTTGGAATGTGGAAGAGAGGAGCTTGCTATCAGAGTAAGCATACTTGAATGTTTGACCAACTTCCTGATAAAGCCTCATTCATTAGAGAAAATATATACAGTTTTAACCTTTCAAAGAAGTACAGTACAACCTCTCCAAAACAACACCCTATGGGAGTAGCAAAATTATGCTGTTGTTGTAGGGAGGTTGTTGCACACGAGAGGGTCACTCTGGAGAGGATGAACTGTACTTTTAATATCAAGGCTGGAATTATTAGCAAACTTGAATGTTTGGCCAAATGGTTGATGAAATCTCCTTCATCAGCAGGGCTGGACAAATCCACTCATCTGCTCGTTATTATGAGTAGAAATCGACTGAGGATGAGTTTAAATTGCTGTAAAACCAGTTAATATTCTATGTTGGTTGTCCAGCAGGATGTGTAGCCTGAAAAAAAATTGTCTATATACTTTTTTTACTTGTCAGAAGTGTATACTGTGGAATCATTAATTTTCGTTGGGGATTTAATTTCATGGATTTCGTGGTTTGACTCATCCACGAAATCAAATCCCCACTAATTCAAATGCGGAGAACAGGCATTTCTTTTCAAAAATCAAATTCCACGAATTTATGTCCCCACGAAATAGCCTTTTTAGTAAAAACCACGAAAATTGAACCCAACGAAAATTAATGATTCCACAGTATCTAATGTCAGAGCTTACATAATGTTGGGTTATTTGTTGTACTGTTGAAATCTAACAAGGACTTAAGAAATATATATATATTTTTTGTTTTGGCAAAAACTTGTGAATTCCACATTTTATTGTATAATGTATATTGTCTTTCTTGAATTCTGACATCATGTATTCAGAGAAGCAACTCATGGTAATATATGTACATTTGTATTTGTAAGTACGAAGTGTAAGCTGGCCTATCTGAAGTATAGTTAAAGAATTATTTATTTGAACACTGGTATTACTTTTGAAATATAAGATATCTTATTTTTAGTTGTTGGACTATGAACCAAAAGCAGCCAAACAAGTGCCATTGTTACTTCAGATGGAAAAGAAACAAATAGCTTTAAACAAAGCCATTGACAGTGGGGATACAGATTTAAGTATGTTGATTTTATGATTACCTTTGGTCCTATAGCACTGTGCTATTCTTAATTGATCAATATTTCAGTTGTTTTGTCCATGTCCAAGGAATTCTGAACTTTGTTTCATTATCTGGAAGTGATTTATTTAAAACTCACCTGAAGATACAACAATGCCATTTTAATGCCCCTATTTCCATAGATATTGTTTTTTGCCTGTCTGTCTATTTGTTTGTACCAAACTTTAACCTTGCCTATAAAATCAAAATGTTTCTACACACAATCATCAAACTTCATATGTTGATTCCTCATGACAAACTCTATAGTACCTGTGATTTTTCAGGTCAGTAGGTCAATGGTCAAGGTCACATGGGCATCGTGTTTTAAAAAAACACATCTTGCTGTGAAACTAATTTATAATTTATAAGCTTGTTGTTGACTTAATCTATGATTGATTCAGATATTGGGTAGAAATAGTTTATTCTATATTTTGCTCAGTTTAAGATGATGTCATGGAAATGAAATGTAAAATGTTTGTGTTTATATTTCAGTATATTTTGTCCTGCTAAGATTGAAAGACACAAAACAACAAGGTGAATTCTTCATGACCATCAGAAACATTCCAGTTGCCATATCATTATATCTACAGGTAATTAGTGTAAAAGTATGAAATGTTTACCAGTCTGAAATAGAAACCAGTCAGTTTTATAATTATGAAATAGAAACCAGTCTGATTTATCTGAATAGGCAAACAGTTGAATTTACTTGAAAAAGAAAGCTATTGGATTTGTTTGATCCAGAATAATCTGATTTTTCAAAGTTCTCTTTTGTTATATCAAAATATTTATTCTGTAGATTATTTGCAATAAATTCTATCAAGTTCATTATTTGTTAAAATATTTGAAAGAATTGACAATTTCAGTTCAATTTTCCCTATTAAAATCATAAAATTTTAACTTACTGATAATGTTCCAGTGCTTCAACATTATGTATATAATTTATTTATTCTAGTACTGTAGACAACAGAATACAGAACTTATGGAGCAGTTATATTACCAAGAAGACAATTTTCAGGAACTTGGTACTTGTCAAGTCATGAAAAGTTTCAACCAAGAGGTGAGTTATTGAAGTAAGACTAGTTTTTCTTATTGAAACCAGTCTGATTCAAAGGTTAACAGTCCGATTTAACAAAATTTGAACCTAGTCTGGTTTGTATGAAACTTAAACCAGTCCGGTTTGCTTCAAGTGAAATCCAGTCTGATGTGTAGGAAATGTCATCCAGTCTGACTTGAAATGTGAATTAGAATGATTTGTATAAAATGTAAACCAGTCTGATTTGTAAAATTTGGAAACCAAGGGAATTAGCCTGATTTATTGGAATGTATTTCTTATAATAATGTAGCTTCAGATTCAGCATTTTTGCACAAATGTATGTTGAACTTCATCCTTCATATCAGCTGTTATGTATTTTTACCTGTGTGGTTGTGTTTGACATGATTTTTTATAAAATATCTGTGCCTTTTGTCAACCTATTGTTTGTTAAATAGTGTGTACCAGTTTTAATAATTTCATCTCTTGCTTTTAAAATTTATAGTCCATAAATACAGTAAAACTTTGATATCTCATGGAGTCAAGCTCCAGAAGAACTAGGTGCTCGTGTTAACAAGGTTTATATGAGTTTGTTGAAAATTGACGGGACAGTAAAAACAACTCTAAATAGGCTAGGCGCTTTTGTTTTATCGATGCTTGTAACAATGGAATTGTTTCTGTATTACAATCTTGTCTGTTTTGTCTTCAGAGACTGGATGATAGACTCAAAGTGTTAAATGAAGCAAAGGAAAGTTATACAAGAGGTAGAAATGAATTTGCTGCCAAGGTAATAAGTCATACAGTTGATTTTGTTTCAGAATGTTTATTCAGTAACTGTTATCCTTATGCTCTTATCACTGAAGTTTGTTAGTAGATAAACACATTTGTCTGTAATTAATGGATTTTGCTAAGTCTAACTTGAATTATTCCTGTCTATGTAAATTCAATTTTCTGTGACCTACTGCAGTCTTATGTACTGTGACCCACCACTTCATGTTTATGTGTAATGTATGACATTATTGAATTTGTTTAAACCTCACCAGTGACCACCGGGAAAATCCCATATGGGCGAGCTGTATAATGTATATCTTTATTAATTTGATTTTGTATAACAGTTGTCATACTGAAGCCTACAGTTGGTTGGTTGGTTATGACTGTAAAATCAAAATTGACCGATGGCAAGACTGCATTCATAAACTGATCTCCTGAATTAGTTTCAGTTTTTTTAAAGTTATTTTCTTGATATTACAGCAAGTTGAAGATGAGATGAGACTATTAAAGTGTCAGAGACGTTTAGAAGAAGAACTGAGGAAGCCATACATGGATCTATCTCTACACCAGACAGTACATCAACTGATTGTTGATAATAATAACAAAACGGCTGAACAACTTCGTAAAGATTTCAAAATCCCTGATAAAAGGTAAATATATAGTCTAACCTGTGAACAAAGGCCACCCTTAGGAAAGACAAAACAAGGCCTTTATTGACAGGTGGTCCTTATGAGTTTGTTTCGTTCTAAATTATCAGTGACGATTTTTTGAAGAATTACCTTTATTCACAGAGTGGCTTTTATTCGGACGTGGCCAAAAAACACAGATTTGACATTATGTACAAAATGTGAAAATCTTAAGTAGAGTGAAACTTTAATAATTATGAAGTTAACCTTTGGACTTGATATACACAGAAATATTCCTTACATTTTCAGTATATACATGATTGTAATTTCCCTGCAAAAACAATGCAAGATAAACGTAAGCGTCTTTATGTAGTAAAATCAAATCTGTGAAGACATGTGAAGGATGTGGCCTGTATTTATAGGTGCCCTTTATTGAGAGGTCACTTGCTTTTGAATAATTAATGATCTTTTTTTAATTTTAAAGACCTTTATCCACAGGGTGGACTTTATTCAGATGGGCCACTAACACAGGTTTGACAGCATTTTCTTAGAATGTGCAAAATGTTAACTTACTTATTTCATATTGTTTCTATAGATACTGGTGGTTACGAATTGATGCTCTGGCTGAGGCTGGTGATTGGATGGAATTAGAAAAATTCTCAAAGACAAAGAAACCTGCATTAGGAATGGATGTATGTATTCTGATTATATTGTTAGATAAATTGCTACAGGTCACTATGGTGTTGGCTGCTTAATACAGTACTGTAATTTTTTAAACTTCTTCCTATATAAGTTTTTATTATGAAAACTTAATCTTAGTTTTAAAAGTATTTAATCAATGTAATTGTACTTGTTATATATACCAATGAACTTCAACAGTCAAACCTTTACTGACAGGTAGCCTTTAATTGGAGGTTGTTTGGTTCTAAATAATCACTGATGGTTTTCAAAAGAATGGCCTTTATTCACAGGGTGACCTTTATTTGGATGTTGCCACAACCACAGGTTTATCATTAGGGCTGTCCCGATATGCTCGTGTACCGGTACGTACCTGTACAGTGCTGTACGATATGTGTATCGTATCGGATGGTCGCGTATCGGCCGTATCGCGTTTTATTTACTTTTACATTAAAAACTCCTAGAATGTTCAACAACTGAACTAGATTTACGAATTTACTCTCATTTAATCGTCGACAATGCTTACTCAACTAATATCTGGGGTTCTACATATTTATAGACATTTGCAGCTATTTGTAGACATTATAGCAGCATGAGGTAAAGCTAGACCACAAATTCGATTCGAATATTCAGATTTTGGCGAGTAGATATTGACTTAGAAATTATATTATTACGTTTTTATTACTTTGAAGTACTTTTATATCGTATCGTAGATATCGCATATCGTTAGTACCGTATCGCAATACATATCGTATCGGCTGAGATCTGTATCGGGACAGCCCTATTTATCATATATTCTACTTATGCTTTATTTTTAGGCATTCTTTGATGTCTGCTTAAAGTTTAAAAACAAGAGAGAAGCTATTAAATACATCGCCAGAGTCCCTGCTGATAAAAAAGTGTCATGCTGGTTAAAACTGGGGTAAGTTTTCAGTGTTCTTATTCTTCAAATCATGTTATTATTTTATTTTTTAGCACGGCTGTTTTTGAAGAAAAAGTTGAGTTGTTATGATCACTGTTTCGTCTTCACAAAAACTTCAATGTAGCTCATAACTCAGAAAATATAAGAGGTAGCAACATGAAACTTCATAGGTGGATAGATCTCACATAAGTGGTGAATAGAAGGGCATTAGCACTGCTTGCGGTGGTCTTGAATTTTTCTTACTATTCCAAGGAATGTCACAAGTTTACTTTTGCACGCTTGTTGTACATCTTTCTCTCACGTGATTTTGTCTTGTGACCTGTTCCTTGTGGAATTCAAACTTACAGCATTGAGGGACTGTTGATCACCAGTTTGACTATAACCACTTGACCAGGGAGCCCCCCCCCCCCCGATTTAGGTCACCTCAGAGTCATCTTAGAAATAAAACTATAGTGTGGTCCGTTAGGGGAGGCATAATTAAGTGTGAATTATTTTGCAAAGCAATGTTCCATCATTCAAATAAAGTTCAGAATATAGTTGGTTTTTATAAATAAGAAATTTTCGCTATTTCAGTGATTTACGGTCAGCGGCTGAATCAGCATTTGAAAATAAAAGTGAAGAACAACTCATACAAGTTCTACGTAAATGTACACCAGCTGATAGATCAGTAGAAGATCTAGTGATGAGTTATAGACAACAACTTGGTGCTGGTAGGAGGTAGTGGTCCAGTGTATTATGGAATGTTGAAAATGGGCTTTAATTTGAACTTGATTTCTAATTCAGTGTTTACCAAGTTGAATCTATTCTATATATATTTTATTAATATATGAAAATTCTTTCATGTGGTTATGAAACACATTGAAATCATTCTTATTATAAACATACAAGCATTGAAACTTTTTGAAAAGTATACAGATGAATGTTGTAGTATCTTTCTGATTGATTTGTTAAGGATATTTTGGGTCAGATAATTATTGAGGACTGTATGGTGGAACCTCAATAATAAGACAACCTTTGGGACCAAATAAACAGTCTTAAACGTTTAGATGGACTCACTATCAAGTTAAAATTAGAGGAAATACTCAATCTGATCAGGGGTGGATCAGTGGTCTATATATCCAGTTCTCTCCCCTCTATGAGGCAGTACAGATGAATACCGGCAAACTAAACTTGGTCTGGAAATAGCTTTTATATCGAAGTGATATGTGTTATTGAAGTGGGCAAGAAATAGTTCAGTTTAATTATTAGCACTTTCCTATTACTGTACTAGCTCTGTAGCATTCTTCTGTATATATATATTATGAGTACATGTATCTTATTTTGTGCAATATGTTTTTGCTTGTAAATGACTTTGTTAAAAATTGTTGAATAAATTTATAATACTGTAACTGTTTTGAATTTGTTTATTATTATGTAATATATGTGACCAAAGCCTAAATGAAACCCAAACTGTAAAACATCCTTTTGTGAGAATACAAGGAATGATTGATCCCAAAATATTTTGGTACTCTGGCTTTTGCTGTCAGAAACTGGACTGTGGCCAAGAATAGGACGGGCTAGGTAACTGTATACAGGATAATATACTTCTGCTCGTAAGTATGATGATTTAATTACTAGTATGTCATTATGTGGGGAATGTATGATAATGTGACCCTAGTCTTATATTAGTGATAGATGCCTGGATTGTTTATTTGAATCACTAGATCAGTAAACCTTGGTTCAGGGTTATAACACTTGAGATTGACCTCCAAGCTCAAATCTCATTTTTAAGTTTTCAAGATAATATAATAATTTTAAAACAGTATTCTATAGATGACATCAATCAGAATATTAACTAGTGCATGTCGCAAATACACTGATGTAAGGTGAAAATGAGATCTGAGATCAGAAACCAATATCAGGTTTAACATTGGACTTTGAGATCTTCTAACAGCCATCTGGACATACTTCTACATAATATAAGACTGGTGGTGTGAAAGATGATTAAAATAGAAGTAACCAGAATTGTCAGAGCATTTATTGCAAATTTCCCTTCATACAAATCAACATATATACCAGTATCAATTATAAGTGATGTAAAGTTCTACAAGACGAAAGGAGACTGAATAAGCATTGTATTCATTTTATTTAAACAAAACATACATAAGCCAAATCTACACAAAAACAAGGAATGATAAATGAAAACTAAACTTGACTGAGTTATCTACCCTGAAACCAAGAAAAATAACTATGCTGATATATTCTGTAGTTGCTTATCTGCCAGACAGTGTTGGTTCAGAAAGATAACTGAAACAAGTAACTTGATATTAAAAATGTGCAGGGGTTTTCTTTATATTTTTGGGAAGGGCCCCTAAGCCTTGATTTATGGAGATGAAATAGCAGGTTGAAGCCTCTTGAGGAAAAATTCTGGCCAGAAATCAATTTCGGGAATGAAATTTCAAAGAGTAAATTAGAAATTTGGGGAAATTGTATGATTTCAAGGAAATTTCCAGAAAGGAAGACATCTTTTAAAGGTTACAACTATACAATAAAGAAAAGCCCTGACTTGGTTCATATAGTGAAGCACAAACTCAAAACAGAAATGTAAAATAACCTCTATATTATTTTTCCTTCAGAATCCCATGTATACGGGAAAACTGACAAAAATAGTCAAATAACAAGATGATTTCTTGAAACAAAGACATAAAAATAAGCTAAAATATAAGGGTAAACAGCCATTCTTAATAAAGTATGGCATAGAGTTGCAAACATGACATTTTAGCTGTGAATTACATGTATATTGTAAACAACTATAATTCTAAACTATCTTACTGTGTAACATAATCATAAAAGAGAAAACGATTATCAAAATAACAGGTACATAAATTTTCAGTAAATAATTGTATGTTCAGAAAAGAAAGGATAATGATCATGAAATAATACACATTATGTAACAACTAATAATAAAGCTATAAACAATTATGATAATTGATACTTTTATATACACAAAATGTAACACCAAACATAACAACACTGTCAAAGCTATAAACAAACAACTACATGTACATTTTTTCATACACACATTTACATGAATGTATTATCTGCTACAAATATCAAGCATACAAAAATTCCTGAGTAAACAAAACAAATATATTCCAGCAAACCAGACGTGCTCCATAATTCCACTACATGTATATAAACAGCCATGTATAACTGCATATATTGGATACACACTTCAAACAATTATTATTTCTTTATCCAAGGTTTGTCAGCAAGATAAGCTCTTACCAGTCTTAAACTTTAATGTTATATTTTAGACTTAAACCAAACTGAAAGAAATTTATACCTACAAGACAATAAGAAACATCAAACAAACAAAAACAATTGTTAAAAAAAGAACAACAAATGAACTAACATAACCAACAACTATTCTAATTATTTCTGAAACAAATACCAATTTTGAACATGTTTTTTTTTTCTTTGTATAATTATCTGTTTGTCTATTTCCTTGCTAAATTGCTTGTTTATTCTATATGTGTAAGTGTATAAATGTATATTTCATTTTAATACATCATTCTGTTCACAATGGACATGCTTGAATGTTTTTGTCAATAAATATCTTCGAATCTTAACTAAAATTGAACAGGCATTAATAATTAAATGTCAGGACTTACTCCTTACCATCTATGAACAGAGGAAAACTAAATCATAACTGGAAACAGTTTTTACGCATATCAAGAGTTTTAAATTATAATCAGAAGTCTGTCTACACATTAATCTAGAGCTTGTCAAAGACATGACGAATACAGTCTTCGAATTTAGCACCAGACCTTGGACTGAGGCCACCAAAATGGCCATAGGTCCGGTAAATTTGAAAAGGTCAGTGGTCCGAAGGTCCAGTAAATTTTTCAGTGATAATTTTACCATTTTTCAAAAAAAAAATATGACATACAGCCAAATTATATAGAATTTTGTGTATTCTCATTTCGGTCCACAAAAAGTTCATTCGGTCCAGTAAAGTTTGCATTTTCACTGGACCGAATATCCAGTTCTTAAAAAAGTTTTTCGTGAAGACTGCCGGAATACCCCAACATGCTGCTTTGACAAAGACATGTTCATGTTACTGCCCCATGTTTGACCTTCAAATGTGATCTTGTCATTACTGCGATGGGTTTTACACACAACACACCAGCCAGAACAAAGCAAACTCCGTATTTGATCTTCAAGTGTGATCCTGACCATGAAGGTACGGGCCTGGTTCTTGAGTGCTACACATCATCTAACATAGGTGAATAATGATGCCTAGTTATTTTGAAAGCCACCAATGCATTGACAAGAATGCAACGTTTTATGTGATTCTAGTATAGCCCCCATCAGGGGTAGTGGGTGGGGGTATAATTAAATCAATCCAAAGAAAATTAGTTTTTCTGTCAACATACTCAAAAGATTTACAGCAAGATCTATGAAAACATAAACACTAAACAATTCACTGTACAGACATGTTTTAATCATTCATTTTCAATAAATGGTTGAATTTCATCGTTCACAGCATTCGTTTTAACAGCAGGCTCGGATGGTGCCTCATTTTCCGTTACTGGTACCGAGTTTTCTTTTACATCTCTGACTGTAAAAGTAAAGAGTAAAACAAAATTACAACCTTTTGCTCAAAATATATAAACAATCATATAATATTTTTCCTACATACAAAAAATGCTGAAAATAATTATTTGTTAAGAAAATTTCAAGGCAGTAGAAAAAAGCTATTAAGCAGTCAATGTGCAGAAATATTTCAATCAAGAAATAGGTCACAAAACTACTCAATAGCTTATGATTATATACCACATCAGGTTACATGAAACAAGATGCTATTTTGTAATTTACAAAGGGAAATGAAACAATCACTTTTTGATATTTTTGTTGAATACCTGCAAATAGTTGCTGAGAAATAGCCTGAGAAATAGCCTGGAAAATTTCTATATATATACATTATATAAAATGGAACAAAGGGCTAGAACTATTAAACAACAAACAATCACAAACTTCTAAACAATTAAATGAACAGAAAATTGCATTGCAGTAAATTAGTAAATAATGCTAGTACCCAACAAACCCTGATTTCTGTGCAAAATACCTGACTAGTAAAACTAGCATAACAACAATTGAAAAAAAATAAATACAAAAAAAATGAACTAATTTAATATTTCAAGCAGTAAACACTTTGGTATTAATTTCCTACCTTCATTCTCGATACCCACTTCATTTTCAACACTGTCTGAGTGAACACTTTCAACACTGGACTGTCGGGAAGCGGGTCGACCTTGAGCTGCGACAGTGGTCCTTGAACTTTTGGGTAACCTTGTAGTGAACATCTAAAATATCAAATAAAATATAGTCAAACCTGTGAACAAAGGCTACCTTTGGGAAAGTTATTTTTATTCAGTAGGTATTCATGTAGGGACCTCTTTTCAGAAGAATAGTTTAAATATATTTATAAATAATAAGATTCATAAGCAAACTTAGAAGATAAATTATTTTGGGATTTTTTTTAGGGGGGGGGATTGGATTAACAGTAGGAAAGACCCGCACTGAAGAGCACCTTCAAACAAGGTATTCTTTAATTACTAACTTTTATTTCTTATTCAAACATCAGCACTGTATTCTGACATGAAGCCGTGTTTAAACCACTCCACACTGTTCAATTATGTATCTCTGAGTCCTTGTTCAAAACAAAACAGACAACAATGTTTCCAGTAATTATCTACTGAACAAGCTGGTTATGAATATTGATGTTCCTATCTACAGGGTTCTCAATAACTTTGTGGCCAACAGGCACAAAAGCTAGACTAACAGGCCTGCTAGGGGGGGGGGGGGGGGGGGGGTCTGGGCATTTTCTAGCAATATTTTATAAACTTTTGAGATTCCTAACAGGCCCAAACACATTTCTAAGTGGCTAAATTGGCCTGCAGCCTGCTGTTATTGAGAACCCTGTATCTATACAGAGGACATGATAAAAACACTATCATTGTAACCTTTACTGTATAAATTAATGTAAAACACAGCCAGTCAGTTATATGTACCTGTTTAAGTTTTGTTGACAGTAATTGACGTCCAGAAACATTCCAAAATGTATGATTAATATGTCTCTTGCTTGTAAGCTTATCACGATCGAACCACAGTCCACTTTCAACAAGTTTCATTCTTTTCTTTGTTGTCGGAGCAAGTTTGGGCTTACTTCTCTTGTATGGAAAGCCAGACGTGATGACTTGATTATGGAAAGTAGTCTCAGGTGAAAGGCAAGTTCTTAAATCCAGTTTGAATGACTTTGGTCTTACTCTATATTGCCTTTTAGCTACATTACCAGCAGCTGGAAATGACACATTAATGATTATGAATATGATCTACAAAGTCAAATAACAAAGAATCAAATTAATAAGTTTGAAAATATTGATAAAGAACATTGGTATCTTTAAGCACAATTATATCAATTTTAACTGTCAGTCATCTTATGTGTAACTTATTTCATATAGCCAAGCTTAAACATACCTTCCGCTTCATTCAAGTCTTCAACATGAAAATCTGATTCATCATATATATCTTCATCCTCTTCATTATTAACATCAGCTGTTTTGAGATCGTTAGCGGATTCAATTGTTTCACCTTGCACTCTTTTCACTGTGTCAGATTCAGAGCCAATGTGACTATCAACAAACAGGTTTTTACCAGATTTGTTCAATTGACTTTTAGTGCTTTTTGGTGACTGCTTAAACTTATTTGAATTGTTTGTTTTTCCTTTTGCAAAATACTTGGGTGATTTATCTGACTGGATATTTGGGCTCGATGAAACTCTTTTACAAGGGGACTTTGAAGGTGAGACAAATGTCTCTATAGATTCTACCACAGATTCAAATTTGTCAACAGTTTCAGTTAATTCAGAATGTTCCGTTGAGTCAGCATTACAACAATCCACAATATAAGGCACACAATTAGTTGTATTTTCACTGCCTGAAAAACTTTTTGATAACCTCTTCCCTTGATATTTTGTACTATCCGAGACCACAAACACTTCTTCTGTTTCATTACAATCAACAATAAAAGGCACAATTGCAGGCAAAGACTTGCGTTTCTTTTCACTAGACAAATGCCTCTTGGCTTTGTATTTTTCATAATTGACTAAAACTGGATTTTTATCACCTGTACCCTGAATTATGAAAGATTCATCGTCAGAACTTTGAGAAACAAGCATATCTGAAGGACTAGATGAACATGCCTGGTGACTTTCACATATATTATTGCTACTAGTTGGAACTTCTATGTCACTACAGTCTACTTCACTGACTGCAGAATTTAGAGTTTCTGATTCCATTACAGTTGTCTCAGTAGATTGATCAAGTTGGTCCTCAGAACTGTCAGAATTTATTTCAACTGAAGTCACATTTTGTTTACTCCTTCTCTTAGTATAAGAAGTAGTAGGGATATTATCTTGAGCATGAGGATCATCAGTTTCTCTTTCAATTTCTTTGCCTGGATTTTTAGTTTGAATATTACTTAGGGTCTCATTGTTCACAATTATTTTATTGATCATGGATTGATTTTCTCTACTTTCAATAATGTCTTTTTTTGCTGCATTCTTTTCAATTAGTCTTGCGCTTTTCTTAATGACTTGAGTCTTCTTTACATTTGATCCTACTTCACTAGTCACTACATGATTACAGTTTGCAAGATCATCAGTTAAACATCCCTCCTTAGCATCATCAATGCCTGATTCTTTAGTTGCTGGTTTAACCTGTTTGCAAGATCTTGATTTAGTCTTCATATCATTTATTTTTGTTTCAGTATTCATTTCATGTACTTCTAAATTTTCATCCTTCCCAAGCTGCATTTTTTCTTCATTTCTTTTCCTTTCACTTTCTTCTCTATCAACAGTTTTTTCAGAGCCATCTTTAGATTGTAATCTTAATTCTGAATCTTGATGATTTGTTACTTTATCTACAAGATTTGCAGAATCTTTTTCCTCATCTAAAACTTTTGTATCTCCGATATGGTCAGCAGCTTTGGATTTCCTTTTTACACGAGGGGAACGTCTTATAACAGAAGTCGTAACATTTTCAGGACTCTCTTCAGGAAGGGTTTGTTTCACAACTGAACTATTACTATTTCCAACATGCACTTGTTGTTCACCATGTCTTTTTTTGTTAGTAACATTATCAGTGTTGGTATTAGTGTCATTATCAGATTCATTTTTAGAATTTTGTCCTGGTCCTGAATTTTTAGACTCATTTAACAGATGGCAAAGGCGACGAAGTGTCATTTTAGATATTTTATTCTTATCTGCATTTTTTTCTGTCTCAGCTTTTGTCGGATATGCTCTTTTTCTTTTTGTTGCCTGTTTACTGACAGAAACACTTGTATCACCATCATAAGGCATTGCATTTTTATCTTGAATGTCTTCATGGAATAATGCACCTTTCTCTGAAGTTTTAGTTTGTTTTAACAGCCTTAAAATTTCCTTTTCAACCCTTTGCTTGAGGAGAGAATCAGACCCAGAGGTAGTCTCATTTCTTGGCTTTTGTTTTTTAAAGGACACAGAAACAATCTCTACATCATCATCCTTCATTGAACCAGGATCATCTCTTTTTTCTCCAAATGCTTCAGCTGTTCCATGGACACTTACTTCATTACTCTCTAATCCAAGTACAGATAAAGATTTGCCCTTATCTTCAGCTTGTTTCACAGATTCATAATTCTTATCAGGTGTGTGAGACTTCAGCATTGTTTTCTTCTTTGTAAAACTGTTTACCTCTTCATCATTAATTACTTGCTTACACTCACTTCTATCAGTGGTTGGAACCACATCTGGCAATTCATCAGTTAAACTATCTAATATTCCACTTTTATCATCTTTATCTAAACTATCAGCAGTTACTATCTCTTCAGTTAAATCAATAATATCAACATTTTCAGTATTGTCAGCAATGTCAACACTAGTGTCAGTAGCAACTTTGTCACCAGAATCATCAGCTGTCTGATTTTTATCTAGATTTGATAATCTAGCTAACTGCAATTTGACTTTTTCTAATTGAGTGGTTAATAAGGATTCAGGTTCATCTTTGTTATCAAGCATTGTGGAAGACTCAGAGTCATCTTGTCTGTGAAAAGAAATCATACACTAAAAATTTTGATACTTATTAGAACATGTGTAACAGGCATGGAAATGCATCTGACGATATTTGAGAATTTTGTAAAACCACCTTCCATCTGTAAGCTACTTAGACAGCTTCATAACAAGTGAAATTTAATCTTGGTTGGGATTCAAACTTGCAGCAGTGAGGACCTTATGATTATAAGTTAGAGACCATAATCATTAGACTGTGAACCCCATAATCAACACATACCAACCTAAAATGTATTACTAGAGTATTTCACATCATGATTTCACTAGGTATAAACAGTAAGAGGCAGTCTTAGAATAGAAATCTGATACATGTAACTACCCTAAATAGAATAAATATGGAACACTAAATAGTACAGGATTTAACAATCACTAACTGTAAAAGTTTTGAAAAATATGAACTTACTTAATTCTTACAGGTAAATCAAATCCTTTAGCTTCCAAGAATACACGCTTTTCACCATTATTGCCTGAAAGAAAAAGTCAAATTTAACAAAAATCAGATGAAATTAATAACTGTCAATATAAGACTGATAGAAAATACACTTTGATGTCTCTTTTTTAAAAATTAATTAAATCCATTAACTTTAATAGTGCAGTAAAATCTTAAGTTCAGTAAACATATTAAATACTTAGACAAATAAAAATATGAAAAAAGGTCTATATCTTTACAATCTAGTTTTTTTGTTGAATCAGAAGCCAATGATAATCTCCCTCCTTATAATCTAAGAAAGTCAATATGCCATTTAACATGAACTACTAGTGAAATTTGAATGGGAACTATTCAACAAAATAATGTGGGTAAGACTAGTTTATTTGTCCTTTGCTACTACAAGTATTCTCATTAAATATCATGTCAAGACAGGCATACAAGAATAAGCAATTTCCAATTTTGTTTTTCTCCGTATTATATTTTAAATAACTATAATTTCAACAACCAACCATTATCAACAGGTGGAGGTGTGAAAGACCAGGATCCATCTTGTTGAAAATCCACTTCATTCACTGTCTCAGGTACAGTTTGTAAAATTTCCAGAAAAAATCTGCAACATAGAAACAGAATAGTAAATAACGTATTCTAGCATTACAGTTAAAGACGTTTTAAAGCTAAGATTGTTTTCTTATATTTTATGTATTCAACCATGTATTTCTCAAACTGAAATCTATATCTATCTATCTGAATTGTACACTAAATTTTATCATATTCTGAAAGATTGTAACATCATCACTTACCCATCAACATACATATACTCCAGAGGTTGGTCACACATAAAACATTTCTTTTTAGATAGCGGTCGTGCTTCATTAAGTTTCAGCAATGTTAAAGCATCCATACAATACACATGTTTACATAAAGATCCTCTACATGGAGTGACAAGACGAGATTTCCCTAACTGAAATGTGAGAATATGACAGTTTATAGCAAACATGTATTTTTATACAACAGTCAGTATCTAGATATTAACACAGTAAAATAAGGTTGCAGTGTTAGCATATAGTATTAGTTTATAATATATTTATATAAAACAGTCAGTATCTAGATGCTAACACAGTATTACACGGCTAAAGTGATCTATAATGTATTGAAAACCAGATCAAGTTAAGTAATCATTGTCCCCTACTATGTCCATTTTTATTTTAATGTAATGGATACTATATAATATGGAAACTACTATTTTGTGTCCCCTAAAATTCACTATAACTGTGTACAAGTATAAATTGAATAAGAAAAATATTCAAGAAACTCTAATTCCACATGTAAACACAATTATCAGCATTTAAAAATATCTCTCTTTAACAAATTCAGTCATAAGAGCAATTAATCAGTTGTTAAAGTAAATTCTTAGAGAATAAAGTTAATTAAAAAGGGTCTATAAAGATACTGCATTCTGGCATCAAACAGACTGATTTGATTTTAATTTCAATAAGGTGGCAACTAAGGTATCCAGATGTACATGACATTGATTTACTAGAAAAAGGTTACCAAAGGAGAACGATCTGACATGTGCCGTATTATAATATGATTTATGTTATAGCTGTGTAAAGGGATAATCATAAACTTAACAGTAAGACTCAAAGATACTTACAGGACATATTAACTGTGTCTTCATACTGGTAGAACTGATGTCTAATCCATTGCATGATTGTAGTTCCCTTTTTACTATAAAATACAACAAGTTATGAGGAACGGTCAGAATAATGTACATGTAACTAGAGTAATTAACTTTGTTGATATAATGATATGTGTACAGTCAAACCTGGGTTAAACTTAGAGACCATCTCCAAATAAAGGCCAGCCTGTGAATATAGGCCATTTTTTAAAACTGCCATTTATTATTTAGAACATAATGACCTCTGAATAACGGCTTTCCTGTCAATAAAGGCCACATTATGACTTTTACAAGGGTGGCATTTGTTTACAGGTTTGACTGTACTGATTTGTCTAAGTAAGCTGAAATAGTTTTGTTTTAAGTGGGTATGTGTCAATGTCAATATATACAATTTTTTTTCATCAACTGATAATTTTGTAAGTAAGAAAACCATAACTTAAGCTGAATACATAAATAAACATGTAATGTTTTTGGTCTAAAAATGAGCTCTTTTTAGGACTTGCTGAGAATTTTGTAAATTTGTTTGAGAATCTTAAAAGCCATGGTCAGTCTATTCAGTGGACCAGTCAGATAAGTTCATCAGTATTCTAAAGTTACAAGCAAGTGCAGATACTTGGCATAAGGATACTATATTCTTATGAGGCATTAAAAGACAAACTGTTAGTGAGGTCTAATAAAAGTAAAATAATTACTAGCTCTTAAGTTCAATAAAGTTTTTTTCTATATTTATGTGAAGACTTTAGTCAATGTCTATAGTAGACCAGTGACACTTTGTTTAGTCAAGTAATGGTTTCAAGTTTGACAGTTCTCTGGCTTGCTCAGCAGTAGTTAAATGTCTTTTGTATAGGGGGCTAACAAATTGAAGGGATTGTGTATAATGGTAATTAAGGTCTATAATGGCCACACTGGCCAGGTTTTTTTTCAGTAATTTGGGAACATGACCCATACTCTTGGAATTAGGAACTTCCGTGGTGTTTTGCAAAACATTGAGAAAATATGTGTGACCCCAATTTTACTATATTTAAATGTACACACACAATCAATGTCCATAATGGGAACTTTCAATCATTACATGTCTACTACAGTGAAATATCACTTGTCTTCAGAGGTTTTAGTTATTTTTATAATTTTTGAAAGTTTCAATTGGGAATTTTTGACCCAATATCAGCTATAAAATCAGCCCAAAAGTCCCTGCTGACCAAGAATACATTTATCATATAATATACAAGGGTTAAACTTCCCAAATGACAGTTTCCACACATAGTTAGTATGACATCATTTTACACCATCTGTTGCATGTGCTAACCACTATGGTGTTTTGCATACACAGTAAAAGATAGAAATATATTACAAACCCATTTTAGCAGTAATAAAGGCAGGTTGTATGTGTTGCATCAATTTTGATAAGACTCCCTGTGTGTCTAACATTTCCACAATAGATATGGTCATACAATACCTCTGAAAATGTAATCACAAATATACTTAATCATCTATTTAAAGCCTAAGTGTTAATCAGATCATTTTAGTAAACTTAATATATATATATATATGAAATGTCATCATTCAACTGTAATAAATAAACCTTGGTTGTGAGCATAGTCTATCTTGACTTAAAATTATTGAAATACATAAACAAGAAATGGTTAAATGAGGAACCAAGCATTAGTCAAGTTCAAAGCTATGCAGTAGACTGGTTTAACATTGTACCAACAGTCAGGGTAATTTGGTGACTTCCCAGCCTAAACACTGAATGCACTGAATATTCCTTGGGGGTACAACCGCCAACCTTCGATAAGCTAGCTGGTCAACTTCCTCTTAGCCATGTCCAATTTGGTGTCAGGTGGAATTCAAACTCACACTGGAGAAAGGCTAGGCATTACAAGTCAGAAAAGCTAAACACTTAATCACAGAGGCATCCCAGTGGTACATATATAAGCCACTGATTGATGTCATAAGCACAGGTTTCAAACTTACCTTATCATCTGGCATCCATTCAATTTTAAGCCCATTTAGACTTGAACAGTATTTGTTAAATTTACACTTGTCAGTGATATCAAGGCTTCCACGTACTTTACTGATCATCTGTAGAACAAAAGTAAAAACTATGAGGTTTCTAATATTTATGAATTTGTAAAATTCTAAAATGTCAATTTTCTAACATAACTGAATCAACATGATGAACCGTTGATTAATTTCCTAATTCTTAACATACTTACCCATATACTTATTTTTCATGAGCATGTACTAGAAACAAACATTTTTAGGCCTAAGTAAACAATAATTATGGATTAATGAAACAATGTCATATCAATATTATCCATTATATTAAATTTGTTAAAAGAAATAACAAACATACCTGAATTAAAACAATCCTAGCATTGACAGAGATGATACAGTCTGGTATCTTGTCTTCTTTTGGTTCATAGGAGTTCTTCATTTCACAAATCCTACAGTAAACGATAAAACAATGATACAGTTCACATTCCTTTGAGATGTGGCCAAAATACTAGAATAAAAAGTATTTCTGTTTGACACATTCTTTCGAGTTGTGACCAAAATACTGGTATAATAAGTAATTCTGTTTGATCAATTACTGGTACAAGACATGAACTTACAAAAAGAAAATTAAAGCAACCATTCTGTCAATGTTTAACAGATTTCAAAAATGTCTACTAAGGGAGGGAAAAGTCATGTTACAGGCTACTTGGACAAAAAGTAAGGGTAGGTAGGTCAGAAAACATTTCTTTTTTCTAAACACTTTTTGTGAAAATACAAGGTACAATTCATCCCTAAAGTTTCATACTTAAAACCTTTTTGTCATTAAAAACATGAGGATCATTGCTACAAAATTAGGTCAGTCTGGCAACAGAAAAGAAAACAATTTTTTCAAGCTGGCCTAATAAGAGAAAACAAGAAATGAAAACACTGATTCCCCTATAGGTCAACTGGTCAGTAAGACCTTGACCTTTGACCTCAAAATCAATAGGGGTCATCTACATGTGATGACCAACCTCCCAACTAAATCTGAGGAACTTACACCAGATAGTTCTCTAGCCACTGCCCAGACAAGGTTTGGTTACGGACGGACGCCGCGGGACAAACAGACAGACTGACACATGCTATATGCAATATACCCCTTTTCTTTGAAAGGGGGCATACTAATTCATTATCTTACCTTACAATAACCCTGTACTTGTCATTATCAAACAACTTCTCCCTGGAATATAAGAGCATGTATAATTGTTACGCAACATATCAGGTCAATGCTAACTGGAATGATATGTTATAAACATTCGTAGAAAGGTCGTCGCATGTTATGTCCAGAAAACTTGGAACTACAAGGATAGACTACAAGACACACTAACTCATGTAAAAGTTTTTACACAGCTGATATCCTACCTTAATTGCATACCTATGCAGAATATTATTACCTTATTAGTAAATGGCAATGTGAAATAAATGCTGGATACAGTGGATAGTTCAATTAATAGCTCTGATAATAAGGAGAGATTGATGATTAATATTTGTATTTACATATACAGCTTACATTCATTATCATTATAAAGTGAAAACAGGGTAAGTAATCTATGACATATTTATAGGTAATCATGAAAAAAGTATAAAGTTACCTTGAGGCTAGTATGATGCTTGACAATGTTTGATCAATTGAGAATTGATAGTTAATTATCTGAGCATCTGAAAAAATAAACACTATAAACAAAATCTTCATCGTAAAGGCTTAAGCAAGTGAACAGTTTTCTGGACAGGAAAGTGAAATATTTTTATGAAGTTTCCCAATATATATTTTGACCAACCTTGGTGAAGTTTGAAAGGGAACTGTTCAACTTAGAGAGTGAAAGTCAACTGTGGATACTGTCCCACTGTTGATAGTGTTCAAAAGAAAATACATCTAGTCAAGACAGGTATATAACTAGAAATGTGTCCGGAGGAAGTAAATGCCCCCATCCAGGGCTAAGGCAAAAAGAGGCCATTTCTCCTGTGAAAATGTTTTGATTTTAATGGAAATAAAAGCCAACCATTATTTCATTATTATACACCTTCATGTAAAATATGAAACCAATCCATGAAATATATCTTGAGTTATCGCCCGGAAACCAAAATTCGAACAGACGAACACCAAAATTTAATACCCATTTATACCCATCCACCATTTTGAATGGTGGAGGCATAAAATTAGCTACTAAAACCATTTTAAGGCAGCAAAGCAGAAATAATGTTAACCCATCACAGCATATTTCATACACAATACTACCTCTTTTATTTTTTTCCTTGAGTGGCAATGGTGAGCAGTAAACTGGAGAACATAAAATATTGTAGAATGCACTAGGTGTCAATGTCGTGCCACTAGAAGATGATGCCACTCCTCTATTATTGGAAGCCCTGTTGTCATAACCTAAATATGTACAAAAATATTACATTCATACATCTTGTAATCAATAAATAAAACATGAAGCCAGACTGTGAGAGCATAAGCCAAGCTGAAGTGAAAACTTCTGAATTATCAATAAATGATTACGAGATATTGTAAACTCACATGATTCCAACATAAAATTAATGAAATGTTAACAGGAAACACATGACTAATGAACATTATTATATAATATTCGAGGAAAGATAGACGGCGACTGACTGCATTGTATTAATTGATTACGTGCACTGGATTAGTACAGATTTTGAAATTTGACTACTGGCATTTGTAAAGGAGACGAGTGCATAGAAATCGCTGTATTTATTATTCAGTATCACCAGTATATGTCTCAATTCATGATAATCAACAAATCAATTGATTTTTACCTTTTCCAGTATGACAGTGATATGTATAGACATCTTTGTCGTAGGAATAACAAGCATGAGTCTTATAAATTTTTCCAGTCAAATCTAAGCTTTTGGCCCTTACTTCATCAGATGATGTGGTTTGTGGATGAGACAAATCTCCTAAGTAAAATGTTGCACGTTGACTGACCTGGTTTTCTGAATAAAAATATACATGGTGTGGAATCAAATGACTTTATTAAGCTGTACTGCACAATACAAAAGGCAGATGATGGCTCTCAGTAAAGGATAGTTTTTCATTTTTGTTGATTTCAATTGCTATTTCTGACCACTGAAACATACCCTATCATATGGCCAGTTCAATTCCGCATACATCGGTACCTTTCTGACCACTGTAGTTTGCATATCTGTGGAAATTACCTTTTAAATTTAAATATCGTGGAGAACAGTATTATTGGACAAGCTAAACTACCTGATATGAATTGAAAAGGTAATCTCCTCAGATATGCAAGCTACAGCATAATGAAGTCACATGATTCCCCACCGTGATATAAAATGGTAATAAAGGTTCTAATTTTGTCAAATACAGTCCACAGAATATCGGATATGAATAGAATAATTTCAATAAAAATTCTGATTTATACGTGTGCACTCGGATATGAATAGAATAATTTCAATAAATATTCTGATTTATACGTGTGCACTCAGAATATTTGAGGAATATCTTCTATTTTTTATCTACTACTGGTAACTTGGAACCAAAATTAACAAAATGATATGATTTGAGTTTGGTGAAATGGATTTTGTTACAAAGTTACAAAGTCAACAAAACAAATAACTACAAGTGTATGTACAGCAACTGTACACAGATGTCACACTAATTCTTTACTGATGCACAGAGCTAGTCTAGGCTTTTAAAAAGCTTGTTTCCATTGACCCCTCCTACCCTTATTAATATTTCTTTCTGCGACCCTATATGTTTTATACAGCCTGAGGAATGGTACAGCCACTTTCTCATTTTTTACCTTTCTGTATGCTTTCGAAGCTAAAAAAATCCATAACATACCTTCTCTTTTTTAAATAAGCATGTAATCAGGAAATATATATTTTTAAGGCCGTACCATTATCAGTACTAGTATTAAATCATGATATGGTTAACATAATTTACCATGAATTCTTTAAACATGATCAACAAGCTAGGGTCATGCTTAAATCTTTCCCACTTTCTTTATATTCAGAAGCATGGTCTGCACATGATTTTAAACTGGGTCTGGATAATTCCACCATGCACTGTAAGGTGAACAATCAACATAAAAAACTATGAACCAATTATAAACTTCTAGCTGCAGCATTTGATAAAAGGCAAAAGCCTACTTTTAAATGGTTAACTATTCCTTAAGGAATAATACAAACCTTGATAAGAACATATCGCTATGTGCCAATTGTTTTGTTCCTTATTCAAGAAATAGACTAAAGACGTATTACGCACACTTCTTCCAACGTTCTTACAGGGAGCCCATGTGGTTCCATCTTTGGATTCCATAATCTGAAAATCAAAGAAGACAATTTAAAGGTTAAGTAAGTAAATACATCTATTCATCATTATCACTATAGTGTACATATCTAATGCAAAATTCTATATAATTATGTTCGTCTGATTTGGCAATTTAATAATGACTAAATTTGAGGTAGTAAACAAGTTTTGAGAAAAGTTAACAAATGTGCAGGAAATAAATGCAATATGTATGTGATAGTACATGTATTTTAAGATGAGAAAATAATGCAAATTTTTTCGATAAAAAGTAACTCTTACTGTTAGCAATATGTCAAGTAGTCGACCGACTTTTGAAAGACAATTTATAACATACAATGTATTGAATTAGCATCAATGTTTCATTTACATAATTATTTCAAGTCATTTTACTTTTAGAGAATTTTGATAAAATACTTCAACTGTAGACAGGGTTTTTTCTCGGTATTTTGGGAATATGACCCATACCCTTGGGATTGGGAATTTTCGCTGTGTTTTAATCAAAATTGGGAAAAATGTATAACTATAATTTTTGCAGTGTTCAACTTATTCTCCCATAGAACAGTAGCAGAATAAGGTATTTTTTTTTTTTGATTGGGAATTTTTGTCTGTGAATTGGGAAAAAAAGATACTATTTTCCATTGGGAATATGACCGAATTTAGGCCATAAAATCGCCCCCAAAAAATCCCTGGTAGTATACAGTAATAACAACTAATGTCTTTTTGAAAAAAATGATAAACATCCTAAGTTAATTTTACCACACAACCAAATGGAAACTTACAACAAAGCCATCTATGTCTGAATCATCATCAGCAAACATCCAGTTGAGAGTAAGTGTTATACCATCCCGTTCAGCCTCCAATGAGTGTGGAGCCTCAAGGACCCTTTTCTTTTCTAGAAAATAATATACAAATATGACATCATTACAGGGCTTTCATTTGACCTTTAAAAATGGCATTTTGACTCTTGCAAATAATAAAATATAACTTCTGACTCTTGAGAACTTGTACCAAAAGGTTAAATTTAATGGCAGAAAATTTGTTTGACTCATCAAATTATTTTCAGTTAAGGATCATATTTTACACTTAACTGTTGATGTCATGTGAGTAGATACCATGTTTTGCGCCATACATGAAATTGAACCATAACATATTGGAACATTATGGAACCATTTTAATATTACAACACTGTTTATTTTTTTGCCATATTAAAATTAGAATTATTTTCATCCTGGATTAGGTAACCTTTTATAAAACAGATAGAAGAATTGAATCATCTCTTGGGCTTGTCCATGAGTATTTTGATTTAGACACTAGCATTGGCTGTAAGATCTGCAGTCACAATGTAACAAAGAACTCTGTACCTCTCCTTAGAGTCCAGAATACATGTACTACATGTAAAAATGGTGTATACAACTTTTATCAGCTGGCTCCATCTTTTAAACTATGCAACTTTTATTACATAATATCTTACACAATATCATGGTCCTAAACATTTAAAGAGAAAAGTAATAAACAAATAAAACCATGAGTTTTAAACAATAAATTAAATAATGAAAATAATACCTTTTGTACCAATTACAGTGGTGTAGCCTAATCCACCTTTATGCAAGTTTGTTATATTACTGCTATGATTCTTTTTGTTATTATCTGACATTTTATAAGATCTTCGCATATTAGAACTGTACTGTTTCATAGCATTGCAAACTGTAGTTGCTTGTGGTAATATAGATGAGAGGTTCATCTTGTATTGTGCCTTTTTTAGTACAGTAGGATTTGAAGAATTCTTTAAAATGGGAATAACAGCAGGTTTTGTTTGATTCATAACATTCAAATTTGTCTTAACAGTCTGCATGCCAGATCCTTCATGATGAGCACTTATCTTTGGTTGAGTTACCTCTAGTGTTTTGTTCAATGTAGCACTTGCCATTGGTTGAGTCACCTTGGGTGTTTTGTTCAATGTACTAACTGTAGAAGATACGGAGGTCACTAATTCATTCTTGATCTTAGTAACAGCAGCAGTTGATATATTACTAGATTGAGAATTATCAGATGGTTGATGAATGATTCTGGTAGCAATTTTTGGGGGTATCCAAATGCTACTTGTGGTAACAATGGTAGAATTTGGCAGGTATTTTTGGTTAATGTCTGCATTTTTTGAAATTTGCAATGTTTTATCAGCTGGTAACACAACAGATGAAGTCTTCAATGGAATTAATACATCATTATCTATGGAATGTACAGGCATGTGATGAGCAGGTGAACTGTCAGCTGGAGACTTATTTGGAATTCCCTGCTTACTTCTAAGCAAATTTCTGTTTACTCGTGAAACAGAGACTTCTTGTGTGTTATCCTTATTCTGAAGCTTGCACAAATTTGATGCATCGCTGTTTGGTAGTAACATATGCTTGCAATCTTCAAGAATAACAGCTGGATTTTGTAGTTTCATCAGTTTATTATGCGATGATAATAACCCAGTGATTTCAGAAGCAACAATCTTTCGTTTCCTAAGCTTTTGTTCTTCAAGTTTTCCATCATTCATCATGTAGTTTTGTGATTAACAAGATATCTTGTAGCAGTTCGCAGTTTGTAACATAAATATATATTTTATTATCAATGTTTCCACTAATACTTGAACAGCATTCATCTACAAATAAAGAAATGCAATGACATAAAAATAGATTGACAAAAAATTTCAGAACTGAATAAATCTGATGATTTGATTTGAAGCAAAATTACTAAGATTTACAGCATTGTAGATAAGCTGCATATCAGCACATTTTACGCTTAAAAATGTCAGGATACGCAGAAAGTTTCATTTCCGAGCGAACATTAAATCCAAAAGCTGATTCTAACTTCTGCTAAGATAGCAAAATATCACTGGACACTCAAACTGTTTCAACACGGAAGTTTAGATTGGGTTAGACTGTACTGAATAAATTACTGCATGTACATGTATACATGTAACTGGTAAACTTGTACCTTAGTCTACTCATACCCTAGTCAACTTGTACCTGAATTTGGTCAACTTGTACCTGAATTTAGTATCCCTTGTACGCTTATTACGGTATTACCTCTAATGCCTATTAGTGTTTCCTCCAGGCCTTTTTAGGACGGCGCTGCGCCATGCCTCAAAGACAAATCGCCATGCTGCCTTTATAAATTGTATGCAGGGTCAATTGTTATAAATTTGCCCCTTTTGTTGGCCTGATGAGTCATTTAAGCAATATTCATTAATTAGCAGAACAATCAATTCAGAAATAATCTTGCACAGATTGCTGTAATAGCAAATTATACTATGCAGGGACAAGGAACATCACTAACTAAAGGAATAATCTGGCAACTTGCCCTGCATGGTTCAAACCGCACACTGAAAGTGCCCTTTTAGCATAAAAATGCCATGCCTCACTTAAACTCTGCAGGAAACACTACCTATATAATAACAATGTCTGGCACATGCGTGTCGCCTCCATTTCCATTACCGCATGGCATTTGTTTACATTACATTCCGCGACTCAAACAATTTTATCGATGATTTATCATTTATGTCATTTCTACAGTCAAGTCCATTTAGGAATTTCCCACTGACTTTGTATCTCGCAATTGATTGGTCTATTAGTGGTATTAAGGTCACCAAGCAAAAATCGTCAGTGTGTCAAGAAATGCATTCAGTTGATGTATTATCTTATTGTCATTTGACTGATTGAGAGTATTTTTATGTTTTCCGGCAAAAAAATTGTTTATGAGGATTGAATGGTTGTATGATTGCAGACTTGCAAGTTGTCTTACATTTTAAGTCAGGTAAAGAGTTAGACTAATACGGACGACCATACACCATCATCATGTTTCAAGGTTTATCAACAAAATTACACAAATTTATGACAATATTTAATAATCTGTAATCAAAATGATGGCGCAGTTGTTAAAATCATTAAAGTATTTTTTAACAAACAAAAAAACATTTCGAATTGTTATCAAAAAGTAGGTACAGTACGAGTTGACTAAAGTACGTGTTAACTAAATTCAGGTACGAGTTAACCAGAAATGGTAAAATAACACGCTTCCGAATGTGAAATCTGTAACTTTGTTAGAATGTATAAAACTATTACAGATTATAAACTATTGCAAGATTATATATCCTATAGGATTAACTTCTGACAAATTATATTTTTACTTACACACTATTTTGGTGGCCAGAGATAATACAGATAGTCAAATTTGCAAAAGATTAGTATCAACAAATGCAGTCAACATTCAAGACGTCCATTTTGTTGTAGTTTTGATAAAAGTCACCCTCTACGGTCCGAAAGACGGAAAACTACGGGATCGGTCCGTGGTATTCGACTTTAGTGTAACCTTTGAACGGCCGCCATCTTTGGCGTCGAAATTTTCTTTGTTGAAATTTAAATAGTTTTTTTGTCGGTTGACTTGGTAAGTTGCTTCTGATTACAATTGCTTCCTAGACGAATTTGCAAAACTCAACGAAAATCACCAGATATACCTTGCAAATGAATTGAAATAGACGTATTTAAAACATCAATTTATGTGGCATAAATTCATGATTCTAAGATTCCCCAGGTGGTATTATGATGGGCTTTCTTTTCTGTGTAATTCTGAGGATGTTACATTTATCAAGATGGAACTGCATCAACCAGTCCTGTTCACATCTACCAACTGATTCTATATATCAGATTATTAGGGAATAAGTGATCCCTACTCTGCACCACTACTACCTGAACAGTCAGCTAGCTCAGACTCAGAGGCCTTCCCTCATATGGTTTTATCCTCACGCTGTACACATTCACTTAAAGTCTAACTCTGATAGTGATATCCTGTTAAAAGCATTACAGTTAATGCCATAATATTTAAGTTTCTATAACACTTAAAATCTGTTAAGAATCATCAAAAGCCAGAGCAAAATCCATGATTATGATGTCATATGATTATTGGATTTACTAATATTTTGGACGAAGGAGACAAGTTGTGCTTCACATACATGTACAAGAGTTATTCCCTTTGTTATTCAGCATAAAATAGCTAACATGATTTTATTTTTAATTGATGTATACATTTTCAGTTATCAACCATTATGGCGTTACCAAGTTTTAGAAATATACCACAGACCCCTCCCTCGTGTAAGTAAAACAATTTCATCCACTTACTAATTTTATAATTTTACTGAATAAATTCTGTACAGATAGTTTCCTCATAATCATTGTTTAATTGTAAAAAGGTTGTGATCTCCTCTAATAGTAATAAATTCAAGTTTTAACTTTTTGAAGAACCTACTTAATAATTTAATTAGTGCTATTATTGTTTTCTTTCTTGGATTTTTTTAGCTCGATCTAGATCTGAGAGGGGGACACCTGGTGGAGAGTCTGGCAGGGTAAGATTTGGTTGTGACACATTACAATTATAATATTATTTCTAAAAACCTTATTTAAAATTTTAAGAAAGAATATTATTTTCATAAGTGTTAGTATTTTGTATTTTAATGAATAGGGCCTGGGATAAACTTTTCTTAATTGTATAGCATGGATTAAAGTTTTCCTGCAAGTGATCATACTGATGGATTTTTTTTTGCCTGGCCAGTTGGTGATCGTACAGATCAAACTGATATTCATAACCCCACCATTCGATATGGACTATGGTTGAACAGGGAGGCTATCATGTGTTATCCCAGTCTATCTGTCCATTCAAATTTTGTTAGGTTTGATTTTCATTGATTGGTTTCATATTTCACACGAAGGTATAATAATAAAATACAGGTCAAGTTTGATTTCCGTTAGAATTCAAACATGTTGGCCCCTTTTTAATTTAGCACTGGGACATTTGTGTATTCTGGTCACATTTCTTGTTATTTCTGAGCAAATGTTCTCAAGTCTTGATTTTTTTTTCAAAATTTTTAAACTCGGATGCTTTGGCATTGCTCATGACACTCATGTTTATTATTGTAATTGTACATTGCTAATTTGAAATGACCTCTTTTTCAGGGATCCAGTAGTCCATTTGTATCATCATCCAGTGGGAATCCTAACTTTAACCCTGTGAAACTGAGTAACAAGTCTGCTAGTTTCAGTACAAAATCATCAAATGTAAGTTTAAGTACATATTACTTATCTATTGAATTTTGGTCGCAGGTATTGTTTTTTTTTTGTATTTCAGAGATAATTAATTGTTCATGAAACAGTTGTGAGATAATTTTTGATAAAATTTTAATTCATCAATCAAGAAAAGTTCCTTTCTTAATTTCATTAGTAGAACTCCAATGATACATCAGAGATTCATCTCATTGTTTTACAGAAGATTGTGTTCATTTAAAAAGCAAGTAAATATATCTCAATAATCACTATAAAATCATTGCTGAGGTAGAGCTCTATTTTTCATTTCATGTACTTTGTTTTCAGGTCGACTCAAGACTGCCCAAACCCCCTAAACCTCCAGATAAGCCCCTTATGCCATACATGAGATACAGCAGAAAGGTTAATATTTATCTTATCCTTCAAAAAGTTATTTTTTGTGTTATGAATAATTCTGTATTCATCCAAAATAGCTCATGCATCAAATTACAAGATACATGTGTAAGAAATTCATGCTTAATAGTTTGATAAAAAGGTTTTCTGAATGATATTTTCTCCTGACTAACACAAACACCTGTTTATATATGCATTTGCTGAATCACTGCCTTTAAGTATGTAAGTCAAACCTTTATTGGTGGCATCCTCTGTATAAAGACCAAAGTGTGAATTCTTTTTAAAACAGTCATTGATTATTTAGAACAAAATGACCTTCAAATAAAGGTCACCAGTCAATGAAAGTCACATTTTGTCTTTCCAAAGGGTGGCCTTTGTTCACAGGTTTGACTATATATTTCGTTTAGTATTGATTTGTATTCTTTCTTCTACCAGCATTATACTTCTATTGACGACACACTTCTATTGACGACATTTAGATAACTGTTCATTCACAAGTTAGCTACTTTTGTACTCATACAGGTATGGGACGAAGTGAAGAATAGTAATCCTGAGTTAAAACTATGGGAAATAGGAAAGATCATTGGACAGATGTGGAGAGATCTGAACGACTCAGAGAAACAAGAATATATGGACGACTATGAAACCGAGAAGGTTTGTTTGATAAGTGGTCAATAATCTCCATATACTATCACAAGTCTGTCTCTTTAGTTTATTGAAAGAGCAACTTAATAAATGAGTAGCATTCAGATGTAGGTTGCTTCAAAATCTAGTATTTCTTTACATTTATTAGTACTAGTAGTCATTATAGTAATTAGAATCACCGCATGTCAAAGAATTCCAAGGTGATTAACTTTTACAAATAATGTTAATTATTATACAAGGAGTTTTAGTATGTTATTCATTATTTTATGCTTTTAGTTGTCTCCCTTTAACTTAAGAGATTGTTGTCATTGATAATTTATAGTGTCACTGAATGACAGGTTGATTTTCATGCAATAATCATTTTTTTGTGGATATCTTTTAATCATAAACTAACTTTTTTACAGCAATCTTACAATGATGCCATGAAAAACTACCACAATTCGCAAGCATATCAAGCCTGGGTTGCTGCTAGAGGAAGATGTATGTATTTATAGTCTCCTTTGCTACACTAAATGCAATTTCCTTGAATTTATACTATTAAAGATTCTGATAAGGATCTATCAGATTGACTGAATTTGAGCAATATTATTGATATGAAATGTTTTCTTGCTCAGATCTGTTTCATTATTGGTTCTGGCATATGGCAACTAGTCAATGGTTCAATTCTCTGACTGAAATGATATAAATAATTTTTCATTGATGGTGACAGAAATTTCATGGTTACTTAACTAACTTGATGATGGCTGTCACTCTCTGAGTTATTGATTTTGATGTTATTGATTACGTTTTTAAATAATCTTCCAGTGGCTGCAGAACAAGCATTAGAAGAAGAGGAAGAAAAACAAGCCCAGTCTGAATCAAAACGTAAACGTGAGGTCAGTATACTGAATGTTTAGTGTTAACCTAGTCACTGTTCAATTGCTTTATCATTTGAATATTACTACCTAACTTTTTTTAAGTGTACTGATATAATTTTTAGGAAAAAGGCTTCTCCATAAGTATCCTGTTGTTCAAGACATAATATCTGCACTATCAGTATCTGCTGATTGCTTAGGTAGTAAATCACTCTATCTCGGACCTATTTTTGGACGCTTTTAATACAGCAATACTGCACAAACTTCATATTCCAATCCCACTGGTTTTTCTTCACTAACTGGTGTGAATGAGTGCAACTACTTTTTGCTTGGGCTGTAACTATTTTGATTTTCTATTTTTAGTGCGGTTGCACACTTTTTAATTTTTAAAGTCACTGAGTGGGATGGAACAATTTCAGTTTATTTTTAGTGGAACAAATAAATTATAATAGTTCATTTCCACCCAGTGATTTAAAAAGTATATGTTTGATTTTATAATACTTATTTGATATTTCTTGAGAATTATTGCAATTGTAAGAGATAAAAAACCTTAAACTGAAAGTCTTAGAAAAAAATGAATTCATAGTTTAATTTCATAGTTTACATTAAATTTTAAGATTGGTGAAATTATTATGCTAGATATCAATGTCTGTCAATATGTCAGTAGAACAATTTTCATTTTCCTAAAATATTTCACACACTGTTGAAGAGAATATGTGCATTACATTTTCATTGTCATTGGTTTTCTTTTAGTCAAAGCAGGAAGAACGTGGTTCTAGAATCAGCATTCAACCTGCAGATGATGATGATGGTAATTGTATTGTTTGTTCTGTATTGAAATTTGTGGTGTTTAGTCTTACTGGAAAGGACGTTTCTAAATTCAAATAATGTTGAACTTGTAAGAACCAATTATAATAGTCCTGTTCATTTATTCTTATGAAAACATGGTTTTGATTAATTTATATTCCACAGTCTGAATGATTATGAAGTATCATCTGAAGAAGTGACCATGCTAAATATTTGTGAAATTTAGAATGGTACAAGTCTAAAAAAATCATTATTTCACTTGAAATTCAAGCTGTCTATCAATTGTATTTACAGACATGGATGACGGGTTTTCTGTAAAGCATATAGCTCACGCTAGATATCTTAGAAATCACCGTCTGATCAATGAAGTATTAAGTGAAGCAGTAGTGCCAGATATTAGAACTGTTGTCACTTCTGGTAGAATGGGTGTTCTAAAAAAACAAGTGCAATCTCTTACAATGCATCAGGTAAGGATTCAGTTTGTGATAATTGTTGATTTTATATGCAGTCAAATCCGTGTTAGCGGCCACATCCAAATCAAAGCCACTCTCAAAACCATCATTGACTTCATAGAACAAAATAACCTGCAAATAAAGGCCACCTATTAATAAAGGCCCCATTTTGTCTTTGTTCACGGGTTTGACTGGACTATTAGAGGCTTCAACCAAACAACTTATGATTTTATGGGTATTCAATGATTTAAGACAGTAGTTTGTAGAATTAATTTTTGACAAACTCTTACCAAGTGACATGTGACATCAGATGGTTTTCTGCTTGTACAGATTTGATCAGAATAATGATCTTCAGTGATTCATGATTTGTTAAGTTCAGTTACACACTGATCTGCTGTGATAAATGATGAGATGATGCAGCATTTGGAAAATTGTAGCAAATTATTATTTCACACTGGAAATAAGAGCTGTCTCTTGTTTGTGCAGTCCTGGTATTAGGAAGTATGCCATGGTTCTTATTTCAAATAAATGGGATTTTGTATTGTAAATTCTTGGGCTATATGCAACTGTGTTTTAGTAACCATCTATGTTATACATATGTTGTATGTAAGTATTTATTAATGTATATTGTGGATCATTATGTGTTTGACTTTACTATGTCAAATTAAATCTGTAGCCATATCCAGCCAATTGCTGCTGTATTCAAATGTAATACTATAAAAGCTGTATTTTAGACAAAGTTAGAAGCTGAGCTGCAGCAAATAGAAGAGAAACATCAAGCTAAGAAACGTAAATTTATTGATGGTAGTGAACAGTTTCATGATGAATATAAGAAATTGTGCGAAAACAAACCACAGGTCACTGATGATATGTTCCAAAGTATGATCACAAAGGCAAAAGAGGAGTTGAAACTAAAACAACAAGAAATGCTTGCTAAGCAGGTTTGTTCATCAATATATTGAATACATTGTTGTATTTTGGTTATGATTTAAACACTATAGGTTAGATGTATTTGTATTTTTGAATCGTTTGATTTCTTTAAAAAAAAAATTAATTCAGAGTTCATCAAATATGACTGGTCCATTCATAGTATGATGAAGAGACTTGAATATTTTGCTGGGTCTTTTTAAGTTAATGAACAGAACAGAGAATGATTTTATCTAGTAGCTGAAACATGAAATAGCATCTAGTTACAAAAATAAATACAATAATTTAATAAATTATGTCACTTTAATTTTTCAGAAAGCATGACTTTCAAGTGTGTAAATCTTTGCCTGTTGTTATAAAATATACTGTTACCAAAATTCTAAAATTTCTATTAAAAAGAGATCCTTGATCAATTTTAACTTTATAAAGGTGAGCTTATCATCATAGTTTATACTAAATTATAGGAAGAAGATCGTAAGAAACAGGCTATGTTAGCTGAAGAAAGACAAAGATGTGATGCTGAAAGACAAAGATTGGAAGAGGAAGAGAAACTTAAAAAGGAAACAGAGGAACAAATGAATAAGCAACATCAAGAAGCAGTTCAAGAGATAAATGCTGAACAGGTTAATTGATAAAATGAGTTTACCTTTTGAAAAGTTAAAATTTCAGTGGTAATTTATTTTATTTAAAATATAATTATTCTAAAATTTTATCCTGCATCATGAGTGAGTAGTTTTGATAAGATTTCTGATTTTGTAATACATTATATCTTCACAAGTTAAGTAAAGCATAGGGATAAATTTTGAACTCATTGCATTGAGGAAGAGGATAAAAAGCTTCGGGTAATTAATGCATTGCTAATGAATGAATATTTTGATTTCAAGATGTTATTTGCTATATTTTTAATGTTATAAGTTACATAGTATTGATCTGTTCTTAGGGCGTACAGGAAGGAATGAATGGGGATTCTAATGATGTGAAGATAACTGAAACAAATGGTCACGGTGGAAATGAGGTTGTTATTCTTGACTTTGATTGTGGTTCTTATTTGTATGTGGTACTATGTATGATTAACAATGAGCTGTGACAGGTTGATCTCTTGAATACAATGGTGCAAGTTTTCTTGTTTAAAGTACATTTCCGAAGTCCCCAGGGGTCATTATCAGCCTCTTAGCACAAACAAAATAATATTATTGTGGTCTTCACCCATGTAGGCCCCCACATGCTCAGCTTTCAAATTTTCAGTTTTGCAAACATCGAACATGCTCACATATTGTTGATAAAAATAGCAAACATTTAGTTTGAATATGTAATTTATTGAAAACTCATGGTTTAAATATTAAAAAATTTGGATTAGGTTATAAATTAATTGAATCCAATGTTTTGTCTTTCATGTATATTAGGGACCTGACTCCACTACTGGTGATGCTGAAGAAGATGATGATGACAGTGTGGGAACACAAGAATATGATGATTTAGATGGTCTACAGCAAGCTGAGAACATTGGACAAACTGAAGATATGGAAGCTATGAATAGGTTGATAACTATATTCTCATCTTCATATTCCATTTATAATTCTTATGACTTACATATGCATAATGAAACAAGTTTTTTTATCTCATCTAAAAACAAGTTGTAATTTTTTAGAAAACTATGACTTGTAATGTTAAACTGGTACCAGGCAGGTTGAATAACTTTCACCAAATTATATTATCCATTCTCTTCACAAAAATGTGTTACTTTCATAGTTTAACTGCCCTAAAAATACTTTCCACTGACCCAGACCCATTAATTTAAGTTTGATGACTGCAAACACAATATTTATTGTAAACTATTTACAATTTATATTGCACAGTAAAATATACAGATTTAAGTTTTGATTTTTTGCTATTTAGTTTTGTATATATATGCCATGCCATGTTTAATTTAGTTTCAATTTGAAATAAGTTTATAAAGTTGTTCACCATTTGTATTCTGTATGGTATTTGTTTGTGCCATAGCTACAGATAATGCAAAAACAATCAACACTTGTTTTCTACATATAGATGGTAGCTTTATGAAATACTCTGTACACTTATAGATCAACTCATTATAAGAACAACTTGCTATTAAAACCACTTCTTGTCTGAACATAAATGTATTTTGATGTATGTGTATCTTATTTTTGTACGAATAGATCTGAAGAAAGTATGGAAGCTGAAGAAACATCATCACCGAGTGTTAACAGACGAGGTAACAGTTTATTATTGTAAAGTCTTATACTATGTTGATAATATTCTGTCACAATTTTCATGAAACATTCCTTCACATGTGTGAATATATTTGAGTGGAAATGATAGTTAACAAAACACTGTATACATGTGTTAGTCAAAAAGTAGTTTCACATTAATTTACTAATCATGAAAATTATTATAAAACATACAAGGTTTAAATGTGTATTATTATAAGATTGTATATATATATCAACTGTGACATGCTGTTGAAAAGGTGAATAATCGAAAGAGTAACTGGAATGCAAGAAAAAATATATGTATAGCTTACTATAACTAGCCACTATATCACAGATAGTATTAGATACATGAAAGTAGTGTGAATAGTTAACATATTGATTCTATAGGAGCTTATTTAACAATGACTTACCAGCATGATTGTGTTTACAATAATCCATTAGAGACATACTGGATACTGGAGTTGGTTGACTAATAGATTAAACTAAAATTTGTTGCCATGGTTACTAAGTTACCACCATTATAATTCAAATTGAACCATTTGTTTTTATATGTAAAATACACTTCATTGTCTCTGCTCGTCTTCTTGATTTGTTTTGATCTGTCTAATAAAGTGGCATAAAAATTGGTTTGGGTCATTTGATCTATGATAAAAAGAAGCAAAGTTTATTTTTTTCTTAATGTTAGATATTTGTGAGTTGATTGAATATAGAGAATACATGCTTGATGCCAAGATGGAGATTTTTGTCTAGTGAGGCTTAGAAAGCTGAAGTGGGGTAACCACATGACCTACTGACAGGATATAGGCAAGGTTACCCGCTGACTGCTTTATTAGGTCTAAAAATAATGTAGAAACAGGATAAATTCATAATGTTTGCTGAATTTACTTGAATGAGTGTAATCAGCTTAATGCTATATTGCTTAGAGAAATAAGTTCTGTTACCTTTGCATTAGACGTATCTTCAATAATGAATTTTCTGTATTAAAGTATTGAATTATCTGTTTGTTGTGAAATTAACAGGATTTTCTGCCTCTAACTATTACTGACTGTGTGAGTACTGTCTGTTAGTGTTAGGTTTATACTACGTCATTTTGTCCATTCTTATCATCCTGCTAGAAAAATAGTCATGACTCATGTGTAAGGTTTATTCAATACCATTTTGAATAAGGGTATAGTGATTTGTAAAAACTTTTTTTTTTAAATATCCTTTTGTGAGAATATGAGGTACAAGCTGTCCCCAAATATATTTGTACTATGCATGTTGCCGTTCAAATTAGGTTCTGTTTAATGTAAAATTAGGGTTGGTCATGTAACTATGTACACCAACTATTTTTTCTGTTCATGTGTCAAAGTGTCAGTTAGAATTGAAGAAAAACTCAAGTTGAATTTCAAAACCTTTTCTGTGATCTTTTCATATGGCAGTGCTTGGGCCTTGTCACATTGAGTGACTATATACAGTCTGCATACAGTTTATTTTAGATAAATTTACTGCAAAATATATGAGCTAAATTTCAGTGCTGTTATTGAGGTCTACTGTTGATTATTTAATTCTAAAAGATTTATTTTTATTTTATTTGGATAAACAAACATTGGACAAGATGACGTAGATACTGATTTAGTGTATGTTATAAGTTAATGTTACTTGTGAATATCATTATGTTATTATTCATTAAATTTGTCTTAAACTTTATATCAGTTTGATGTCCTCATTCTAAAAATGCATCGTCAACTAATAAGTGAGCAATTAATTAAAAGATTATTTTGCTGTTCATCTTTCATTCCATCAATGCTAACATTTTCTTGAGGCTGAAATTTTTTATTTGTTTTCATTATATATTAAAAGAATTGATATGCTCTTTAAAATAGGATTGAAGATTTCTTAATGTTTTTGTTTTTTGAACAAAATTGTAAGTTAATTAGTTGAACTGATTTTGACCAAAAATGTCATTTTTAGCAAATATTTGACAGTCATTTTTAGAATGATGCTGGCCATTTTTGTAGGTATTTGTGAAATGTAATGTCAGTTACATGTCTGTATATTTATTAATTAATAATGAATTTTTTTTGTAGCTCAGTGCATGGACTTGAATGATTTTCTGAATTTATGTATGATATATCCCTGTGTATGTCTATATAATTGTGTGTCTCTTATTCCTGCTTGATATCCCTTTTGTATTATTTTAGCATGTTATGAATGAAGTAAGCATGTAATTACATAATGCTTACAGATGTAGGTTTTACATAAATGTTAGTCATTTAGTTTTCTTGAATAATTTGGTATGTCTTCAAAAAAATGGACAATCATGTTGATACATCAGTCATTGCAATGGTTTCTTGGAATCTAAAATGGTCAGCAGGTTTGGTTCTCTTATTTACGCTCATATCATATTGCAGTGATTGTCTACTTTGAACAATATATTACATATGTATCAATTTATTTCATTTTCAGCTGTTATGTACAATGGTCGAAACGCTTTGTATGATCTTATTTCAGTCATTGTTCCACTTTTTTAACTATCCTCATATTTTCTGAAATAAATATTTATAAGCTGCATATGTCGAATATTGGTAAAAATGAAATTTCAGCGCAAAAGTGTTTTATTTGTCCAGATGCATGCTTCAAGATAGGATACAGATTTTTTTCCTTTATTTCTTGATTTTAATTATTGGCCTGGTATTCAACAACTTTATATTGCCCTTCATCTAGATGTGGCTCATAGTTATGATAATTTTTTACATTTTCTTGGGGCTGTGTTTCAGTGAAGGATGATGGTCATCCGAGGCCATTCAAGTGCGACAGTTGTGACAAAGCGTTTAAATTGAAACATCATCTGCTGGAGCATTCTCGCCTCCATAGTGGAGAGCGTCCATACGAATGCACAAGCTGCGGAAAGAAATTCCGCCACTCTGGGTCCTATAGCCAGCATGTGAACAACAGGAGCAAATTTTGTCGTGTGGATGGGGCCATGGGGGCTGGTATGCCAGTGTCCCCTTCTGCTGGGAGTCCCGGATTTGCTCCTGGACCAGACGGGCTATCACCAAAATCTAAGTCTAAATCTAAAACAGGAGCTGGAAGGAAAACAAAAGAATGTAAGGATATGTAACTATGCCCGAAGTAAGCACGCCAGCAAGGAGAGATGTGGGCTTGTTAAGTTTAACAAATTCAGTTTGAGCATGGTAGAAAGGTTATGAGAATAAAAGCCTGCTTGTGTTTATTGCATTATGGAAAAAACCTGATCATACCTACCCATGGAAAATGACATTCAAATTACATGGCTATTTTCATGTAATTTGGATTGATTATATATAACCTTTCTATTCTCCATTAACCATGAATGCAATGTATTTGCTCTATTGGAAAGCATTGAAAAAACAGCTAATCATCAGAATACAGCATGTCCAATGTTATATTTTGATTACTATTTTATCTTAACACTTGTTATTTGTTTAAGCTAACACATTTTAGTTTTAGTACACCCTATCATGGGCAGACCTATGTTGTCTTATTTTCATCCAGTTGACATCGGTGCAAAGGTTCATGTCATGAGTATCTGTCTGTACAAAAAATGACGCTTTTTAGCACCATTTTTTCATATCACATCCTTACCAGAATTGTGCTTCAAATTATTTTTTTTTCAGGTTTCCTTTTAGATAAATTGTATTATTATAATGATAATGTTAACAGTGATCTCATTCTATTTACATGCAAGTTTTTACAGCTCATTGAAGCACAGTTGTTGTATTGTGTTAATTAGTAAATAACTTCTGGCAAGCAAGAATTATGATAAATATCTTATATATTCCATAATTTCATTTCTTTTCTTGGTCTGTAATGTCTGAATAATGTTTCGATAAAAATATTTAGCTTTTCTATCCTGCTTGTCAAAGTCTGCAAGAATATGAATTAAAATGTATCGTTATATAGTGTTTGAAATTTATGAAAGAGACTGCAGTTATAGATGTTGTTGTTGTGTGTGTGTATGTGTGATTTTTTTGCAATTTATTACTGCTTTTTGTCATCATCTGCATATCTACAGTTTGGCTATGTTATGTTGAATAAAAAATACCCTCTTCCATGCATTATCCCCTCAAATTTACTCTCAAAACCATGTTGTCCCGAAACTCTCAATTCTTTTTTTATTTTCCAATTTATCCTTTTCCATTAGAAAAGCACTATTCAAATTGATGTTCCATTCTAGTGCCCATTAAATTTTATACTTTTGTTTTTCTGCAATTTCTTAATTTACTGTGAATTTTAATGTTGTTTTTAAAAAGTGCTTGAATATGCATAACACTGGCATAAGATTTAATCTATTTCATTATGTTTTATACAGGATGTATGACAAAACATGTTTCATGTCCTTCGCAGTATTAACTTAAAATCACAATATTTCTATGATATGCTCAAATTCATCACCACAATCATCATCACCATCATCACCCTCGTGTATATATATGATTCATTCCATTTCAACATGGTTTGCCTATGGTAGTGGACCTTTCACCTCTCCTTGCAGTGCTACTAATATTTCCTGTTGCTAGGCAACACCATTTCTTGTAACATAGCAACTGGCTACTGCTCACTTTTCAGTTGTCAGGGATTACTGCATGAAAATATTGAATTAGTTTTTTTTTGTATTTATTTTTTTCAATTGTTGTTATGCTAGTTTTACTAGTCAGGTATTTTGCATAGAAATCAGGGTTTGTTGGGTACTAGCATTATTTACTAATTTACTGCAATGCAATTTTCAGTTCATTTAATTGTTTAGAAGTTTGTGATTGTTTGTTGTTTAATAGTTCTAGCGTAATACTGGCGATATATCTATCTATCGTGAAACTGTTGTGTATGATTATGTAACTTTCATCAGTAAATCCTGACAATATTTTTGTATCCTTTTCAAAACTCTGAACTCTGTCAGTGCTTTCTTACAAAAATTGAAATCTTATAGATCTGAAAAGTCTCTAAATTATTTGTTTATCTTACTATTTACTAACTGTCCTCTTGCAGGGGTGACAATATTCCAGATATTTCCTGAAAATAAATTTAAAGTTGTTTGATGAAAATAGCTCAAGAAATGGCGAAGTAATGGTCAATTTAATCTGCTCTGAAGGATTTTCATAATACAATCTATGTTAAATATGGGAACAATTTGGTTGAAGGCCTCTTGCTTGACAAAAATTGTCTGCCACATAAGATTTTCTGGAATTTGAAAAGAGGTTCTATTGGCACCCCTGTATTGTCAAGCTAGGACATTGTGATCAGAAAAAACATATTAAGTACAAGATTAAGTTATGGAGACAGAAGTATTTAGGAATAATTCTCAATCAAGTTTGGAGACATTTTAGAAAAAAAGCAATGACATGAATCCATTTACTAAAACTGCCGGCGTTATTGTTTGAAATAGGATTCTAATGATGAATTAGACCGCCTCTGTGGTTGAATGGTTTAAGTTGCTGACTTCAAATCACTGTAACCTCTCACTGATAGATGGTCGTGGGTTCGAGCCCCACCACCGACCATGTCTCTTTTTGTGAGAAATTAGGTAATTGCTTACAGAGGATGGTAGTCTAGTACTGGTTCTTCCGAGAAACAATGCTTCTGTGAACTGTCTGCCTCTTATGACTCTGATTGTTGAATAGGGGCCTAAAACTCAATATAAACAAAAATGATGGATTAAAAAAAAGATATCTGTTGCCTGTCAAGTCTGTGAACTTTTCTCTAACATAAATCCGAAGTATTCTTTTATTTCACTCTGATTCTTATTGCTGTGATTTACTGTACATTTTAGCATAAGATCCTAAGTTTTAACGTCTCTGTAATTGTGTGATTTATTATATACTTGTAAGTTATGGTACCTTTGTTTATATATATATTTTTTAATGGAGTTAGCAATGCTTAAAAGGCTGAGATATGAACCTTTAATTTAAGATGGATGCATATTAATTCTTTATTTTTTCTTTATGGATATTCTGAAAGGAACTATAAGAGAATTAAGTCTTTAGTTATTGCAATGAATTTTGTCAAATAGGAACTTTTTATACACCCCATGTATGACATACTGGTGCAATAATCTCTTGCTCTCTCTATAGTTAGCTACTTATTACTCATTACATATAGACTATCTATCACTGTTTATTTGCCAGTAAAGATAATACCATAATCCATTCCATATTAACTGTATGTATATCCCCAAGCAGGTTGCCTCTTTCTTATCTATTTGGGAGCCATATTTTAACATTTATTTAGAATTATACTTATTTTTGACTGTTTTGTTTATTCCAGTACATTCAGCAAGATCCAGCTATCTATACTGAGTTGGGCTTATTTGTGCCAACCAGCAGGTGAAAACGTGGTTTTTGCTGATGTTAGGCAATTTGCATGATGTTTACAGCTTTGTTTCATATTGTTTTTTTTTTTCATTTTTATTTTTCTAACCATCTATCCAACTGCTAGCTGGTTGTGTGAGAAAATTGTATAAACAAGCTATGAATAAGTAACTCCCGAATCACAGTTAATTTTTCTAAATAATTAATTTTTAATGTACTGATACATATTTCCTGGTATTATGTTTTCTCATTAATATGTCTCTTACACCCTATTCCAGCTTGCCTGTATGTAGAATATGAACCAAGATATAAAAATATGATTCAAACTTAACCATTGTCAATATTATATGTGTGTGGAAACCGTTAATCTTTTTACATCTTTATATGGGCTCTTATTGATTGCTTTTGAATGAATAGGATTTCTTATCAATATTTTTTTCTCATGGCATGATGTAATAATATCCTATTCTAAAAGTATGTCATGATATAATCACATTTTGTTTCGACCTACCATCAGTTCGCAGTTGGGTTTATGTGTTTGTTCATTTCTAAATTTTTTATTACTGTACAAATCCCAGAATGATTTCCTGAGTCAAAAACTTAGACTAAGTGTGTGTGTGTTTTTTTTTTGTTTCAAAGAAATGTTTTTATAACTGCGTAGGAAAGCTATACCATTAGTGATTTCTGTATGCTGTTATTTGCTGTAGTAAACAAAACAGTGTAAGTGTTTGATGTGAGACTAATTTAGTTAGTGTGTGACATGTTGTATTTTTTTAGCTCACATGAGCACAAAGTACTCTGGGTGAGCTTTTGTGATTGGTCTTTTTTATACTGACGTAAAGAAGTCTGTGTTCATTCAAACTGTGTCAATGATGCTAGCCCACACTGAGTGTGGCGGATCTTGTCACAGTTTTGAGATGATTAGATTTACTAAGGAGGGATATAGTTCCATTAGCTCAGCAAGGTCGACCTGTGTGTTTCATGATTAATGTCATAAAGTGTCAACCTTGTTGTTGAAGGGAAATTAGTGAGTTTTCTCATGGTAGTACCAACTGATTTAAGTTATATATTCACATGATATGAAGACTCAGTTTTGAAGAATATGCTAAAAGTTTGATTTCTACTCTTGATATGGTTAACTTTAATTGTGTTGGTACATCCATGGGAAAACCAACAAATTGAATTTGGTATGTGAAAAAGCTGGTTCTAAATGTTATCCCATAATGTTAGAGGTACTGTATTTTGATGGTTGGCTGATTTTCCAAAGCAACAATATTGCATTTATGTTTTTCCAATGATTGAACAGTGTACAATTCTGCAATGTGAAAAAATGGAGACAAAATGTGAAAAATGTGAAATCTTGTCATTCTTTATGTTTGAGTTCCAGCATATGAAGATTTTCCCTTTTTTTTTTGAGGTATTAAATTTTTTCAGTGAAGGTTGATGCCATGTTTTTGCTGAATTTTTGCAACACCTAGACTTTGTATATGTTTACTAATAGAATGTTTTCTTTTGTTTATTTATTTAGAAGATTGTGAAGAATGTAAGATGATTAACATCAGAAGAATTCAGTCTACATCCTGTGCATGTTTTTTGTTTGAAACCTTTTTATATTGCAGACTTTTTTTCAGTTTATATGAAAAATGTTTGTTTTTTCGTCCTGGAATGTGAAATGAAAATTGCATTGTAGTATAAAATAAAATTTCCACATTTTCACCTTGAACTAGCATCATTTTGTTTGCATGTTTGCATGCTTGGTATCTAAATTTTTTACAGGGATTCAAAATTTACGAGAATGCCTTTTATGTAATGCAAGTAAACACAATTTTCCTTTTTGAAAGAATTTGTAAGTTACAAAATAGCATCTTGTTTCACATAAACTGCTGTGATATATAATCATAAGCTATTGAATATCTTTGTGACCTATAATTTTGTTGATATGCAACAATTATTTCTGCACATTGACTGCTTAATGAGCTTTTTTCTACTGCCTTGAAATTTTCTTTACAAATAATCTCTTATACCATTTTCAGCATTCTTCATATGTAGGAAAAATACTATATGATTGTCTATATATTTTGTGCAAAAGTGTATAATTTTGTTTTACTCTTTACTTATACAGTCGGAGATGCTGAAGTCAGTGAAGCCCAGTCTCCTGCTAAAGAAAACTCTGCACCAGTAACTGAGAATGAGGCACCATCAGAGCCTGCTGTTGGAACTAATGGTGTGAAAGATGAGGCCGCGCCTGAAGTTCAACCAGTCATTGAAAATGAATGATTATAACATGTCTGTACAGTGGATTGTTTAGTGTTCATGTGTTCATAGATATATGGCCCCGAATGTTATACAACTTATTATCGGCCTCCTAGTTCAAATCTCATAATTATCTGGTCTGTTTATGTTTCTATGTTAATTGTGATCAGACAATACTGACATTATTGTAACATTAGTCTGACTGCATTATTAATCTGAATATGTATTTAAACATTCACCAGTATTACCTTTAAGTTTTTAAACCATAATACTTTGAGAATGGTAACGAGATTTGAGCTCGGAGACTGTTAATAATGTTTTATAACCTCGGTGCCTGTCTTTTGATTTTTTTTTCGTATCATTTTCATCAAATTTTTCATCATGAATTGATTGGTGCTGCAATATTCTACACTTTGTTCATGTACAAACTTACAGTATATATGTGAATAGAAATTTGTTGACAAAATGAATTTGTATAATATATCTTGCTTGATATACTGTCCAGTTTTTTTAATGTGATTGTTTAGAATTATCGATACTATTGCATTTTTGTTGTCCATTGTTGCTGTACAATTAACGAGTAATGAATCAAATTTGTCTTTATTAAGTCTTAGGAGTACTTGTACTTATTCAATGATTCTGTAAGATTTTGCCATCTTTTAAGTAGTTGTTTTTGAACATGGACTTATCCCTAAATTAATTGTTGTGGTTTTTCATGGTAAATTGTTCAATAAGATGATTATTCTAATTATCTGTATGCTAGGGAACTTAACATTATGTAAGTGCTTTAAATTTGAACTTGCAAAATCAGATATGCTTAGGAAAATGAAAATATGAATTTTCATGCGAGGTCAAGATTCTTTTCAATTCTGTAATATAAGGGATGTCACACATATTTCTTCCTTAATCATCAACATGTACATCATAAAATATCATTTCTTAAACAATGTTGCAGCTTTTGTTGTACCAATGTCAATTTCAGTGTAATAAATGGTTAAAACAAATGTTTTACCTTGTTTGTATTTCAATCTTTAGTGTATTTTCCCTTTTTAAGTCATTAGCCCAACCATAAGATATGTTATATTGATTTTACGAAAATTAATTTGAAATATGCATGGAGGTCTTTTCAATTCAATCACGGTATTATGGGGAAACTGTTTTTTTTGTACTTGAACTAATAATTAATTTGTGGTTCAGAAATTATTAGATTCAGATTGGTTGTAATAATGTCATTGTAAAAATTATTCTAAACTTGTCGCTTGAAAGTCAAGTACCGTACCTTTTAAGAAGGGAATAGTGTCCGCAATAGATTCTTTGTCTGGCTGAAGATAAATCATGATTTACATGTAACTGATAAACTTGCACCTTCAAACATGATGTAAGACATAATATAAAGTGCAACTTCTCCAAGGCAACACCCATTGGGAGTAGCAAAATTATGTTGTTGAGTGGTCGTAACTCTAGAGGTTAAATCAAGTGTGCAGTGGGAAAGTCATGCTGTTGTTGAAGGGAGGGTGATGCTCAAGAGAGGGCCACTCTGGAGAGGTTGTACTGTAGTTGTTTACTTCCCTGAATGACTGACAACACATGTTTTTGAGTACATGAGGTTAGTAACCTCTGTTAATCTCTCCTATAGTGCGATGTATTTCTGATAAAAGGACTCTGAACCTAGTATTCTTACAGATGTACCGGTACTTCAACATCCTAATCTCAGGATACATATTCTTTATCAATTAAATTTGACATACAATGATTAGGTCAATTATTTGTTATGAAATTGACTGTTACATAAGAGGAACAGCATACTGGTAATCTGTGCCAAATGTACCTTAGTTCATTAGGTTTTTTTTTTTTAGTGCATTGAACTATTTGTTTGTGGTATCTTTTCAGTAAAACCTCACCTCGATCCTAGGTCAGTCACCAATATCTGTACTGTTTGAATTAAAGTCTAAAAGTCATTCACATTAATACTTGTATTGTATGAATAAAAGTCTAGGGTGTAGTAGACTCCATTGAAAAAACTAGGGATTCTAAGTAAAGCGTGATAAAAGCTGAAACCATATTTTAACAATAGAACCTGTGAGCAAAGGCCATCACATGGGAGAAGAAATACGGCAGCACAGTCTTGTCATTGAAGTACGAGTTGTACATTGGTGTTAATGAATGAGAAAAAACACATGGCCATCAATTATTTTATTTGACAATATCGTAAAAAACAATTTTAACATCGACTAGCATTCTAATTGTGTACAATAACTTGTAGATAAGTCTTTAATCCATCTTAAATAAGAAGATTTATCTATAAATTACAGTATAAATCTTCATCAGTGACAAAAATTACAATATTATAAAACTATTTTTTTACTTTAAACAGTCATACTGTCTGAGATAAATATTGATTCACAATTTCAAATACTTTAATAGCTTACATGACAGGATGAACCGTTTCTAACAATTCTGTAGTATTTTACATTAGCATCATCAGGTGAGAAAAAACCTAGTCCTTGGTATGAAATGTTTATTTCATGGGTGAATCTGACCTTTACATTTAACATAGGAATATATTAATTACTATAAATACTTCATATTTTTAAAACACTTAAGTATTGACCAGGTCTTTCATCATAAAAAAGGTAACACAAGAACTACAGGGAACACAGTACATTAATATAAAAGCTACACTTAGGGGTGGTAAAAATTTAAAGATCGCAGGAGAAAACTTAACTTTTAACCAATTATATTAAGCATTCAACATTGAATTCAGGTGATAAGTGTATATAGACCGAAACAAAATGTCAACTCAACCCACTCCCTTCAATTCAGACAATCTGCGCTTAAGCAACTCTTGGAACAAGCTCTGAATATCTGGCTAAATATCTATACCCCTGTTGAACAAATGAAATAATTAGGCTTAACATGATAACATAAAGCAATCCTATCAATTATGGCAGGATCACTTTTTAATACAAACAAATAACTTACTGTTAGTATTGTCTATTATGAAATAATCCATTTTAACAAGAAATTAAGAACAAACAAATTTTGAACAGTAATTTCAACAATAGTTTGAAATGCAGGTTATACAATTTACATAAATATTGGCATACCAGTAAGACACAAATGAACCATAAATTACAGAGAAATCATCCTAAAAATACAATCGAGCCAGGTACAACAACATGTCAGTGAAGCTAGTTTTTATTCATCTAGAATAACATTAAGGTGACAGAATTTATACATCTACATACTGTAAGACAGTGTATGTCTGAATAAAATTCTGTATCACTAAAACAGAATTAGCAGAACACTTAATATTCATATGATAAATATATCAATCACAGGTGTTTGACACGTTTTTATAGTGCCCCAACTGTTAGATATGTATAATATATATTATACATATCTAACTATAAAAACGTGCCAAACACCTGTGATATCAATATGATAAAAATACTAAAGAAAAAATATTTCAAAGAAATTCATCTAGATGTTACATGTATCCGTATGTATCTGTGATCACTTAATGTCATGCGGGCATCTACCCAACGGTAAAAGGCATACATTGATTAATTTCAACCAAGACTTAACTTTTCATCTGTACTGAAATAAAGTTAAACCAATAATATTCAATGAAACAAGAAGATTTGGGACAGGATGAAATATGATTCAGGAACTCCAAAACATACCTCGGCCAGCAAGGTCGAGCTACCGGCTCAGCCGGCAAGCGTTAAACAAAACATTTTACAAACAAAACTTGGCAACATTGCCATTCACACTCTTATACAATTCTAACATTTTATTTAAAAACAAAAAGACAAAATATCTATCTCTGAAGTAATCCATGAGTGAAATTTTAGGAACATTGTTAAACCTGTCAAGTAGAGAAATTAAGACATTTTACCTCAGATTTGTAGCATAGAAAATTTATTACAAAGTATTCGAAGCTGACCATAACAAGATAACAGAAAATATGTAATTATCCCTAAAAATAAAATGCCCTTACATACTTTTTTATGTCTCACAAATAATTACAAGTATCCTTAACTCTAAAGACTAAGATGATCAAAGGAAAATTTCACTCAATGATTATCTAGTACAAAAAAGAACAAGAATTATTTGAATGCTATAAAACTAAACTTAATTGAAGTAAGTATGCATGTTATATGCTAGCATATTTCATTTTCGTAACTAACACAAGTCTTTATCTTTTTCAAGAGGCCATTAACAGCCATATATAATAAATACTGCACCAGAAATCAACATTATACTATAGTCATTCGGGAAGAGCCGTAAGTAAGTTTTTAGAACTTGTGGCTTGACCCCTTTGCACAAATTGTACATTTTATTCTATGTAATATTATATGAAAGTTACAAGGCTTAGCAATAAAATATGTTCAAACAAAAATGAAATCAATTACCGGTATCAACCTGAGCACGTAGCCCAGACACAAAATATTTACAATTACACTTTTCATTGTACAGTAAAACCCTGAAAACAAGATTTCCCTAGAAATCGGATGATTTTTAAGCACCATTTTTTTCAGAGTTTATCAAAAGTTCTCCAAATACCAGAATTCTCAGACACCGTACTTATGGTCCAGTCTGGACAGGGTCTGGTTGTCAAGGGTTTACTGTATATAAAAAATCCATTGATTCTTATCCATTCAAGTCAAACAAAAATGGGAATCAATAAACGACAAAATTTATTTATTTCTATAAAATGATAAATAAACAGAGGCATGAATTTAGGCAAAGTGCTAGCTGTAAAAACAACAAACAAAAGAACGTTTTAAATAACAATCTGAAACACATTACCACATATTTAAATTATTTACATCATTTAACAAGACTATGTTGTGATTTCAATTTGGATATATGATGAGACTATAGGGTCCTAACATTCATATGAATACATAACACAATGAACAAACTCTGCATCGTCAAACCTGTGAACACCAACCACCCTTGAGAAAAACAAAATATGGCCTTTATTGACAGGTGGCCCGAATTCAGAGGTCATTACATCCTAAATAATCAATGACAGATATTTCAACAATTGTGGGTGGCCTTTATTTGGAGGTGTTTGCTAACACAGGATTGACTTTATACAGAAACTTAGAACTAGTGATTTTTCTAACTTGATCTATATATGTACAGTAGCCTTGACATGAACTGAGAATTGTAGGAAGCAAAAGAAGATAAAACAAAGAATATGACAGATAAGCTTGCTTACATATCAACTTCAGGTTGATCAGGGACTGTGATATATAAATTGCTTGTGTACAAATTTTTTTTATTAATATCAAAATCATAATAGTGCAACATGATTCGAGTTCCTTTTATCACACCGAGTGATATGTACTCAAGCCAAATCATTGTATTTAATGATGAAAACTTTTGATTTTTTCTGTCTACAAACAAGCTTGAATATCTTGAATAGACAATTTATGATGAAAGGTTTAAACACAAAGAATCATGACAGAAAACAGCTTAATTATACAACCACTGAAATATGATGATTTGAAGGAGAACAAAATATGTAAGAGAATGATATATATGATAGACATAAACAAATCATAACATATATTAGACATATATTAGTCTAGCACACTACAGGAAAAAACATAAATTATATTACAATGCATCGATATTAAACACATTATATCCATAATATCACAAGTTAAACAGTGTTTTCTTATTCGAAACAAACAAATAAATCCAACACAAAGGAATAGATATCACTAACTAGTCCTATTCATGCCACTATTATTGAGAGTCCGTAACGCGTAAGTTGAAAAACTACGAGTTGGAGTTTGTGACCAAGGTGCTGGTGAGCTCCAGTCCGAGACCGGTATGTCTGACTCATACACTCGTGATGCTGTCTTGTTATACACTGGTAAACATTCATTGGCTTCATCAGATAATACCTGAAGAGGAAAAAGAAGATAAATGAATGTATTGTGCATTAATGAAAAAAAACCTGCAGATTGTGAGTTAATCAGGTATAGCATGCACTGTAGGGATATAATGATGTCTTAATATCACACTGAGTGACATGCTCTTACAACCTGTTGGTGATTTATCAGCTGGTTAAGGCAAATATTAAACTATCCTTGATTAAAGTTCATAGGTTATAACACTTGAAATTGATCTCAAAGCTAAAATCTCATATTACATTTTTTTTCTGTCATAAGTTAATTATCGAAAAACATTACTACTGGTACATTAAATTGTCAGCATAATTGTTGATTTGGTTTGTGTTTTCAACTAAAATGCTTTTAAAATGAAATTAAATTTTGAGAAAGGAAACAGTAGTCAACAAATAACACACAAACACGAACGTTTAAAAAATTAATTAAAGAAAGAATATCCACAATTAATTACTAGAAAGATGTTCAGATAAACAACCTTTAAGAAGATGATGGCATCTGTTCCATGTCCATCCATTGAACTCAAGACAAGATCCCCTTGGAAATATCTGGCATATAATCTAGACAAGGGTAAACCATATCCATAACCAGCTAATGGGGCTGAGCCCTCTCTACAATGTGATGGTTGGGGTTGAGGAGCTGTAGTATACATGTATTGAAACAACAGATCAATCTTACTGTACGGTATACCACCACCTTCATCTGACAACTGAAAAAAACACAAGTGGATATTGTCTTATAACCTAGAAAAACACAACATAAAGAATGATATTACACAAGTATGGTGAAAAATGAAAGTGTTTGCCCTTAAGCAATATGAAAATAAAATAAGGGTAAATATTTAGTCAACTACTGATCAGGAAACTAATGATAAACATGTCTTCGTTCTTTCAAGAGGTGACATAAATATCTTCTTTGTACAATGTAGTTGATATACATGTATTAAGTGGTCTTAAAACAGTATACTCAATCTTATTGTATCCACCAGTATATCACATTAGTAAGTGTTTATTTATTTGAGTTTAACACCCCTTTTCAACAGTCAGAGTCATATGAGGTGGACAGTTCATCTAATGATTGTTCCTGGGAAGAACCAGTACTAGACTCCCATCCTCCACGACCCACTATCAGTGAGAAGTTACAGTGATTTGAAGTCAGTGACCTTAAACACTTGACCACGTAGATTGGCACTTCAGTAAAGGACCTTCAAGTGTGAAAGAAGTTCTCTAAGACCTTATGTATATAGTGCTAACATGTGTCTATACAACAGCTTAGTCTTAATACCAGAGTCAGCTAATCTTTCCTTATTTAAGTAACTCATAATAAAAGTACTTGGTATCTATGACATATAACCATGACGTCAAATAAGAAATTATAACATAGAAATCCATACAAAAAAATGTTTAATCAGTCTCATCACAATATATTATAAGAGAAAAATATTACTTTACTAAAAAGGGTAAAAGCAATATAAGATATAAGTAAAACCATTTGTCAATACCCCTCCCTATTGAGACCTTATAATCTCACATATAAAACAATGAGTTCAGTAACTTATTTGATGCCTAAATTTGATACAATTATAGAATAAATATTTTAGATTCAGACAGATAAATTTCAAAAATGAGAAATATAGTGTACAAATAGACCAGAGAAACAAATGTTTGTTAGATTTGAACAAATCTGGAGATTTTTGAAATATCATAACCAGAATAAATCATAAATAATTGCTATAACAAGTACTTAGATAACCATTTTCAACACAAAAAACAGTTCTCTCATCTAATTAACTTGTTATGAGTTCTAAGTATCCAAAATTGGACATTCCTCCAATAACCAGACAACTTGACAATAACATATGATACAGCTGCTGCCAAAAGAGCTCTTAAATAAATACTGCATCCTAATTGGTACCTAATAGTCTCTTCTTTCAAAAACATTTTTTTTTTAAATCAAAGTCAAACAAGAATTTACTTTTTCTAATGTCTATGAATAATGTCTATCTGATATAAAACTTAACAATAACTTAACGATGCCCTTGTACTGAAAACTAGTCCTTAAAAGCAGCGATAGTATTGCCAATTTTATACTTAACACAATGTATGCATTTACAGGAAGACTACAAGCTTTGTACTAGGACACAACACGTGAGATCAAAGAAAACTTGCTCGACTGCTATATATAAGTAAAGAACTATTAACAGGAAATTGACACAGGAGAATATAAACAACAACACATGCGTTGATCTTATAAATTGTACTAATTAACGCAACTACGTCATGGAAAGGAATTTACATAAGCACATTGCTTGTTTTCCAAACCAGAACTTCTGTTGTACGGTACATAGTAATACATATTTATCAGATTATCATCAAATAAACCAACATACCTTTATAGTGAGATCCTCTTTCCCTTTACAGATAGTGATTCTGAGTGGAGGTATTTCTAATTTATCTCCATGCCTTTCAACAACTGCTCTCATTGAATTCTGTAAGCAAGAAGAAATACTGATAATATATGATATACTACAACATATAGCATAATAAAGCATATACATGAGAGAAAATTTATGAAAACCGGAAATCTAAACCTTGGTGCAGCCAAAACAATAAAAAACAAAAACTAGACCTGTGAAAAACGGTAAATCGGGCGTATTCTGTAAAACATTCATCCCTGCATATATATACAGCTAATCTTAATAGTAAGACCAAGCTTGGGACCAAATAATTAGTCTTTATATTGATGTACCCCGGTAATCTATTTATCAAGATGTAATTTAGAGACTGTAGTGAAACTAGAAATGACTGTTATAATTTTACTTCTCTATATTTTTTTAACCATTCAATAAAATGCTGTTATTTTCAACCATGTCAAATGAACTTAAACCTAACTATTGATGTCTGAATCTTGGCACAAATCTCCAACTGACTTACATGAAATATTTTTTCTCAAATTGATCTCAGATAATATTTTTTTTTGTAAACTTCACAGCACTGAGACAAAGATAAGATCAAACATACACGACAAATCACAATACTATGTGTGAAATCTTGTCTCTAAGTACAAACTTTGTCTTCAGAGTATTGGAAGTAAAAATCAAACTGGAATAATTCATCTATCAAAGGCATTGTGGATCTTTGTAATCTTGTGATATCAAACTTCTGGGATTATAACGTGTTCACTGATCAGAGAAAACATCAAGTATGTTATAAATAATAAACTTAAACAATGTATATACTAACCTTAAGAAGTTCAAAGAACATGTGGTATAGATGAGATGGTACATACACTAGTTTTACACTGTCTGTATTTTCATATGCTGAAAAATAAAACAGGAAATATCAGTATATCCATTTTAAAGAAAGCCATTATAAAATTGTATTCATCTATCAATATAAACAATCTATTAAAATTCATTTGCAGACCATGACATCTTTGTTTATATCAAATGATGTCATACAATTCAGAAAAACATTTTTTTTAAATTTCACTTCAAAACAGTGATTTTATGAAAGTCTTTTTTGTGATATCTAATATCTAGTAAATAAATACAAGAGTATTACTCTATTCACAAAATGCCAGGACATGATAATTTCTTTAACTATCTAATATATTAACCATGATTTGTCTATATGTAAGTGATTGGAACTATTACCAGAAAAATGATTTTTTATCCATCTTTTAATCAATGATTTTTAGATGTTATACATACGATTGTGACATTCAATTTGAACATCTGGGGACACCAAATAGTACTGTTCACACAAAAATCTAGCATTCGCATAAGCATCTGAAAATAAATCATCCGGAGTTCAACATAGTTAAAAACCTATACATCAGTACAAAAAAACCTTTATTCACAACAAAGACGTGATAAACAAGAACAACAACAGACATTGTGAAATGCAATCTTCATTTTATCTAATTAGCTTTTTTTAATTAATTAATTCAATTACAAAAAAAACAACACAAGTATCGTTAAAGATGTCAGTCACATAGTGCTTTCCCTGGATGAAAATCTTAATTAGAAGATTGGACAAAAACTATGCAATGGAGCACATGAATAATTTAACCAGGTTCTCCAAAAATTGTCAAATAAAATGTTCTGCTTGGTCCAAGTTTAAAATACAGTTCAGCCTCACTATAAACAAATCAATTTTACTTTAAGTAGAAGAAGAAATCTAATACAAAGTCTTGGCGGTTAAAATGAGTGGAAAACTTGCTCAGTACTTGCTCTATTGGAATAATACAAACAATGCTTCATATCATTAACATCCATCATCCCTTTTACAGTCAATTTGAGCCATACATCAAATGAAATCCCAGTCTATTTATATTCAAGCCAACACAAAGTATTTATAAAGACAATGAGTTCTGCAGAGGTCCTGGAGCCAAATGGTCACTTTACACAATTGGTCTCGAAGTAAAACTTCATTTGTCTTAAAGACCCAAATTGGAAGTGAAAAAGGTTAATAAATACTCTTAAGCTCTTTGGCAAGTTGGACTGCATATAAATCAATGCTATATAGAGTTAAATATGGATGATCAATAAGGGACTGATTGGTTGAATTAATACATTCAAATATGTGGTAATCAGAGAAAGCACCTTCCATGTATGAGTTTAAAAAATAGTGATGACGTATGTCAATTTTTACATTTCTGTATCATTCTGTAAGAATGTAAGCCTTTTCTCATAGATCATTAAGGGTGTATATGAAGTAGTTATTCACTTATACTTAGGTTAAGACCATTTTATTGACTTGTCAGGAATTTCAGACATGTTCTATGACCATATTAGTTGGCAGGTCAATAAAACCACTGTACATACTGACTTAGACTTTCATGAGTCAGTGATAATAAAGTATAAATTACCTCTGACAACTTCTAATACATCACAGTGTGGATCTATACAGCCTATATGCTGTGGATGATTGGCTAATTCACTACCATATAATAAAGCTGAAAACATTAAGAAAACAGAGCATAAACATACAATACAGCGATACGGGTAATTATTCTAAAACAGACAAAGAAAAACTGGTTACTTTCAAATTCAGTCATCTAAGAATTGATTTCTCATCATATACAGTGATACCTCTCAAATCAGTACATGTTCAGGCTAAGGAATTAACTTAAATTAGAAAATCTAAGGGATTGTAAAGGCGATGTTATAAAACGCATTCTGTCATTTATCTTAACATTTCTGCTTAAGTGATTGGCAAAGATTGAAATAGGAATATATGTATGGAAATGTCTTGGTACTGGGAAGTGATAAAATAAGAACTAAAAGCTGTGTATGATGCGCAGAGAGGATGCCTACTAAGTCATGTGAAACAACTCTAAGGAAAAATTCTTTCCCTTCAATTACCAAAAATACATCATCTACAACCATTATATAGCTATATGCATATTTGATACAGCAATATGTGATTATAGATACAGAAGAATGCCAGATCAAACCAGTACCAAATATTCCAGTTGACACTTGTCCCGTACAAACAGGTTATAAGTACTTCTTAGTTCTACTTAAAGATTATGACTGTGCACTCTTGAATCATTGATAATAGGACAGAACGTGTTCTGACAACAATTAACAAGATTTCCACATTCATAATAAATTAATGCCAATACTCCCCACCAATTACATCCATACAAAAAGTAATTCAGAGAAAAAGGTTTATATTTTACAGCCTTCAGGGTCGAGGATGGAACTTTCCTTGACAGTAATTACCTATGACCTAATTCTGGACACTTTCTATTAGTAATTTACTATCTCCTGGGTTATAAAAGAATTACTGGGACACTTATTCAGAATCTGTGTCTTCTATGTAACGAAGACCTCATGAAAAACAATCATTGGAAATAAAAAAAACTGAACAGAACAGGGTTCTCAATAACAGCAGGCTGCAGGCCAATTTAGCCGCTTAGAAATGTGTTTGGGCCTGTTAGGAGTCTCAAATGTTTATAAAATATTGCTTGAAAATGCCCAGACCACCCTAGCAGGCCTGTTAGTCTAGCTTTGGGGCCTGTTGGCCACAAACTTATTGAGAACCCTGACAGAATCAGTGTTCCTGGTGATCAGTAGAGTATAGCATAACGAAATAACCAGTCAGGTTCAATAAACAACAATGATACAGCCTTAACAAGAAATGTGATGGGACTGGACACAGGAGAACGTTTTATATGAGTCCAGAATATCCCCCCCCCCCACCACTGACAGTGGGTAGGGTCGTAAGGGGCATAACAATGTACAACATGTCTAAACGTCAAATCACCTGATTAACAAAATAAAGATCATAGTAGAATATTGGAGTCTTACCAAACCAAGCATATAAAACAAATAAATATATGATACAGTATCTAATAAACACCATTCCAAACTCACCATGTTGATTGATTAACATTCTGATGCTGATTCTATTGGTGTAAAAACGGTCCAAGAAATATTGTATCTGGCTATCAGTACGAGTGTCACCATAAGCATCTCTTAATTCCATCACACCCTAAAATATAGAAAGCTATTGCGTAATACATAACTTATATAAGACATTTACAATACATGAGGGAATAAAGCCAATCTGACTACACTGAACTTAACTAGACAGTGATAGAAGAGAAGGTAGGTAATAAAATAACAGTACATGGTCTGTGATAATTCAAGACTAGTTTACTATCATCCATATTATTCATCCTTTCCACTGTTCCTTGACGTCATATACTTTTTTACTAATTTAAGCCCTAATATTTTATTACATATATCAGGGGTCGGTCTAGGCAGAAATTTTAGGGAGAAGTAACTTTTCTCTAATATCAATTCAGGGAGAAGTGGGGCCACTTTAGGGAGAAGTGGGTAGATGCATGGCAGAAGTTACGAATGCGTTACTTTTTATTGACTTCTGTCCATTTTGATTGTTATAAAGTTATTGGTACTATACATGGTACTTCTGGGCAGGTGCATTTCATATATATTCCCCCTTTATATATTATATACAGAAAACAAATCTAGATTAAAACCTCTTTTGGATGATAAATTAGTCCTTATATTGAGATGGTCTTTTTCAAGGAAGTACTAAACATCAAAGGGTGGCCACTAAGTAAGTTTTACAGGACAAGTATAAAATTCTAGATCATTCAAGATTAGATTTAAATGGTCAGTATTTTTTACATTCTTCTGTACTGTATTGGTGCAATAAAATTATCTGCTCTGTATTACAAAACCTTTCCGCATTTCCTTAAAGTATTTTTTTTTTTTTTTTTCTTGTCGCACTAGTCAGACAGTTTGAGATGGCATGATATTTTTCGAGGATGGCCTTCCCAAATTATTTATGAAATCGGCCAAACAGAAAGATGAATTAGTAAGGTTGGGTAGTTTTAGAGTTCTTTACAATTTTCACAGCATTTTTTTCATGCTATATTAACATGATAATTTTTTTTCCAAATTACCAGTACATACAATGTAATACTTGATGAACATAATAAATATATTCCTAAGTGGTTGATTTAAGCCTTTTAACATTATGTGACCTGATGATGAAAATGATGAATAGATCCTGTAAGACATCAATGATAGGACACTTATATGAATGACAGACATCCTCATTATAAATACTGTATCTATCCTGGGGGGGGGGGATTGGTGGTATAGTTGTTACAGTAATGTGCTGAACTACTAATCAAAAGGTCTTAGGTTAGAGTCTCCAATATTTCAGGGACACTTTGTCAGTGTACCCATCCCAACTAATGAGCCAAGTACTTTGTTTAGAAAATTACAATCCTGATTGAGGAAAGTTTTAAAACGGGCACAATAAAGAACCAGGAAAATTTATTGGGATATAAATGCCTAGTTTCCCATATCAAATACCAAACCAGTCTGTCATCACATGTTTATGGCAGAAAACCTAAATATTAAAGGGGCATGCCCTGGAACTGAAGCGTCTCGAATATAAATCAAATTGGTATCATTTGAATGCCAAAATCAATTAATGAAAGTCCTGTAAAATATTTACGAAATGTCCCGCTATTTGACTCAAAATACACATTTCAAGATTTACCAAACCTGCCGATTACGCCTTAGAAAATATTCGTCATTTTCATAACTCGACCCTTTCGGGATCTGTCAAAAGTGGAAAAAATGTCAACAAACTGTGAAATGGTAAGTATGACGTTCATTGTTTGCGACATAAAGCTTATCTATCGATCAATTATAGGTAAATATCATTGTTTTGCTGCTTGAAAGGCAGCGCGCACGCTAAGTTAAATTCTCAGACGAATCGGAAATATCGTTGTCGTCAATAAAAGGCTTGTAAGCCTTTTATTTAAACCGGCATATAAATACCCACGCGTGCGTTATAGGGCCATTTTTGAAGGCACATTCTTCTTTGACTTTTCGGTAATAATTGTTTTTACAAGTGATAAACGCATTTTTGGTGTATAAAACCCAAGACACAGCAGTTCCTGGGCATGCCCCTTTAAGTTAAATTTAGTACAACCCAATGAGTCTCAATAAATATTTTTAAACCAGTCCAAAAACATATCTTTAAACATTTCTCATTAGGAGACATTTACAGCAAACAACAACAACAACCTATAGAGGAAATTAACCAGTTTTGACACTAAAATTGTATCTTAATACTAGTATTCATAAATGCAATTACTATATTATATTTTTTCAAAAAATATCAACATAACACTATTTTATTATATACATACATTTTGTATATTATATAATGGGAAAAATAGCAAGTGAATGTTTTTCCAAAGCTTTAAAGCCAATCATTGATCAGGGATAACATGGAATCAGTATTATGTGTATTGGTAAGCTTTCATTTCAATATTTGACCTCATTCTCCAACATAACATGTATATCCTTGAAATAGTTTTAATCCTTACCAGAAAAAGTAGTTTAAGTATGCTTAATTCAAACATGTTATATCCAGCTTTAAAGGTCATTCCTGATAAGATACTATTTTTATACCATTACTTCATAACAAGAACCAAATTCGATACAAACCGATAACATACTTTGGTGTCACCTCTAAGACAGGAAAATTTCTGTTTTTATAGGATCAATCGTTTAAATTTTGAATTATAGGAAACCAGTCGTGCTCTTCTGATACCAAATGCAGTGTATTATGGACCAAGTGTCACAGTAGAGAAGAGAAGGGGATGTAATAGTCCTTGAAGCAGGAAAATTGAAAAATCATTAATAATGAACATATAGTGCAACCTCCCTACAACAGCCACTAATGGGAAGGACAGAATGGTTGTTGTAAGGAGGTGGCTGTTGTTGAGAGTGAAAATAGAGTAAAACATCAATTTGGGTTTGCCTTTTACTGGCTGTAACAGGGAGGTGGCTGATGTTTGGAGGTAACCGTTCATGGAGGTTACACTGTATATCTTCAAACTAACTATATACCCCAGACAAAATGATCTATAGCCCATAAAATAAACCATATTTCAACCCTTAATAAAACAACCCCTTCCCCAACCCTATTACCTCCCTTACCTAGACAGTCAAAGGTCAGGAGGGTCACACTACTGATTAAAACTGCAAAAATAGGTTAACAAGTCACATCATCCTAACACAGATATAGGTCAAACATACTTAGATGTTTTTATATGATCATAACAATCACACAACGTCCTAGAAAATATCCGATTTAAGAACCTTCTCACATTTTATCATCAAGTTTTTAAAACATTAGGAAGTCAAACCAAAGATTAAGCTTCAAAAGCATTATATAATATAACGAATGTAGTTTTAATTCAGAGCATCATTTCTTAAACATGTTTTATAGTTCTTAAAACAGACCACTAAAATCTTCAGAAATTGTGAGGAAAACAGAATGATAGATGAAGTGATTGTCAACTCACACCATTTTAACAAATGTATACTAAATTAAGATTCTGTGAAAAGATTTTCCTTCAAATATTTTAAAACCCAGACACACAGTTAAGATATAAAGTCATCCATTATTATCATTGATTGAGTTGTGTATATAGACCAGAGTTTATATACTAACCCTGATTAGCATAATACATGATAAAATTGAAACAATCAAACTATCTGGAGGATCATCAAAAATAACTCATCAAAGAACTATTTCTAACTCAGTTTGTTGATTCTATATAAATCTCAAAGTTTTCAGAGATCTTGATCACCAAGGCAACCTTAATTGGAATTGAATTCTGCAGAGCTAGCAATTTCTAAATAATATCCAGGCCTGCATTACCTTTGTGGAATCTTGAACCAAAAAATAGCACCATGATAATAATAAAGGCAATATAATTGTAATGCTTGGTGACACACCAAAAACAGTCACAACAACCTGATGTCCGTCAACAGTCAGACAGACCATGTATTTTATCACACATTTTGACCTAATGTCATAGTGACATAAATTCATCATTTAAAACATACCTGTGCCATTGTTTCAACCACATTAGAATGTCGATTTCTAATCTTCACTAGAATTTCTGCAAACCTGAAATACATTAATTTTATCAGTTAAGACACATTCTTACTTTAATTGAAGTAAAATGTTAGCTCTATCAATTCATACATTTACCTGGCCATCCAATGTAGAAGGATTTTTTGTAAACCTTTTCTTTAATCTTTTCTATAAACTGATTTTTTTATGGACCAGTTACCGGTAAGGCAAAAAAGAATATTATTTCAAAAACTAAATTATGTAGAGTCTCGAAACTGTTTCACATTTTCAACACAAAAATATGACATAATAATACCATCAATGACATTAAGCTGAAACTAGAAGCCCAAGGGCAACATGATGAGCATTGTGTCATGTTCATGACGCATCATTTGACATTTGACCTCTAAGTGTGACCTTGACCTTGGAGGCACAACCCTGGGTCTTTCTTGTGCGCTGCACACCACCTCATGGTGTTATTTTCCAAATATGTCAATGCATAAAGGAGATAAAGCCCGGACAGGCAAAATACAGACGGATGCACAGTCTAACTTAGAACTGACTTACTAACGTACAGGCACACAACTACCATTGTGGCGACTATGTCGAGCTGGCCACAAGGAGGCTCAAAAAAATACACACAAAAAAAATTCAATTACAGTCATATCAGAAATATTGCTACAGTATCAAGGTGGTCTCATTATATACTCAAGTAGAAACATATAGGAAATATAGGAAACAAGTCCAAGAATAAGCAGTTGTTATATTATGAGTTGATCTTAATATTGAGGTGATGGCTAACTGAGGTGTAGCAATGGATAATCAGGTGGTTTTTTTTCTTCATTGGGAAGAGGCCTAGCCTGTTCATTTTGGGGAGAATTATCCCTAAAATTGCTGATTTGGAAAATAATAAATAGCTGGTGTAAGTTTAGTTTTTTGGGAAAAATGCATGATTTTAAAGAAATTTTCTTTTGGAAAGGGGCCTTAAATAGGCCTCTAGTTATAAAAGGTTTAAAACCTCTGATAATGTAAAATAAATATATGTGCCTTTATAATGTATTCAAATATAGACATTTGATTTACTGAGTAATATTTAAACATAAAACCATGACAGCTGTTCATACAACTATGAGTTCAAATGATCAATTTTACATTATTCTAAAGCAATTATAATAAATAAAGAAAATTGCAGACAAACTTGAGTAATTAATTAACAGACACAGAAAATGATACAACAAACAAGACTTCATAAAACAATTTATTGGTTTTCATAACGATCGATAAAGCGATTTAAACCAGACGAGACGGCGGAGACAAATGAAATAATGAACAGATTTAATTATAAGTGATAAAAGAGGTATTTGTAAAATACAATTGAGATCAGTCTTAAAATCAACTTTTCAAGAACTTACATTTTGTGATACAATACTAGCTGTCATAGAATGACTATAAAGAAATTTATGTAAACTTCAAAATCTCCTTAAAGGGGAATAGTAGATACATCTTTTCAATGCTGAGAAACAATATTCCCAAAAAGGAACAAAATGACAGTAAATCAGTCAAATGACAGTCATACATCCCCCCCCCACACACACACACACTTATAATTGATTTTCAAGAAAGTTAACATTCCACGAAAGTAATCGGTCTGTACGGAAGGAAATAGGAAGTAATACACGGAAGTTTTTTAAGTACACTCAGATAATTTTTCTAAAGGGGGACAGTAGAGGGTATTTGCACGATCAGTGACTAAGTCATTATGACTCTGCCATGTTTGTTCAAGTAATTGTTACATTATTCAAACAGGCCAACCAGTGTATATTAGGTTAACAGGTTAAAGGAAGATCTATACTTAAATACAAAACTTACTTTGACAAAGACTCATTGTCCCCACAGTTAACAGTTTCAAATTCAAGGATTTCGGTAAAACTTTGTTGGTACCTGAAATATGGAAGAATTTATGTTATGTACATAAAAAGCAAATAAACTTGTGAGTGAGTAAATATAATGACAGCAAAAAAAAAAAGTTGAGAAATGTCCGCTTCAGTGCGATGATGAAAATAATTTATGGTGGTGTTAGAATAGGCTAGAAAAAAAGTAATGTCATTGGTCTCTTGACCAAAATTAATACAGGTAGCAAATTTATCTTTTCTAATTTTCTTTCTAAACTTAAAGTATTACCTTTTGAACTTTGGAGGTATAGTTTGTTCAAAAATGTTTTTGTACTTTGGATTTAGTGATTAGAAACTTAAGGGTCACAGCACAATAATGGGCCACTCAAAACACAACCCCTTTTTCTGGCCTTAAATAAGACAGTATATATATTTAATGAGTAGTTGAAAATTGGGTAGAGAGCTTGCCCCTGTTTCTAATCCAATCAGTGACAAGGAATTTTTAATTTTTGGCTTTCTGATCATAATAGAAAATAATACTGGCAATCTTATTTTATAAAACGACTTATTACACACTGCAATGCTTAGAGGCGGAGCACTAAGACTTGGAATGTATGTATTAGAGTGTTCATCATAACAAGAACAACCTCTGCTTTTCTCTTTCTTATTTATGAAGAACACCCAAATATGCACTCTAATCTATACATATAAACTGATTATTAATGGAATGGCCTTATAAACTATATAACACAACAGAAGGTATCAATTAGATGTACAGTGCAACCTCTCAAAAGCAACACCATTTGGAAGAAGCAAAATTATGTTGTTATTGAGAGGTTTTTGCTCTACAGAGGTTAAATTAATAGTTAAATCATGCAGTGGGAAAAAATCACACTGTTGTTGAAGGAAAGTTGTTGCTCAAGAGGGGGGGGGGGTGCTCTGAAGAGATTGTACTGTATACAGGCATTTGTAAAAGGAATTATAGCAACAACAGACAAATAAAGCAAATTCCTTCTTAAATCAATTACCTTTAGAAGAAATGTATCAAAGATAACAAGAGAACTGTGTACTATACTTTACATAAACACAGCATGATCAAGTGGTCTGAGTCGATATGCAAGAAAAAGTCACAGTGTGATCATAAGATCTTTATCGTTATGGCAAAAATGTAACAATGGGTTATTGCACCAAGAATACCAGACAAAATTCAATATCATTTGAGCAGAAAATCTGCACCATAACATACCCTGGTCGTAAACAAAGATCTTAAAGTCAATTAACCATATACGCCTTGGGTATAGCATTCATTGTTATCATATTTATCTATTACAACATGCATATATTCAGATACACATTTTGCTGATTCTGAAACTGAGCACTATCTTAGCTAATACTGGTACAAATATATGTCTATGAAAATGGCCCAGAGCTCTTCAGGGAACAAATATTTGCCATCAAATCAAGGGGGTGTTGCATAAGTAGGCACATTACCTGACTGACTGAAAGCTAGAAATTAGCTGAAAGATAAGTGAGAGCCAGGTATGTGATCTTTAACAGTCTATTACTTAAAACATACATATAATGTCTAAAGACTAATACAGCCTTGACTAACAATCCATAAAATTGCCATGATTTTACATAAAATATACCAACAAATAACAACATTATATTATGCTATATGAAACAGCCAGTTATTTTTAAAGCATAAGAAACACATTGGTACTGGATGATAGACAGAAAATGTTTGATTACAATAACAGAGAGCAGAATGATTTACCAGACAAGGAACAACATAAACTTGAAACTTTTCATGTCAGTAATTTCTAACATTGATCTGACATGACATATCGATTATAGAATGATTGCATGTAAGTATTAATCATGGTGCATGTGCAATTGCATCAATTGAATTCATAAAAGCGCAACATGCATTCAAACATGTACATTTCGAGGGCTCAGCGCAACACAGTCGTAACTTGTTCTTATTTCAATATGAGTTACGACACTGTTGCGTTGAACCCTCGATTTGTACTTCACCATGAATTATGTAAACTGATATTGCGCAACAGGCAACTGCATGGTTAGTCAGAAAATCAATGGAATGCAGACAAGACATCATCAAGTCACTGGTAATTGCTGCATGTTCTTTTAAACTTCAAATATTTACCCTTACATATACCTGGATTGTGTCGCCTTAGAACAGAACCTGGGTAAAAGGTGATTCACCCCGTTTTAAATGTATGCAAAGTAAGATTTCTAAGAATGGTGGTGAACAAAAAGAGGCACACATGACAAAAAAAAATGTCAACATAGAATTTTCAAAGAATGTACATATAAATAAATACAAAAATGTAGTACACTGCATTGATGAATTTCGAGACACGCAATATAAATAATTAATAATGAATGCATGTGCTGTTGTACATTTACTTACCAATTTCTGACCATAGCAACAGACGGCATTTGTTGTAGATTTTCTGGTAGAAGATTGATCTCTTTCATAATATTGGCAAGACGTACAGGCAACTCTTGTCTAAGAAATTCAAATGATGAATTCTCGGTACCAGTCTTTGTTCCTAAAATTAAAAGAGAACTTACTGTAAAACCAGTCTAAAGTGCATAACAGTAGAATTTGTGGGTTAAGAACTATCTATGTTATGTATAATATCATCAGACAGGTCTGGTAAAAGTATACCAGTAATGACTATATAATAAGTCCAGTAAAAATATGACAGGTCTGGTAAAAATAAACCAATTAAAATAAGTCTAATTTGAATGACTTACTAATCAGGTGAAATATACCAGGTATGTCTATATGACTGACAGATCTGGTCAAATACAAATTATGCCAAATTGACAGCTCATGTCATGTTAAAATTGAAATATACCACTTAAGACTTATTGACAGCATGTATGGCAAAAATGTATCAAATGATACTTATCGACCGCATGTGTGGTAAAATTATACCAAACAAGACTCACTGACAGTAGGTCTGGTAAAAATATACTAAATAGCTAGGACTTACTGACAGCGTGTCTGGTAAAATTTTCCAAAATATCAAGCCGTCAGGACAGGATAGGCAAAAATATACCAAATACATGTACTCCAAACTGACAGACAAGCATGATAAAAGCATGCCCAGTCCCATCGAGTCAAACCTTGTGAAATGTCTAGTAAAGAATAACTTAATGCATTCAGTCAGACCTGTGATCAAACACCAACCTTAGGAAAGACCGGATGTGTCCTTTATTGACAGGAGACCTTTATTTAGAGGTTGTTTTGTTCTAATTAACCAATGAATGACTTTATTCACTTGGTGGCCTTTATCTGGAGGTGGCCCTTAAAGACAGGTTTGACTGTAAGTAAAACTGCCAGACAGGCAAATTGCATCTCAGTATTTGGCAAACACTTCAAATCTAATATAAGTTAATACTGAGAATGAATGTAGGGATAATGTAAAACATACCTAGGATGGGTTATAAAATTTTCAAGTTTGAAGGCAGCTACATGTTTTAATATTTGTGTACAACTGTTAAGAAGTTCAGTGTTTATGTTCAATTTTCATGTCTATTTATGTGAGAAAGTAGACAGTTGCTTACGGAGGTACTGGTTCTCTGACTGTTGAAAAGGGGCGTAAAACATTATATAAACACACAAATTATGCTCAATTAATAACTCACATCCCATATCTGAGGCCTCCATAGCCATTTGATGTATTACATATATTTTATAATGTACAAAAGGTATCGTAGAAAAAAAGCTTTTCGATCAACACACTATAATTTTTTTGTAAAGTAACAACTAAACGTGACTATTCTACCATGAGGCCATAAAAATATTTTGTTCCAGGTTACGCTACCTACATTTACTCACCAAAAACAAACCTACCCAACTTTTTTTTGATCTCTTAGGCATTTTTTGAAAATATAAATAGTATTTTGACAGGTATTTGGGGTTCAACATAAGAATTAAACTAATTTCCTACCTACAATGTACCTACCCAATGAAAATTCTCTGGGAAACATTTTTTAAGGTTGAAATGAAGGAAAAACTTCAACAGTATTAAAAGAACAAGATAATTATGGTGATACTGGTGTTTTCTGAACAGAAATAAATATAACTTGTTCATTTGTACTATGCAATGAAACCAGTGTACATGTTGACTGTTTACACAACCTAATCTCAGTTAAGCTGTTTATCTATACGGAAAAAAAACTCACAGGCCAATAACTGTAACGCTACAAAAAAAGTTTAATGTTTACACTATACGCTATAAATGAGTATGATATATATAATTATATACAGAACACAGCTTCCACAGGTAAGTATATATATGAAATTGGCGGAGAAAATGTGGTAAAATAATTATACTACAAACATCTTTGTAAAATAGGTACAAATGAGATGGCACAGACTTCAGAAGATGTAATAAAAAATGTTATCAACATAGCTCAACTCCAAAGGCAAATGGTAATAATGAAGTGAACAAAACAATATCATAATTGGCCTAAGGAAGTTTTTTTTTATTAAACTATAAATATGTACACTTTACTGTCAGTTCAAAACAAATATATTATATGTAAGCCAAACTAAGTCTGAATATGATTGATATATGATAGGTTTGTTTAGAACAGATCTCACCTAGAAAAGAACCAATCAAAACAAAGGAAATAATGCATATATTAGATGTATCAACAATAAGACAATAAGGTTATATTATTGTAAACAGTCTGTCAAGGTACAAGGTCTGATACAAATGTTTGATATAGTTAAATAATTTTCAAAGATTTAATTTACGGATTTAAATAGTGATTAAGTAAATTCAAATTGGGCATAAACAGTCATTTATAACTGAAGCCGGACAGGTGACATATATATTGACTCTGCTGCATGTAAACTTTATCTAATATCTTGAGACAGAAAGTATACAAATCCAACCAACACATCCATGAATGGGGTCAGTTTATCTTATCAGACCTAGATAATGGACAATAACAAAATGGTATGACTAATGGCCGATATATATAATAATACAGACTATTATTATTTGCTGTAAACATAAATCGGTCAATGGACTGAAATGTAAAGTATTCTCAAGATTTACAAATAGTTTAAGTACAACTTATGTATTTTAATCCATGGATTTGGTAAACAAGGTTAAAGGTTCACATTACATGTAGTTTTTCGATTTTTTTCAAGTAAATAATCCGGTTTAGACCTGTGACAGTGTTCTGACATGACCACTGACCATGTACGGAGGACAGGGTCTTTAATAAAAAAGACCCTTTGCTGAGTAATGGTGTATTTCAAAATATGTCTTAACAATGAACTCAGAGCATGAGTCTGAGGACCATTTGTACCGCTGAATTAAACACCTACACAAATCTTCTAAATCCATTTATAATAATAAATAGGCCATATTTACTCATGGAATTATACTAGATAACTAAAATGCTGTAATGATCATTGGTTTTTTTCCATATATACAAAGCTGCATATGATTTGGTGACAGTAATTAAGCCATCTTAATAATGAACATGAAATTTATTCAAATACTTTCAAGTTTCAATACAGTTCATTTTCATAATAACCTTGTGGTTTGTGAGTGAATAAGATATAGTTTAAATTTGAAAAAAAAAGATTACAATTATAAATTTTACAAAAGCAGCAATTTTGTTTGCCTGACAGACCAATTATCAATACAATATATATTAAAGATTATGACAGTAATGTCAATAATGCATAAACTCTATATTAGCTGGCACAGACAGTCATAAAATACAACTGGACTTTTACTGGTTGGCATGATTCATCTTCTAATCTAAAATAACACTGAGCAATCCTAATAACTAAAGATAAGTTAGTGGTAACCCTACCCAGATAATTTTCTTAGGATAGGTACATACAAAGTAGTTTATAGGAAGTAGTTTTTTACAATTTCTTTAATATATATATTAAACTTAAATTACATACAAGCCAGGATGCTATTTTTTTATTGAACAAATTTTCTACACACAAGGGGTCAAAAGAAGTTTGGAGGGCTGCTTTGGGGAGAAGGTAGTGTACGTAACCCCCCTCCCCCGAAAAATGAAGGATTCTGTTGTACAGTGTAATGTTAAATCAATATGTGAATAATCCCTCCCTAAGCTTTCTTATGTCGGAAGTTTCACACCTTAAAAAACTTGAACCACTGGAAATTTTCAAGCGATTAAAACAAATTGCAATTTCATCAAACCTATTAGGATTCAAGGCTGAAAATAAAAATAAGTTTTTGCCCATAATCGAACTTGTTCAAGATCTTTTGGTTATACACATTTACTGAAAATATGATTAGGATTGGTGAATAAATGAATGAGCTAGAGTGTAAACAAACTCAAATATACAGGGGTGTGACTGCTCCAAGAGCAAAAAGGCTGAAATACCCTAACCCCACCCCTTCATGCTTGCAAAATCATCATTTTTTAGTAGGTCAGTCTGAATCTGGACCCTTTTGTTTCAAACATTTTAAGACAAAAAAGAGGAAATCAGCTGAAAAGAGGAAGAATCACACCCCTGAATATAGCAAATTTTCAAAGTCAAGGGCCGATAACTCTAGAAGTTATAGTCCAATTTTGCCCATAATCGAACTTAGCCCAGACATTGCAGCCATATACATTGTGAGCAAGGTTGATCACGATTCGTTAAAAGCTATGGATGCTTGAGTGTAAACAAACTAATTGTGGACGGACACCGGACATTCATAGATCTTAAAAGCTCACCTGATGTGATCAAATTAAAAATACACCACAAAATACATTTTGATTTTATTTATTTGCTAGGATTTTCGTGAGCAGGTAGGAGCACTCCAAACAAACTTATTTTTATTTTCAGCCCATCTGAAAGTAGGAAATTTGACATGATGACTACAGATGAGTGGACCACTATAAATAGAACAATATATAACTATTTTCATAATAATAATGTAAGCGTACAAACTGTACAAGTCAGAGACCACAAATCATTACACACCATTACAACAGGATATAAGTGAACATAATGATGACATCATTGTTATATATAATTTAAAAAGCATACTTCATAATGTGAAAATAAGAATTATAGAACAATATAAATGTTAGTATTATCATTATAATAAAGTCTTTTAGTTTAAAGAAAACATTTAGGACAATGAATTATAATTCTGAACCAGAGGTCAAAGAATACATGTATAGCAAACTTTATCATAGTTTCAGTGGGTCTAATGTATTATGTAAACACCATTTGTTCAACAATACTTTAGTATAAATATATAGCAGCCAGTTCACCTAACCAGTTTTCCCAAATTGTATTCTAACCAGCACTATAGCTAACTTATCCTTCCACAAGAACTTGAAGAAGCCTGCAACATGTTCACAAATGGAGGAAAATTAACATTTCTGTCAAATTTTCATAGATGGGTTCATGTGATGATGTATGACCTGCCATGACCGGATTTCTCGGTTACAAGTCCAGTGCACAAAGGTGACAATCCATTGGACCGTGGCCCCTAGCAAACTTGTTAACATTAATGTGACAGCCAAATTATTACTGGTCTACAATATATATTGATCTTAATCATCAATAAAATTCATGTAACAATGATGATGTAACTTAACTCCACATAAGGTAATTAATTCACTAAATTTTAGTAAATAACCACACCTGTACCACACCTAGTCAAATTTCTTTCTGAAGACCACTGTATTCATGACGGTCATGAGTGTTGGCCAGTAAATTTATTCATAATCGTATGACTAATTTTAATTTTCACTGATATTGTTTTCAAAATCAACTTTTCAAGAATCAAGCTTTTTAGAATTTTATCAAGAGCAGCCAATTGAAAGAATAAAAGATAAACATGCATACTAGAATAACTGTCTGACTTTGTTACCAGTAAACAAGATCTTTGCTAAAACATACAGCTTACACAATAAATTAAATGTCATTTAAAAAGATTTAGAAAAGATTAGTCAACCTGACAGATAACTGAAATATCATTGAACAAATAAATGTCTGACCTAGATTTTTTTATCTAACAACAATGCAAACATTCCCAAATACTCACTATTAATGATACATATAATAAAAGTCGCATGTTTAGTTCTCGTAGTCATAAGCGTAAAGCGAATTGTCTGAGCAGCCAACTTACCGAACAACAAAAGTTGCTGAAGCGAAAGTGCGTGGGGATGAAATGTGGCATATTTATCGAAACTTTTCACTTGCGCCTCATCCAAGCCATCTTTTACATAGTTTTTCTTACTTGCGAACATTCGCAAACATTTTGATATTGGAACTTCCCGTTGCAAACTTCGAAGAAAGGAAGCTGGTCTTGTAAACAACAACATCATTCTATTTTTTACACTCGTAAACAAACTCAGAAAAAGCTCGAAAAGTGTCAGAAAAGTAGATTTTGGGTGTTCATCAAACGAAATAGGTAAGAATAAGATTTCATGAACAGTAAATATCCCCACAAACGTTGCAGTGAAAATGTAAACAAAAGTTATTTTGACACACACTTATTTACCGGAAGACGATATAATGAAAATGACCTTCACATTTACCGATTTTTACTGTACGATTTTCGTTTTCTCCTGATTCTGCACGTACGAAATATAATTTGATTTTAACAAAAAATCGGTTAAAACTCTTTGCATTCTTATGCAGTCGATTGATTAAGAAATATTGTTCTTAGCGCATATTAATTGCACAATTTTCGGATTGAAACGAGATGACGAAAATAACGGGACAACCACAGAGTCAGCTGTTCGAGGTTCATTAAGGGTGATCGTAACACACAAATAAATCGCAACTTACCGAAATCCACGAGCGTTTTCATCGACAGAGGTGATGGGTGAAACTGTGAATAATGATCCACTAATCCGGCAACCCTCTGACATAAAATCCTGCAAATTTTCATGATTGTACGTCCTCTGTGTATCAAGATATGAATTATTTTGTTGACAGCGTCCGCACGTTAACTCCATTACATTTAGCTATTTGGATAGTCATGTGACGTCATGGAAATTTTAGTCTGGTACCACGCTCAAGTGGAAAATTGATAGTATTAACGCCAATGACGGGTACCAGAACATGGGAACTTTACTGGATATGTCTGGTTCTCTCTGGACCGACTTTAAATTCACACCATTTTTACTTTCGTCATTCCGTAAATATCTTGCTTATTTTTTATTTGAATGACAAAGTGCGGAAACCATTGTTTGAACTGACCATACCACATTCAATGATATAACTAGATATTTATCGTAATTCACAATGATGCAATTAACCTAGCTAGGTCATTGGTTGATAGACCCTGATGCAACCAATGATATTTTCTCGAACCGAAATAATTCTTGTATACTAGGTCCTTGCTGACATTTGAAGATTTCAAGATTTCTTAAATAGTTCTAAGAGAAAATCAACAACACTTTCTTTGCAATATTGACTGTCTTGGGTCACATTAGAGCATATTACCGGGGTATTATATCGACACCAGGCTATTATCGATACATGCATTGTTAGTACTTTTATTTTCGATTTTTTGAATTGCCAGAAATGATGACGTAATCATTCTTGTAACTGCTTGCTGACAACAAGGACTTATATATTATATAATTACATACAAGGATTATGTATGTATATAAGTCCTTGTTACATATGATTTCAGGATTTCTTAAATATTTCTTAGAGAAAACAACAACACTGTCATGGATCACATTACAGAGGCTTAATAATGTTACATATTGAATATTAAGTGATTCATGTTATATAGATCGAGTCCCCGGTTGCAATAGGCCTACATCATAACTATTTATGCGTATCTGAATCTGACAAATCAAACGGAAACTACAGTGCACAATTAACGGTTACACATATTATATATATATAGGTTACAGACATGAGTTTCAGTCTTCTTTGACTTATTTGTTATTTAAAGGAGTTGCGCAACACTGTTGGTAAACTGATACAGTCTGTACTCTGTGTGTACATCATCGTGGAACGGGAACCACTGTCCACTGTCCAGTTTAGTTTTAGCACACACCAAGGGACGTAATCTTGTTTATCGATGAAATATTTCTCTTACGCAGTGCTCCCCCTTTACAAACATGGTCAGTGACTGTTTAAACTGGTTCCCGTTGACTTGTGTGTACAAAGCCTTTGGTGCACTGCATCATGGAACGGGAACCAGTTTAGAGACTGTTCTGCTTAATTTTAAACCGGTAATGCATATAATTCATTCAGAAAGTTCTTGCCTTTCGTTTTAGATAATCACATATATCGCGTGTACTCACATTCCTTATCCGAAGATATAAGGCCGGTCAAAATTCGAACCTAGCACCAATTAAGATTATTCATATAGGTCTTTGGCGAAATAGCCAAACGTTCTAAAAATACTTAAAGACTATTCAAATTCCGTACGATCTATTTTCATTAGCCTTACTCTTGATTCTGTTAAAAAAATATTCCATGACGCAATTATTATGTCAAATTAAAAAACAAGCGGTTAAATAAAAATGAATAACAGACATGTACATGTATGTAGTATAATTAAGTATCACAGCGTACACTCGTGATCGAGTTATGTTATTTTCCAATACTATTAATTAAATAAACCAGCAGGAATATCTATATACATGTAATAAGTAACTGTATTGAGTGGTATGTATGGACATAAACATGTTCAGTTGTATATTATTTGTTTGTACCTTACATGATTCATGTACACTAAAACTTCTAGCACAGTAGAAATCCTCTGGATTCTTGGTGTTCAAAATCGAATTTTTCCATTGAGGTTAAACTTCACACAAATAGCAAGGAAACAGTTGGCGACTTTCCTGCTTTAACGGTAGTAAAATACCATTGTGTGTAAATGATTTTGTGTTAAATATTGTCGGTGTTTAATGTATGATGTTTTAAATTTGTATTTAAATACTAGTAAATGAAAGGAATCTTATCCTACATGGTTAATTGAAAAGCGGTCGAATTATTAAAGCCGTCGATTCGTGTGTCAACACTCAACACGTACCTAACCATTCCTAGAAATTGAATGTAATTTTGAATATTAAGACATGATACTTGTTTTAGCTTAAAATCAAGACAACAAAGTGTGCATTGATTTTTTTTATATTTATTACAAATTAAACAAGACAATATAAAAATAAACAAGTGAAACTATAGTTTTATTCTGGTCTTCTGACAAGCATCATTATGTACACGCTTCAGTATCAGATGATTTCTTCCAATCTCTTACCACTGTGACATGTATGTGAATAACAAGGAACAAAATCTCTAGATACTAGATAGAAATTGGATTTCAAAGATAGTTCAGTTAAATACGGCGGCCGGTCACCTTATCATTTTCTCTGGACTGTGTTCTAACCAGTACGTACTTACCCTTCTGCACGGAGTCGACAACTTCTCCACATATTGAAGAAAATCGATATTTTGTTAAATTTTCATAGAAGGGTATGACCTGCGCGCTGCAAATAAGATTCAAACCCGTATCGTAGGGTTACTAGTCCAGCTCACTTACACAACCACTGGATCACGGCCACGGCGGATTGGATTTCAACAAACCCATCCATGTATTCTATGTACAACATAGCAGTTACATTTATGTATATTCAAATGACAATGTTTTGTATGAAATGCAGCTAAGAACTATGTAAGATAATATTTATAAAAAAATATGAAATTATAAATGTCTGAATGTTCCAATGAATGAAAAGACATTTCAAACAAATTGTTTTAAGTACATGTGTACCAGTACAAACACTGAACAAATCCAAAAAAGGAACGGTCCGGCTAATCTGTTTGAACTGTTACCGCTTGTTACAATATCTGAAAAAATATAAATAACATACAATCATAATGCAGAAACGATGTCACATATTTTAGTTGTATTTATGAAACGATCTCCTCCTGCAGCACGTCGGTCACATCGACGAACTACATGTACAATCAAACTTGTGCTAGCGGTCACATTCGAATAAAGGTTACCCTGTGAATAATTTTCATTTTAAAACATCATTGATTATTTAGAGCAGAATTGAAATTAACCTCTGAATAAAGGTCACTTGTCGACACATTATGTCTCTCCCAAGGCTGACCTTTGTCCACAAGTTCGTCTGAACATTATTATTGGTTTTCTTTTATACAAAATACATATGAATAGTTTACATTTCTTTCATTAATTTGCTCATTGAACCAACGACAGGTAGTACTGTTGTTCAAGAACTCGAGACTAAAGTCAAACTTGTGTAAATGGTGAGAAAAGTGTGCTAAACAAAGTCTAGATACATAATCTTATGGCGTTAGTAACTGTTATTATTAGACAAAATCACTATTATGACCATACTTTTTGGGGTTCCCAGGCAATGGGGCTCCCCGATTAGGATTATTAATATCGAGGATTACACTCAGTGTAAATGATTACTATAATGTGTATTACATACTGTAAAAGGTGCCAAAGTCTCAAAGGCTACTCAGAGTCTCACTCTGGCATAATCATCTGGCATAAGCATTGTGTATTTTCTCTTACATGTATTATATTCTATAGGTTCAGGTTATGTTGTTATTCTAATATGAAATGCTGAAATCGGTGTACAAGAATATAAAGAAAATAGTATCACATTGTAAACAATGATACATGTGTTTGGTAAACTTGTCTGAGGTATATTGTTACTCCATATTGTATTTCTAGGTTAGCAATAATTTATTGTTTGTGTTAAGCGAAGTACCATAAAACCATAAAACGGAACACGTATTTGAAATTATCAGTGAAATATAACTGTAGAATACCAGCATGGTCCTTGTATAGTATAAACAAATGTGACTCGATTCATTTTTGGCGTGTTCAAGAGTGGAAAAACACTTTTATAATCCATCAAATAATCTATATATACTTATTAAAAAATCGCCCAAATAATGACGTGACGAATAAATAAAAGTCTGTCCGTGTGACATCTATTAGAAAAATCGGTTTATAATGTATACAAGGCTGAATGCTTTCATGAAAAAATTAGTTTCTTTGCAATTACAGTTGAATCTGGTTATGTCAAACTCGCTTATATCAAAATTTCGGTTATGTCAAATTGTTTCTTTGGGTCCCGATTTTTTTGCTCTTTCTCTATATGAAATTAATCCGCTTACCTCCAATTCACTTATCTCCAAATTTCGTTTATGTCAAACTAATTTTTTTGTCCCCCTGACTCTAATTAGCATGTAGTTTGAGTTGTTTATCTCAAAGTTGGAGCTAATCGGCGAACAATGGACGCTTTCACACCTATATCATGACATTTTGCTAATTGAGCAATTTAAAGGCTCCAGGAGATTTATAATCGCGTGACAAACAGAAAGCACAAGTGTAGTGTAGCATGATTATCATACCTGGTATTTGACTAAATTAAAATTATGGAAGGTAAGGTAAACAAACACACATCACGTATAACATCGGCTGCAGTGAGTATCCGAATACTAGGATACTTGTAGGTTTAGCTTGAAAATCGAGTATGATTACTTGCCACCTATGATAGTGTTGGACTCCAATCTTAGTAAAATGATCTTAGCTTGATAAAAATAATTATTTCCGAAAGTGTGATCGATGTTGCAAAAACGCCTTCATCTTACATTATGTACGGAATGTGGTCACGTCCGAAAATATGTAAAGTTAGACGATACGTATTTTCGAATTCTTACAACAAATTTCGTCTTATGTTGGGACATTAATTGTTGATATCAATTATTATGAATAGATACATAATTATTTTGTTTCTTCTCTACGTATGCACATGTTTTATTCAAGCAAAACGTAATCATACATGAATTGTACGTAATATTTTTATGAAGGGTATACACACAAATACTTTAAAACTTGTACTGTATGATTATACAATATCTGTTTATCTCAAATTTCGGTTATCTCAAACTAATTTCCACGGTCCCTAGGAATTTGAGATAACGAGATTCAACTGTAATTTCCAACACTGTGACATTATGTAGTCAATTATTGGCATCTAAAGTGGCATAGTGAGGTTTATGTTTGCAAATAAAAGTACATGTTATGGCACGTGAGTGTAAATTTAATAATTTCAAACAATTTCGACGAAAACCTACATTGTCATTGCTAATTACCTGTGTGTATGTGAAACTCTTGAGAGTAAGCTCTAAAAGCCCCACCAGTCGTTTGTAATCCGGGTACCTCACACCGGAATTTAGTAAATCCGGAATCCGCCACTGATACCTGATAACGTAATTTAGACGTTCTCATATATTCACATTGGTACAGCGATGGATTACCGTTGTCTATACTGTCTCCTACTTGATCAGGGTAAAACCGCTGAAAATAAAATGCAAATGTAATTGAATTTACAGTCAAACTTGTGAACAAAGGTCACTGTTGGGAAATACAAAATGTGGCCATTATTAAAGATTGACCTTTATTGACAGGGTGACTTTAATTGGGAGGTGGTCGCTAACACATGTTTGACTATAATTGCATATTTTAAAATCTTAATATCTTAAAATTAAGATAAGATCATTGTACATTTTAAAATTCTATAGTATATTGTTACTTATAATATACACCATGTAATGATATTTGGGATATTCAATAATCCCATGTTTAACAGCCATGCTTCCTCTCCATCATGGTGATTGTGTATTCATTATAGACAATATGAATTTTATGCACATTTCATAATAAAATCACTTTCTTTTATTTTCACCAAATCGATTTAATGAGTCTGCACTGCTTTAAACGCCAGTTACGTCACGCGTTGCTACAATGTACTGTTCAAGGGAAGTAACCATTGCGGGAAGTTTGTTTGATTGACTATTTCATTATATTGTAAGATTGTAAGTACAAATGTATATAACTAAATTTCATAATTATGTTCACCTGAAAATCGATGTCCTGATAAGCCTTTCTGTACCATTCTATGAGTGTAGACTGTATACCACCTATATAACCATTACATGAAAATTCTATCTGACCATCTCTTCCCACCTGTGACTGGTTCTGCATCATCATATAATTTTGCAAATTTATTGCAGATATCTGTAGATTTCTGGGTTGAACTGAAACGAAAATTGTTTGGAATATTTAGCATTGTTTGTTTTGTTTACTAGGGTTTGACGCCCCTTGTCAACAGTCAGAGTCGTATGAAGCGGACAGTTCACCGAACCATCGTTCCTGGGAAGAATCAGTACTAGACACCCACCCTCCTTCACGCTGGTCCGGACAAGTCCGTGTTATAGAAGTTCCATTGTGTTAAATTACACTTATATTCGAGCAGACAAAAATTGAAATAAAGTCGAATCTGTGTCTACCTCCGAATAAAGGCCAGCCTGTGAATAGAGGCCATTCTTTTTATTGATTATTTAAAACAAAATGACCCCGACTAGTAGCAGTCTGTCAATAAAGGCCATACAATTATTTTGTCTTTCCTAGGGGTGAACTTTATTCATAAGTCTGACTGAACATACGAATTGATAAAACAAAAATAATTACACTGTACATGTACCTAATTAGAAACTTCATAATACGTACTGTCAAGCTTGAGTTAAAGATTCACCTTGTGAACCAAGACTATTCTTCTACATCCATATTCCAAATTACCAAATAATATACAATACATTGTACATACCCCTGGTCATATGAACAGACAACTGTGTAAGAAAGCCTTATTTTCTCTGTGTCTTTATTTGTTGAACAGTGTTCCTAGGCTTGACAGCACATATTCGTATGTACGATGTATTTATATAACATACAATAAAATATACACTTGGATTTTACCTTGGACAGTGAGTGATGCGCTTGCATTCGTCTGTTGGGTTTCATAGCTGAAAGGCTTATACGTTATAAGACAATGGTATGCAGCCTGGTCCTCGCACGTCATCCGTGATACAAGATATCTAGCTCGTAGTGAACTTGAGGATGGGTTGTTAATGTTAATAGAACCCTCCAAAGAAGGGGCTTTTGATTGGATATCATTCGGTACACCGTTGCTAAATTTTGGAGTATTTGCGCTTGAACCAAGCGCCGCTATTTCTGCTAATGGATATGATTCTCGTTTTAGATACATTGCATACACGGCATCTACATTTCCGAGATTGTCTGCAATACACTCTATGCGGACCTCGGACGTTGAAGGAGATTGTGTTGGTTGGTTCTCGTTGGTACCTTCCAGTGATACCGTGTTTGGAGTGATCACCACTCGAACACCAGATACTTTAATGAAAAGAATAAATAAACCTGTCAGTTTTACCCTGATCCTTATGTAATAATGATATTTTTATACATGTATTATTTTTAGAATTACACTTCAAATAAATAAAATCAAACAAAATAACCGCAAAAGTAGTTAAAAAGTTGTTTTCTAATGATTTATCGTTTTATCTATATTAGTACGTATATTTTCAAACTAAGTACATGTATTTAGCCTTTTGTAATAATTTAACTTGAAAGATGACATACTACTTAGGTATCAATAAAAATAATATTCACAAAACAAAGCCATGGATTAAAATATCTAAACCATACCATTTTGAATCCGAAAAACAACGCAAATAATTCCAATAAGCAAAGATGAGAAAATAGATTCCATTTTCTTCGTAATTTCACTAAGAGCGTTTTAAAGCTATTTCCCTTTCACATGTACACTCTTTATTCTTTTCACGAATTTGTACTTTATATTATATAATGGTGACTAATCATAATGTAGTCATACATGCTGGGTTTGGTGTCTCCTTGTTGGAAAAACACGATGATGGCCAAACAATTTATAGGGCGGATCTGTATTTTTAACGGATTGCAAAAAAGTATGATATTTTTCATTGTCAACGAAGAACTATAATAAGCCTTCTCTCACTTAGGTCAGTATATGCGCTCTTCTCCGTTCCTGCGCCCAATGATAACGACACCACGAATGCTATAAATCTGTTTCATGAAAGCACCAAGTACCAAGTAGAATAAGCAATAAAATAATAAACTAATAAATTAAAATAAGATATGGTCATGTTGAAGTGTCTCTCAGCATGAAAAACAAACAAAGCCAATAAAACCGTGACAGTCAGAATATCGACCAGCATGACTTTTAGTCACATTATAGAAAAAGACGCCATATCAAATTCATGAATCAATTTCAAATTCTAAAATCTGCTCAAGTTTTATCTAAACAACAACAACAACAACAACAACAACAACAACAACAACAACAACAACAACAACAACAACAACAACAACAACAACAACAACAACAACAACAACAACAACAACAACAACAACAACAACAACAACAACAACAACAACAACAACAACAACAACAACAACAACAACAACAACAACAACAACAACAACAACAACAACAACAACAACAACAACAACAACAACAACAACAACAACAACAACAACAACAACAACAACAACAACAACAACAACAACAACAACAACAACAACAACAACAACAACAACAACAACAACAACAACAACAACAACAACAACAACAACAACAACAACAACAACAACAACAACAACAACAACAACAACAACAACAACAACAACAACAACAACAACAACAACAACAACAACAACAACAACAACAACAACAACAACAACAACAACAACAACAACAACAACAACAACAACAACAACAACAACAACAACAACAACAACAACAACAACAACAACAACAACAACAACAACAACAACAACAACAGCAATAACAACAACAACGACAAAGACGACAGCAACAACAACAACGACAACATGATAGAGGAATTATATGATACAGTCATTGCCTAGTTCTCCATACACATTTGGTTGTCAAACGTAAACGTGTAACTCTCTAATTACGTCTATAATGACTTACTTTGGTGATAATGACAACAATGTCGATTTTTCACCACATGCGGAGAAGTTGCCGGTTCCTAGTGGAAGTGGTTAGAATATAGGCCATGTAAACTGTATATAACTGAATAAAATGTTGGCGTTAAATCAAAATGAATTCATTAAGTAATAAGCATCGTAACGACTAAACTGGTTCCCGTTAACTTGTGTGTACAAAGCCACTGCATCATGGAACGGGAACCAGTTTACGTAACGACGAGTTAACAGACGTAGGATGGAAGAGTGCGTTCCCTTTAATTCGCAAGTTAGCTGTGTTAGCGGAGATTTGAATAGGCCGAATAACAAAATACCCATGTAAGTACAAAAAAACAACAACACCCCGCCATCGTCAAAGTATAATCGCTCAAAACAAAACCCGCTATACAGTACATGTATGCAGAATTACGTACATGTATCATTGTATAAGTCATACAATAGAACTATGGTAGAAGCTAGTACATATAATACATTGTATCTCCTATTTGGGAATGTTCGAACCCCGGATGCGGCTCATATTGAAGGCTTTGCATCTAAGACCATTCTTCCGTTGGTCTAAGGGATTCAAGTGGCCGGATGAGTTGGCAGTTAATTGTGGAGAGCAAGGTTCAAACTGGTATAGAATTCATGAAAGCTTGTTACTTTTTAGACATAAAACCATTAATTGTATCATAAAGTATGAGCCGAAGTATATCAGCCAATTAAGAAAGAGATTGCTATGTTATATTTGATATCAATATTAAGGAATAATAAATATTCAGTAAAGAAAATCTAGAATTCGATATTTTTAAGTGTTACATCGAGAACCTTATTAATAGCCCCTGTGTCATGTCACCATCGTTTAGCAAGAATATGCAGTCGTCTCTGATATTTTGGCTCAATTTATTGTGTTAGAATAATTAGCAGGTAGAGATAATTCAGAAACATGTATGCGAATAAAAGCCATTTTGTGAATAAAAGCTACTGATAAACATACAATCATGTACATATTTTATATAATTTACCAAAATCAAAATCAGAATAAAGATTGACAATCCATAAAAGTAACATTTTCGCCCTCAATTTGCGTCCTGAGTTCATTGAATGACAGTACATGTCTTTAAAATACATGTAAATAAATTTTTAATCGTTCGAATGGTCAGGAATGGAGTTTAGAATGTTTCCATTCAGCCCGTGTTGTCGCAATAAAAGCACAAAAAATCGTTAAAAATCATGAATAACATCTGTCATTTAATTATTTCTGTATTATGATTTAAATTACTATATTAAGTCTTTGCGGAGAACGAAATAATACCATTAAAAAATCTTGATAAAAAATCTGAAATCGCTATTTCACCAAGGGAAATAACTGTGAAGAGGTTGTAATCAATTTCCAACGCATTTATCTCCCTTTGTATGTTCAAAACTGTCAGCGCGTGATTTATTGGTGATTGACAGCTCGGGTATCGTCTGCAGAACTGACATTGACTTTAGATAATAATAAAAACATCATATCGCTTAAAGACAAAGACAATGTAAATAGTGTTTGGAGCTGAGAAATTTGTTTTAAAAGTGTTTTTTTACATTCATGACAATGGATTTGGTCAATTTTTGACCGGAATATATTCAATCTACGTTGATGATCGCTGCTACACCGAGACGAACTTGGACAATAAAATGTTTTGTGCTTCCGCAGCTGATATCATCTCTTGACATGGAGGTAGGACGATTGTTTTCATGTTTTACCATGTAGCATGCATGTTGGACAGGTCCGCAGGAAGCAATTTCAGATTGAGGGGGGGGGGGGGGCTAATCATCAGGTCAGATTTTGTTCGACACCTGAGTTAGAATTAGTCGAAGCCCCCTTTAATAACCATAGAATCTGATCTAGCCTCCCCGGTAACTACGGCCCTGTTGTAGTAAATACCTTACATTAATTGCTAGTTCTGGGTCCCATAACTAAATTGGTCTTTTTTATTTCGTCTTGTTGACCATTTTTGAACTGCAATGCAAACGTATCATCGTCAAAGACCCTTCGACTAATTAATTGCGTGACCGTCGCAAAGCGTTCAAATGCTTTGACCAGCTGTATTCTGAAAGGGTTGCAATTGTACAAAGCGATATTTTTATTCGGGGCTGGCAATGATACTTAACACCATGATAGCTGACCTTATTCAAACGATGACCTATCTAGATTAAAGCGTAGTGCTCACCTGCATGAAAACCATATCATGTGATGGGACCTTTTGTCCAAAGCAACCTCAACGTACGCTTTGATTTCTGCGAAATTTACAAAATAGCCGAAACCATGCTTTATCTAATGCGTTCACTGGCGAATCACGATTTACTCAGTGTTGTAAATATCGATCGACATAGACTCCGTCATACATGTATAGTTTGTCAAATTATGTACATTGAGCGCATTTTGAAAATTGCAAAACACTGAGATGCCTTTCGCATGTTACCATAGGGGCGTAGCTGTCTTTAGTACGTATAGTTCCTAGCATGTGAATCGCTCTAGAAATATATACAATTTCAAAATCTGCAACTGTGCGTCATGATAAGGTTATGGTCTCAAAAGTTCAGTTTGCCAGTTGCCACCAGTTAAAGTCCCATAAGCATATACATTTATCGGTCTTAACAGTTTCTGTTTATTCTATAACAGAGGAATCCGGTGTGTTTTCCTCCCGTGCATACTTTATAGCAAGAAAAATGTTTCCAAAACCACTATCGTATTTTTTTCAAAATCATTGAAAAAAATACTATTTATAGACCAGCTGTGTTTTCCCGCAGTCATATTATGCACACGGCATTAAGTGACGTCACGCGACCTATATATTTCAAGTTTACAAAAGCAAAATACACAGCGAAATTAGTGCTTTTAGAAGAAAAGGGCTTGTTTCGTCGGTAATAATTATCTTGGGATAATATCAGCAAATGTTTGTTTTTAACGTATATTTTTTTATTGCAAAAAGCTCATGGGACTTTCATGCCTGTACTACAAAACATTTCTTCAGTATGTGTTCCCAGATCCCCAAAATTATTAAGGGCTAACGAGTAGCTACGCCTCTGCTTACCTTGCCCCCCCCCTCCGCCTGACATAAAACAGGTGCCGTACACAGGGTTCGAACTAACAAATCAGAGGTCTCCATACCAATCAATATCACTTTTGTACTAATGGGCTGCGCGGACGAATCAGAAATCAGAGGAACATTGAACCAAATAGGTAAGTTTTTCTTCATTTTTAAATTATTATATCATGATCTCTGATTGCCAAACATATCTTCGTTATCTATGACGGTCGATTTTAGCTGATGGAAAATATACGCATTGGATTCCGTTTTACTATTTGATCATTTATTGTGATTGAACCTATATATATTTGAAATGCTTAGATAGGCAATGTTCACCTATCTAAACAAGTGATAATATTAATTACCAATAATGAATACATGATATCAGTCAATCAAAAGACAGAACATGTATTCGAAAAAATGATATCTCCTATTCCAAAAGAAAGTCCATTTGTGATCCTGGATTTTTTTCAGAAAAAAGTGTTGTAACTCCAATTATTATGTAATATATGATATACCCATATCGATGGTGATATCATGTATTCAAATTGGACATACATGTATCACAAAAATGGATATAATAGTAAAACATCCAATAAAACGCGAGGCTTAATGCGCGCTGGCCGAGATGTTTTCAACATGATTTTTTAGCCAAAACATCCGATTGACAAATAAAATATAAACAAAGAAATGCAATGGCCAAGTCATGCATAAGAGATCGAAACGTTCGATGGACTTGTCAACTAGAATGGACTAGTTGTACGAGTACAGAGTATTTGTTTTATACTGTTTCGATATGTCACAGTTTCTTTACCATCTTATTAATGGCGAATGGTGAACAATTTAGTATACTGAATGGTTTGTGTCATAAACGTGTTATTTGAAGTTAGAGACCACCAAAGTTATCGAGATTGTCTCCCTTCCTACGCGAAACCTGTTTCGCTCACCGAATAGGTGAACATAATCAGATTTTATTGTATGTATGATATTTGATTATTTGTTCGGAAAAAAATAATGCACTGTAAACGTCTTCGCCCGCTCAGTATCACAATTAAATGTTCTTTTTTTGTTTAAAATAAAAGAAAACATTTTGTATGCAACTTTTGCTAAAACTTTGAAGAAAATATTTGAAATGATTGCACGCAATAACTGAACATTGATACTAGGTTAAATGAAATGTTTGAAAAGTTGGTAGTATCCTTGATAAGGTGTCGACCACTGACTTGTTGTTTGTGACTTGTGTTCAAACTCTCCGTGGTCATAACATTATCTCCCGAAAAGATAAACGTTGCCATTAAGAAAGCAGACATCAAAATAATGACTGAAATAAACCATTGATAAATATGTCTGAAGATCCGTAAGCTACATGTATATAAATACAGTCATATCTGTGTTAGCAACTACCCTCTAAATACAGACGCTCCCTTTAAAAAACAAAACCGTCATTGATTATAAGAAATAATTGACCTCCTTTAAAGGCCACCTATCAATAAAGGCCACACTATATCTTTCCCAAGTGTAGCCTTTGCTATGTACCTTATATACATATATGTTATCATTGGATTCATGTACGAGTGTAGTTGTTACATCCAATCTCTTTCGTGTTTTTTATCATTTTCTTAAAGGACAAAAACCACCATGGGTCATTATCCTTAATAATTGTCCTTCGCGTCATGTTCGTGTCTATGAACTGTACTGTTTATGCTTACATTCACACCTGTCCATAGGAGCACGAAAGCAAACATAATAAAAAAATATTATCAAATTGAAAATGGCTTTCTTTGTATGAGGTTGCCAATCCCGATATAAGATATTCAAATACGTATTGAAGGAATTCAGTATGGTTCAGTTAAAATATTTAATCATATCAAGGGCGCTTTGAAGCAGGAACTATTCTCAGACATTGTCATTACATTGAACAAAATCAGATCAATCTATTGCTCAACAAAACATGCCGAATACATGAAGATCGGCGAGGATGTCTATTTAGACGATACATATCGTTCAAATTGAACCACTTTTTATTTAAAGAAACATCATAAGTTGATGCTAATAACGTTATTATAATGGAGTTATAAAACAGTAGATAATGTCGAAATAGACAGACTAGTTTCAAAGTAGCTGAAACTGGATTGAAGTTGAAAAATACAATTATTGAATTATGATAACGTTAATTCTTATGTTTATATTATGGAAGGTGAGACTATTAAATGTCGATGATTCTCAAAATTCGCGAATGTCATATTTTCAAATCAGGTTGGATTAACGAATAAAGATTCCCCATGACTGTTTTAATACGCTATGTGGCTAATTCTGCGTCATTAATAGATGATAATGTTGTTTTTCCTGGCCACAATGTCACGCAATGGTTATTTCCGTCTACTAAAGTCAGGTGATTAAGGCGGATCCAGTTTTATCTCAGTAAAGAACGGACGCCGAATGATTTCTTGTTGACATCACCGAATGTGATTATATAAATGTAAACAATCCACATGTATGTAACATATGTTTGCCTTATTAACTTTGGTTCGAATGTTAAATGTTATGTATACGACCACACACGATGCAATGTTTAATTGAACACAAGTATATACTCGTAATGCTGGCTTTTCTGGTTAAACATGTATTGTAAAACTGCTTTTCGTACTTCGTTACAGTGGGTGAAAGCCGTTTTTCAGCGATATATCAGTTACATACGGTGATTTTTTTATACGTTCACCTAATCAGTTTTCCTGGAATGTATTATAACCAGTACTAACTTACCCATCCACGAGGAGCTGGCTTCCTCTCCACATATGGACAAAATTTGTGATCAAATTTTCATCAAAAAGTATGACCTGCGAACGAGATTCAAGTGTCAATAAATTCCTTTTGTGACTTACGTATAATTGGGCTATTATTCTTATTAAAGGTATGGTTCGAACAGTGCCATAACTGAACTGTTGAGGAGAGTGCCAACTGGTCCTCGAGAATATTGCGTCGCTCTAGACAAAAGGGGATTTTTCCAAAAGATATTTTACAAATACCGTAACTAGTGAAATATGTCGTTTTGTTGTATAATTCCGAATACAAAATGAAATTCATCTTCATCCGATTGAAAGCAGCAATATTCTTTTCTGAGTGCGTTTTTTGTCTATGATGAACACGCAAGGATACAAAATGATAAAAGATTAAGCCCAAAATCTATGAATATAGGGGTCCTCCATTGAGAAACAATTGTGATGTAACTGACCGATCTGATGGTTATAATTGTACAGATAAAAATAATTGACAGACACCAAGTAGATGACAAGTTTCGCTTATGACTAAACTAATAATTATAAACCTAATACTAGTAACAATTGTACAAATGAAAAGATAGATACAACCGTACGTTCGATGACCTATTTGGCAAATTATTTCGTACAATTAGCCTTTAACCCGCTTTTAATACTTTTGTTTGATATTTATATCCTTGTAGTCACAGCCGATTTCATTGTTCCTCGTGGATAAAACAATGTCCATATAGTGGTCGGTACTTGACTTTTGGGGACATTGTGCTTTCCACAGCACGTAAATGTCAATCAAGTATTGTTTAATAACCTTTAATAAATATCACCTGCGAATTCACGCATGTCAAAAATATATAAAACTAGAACATACGTCGATAGTTTCACTATTGAATTGAGAATTGTTATTGACACAATACAATAAATGTCAACGTGGTTCTGTTTAATATATCCTTTAGCCGTTTCATGTATTTTCCATTGTCTATGCGGCTGCGTTTTTATGTAGCTTATGACTGGGTTTTGTGTCTGTATGTTTAAATAAAGACCTGTAACTTATTAGTAACAGTGACGTAACAGAATGTGAAGACAACAAAAAGGACATTCACCATGGGAAGGACGTTGGTTTATAAAAAAGTAATGTTCTGTACATTGTTGTCGATTTAGACGGAAACTCTTTTCTGAAAAGTGATTGTATAAGAATTTTATCTAAACTGAAGTTTTCAAAAATGGTTTATGATACTAATTTGCCATACAGTGCCGCGTATTCAACCGCACAGTAACCAAATCCTTTATAGCCTTGAATCTCAGAGTTTGAGCCATTCTTTAACAGATAGGACTGGTGTTTTTGAAACCTGTCACACTTTACCATATTTGGATACCCTATATATACGATAAGGCTAGTAACGAATCTCAAACTGCCATCTCCTAGGATTAAAATCCATATTATAACACCTGTGTTACATGTACTACTGTACATTTCACTATGAGTACAAGTTCTTTTAATAAGTGTTCAAACACTTATGTCACTGAATTGTTAAAAAAAAATATGCTTGTACATGTGGAAACCGACTGTAAATATTCATGTACGAGTATGTATTACAATATTACATAGAGATATAAATTCTCCTAATATCATTAAATCCGTGATGTTAGCTGTGGTTTGGTGTATAATTCCCGCATTATAAATCCTGTTTGGGATAAACAGGTAGTCAGGTCGGCAACAAATGAATGACTGAATGATGAAGCATGAATATACAAACTCTTTTGTGTACAAGTACAAATGTTGCTGCGGAGATAGCAATTGGGAAGCTCCGCGCAATACAATGCCGTGTTAGACTTTGAAATTGTCCTTGTTCATGAGTAAATACTGGCCATTTACTATTTGGATTATTGTTTGACCTTAAACCAAATGTTTTAAGATCATATTGTACTGATCCACGAATGACCAGTAAATATGTATACCTTTGAAATATGTTGAATAAAAATATTAACATATTTAGCAATAATTCAGTATGCGGGAATAATTGGTGTCAGTAAGTTATAATTACAGGATAATAAAAAAATGAATCATATTTGTATGATGCTTTTGTATGAATGTCCGTTGTTGTTACACATGTAACGTTTTATTTGCAAAGGGTGTCGTAAGAATAGCACGTACAAAGCGGTGTCGTAAGATTACCAAGTAGTTTTATTTGCATTACGGTGCCGTAAGAATTGGACGTCGTTTGATTTACAAACGGTGTCTTGAGAATAGCACGACACAAACTAAAAATCAAGGGCGTATGTGCGATTCTACCAAGAGGATCACTATACACCAGATCATGAAATGATAACAATAACATAATTTTAACACCTTTTATACCACTGTGCTAATGCTTACAAACTAAAGGCATGTCTAATAAATTTATTTTAGTATTTACTGTTATGTATTTTCATGGGCTGGTTAATGGTAAAGTGTACTTAGTGCCTTTTTATTTGAGTAACAAAATACTGAACAATTTAATAGATGTATACCAAAAATTAAAAACACGCTTTAATTTACGTCCATATTGTAATATTTGTGCCCCGGGTATTAAAGCAATCTATACGGTATAACTGTATCACACCTTCATATAACTAACATAAAAAAAAAGCTTTTGAACTTGAACAAAAACTTTATCTTATGGGAATTAACTCTGGACATAAGATAATAATTATGTGCCTAATTGTTTCATGTTGCACAATTTGTCTGATTTTTGTTGCATTTTTAATAAAAAATACTTTAAACGAAAGTATTCAATTATTGAAGCACTTGCAATCAAGAGAATGTCGATATTTACTTACCTGTGGACAAATCAGTTTGGTTAATTCTATATATTCATTTTATACATCAACAAAAATGTATTGAGTGTACAGATATACCTATTTATACACATTACAAGTTAAAAGAATTTAAAGGATATTCAAGACATTGAAATACTCTGCAATGTGGATGGAAGGATACTAACATTCATGCAGTCAGTATCATACAACATAATAATTTGACGTAATAATCAATGAAATAATATCTTCAATGTCGAGTTAAATTTCTTAAGCATCAGAAAAAAGAATGTCAATAAAGACTTATAACGATGACTTCAACACAATGCTTATATATCAACACAACTACAAGCAATGTCAAAGCATTGCTAATCTTATACAAATCTTAAACATCAGAAAGATATGGAAGTGTTAGAAAAGTCCATAAAGACTTAACACAATGACTTCAACACCATGATTATATATCAACAAATCTTATCTCAACTATTTGAATCTGAACTAAATAATCTATTTTTCCATAATATAATAATCCTATTAATAAAAAATATCAACTGTTATTGTGCAGAAATGAACTGACACTGCACTATCATAACATATCACACAGACACTTTGGGCATACAGAAACAGAACAGAACAGATACTTTATTAAAACATAAACATACACTTACATGCGTGAACTATAAGCAAAATTTACAAACATTTAACATAACATAAAATGTAACAGATTAGAACAAAATCATCAATTTACCAATACAGCACAGTTATTATCTAGGTTAATTTGTGAATGTGAGAATTTTGTTAATTAAGTAAAAATAATTGTCAGAAATCAAAAGTAAGAAAATAATAATAAGCATTTAGCCTACGTACAAACAGCTGTTAATATTTACTTTACATTTATTCGATTCATTTAGTACTTTTGTAAATTTAAACATACTGTAAACACAAATAGCTCAGCTCTTCGTGACATCATAAGTATTATCAAACTTGATTTATATTAATGAGTAACACAGTGTTCGCTGCTTTCAGCAGACATCTTCTGGCGAGTGTCCATCAGCCAACAGGTGTTTCGCCTCTTATCTAGGAACACCCTCGTGATCAACCACCGGTCGTCTGTGCCATGCCTTCCATTCCAAGTTGTTACAACGAAGTCAGAGCCAACTAGACACAGTCTCTGCCGCCTTGCTTAGAGAACGAACAGAGTTCTTCCTTTCCTTTCCTTTGATGCCCGGGGCTCCATATGCATCCAATACTGATTGGGCAGGAAATCATCTGCATCCAGTCTCGACGGGGAAGGTCCAGGTGCTGTAAAACGTCTTTCAACACGTGTCTGCAAGGTCTCTCAATGTTTGTTGGAGATGGCAAGAGATCATAGACGGATCGCAAGAGGAAGGGAAATTGGAGGGGCTCATACTGCCAGAGTTCTTGCCAATTTAGCTTTTTCTCTGGTAGGTTACATTTACTCCAACCTCCTAGCTGACCCATTCGGACTGCTCTTGCTGATCGCTGTGTGTCTTCAAATCTTCTGACCTACTGCTGAACCAGTGAGCGTCTCCTGGTTGCTTGCTTTGGCCCATCGTGACTGCTGTATCATTTCTAGTCCGTCTTTCCCATAGTGTAGCTCACACTATTACCTGGTCCTGCAGGATACTCTCGGCTTGCTCTAATGCCTCGGAGACTGACCAATACCCCGCTGTGCGTACCTCGGTGACAATTTTGTTAACCTTCTCCGCTGATGAGTCTGTCAGAGTGAGTAATAGTCTAGCGTTTGCTACTTTTCTTTCTACTGACAAAATACCTGTCATTCTCGTAGCCACAAAAGAGTGTCCAAGAACAAAATTGATGTGCCAGGTTAATTCAAAACATAAATTATAAATCGAGTGCTCAGCGCAACACTGTCGTAACTTGTTCTTATTTCAATATGAGTTACGACACTGTTGCGTTGAACCCTCGAAATGTATTAAATTTTGTAATAATATTTCGGGCTTTACGTACAGTATTTCAATTATATACTGTATATTTTCCTGGATGCTGTACCGGTACGGAACTCGTAATCGCGAGTGATTGCCGACTACTGCACATGAAACTCCCAGTCATAATCAGCAATGGATAGAAACAATGTAGATGTAGATGAAGGATCAACCATTGTGGTGGACACATGGCTAACTACCCCCCCCCCCTTAAATCACCATGAGGAGCTCATATTAATGCCTTATCTAAGTTTGAATCCGAGATCCGTAGACTTAATGCCCCATATATTAAACTTATGGGGAGAGTCTCATGTTTATAGTAATGAATTTAAATGAGATGCGTATATAAACAAGCCACAGAAATAGAATGTTGAATTAGAACTTTGTTCCCTGTAAACCTCCATTGCTTTCGTCCCAACGTTTGTTTATTGGCATTATACCATTTGTCAAGTATATCTAAGTTTTAGCGGAATGTTTAGTCTTTCAAGCGTGGAATAAAAAAACATCTTCAACAATTATAACGTAATAATTATAAATTGCAAGTAAAATAATGAGTTTTCATGCATTAAATTCGTTTTAAATGCAAATTTGTTAAATTGTGTTTCACGTGAAGTATTTTTGGGTATACTTCTAGTGTTTACTGATGCGTACATCTCACAATGTACAAATTGACCGTTATTTTGTGCATAATTATCCAAAATGTGAACTTCATTCAAATATCTTCAGCAAACCTTGGACATGACAATTTGGAATATTCAAGTATCATTTTTAGTATAAATGATAACATACACTCTTCTATTTGGGAGTAAGATAGATGTAAGAAATGATAAACTATTGCTACTTATAATCTCTGGTCTTGTTTCTTATTTTATAGCGATAATATTCATCAGGTATAATGTTGGCTTTGTTTTCTTATTCTTGTCTTCATTGACTTAACCAAACAATTCAGAAATTAAACTAATTCCATGTTTATTTATCATTCTTTTTATGCTAATTATGATAATCTTCCGCCGATTTCAGTACTATGTATAAATGTGTTTACAAATTTACATGTTTTATGTATATTTTAAAGATAATCACAAATAAAACAGTACATAACAAAATGTTACACAAGGTTAATAACATTTATCAAACTGCAATATAACTTATTAAAAGGAGAAGCAAACAAAGGTAGAACATTAGAGATTTTTTTAATTGTGTCAAATTAGTGTAATGTTGTATTGTAATTTTACACTGTATAATTTACGCAACTCAGATGAAATGGTGGATATAAAGAATATGACGACCAATATGCTACAAGCTTCTTAAGCCAACGTATGATATATCTAAACCAAAGCATGATACAAAAATGATTATTTGTCAAAAGCAAACTCATACATTGACTTGAAAATGGGGATATTTTGTTAAAATATTCGTAAATACGTTGCTTGTCATGGATTACCTATTTTCACTCGAGACCCCAGTTTTGAAAAAGAATCCGCGAAGATTACAGAAGAGTTTAAATTACATGATCAATATTGGTGCACTCATTTGGGAGTATATATCTTCCCATTTACAAAAAAAATCATTTCTGCTTTTCTATAGAGCAAAAAGTCAATAGCATTCTGTACAAGATACATTAACACAGATGTGGGTAATACCTTGCAAAATGTAGTCTTCGAAACAGAAGAAGAAATAAAAATTCTGGCATTATTTACTTAAATATATTATTATCATTGATACATTTATAGTTCCTCAGTGGAACTCTTTTCATACAATCCTAATACTAATAATAAGACAATGCTCCAAATGCGCTTTAGGCTTTATGTTAAAGGATTTACCCCTACCATTATACAAAGCCATACGATATGCCAAACAGTCTTTTTGAACGAAGGGAAGAACAGTAAAATGTTATGTTATTGCAAATCATATATTGCCCACTTTTCCTTCAAGAGAATAAAATGTTTTGCCAACAGAAAAAATATTCAAAATATTGATTCGTCGTTTTATGAATTACTCATTTTAAACGAATGAAGCAAATACCATGTTCCCTGTGTTTTTATATTCTTATCAGTGAATACATTTGCAAAACGGAGTCAACTTAATAATTATGTCAAGTCGATAGTTGATTGCAAAAGACCCCTGAAAGAAACAAAAACTTATACACTGTATTTGGTATGGCAACATACATAGTTTTATGCTGGAAATAAAATGTCACACAATTCTTGACCTTTCTGTTTTACAGCTTACTTGAGCTTTCACACGATGTCAAATCATTTTTAGATGTCATTTGATCAAACACCACTAGCAAAATACTAACTTTTGAGCGTTCATTTATGATGCTCGGAGAGATGCAAGATATCCTTTTATTTCCCTGGTGTTTGATACTCCAGTTGTAGTGAATTTAACGTAGTTTTTTCAATGATATTTCAGTTATATACGGCGGCCGATTATCCTAAGCAATTTTACTGGACTGTATTCTAACCAGTACAAACTTACCCTTCCACAGGGAACCGGTAACTTCACCACATATGGGCGAAAATCAACATCAAGGATATGACCTGCAGCGACCGTGATATATATTTAGAATTTCTTTTAAAATGTTTAAATTTACAAAGGTGCGTGACAATATTATGATTTAGAAAATCATATATAATGTTTACCATTTTTTGGTCAAATGCTGGTAAGGATATTTGTTATGTCAAAGAAATGTTTTATATTTTCAAACTATTGTGAAGAAGTACATTTAGTGACTATGGATTTAAGTCCATGTGATATTGAATCCAGAATTACGTTTCCAAAGTTTAGAACATGTTATAGTCTATCAAAGATCGGATAAGAAATGTTACCATTGATCAGTTTATGTGATGTTTTTCTTGTAATTTTCAATTTCGAAATTCTTGAAGTTCTTGGATGAAAACAAATTGCATTTATTATCATTAAAACGGAATTCGATATCCTTACATAAGAGATACGAAGGTGACTGCTGGAAAGTTTTAAGTTAATGGTTGTGTGTACGTACGGACAAATTGTATTCACCGGATGGCATGTCACCATCATTCATTATCATCACTTTACTATAGTGTAGGGTAATGTCTAAATTCAGTTACTACATTTTTGTATATGACATTGCGATACTCTAATCTAAAAACCTACATCAACTCTAAATTTGTTTTATTCCCGTTTTTTGTGTATTTTATGCTTATTGTATATTTTCTTTTCCCACGCGCAAATGGGACGTTTCCGTCAAACTGTCATTTTCGCTACTAATATTCAATGATTACGGTCGGTACGGCTTTTTCTCCCTCACGTGAATCGTTGTCAGTCGGACGCTCGCAGCCACACGTATCGTGCGTGTAATTATCCTCAACAAATGTTTTGCCATTCGCGCTGTTCCGTTACGAAAAAAGTCTAGAAAAGTAAACAGAAAAACTATTTTAATACAAAAATGAATGACACCCCGATGATGTATGTTCATATCGAACTTTCTTGGCATGTGTGTCGGTGCATAGTGCGTGAGGTATTGTCTAGATGTTGTTGTTGTAATACTGTATATAATATTCTTTTGTCAGGCTGGTACCAGAATTAATATTTTCTAAAAATATGACAATATGTTACGCAATCAGCCAGGAATCAATTTCTTTGTCGCAAACTATAGACCCGAGGTACTGCAAGTTACAAGACATTTGAATACTAGTACAGTGTCCCTGGTTAAAGCAACAGTAATACGTTCAAATTTCATTTTTCTTGTTTTACTTTTTTGCACTCATTATAAACACTCTTACTTTGCTGCAAATATGTGCTTTTTTATTACATTGAACATGACATCTGCATGTAATTACATAGCTTAGCTTCTTTACGTGTTAGTCATTAAATGAAGGTTTTTCATCTCTATATCTTTACGACCATCTTAGCTGTGTTTTTCTCTTCAAATCAGTATAGAAGTTATGTGAGTATTGTGAATACATGTATACAGTTCAGCCTTTTCAGAGCGGTCCTCTCTTGAGCAACAACCTCCCTGCAACAACACCATGATTTTCCCATTGCACGATTCAACTCTCAATTTAACCTCTCTAGAGCAACAACCTCTCAACAACGGCATAATTGTGCTACTCTCAAAGGAGAGGTTGTACTGTATATGAATGTAGACTTATATGTGTTAAATGCTATAAGCATTTATCCAGTTCAGTTGTCTGTATGATTTCTTTCAAAAGTTGTCTGTGATATATAGGAACAATGTGTAGTATATGTCTATCTTGATTTTTTCAGGGTTACTATAAAACAACAAATATATTCTGTTTGTATTATTCGTGTCTCTTGAAAAGATGTAATATTTAATATGTAGAACTATATTTTCGTGTCTATCCTTGTAAATTTTATACAGCAAAATGACAAGGCGGTCGGTGGTCGAGTGGTAACGCTCTGGACTACTTAACGAACGGCATTGATTTCGATTCACGGCTTCTCTTGTCGAATTTCTCAGGGACACTTTTACAGTGTATCGGCCATCCCAACCACAGAGCAAAGTTCTGTGTCTGAAATTACGTGACAAAGGACTAGGTATGTATCAATGCTTTACATCAGGCACGGTAAAGAACCGGGAAAAGCTATTAGAAAGGAGTAGGGATGTAAATGGCCGAATCTCCTGTTTCTTGTCTCTCTTTTCTATGGGTCGGCTGTGAAACGACCATAGCTATCGAATGGTCATTAAACAACAGAGAAATAAATAAGAATGACAATTTGTTTCATCCCAGTAACATCTTTTTTGTGAATATATTTTCTTAAATAGCATCACACTCAATAGCACTGTGATGTTGAATATTTTTTACGTCACTAATTCATGTCATCTGCTTCTCTTGCACTTCCTTACACCGAACGTCTTGCCTTTATTTCTATTTATATATATCTCGTAAACACCTGATAGAATATGGTGACAAAGGAAGTACACCAGAGTTCAACAGTAAATCGTCAGTACTTCGATTTATGATTATGTCCTTGCAAGCATAGACCGCACCATGACCACAATATACTGTAAGCCACAATATATACAAGCCTTAATACGAGATTTTATGTATTTACGACACGGACGCCGCAAATGGCAACGTAATGGTGAACTCCTTGTATTGTGGTTTGTAAAATTTAATAGACGCATTGAGAATGTCTTTTTGTAACTAGTGTAGAGTCAAGCCAAAGTTCGTGGAACTTATATATATATTCTTTGGAGTTTTACACCCCTTTTCAACAGTCAGAGTCTTATGAGGCTGACAGTTCATTTAACCATCGTACATGGGAAGAACCAGTACTAGACTCCCATACTCTGTAAGCAACTGCCTATTTTCTCACATAAAGAGACAATATAACTCACATAACAACGTTTGCTGCCAATGGTGCAAATGCAATTGGAGGACTCACTCCCATTTTCCATAAAACACTTTTATTCCTATATCAAGATTGCTGGCTCATACTCTGCAACACTGGTTTGTTCTATTTTATTGACACTGCAATCATAAGTTGACTTTAAATTGAATAGAATTTGAGGAAAATGTTAGATTGGGTTCTTAAAATTAGCTGACCTCCTGTTTAGCTTTGCTACTGACAGTGCCAAGGCGGTACACTCCGGGAGACTGTGTATGTCGTACATATTTGATGATCATATGCTTTGAGATTTGAGGGAAGGTAATATTTTGAAGAAGGCGGGATGTTTTGTATGTGTATATCTTTTAAAGGCCATGATGCCTTTTCTTACCTGTATCAATTACATATTTTACTTTGTTTAATGCATTGTACCGTAGATATGCAAACAAACATATAACTTATGTATATGATATATAAACTAAATATGTAAGATAGTCTGCATTTCAATCGTTGTTGTAACTTAGTATAAAGTACGTTTAGATATCTTTGGGACTTTAACAATACGTCCTATATAACATTACATCAATAACGATGCTGATTGGTTTTCATCAGCCAAATATAGATTGTCTCGATATACTTTTTTATATTATTATTTTTGAGTACATGTATGTAATAGTTAATTATGTGCTCTTGATAATGTCTGTAACATATCATTAACTAGCTGATAATTGTCGCTTGTATCACAAACATAGGTTTCTTTATGTAAATCGACTTCTTATAAAAAAAACAAAAAAAACTTGAGTATGTCGTTAGTGCTCAACAAATACATGTGTTAAACTCGACTAGTTTAGACTATAAGTTAATAATGTCTTAATACTTAGTCACTACAGAATCTAACGCACATGTTTAAGTGTAATTTGGTAAAAACACTTGATTGACATTCATTTACAGGGTAGGTATATTTATATTCTGTCGTTCATAATGTTTTTTGATCATCACTGAATTGAAACACTTATTATTTTGTTCGACACTTTTTTACTGATATTTGTGAATACATGTAGATAGTACTGGTCTGTTTGTCGTAGATGTTTTTGTACCATTCTTCTTTAAATTGTGTGTATGATAATGTTTATAGTATTGAACTACTGACAGTTTCTTGTAACTCATTGTTGTATTTGGAAAGAAGAATTTAGATTGTTAAAGGCGACCTGTGCATCATCGTCCGTAATCTTAATTGTGTCTTATTCAAAATAATGCTTTTAAGAGGCTAAAATTTAAAAAACAGGAACACATCTTTTGGATATTATATATTGAAATACATGTGTACATTTAGTTTGCACTGAACATAGTTTATTATTTTTTAAACTTGGAACTTTGATATATTTAAACATTTCAATTGCGAGACGTAAGTTATATGGCCAGACAAATGCTTTGTTCACAGACAACTTCTTCAGCCATCTTTTTTTATTTTATAGGAAAAATTAAAATTGAACAAGAACACCAGCTGCATTTAGTGTTGTTTCTCTCACATTGTGAAATGGATTATTAATTACATTAGTCCACCTTTTTGTTGGCGCCAAGTTGCTTTTATAGCACAAGTGTGCCGTGACAATTAAAAAACGATCATTTATAATAGGTACGAACGTATGTGCGAACGAATGACGTATTACGTCATTAGTTCGAGAAAAAACACAACAAACTCGTTTTGAAAATTAACAATGTATATATTTACGCCTTCATACAGAGTGATCATACATACACAAATTGACTCAACAACATAAAAAGAGGGTTAGTACATAACATAATATTTAATATATGGTTACACTCACAAAATCACCGTCTTCATCCGTACATCATTGGTTCTTTTTCTGGAGAAGAATATTCCGCGTAAAAAACGTACTAAAGCTCTCTCATTTAAGTGTATCTTTTATCATCAAAACACAGAAAAATATTCTCTTCTTGTTTAAATAAAGCAATTAATCGAATAATGAAACTCTGAAATAACTTATTTAATATAGCAAACAGGTACACTGTTACCATTTCATGATAATAATTGATTTGAGTTTAAAACAAAACTACTAAGATTTCTTCTATGTATGTTTTCAAATAGTTTGCGTGTACCTTTTAGTTAATCTAACTGTTGCTTCACGTATAAAAAATAAACGGTGTGAGGTAGAGAATTTGCAAGCAAAATCTGTTATAACATAAAATTAATAATAAAAAAGCCGTGCATAAATTTTGTTCAACTAGTTTTACCTTCAGAAAATCTCGCGTGATTTAGTTAATTGTATACTCAATTAATTAATCTTTTTAAAATGTAAGTAATATTGTTCAGTTTGTGTCACTAGACGAAGAAATTTTTTTATATAAAAAACAGTTTATGGTCTGAAAAAAAAGTATGTTCGTTCGAATTTGAGTTTGTGAACAATCCTTACTTAGGTGACTTGAAATGAATATTGGCTTGTATTAAAGAATCGCTGGTATTTTTGGAAATCAATTGTCCGGAATAAAAATATTGTGAAGCAAATATTTTGAAAACTTTCTATCTTAGACTTTTTCTATGCAACTTGGTTATACGTAGAACAAGTACAAAATACCCTTTGTGTGATAAACATATTACTCAAAATAAATACAAATGTGATGATTTGAAACAAGACTCATGAGATGATATGTAAATGATGAACGTCTACAGAGTTGTATAAATCACCTTAGCTTAATTGTTTTATTGGCAAAAATATAGAAAAATACATATCCGATGTGAATGGGAATTAGCTTGTTATGAAGTGCGTCTTTATTTAAATGTCGTCTGAATATACTCGTATATATTCAAACAGGTATGCCATTCTTGGAATGTAATTAATTCATATAATATATTTATTACTTCTAATTTTTGTAATATAGTTCAACATGACTAGGAAACGTTTAATTTAGATAAACTGTAAAGTCAAGGTTTTATCAAATATAAGCCCGTGTATAACACTACTATAAAAAAATATAGACCCATTTTTTTTTCTTACAAACTTGTTACTTCATTACGTCTTTCCCATCTCCAGAAAATGATATCTCATGAGAGAAATATTTAATTGTCATTCAACTGAAGCAAAATAAAAAAATTGCTCATGTTGATTAAATAGTTGGTACTTTTTTGTATGCCTGACATTTAAATTCAGTACCAGTATTTGAACGTTACTATGGTAATCACACAATATTATAATGTGATATATTAGTTATGTTATATATTATAGTTATTGAAATAAATAATGCAATATGTTAAGTTTAGGCTTAAACCAAGTATGGATATTTCTAATGCAATTCACGCGTGAATTTACGTCATAACCTTGTGTTAGACAGTGCTTCTATTTTGACGTAAGAAAACAAAAACGATGCTTACATATATATTTGGAATAATGTAGTGCAAGGATATTTTTTTAACAATCTTCACAAACAAAAACGTAGTAAGAAAATATATTCAAAACTATTTCAGCGTTCTGTGTTTTGTACGTATATGTTAATACAAATGTATATGCATTATATGTGTGACTTAATGAGTATAATTCATCGCATATAAGTGCGAATTTTCCAGCTAATTGAAATATTCAATGCGGTATGACTTAAATTTTGAAAAGAAAGAAAAGAACACTAGAACTGAGCATAGTCTATTGTCCAATCGTAACCAAGGAAAAGAACTAGTTTACTATTATTATGGTCGATCTGAATTTCTTATCAGTTGTTTCATTTTGTGATCAATTAAAAACCCATCTAATATTATTTTATATAACATATTATTTTATTTGCGCACATTATTAGATAACAATATAACTTCTATATGGGAATGACAAAGTGAAGGGGTATGTCTATATTTGGAAGTAGCTTGTGATGTTGACATATTAAAGTAGGTCGACTTAAAACTTTGGTTTCGCAGGGAAAATTACAAAGTCGATTAAAATCTGGTTCATAGTTGTTTTTCTATTGGTACAGAAAAATGTAAGAAAAAGTGATACACAATGACCATTGAGGCTAACCACTATGCAATGACAGGTGAACAGAATTTATGACAAAACAATGAAAATATATTATGCATGTTCATAACATATACACAAAATGTTGCAATGGCGCATTTTTAGCAAAGAAAACTGGGGAATACCCCAAATGTAAGCACAATGAACAACGAATTAGTATGACTGTTCTCTTAGTATCATATCATTTGAGCTGTTCGACAAAAAATGTGCGACAGAGACTAGGTTAAAGTTCTGTCAGCACGGACTAGTACTAAATACCGGAACACGCATTTGTGAGCACTTTTTGACTGTTATGTTAATTTTCTCAAGTGACGTCACTGGAATCATCTGATTGATTCCATATTGCACATAATGTTTCCAGACGATATAGGACAAGAAACAACTGATTTTTCCGCCATGACGTCATATTGATTGACGTCACAATAACACGAGAAATTCTAAATGATGACTAGACAGCACAATATGGCAGACAACCTGCTTGTGTTTGTTTGGTTCTATCTCTCATTCTGCAATGTACATTCAAATACACTGCTTCGCTAAAGTCACATTTACATGTCTCCAAAACAATATGGAGTCGGAATTCATTGAAACAATTATGCATTTTTTTCAATTTCAGGACTTTTTGAGTAACACTATTTTCCATGCCGTTTGAAAGCGCTGATGCCTATCTTGTGTCATGGCACATAGCTATTGTATTAACGCCCAATGAGTCCAATCCTATTTGGCAGTTCTCCCTGTTGGAAGAACTAAACTGTGCCTCTTTCATTCTCTTCTTTTGTTTCATTCGGCGATTTTGGAACCATATTTTTACTTGTGTTTCGTTCAATCCCAACGAGGCGGCGATCTCGATTCTTCTGGCTCTTGTAAGGTATTTGTTAAAGTGAAATTCTTTTTCCAATTCAGTAAGTTGTTTGTTCGTGAAGTTTGTGCGACCCATGTTCGAGCCTGCACCACCGGTCTGTGTTGTTTGTGCCGCTGGGTAGCCATAGTCTGCCGTCTTTGTAATAGGAGGCGCAGTCGCTGAAATAAGAGAAATTAGAAATTAGTGACTTTTAATCATAAGTTTATTCTAGAAACCTTTGACATGTTAAAAGCAATCATATATAATTAGGTCGTAATGGTGTTAAACGGTTTATGACTTTATCGTCTTTAAGTTTATATTATAGATAATTATAATTATAGATAAATGAACATGATTATACAGTAACGATCCTTTATAAGAATTTAAATCAGATGATTTGAAGACAAAGAAATGAGAAGGTTTGGGTATATAAATACTAAATGATAGAAATAAAATATACTTTTACTACTTTAAGTTTGTTGAAACGATATGATAACACTAAGTGCAAAATTGCGCAACTGTCATGATGCACCGTAAGTATAGCTTTTGTAATTTATTTTATAGAAATATTTAGCTTCTTATTTCATGTGATTATTTGTATACAGCAGGATCAGTAAACTGTCACTAATTGCCTACATTTAGACGAACATGCATTTCGTGTTTGATATCATATCAAACACGAGCCAATTAAAATTTCTTTAAATGCAGATCATGACTTAGCTACAATGTAACGCACTTATGATAAACACGAATTAAAAATATAAGTGTATTTTAACGTTGAAACATATTTCATGTCATAACCTAGACAAAACAGATTCACCAAAGTATTATTTACTAACAAACGAGACATTATTTGAATCAAGACGGTATATTTTGAATGTTGACAGAAGTTGTTCGACAAATTAAATAAGTTATTGTATTAGTGAACGGGTCATGCTGTCAAATACTTCAGTAAAGTTACGGCGGGGAGACGCACGGTATATTTCCAAGTATGGTTAACCGAATCGGCGACTTGATGCCCACGTGTCAATACATCGATTGGATTTTACGGTAAAATATGAAATAATTCAGTGTTTTGCGTTTAGATCGTAACATATACATAAATATTGACACTATCAATTCACAGGCCCACCCAAAATATACTAATTAACATTTCTTGTTGTACATATGTAACGAGTCATCTAGTCTATTGTCGTTAAAATGAAGTTTAAGTTAAGCGGGCAATAGTTTTTGCTTTTTCATACGTTGACAGTTATGGTCCATCTCAGATCTTAGCCTCTATACTGTGTTGGCAATTATGTTTTAAAAAATTACAATCCCCCCAAAATTTCGAAGTCTGCCTGTCAGAAAACTTATGTAGTTATAATGACATCTTAACTTATAGAGATAATTGTAGGAGGACATTTTTTGGCTTAAACAAGTAGAAAAATGAAAATATCTTTCCGGATGCGCCGTGGTGAATCAGATTTCACAAAAACGCTTGCTTATGTATGCCAATGTTTACGACTATGAATGAATTAAAAAAACGCGAAACCAACTTTTTTGCTAAAGATCTTTTACAAATAATGACACGATGAGACTGACACGTCGTTCTGATGTTTTTAATCGAAAAGGAGATAGACGCAATTTGAAAAGGCTTTTTTTGACATTCATTAGACCGTTATTGGTTTTCGTTTGTTTTATATTTGTCTTTGAAATTCTGTAATATTTTGGTATATTTTTAGAATGAATTTTATGTTCATTTAACTCAAATCCGTATCCGCAACCTTTTTGAAGCCATTCTAAAACATGCATCTCTAATTCCCCGTTTAACACCGCCGCTGTTTGGCTCTACACGTGGGCAGGTATAAAGTTTGTTTTACCTTTGATAAGTCGAAAGCTTCAATTTTATCAAATTGATACGCAATGAGTCATATTCATTAGTAATTCTGTGTTAGACAATTAGTGTCAATAAATTAACATCTTAGTAGTTGTATCTTTGATGGTAAAGCGAACCACGTGACATTTCATGACCTTTATGGCTATCTTTGGTTTGGATCCGCTAAAATAATGTTTTGATTTGGTTTTAGATTGTTCCAAGATTTAACACTCGGAGTTTTGGCGTATATTATGTTGGTTTGTAACGATCTTTTTTTCGATTTTTAGAAAAGTCACGTTTGTTGAGTTGTGATTTTGATAGTCACCATGTCAAAGGTGAATTTATGTATTGTTGGACAAGAAAACCATGCTCGGTCTTTATTCCAATAGCGCTTATTTTACCCCGTTTCTTGGCATTTCTTTTAACTTTTAAATCTACTTAATCTGTCGTATGAATCTGTTAAAACCCTATAATCATTTTTAAGACAATGAGCTGAAGTATAAAAACCACTGTATCATACGCATCCTCAATTTATTGAACCGACGAGCGAAATCGAATGACTTAGCTATTTAAAATATATGCATATTTTAGTGGGACTGAAATGTCATTAAACGTGAGTTATGATATTCTCCTCCATTGATGTGATGTGAAAATATTACGACTGGCGACTTTAACATTGACAGTTTTATACGATTCATCATTACCGATTTATATGGTTTGGCAACATCAAACGATGAATGCATTAATTAATGCTTAAAATGTATAATTTAATCGCATTGTTTTTACTTATAGCTTGAAAATGGCCGCATCATTGCGGTAAGTGTCGAAGGAGGTAGGTTTGTATGAAATATTGCGATTTCAGAACTAAAATTATTTTTATATCTGTTTAAAGTTGACAAAACGATAAACAAACCATTTATTAATGCTTTTAATGCTCGATTTACAGTGGAAAGATCGACAAAGTGGCGCCAGCCATTTTCTAAAAATGTTTAATACTTTCTTTTAATATTTGCCTTCATACCATTTTAAAAACATATTCATGTAATTCTTTTTTTTATTTGTCGACCAGACGTATATTTTAAGTCAAATTACAGAAAAACGTCTGGGCGATGAAAATCTTCAAACATATATTTTGATCGAAAGTAAATGTGTTGATAAAACAGCCCAAATAAGTGTTGGGTAATCACAATGAATTTTTTTGAAGATTGTTTTTGTTTAATTCATGAAAGTAATAATTATCGATTTTAATTAGAGAAAAACGACACAACTATGTTTCGAAATGTCCATAAACGCACGTACAAATATATTATCGTTTGCTTTTTTTAATTTTAATTTTTTTTTTCTGTAACGTAGATTCGTATACGACCATGTACGATTATGCTGTAAATACGAATGAAAATGTATACAGTTAACATACAAGTAATTACTATATTATAAAACAAAAATGTAAACTATCATATGTTATTCAATTTGTTATAAAGTTTAATAGTTTCCGTTTGTACAGCTTGTCTAGCATATTTCTTTAAACATCAAATTTTTTAGATGTTTAGCCAAGATATTTACGAGGAAACATCACATTTTGCGTCATAAGTGCTCATATCTACTGTGTAGAAAATTGTGAAAACAAGCCTCGCCAAAGACATTTATTATTTCAAAGGAAAATAATTTCGGCATACGATTCTTCTTCCAGTGTCTTGGCCAACATTATCTTGTTAACGCGATATGCATCAATCAACATAGCACCTAGGACTGTCGGCAGTGGAACTCAACATGCGAAAATGGGAGAAAGAATTAAATTAGCCGAAAAGATTAATAGAATGTCGTCAGCAATTTCGGGAACTTTGTGTCTTTTCAGAATAAAGGTCCAATACTATCAAGTAAATGCCTAATCATTCAAGGGGAATTTTTGGTAAAGAGAATTTGTTTGGTCATATAGAGAGAAATGGGGAAAATTTTCAAAAATCATTGTTTGTCTTCTGTTAATGATCTGAAGGCTTTGCTTTAGTGCTTTTACTGTTTAGAAACACGTGTATTGGTTTTTAAAAGCGATGCGTATTTCAAACTAAGCAGTGTTCGTTTAATGTGTATATTTATATAATGTATTGCATTATAACGAGTATATAAAGGGATACAAATCGAGAGTAATAAAGAGTATGTAAGTTTTCTATGCCGTGTTTTATATAATCACAAACATCGTTTTATTCTAGACATTGTAAACTCTGAATGAAACAAAACTATATATACTCAGTCGTTAAAGAAATGCAACAAACGTGCTTCGAATACGTGTATTTAATATGAACAGTTGCGGTTTTAAAAAGGTAAATTCGAATTGGAATGGAAAAGTTGATCGTGTTTGAAACATATTCACGTAACCAGACGACATTATTTCGGATGATTTGTGTTTGTTATGCATAATAAATAGCGTTTGATGTTGTTCTGTACCATTCGCACGACGTTATTTATCACTCTATTTAAATTCAACCGTACGTTTGACAAAATCATTGCTTTCCGAAAGTGTTCATCACGAAACACATATTCTCATGCGGCAACTTCTTCAAACATACATTTTAATGTTATCTTTTGGTGGCTTTTCACCATCGATTGGTCAATTACCTTTGGCAACAGATGGTGAAAATGTTGCATATCACTAGACCAATGTAATAGAAAAGCAACATATACTTCAATGATAGACAGTTAAGTCATTTTTACGCCGAGCTGTATGTTTGTTTTACGAAGTTCGTAAACTAGCGGCTCCATTTGTTTGAACATAATCTACAGACTCTTGTATCGTATGAAAATCTAACTTGTATAAATTCTGACAACGGAGTTTATCATTGCTATAATGGATTACTATTCAAGATATACTCCATATGTGCCTAAATATGGTAGCTTAGTCTACAATACCACAGTATCTATTGTAAGTCTGATTTCACATTCAGGATCGTATTTGTAATGAACCCTATACTCCATATGGAAATAAGTCTGAAGGAGTGTAATACGATCTAATAATAAGTATGTGTTGGCTGGCTTATATGTATCTTTTCTGTACAAACGGTCCTCATGATGTTGTGTGTGTTCCTACAGAACGTATCTATGTCGGCTAGTATGAGACATTTCTGTCAAAGTCATCATAATTACGCTGATATAGCTGAGACTGAACATTTTTGATGGACTATTTTTTACAGAGAAACTACTTTTTAGACTGTATAAGTACACAATTTGTATTTACAAAAGTTTCTTCCTTTTATTTTGGAGCTTTCTTTCATATTTTCCATTTTTTGTAAAACTATTTTTTTCTGCGTTACTAATACTAGTACATTCAACCGCTTAAACGCGGGTACAAGTAATTCATTTAGCCTCGATGAACTACGGAATTTGTCGTAAAACGAAAGCAAAATTATTACTATTTTTGACAATGACATAAGAGACAGCGATAAGGATACGGTAAAAGCTGCGGCGCCGCAACATCAGTGCTTACTCATTGTCAACAATTCTAGAGAACACCATCTGATGTAACAACTTTATATTCCAACCGACAATTCTTCCAAACTGTCATACAGTTGTCTGTAGTTTCAATTTTTACGCACATGTGTGTTTTTTCTCTACGACAGTAAAATGATGCATTGCGCGGAGTATTGGACAAATAGTTCCGCCTTAGTGATGTTAATATGTTGTTTACTTTCCATTCGAATCCAATATTGTGTTTAATTATGAGAGCTAGAGGATGAGTTTGACACTCTTGTTTTAGCATCTGATTGATCATCCTCTTGCATATTGCTTTTGCCATCGGCTTATGGATTGCTAAAATGGTTTGGCTGGCAGGGATATCGCCATGAGAGGCACAGTAGGGAATGGGCGCTACTATACTTATATTTGGTAGGAATTCCTCTGTGATCTTCGCGTAAATGTTATGACCCACTTTCATTATTTTTATATTCATGTTCTCATGTTATCAAATAGAACAGGCATCCACTCACAAAGTAATCGTTTGACATTGTTGCAGAAAAGTAGTGCCGTCTTTAGCATTAATATCTGGGACAGATTTGTAATTTGTAATAAATATTTGTAAACTTTCAGGAATCATTTTTATTCCCTAACAACATTATTGTGTTATTCCTAGATGTTCCGTTTTATAATCTATTTAGTAACATATGTTTGAATAAAACAACAAAACAAAAAAATATACGCACACAAAAACAGCATAATAGAACTTCACACTCAACGAGAATATTATTAATTTATAAACATATTTTATATCAACTTGGAGCCAGTTAAAATGATGCAATTTTGTAAAACGTCAATATTATTTTTTTATGATATGTCATTATTTCAGGTCTACAGTCCCGATTAATGACGCATCGTAAATAGTCAATTTATAATTCAACCTCTCTCCCTAAGGAGAATAAAGACTGCCTTCATTCAGTAATATAAAAAAGAACAGAATTCTTATTTTCTTTGAATTTTTCTGTTCAAGAATAAGCGTACAACAATTAAAAATTATTGTAACAGTGCAATTGTAAGCACCGATGAATACACAGAAGGGTGAAAAATTCTACCAAAAAACTCAGATATTTTTCAGGACAATATCGACATTAAAACTTGACAGAATGACGCGAACACAAAGAGTTTTACTTAATTGTTTAAATTTCTGCGATATTACACAATTTCTTCGTCTTTTGTAAAAAGCGTTTCTTACCATTTTCCCTGTTTTGATTCATTATTTTGCCAATTTTAAACGTTCCGGAATGACACCCAATGATGAATAGGGCCTACGATAGTTCCAGCTTTGGGAATTCTCCCGGAGACGATAAAATTGTGTCCCTTATGTGCAATAAATCAAATGTGATATTTGCTTTAAATTACGTGTCAATAGTGTCAAAGTGGAAGAAACGTTTTCATTATTGTATCGTTTAAGGCACAAGACGTTGTTAGCTAAAGCAGAAAGACAGTGACAAAATATTAAAGCCAAGCCTTGGATACATAAGCTATCTATAAAAGCTTCCTGTAACTATATTTTCCTTTTGTCGGTGTCTTTTATAGAATGTTAAGTATTAAATGACAAAGGAAAAGATTTGGCGAATATCGAAACTATGGCATTATAAAAAATATTGAATATGTGCAATTTAGTACATGTAATTCGAAACGCGTCCATGGTCCGCAATTTTACCGTATGTTTGTCTGGAAACAATTTTGAGTATAAATACTGCGCTATATGTTAATATTTTTCGAGGACAAGTAACATGATAATCCTGATTAATATGTAATGTCCAATGGCATTTAGAAATGGTGTAAATGCCAAATATGGTATCAGTAGTATAAATCCAACATTCCAGTTATCATCAGTTTAATTGATGTTCTTTTCAATAGTTTTCTATTTCGCGCTCGGTTTGATATAAGTTTTTTACGTTCATTTGTGCAGTTTCAATGATCGCGAATCCTCTACGCTATCGTGTTTGATTTTGTTGTCCTGCGTCCGGCCTATCACTTTCATAAATTAGAACTAACGCGTAGCATACTGGTATCAAAATAATTAGTTAGCAGTGTATATCCCCAGGGGTAGGCCAAAACATGCAATTACACTCACGGAAGCTTTCAGATGAATTGTTCTATCGAGATTGTGAATGTTTGTAATGGCGCCCTACACGAGGCGCGCACGTGTCAAGATGGCGCATCCACGAGCTTCTTAGAGTCGAATAGCCGTACGTATTGTTACAGGTGTTTCTGTACTTGAAATAAATTATTAATCAAATATTGTATTTTATCTTGAAAAGTTCGCGGAAGTATGGCGTCATATTTCAATCGATAGCACCTCAGTAAAGAAAATACATGTATTCCCATTTAGGTTAAATTAGTTCTTGTTCTTTTCTAATTCGATAAAAAGAAATTTTAACTGTTAAATCTACTTTTAAAACACGATAATCATTGGTCGAGTATTCAACATTTTTTCCCAACAAAAATATTTTTAGAAACTTTACTTGAAAGCCTTGAAATCTTTGTGCAGGAAGTTGTTTTAAGACATTTATTTTCGGACGTTAAGAATTTAAATATTGCGACGTTGTAAGATTACAGTACACAGTAATTCATGCAAACTTAAACTTAAGTCAACTTATAATTCGATCCCCTCCCCTTAGTAAGAATAAAGACCGTCTTCATTCAGTCAGTCACCATCTTTCTTTGAGCAACATCCACGGATTAGTTCTTTTACGTACGGAACCAGATGCTTAAGTAAACGATTTGCACAAATAAAGTCCTCCAAGTAGGTAAATATTAGTGTTAAAGTTTTTCATTCATTTAAGCCCAGCTTATTTGTACGTTAAACAGTTTAATGGCGATACGACATAAAAGTAAACACACTCGACTGTGCCCACGATCGGGATGCTAAATAAACTAAATAAATATGAACATGCTTCTTAAGTATTAGATTAATGCTAGAACATGGAAAATATCGAAAATAAAGTAGATATAATTGTTGATATGATGATTAAATTTTTATTTTACTTTCTGGAAGCTCATTCTGGAAGCATAGCACGTAACCCCGTGCAATGGTCATGCCATCATTAGTTACACCTGAGCGTCACTCGTTGTGCTAAAAATAATTCACAGAATCTTCAATTTTTTTTTACATTTTACAGGGATTGAACAGTGGCCGTAAAATGTCGTTCTACTTTTTGTTATTAATTATTTTTCACCTTGCTTAATATGTCGTCATCAATCTAGACCAATTATCAGACTTGCTAGCTCCCTTACGTTCATCGTACCGCCAAATTCCCCTCAATTATTAAAGAGTACTTCCATGTTATCCTGCTATTTTTGTTATGTCTGTTTAAGTTTAATGTCTCGTAAGTTAGCTTGGTTTTAATTGAAATGCTAGTAAATGTCTGTATGCTTCTACTCAGGATTATTCCCAGATCAACGGACCAAAATAAAGACATATAAATCAGAGACATTGTTTTTTTTGTTCCGTGTATGGAGTACTTAAAGTGACATCGTTTTGAATCAAATCAATTTCATTATGATATTTAATTTGGATTAAAGAAATTCTTCAAACAGACTTTGAAAAGATATTAAAAAAAAACAGTACGAAAGAAAATTGTGAAAGAGAAAGACAATTTGTTTTGGTAGGACTATCGATGCATGCATGCATGTTTGCTTGCAAGAGCGCACTGTATTGAAAGTAGGAGACACAAAATCTACATATAAATTTCATGGACGGTTTCCCAAATAATCTAAGTTTAAATTAGATGCAATTAAATTATTGTACTGTTTATAATTTCTACACTAACAGGTGTTACCGCTCATATTAAGAGAGGAATTTTTACTTGATTTACGTACAACAATGCTCGCATATTTTCCACTGAAAGCAAGGCGAATAGATAACATTCACATGCAATATTGCAATTAGTTTATAACACAATATTGCACAAATCTGAAAACCCGGGGAACCTCTCTGAAAATCTGCAGCGATTATAATTTTTCTTGATAATTGTTTTAGTTTTTATTAAAGCAAAAAAACATCAACAGCCAAGTGTAGTTATTCTTAGCAGGAGAGACACTGTCATATGAAAGTTCAGCACATGCTTTAAACATTAAAATGTTGTATTGTTATTAACACAAAATGTAAAACAATTTTGGTGAAAAATAGTTTAATCTGATCTGAAGACTGTTTAATATTTGCCAACCCTTTTCATTCCAATATTTGAGTTTGAGTTATAATGTATTGTTTTGGTATTAAATACTTAACATACAATAATCAGCATGGCATGTATACATCTCACATTTAATCAGTCCCGCAGACAGTTACTGCCTGGCAACCCGCCTAGCATCCGATAACATTACTGTTGCCTAAACGTTATCACTGGACAAAGTGATTAATTATTTATTAATTACTAATATTACCCAATACAAGGCGAATCTTGGCGAAACTTTCATTGGTCTTCCGTACAGTTAATAATGTTCTAAATAAAATGCTCTAAATTTAGTTTTCAAAGTCAAAAGGGCATTGTTAGATTTTAGTCGAACATCAGCAAGCAGCCATGTGGACGATCGGCAGTACCTCTCTGAAACGTATCATTCAGTCTGTTTTATTTCCGTGCATGGATCCATTTAAATAGATTGTCTACAACGCCATGCTTTTTTACGTAGGCTGTATTTTTTCATCATTTTTTTCGAATTCTGATTTCGCTGAGTATCTGGAAAAAGTTCGACACGAAATACAGACCCGTGTCTTCACGTTCGCCCGACTACAAATTCGTTGATATCTCATTTTATCATGATCGCATTTATCAGATGATGCTATTTTGAAACCCGTTTCCATGTACGTGTATTTGATGGTTGTCTTTTATTTTAAGTTTATCATTAAGTCTGTAGGTTTTGAATATATACTCGTAAATTGACAACAATCTTATGGTAAAATTGTCACAATGTCTGTGTTGTTGTCGCAGCATCGTAATGTGTTATTACATTTAGAGGGCTCAACACAACAGTGTAGTAACTCATATTGAAATAAGAGCAAGTTACTACAGTGTTGCCATGAGCCCTCGATTTATAGAAAAAATAATCATTCTTTGACAGCTGACTATTATTTTGCTGTAACGATGAACATTTGAAACAAAACTACTTCGTAAATAAACATCTGTTTTACTTGATTGACTAAAAATCAACAATGTTCACCAAATGTTTGGCCCCGTAATGATGACAACGCGTCTCCAATACGTGTATAACTGGTAATGCATCAAAATTAATGCAACAACATTTATAATACCCGTCCAATAAATGATAATAAAACATCCGTTACTTTTTAACATTGTGTATAAATCATTCATCATTCATTACCATATATAACCATGAATGTAGAAACGTAGAGGCACATATGGTGAAGGTTCGTATTGACTAACACTGGGTGGATGTGATTATTCGGGAAAACTCGGCCATTTCCGTTATGATTATTAGACAGGGATTCGGAAAACCTCGGTCAAAAACGGCCACCTCCGTTATGATTATCGGGCGGTGAAGATCTGAATCTACCGAGTAAGCGCGTATTTCTACAATAACAAAATTATCTATCTTGATAATAATGAAATTTCCAATAATCAAGAATATTAAGATTCATGATTCATACTGGTCTATGTTTGATTTCTCCAACTTGTTTTGAAAAATAAATGACACGGATGTTACAAGGTTTATGATAGAAACTAACCCAACAGTGGAACTAATTCGCGCATATTTTTAAAACCTTTCTGTTTAAAAACAGACAAAAAATACAAGTATTTGCACCTGGTCCAGGCAAGGTGTAATGTACCACTAAAAACTTCATATTAACTGACCTGAATTTCATTTTTGAACTTCTATTACCGTATTAACAAACAATGGTGAATAAAACGTGCGACTTGATGATTAGATCCTTAAGAAAAGAAAAATAAATGTTTACAATTTCTATCTCATCTATACTAAGTGGCGACATGGCAAACCAAAACGTTCTCTTCTTTCCTACAAAATGTTACTTCATTCTGAATCAGACATATTTCCCATTTGATAAGGTAATAAAATTTACCAGATTCTCTTGGGCAACTGAAATTTTAAAATATTTTTTTTCTTCCAAACGTGTTTGTCAATGTAGATTACATAAAATTGTGTAGACAGTTTTTGACTGAACTACATTTGTATTTAAATATCTTAAGAAATAATGATCGGTGCTTAATTTCATTTGAATGTTATCGCGTTAATAAACTTTTTTATTCCGATTTAATTGTCACGTTTTTAACGACGAAGTGACTGATTACTGATTAGGCGTATCATTGATTTAATGAAAGTACTTATTTAACTTGGAACACGGGTCCCTGTCAAAGTCCTTCCCGTTTTTGACGAAATTTAAAATGGAGGGCCAGTTTGTGTGTTAAATTCCGTATGTTTGTCACATCATTACACTTTTTTTGTTGTTTTGACATAAAAGTAAATTAAGTAAAATCAGCTTCACTATGGTGATCAAATGAATATAATGTTGCTATAAAAGATAACAAACAATAGACTAACATTGTCTGAAGTATTGTGACAGGGCCGCATCTATTTAAGCACCAGTTTTATATGAAAGTATTCAATGTAGCGATATTTTATTTGATCCTTTTTGATATGTTTCGGTATTGGTCATTTTGATTTATGTGAATAATTATTATTTTTAATTCAGGACACTAAGGCTTTGATGGTATTGTTTTAGTACTTAGACCAGACGAATCAGTGTCATGAATGAATTATAAAACAAAAAGTCACAAAAAATAATTCTCAGATTTGATAGCTTTATCGTTTTCAGCTGTCAATTCGTGTTGTCATTTTAACCGGACCGGAAGTTGACAACTTGACGTATTTTACTAAAGCGTTCCTTAATTCAGACAATAAAATAATCATTTTTATATCTTTTTATTGTATCATTAAATCTGACCATTAGTTTTGTGTTAAACATATAGATAATAATCTAATAGACTTCCTTAGTGTACAAACGTCAAACGATGTGTCGTTAAAATATGATAACATAGCAACGAAGAGAATACTCGAAAACTACTCGGATGGCAACATCTGTTTAACTACACAAACTCCTGACATTATTATTCTCTTATATATGTCCCTTCAAAATATTACATTGAGTTGTATTTAAAAAATATGTGTGATGAGTGATAATTACAATTATTGAAATCGAAAAAAATCACCGATTGACGACGGTCAAAATTTCAAAACTAATTGGTATGAAAAACAACAGGACAAAATATAAATCCAGAACATTTTAACACACGTTTAAAATGTTTGAACCTATAAAAGCAGGAAAAGGAAATGTTGTTTTCTGATCGGAATGTTTTCATTTTTTTCGAATTCTATCTGAATCATCGCTAAACAACTGCTGTGTAAGATATGTGCAACCTGTTACAACATGCGTGAGGTGGGGGGAATGCATGGAAACTATTTTACGGTTTAACTTGCATTTTGTGATGGAAACGAAGCCCCACGTAATTGCATGTGGACAGCGTTGTTCAAGTTAAAGTGTGAAACTGGCATTTAAGATGACATTTATATTATTGTACTCTAACGTAGCCCGAAGTTAAACTTCAAAAGGCCGCGATTTCAACTCGGAGCAAAACGAGCGTAAGAGTCGGACACATTTAATTCGGATATGGCGACTTGAGGCCAGAGTCTAAAAGCTTTAGAAACGTTTAAAAACGCAAAACTGAGCTTTGGTCGACAGTTATATTTGTTCGTTGAAGTTAATACGATGTTAATTTTACGCAAATGGCGTGCTTGAAAAAAATACGGTATTTAGATGACATTTGTATGTTTTAATAACAATAAATTAAAGATACCAGGCTCCGCATTAATGGTTAGAAATATGTAGTTACGACGGAAAAATGATATGTATTGCAACTTTGTTATTTTAATATTATATTAAAGTTTACGATTAAAAGATACAATGTTAAAACTAGTATTAATGATGATTGTAATAATAATAATATTATATTCATATTATGATAAGTGGTAATTCTTGTTATGATATTAATTGTTGATGAAGAATTTAAAAGCATTAAAAAGAAATGAGTAATCAAAATCAACGTGTAGATATATTATATTGCATTCTAAAAATAAATAATGATGAATTTAACTATGACATGTATATTAAGATACCAAAGCTTTATATACTCCGGACTAAACCCCGTAACCTTTCCATGCATAACAAGCATCTATGAAACACCTGTTCTAGGTAAGATTCAGTAAAAACATTATGTATATGAGTATATAAAACTTCAGCTTGTTTTTTAGGTTTCACTCAATGTTAAACATATTTCTTACGACCCCTGATATTTAAACGTAAGTGATTCGTACCACCTTTTCCGTGTAACACAGCGAGTTAAGATTTTTCCTTGGGAAAACACAAAACTGCAATTAATATTTTCATTTTTTGTGTGTGATTTTGATAACGTCGCTGTTGAAATTGCGATGTGTTGACCTCACGCATTCTGGTATGTCGCACATTTTGTCCACACCATGATTACTCTTTATAAAGTTATGATATTTTGATAGTGTTCACTTCATTATGATTATTTATTTATTTCGATTTTCTCGCAGACCGAATTACATGTGTACATACTTATTATAATTTTACATCTAGTGAAAATGTTTTATATGCCCTAATTTCAAAATGACAACATGAAATCATTTGTTTGTTGAATAGCGTGTTAGCATGTGGAACTGCAAATATGACAATTTTAGATACAACTTCAATTAACATTGTACGTGCTATTTGTCAACAGTTAATATATTCATATACTTTCACACATCTAAGACATTGCGTTTCAGCCACAAAGTTGTTAGCCATCAAAGATAACAATAAACCCGCCAGTAGTTATATCTCTTTAATATCTCGTAAATATGTGAATATTGTTGAAATACACACACTGCAATAATGACCGTGATTATGACCGTACATGCTAGTTTTTGCGTCCGTTATTCATGGCCAGTGATTGACAAGTGATCGATCATCGATTTATTAATACCGTATTTTCAGAAATTCTTATTTGCCATTATATGACAGTAATGACTTCAGCATGTCAAACATTGTGTCCAGTTTACAATAGGAAACAACGATGACCATCTAGACAGGTGGGCCTCCATTTTACACAGATTACACGGTGCATATTCCGAGAAAATTTAATTCAAATATGACTCTATGACCATCTTATTGCATGTTGGCATTTATCCTGAGAAAATCGACGTAAGAGGCTAAGACATATTCGTAAGTTAATTAAATTATTTACTGAGCACCCAAATTGTATAGATTGAATACTTTCTCCACGATTTTGTCCACGCAATAAGCTCTTTACGTAACACTGCGTTTCTTGAAGCTGAGATTTGTTCGCGCTTATATTTATTTGGAACTGTTTGAGTATACAATGTATATATTTCCACTTAGAACTGTAACAAAAACGAAATCAAAAACCGTCCACACACGACGTATAACACATGTCGCTCAGAATGAATCAATACGAAAAACCCCATGATTAGACATGCATGTCCACAGATCACACACCTGTTTCATGTCTAAATCTAAATTCCACAATAATACAGCCGCAGTCCAAAAGTATGTGTCACTGTTAGCTTCCTCTACCCAATTAGTCAGCCGTAAATAGCTAAGACGCATAGTAAGAAAATAATTAACATGTTTATCAGATTATTAAATTAACAGAACTGTCCGAATGACAGATAGCCTTAATATAAAGGAACGGGTCATCTGTTAGGTATTTAATTAGATTGACCATTGGTGAAATATATCAATTTGTGCCATCCATCATTTGATCAAATAGCGTACCTAGTCTATACGACACCTCTGGTGTTACGTACGTCTCCTCATTAACGGTAATTAGTATTGCACGTAATCATTAGTGCAATCTTTGAAATCTAGAAGAACTGGATGTTATTTTTATTTAGTATCATCTTCTTTGGTTATTTTATAGCAATGTATGTTGAAACCATCTAGAGAAAATAGCTATGTAGAATTTTGGACGTGTCTATTTCAAATAGTATTTCAAATACACTGTGAATACTAAATAAGAACACACAGGACTGAAACATGTCCCAAAGATAATAGAAAAATACTGATTCGGAAGAGAATAATACGAGTACATTGAGAGGGCTTGAAAACCGACCAACTGACCAATCAAGGACCTTACAGATACGACATACACAAACATATAATTAATTTAAATCAAACAGATTTTGTCGACGCCTAAAACCTAAGCATATTACAAGGATTCAAACATAATCTGTATGTATCCTGCAAACTAATCTAATTTGGTTCACTTCCGGAATTGTCCTTGCGTGACTTTAAACCAAACATTTACACGAACAAGTAAAGCATATATTGCGTGATTATGAAGGCAAAACAGTAGTTCTAAAATTTCCAATGCATGTAAGAAACCATCCTACATGCTTCATAGAAAAAAATAATTTCTTGTTTCTAAAGATCTGAAATAACTTGGAATATCGAATCTGCTTATTTTGTGCAAAGAAAAAAAAACTACAGATATTTCATTATGTTTTTTTGTCAGATTATGCGTTTCTGCTTTGAAGTGATACAACAATTAGATATGAATATTTCATTAATATGGTTTCATATGAACTGGAAGGGTGTTTATGTTTACCAATGCATACAGAGAACATTCATTAACACTTTGGGATCTCCGTAGAATTGAGACACATCCCAGAATCTAATTTAAAAAGAATTAAAGTCAACATTGTCTATAAAACGATTTTATCATGACCGCCCCGCGGAAAAATCAAATAGCTTTCCGGAAAAATTGGCGGGAATTTATGTCCGTCAGCGGACGGACGGGGGCTCTTTATGAAAACACTTAAAATGTTTTAATATGACTATGTCTCTTAATGATGAACAATGTATCGACTGGTTGCATGATAATCGTCAGTTATCTTATTTTTATAGCCATCAAATGGACTCCCGTCAGGTACAATGGCTAAGGTACAGGTTTCATGTCACCTCACGAACAAAAACAATTGCGTAAATATAGATTACTGAACACAAGCACGCTTTGTTACTTTTGCAAATGTATTGACGTTCTACCTCTCAATAAACAATGTAGAAATCCTTGTTTTATGACATAAGTTCGTGAATTAACTACCAATCTGATGAAACAATTAACTGCGAAGGAAACCGACAATAATCTGACTGAAAAGAAGTTTAACCATTCGGATCCGTGACAATTTCAATTATTTGTACTGCTACCAATGTTTTTGCGGAAAGACGACATAATGGCTGCTATCAAAATTCAGGAACCAGTCTTGGAAGCTTTTTGAAAGCTTCCGTTTCGCAAAGATTCTTCAGGATTCCATGGAAGCTTGCACACGAAACAATAATTTATTCATCAATATGACCAAGCGCCCGCGCGAGTCAGACTGATTTACATTGAAGTTGTCACATTCAACATTGTAATTACGCTGTGATTTGAGTTGATGTGAGTGAATTATCGTGGTATACAATTCCCTAATATCAGACCCTGTCTTAATATGTTTATCTTTTTAAAACGTTTCTGATCGTCCTTAGATGAAATAAACACCGCTCTGTCACACGGCTCGACAACATTCCTTGTACAGTGTCAGAAATTTGACTTTTCATTTAGGTTTCTCACATGTTGCGTCTCTATCAAGTTAATATCGAAAGGAACATGTCATACAAATTGCAAACACACGTCTAGAAAGCTTCTCTATGATTCTGCGCAGTAATTCCTTGAGTTTAATATAACTCTAATCCATATTTGCAAATCGTATCATTGTTTTCGTAATAGGCTATCCATTGTTGGGGCTATTTATAAAAAGATTTTTTCAACTTATGTAATGCAACCGAAACTGTGTTAGTTAGGTTAGAAAAAAATCAAAATTATTGGCTTGGTTGGAAGAGATCTTCAGACAAAATTGTTTAATGTGATAGAATCTTGGGAAAGAACTATCGGCGAACTGTGGGTGGGGTATTTCAAATACACTGTGAATCCTAAATAAGAACACACAGGACTGAATCTTGAAAGAGAAGAAAGAACATTCCGATTGAGGAGGTTTGGAAAACTAAAAATATCTTTTTTTTGTATAGGCAGCATATTCTGACGGAAGGGAACATTTGACAAAACTGGTCTATAAAAGGATAAACATTTAACAACACAGCATAAGACCTTTGTGATTGTGTATTTAAGAAGTACTTAAAATGCATTAAAACAAAATGATTCTTTATTGATTTCTTATTCTAATGCACCCGATTTGGTCATTAATTCAACAAATGGATGCGTATTTTGAATAGGAGATTGACCAGCCAGTCTGACTCCGCCATTAGTGGAATCCGCCATTAATAGAATGGTTATTAGCCTGTTTAAGAACGCCACCGACGTAGTCTCTTATTAATCGCTTTCGTGTATTATCAGAAAGCAAATTTAACGAGAAGACGAGACGTGAGCATTGTACACGTGTTTTCGTCTGAGGCAATTCGCAGCCGCTCGAAACACCCTTTACTATTCTTCAGTCTTTGAGTATTCCTCCAAATGAGTCTTAAATTATACCGATCTATCATAATTTTGTGAGCACAACCATTAATATCAGAGTTTAAGGTGACAACTATGTAAAAAGAAACAAGTACTGAGTTTCCAGAATTGAGAACGGAAAACCCAAACTCCCAGAAGTGATCATTCAAATTCTTCAGTTTGTGTTTTGGCACAGAGTGACATCGGTATTGAACTAATTAAGGGGTCCATTTATCATCTTCGTCTCCGCCGTCACCCTCAGCGACCCCTAGCAACCTAAAGGCGGAAATTTGGTGGCGATATCTGTTTGGCTTCGTTAAGAAATATGTTTGTTTTAAAGAGAGAAGAAATTCGATATTGTTTTGATGTGGACATAATGTGGCTAGTCTAGAAAGCATTAACGACAATCGGGATGAATGTTAGACTGTGAGATCGGGATGTGGGAATCAACGTGAGTATATCAACTGGTCACTCAACTTATTAAATACTAGCAACATTGTACAATGACATGACGACATTTGCGATAGGCTCAATATCAACTATTGAAGGTACTGTAGACTGATCAAAAAAGTACTTAATAGAATTTAAACAGAAGTGTCGCTGCTAATTATATATTAATAAGAACACATTCGAAGTTTCGACTGTCGATGCATTGATAATATAACAAGTTAGATGTATTTTTAAAGCGTAAGTAATTCTTGATACTAGCTAGTAGTTTGCTGGTCCATACTTTCGTCCGACGTTTTTTGATGAGTCATTTTAAACAAACAATAAATGCTGAAATATCAAATGGTTTTGCTAAGTGACAATAAAATTAAAGTCAGAATGAATTTGTAAGTGTCTTAATTCATCTTACAAGTGTAAATTATTTAGAATATTCACTGTTTGAGAAGGTGACGGGACATTTAAAGAAATAAAATACCAAGTCAAGATAGCTTGTTGTTTTTTATTTGTCAAACTTAAAAGTCGGACATATTCATCATGTCCTTTAGAATTAACATATTTATAAATACATTCGATTTAGTAATAATCAAACTTCAGTCTATCGAGGTCACATATAGAAAAACGACGACATTTTTGTCTATATGAATCACCTTCTTTCGAACAATGAATGTGATTTGATGTTTTTCTTGACATTTTCCATACCTCGGATATGTAACGGCTATAATTGCTCTATCTTTGTATACCATCGTTGTTGGTAGTGATAAGAAACATCTTGTTTGTATTAGAAATACATTTTTCGAGCTACGAATTTATCGATTTTTTCTCCGTATTTGAGGTTCTAAGCCACTGCATAACGTTTATTCAAATTAAAACAACAATAAGCCATGCTTAAATTGTTCATGTCATGTTACATACTATTACATTGGTCTTTTAAATACATAAACATATACTGCCATGTGGTCATCATATTGGTGTGAATTAAATAGATCTAACCAATTAAAAAAAAATAAAAAATTTTGAAACAGCATATCATACGTTTATATAAACTATACACTCAGAGAAGAGTGAACAAAGATTTGGTATGAACAGTATCCAGGGAATATAATTATACAATGTACTGTACTATGTAATTCAAAAAGGGCAAATGATCAAGACGATTAAAGATATGATTAATTATATCCCTTTGAAAATGCAAAAATTAAGAGAGCAAAAAGAACTCAATATCTTATAAATAAACAATACATAAACACGTTCGTCCAAGAAATGCTTGGCATATTCAGAGAACAAGGATCATATGTTCGAAATATTTTTCCTGCATGTATTTATTAAAACAAATCAAGACATAGTAAATAAAAATATAATGCTTTGTCATACGAAAAATAATAAGTTAATGAAATTATTGAAGCATCTCTGGTCGGGTTGACACTTAGTTACATCGAACTTTAAAATATCGTGTCTACATAAATATCTTGCACGAACAATGTTGCCAAATGGGTGCGAATATACCACACACTATTTTTATAACTCGTTCAATGTATATAGATCCAAACCGGCCTCTAATTCGTGTTGTATTGATGTGAGTGAACTCAAGGATCGATTCATCAAAATGATTTGTTCTTTCAAACTTTTGCGACAGTTGAATAATCATATAACGAATAAAACGAACCTAAGAAAATGAACGAAGCAAAAATGATGGACGATATGTTAGTATGCAAATACTCTCAATTGTTTCTTATCTCATCACAAATTAACTTCTGCACGGTTACATTGGACGATATAAATAGAATACGGCGTCATTCAGCGACGTCATATGACGCAAACACAATTAAGAAATAATAAAAAAAACTAAATCGGAGCATTCATTTGATTTAAAACCAGAATTTGTTGACGAAATACAGTATTTCATTAAATCCTGTATCAAAACAACGGAAAATCCGATTTACCGCCATGTTGTCAGCTATCTGGTCCATAACCTTTAGAAACAACAAGCAAACGATGCCAATCATAATTCTAATGTGTCCGCTGTTTATAGAAAGCATTATACTTCCAATTGGACACGTGATATTTCTAAACTAAGCTTCTATGATATTGAAACTCACAGTGTCTTGAAATAATCAGAGAAATGTAAATCATTTAGCAGAAATGGAGTTAACCGGAAATGATTACGAAAGTGTAATTTCAGTTCAAGATTCAAGACAACTGTGAAACACATCATAGCTCTAGCCAGCGTAATATTAATAAAAAAATCACCAGTTTTAAAGCTGCATTAATTTTATACCTTAATTACAGACAATTTTTAATTTGAAAGACCAAATATTTCAAGACTGGCATTTTTATCATTCGCAAATATTTCGATTAATATCAAAGATTTCTAGAACAATAATGTTACTGCAAGGAAATCGCTCAAGTTTGATAAATTAAAACGCAGTGGGCATGGTTTACGTTCTATTATAATACGATACGCATTTATGAGTTTTATTTATTGGCTTTAAATAAATGTAATAACACATTTGATTTCTTTACATAATTATCCTCTTCAACGTTACAATGTTACATCAGCATATGTTCTATGTTTACCTCAAAATCAGTGTATTTTTAAACTGTCTCTAGTTTCTTAGTCTGTTCATGCCGTCATTAACAGTAACGCCTTAAGAGATTTTGAGTAAATAAATATATATACATTTTGTATATATATTTGTAGTTAGCGCTGTTGTTTGCACAATAAGGAATAACAATGCAACAACGATCTTTAAACTGATTATGGTCACATACGCTCGTAAGAGAAAATTCTGGTATTTTAGTGAACGCGAATAATTGTAATCTTGAAATGTCCAAGCGTCTTAAGCGGGTGATTATAAGACGCTGGACATCGCTATCACAATACCGGACAGTCCGAAATATCTCGGAGACACTTGGCTGTAATAGGAAATCAATCCCGTGTAATTAGATCATTATAAACACCCTGATTTGTTCTGGGAGAGAAAGAATGGTCCAAACTCTAGTCGCCATTCATCATCGCTGAGGCATTAAAGGTCAGCATATGGTGTGAAGTTGGATGACATTTAAAGAGATGTGATGTATTTTACATGGTTAATGAAGTGGACACAATGAAGCTAGGGGATGACCCCTTCCATTAAAACTGATAACAAAATATTGGGTGGTTTTATACTGTATATGTGCAATAAATTAACCCGGTAAACAGACACTCGTTTTTAGACAATTCCATTAGATCGTCCTTAGTTTTTTGCTTTGAGGGATTAAGCCAGCAAACAGCTAATATTGTTACCAGAATCTGATCCAATTAACACCGCAATTCTTTGGCAAATTAACAAAATCAATTAAACGCTTTAAGCTCGTATCGTATGTTGATCACCATAGAAATGGTCTTCAATTCAGCTGATTATATGGTCAGGTAGCTGGCTCTTTATTGTACGTGATAATAAAAAGTATGAATGTATAAAATCATAGAAGTTACTTTATTTTTTTAAAGTTATTTCTTTTATGAAATAAAATTGCCTCGCAAAAGCCAATGCTAATAACAAATCTTATAAGTAAATATTATAGATTTACATATATTCTAAGTTTTCTGCTATCACGAATGTTTAAATTTGAAATAATATTGTGGTATGAATTTAAATAAAAAAGGTAGACAAATGGATAGTCGTCCAAATTTGTAAAAATCTTCGTTGGACGACTATAAATATAATTATCACAGTAAAAAACAAGCGTCTGTTGATTATGATGGAACATGACAAGCGTCTGTCAGAGAACACAATAACAATAATCACTGCTAACACCCCCACGTATAGTAAATGCATTTTACTTGTTATTTGTAAACATAAGAATGTAGTGAAATATAAGTTTTTTGTGAGTTCGTACATTAAACTAATCTCTTATACATGGAGCGGACGAACTTTCGGATGGCCCCTATGTGACTCCACTGGCCTTTGTTGTATATGCAATATGTGTTTATCGAGCTAGAAGTAATCTTAGGTGACTTTTATGCTAAAGAACATTAAAACTTAACATGCTGGTACTTAATTTTTTAGCTACTAGCAGACAGAAAGTCGACTGTTGACCCGTTCTGGGCTTTCTTATGAATAGTTCTGAGTTATGATACTGTAAAATGGAGTAAATTAGTAAAAACTACAGAAAAGTAAAAGATAATTATACTTAATATCTCAATTGTTGATCGGCATGAAATTATTTTGTTTTTATCAGATGTTAACATATTTACCATTCCAACGCATACGAATCTGTTTTTTATGTAATAATTTCGAGTTCAAATCCTTTGTATACACTTTTCAGAAGTTTAGTAGTGTATATTTTGTGCGCATTATAACATTCACATCCAATTGAGAGTGGGAAAATATAGAAAGAATAATATTATATAGTTCGCGAGAAGACCTTAAAAAGAAAGAAATAACAAAAATTATAATTTTGAACGTTACAAAAATATATAAATTTCAACATATTTCTATAGTAATGTTACTAATAGTTCTGTTTATCATTCTAACGGGGTCCATCAAAACGTTTTATGTCTATATTGATATGATAATACTTCATGTCTGTGATTAAGTGCGTGTGAGCTTGAGAACGTGGGCTTTGGAAAGAACTAAAAATCTAAACAATCCAAACAAACTTGCTCCAGGTAAAATATTCACTGTATATTAGTGACTGCACGTAATATTTGCAACCTCATTGACCTGAAGAGGGTCGTGTGCATCATAGCTTGAGTAAATGTTTAATTTTAAACTTTTAAACAATCAGCTGAAGAGTTTTGAGTCATGTTTAAGTGCTAATTAAATATACAAAGCGAATTAGCGAATTTGCTTGCACGAATGTTAAACAGAAAATAGAATTTATGTCTCGGTAATGTTTGGCCATTGATAGTAAGTACACAAAATATGAGAATTTTTGTCCGTCTGTTATCATGTTGGGGATATTTAATACTCAATATTACATTGATCAGGTAAAAAAATATTTAAAAATCGAATATTTCAGTATTTTTGAATCTAAAGGACAGTTCCGTCGCCTTCTATCGCTTTGTGTTTAGCTTTTATTGCTCAAATTACGCAAAAGTAAATATTATACCGTCTTTATTTACATTTCGTTTTGTGTTATCACATTTGTAATTCATAATTAAGACAATTTATGTTTGTGATCAGACAGTACTTCTTCTCCGCATGAAGGAATTATTTAGTTAAATAATTTCAGAGTTATGAACATGGCATTTATTTTTGTGATGCGTCCAGACAGAAATGTTAAAAAAGCCTTCCATGAGTGGATGATCTTTAAAATTAAGTTCGCCTCCATCTACAACATTTTCAGCAGTCTATATTTAATGTTTCTAGTATACTAGTAATTAATATTCAGCTCGTTTCTTCTATAATTTTGTTAATACAAACAACATACGTGCATGTTTTTATGCATTTCTTCAAACTCTCTTCTTAATGCAAAGTTATCTTTGATTTTCGCTTTGTAATGAATTTATACGTTTTATTTCGTGTGAAATAATATTGTGTCTATATTTCATGGAAGAAAAACGGTAGATGAGGTTAAGAATGTTGTTTCTTGGGCTGTTAGTTATTTCCGAAATTATAAGAACCCCGGACTTTAATAAGCACTTGTCCAAGAAGATGTCGCGATCTAGAATTCCCACTGACATGAACAGTGCTTGCCGTTAAATAGACAGTATTAGTTGTTGCAAGTTTACAAATATCAGTCGCCAATGATTGCCACATGCTGTCCTCTATTACTATGGTATTAAGAAGCTGTCTTGCTGTTCTTAGTAACAATAAGAAGATTTGGTCTGACGTGAAGTTTGACATCGATAGGGTTGAGTTTCACTTTCGTTTGGATGAAAAACACTACAGTTGATCGTCCGTTTATGGGGAGAACGTGTATGTTGTGAATGAATATAAATTGAACAGTTTTTTGGGGTATGTCTCGGTGTAAATGCTGTTTTTGCATCATTTGTTGCAAATATGTACTAACAAAGGATAAAAAGAAATAAAGGGTCCAGCGCAACGGATCAAAGGCGTTTGTCCGGGGGACTTAATGTTTTGTTATAGAAGATAAACACGGCCGATTTGTGAAGTTGAGTTGAACACATGAATGACATTGTTTTCATTGGAATTAAAATGGATAAAGAAGCCGTTTTCATCATATTTTAGTTTTCATCCGACGCCAATAACTTTATCAATTCATATAATGTACCTATGTTATGCACCTAAACTGTTTACCACCAACTCCAAATTGTTATTCCGCTTGACATTAAATATACACTTAATAATGTGTTGTGTACGTCTATCCTAGCCATGATAATGCAGATGCAGGGGAACATAATTCAGATGCTTAATAAAAGTTTTGTTTCACTTAAAATTATCTAACTGCATATAACACAATTTCATAGATGATTTTAACCTGTTGCATACACAGTTCTAATGGCCTGTTTCGAAACATGAGGTTTGTTCATTTTCATGATCTGCACCATTTCAACTGGTCAGATATTTTATTGAAATGCGATATGTCTTAATTGTATAAATTATTTTTCATCCAGTATTGAGTGATGCTGTAAATATTGTTAAATATTTGTTTAATGCCCAAAAATTATTTCAGCAGAAAATAGAACTTAATGTTATCCCAATTTAAAATTATTTTCACCACTAGTGGTTACTTACTAATCAATAAAAAAATTATATTCTTATCTTAATTTTGTATATTTAGAATAAATCACATAGAAAAGAAAAATCACATTAAATTCATAATAAATTAGGTAACATACTAAGTACACTGTTGTAACCAACATTTCATTTATCTAATTCTGTACTTTATCTATCAAACATAAAAAGAAAAAACAACACCCCATAAAAGTAATAAAATATAAGGTAACACACTAATTAGACTAGTAGTCCATATTTCACGTATTTTATTCTAAGCTGTTTAAAAGTGCGATTGTATCACTACAAAGTTGACAAGAGGACAGCAGATAGAACAATAAGAAGATTTTCCTGATAGGAAGTTAGACTGTTTCAGGGCATGTTTTTCTTCCAAGATCACTTCCTCTTATCTGATTTGAAGCACAAAAGCCATAATTATGACCGTATTGTTGAAGATATTTATCTGCTTTCTTTCTATAAACAGAGATGATATATTTTTTCACAATCAAAGAGAAAGTAGCGGCAGATTTTTCGTGTAACAGTAATGATGACTGAAATTGATATTAATTTATAACACTTTTATCAAATTTGTAGCCCGTTTGTTATTTTTCTGATTATCATTGATGAAACGTTCAAGGCATTTAATCATATAAAAATCCTTACATTGATTCTTTTGAATTGCATATACATCGCAACAATTTTTCATTAAAGATAAAATTGTCTGAAACAATAACATGTGAATTCGTGATACATATTTAAGATATAGAATATATCATTTGTCATTTTTAATTCATCTTCGTCCTCGTTCAACTGAATAAACTTATATGGTCAAAAATTAATTTTAATATTGAAAGAATAAAATGAAAACTATGAAGTACTTTATTGTCCCGAGTTAATTAATTTTTTGCTCGAAATAAAGAGTAAAAACCTGTTACAAATTATTCGTATAAATATGCGCGCGTTTGCATTGCATTCGTGCGGTATAAGTCCTATAAATTTGATTTTTCGCAGTTAATTACATTAACCTCCGTGACCTACTTATCTAGAATTGACTTTAATTGGACTTGGAAACTCAATCAAGTAATTAAATTCACTCAACAACGAAGTGCTAAATGTACCGACGACAAGGTTTTGTTTCTGAACTTTCATTTTGATTAGAATTTGCACAAAACAAGTCCTAAATTTAGTTTTACTTTAATTAAAGTTTCCATTCTTTTAACTCAAAGAATGTTTTGAAGCATGGCCTGTGGAAACATTTGAAATGAAGTTGTAGTGACTTTAATATTTACTTGTTGTTTTTTTCACCGTGACATGTCTCATAAATATTGGTTCCTACGATTGTTTAACATGAACCATTATTTTTCTTAGGAAAAGAAAGATATCCAAAATTCCATATTTCAGACATACACTTTATTTTCAAATTTTAATCAGGTAAAATTGTTTTGTTTATTTGTTATCAATTGATCTGCTTTTGAATTTGTGTTTAAGTATTAAACTCTGTTGAATTCATATTCTAGAAAGGTATTTAAAACGCGCAAGCTCGGCCGTGACACTTGCATACTATACAAGGCAGAAACGTTAGAAAAACTGTCTGGATTTAACTTACTTATTTGATAGGGCTTGTAAAGAAATACTTCTAGGTCTGATTGAAAACCACCATGAATATTAGACAATTTTAGCTTACCTTGTTTACCGGGGTTTCTTTTAATTTGCATCCACCGGAAGGGCTTTGCTTGTAAATTTTGGGGTGATGGAGATTCTGATTTCACTGGTGATGGCGGGGTCATCTGAGGGAGGTAGGCTGTATGACTTCCGTTAGGTATTGAGCATTGTCCCATGGTGTCAATACAGGGGCTCCCGTACACCGCTCGCCCGCCTCCCGGGGAATGGGGCGGTATACCTCCGTGAGATGTTTGTGTGTCGCAGTTGATTGCTGCTAGTCCGGTGTAAGGGTCCAAGCATTGGGGCAGCTGACCGTCTATATCCTGATATCCTGTATTTCTTATACCCCGTCCCATCATTGAATTACTCCCATTTATTGTATAATTAATATTTTGATGTTGGGACACGTGCCCATTAACTAGAGATAAATCTACTCCACCGTGTGATAAACTTAAATTAGTATTATCGGCACTATAATATCCATGTTGTCCAGTATCTATTGACCTATTGTTCATAGAATACCCATAAAGCGAGCCCGTATTGTCCTGTGAACTAGCATAACCCGTCCCGTACGAATGTGCATCCAAATTACACAATGTATAATCACCTTCGGAATTCATCCTCAGAAACAAATCTCTAGATGTACTATAACTACCACTAGTCCCTGTCAATTTCTAAGACTTAAATTGGCTGTCGTGTTCGAGATGAATCTGAAATAAATGACGGTGAATTACGATGTGAAAATGACAACATTAGTAAAGCCCATCGAAAGCACGTGACAAGCGAGAGCCAATCAGATATTCGCTTTCAAGCATGACCGATGAAAGTCGCTGTTGATAGATACGGTGGTGATGTATTGCTTAAAGCATTTCTGTTATGTTTTGAAGTCAAACTGTTTCAAACGCCTGAAGATATTTTACCGATCACACTTTTAATATTTGACGAAGTTAACGTGTTACCTGTACGCTTCTCATCTAGCGTTAACGTACGATATAGACAGTTCGCAATTTTGCGGTATGACAAAATTGTTACTGTGAATTGAATGATCAGATTTTTCTTGGTCGGTCAATGACACCTAAGCTTTTCGCTATGAAAGTTTTATGTACAAATTTTCAACTTTCATTGCACTAGTTGTAAAATAAACGTGCGTCCAAAATATACATAACTCGACGTGTGGCTAGACCGTAGTATTGCGGTTGAATTTTAACATTATTTTTCAATTTCATATTCAATTTATTCAATTTTTTGAAGCGTGGAGAATTTTGCTAATGTCATACTGAGCCTTACCGTCTGTGTAATGTCCTAGTGAGATTTCAACGCAGTTTTTAATCCATATAAATGAATATTTGCAAATCTGAATTCTGTATGAAGATTTAATTTGAAGACCAGTGATTCATTTATATTATCCATTCAGTATATCTAAATATCGTAAAATACAATGACTGTGTTTTTATTTTACGCTTCGCATGTAAGTTTAGCCCCATCAATTTATGATATATATAATTCATACAGTATCCCCATGTGGGCAAATTTGAATCTAGCGCCTTTGTCGATACATTTACATCGGTTTGAAGACTGCTTATGCACTGTTCTTAATTCATGAATATATCTGGGTTGAAGCGATGCAAGTCCTAATAAATTTTAAAAAAAAATCATTATAATACCAAAATGAACATTTTATTTAGTTTGTTTAAAGACCAATGGCAGAGATTCTTAAGTCTATATTTTGGTACTTATATAATGAACTACAAAATAATATTGAACATAGTCACGTTTGATATGAAAGAGAGACATGTACGTACATTATCATCTATGTAAACGTTTGTGTATAACGTTATTTATCCATTGATAAGAAATTGATACAAAATTCTGTGGCAAGAAGATGAATGCTGTTATCCGTAATCGATCTATTTACCTGTTTTAATTACTTATCTCCGAAGTCATTTGTTATTCGTTTGAACGGTAAATCAAATGAAATACAATTAATGATGTATAATTATATACTAGTATGTTTTTGTGTTATTTTTTCCGCTCCCATTTCTGCTCTTGGTGACTTTGTCGAAAGTACGCTATAACTTTTTCACTAGAACGTTCGATTCTCTCTCAGATTTTGTATGCCATTTCGTAAAACAATTATCAAAGCTTCACGGGTTTACTTATCATTTGTATGATGGACACATGCAAAGAAAAATGGAATAGTTCTCGTTTAATTATTTTAATGAAATTCTGCTGTAGTTACACATGTAGACCTAACTGCAAACAAGTTACAATACATTTTCACCTACTTTATTATTTTCTCTCTAAGGATTTACATGCAGTTAGTTCGCAGTTTTAATTCCGCATTCAGAAGTCGAGGTCATTTTTTTGTCCATCGCCGCAAATCCAAAACCTGCCTCCTGCAGTCCTTCTAAAATATCCGTCTATAAACCTTCTCATTCTGTCCTACAAGCCACCAGAAAAAATTAACCCAGCAGGCGCCAGAAATTTTATGGACAGCCATATTTAAAATATTGTATTTTTAGAGACATTTATAAGACAATTTTACAATAAAAACAAATGTTACGGCAATGACTGACACCAGTCCTTAAAATTCTCCTGTCAATGATGCTGACAATGGTGCGCCAATAGACGCTTTAATTATACAATGCTACAACCAAAAATTCACTTTTCATTTGTTTATCTAATTAAGATTTCCATTAAATTGTAAATACAACCGAAATAACAGGGTCTATGAATTTAATGCACAAGGGTGCAGAATAAAACACTGAATATATTAGTGTTCGTGGGCATAAAATACTTCACATTTGTTTAATTATGATAACACCATCTAATGATATGATGGTCCAACTTGTCTTATGAATACAATCTCTCCCCAAATTAATAATATGTCTCTTAATGTATATCGTTATGTAGATAAATATTTGAAACCTATTTCTTTACAAGATTTCTTTAACCCAACCATTTGTATTGGAGCACTGGGAACAAGGAGTTACTCTATACCATAACTCGTGTGCAATGTACGTTACGAGCAGGTACAATAAACCCCTCCAGAGCGGCTCACTCGTGAGTAACAACAACCTCCCTTCAATTACAGCGTTCCCTATGCACGATCTAACTATTTTGTCAACCTCTCTAGACGGCAACAACCTCTCAAAAACAACAAAATTTCGTTTCTCCCAAAGGGTGTTGCTCTGGAGAGGTGGCACTGTGTGTTCATACTTTTCATCCAAACTTCCATTATTCTTACAACATGTCACATTAATTGAATAGAAATATAACGTATTTACAAGAGTACTTGGAAACAGCAATACTGCTTTTACGCTTACCTAACCAAACAAAATCAGATTTTCACCTGGTAATTGCAGCAATCTTTAGATAAATTAGCATACGCCTAAGCAGTACTTGCAAGTTTGTAACAAACGTAGATTAAGCTGAACAAGACGAGCAACTGTATGAAACACTGCCTTCAGGACGAGTATGAACAATACAAATAATAGAATGGGCCCTATAGATGTGAAAATAAAAAAACGGAAGCGGTAACAACATGATTTTTGTTATATATTCAAAAGAATAGGTCATTGATTCTTGGTAAATAAAGTTTGATTAGTCATAGCACAGTACATGTTATATGACTTTATGACCATCGATACCACACAATGGTGAATACATACTATAAACCACGATGACCACCGCAATCTTACGGTAATGTAAAACAATAATTTTATATTAGTAATCATTATGAACCTACAAAAAGTGAAGACATTCGGGTTGTTGTTGACATTGCAATTGATAATATTAATGCAATACGTTCGAACGTTTGAAAAGATCACCCGTGAAATAGAGAATATATATTGTCACATTCTCACGTGTATATATTTTGATGTATGATATATTGTTATATTCTAGTGTGGGCATTTTGGCCTAATGAAGTTTAGATAAATAAATATTTCTATGATATGTAAAATATATTGGCATTAGCTAGCAAAATAGTAAGTCAAAGTAATATTTCTTTTTTAAGCAGTTTATGAAAATCCCTGTTTACTTGTTAAGTCATTCATGATTCACGACTTTATTCGTCAACGTAACTTTGATATCTTGTGTATATACTTTCATCTATACCAAATGTACTTATGTATCTGCCTGTCTGTCGTCTGATGCATACCAAATGTCCAAACTATGCGTCAGTTTCACACATTTTTCGTCTGCTTCAAGTTCACTGACTTAATGAGTAATACTAACTGGACGATGTACGTACGTCGATGCTGGCCTGTCAATATATCAGCTGAAGTATTGAATACCGAAACATCAAATATTTTATTTCAGTGTCATGCATTTTACATGCAGTATATGCTTCTACTGATTTATGGCGATGGCTGAGATGTATATTGTTTGAAAAACCGTGTCAGGGTAATTTGAACATTGAAAGGTTATCAAATATATTGATTTACATGCATATAATGTATGAGAACAAGCTATCATTAAGTAAATGCTTGTTGTAGCCACATCTACGCGGTTTTGTCGTACTATGGTACAATGAATAATCGCAATGGCTTCAAGACGTTTGCTACAGTACAGCAAAAAATCAAATTCAAGGGCAGATAACTCAAAAACGAGATCACTGACCCCCCTTTTTTCGCTTAAAATGTTTTTGTTATAATATGCTACGATCATGCAAAGTTTAAATAAAATCATTGTTTAGTTTTCATTTTTCCTATATGTCTATGTGAAAAATGTAGCAAACATCTTTAACTTAAAGCTGAGCTTGGAGAGCAGTATCAATAACGCCAGTACGCATTATCGTAGTTTTTGTGTGTTTTATTTTTGTGATACATTATTACAGCTAATTCCTGGTTCATTTTAGAAAAAGAAATACTATCAAAATATGCGTACTGATATACTTACGGACATTTAAAAGGTAACACGTATTTTGTCGATATTTCCAAGTTATTTGAAACTATTATTTCTGTAACTTTTTATAAATACAAAGCTTATTTCATTGCCGTCATTTTGCGTACAGTATGATATTTCTTTAATGATTAAGTGTCTGTTTTCGAAAAAAAATAAAAGCGAAAGTCACACTTTTTATGATTTTCAAAATCATTGTTCTGAATATTAGATGTATTTATTGTAACGATGTTAATGACATTATAAATAATGTTAGTTCTTCAGATGCACTGAATTTATAATTAAGTCAGGATTTCAGAATCGTGTTTGAAACGTTGCATTCCGATCCAGATCTGTTTGACTGTTTAAAAAACGCCATTTTGTGGCTGACCAAATACAATTCCTGTCCGCTGAAATATATAATATATAATATATAATGCGCCGTTTAGTAGAACATAGAATACCAAATTTACTACACATTATGAAATACTTATTTTATTCCCATATTTCATCGGCGATTAAAATTGGTAAATAAGGTTTTGTTGATTTCAAATTATCGTACACATTTTTATAAATATAGATGGAGGTAACGATTGAGCGTAAATTACGCTAACATATTTCACAAATATCGCTTTTTTATGTTGTTACTATGGCAACCGTATTGTTACATAAAACAGTCATTCAGACTAGACTAATATTTTAATTAATTGGTTTCGCAATTATTAAGTTGTTTTATATCCCCTTATTCGTTTGCATTGTATTGTTTCATTTCAAACAGTGATAAATAAAACCATTCTCAGTAATTTGTCATAAGCAGGCCATTAAGACGAACGTATACGAATGGAGCCAATATGACACACCATAGACATCGATCACTGAGAGACATTATCAGTTTTAGACTCCAGCAAAACACGAACAATATTCAAACATAAATGTTCACATTTGTTATTTCACCTTCAATATTAGTACATTCGTATTTTGGCCTATCAAAAAATATATATATATATATATATATATATATTAATCAAGTTCCATTACAATATTATGTACATTCGAATTTGTTCAAAATATAATCAAATCCCATTATATAAGACGCTGTAACTAATATTGCCAATCTGCAAAGAACTTAAGACACAAATTGAACAGTGTAAATGCACCGTGGATATCGTCACTTTTTGAACTGTGGCTTGCAATCATATTTTTGTGATTAACCCTTATATAACTTCACTTCTTGAACAGTGTCTTGTAATTACAATGGAAAAAGGTCTTCTATTTTTTGTGTTATTTCCTGGTGCAGGAGTACATGACATGGTATTTTCAAAATTATACTTTAAAAATTGCTTTCTTCTATTGTATATATTTCACCATATATCATTTATTGCCAAAACGGAAATTAATCTATTAACCATTTAGCTGGTTTTCCGACCCTGGCGTACAGTACATGTATAATTAGTTGTAACCAACACCCGAAATACCTTACTTGGTAACACAGTAACGTGAAGAAGTCGGTAAACCTGACCAGTGCTTCTAACCTATCAACCGAAAATTCAATTGTACGGCCGTCTAGAGACGTAACCACTACCAAACATTACCAATCCAGACATTCAGTAATGTAAAGTGGTTAGTAGAGCAAAGTAATTCTCCAGACCTACCCGGAAATTCGATTATGTGCCCCGGTCAGTGGAATTAACCGGTACACTAGGTTCACCAACAGTTAAATAAGACCCCTTCAAATGGAATTCATGAAGACATGAATTTTTCTTGAACTTTTATTGCATAGTTCATAAATAGTTCATGAAAAAGCATGAAGTATGAATAACCATTTGATAGGGTATATGCTAAATAAGGTAAGTCAGCGGACCTACAAGCTCTTTGAGCAGTTGTGCGTAAGGACACATACCCTTCAAAGAATATATCTCCCTTGTGTCGCATCCAAGGCCTCCTCACATACCATCTTATGTGTCTTAAGTTCCGATTTCTTAAGTTGTATCAAATTTATACGTAATTTGTATCATGCTTTTGTAAATGCGGTTTTCACGCCTTCACCAATCATTTTGTTTCAGATGTTTACTTCATGCACCTTTTTTCCGATAAGGTAGTAAACTTAACTAAAACGATCGTGACTTTGAACATATTGAAAATACCGCACGATTTCCGACATTGTTTGAAGTGCCGCTTTCAACCTCGAAGATGACGCAGTAAAACGTTATAAAAACTTAAAATATACGTAGAGCGAATTCACAACAAACAGCAAAAAGAAATCTGACATTTACCATAATGTTTTTAAAACATCAGTGTTTCGTGAAATGAAGAATAAATAATTCATTCGAACGCACAGCGCGTACCATTTTTATTCCCAGATTTTTGTTACATTGACGAAACGCATTCCACTTCAATGAACATTATATACAACTTCTAAACCTGAAGGATAAAAACAAAAAACGGAAACTCTTGACTAGCTATTTTATTGCCTAATATTTTTAAATGAACGTCCGAAAGAAAGGGTTTCGAAAATTTTTTTCTCACATGTATATCGTTTGCTAGCGGAGAAAAGGTAGAGTCAAACAAGAGACCAATGATCACAAAGTGACTCGAAGATATATTTGTATGCTTAAGGATTTATTTAGTGGTCATTAATATGTGTCAAAACAGAAGTATTTGTTCAAACGTGTCCTCTATTCGGCAATTCTGGATTTAACTATATAACAATATTTTGAAAATAAATAACAACATTACTTTGAGCTTTATCTTCTAACCAACAGACAATATCATTTAGTGACTTTTTATGGAACACACTGGTAGATCTAATGTCACTCCAAAAGCTAGATTGACTGCTTTTTCACATCAGACATTTGTCAGGTCACTATGTAGTGAGACGCTAGTGATTACAGTCAGACATGGACCACTCGACATGGACGCCCCAAACTGATACCCTGCGAATAGTATACTTGAACGAAATATGTCTTTGGAAATGTGCGGTTTCGTATTTTGTGGATCTACGGTGCGTATTTTGAAAAAAAGTGACTTGGCGTCATGGATATACCGACGGTCTAGTGCTATAAGGGCATAAGTGGTACTAAGGCCCTTTTTATGTTTTTATACCAATCGAAGCAGAACGTCATCGCGCACCTGTTGACCAAATATTATAATCATAGCAATAAATTATAAAGTAGTTCCCGCGGTGGTGGAATGCCAGTGGCTACTAAAAACGTTTTGCTATTTGAATAGTTCTGGTGTTTTCGTTATGAAATTTTATCATGTACACATTCAGCAACTTTATTATTGTGTTTAATCGTACTTAAAAGCTTACATTTCTGTATACGCTTGGTTGTCCCCGACATTAATGATAACCCTACGTATATTACTAATGTTTCGAAGAAACCGTCTTTAATACATACTTCAGTAAGTGTATGTCCTTTATCGAACTTGGCTAAGTTTAAACAATATTCTTTAAGCTTCAAAAATGTGCCAAGACATATGCATGGAAAGTCATTAAGTTTCTTCAGTGGACAATGAGGCACTTAAAGAATGCCAACACACCACTTCCTGTTATTTGCCAAAAGGACTAACTTCATTATGAAAATTACATGTGATATCTTAGTTTATGCCGAACCTGAGTACATTGACCAACGATGGCAAACACGAAATACGGCTGTTGAGTACAGTCTGTTGTTATTCATTCTTAGTTTTGCCAAATACATCCATAGATATGTGCAGTTAAATGGCTTTACCACCGGATGTTCAATGCTTACAAGTATGCTGTGTTAAAAGCAAGTGACCGACTGTACCTACAAATTATATGCGTCGATATTGCTGTTCTAGAATTAAATATCTAATGAAGAAATTAGTTAGAAATGCAATTTTTAATGACACGTGTGTTAAATAATACGTTTTGCAAAACCAAAAATACGGAGTAGACGAAGTAAATTCATCTTAAAAGCTTATCACGATAGATTATAAATCATTTTAAACCGTGACTTATTACATGCTTTTCAAGCTGAAAATTAAACTGATCATTAGTGTGTAGTTTAATGGGACGACTTTAACTTAAATTTTTTATTTACTTACCTGTGTACGCATAATTACTTTCAGTTTAAGTTACTTTTAGTATGAACGATAAAACGCTTGATTTTGGATTTAAAATGGTTTGTCGATTCCTTAACCACGCAGTCTTCAAATTATGCCAAAACGACTAAATGACACGACGAAAGAAATTCATACCATGAATGTACATTATCAATGATGATGTTTTATCAAGATGTGTGTTCTGCAATGCTTTCTTCAATAACAAAAAAAGGCAGCGTTCCAATCTTTGTAGTTGACTCTTCATACTTGCATTATTGACACTAAATAGCATCTTAGAATTCGTATGCAAGTAATAAAATACGTTATATTGAAGATTTTTAGACTTTCAATCGGATTTATATTAGTAGGAGTGTAATTTTTATACACTCCCGATTAAGTCGTCCTTTAAGTTAAGACCGATGTATTTCAATCTGACAAATGACCTTGTATATTCACTTATTATGCAATTTGTTATAAAATGTAATGATAATTATTCCTAACTTTCATCCAGTTATATTATGCGTATTATGTTAAATCGTTAAACCGATTAATGTTATAGCGAATCCCTTTGCATCGAGTGAACTTTAAAACCAATATTCTTTATCTTTTCATTCATATAATTGTCAAAATAGTTAGCCACAAATTACTTGATGTCATTATTACTGTTTTCAAGTAAACTATTTAATGGTCTTACACTTAAAGTGACATATAAGTAATCTATCACTTCTGTATTGATGATTCGAGAGTAAGTAACTTACGTCGATGTATTTGAAGTACAATCAATCATTAGATGTGTCATCTACGCAACTAGTCACATATCTCAATTTGTTAAACAAACTGCACAAAGATTCATCACCAATAAGGCTGAACTATTTATCTAGAGACGTTTACCCTACGGCATACGTGGTTTGGGGATTAACGTTTATTCTACCGTCATGCTTACGGATTTAATGTAATATGCGTACCCATATTTGGTAAAATTGTGAACTTATTAATTATTTGCGCTGTATTTTATGCATTTTTTTGTTTGAATAGGCTTAATGGGATTTTATTTAAAATCAAACGGTTTTCCCAACCGGTATTACATAATTCAATGATTTCGCATTATGATATTGCTCTAGGAGTCGTAAGCAAGCGAATTAAAATGCTCAGCTGAACACATTTAACATTTGCAACAAAACTGGCTTTCTTTGCATCCATAACTCAAAAGATGCTGACGGACCATCTGGCATACAACATAACTTGAATAGTTTGTCCTAGCCTAGACATTTATTTTTTGCACCGATGTGTTTCTGGACTGTCTTTTATATGAGACATAAATACATATTTCATCTTTAGTGTAGTGCGACCTAGTGTTGAAAATAACAGAGTTTTTCATATAATTATATCAACTCTAACATCAACAAAGTTCACTCAGAGCATAAATTTGTTCGTATGATATATTGTCGACACGGCCGTACTTTTGTTGCGGACAGCTGATATTGTAAGACATATAACGATACAGTCAATCCTGTGAACAAAGGCCACCCTTGGGAAAGACAAAGTTTGGTCTTTACTTACAAGTGACCCTAATTTTGAGGCTATTTTGTTCTAAAAAATCCATAACGATTTAAAAAAAATAGCCTTTATTCATAGGTAGGCCTTTATTCATATGTAGGCCTTTATTCATAGGTAGGCCTTTATTCGGAGGTGGTCACTAACACAGGGTTAACTATTTACAAATACAGACTGTTGGGAATTGTAAATCAAATAGCAACAGGAAGTAAAATTTCTAAATATATATTAGAGTTGAAATATTCTCACAGCCTACATTTAATTGAATACTTAATTGATCAATAAATCCGCGCATTAACCGAATCTCAAAATCCGCTTCTCCCAGCACAATCATATAGTTTTATTTTTATAAATGCTATATTACCGGTTAAGTTCATTTCTATATAATACACATAATGCAGTAGTTTCTCGGTAACTCAGATGTGTATGATTTAAACGCCACGGGTCATGACTTCCTTGACACCACGACACATTTAGCTCGGTTACAAGGGAGTCAAGCTTTTCAGGTCCCTAGGGTATGTTAAAGCACGTCAAAATTTGATTATTATACTAAAATTAGTAAATTATAAATGAATTAAAGTACAATTAAATGTCCATGTCACTTGTTTTGACATTTGGCTAGTGGTCATTCTATTCCGACATTTGACGGGTCAGAGTCAGTGTGATTTATGATTTATTTATAATTATAAAACACATGTTATGTAATATTTTTATTAAACTGGTAAAATTGTAAACAAACGTGACTAAATGTTTATCAATGAAATTAGTTATACCTTTGTTGGGGCTGTTTTTGTTGATACATGCATTAATAGAAATTCATCGATATTCGCACCCTATAAATACTTGAATGAGTGCAACACTAAATTTTGAGACCGCAATTTGATAGAAATACAGCTCACACATGTATTTAAATCTTTCTAAATGATTTTTTACAGCGTTATGTTAGTACAGTTTCGCGCACTGACTTATTTACCACCACAAAATTCAGAATGTTAAGCTAAGAAGTTCATTTTACGTCAATAGGTTTTGTGATGAGTAAATATCATTATATTTAATTCCCTTGAAATAAATTGTATGGAATGATTATTTCCGTTCACGATCGTGGAAATTTACAACGTCAAAATACATTTGCTTTAAGCATATAAAATATAACAATTCTTAATTCTAAGGACATATCTGAAAGTTTCCAGTTTTGAGTGTTCTAAAATAAGCCAAAAGCTCACATTCAATGGCTGATAACTCAAAAACGAGCACCGCGACCCCCTTTTGTTTTCGCGCAAAGTATTTCTATTATCATATGCAATGATCATGCAAAGTTACAAACAACTCTATACGTTTTCATTCTGCCTATATGTCTATGTGCAAAAAACTGGAAACTGTCAGATATGTCCTTAAACTTACTTCATAGAAAAAAATATACTTTTAATTTCACCAATTTTATATGCATATCTGTTTCAGTATCAAGAAAACCATCTTGATCAATTAAATTGTATACATCATTATTGATTATTTGAGGTTAACTGATGTTTTTGCTTTTTATTGTTTCTAATTCACATTTCACTCTTTCATTATATTAAATATCTTATCTTAATTGTATTACCAAAGCATACTTGTTGCCATTACCAATGTACGCACATTTTAATTAATATCTGTCATAAATGGTCATTTAAAAGGGTCATATAATCTAAATAGTTCCAGCGACATTACGAGTACCACAGCGATGTCACATAGGCTTATGTTCAGCCTTTAGAAATTACACCAATTTGGGGGACACAAAGCATATGTTACTTCTACGTGCACATAAGCAGGATATTACAGTGGTGGCTTCATTTCTGTACGTACCGGAAGTCACTAACATGAACCCTGTGTTCAAAAGAACGGTGTGTTCGCTAATTTATCTGTGAATTTTCGGGATTCAATTATACTTTTTTTTCTACAGTTTCTTCAAAGAATTTACCCCGCAGGCAAAGCATCACATTGCAAGTGTGTTATTCCAAGAATTAAACGAAGTTTCTGTATTGCTATTATTCTTGTACACAGATAATTGGATTCCACCAGGGCTGACGGGTACAAGGGAGTGCTGTACAAATTTAGTAGATCCAGTTTTAGATTCGTTTTTTTCAAAACTGGAGCCCATAACACACTCATTATTAATTAACAAATTCAACATGTTATCTGAATCCTATTTTTAGATGAAATCAGGCCCGAGTTGATAGCAATTTTAACAGCTCTAGACAAACCACATATGCTAACAACACAAACGACATCGTTTCCTGTGTGCTATCTCTAATATTGTTCAAGTATAATAACGAAGATATTTTCACATTTATACAAAAGCTTGCAGATATTTTATCAGGTTCGTTCAACATGCAGCATTTTCAACAACTCTTCAAAGTGTTTTAAGCTTGTCAAGTCAGATGCGATTTGCTTTAATGTACAACAATGAAACACATTAAACCATCAAACAGAACTTATACCATTTGTTTAAACAATTTCAATGTTGAAATTTAAGCTTCAGCATCACAAAAGTTTACACATTAGTCGAGAAAGGAGCAGAGATCTTTCCGACTGTGCGTCAAGAATTAAACCTTTAAATCACGCCTGTTCGATTTTGCAAACTGTTTCCATAGCAGTATGGAGCTGTTTTGATATATGATAATGTGATTGTAGTGTTGACAACCTCATACTGAGCGCACTTAATGCAATTTACCCGACGTATATGGCAATATTTTGTGTATGTAATGATATTAATAATGAAATTCACACCTCTAAAACATTCAGCAAACATTATTGTGTTGTTAGTAAAACTGGGTCTGTTTGAGATCAGTTCTTCAGCCGTAAAACACTGCTGTGAAAGAGCCATTACAGCTCAAAAGGTTAATACATTCAGCAATGACATTTCACATCAATATTAGTGAACGTACGCGAGAAAATATTATTAAATCTCAACTGCGCATGTATGAATCTTGTAGTGTAAACCGTCAAAGCAGTGCTGGCTCTGTATAGATCGTCACTTTCGCTCGGGCAATTTAATTTCAGTTGATTCAATGTGAACGGCGGGGCTCGCTGCATGGGGTAATGCAAATGATATAATTATTGAATGAAATCGATTATTAACTTAATCGCTTAGTGGTTTGTATTAAAATAAGCATATGGTTCTACAGAGAATAGGTTAGTTTGATCAAAGGAACCCGCAAATCATGAAGATTACATTTATGTATTTTTGAGAACCTGCCTTTGCTTACTCAGTAACATTTGTAACAAAAAATTACTAACTCGAATATTTTGAAATGTAATCCTTGACAGATTATTCTATTTCAACAATATAAACTATGCATCTTTATTGTATTATTTGTCTAAAGGTAAGCGAAAGACAATGCTATATACTAGTAGCTTAGCAACCATGCGAAGTCAAGGCATGATAAGCATTCATAGACACAAATAAGCAGACTCTCAATACTACGTTAACAGTATTTACATAATACTGGTAGTAGGCTAATGAATGTGGTAAATAGACCAATGCTACAATGATTGTTCTAAAACAAAGACCTTGATAAAACTATAACAGGTTGTGTGCAATGGTGGGCGAAACAACAGGCTCGAATTGTTTGAGGACGATACTTAAAGTCGTTTCAAAATATTTTTATTTAATATTTTTCAAGATTTCCGAAGAGCAAATATTGATTTACACGCAATGGCGATACCATAGCTACATCGTCTGTCTGCAGTTGTTGTGTCAATATTAGCACGTGCAGCTTGGTAATACGATAAATGTCTTGAGTCGGGCATTTATTCCACGAGGGGATTCTATTCCATTCATTTCATCGGTCCAATCAAAGCGACTCTCTAATTGAACAAGTCACGAAACTTTAATCAAAACGACAGTTGAAAACTGTATTCAAATATAGATTATATATCATCAGAAGAAAGAATCGTTTATTCTGTCTCAATATTGTATACTACTAAGCGTAAATAAAAGATATATTTTTGAAAATTGACTTATATTGGTCAAGCTATTTTTCAGATTAATTTTACTGTGTTTTTGAAAGCTGATAAAGCAAATAAAGAATGATTTGGTAAATCTATGACTTCACTAATTATTTTAGCCTCGTACATGTGTACGCTACAACAACCATCAGTTGTTTATTAATTCCCTAAATAAAAGAAATGTATATTCAGAGATTAAAGACATCTCAACTAGTCAGGCAAATTTTAAATAGTTTTTTCTATTAAAGATCTTACACCTTAATTGCATGAAAATAGCGTTAGCTAGTAAGCATTCTGACGGTCAGTGATTGATCATTTTAATGGTACGGTGTTGTTTTATTTGTACGGTATAACATTCAACAGGTTTCTATGTGCCGGTCGGTGGTGGGTTTTGTGTAAGTTAGTATTTTGAATAAGTTGGGATTTTTATATCTGTTTCCTTTCAGCAATCATTTTGTTATATATATGTTACTTTAACCATTCTCATGCTGATAATCGACTCACTATTTAACACTGCATACAGGATTATACTCGTAATTTAATACTTCAGAAACCGGACATGTTTTAAGTTATCATGAATAAGAGCACCAGCTTTCATGGACCACATGAATACATGCATCTGTTCAAAACATAAACAAATGGACAAGAGATGTGGATATCGAAGGTTCGACACAGAAAGGATGATCTTTCGTTTTTTATGATGATCCTACAACTAGTGAAACTGACGTTTTGTTGAATGGAAGAAAGCCTACTGACGATAACATGAGCTTGATCATTCCTAAATTAACTACGCATATCGGAGCCCATCATAAAGAATACACTAACCCAACACGAACAATAACACATTGCACCTACCGATACTTATTTCATCCCGGAATGTTCTGTCCTTTAATGTTCTATTGGATGTTAAATTTATTTGATCACTGGTGAATACTCCATATCAGCCCCGGAAATGTTGAATACATCAACTTCATAATTGTACCCATAATATGTAGACAAGATTCCACCCGTATCTGTGCTAAAACTTTAACATTAAAAACAATTTGCTCTGCAAAGATAGCATCAATATTTAAAATAATCCGATAAAAAATACGAATTGACTAAGGGCGAATCCGACAAAAATATGAATTGATGGGTTGTACGAAAGTACGAAATTTCTAGTGGCGAATATCCAAAAGCACGAAGTGCTGGGGACGAATCCTACAAAAGAGTACGAACTTTCCGGTGGCGAATGTTCAGAAGTACGAATTGACTTAGGGCGAATCCTTTTAAAAAGTACAAATTTTTGGTAGAGAATGTTCAAAAGTACAAACTAACTAGGGGCGAATCCTTTTGAAAAGTACGTAATTTCTGGTGGCGAATTTTCAAAAGTGCGAATAGACTGGGGGCGAATCCTAAAAAAATACGAAATTTCTGAAGGGGAATGTTCAAAAGTACGAATTGGCTGGGGTCGAATCCTCTTGAAAAGTACGAAATTTCTTGTGGTGAATGTTCAAAAGTACGAATTGAAGTGGGGCGAATACTGTTAAGAAGTACGAACTTTCTGGTGGCGAATATTCAAAATACGAATTGACTGCCAATCATATTGAAAAGTACGAACTTTTTGTTGGCGAATGTTCAAAAGTACGAATTGAATGGTGGCGAATCCTAGAAAAAAGTCCGAAATTTCTGGTAGCGAATGTTCCAAAGTACGAATTGAAGTGGGGCGAATACTGTTAAGAAGTACGAACTTTCTGATGGCGAATATTCAAAATACGAATTGACTGCGAATCCTATTGAAAAGTACGAACTTTTTGTTGGCGAATGTTCAAACGTACGAATTGAATGGGGGAACATCCTATTGAAAATTACGAACATTCTGGTGGCGAATGTTCAAAAGTACGAATTGAATGGTGGCGAATCCTAGAAAAAAGTCCGAAATTTCTGGTAGCGAATGTTCAAAAGTACGAATTGACTGGGGCGAATCCTGTTGAAAAGTACGAAATTTCTGGTGGCGAATGTTCGAAAGTACGAATTGACTCGGGGTGAATCCTAGAAAAAAGTACGAATTTACTGGGACGAAACTTAAAAAGTTCGAATCGAATGAGGGCGAATCACAGACAAAAGTACGAATTGATTGGGGATGAATTAAGGGATACTAACGGAATGGGGAAACGTGACCACATGTATTCGTATTCGTGCGACCATAAACAATAACATTTGTTTCTCATTACCGAAAAAAAAAGAAAAAAGAAACGATTGCTCATATGTCTCAACTACATAGTAACAGAAGACGGAAATTTGAAATCAACCAATCTCCGGGATATGCAGGTAAGTCAATGTGCTGTTAATCGTTTGCTGATTAACAATGCCATATCGACAGCTTTTACCTTGTATTTATATAACCACTTTATAGCATGTGGACGACTTTAAATTGAAATATTCATGTGTATTAATTTAAATTCAGTAGGGCAAAATCCAGAATTTGCCGAGATTTGCAATAACATGTAACTGAGATATTAAAATGTTCAAGGTACAACAGTTTAGCCAGCCGACTACGTATTGTAACGTGTCTTTCCCCAGGTCCACAACAAGCCATTACACAACCACAATAGTTCTCAAGCGCTTACTAATTGTGTGTTTTTCATAAAACCTATTTTCTTTTAAATTATCACTTTGTATAAAACAATACCATTCATTCACACAAGTCTATTTATCAACAGCCTGAATACGTATCCTTATACTACATGTGTTGTGCTCGCCATACATCCTGTTCTGTAAACGAAATAATCAAACGTATTTCAAAATTTAATATTTTAAATGATCATCAAGTTTGTTACACATGGCTTAAAAAGAAAACAGTTAGAATATATTAATATTAAATTGTTACCAATGAAGTACGGAAGATGTATACATACGAATTTACGGACATTACGGAAATAAGGACATTAATACTGTTGTTGAAGGAAGGTTGTTGCTCATGCGAGGACTGCTTTAGAGAGGTTGTCATGTTCATGGAGCTCACGATAATCTATTTTTGTTTACTTTATCATTCTTATTAGCGGGTGTAATGCTTTGTACTTAAATTACTTAAAAATAATATACCGATGAATTCGAATACAACATAACTTCACATATAAGGAAATAAATAAAATTAACAGTTATTAAATTAACAATTATATACCCGCATATAGGCAATCAATGTAGAGTTGTTGCCGTATGTTACTTCCCCAAGAATTTAAACGCAGAGATAAAGCTTTTTACATAATTCAAAATCCGCGAATTTTTGTCCCCACGGAAGAGCCACTTTAGTAAAACCCACGAAAATTAAGCCCAACGAAAATAAATGAGGATACAGTATTCTGTGAAAATAAAAATACGGAAATTACAAAAAATGGCGATACCGGCCTTCAATATTGTTCATTGTGCTTGTCAGCTCGTTACGTCAGCAAAATTACTTTTAAAAAGATGTACGAGTATATGCTTGTCGTGCAGAGCTTACGTAAGCGCTTCACGTTGTCATCAACGTATAGAGCTTAAGGTCAAATCTATTCGTCGCTTAACAACGTATAGAGCTTACATCTATGCTCTACACGGTGTAAGCTCTATCCGACGTAACAGGGAGAGATGGGTTTAGTTATTAGAAGTCGTAAGACACAGGAACTAGAAAAGGAAGCGTTATTGTCCATAGGAAAAACGACACGAAAAGAGGAGCATATCACTTAAAGACATTGAACCAGGAATGCGAGGCTTGTGACTTATGGACCAGTAAGACCCCTGTTTCCACAGTAGGGGGTAATAAAACAGACAGTTTCATTTATAGACTAGCTTCTGTTTACATAATCAGTTACTCTATGCTTATAAAAACAACATGAATTTAGTCATAAACTAATTATCACCATAAATCAATAAAATGTATGACCCTACTTTTGGACTAGGTGTCAAGTCTACAGACCGTGACCAGGCAGGACTAATCTGATTAGGAGCAATAAACCAATTAAGAGATTAGACATCATGTGAAATTAAAGAAAAGAAAATTAGAATATTTTAAATAGGAGAAAGTACAATCTTACTAGTTTTTCATGAAATGGGTTATTAGTACACAGTGTTGCAACTCTTCGGACCTCAACTGAGAGATAGTGAAATTATGGTAGAATTATTGAGTTTGTTTACCCTCACAATCGGGTTGATTACATATTGACGAGTAAATGTCTAGTGGACCAGTGGACGACCAATTTAAGTTGATCTTTCTGAAGAATTACGGTGATGAAGAGCTGTTGTTGTCCCTCGAGGTTATAAGACACCATAGTCAAATCTTGTGTGTTTACCATAAACAGCATTGTTACACAATATTTTATTATTTAGTTGAAAGTGGCTTAAAATTTAATGCTTTAATCTATTTTGGTGTTAGAAATTATCAGATGAATTATCGCTAAAGTTGCAACCCGATTGGATTAACTTTTCTAATATTTCAATGCAGTAGGTTTTAACCAATGAAATAAAGCGTAACTTAAATAAGCTAGCAGCTTGAATTACATAATCGTTCATACACTCGGGTTTGTTAAACGTTGTTGATGGTCTGACTAAAGAATTGTTCGTGTTGTTGGTTTGATAATAATCATTTTGTGTTTTGAGCGATATTTTTTTAGGGATTATTATGTATGTGTTGTATGTAAGGTATACTATGTGACAAGTTATTTGGATTGGGTTGTATATACAGTGTTTTCAAGGTGTGCGTCTATTTAGTGTTTTGTTGTTCACATGTTGCTTAATTCAATGTTTTCGTTCAGTTGTATGTCTTTGTTTATGCTATGTTGCTTGTGTCTGTCTGTATGTACGCTATATTTGGGTGGCTATCATACCTTTGTTTGTTATGTGATCTTTGTGTTTTGTTGGATATCTTTTATTGTCTACGTGGAACTTATTTAAGCATAAATCAATACTGAGCACCAGGGTCAAAAACACCAACAATAATATACACAAAGCATTGATATAAATGTATCATTTTTTTCTAGGTCTCAATAACAATAGTTGTCAGTTTTGTAACATTTATCAAACGCTTTGAAAAAATCGTTCTATTAATGTATCAATCTTCATAACTATGAACTACGTAGACATAGGACGATTTGAACTAATAACGCATCTCTGACTGTACGATAACAAAGACATTAATTAGGGCACTGACCTAAACCGAATAGCCTGTATGTACGGTAGTTATTCAATCGACAATAATTGTATTGTCTATTCATTTAATATTGAAACACAATGAGTAATATTCCTGTATACATATATGATATGTTTAGAGAAAACTGGTCTTATACACTTTTCTCAGCCACAAACATACGAGGGGTTGATATAAATCTACGTATGACATTGCTTACATTTGAATTATAATCACCGTCTTTGAAGTCATCGTTTAGTGGTGTTAATTTTATAAAGTAGGTGCCCATGCTGTCAAGCAATGATCTATTTATGTCATACAACAAATTAATAATACACCGGTGCTTCAAAGAGAAAATCATAGCGATACAATTCATTGTTATAATGGTGTAAAATACATTATTTATTACACTTATGGTGTCAATATTCGGATAACTTTGTATGTCATCGATACACACCAATTGATCCGCTATCGGTACTTTTGAACGACAGGACAAAGATCACACTATTTCATTATAAACATACTGTGTCTATAGTTTAAAGGGAGACAACTCACACAGACGATTGGATGGCAAGCGTAAGCACGTAGTGGTTTACTTCCTTCCATGACTTTTGTCCACAAACAATATGCTATCTTTAATGACTACGAAGAATAGTTAGGCAATTTTGTCTGTTTCTATTTTGTTAAACGTCAATTTTGCAAAACATGCCTATCTTAAAAAAACACACAAACTCATTTAAAAAAATCATTTTTCTTGACTTTAATAACAGAAACATAATATTAAACATATCAAACAAGAATCATAGTCAACTGACTAGTTTAAACTCAGAACATAGAAAACTATAACTTCTGATTCCCGAGAGGCACTGTATCCTACACTAGAATGCATGAATTCAAATATCGTTATCGTCTTGATGAAGATATAGGCAATACTTTTTGCCCATTTTTATCCTTACCAAAAAACTGTTTTTTTATTGACATAGCTCAAAACGCTTTGCGCACGCAGACGCTTAAGAAAATAAAAAGACAACATACTGACCTTTCTTGTTTCTCAGAAAATAATACAGGTGTATAAACAGTAATGAGATTATCTTCATCAGTGATGTTATTTAACAGTAATTAATGCAACTAAAGCAATATGAAAAATACATAAATGATAACAATGTTCCTGTTTTAGTATTTGTATTGTGTGAATCGGTTCTTTAGTGATCTATATACCCACCAATTGAAGCATACATTATACTTTATGTTAATATTATTACTCCTTGTGACGTAAACAAAACACTAAGGCATCTGTATTGCCAGGTATATAACATCTAACTTTTCCATTCTTATATCATTGTTGATTTTTCAGAAGTCAGAAGTAGTAACCTGAAACCGAAAAAAATGATGTTGTTGGTATATCAGTAAATCAATGAAGGTAATGCAGAACTTTATGTTGAACAGGTCATCATTTGTGGTGCCAGCAAAAAAATGCAGTGTCCTGTGATCCATTTAATTTAGAAGACATTTGTGTTTATGGACCAGTTGTGTTAACTATGACAAGAAAAAGAAGTTAAAGTTGTTTCTGTTACAAAAACGTTTATGTATATTTATCCTTCCCATGTAAATAAGCATAGTTGATTTACAGGTTTATCTCACCAGAGCACAAAGTGCTCATTGTGAGCTATTGTGAGCATGTGTTGTCTGTGGTCAGTCAGTCTGTATATCAGTCTGCCTGTCCGTCAACAACTGCAGTAATGACATCTCCTTCTTAAGCAAAAAAGTACATTTCATTAAAGTCTCTGATTGCCATGGCTACAAATAGGAAAAGCATAAAAAAATTGTCAAAACACAGGGCTATTTTGTGTTTAGCATTGTTTATTGGACCTCTACCAACTTTGTTCAAGTTATTGTCCTGCAGTCAAAATTTGCTCTACCTGGTGTTAACACAAAATTATATATTGGCTTTTATAGGAAAATCTTAAAGGAGAATCTTATCTGAAAACACAAGGCCTAGAGCTTAGATATTTTGTATGTAGCATCATATAGCAGACCTCTGCCAAGTTTTTCAAATTATGGCCTGGGGTAAAAATTGGCCCAACTCTGGATTTATATAGACTTAATAGGAAAATTTAAAAAATCTTCTTTTCAGAAACTACATTGCCTGGACTTTAGATATTTGGTGTGTAGCATCATCTAGTGGACATCTACAACGACTGATGAAGTTGTGCCCCTGGGATCAAAATTGGCTCCGCCCTGGGGTTTACTTGATTTTACATAGGTTTACATGTATATGGGAAAATAAAAAAAAACAGACATTACAGTGTTTAGAAATTATATAAAATTTAAATGTAGCATTGTCTAGTAGACCTCTGTCAAGTTGTTGAAATGATGGCACGGGGTCAAGATTGACCCCGTCCCAGGGGTCACTTGATTTATATAGGCTCATACATATATATAAATAGGAAAAGGGTGAAAAATATTCTTCTATAAAGGTCTTTTTTCTGGTGAGCGATATAGGGCCATCATGGCCCTTTTGTTTTTTATTATAAGTACAATTCTATTCTATATTTTAAGGTTTCTTCTGTCAATGTATTCATAGATCAGGGGCATATTGTTTGTGGTCAGTCAGTTTCATTTGTTTGTTTTTATGTACCTAATGTTAACCTTGCCTATAAAATCAAACTCCTAAGATAATCAAACTTCATATATTTGTACCTCATGGCAGCCTCTGCAGGACCTGTGCAATTTCATGTTAAAGGTCAAGGTCATTAATGATAGAATGGGGGCATTGTGTTACAAAAACACATCTTGATTCACTTTATCTCTAACAAGCTTCATCCATTGAACAAGTTGTTACATCAATTTGAACATTACTGTTCTGTAAGGATTGTCATATTCTCTGTATTTACCCTACTATACACAGTCAAACGTGTGTTAGCGGCGACCTCCAAAAAAGGCAAACCTGTGAATAAAGACCCATCATTGCTATTTAGAATAAAACTACCAAAGAAGGCCATCTGTCAATGAAGACCAGTTTGTATTACCCAAAGGTAGGCATTTGTTCACAGGTTTGACTGTAAATTAAGTAATTTACTAATTCCTTTTTTTTATCTTATGCGATAAGATCGATAGATCGGGGGCATATTGTTTTTGGTCTCTCTGTCTGTTGTACCAAACTTTAACCTTGCATATGAAATCAAAATGCATGCACATACATTAATCAAACTTCATATGTAGATTCCTCATGTCTTTCTCTACAGGTCAAGGCCACGGGGTCATTGTGTTTAAAAAATCGTACATTTTTCATGGAATTATGACGAAACTTTCACAGACTTGTTGTTACTAAGAACTCCCGCACACTAATTCAGGGTTTTGTGTTTCGATTCGATTTTGACGGAATTATGGCCCTTGTTTATTTTGTGCGATTGTAACAGCAAAACTCTTGTTTCCTTCTTTTCTCAAGGGATTTTGATAACACTTTTATTGAACTATTGTTCTCAAGATACCCAATGCATATTGTCAAGATTTTATGATTCCATCATTTTTGACGGAATTATGGCGTTTTTTTATTTTGTGCATATGTAATATACACAGAAATACTCTTGTGCAAAACTTATACATTTCTCAAGGGATGAGCATCTGCAGAATGAAAACCCTGTTCTGTGAAAATGCCTGTCTCTTGTTCGCAAGTTATTACCCTTTGTTTATATCTGTTTTAATTGCAGGCAGAGTTATTGCCCTTTGTTTATTATATACCTTGTTATATTTGGTGTTCATATGTATCATTGAACAGGGGCATTGTGTTTCATAAACACATCTTGTTCCTTTTTGTTTGGTACTGGTAAACGGTACCTTCACAATTTGAAAAAAAATATAGCAACATTCAGTGCTGAAATAAAAACCAAAGAAGATAGTTGATAATATAAATATCTTTGTTTTTCTAAAATTCACATTTTAAAAAAAGTCCAATATGAGTCAAAAGGATGCTAATTTTCCAAATTTGTCCAGTACTCGTATCTTTCCCAATTAGGCAAAAAAGAAATCGCTGCATTTTTAATATTCTGTTGTCTTTAAACAAAGTGTGTTTAGATTTTGAAAATGCAAATCAACTTCGTTCAGATGATAAACTATGCATACTTGGTTGACATAGATATTTATAGCATATATGATATTGAATGGCTTATCATTTTTTGTCTATAATTTTTATACATTATGTATGTTCTTGCCATCCATAACACATATTCTCATTATGATTAACTTACTGCTGTTTCCTAGCCATATTCCCTAGCTATGGCTAGTTCCATGTAAAGTGTTATTGGTAAACTTATAATTTACTCTCTTCTAACCTTAAACAAGTTCAAAATTTAAAACAAGTTTATGTATACACTTACTAGTGACTACCAGTATTCTTTACATTAAAATTCACCGGTTTAAATATTGTGTTTTACTTTATTTAAAATTATTTTATTTTATATGAATATCTATTATAATAAACATATTTTATCTAAAATATGAGTACTCTTGACATGCTTTGTTATGGACATAATATTATAAGAAACTACTAAACATTTTCTTTCTACAATTTTGTATGCATAATGCTTATATTACTTGCCATTCTTGACTTTTACTGTAACCGAACTTTGTTTAACTCCAACAGAGCAAAACTCAATCTGTGCAACAATTTTATATGCAAACCTGAGTACTAACTTAGTTTTCTACATCTGCCATGGACAATTTTTTCCATTTTGTAGTATCTATTTTTTCGGTCATGAATACAAACCTCTTGCATTAAGTTCAATTCACGTGAGTACTTTCAGAATTTTGATACTGTGTTAATATATCATATAAGTCTCTATTATATTAGATAACTGTATGGACCAAAACATATAGTTATTGGACGTCTTGTGTTCATTTATATGTGTTTATTCTTTGAAGTACAGTTTATTATAATAATGTATGCAAAATCGGCAGAAATATCTAGTATTTACTTTTCCAGTAATATATGTTCGAGTTAATTTTATTAACAGTGTAGTTTCATATACTATGAAATGTTGAAGTGTCATGCATTTAGAACGTTACAATATGTTATTTAGAAAAACAGTAATTTTGCCCTAATACATGTATATAGTTCCTACAATTTTATGTAATTGTCTCTAGCTTTTTGAAGGCATACAATTTAGCAGCGCTTTGATTATATATGTACCGGTCTATGAACCAGGCTCGGATTATGTTTTAGGGCCCTATTGGTGTTATATGGATAATTAAAACACGTTGATAGAACGAGGCCCAGGACTATTAAAATGCAAACGTCAACATAAATATGTTCATGCTTATGTTCTGATTTCAAAAGTGATTATGACCCTTATTTGAATTTTAATTGCAATCTGCATACATTATTACACATGTAAATAATTAAAAACGTCATTTAAGATATGTCTTTATACATCATTTAAACTGTGATTTATTAGCACCAAATTTAAGATAAATGCCCTGTTAGGCGCCATAATCATACTGTTGAGATTTCTTTACGGTGATGTTTAAAATATAACCTGCTTTAAAACTGCAACTATATTCCCATTATTATAATGCTTTGTCGACACGCTAAGGTGTAAAGTCTACATGACAGAGATGTATAAAATGTTTGCATGGTATAATAAAAATTATATTATTTTAGGTATCTTGATGGCTACATTTAATGGTGAAATGTACGTACATTTTAGTGTTATGAAAGCAAATGAAAAACAGATTCCGTAGAAAAAATATCATTGCGAAATGTGCATCATCGATTCATAGATATAAACAGTTTGTAACATGTGTTTACCGCAATATCTAACCGTTTTAATTTTCAATTTTAGGTGGTGAGTTGACCTCAGCTGTTGCCACAAAGGGAAGCGATACGATTCAACAAGTACCTTGAGGTCTTGTTATTCAAAATAAAATGGCAATTTCCCAAGTTACTAAAAAAGTGCATTCCACGAATCTGCAATCGTTTTTAATGTAATGAACCTTGTCCTTGATCGTATCTCACGAGTATTATCACCATACTTCGGATCAATTATCCTAATGGAAAAGCTATAATGCGCCGATATGATCTATAAATTTGTTCCCGGCAACAATCATTGTCAAATCTGTCATGAATTCAGCAAATCAAATATTTACTATTCTTTTGTATTGATCCCACAGTTACATTTTTTTCTCATTACTTTAAAAAACATTAATGAAACCACTGCAAGAGGAGCACTACACTGCAAACGTTGAGCTCACCTTTGCAAGAGGAGCATGCGGTGAAATATCGCAACATCACTTGTTATAAGTCAACAGTGGTAAACCACATCAATCCGACTGAATACAGCAACACTAAAATAAAAACAAAAATTAGAAATACAGGATCAACCAAGAGTACTTCAAAGGCTTTTTTAAAACGGAAAATGGTTGGAAAAATAATGTACCTTGAGTATGGGAGGGGCTGATGAATCATCAATGCCCACAAAATCGTTCATTCAATCAATAAGAAGACATATAGAATTATACGAATGGTTATCACACAAAGGTTATCGTTTACAATATTGATAGCTGTTTGACCCATTTCGAAACGATTTTCATGTTTTGTCCAAATTGGAAATGTTAATATATTACTAGTACAAAATCAAATATTTTAAAATGTTCTTTTAGAGAAATGATCATGTAAAGTGCTTTTGTAAAAACCTTTGTTGGACAGCAAAAACCATCATAAATAACGTCTGAGGCGAGCAATACTTGGGCATTATAAAACTCTTGTAATGATATGAGGTAAAAACAGAGAGAAATATAGATTTTACAAATAATCCATCAACATATCGACATCAAAACGGTGAGTTTGCGCTTTTTCGTGTACTTCCAGTGTTGGAGATAGCACACACTCCTAATGATTGAATACCTGGAACGTAACGTCTCTGATTTTTCTTGCTCGGGGCAAAATAATCCCTATCGGGAGTTGACAACAAAGAGCTCAGGCGCACTTCAAACATAAATTATTGTCTTATTTATTTGCTTTTGCTGTTAATTTGCATATTTAGACAATAAATAAACGATGTAATATCTAAACGCATTAGACAAAATAATAAATTCCTTAGCTTAATTGTATTATTTTGATGATTTAGATAGTTCATTTTGTAATATTTAAATTCATGTCACAAGATAACTTACTTAACCGTTTAGGATATTACTGCAATAACATATCCTAGTCCAAAAACATTATATTTCAACCAACATTACAATCATATTGAAAAACTTGATTTCAGAAAGGGGATAACTTATTCATTGTGGTTTTGGCTTCGACAATTATTCGCCAAAACTAATATAAAATTTTTACATTTATATAAAAGAAGAAAGAATAACGCACGATTATCTAAATATACAAATGTAAAAATAGTTTCATTCATACTGAATTTTTTATTGATATACATAAAACGTGATTATGAAATTACATCATACAATAAAGACAATTTATTCCCGCCAATGACATTGTCCAATATGCAAAACACAATGTTTCTTTTCTTCGGTAGGTCCATAATATGTGTGATGATTGTTTCGAGTTTTAGGTTCAGTAACTTTAGGTTACTTCAGGTTATGTTAGAACATATTACATCGCTTACCCGTAAGGATTTTCCGAAATTCCATGAAATATTCACACAATTTATCAAATCTTGAACGTATGAGTATGTCAAGTCGAGAAAACACCAAACAAACGAAAGGCGATTTCTACCAGCCCCTCCTTACGGCACTGATCATGGAGCAAAATAACCTCATGGAAACCCCAAACAAGAATGACCCATGCTAAGACAGAGGATGGCAACTACCTATATATATCCAGATGATGATGCCAATAGAATATAAATACAATCTGATTTTATAGTGATGCCGCTATGTTTAATTCAATGAAAAAAGTCATTATGACTTTGCGAAGACTTAACTTCCAATTGATAACCCCAGTTATCGGCACAATTGCATTTTTTCTCCTGATAAAAACAACAGAAACAGCATTTAGCAAACAGAAGGTATTGTGAGTTGTGTAAATTGTAGACTTCGAATATGCGTTTTGCCGTCTGAAGATTGTATGAATACTTTATATTGCCAAATTTGTGTAAATAACCAAATCATGGTCTGTCTCATTTCAATACACATTGCCAAAAGTGTAATCAATATACCTTATCTTCTTTTCCGTTTTTGACATTAACAATTTATCTCAACATGTTTGTCACCAATTATTTTATGAATAACAATGGAACAACACATTTAGAATGTTAGAAAATCTACAGTGACTTTCATAAAATTCATTTAATACTCAATGGGTGAAAAGCCAAGTGTTGAATGTAAATTCTAGTCATTTTTCTTTCTTAGTGAAGTTGACAACTAAATGCAAACAAAGTAATTGTCAAACTTACTCACAACTATCAAACCGTTACATTATTGTCTCCTTGCAGCTCCTTAGAAGTCCTCTTAAGTTACCCGAGTCTTATCTGATAAAAGTCGACATGGATAATTACGTCCGGTATAGTTTTTGTGGTTGTGACACCTCCTGGCACCAGGTTTAGGCTTTCCCCGATTTTGCACAACGAAGTTTCTGTGTTAGAATGTAATTTAGTGTTGATTTATATCTCCAGGGTTGAACAAATCGTCTGAAATGGTCAGTAAGTTGTCCCAACACGCGACCAAGACAGGATATTACCATTTTGTGAAAGCACAGAAGACATTCCAATTTTTAAATTGGTCTACCCGTATCCATTAACGTCTAAAACATACTAAATACTATGATTATGAACACATTATGCCCAGTTATCTAAATATACATAAGTATTTAATTGCTTTGACGCGTGGCACCGATTATATACATCTAACCACCTACTAAGCCGCAATGATGTCTTGGTATTTGGACAAAATATGGTTGTTTGACCTTATTGTGTAAGCATACTTACAGCAACAAGGCTAGCTCGCACTGTTGTCTGTTAATTTGCAAAGTCGGTTAAATCGTATATTCTATGTTTTAATTGAGGTCATAACACAAGGATGAAAACGATTACTGATTGCTTGACCTGATATGAGTAAATATAGAAAATACCATCGTTATCATATGGCACAAGTTCATCAGCATTAATCATGAAAATAAGCCATACAATTGTTATTAACAAGTTTACTATAAATTATGAATACATGTATACGTAGAAACATTTCCATTCTGTTAAAATTATCAAACTTTAACATTTTGAAAAGCCAAAAAGTCTTGAGCTGTGGATTTAAGTTGTTATTAGGTATATTCTTATCGTCCATTCCAACATGATCTAAGAATAACCGCCTTTCTGTGTTCTAAAACAACATTCAGTGTTTCATTAAAACTTGTTAATTAGCATTGTGACTATTAAAATTTCAAATCATTGGTTTGCTAATTGCTTTATCAGGAACACCAAAATCAATGTAATCTGTTTAAAAAATCTTTTTTGGAACAGGTCAAAGTACCTACCCTGGTCATTAATCAATCCAAATTTCTGATAATATTCGTATGTAAACCAAATACATCGGCTCGTACTAATGGGCCTTAATTACCGAAACGAAAACCCCCAAACATGTGCTTCAACAATTTGCTTGACCACTTCATTAATTGCTTTTTGATGATGTTTTGGTGGGTGTCTGGAAACATTATCCTAATTTAAAATCAGATATCAGCTCCCTTTTATAAAACTTTGAAATACAAGTATTTTATTTTCCAAATTTGAACATTTTTGAATATTTAGTGATTTGGCGTGTTGTCGAATTTACCTGAGTCACACTTGTTTTAACTGACATTGATTTTAAATACATATATGGATGTTATTTCTGTTTTTACTTTTAATGGTAAGATTAGTTTGATACATTTGTAATTAAGACTAATCATGTTATTAGTAATGCATGCTTGTGTTAATTTTAAGATGCATTTGTCATCATCAGGTTTCGGCGTTAAATTAGAAAACAACGTGTTTGGCTATTTCTAATACCATTTGCATGTCAGCTGCAAACACAAGTTGTGCAGTGAAATTAATAAAGTATAGTGATTCAGTTCAATTTTTTTTATTTCAATCCGACGGAATGTGTTATATATTTATTTGAAATTCTTTAGGATTTATATTAACTGTGTCTGTTGAAACGAATACTCATTATTTGGTGTTAGCTTTTTGGTTGGAAATGATTACTATTGTATAATTTAAATGTTTCTAAACTCATAAAATGAAGTTAATTTGAATATGAACAGGCAATGATATATTTCAAAGGATTACAATTATTGTTTCTTCAGTTTTTATGTGATGTACTGTTTTTTTGTCTGTTTTATTTTTGGCGTGTCTTAATTATTTGTGTAACTGTTGGGATATGTTGGTCTCGTTAAAAATGGATTTATTGCATGTGGTGTTGTCTAGGGATCCGTTCTTTCTATATGTTTATTCTTTATATAAGAGCAGAAGAATCCATGCACATTTGCTAGGTTTCGGCAGCTCTTTGAACATCAGTTTGGAATATTTGTCTCACTTTGTATCTGCAATAATTATGATGTATGACTTGAGCGATATTAATATTTTGCCAAAAGTGTAATTGTTGCATAAACACTTTTTGAAAACGACACTGGCCTGCGAAAATCACGATGAAATGACTATCTTAAGAGAAATATTTTGGAAATAAATGACGGAACGTTTTATACATGATAAATAAATATACTTGGTGCAAATGAACATAATTATATTCTAACGATTTGTAATAATCTTATTTCGCTTTCATGAAGCGCATTTATTCATTAATTTTATTATAATATTATTTATGTCAATATATATATAAATAAATATACTTGGAACAAATGAACATATTTTTACGATTTGTAATAATCTTATATCGCTTTCATGAAGCGCATTTATTCATTAATTTTATCATAATATTATTTATGTCAATATATATATAAACATGTTTCCTATGTAAAGTGCTTTAAAGTAAAAATAAGCAGACAATTTAATGCAAAATAACTATGCAAAATATCTTCAAGAATTAATTAAAAGAATTTCAGTAACCAAACATAGATTTTCACTAATAAGAACAGTTTTCAAAATTAAGAAAAAGTAATATTGTTACGTTAGTGTTTGTATGGCTGAAAGTTTGATCGAATTTGATTAAACAATAATTGTGTAAATATGAATGAAGTTTAAATTAACTGACGTTGTCATCACGGCTTAATACTATTTTTACAGATGAAATAATTTTGCCAAAATATCTAGGTTATGTTTCCGAATATCAAAACATAACGGGCTTTTATGATTACGCAATACTCAGAGCCATAATGTTTTTAATACTCTATGTTGTTTTATAGTATTGCGCGCACGTTCACGGCAATACATTCCTAATCAAACTTGACTATCAAATAATATTTTAATATTTTGTTGTGTCGCACTCACTAGCTGAATTTGTTTTAATAATTAAAACACTCACTCCACATGATTATTTAACACATTGAAGTCGACAAAGAATGAGGTATTATTATTTCAATTTTGAAAACATTCGCCAAAGATGAATTTGTATGAGAAAAATAAAATTTAGTTGCACAAGAATAATGCTCGTTTTTCTTATTGGCACTAATTTTAGCCGTTTTTTTATCAAATAGACTTTACCTTTTACCCCTTTGCATTTTTGGGACTTTGCTGTTTTCTTGTGATACATAGGAAATTATAAAAAAGATAAAAAGACTATTTTCGAATTTCAAATCAAGTTTATGCTTACAAAGGTCATACAGTGAAAATTAAAATACAAAATACAATCACTTGCTTCATTGCCGACGCCTTTCCGTTGGCATTTTAGGTAGAAATGCCAACTAGTACTCATTTTAAAATAATTAACATACTTTTTTGCAAAGTAACTATTATCAAATTCGGTTTATGAGCAAAAGTGTAAGACTTATTTTAAAGAAACATTCAGGACATTGATTTACTAAAAACGTAAAATTATGTCAATACACTTTTGAGTACTCTTCCGCCTTCGCGTGGCCATTAAACACACGTATTAATGGTTACAAGCATAAAAGTGAAGATGTTTTATTGTTTCCTGGTCACTAGTTTTATTGTACAACAAAACAAAAAATGACATTTTTATCTACCAACATATTTCATAGTATAATTGAGTGACAATTGACAAAAATGAGAAGTATCTAATTTGATAGCTAAAGAAATGTGGAATGTATGATATTGTTAACTCTTTCTAGGCAACATTTAAACTTTTTGTTGACTGATTGTTATTGTATTATGATCTCCCAGTCCATATTTCAATCTTACCTCCTATGTCTGTATTTCATATTTTATTATAAAAGGTTACAAAGCTCACCGACGACGTTAGAAGTCTATTCGACGTTGTTTCCTTTTCTTTCCCGAATACTATTTTAATTCATGTCTCTTTCATGTCGCTCTCCCAATCCTCATACGATATGTTTTTACATCTTTATCGCAAAATGTCGACGAGGATGTCATGTTTGGTGTATGTTAACTTATCACTGATTGTTGGTTCACTTGTCGGTGATATATAATGTGTGATGCTTATGGTGCTAAGTATCAGTAAGCTCATCCCAAGTTAAATTAGCTGAAGTACTACTGGTCTGTATCTAAAGGTTCAAATTATTTTCATTATATTTTGGTCATCAAGATGAAAACAAAGATCTAAGTACTCATAGACAATGTTTCTGTCTTTTGATATTGCTCATGGTCGTCATTTTTCATTTCAATAATATATATACGTTTTCTCCAAGCTGATTAAACGAACAAACGTAAAAAACACCAGTATGTCCTAACAATCGTAGTGTGGAAAGAGGAGATCAAACTAATGAAAATAGAGAGATAATTAGTACTAACAAACATATTTGCAATTGTTGTATAACAGTTTCTTACAATTGTCTTTCTAAAGGCATTTCGTCTTCCAATTCTTCTGATTTACCAGTACTATTTTACTGATTTGTACTGAGCTAAAAAGTTTATTTTTTAATATCTCACAACTGTTATGAATTGATTCTTGATGTCCTTGCAACATACATCTTCTTGCTATATTTCCCTCCATATGTGGAGAAATTGCCGACGCCTTGTGCAGGGGTAAGTTAGTACTGGTAAGAATACAGTCCCGGAAAACTGGTTAGGTGAATTGACCGCCGTATATTACTGAATTATAGTTTGAAATGGCGTTTAATCAACTTGAAAACAAAACGAAAACTACTCGTGCTTTCAACCTCGGTTTGTGTAACCGAGTCTGTAAATTATTTCAGAGGCAGGATCGCCGTAAATTTATTGGCTGTCACATTTTGTAATTTAGCTGCTTAGAAAAAAGATATTGCAAAAACATCATAATGAACAGACTCGTGCAATCATTCAAATATTAATTGTAATCAACAAATGGTATTCCTCAAATTCACCAGATGTTGATATAGTTTATGAATCATGATGGAATAATTATTATAAACAATTAGATGACTTCATTTCTATGCTTAGTACCATCCAATAATGATACAATGTATCGGTTGATAATTTCAATAATAATTATTATGATTATCTTTACTATAAATAACATTGATATTATGACTAAAAGTCCATTTATATTTTATTATTACTTTAACAAAACGACAATAATAATACAATTTATGTTAATAATATTGACTTATTTGCGAATATAAAAGCATGTATGACCGTAAATCACCTGATTCATATAAAGATATCTTACGAGAACTAAAACAAATGTGTTGTATGTTTTTTTTCATGTCATACATGTTGCTTATCAACTATGTTTAAGTCATGACTAAAATAGAATATGCAACAATATCATTACATAGCCAGCAAAAACCGGTCATTGAGCAACATTTATGATACATAATTTCAATGTGATGTTTAGAATTGTATTTAAGCTCTGAAGAAGAAGTCTTCAAAATAGTATGGTCAAAAGTTATTTAAATTGAAATCAGCTACATATAAACACTAGACATATCACATAAGAGATAAATCTATCCAAGAGAAATCAACGAACGAAGACTGGCATTTCACTAGGTTTGATATTTTTTCATTCATTCATTCACACACACAAGTGACTTACACATTTTCTGTTTACTTCGGAAAGTATCTAAAGACTAAGACATATCAGATTTAATGGACTTCTTTAGTTTTAAAATATGTCTTTTATATTCACATTATTTATCTCATAGAAATAATTTTTAATGTAAAACATCAAAAGCGTGAATGTGTTCTTTTATCATTATAATTTAAATTCAAATGGTTTCATGTTGTGCACATATGTGACAAAACAACTGTTTTAACAGCAAAGTCACGTATTTAAGTAATAAAACTACAATATTTATTAGAACTGTAGCGCATGTTCATCTGAAACTTGTGATGTTCGTGTATAACTTGCTGTAGGGATGGTTTAATATACGAGAATAAGCCTTTGTCTTAATGATAAGAATACATTTTCATGCTAGTGGTGCGTGTTACGTATGGGGTTCGTGTAGTGTGTTTAAGCAATTAGAACATTTTTCGTCATTAGCTCTTATATTTATTAGTTACCAAGTCAACAGTAATTATGAATGAACACGTTGTTTATCCAACTAGACTTTAACAGAAATTTAGTTTTTTCAAATAAAATATTTCATTTCCCTAATTCATTTATTATTTGTAAAAAAAGAATGCAAAGGAGCTTCTTAATTCATTCAGTTGCCATAATACAATGTCCAGAAAATGAAATGTTGCTTGTAAGCTGATAATATTAATTTTAATCACATTTTCTGAATTATCGAATAAAAGAATGTAGTCAGTCGGAGAATTACAAATTTGAATCCTGGCGAAGCTACAGATGATGATGAAGAAAATATCAATGCTAACGTTGGCATTAAAAACATCAATTCGACGTTTAGTAAAACGTGACAAGACGACATCGTGACAGATGACAGTACTAAAGCTCAAACGGGATTATTATTTACGTTACTTTTTTTTCATCATAATACATTTTAATACATATTTAGTACAATTATAGTTGGATTGAGGGATATCTTTAATAACTAAACTTTGACACAATTAAGAGTGTCTCAAACCTCATATTATCATAACGAATGATATAAATGATTGTAAAAAATTATTATAACTTCTTGCGCACATTATTATGTTTTTATTAACATAACTGAGCATTTTAACAAAATTTTCGGTAACGTAACAATGATTTATGGACTAATGAATTATGTGTTTCAACACAAAGAATTCACCAAACGCTTTGAAAATCGTTTTTTCCTGAAAAAGTCAGTGTAATTTGTCAAACTTAAAGCCAGTCTGTGCTCAATCATTGTCGATCTTATACAGTAGTACTTTTACGGTTTTGCTTTGTATTTCTACATCAGAAAATTCATACTGCGCTATAAAATAGTAATAATTTTAATGTGATTTTTGATGTCACCCAGTTATTTGTTGACCACAAAGCGCCATTAATATCTATCGGGCGTTGGTCTTGTTCTTTCCCGCCGTTGTTCTATTATGACTTCTCAATGTGTTAATTTGTAAACTTCTACTTCTAATTACTCATTTGTATTCGTTGGGAATATTCCACTTTTAAATTGATAATATATGATAAATAATTATCATGTAATATATTGTTCCAACCCACGTATTTGCATAAGTTTCCCATCCTTAAATTTTGCCATTTCTCCGTAAGTTGTCTCTTGTACCCCAGTCGCTTTTTGTTCTTTACTTGTTCGGATATTTCACATTTTATTATTTTGTCTGAATTGTCATGTCAACGTATCATTCATTAAACGGTTTTAGATTGTCTGTTTATGAAAGAATTGTTGTGACACTTCTTTGTTTCATTTAAAAAGTGTTTGAACAGTTTAACACAAAATCGTATGTTTAGATAATTGTATAACCGAACACAAACCAGGTGGTGTACTTATTTGGACGTTCTCAAGAATGTACATGGGTTTCCAACTGCATCACATTTAGCATTATCCAAGCATAAATGTATAAACTTGAATGTACTTTGTTCGTTCATGACCGGTTTTGCGCTAATCACCAACAATTGTGTTTTTTTTTCACGATATGCTTTTAATTGTTAGGGTCAACAATAACGAACCATTTAAAAACATTTAGTTCGGAATGGTGTCTGAGAATTTAAAAGTATTAAATCGGTAATGTGTGTCTTTAAATGGATACCACAAATCTTTCGTAAAACCGAACTGTGCCTACCAGGCCGGATACTAGCCAATCCAAAGAAAAGGAATAAAACCAAAGTTGATATTCAACGTACAAAATTACCGTAGTACATAAGTCTCAATTAAATAAAACATATATTCAATTAAACAATTAAGATTAAATGATGACAATAAATATTTTCACAGTTTGCTGTCAAACTCAAACCACATGTGTGTGCAGACATATCCCAGAACAATTCCATCAGCAGTATGGACTAAGTTGACACAGGTACCATGTTATGTTAAAAAAGAACTGAAATGTTCATTGTCATTTACGTGACCCAAACGTCTCTTTTCTAAGAACACGAAATATATCTAATGGCAATATCATCGTACAGTCCTGAGAACAATTTTACGGTATTCATTAGAATAAGACCTTTTTTGCCACTGTGTGCAATCTGCCGTCGAGCGCAAGTAACACATGTGCGCATATAGTGAGTGGAATAATAATGATAATTTATGTACATCGCTGGCAAGAATATGAAAATCTGTAGAAGCAAACATACACATGTGTCAATCTGTGCAGTCATTATAGTTACAAATGGTTTGCTTTGCCTCATGCCAAATGCTTTCCCAGTCCCATAAGCATATACATTTATCGGTCGTAATAGTTTCTGTTTGTCCTATAACAGAGGAATCCGGTGTGTTTTCCTCCCGTGCATACTTTATACCATGAAAAAATGTTTCCAAAACAACTATCGTATTTCTTTCAATATTATTGAAAAAAAAATCTTTTTATAGAACAGCTGTGTTTTCTCCGCAGTCATGTTATACACACGTCATAAAATGACGTCACGCGCTCTATATATTTCCAGTTTACAAAAGCAAAAATCACAGCGAAATGAGTGTTTTGTTTGTCGACGAAAAAGGGCTTGTTTCGTCGGTAATTATTATCTTGGGATGATATTAGCAATAAAAGCATTGCTTGTTTTTTGCATATTTTTATAACAAAAAGCTAATGAGACTTTAAGTGTATTGGCTTTCCGATTAACAGTTGCAATAAAACAATTTAATAACCAAAGTGTGAATGGTGTCTTATCCTCAAGTATATTGATACGTTTATTTTGAAATACCTAAAATGCTTTTATGCTAATGTTATAAATCGTCAAAATATCTTTTATTCTAAATTCACAATTTATAGTATTTATTTGAATGAATACGCCTAAATTTGAGTTTGTAATAAAAACGCAAGTCATGGTACGACATGTATGACTTTGTGGTAACGATATAAATATCAAGGAATAATGACTTCATTGTCACGCTATGGAAACTTCGTAGCATTCTGCTCCAATCACAGTCATAAAAAACAACAATAATGATAGCTCGCAGAGTAAGCACATATTATATCCTATAGTTTAGACCAATTGAAGTTCAAACACAGTAAATTGATATTAAATAGATTTTAATGAGAGTATTATTGATTGTGAATGAAAACTATGATTATCATAAAATTATGTCTGGTCCGTCTCATATGGTATTATTCTGTATCAATTTTACCAAGCAGAGCAAAAATACACCACTCTTGATGTCTTGTACAATAGTTTTGTATCAAATATGATCATACTAAATAATGACGAACATGTCGAATTGTAACTACCAATTACCATAAGAAACTTTCATACGATTTTTATAAATATATTAATATGTAATATTGCTATTCAGTAAGTTATATAAAAATAAATGCTTTAAAGGAATAAATTCTCATAAAAAGTTTGCGACTGAAAATTGAAATAAAAAGAAACAACTAGAATGTAACTTTAAAATGACAAGACTAAAAGGTTCATTAGCTTTTTGTAGTATCTAAGATAAGATAAAATATAAGATTTATTTTGACATAAGGTACATACATGGTAAATATAACAACATGTAGTGAAACATAATATAAGACAAACATGAACATTATCGCCATGACATGCACACCAACACCAGGGATGACACAAAAAGGGTAACCCTTATTTTCATTGTTGTCTGTAAGTGCTGGTGCCATGGCATAGAGAGGCTAAAATAACAGGGTTATTAAAACTTAGTGGTAATTATCACAGAAAATATCACAAAGAATAGTATTACAAATAATAGGTTATGCAGAATACAAGATGAAATGATAGTAAAATAATTATAAGAAATATATTGTATTTGCTCTAAAACAAACTTTACATGCTGCCTTTCTTTAACTACAACCCGTAAAAATAATTTTGTCAGATGTTTTTTTTCTTATTTGTTTTGCAATGTCATTGAAAAAATACTGTGCAACATTTTGGGAAATGCTTTTATTGCAAGAAAAAGTCAGTTTGACTGATAAGAATAATAAGATCTACTTAATTTTAACACCAACAGGCTAATGGGGCTTTAACCCAAAAACAAAATCCTACCAAAGCATCTATTTGTATGAATCCTACATAATCTTTCAAATATGACGTTCACGAAATATATCCATAATGCCAATGTAGTTACCCAGACGATTTTAAAAATTAATGAAACAAAGTATAAAGAGTTTGATATTATTTTTAAATAAATTATTTTAATGAAAACAACAACATTAACTGTCCCTAAAATGCATGAATTAATATTCATTCAAATAATTGTGATTAACTACATTGCGTCTCTCATTGTGTTCAGAGTTTTTATAGATCAAAGTAAGTAATATTTATTTTAATTAATGAATAAATCATATCAGTTGTGGGAATATTTGAGAACTTTTGTGATAAAAGTTAGTTTCTTTTTTTTTCGATGCGTTCAACCATTATAATATAAATGTATATCCCAGCTTAATGTAACTTAAACATATGGAATAACCAAAACATATACAGTTTTGTAATTATTAAGTATTTTGAGAAAGTTTTGTTTTTGTGTGTTTTTTTCCAGAAATCCTTGATTGTTACATGTATTTCATCCAGTTTCATTTATTTATTTGGGTTTCAACAATTGTTTAGTTATATACGGTGGCCTATTTACCTAACAGGTTTTCCTGGACGGTATTCCAACCGGTACTAACTTACCCTTCCATATGGAGCAGGCGGTTTGTGAGGAAATCGACATTGTTGTCAAACATTCATGGAAGGGTATGGCCTGCCGCGACCGGGAATCGAAAGTTGTTAATGTCACCCTCGTTGGCGGGGTTTCCTCTGTTAAGGACACTTAAGATCGATCACATTGCATAAATTATGCACAAGCATTGTATTGTGGAGAGAGTGTGGATTTTTTTATATTTTATTGGGATGTACGATGCATAAAGAGATGGTAAGAAATGAAACAATAATTGCCAGTGATGATATCAACATTGACCCATCCATCGACACTGTGATGAAATGGAAAGAACCAAAAATGAAGAGGATGTATTGAACACTGAGCAAAGAACTAGAAAATTAAAATACATGAGAGAAACCATTAATTGCGAGATTTAAGTAAACATCTATGTTGCGTTTGAATACTGATGTGATATGATAGATGTATTGACTTATAAATAAAACAGTAAATAAACTGTGAGTGGTTTGTAATGCCATACATAAATAAAATAATACATTGCTTATTTTTTCAGAGAAAAAAATACAATATCCGATGTGTACGTAATGGTTCTTTTTTAAAACTATAAAAAACTTAAATCAAATGATTTATAATTTTCTAAGTATTCACGATTAAAAGCATAAATTTATAAATACAGCAATGGCATTCTCCGAAAAGAAGATGAAGGAATTTCCATTTATACAAAGCATTAAACAATACTTTATATACAATACTACAAGAATATGTTTATGGAAACCCATAGGCGTATTAAGATGGCCGCATAAAATCTAATTTCAACAACATAGAAGTTGATGCCTTGCAGTCGTTAAAAAAGCGCAACACAATTGTAAAAACAATGTATTTCCATAAAACGATCTATGTCACATATTTGAGAATGAAATACATCTGTACTCGTATTTTGATGTTTTGTCATACCTTGCATGTTTGCATTTGTATCAAGAACGAAGATCTTGATCTTCAATTGTGTCGAATAATAATGGCTGGTTTCAAAGCGTTGGAACATTTTAATACTGAATATCTTATTGTAGTATCGTATCATCAAAATGGTTTGTATAGAACGGGTCTTAGTACGGCATTCCGTCAAATATCTATATTTTTTTGCCTCAAAATAAAGCCAGGTTGCGTTTGTTTTTGTTCCAATCGGGTCAAGCAAAACTTTATACTTTTGAATAGAATCACGACTTTATTTTACGCGCCATGTCTTTGATTTTTAATCTACAATGCATCAGCATTTTAAAACTATCTTTATGTCAGATAATACCCTGAATGAAAAATTATACACTTAGCACACGTATAATAAATGTAGCATTTTAAAGAAATGTATTCTAATAAGAACTTAATAGGTTATCTTTTAAAATCGTTACGTGTTCTTTACAGTTATATTAATGGTAAGGTCTGATTATGTACTAACATGTTTATACAAGTTTGTACCCGTAACACTTGCTGGGTAAGAGACATAACAATTCATAACAAATCCATATTTACATCGTTCTAGTGTAACCAGGGCAACTCAATGTAAATTGCTTCTTGTATTCATGTACTAGTGATCTCCCTTTCTTTGTTGGCGGAGTGCTTTATTGTGTTCACCGACAATAGGTGTTATAAAGGTAGTGAAGAAAATCTTGTAACATCACATTTTGCGTTATTTAAAAGTCAAATAATACAAAAATATGTTTTGGTTTAATTTCCACCGAACAAAAATAAGGAAAAACTAGCGGCTTTATTACTTATTCTTGTCGACGTGACGTTGCTACCATTTTATAGGAGCAGAAAAAATAGAAACTCTCTTTATGTGACTTTAAACAGTTACCTAAAGATAACAATATATCTTAATAATATATGTTTGAAAAAGATTAATAGAAGACAGCGAATTCAAAACATCACACCTTCCATAACATAGGCTATACAACTATTTAGATATTGCGTGTATAAAAAAAACACATTTATTTTCTTAATTTATCTTTTTCGGGAAAATTTGCATAGCGTACATTGTAAAACAGCATTTCATTGATGTAAAAAATGTTCAGTAATTAATACGTAAAAAATTAATTAATTTATAGTATAAACTGAACACTCAGTTTGTTCTTATAATTGGTTCCTGGGTTAACATCAACAAGGTGACTTTGTGATACAAATTAAATAAATTATTGATAATGTCAATATATGTTATAATAAAGTTCAGAGCATACATTTTTACTATTTTTTCATTGACACTAATTTTGTGCCGTTCCACTTTATGATCGACAGAGTACGCCATAACAGAAGGCACACTAGCACAAATTAACCGTATTCTAGAAATGCCAGTGAATCATTATTCTGTTGATTTTATATTCATTTTGAAGATTTGTTGAATACATATCGTATATCATTAAGATAAAGATGTGAATAAAATTATTTGTAAATAAGTTGGTTTGGTGAGAAAATTACCCGAGAAACTGCTACAGTACCTTGTGGAATGCATTTGTAAAAATACATGGGCAAATGATTATTCCTTATCTTTCGTGTTCCTGTTGTGAAAATGAAAAATAAATTGTTTACATAATATCTTAGCAGTTTCAAGTCATTGAGGTGTTGAGATAATATGCTCAATTTTATTCTGTACCATTCTCCGTTTTTTAAATGAATTATTTCCCATAAAAAAAATATTTTCTCTCAATGCGTTTTAGATTGTGCACAATGCGTAAATGAACAGTGTTTTGAAATGCTCTATTTCTATGTTTTAAGTGGCATTGTTGATTTATTAGTTCTTATAGTTGTGGCCATATTTGTTATAAGAGGCTTTTCGTGGTGATCTTATTTTTAATATACTATTGTCAGTTAACAAGAAAAAAATCCTACCCTTATTCCCATTTTAGTCAAGTAAACACAAACACGACCATGTTCTAGCTGAATGATTTTTATGCTCTGAAACAATGTATATCAACTTTCACACAGTAGATAAAAACATTCTTAGACTATCAAACCGGTATTCTATCAAACTTTTCTCTCCTTTTTTATTTTGTATTTTGTGAATAATGGGTAAGTTTTTTGGTGTGTCGGTTTGGTAGCAATGATGGGAATGTCATGTTTGTTGCATACGACAGTCCTTTGAATCCGATTACATATACTTCATTTCTTCTGGTACTGACCATGAACTTTGGTTGAAAGTTTTAGTCTTGTTATATAGTTTTATTGACTTGTTATGACAATTGAGTATGCCGTCTGTCGTATTTAGTATGTAATTTTGTATTTACTGTTTGGTGTAAGGTTGCGTCCATTAAAAACAGTTTTGTTTATAAATCCGCTATAGCATTGCCACCGCTCTTTCCATGGCTGTACCACCCTGTGGCATGTTTTTTTATCCTCTCATCTTTTGCATTTTGTCTATGCGGTGGGCGAATTGTGGCTTAGTGGGTTTTCGGGAAGAAGGTATTTGCTGTTTTCGTTTTATAGAGACACCTTCCATGTATATATTGACGCCTTACGGAAAAATTAAACATACTTTTGTGGAATGTGGTAACTCTGTTAAAACAGTATCATCTTACAGCTTTGCGTTTTTTAATTGGTTCAGTTTCCTTTTCCTTGATGACTAAAAGGTATTAACAAGAGTATAATATAGTATGAACCCTGAAATAGAACAATAATTATTATTGTTCTGTATGTACTAGTGTGCAGCTAATAAATTTGTCATTTCACTGATATATTCTGTGATTAGCAAGTGTCAAGATTCGTGCATAAAACTGTACAATTTATGTTATTGTCAACACATTTATGTGATGATATGTCTAGTTATAACACATTAATGATTATCTGCCTAAAGTGTTTCCATTTTAGGCGGATATGACACAAGAATTACAATATTCCATTAGAATATAATATTGTGGTTCTTAACATTGTTACACGCCGTCCAATATTTGTAATTATTATTTCATTTATTGTGAAACTACATCTTATGACACGTGTTCGGATTATCTCTAACCAGACAACTGCAATAATAATGCTAATTATCGTCCCAACCAACTGGAAAACATCGCCAGACAACAATACAACTTAGTTTTTCAATATTTGTCCAGAACGCACAAACTCACTGTCTCAGTCATATGTCGACCTATCTAACTAATACAAAACATGTCAAGTTCTTCATGCTATCACTTCCCAACGTATATATCAATGCATGATATACGATTAATAATGCTCTCGAATCCTCTTTTAAAACACCAAATCATGCATGTAGCTCAAATCAGTAATACGTATTATACAAATGTCTCTTGACAGCAACAGCATACAGTTGAAGTTGAAGTCCTGCTTTCAGACATTCCTTAACTAAAACAAAGACTTAACTCATTTCTCTTCCAGGACACACTTCACAGTATCAGTCACAACCCATCCCAATTTTCCTTTTACACCAATCGTGACAGCAGCAACATGGGGTGCCTGATTTCTCTTATAAGTTACGCTACATAGCATCCGTCAACCGCATTTACAAGCCCAACCAACATTGCTCATGTCACACCATGGAGTAAAATGTAATGTCTCTTGTACGCTGTACTATACAGAATCAGCGGCAAAGCGCCCAAAATCTTTCTCACAAACTAAAATGCATTTATGAATAAGTCATGTTACACCCATTGAGTAGTGCCAATCCCCCAATCTTCATTAGAAGCTTTAGCTCCATTTGGAAACCCCTTGCTTATTGAAGCATTCTGCTGAACCAAGACCTTAAACATTATCTTTATGGCGGTCGTCCTTAGTTCAACTTTTTTCGAATCGATTATTCAACATACGAACATGGTAGGAATATTCTTATTTGTGATTTTATCATATTTTCTTTACTCTGTTTGTGCAGTTAATGACTTCAGCATGATCATATTACTCGGGGAGGATTTCAAAGACTAAGTTTCTGAAGAAACTTTGCATGACCATGTTTGTAATAAAAGAAAAAAAGAATTAAAAAACAAATTGAACTCGTTTTAAAATTTTGCGAAAGTTTTGTAACATTGGTATTTCCAATTATCTAAAGTCACATTCAAGATATTTTAGCAATATTATGAAAACATCTCCTTAGTTGAAAAATATAAAGAAAAACACGAATTTCTGAGAATTGTATTTATCCCTTCTTTTGAAGAGGTGGAAATGTTGTGGTTTTGGTGTTGTGTTCAATGTGGTTTGGTATGGTTGTTAGTTCTGTGGCCGGAGCCCGCCCGGCTGGCTCAGTGGTTAGAGCGTTTGTCAGACGTTCAAATGGTTGTGAGGTCGAACCCCGGGCAAGGCTCGCACTGTCCGTGACAAATTTGACTGAAGATAATACATCCTATGTTAAATTGCCCTCCACCTCTGATTTATGTGGGGTAGCATGGTAGAAGCCTACGGATAGAATGTGGTTAGTACTGGTTAAGGCCTAATTGAAGTCCAGGAAAGCTGGTTAGGAAAACTGCCCGCCACGATATGACTAAAATAATGTTGAAAATGGCGTAAAACCAGATGAAACAAACAAACAAACAAATCTGTGGCTGGACTTTTGTTATTTCACATGGATTTCCTGTGGTAAAATCGAAGCAAATGCCGGGGATGACAATTTGAACGACTTTGGTAACACACATTTTTATGCTTTGTGGAAAGCGAACACTATTCCTAAGACAGACTGTGTAATTGTTATGTCTTGGAATACCTAACTATGAAAAAGTGCGTTTGTTCATTTCTGCCGAAGTAGAAACAGTTAAGCTACTGCTATCAATAAATTGTCTCTAGAAATGTTTTAATTTTGTAAGTAAGATCTGTCAACATTAATAAACGGCGCATATCGTCGATAAGGTTTTTGTGTATCGTTAAACATTATATAATGGAAACCAACTGCGTTATAGTCTTATAACACTTTCCTATCTAACATACAATAAGATCCTTTTGATGTCTGTTCTTTTATATGACAATAATTCATATAAATTATCAAAACCACTCATCTTCTAATGTTGTAGATGTCTATCTTACCAATGATATTGTCGTCCTGTCGTTCGGTTTTTAAACCATTTTTGCGATGTTGGCATTCTATCTACTAGTATACAGACAAGATTGATAATAGTTTGTATTCTAGTATTACATCACGTAAATAAGCCAAATAAATATGTTCTATGATCATCTTTGGAACAATTGTGAATCATCAGAAGCCTAAATATTTGTACCAGCTTAAAGTGTCAAGATTTTAAATAGATGTAAAATAAGAAACAACGAATATGGGCGACTGCTAGAGGTTTTTTTCCAAATTGTTATTGACTTCAAATCCATTTGATAATTTAAATGTATGCGGCTGAAGGTTCCTGATTTTCTAGATGGTATTCAGCTTTTGAACCGGTTTATTTACATGACAACATTCGATCATGATTAATGACGCTGTAGTTTCAATTGTATGCATTTTGCATTGTTCAAGTTGCATTCTTGTTACAGACAGATAGGTTGTTTAGGACAATTGTAGGTCTGAGGTTATTTGAGTTCAAATACTATCTGATTATGTTTAATTTATGTTATTCGAAATAGGCTCAGTTTTAAAACGAGTTTAGAAATCCACGTTTTCTGTGTAGTGGTATATTGCTGATAATGTCTTGCGATAAAGCCAATTAACACAACTATTGCGTTGCTTAAAGGGGCATGCCCTGGAACTGAAGCGTCTCGAATATAAATCAAATTGGTATCATTTGAATGCCTAAATCAATTAATGAAAGTCCTGTAAAATATTTACGAAATGTCCCGCTATTTGACTCAAAATACACATTTCAAGATTTACCAAACCTGCCGATTACGCCTTAGAAAATATTCGTCATTTTCATAACTCGACCCTTTCGGGATCTGTCAAAAGCGGAAAAAAATGTCAACAAACTGTGAAATGGTAAGTATTGCTCATGTCATGTTCACTGTTTGCGACATAAAGCTTATCTATCGATCAATTATAGGTAAATATCATTGTTTTGCTGCTTGAAAGGCAGCGCGCACGCTAAGTTAAATTCTCAGACGAATCGGAAATATCGTTGCCGTCAATAAAAGGCTTGTAAGCCTTTTATTTAAACCGACATACAAATACCCACGCGTGCGTTATAGGGCCATTTTTGAAGGCACATTCTTCTTTGACTTTTCGGTAATTATTGTTTTTACAAGTGATAAACGCATTTTTGGTGTACGAAAAAAAAGACACAGCAGTTCCTGGGCATGCCCCTTTAAATATACATGTTAACGATAGCTCTATGAAGTGACATTTTATGTAAGAATTATATATATGTAGCAAACGAATGAATATGAAAGTATAGTTTGACGAAATCGGAACCTCGTAGTGAATATTGTTGGTTAATGGCCGCCTTGTCTTTAATTTCGAAAGGGTCTGTGTGTGTAGTATAATTATAATATAAATGAATAAATGACGACATAAACACCGCAAAATATGACTTCTTTAAGTCCTTCCAGACTACATACATATGTATCTCTTAAACTCACCCCAATGTACTATGTGGATGCCAACAGTCATGGTAAATATATGTAGTTACGTGTACAAATGTGTCTTGATATTGGCGAATGGGATTTGATCTGTGGTTTTATTCAAAATACAAAGGGAGGTAATTCTATGTGGCATAAAATATTGAATTTAAAGTTATCACACATTACACTGTTAGAACGGCTTTTAAAACAACATCAACTCCATTTCATTATTGTATTTCTTTATTTTTTCTCAACTTATTCATGGTAATACATCTAAATATGTCATTATTCATGTCATATCCGAGCGGCTGTCAATCAAAAAGTTGTAGCAAGTATATTTTAACGACAATAAACATCAAACAGTCAAAGACAGCGAACACAAACGTAATAAAACAGAAGCAATAAATTATCATTAATCTTTAAATGTTATTATCACTCGCGGCAATACGTTTGCCGTCTGCGCGGCCCTTAAAGTCAAGTGGCGCCACCGACAATAATCGCTTGAAACGAAGTTCGTGTCCACGGCGCTTAATACTGAATGGGTGCATCTACATATTTACTTAATGCAAAGTTATAAAAGGACTGAATTTCTATATAAAAGCTTCGAAATAGTTAACAATAGTGTCGCATTTTTTCCATAAATAATCCGTAACTAAATGTAAAATTTCTTAATTGTTAACTGGTTACAAAGTAACAGATATTACTTCAAAACCAGCTCTGACCAATACATGAAAACAGAAAATATCAAGACCATCGAACCTAATTATCCTAAAAACTTCAAATGGTATATATTTAAGCAAACCTATATTTTGAAACGTAATAAGATTATTTGACAATCTTGTATATTGATCTTAAAAGAAAATACAAGTAAATGATAAAATGATTATATGGTTATTTCTTTCCAATCATGATTAAATGAGACAACAATTGCATTGATGCAGTTTTGATAATACAAGATAGGAAAACGTTATAAAACTCAAAATTCTTTCCCTAAATACTGACACACAGAACACAATAACAACAACGTGTAAAAACAAGGAGTTGACGACTGTACGGCCGACTTGGGGTTTAAAGTATACACTGGTTATCACTTAATTGATAATAAATTAATTAGTATATCCATACTTTTTTACACAATTTCACGTACTGTTTGCAGTAATTCCCGGCTATCAGAATATGAAATGGACATGTACATTTGTTTTCAAATTATTTTAGGATTCATAAAACTAAAGCCTATAATCAGATATTACAAAAGTTAGGATAATTCATTCTGATAGTTTGGCATATTTAAAAAATAAATAAAGGAGTTCGCAAACAAACAAATTTATGATAAACAAACAATATTTCTGGCAATTCTTGTCATTATATTAACAGAACTATAGAAATAGCACAATTTTTCCGAAGAATAATTTATTTTTCAGATATAAATTTTATTTGAACAAATATGGGAGAAAACAAATAAATTAGCCGACGAAATTAACCATTAAATTTTTTTTCTATAAATTGAATGTAAGTTTCAATGAAGACAGAAAATTTGACACAATTTCAATTTAATTATAAAAATATTTTATTTAAATAAAATGATAATATGTAAATTATAAATACGTGTCTGGAATAAATTATTTAACATTATACATAATCCTTGAATGTTAATTATTCTTGCTATTTTTGCTAAATACCGTAATCTAAAAGGATATGCGGGTTTTAATGAAAACCCGACAGTTGTAAGATGAATATTTAATTTTGAAAAAAAATCCCACAATATACAATAACATTTTTTTTGTTACGGACTAGGATACTATACGGGCTACTCGGCTGGTCCAAAATATTCTTTTTATAAGCATTAATTTGAAAAATTTAAAACGGAACATAAAAAAAAAGAATTGGCAAAAGTTTCGCCCGGGAAAGACAAAAATCGAACCATAAAAAATTATATAAACAAGCATAAATTATTCGTAAAATTTAGAATTGCTGGAGGCATTAAATGTGACAATTTTCTAGTGAATATTATCTTCATTCACTCATTACAAAGTTCAGAACCCAACGGAGAACCACAGACGTATTTTAATATGTATTCACTTTCCTATCTGGTTTGGCATTTTGATAGACTACAAGTCAATTTCATGTGACAAGAACTACCAGAAGTTGTCATTTATGACCTAGTTAAATTAAGATTAATACATTAGAAAATAGTTATGTTGTAGGGAAGCCTTGTGGAGTGTAGTTATAAAATTCAGCAAACATTGAACTAAATTCACTCCCCGTACCGGCATTATATTGTCCTTCCGAATGACTAAACTGTTCAAAATTCCCGTTATTTTCCACCATATTGGACGCATGCTGATTCTGTGTGGTGTTTAGATAGTTTTGTTGAGATAATATTGACGACGACATAGTACGGTTGACACCGGCATTATACCCTACCCCATAATTACTTTCATAGTAAATACCATTTTGATAGGCATTTAACTGTCCTGAAGTGAGGGAACCGGGTTTTAATTGGCGGTTATTGCTTCCGAATTCATCCATTGACACAGGTCCTTGTAAATCTATATTTTCACCATGTATTCTATTATTGTATCCAGAAAAGCCTCTAGCTGAATGATAGGTGTTGGAATTCATGTCAAAATTCGATGTATAATGATACGGGGAGTTAAAATTTCCACATTTATATCCATTGTCACTGCGGGAACTATTTTCCGTTGCGTAGGGATATCGCTTTTGTGGCAATTGTAAGGCGTTAAGTTTTTCCAAAGGAGATAACTGATTCGATTTGAGGCCTGAACCCTGTTGCTGACCAAAAGTTTCCGACAAATTGTCTTTTGAAGTATGAGAAACCCGTGATCCGTTGGGAAAACCTTGAGAATAATTATCCATAAGATTATATCCACCGTTGACCATTCCGCGGTTAGCATACTGATTGTTACCAACTGGGAAATTTGTTTCACAACCGGGTGTTTGATAAAAACTGTCAGTTACCGCCAGCGTGTTCTCACGGGGCGAAATGCGTGGTTTGGCAATAGAACTTCCCTGATTAGAACCGGTTTGGCAGAACTCGGAACTTCCAGACGACAGATATTTATTTTCAAAGTGTTGTTGAATTTGTGAAGTAGAACCAGACGTTGGCGAACTGCCGGCACTACATTGACCGGTATCAACACCTATTCGGTACGATTTTGACTGTTGTGTATCCGTACTTTCGTTTGTATGTCCGTCAGATTTTATTAAAGGTGATGCTGGGGATTTTTCTGTTGTGTGAGTCATTGGTGAAGGATAGACTGGAGAATGCTGAGATATCGGACCTTGATTGTTTATTGATCGTACAGAACTTGGCGACACGCTATCATCACCAGAATTAACAGAGTCAGTTTTATTAGGGTCTTGTAACTCAACACTAGCTTCAATACCATACAATTCATCAGCAGCTTTTTTGTCACAATATTCATTTTCAATAACTCTATCTTCACATTTAATTGTTTGACCTATTTCAAGAAGTCCACCTTCAGATTTACCATCATCCGCCGACATGTCATGCAAAACGCTAGCTCTGTCATAGTCACAATTTATTCTATTATCCATTTCATCGACATGATCACCATCGAAGGAATTAGGACTTTCTGGAAATGACCCACTAGATCCAAGTCTTGCCTCTGTTTTCTGTCTCTGTAACTAAACAAATGAAACAATGAAATACAGAAAAAACTGACTTTAAGTTTGTCACATTATACAGTTCATTCGAGGGGAGGTAGCAGTTATAAGCAGTAATGATTTTGTTTAATCATGATATAAGAACTACACATAAAAATAATTCATTGTGTACAACATCTTCAAAAGCATTTTGCCAAATCGTTATTACGAAGAGGGCACGAGGATGGCAGAAATAAAGAAGAAACCATTCTTACAGTGATTTAGAACAAATAGAGACAACTGAACCTAACGTAGGTTAAACAGAAATGATATTTCACGAATAAAGTTTATGTTCAGAAAAAGGTTTATCGTTTAGACACACTATTTCAGACATATAATATGCTAATTCATCTAGATTTGTTTTCAGATGGTAAATGTGTGTATTTTGCGTGATACCTGAAATTATCTTACCAAATTATCACATGCTTGGAAATAATTACGTAATTGCAAAGTTAAACATATTCGCATAATTCGATTTTGTCTGGTTTAGTGAATAACTTATTGATTTATTGTAAGGCTTAAGCATTTATGGCTTTTGTAATTGTTCTTAAAATTACCCTCAAAATGAGTCATAAGCCCCATATCAACGGCTGCTAATACCCAAATGTGAGCCCGGATTTGACCAATACACATCCAACCCCACGCGAATCAAAATAAATACAATATGTCAAAGAAAAACGCAATGTTCCTTGTTGTGTCAGCCATTAAATTATGCATTAAGTGAAACTGTGTTCAAATATACAACAATTTTACCTTCAGCAGTATTATCAATAACAGAGCGAATTTCTGAGCTAATCTCAAATAAATTACGATTTAGAATTCTTTAAAACATAATCTGACATTTTAAATGTACAATTTGTTGTTATTGGCATTTTGAATTAGAACATAACATTTAAAATCATACAAAATGAGCACAAATGGTTCAGTACCCATAACCAACATATTTATGCAGTGATTATGATACTACTTGAAACTTGATAATTATGCAAATGTTATAAAACCAGAACCTTGTTTAAAAGCCGTCAATCAATTTTCCCTAGTTCCATTTATTTGCATCTATTTCGTTATGAAATAATACAACAGCTCATTTAACGAAGTGTCCTTAATTGGTTAACATTTAAATTAATTTTATTATGGTACTATATGTAAACGATGAAATTGAAGTTGCATTTAGATTAGAATCAGTTAATCAGTACACTTCTGCTCGGAGAGTGATGACTGTGCTACAACTAGGAATATCATTACAAATTATGTCTTACAAATTTAATTCAAAATATTGTTTTAGCTTTGCTAATTGTCCACATAATGTACGTTACCTGTGTCTGTCGTTTGTACTTCATTCGTCTATTTTGAAACCAGACTTTTACTTGACGTTCTGTTAAATCTAACGAAGCCGCTATCTCAATTCTACGTGGTCTACAGAGGTATTTATTGAAATGGAACTCCTTTTCCAGTTCAAGGAGCTGGGTATTAGTATAGGCTGTTCTAAGTCGCCGAGAGCCACCATTACTGTTATTTCCATTAGCGCCGATCGTCTGAGTGTTGTTATTAGTGGGCGGAGTAGCGGCGAAATCTGTAAAACAGAAAAAGAAAATATTGACAGTAACGCTAAAAATGTATGGCCCGTTTTCAAGTGCAGATGTTTATTTGGAAAAAGATAGCCGAATGTGTATATTTGAGATGTTAATGTAATATACGTGTGAATACCAATGTCATTTATGTTTCCAGTAAGCTTGATTTATAGGATTCGTTTGTAAATGATTGGTGTTTTCTTTTCATTGCTCCTTGACATTCATATCGAAACGTGGTTCTAGTTAATCCTTGATACAATATTCCATGTGAATATTGCAATATTAAAGACATGTTTAAGTGCTCATAAAAGTCGGTTAATTTATTTACATGGGGATATCTATTTTATAACTATACAGTAAGTATTTTTTCATGATAGAGTCCACCAAACCATAACAGAATATAACAATACAAATTTTGACAATGTGCATACATAGGTCATATATTTGTGACAAATAATTGATTATGTCTTATAATTCCATGTTTGTGCGACACGAAGCATACTATAATTATATAAGATGCTACATTTTTATGATAATTTCGTTTTATTCTGTTTCGTTTATTTCTCGCTGTTAAGAAAATGTATTACTTATTGATAGATGTATTTGTATAAAATTTATCAGGAGAGTATAAAGTACGAATATCAGTAAAAAATGGACATATTATCAAAACGTGAAACTCATCCTCTATACAATTTAAAGAACATATTTTACACATACAGGATTGTTTTGTTGCCATAAGTAACAAAACGACTCAAAGGGAAGAAGCAGACAGTTAACCACGGACGTCAAGACGACCTGCGTACAATTGATGGAATGTACGTTTAACAAATATTTTTTAAATCATGGAAGTCATGTGACGTATATATTGAATATTGCACATGAACTTTCTAATTATTTCCAGTCGTTTTTACATGTTTATGCTTTGGGAAAATACGTCATTTGACGCGTTATTCTTGTATAGTAAAATACATAGTTTTAGAAGATTGCAAATGTTGGATTTTCATTAATTCGTAAGATAACTTAAAGTTGGACCCTAGAAACAAATATAAAGTTACATGTATTTAATCCGCAAGACAAAAGCTATAGTCTGCCATAGTTTTCTGCATTCTAAAATATTAAAAGTCTTGTCTCCTGAAGTTTTAAAAGAATATTGTGTACATTCCATCAATTGTAGGCAGGTCATCTTAACAAATGTTAAAATAATATGACTGTACTATTTACCATCGACGACATTTTGAAATATTAACAATACAACTAACACAATTAAGAAAATTTTATAAAACATTGTTTAACAATTTTTAGATTAAACACATGTCCTCAATAAGCGTTTAAAATTAATGTCACCTTGGTATTAAGTCAGAGTTCAAAAGGTAATATGGTGTCTTACATACTTACACCACATTTGGTACCAAATAAATGGTGGTAAGGTAAAGTGTATTAATATGAAGTATATAAGAAATATTGAAAACTGATACAAGTCGTTAAAATGTGATGGTCTTAATATTGAAGTGTTGTCATAGTGATTTAGTCGACTGAGTCACATATTAATTGACTTTATTTATCTTTTCAAGACCTTGAATATCAGTCTAAGGTGTAACACATTCAAGTCTTAAAGGAAAAATATGGACAGCAATTAGAATATCCAACAAATAAAAAATGCATGAAAGATACACATACTCTTATAAAATCAATCTAATGGGTTACAAGTAAACATGATTTTACAATAAAAATAGTTAAATACTCGTTAAAACTGTATGGCGACATTTTAATTCATTTCCGTTGCTTCAAGTAGACTTCAAACTATACAGTATTAATTCCCAAACAATAATTGTTATGGGTAGTATATACTCGGCCGAAAATCTAGAGCACCTAGTTTTTATTTTGTATATTTTGGAATCGAGCCACTTTCATTACAATGTAGTCACTCACATCCGAGATGTTACGTCGTTTTTAGGGTATTTATACTGACATGTATGTAAAGCTTACATATAATGTTACCCTCGATATACGAAGCAAGATTCATCAACTTACAAATACTAACTATATGCTGTCAAAACGGTAATAGATATATGTATTCTTATTATATGAAGTTGTATACATAACAGTTTTCATGGAGCCGGAGAAAAAGCGTCTGAAACACGTATATTTCTCTGATTACTTAAAGATATAAACGGTGTATAGGTCAATAAATGTAGTATATAAATCTTAATATATAATGTATGTATATGACATACATACTATGAGTCCTGTCAACATAAGTCTTAATAATAATAGTTATGTTATTAATGATATTATGTACAATGTAGTAGATTTCCATTATAGAGAATGAAAATACGATTCAAAATTCTTATTAATCCAACCAGACGAAGTAACGTTGTGATTTTTATTCTAGTTCAGCAAAATACTTGAATTAACTTTAAAAAAAACACTTTCCTGTCCATTTTTCTAACAAGTAACCACGACGATACTGTTGCTTAGAACAATTTTAATGTTAAAACAGCTTTAGCGTATATTTACCCTGTGAAGTAAAAGTTACAGATATTCAACGCGCTTACTATTTTCAAAATCTGAATCAAACCCTTTATCAAGAATTATTTAAACTTGTGTTTCAAGGCATGCTTTGATAAAGTATTAGAGTATACTAAAACGAATGGTATTCACCTTAACATTTTTAAGCGGACGAAACCCATAGTGTGATTATCTCTATCTATAATGTCTATACGTTATTTCATGCAGGAATAAAATACATCTGTCACATTATTCATAAAATGAAGTCAAGACATCGAATACGTATACAAGAAAAACAAAAACCAACATCGCAGTTTCTAGTTGATTTAAACGCCACACAAAATCACATAAATCTGTCAAACAAACGAACCGCAACGAACATAAATTTTATGCAAATGGTGTTAGTAACGTATTTTATTCAAACTATTTACACGCAAATCTTGTTCACAAATCATTACTTGTTAAGCGACAACTTATTCAAACCTTATGAATTATCTGACAGTAGTAAGTAAGTTATTTTAGTGAACAAATAAACTTACATTAATATGATTTAATGGTATATATCCTAGAATATATAGCGAATGTCTGCGGAACACGAATAGTAACTTCATTTTTGTCATAATTTCGCTATCTACATAAAATGCGTTTTAAGGGGAAAATTAAACATTTACTTATCAGAGTTTTACTGTATCTAAGTTCGTCATGACTGTGGTCTACACTGCTTTGAAATATAGAATTCAAGAAACTATATGTAACACAGGTACCTTATGATAGAAAATGCACCATTCTGATTTTTAGGTACACTGTCCTAGATTAGTTAAGTTGGTCTGCTGCTTCAGATTAAATATAGAAAAGCATTATGGTGAAAACTACAAATACAAAACACACACACACACTAGTTTCAGCTATAAAGAACATTTTTATTGATAAATTTAGACATGTAATATAGATCAATTAAAACTTATTGACGACATTAGCCCATCAAAAATACCGCCTGGAAAATAATAAAATAAAACAATATGCCATTTTGAATTATATATATATTTTTTTAAAATTATAAACACAATAGTTAATTAATGCATTTTAGCAACTAATTCGTTTAATTGTATAAAATTAAAATAAAATACGCATACCTTTATTCTCAAATATCGACAAAGTACGTGCATAAATAATGGAAATATTCTTTGGTATAATTAAAACATATTTAAGAAAATGACTTTTTCAATATGAACTACTAATGCATTGCTAGTAATTTTCATATTATTTATAAAATGTGCCTTAAATGTGTTAATATATATTTATTTCTTCGACTTCGAAAAAAAAGGGCAATATTGGGATGAAAAAAAACGTGAACTATAATTTAACAATTTTGTTTGATACGCAATCTACTTGACTTTCCATAAAAATACAGGTAACATGAATCTAAGATGATTTTTTCGAGTCTCAGTATTTACAAAACGACTGATGAATATTACTTTATGTTACGAGCTTATGTCAGCATGCAAACACTTTTGTGGTTGAAAGGTCTTTGAAAAACATAAACACAAAAATCGGGATAAAACATTTTGTTTCCCTTCCATGTGGTGACACTCATAATGAATATTATAAATAGAAACATAAAAATGATATTTTATCCTGGATTCCAGGTAACACGTATCAGCCGGTAACCAAAGAAAAACAGAGACATTGAAACAACTTATCTAGACTTGATACAAATACAAATATAATGGTTTCAGACAACCATGCTTTTTAATGGTACACAGGCCAGCAACAACAGCAGCAATCACAGAAATAACTTACTAGTCACTTAATCACTTATACCTTACAAAGTGAGATGTGACCTCAACACATACACGACTAATAAACGACCAAGAAGTACGACCTCTGTTATTCTTGTTGTAAAATTCACATAAAAGATATACGTTGCATCTGTTTTATTCATTACGACAATGGCTATATCTTGTCACAAATACAAAGGTGTAAACGAATAAACCAGATGCCTAGAAAAACGAATACATTCTGTTCACTGATAGTTAGATTGTTCTCACAACATTAGATATGTCTGCACGTTAGTGATGTTTTCTTGTACTTCACAGAACACTTTGATTCCAACTAACATTCAAAGTTTCAGATTTCTTTTGTTTTAAATATTCATTATCAGCGTCGGGACGTTCTTTGACAATAAAGTGGAAATTCTATGTATTCAATAAAAGAACAAGACTCAAATGAACTAAAAATCAAATTTTTATACAATTTTGTACCTTTTTATACATAAATCTGACCATCTTTTACACACTCCTTTGGCAAACAATATCGAACAGATGAATGGACCAAAATGGGTAATTTTATTATAATTTCAACTAAATGACATATCCAAATAACATGTATCAATGTTCGATCGACAGTCACAATGTCATAAATGTCCAGCACAACAGTCGTATCAATCATTCTAAGGTGGGTGTTTGAAAAATATTCTTACAATTTGTAAGCATTTGTAATGTTTGAATATAAAAATTCACACATATCACCCGTCAGAAAAGAAGCCTGTTTTTCGTAATCACTATATAGATATTGGGCGACTTAAAATAGATTATTTTAGGAATTTTAGTAAAAACATAAAAAACACTAATAAAAATTATGTATTTTCCTGAGAAAAGGAGTAGAAAAATATTTTGATTGCATGAACTTATTATATACAATGTTGCCGAATTTAGGATCGAGGTCATGACAAGGGGCAAATCCATTCGGTGAGTGCAACCACTTTAGGTGGAATGCTTCTACCAGCATTTGTTTGACCTTCTAGGTTCAGTTTAAGTTATTATCAAAGAAGCGTCGTTCAAATGAACTTAAAAATCTGTACAGAAACACAACCAAAATCCCCAAGAATTTAGGAGTAATCCTGAATGTCAGTACACCTGTTGCAAAGTATTACATGTTGCATTCCACTTAATTTATTCCTTGAATGTTTCTTTCATCATTATTACTTACATGTTTCAATTTACAAATGTGAATAAAAGAATACTTTTACATATAAATATACGTGAACTCTTTTAAACGTTATTTTATTCGTTACATAACAAATATCTCGATTGTACCTTGAAATGTCAGTCAGCAAGTCAGGGCGCAATCCGATCGTCGGCGATATCAGATTGTGTACAAATCTAGCAGACCATGAAACAATACTCAGATAACGTATAGCCAAGAATGTTTTTTTTTATTCTGAGATCGAACAATTTATAGTTTATCTTATGATTTTCTCCAGTGTAAACAGGCTCATCGAAAATACAGTATTTAACAAATACAGCAGTTTTCGTGATTGAAAGCTGATGGCCTTGCATTCTTAAAACCTTTGTCTATGTTTGATTAAGGTGACTAATACATCGACGGTGGATTTGGCTTTTAAAATTTCCACTGATTATCGCAAATTGATAATTATGTGATGCATTCAGTTATGCAATAAGGGAACTAAATAGTTTTAAAAACTTCGAGTACGTGTTACATCATCCGTAATGGAAATACACGTAAATCATCACAACATCTACATTCAGCGTCAATACAGGTTTAAATCACATAAATTGAAATTTAACATTGGATTGTTCTGTATTAAAAAGCCCCTAAAATACGCAGTGAAGATTAATTACTTAAACCACCTTTGGTTCAGAAAATGCTTGCTTGCAGGAATGTAGACTCCTGCAATCACAAAAGACTAAAATGATATCGAACACATGCACTGTTTGAAAATTCCCCAAAGGATTTACCCTAATTTAAACGCAGCCATGAAAACAAAGAGAATAATTTCACTCCAGTGTTCAAAACAAACAGTTTGGCTTCGTGTTGATTAGAGATCAGTCTATTCAAATCTTTCAGACTTTGGTTGCCAGAAGCGGTTGGAAGATGAGTTGTGTACATTGTTTTACAGCTAGAATACACCAGAGAAACACCGGTGGTTATCAACAAACATGTCAATCAATGTGTAGTGGGCCCTGACATTCTAAAGAAATCGTATGAAGGGTACTGACAAGAACATATGTGAGTTGAATGTTCAATCATAGAATACTCAAGTGTATACCCAGCATTTTTCTGTTACATGGCATAACTGCTTCAGGCGGCTATAGGAGGCGCAGATAAGAGAGGTGAGACTGAGAGGGTAAGTAGCAAACAGGGAAGTGAGCGGGTGAGCGGCATATACAGATTGGGGGCGAGATCGTCGGACAGCGAGGGATGGAAGAAGAGAGGAGGGGGTAGGGAGTGTGTGGGATGTATATACGTAGGTGTAAAGAATAAAAACAATGTAAGGTTATTGTTAGTCATGGAAGAATCTGTTTTGATATATGTGGTTTGCCGGAAATGCTGTTTATTTTTTTGCAGCGAAGTCAACTAGTACGGATATGTATAGTTCGTGAAAAGATATGTGTTGAATTAGAAAACTTGTACTCAAAATGCGGTAATTGATATACCATATTGTCCTTCACGTATACAATACAGATTTATATACCAGAATATTTGTTGTACTGGCTGCTATAGGATACACTCGTTATTGTATTTGCCATACATTTACATGACTGATTTACGTTTTGTGTAACAAATGCAAAGAACCGAGAAAGAGTATTGGAGCATTGTTTTACATGACAATTCTTCGTGTAAATGGGATAAAATGAGGCAAGTGAAATAATCCTCAAATTTGTATTATTGTTCATTTCAACATGTATAAAAAAATAATTAAGAAATAATACTAGTTCGTAAGTTCGTGTGTTTTGTTGTAAAATCCAAATTAATTTCAACATGTATAACACACTAACACATGTAACATGACAAGGCAAGGCAATGCAAATTTATTAACAGATTTGTACATATGTACATCATCTAGCATATATATAATATACAATACAGCAAATAGCATGTGATCATATTACGCAAAACGTAGCAGTATGGTATATGTAATATGTGTATGAATTATTTCAGTTGGTGGAGAATCTGACTTGCAAGCAGGAGATCGCGGGATCGAGCCTCGCATCGGGTACATTGTTTTCCTCCTCCTATTACACACACAACACTTTAAGTCTTTAAATCTTGAAAGATTATGTAAGTTTCTTTGTTGAATACGATTGCAATCCTTTAAGTGATCAGACATATACTGAATTAGACGCAGCACGTTTTTAGCTCACATGCAAAATCTGACAGATCCCACTTAATATGACTGAATGTCAAAGGAAAACGTCAATGAATTATCAAAACAGTAAGATTTTACATAGAATCAATTTCTGTTAAATGACTAGCTTGTTATTTCTTATCATGCTATACATTTGTAAGTTAACTTCTTTAATAAAATAGACGACCACGCTCACAGAAACATATAACTATTTCAGTTCAACAATGAACCTTTGCATTGCTGTGTGGGTTTCGCATATTGAATTATCAATTAGTTACATAAATACTTCTTTTATGCTTATGATCAATAACTAAATAAATCATGCTCCGACAAATAAGGCACAAAAGCGTATTTTTTAATAATTCAAAATATACATAACGGCAGCAACAAGAATGATAGGAACACACAATTAAAAGTCAAAATAAAAACTAACCTTCCTGATTTGGTAATGATTTATCCATTTGTTCCATGAATTACCTATGTGTATATTTAAACATGTTTTTGAGTGTTCTTACTGTATACTGTTTACTTTATAAACCATTACATACCATTGTGTAATGTACATGACTGTGATCCACATATATGAATGATCGCCAAAAAATTACAACACTTCAACTCATATTCAGATATTTTTCGACATGCTTTTACAATTCATTCATACGAGAAAAAATAACACGTTACATTTGCGTCATAGTTAAAGACATTGGTACATAAATAGATCCAAATGTATGTAAAATGTTTGCCAATTTTTTTTTCTGATTATATAATATTTAGTTTATCTCCCCATAAACGTACGGGTTTTTTAATCTTTATTCGACCGACAATATTGACTACTTTAAAAACAGAGCAATCAAAAATAATAGGCCAATATAAAAAATGCTTCTAGTCTTCATGTATTTTTGGCTGATTTCAAAGTTTTTTTATTAATTTACAATCAGTATAAAATCATTATAAAATTAGTGTCGCATTTTATATAAAAATAAGGATTTGTTTATTTTCTAATATTGAAATAATTAAACATTTCAACAATTGTTAACGCATTATTGCAAGCATTGGACAAAACTCTCCAACACGAAATATATTCAGGGAACCCTACAACATTCTCATTTAATCAAGTGTATACAAAATTATTACTTAAACCACCTTTGATTCATAATTCATAGAAAGTTTGAAATTTCACTAAAACAAATTAATGTGATATGTTTTTGCTAAATAGCTGGCTCGTTCACGAAAACAGCTTATCTCTTACAAATATTTTAAACGAAATACAAATTTAAACGCTAAAAATAAAAACGACTTTACAAAAAACGAAGTTTATGCGAAAACGTGTGACCCTGTGTAAACCAACAATGTTTAGCTTTACTATTACATTCAGACGATTATCCGTAGTTGTAAGCTAAAAGTCTGTGTTTTGTTTGTAGTTATGGTCGACTAGCTTGACTAATTCTGACACAATACATTATTATAGTTGGGTACAACCCCGTGTTTGATATACCCACATTACAAAAGCGTAGGTCAGAAGGTCCCGCGTGATTGAAACATAACTGGCACGCAAGCCCTCGGCTTGTAGCACCTAGTCACTTCAGTATGTATAACTAAGCTGTCTTTATAACAGGGATTGGATTTCTTACAATTGAGATAAATGTATGTCTCTTTGCATCCGATATTTGAGTCTTTTAAGAGAAAAATACCGTATGTCTCATTTGTGCAGAATGTTTAGGATATCTTCTCATTTGTGTTCATTGTATGAGAAGACTGAAGTGCGTTCAGTTAAGTCTATTTATTTCTTTCAGATGTATTAAATAACTATCAATGAGCGCACATAACTGGCCCCTTAAAACATTACATTTGATTGATTAGTGTGGGGCTAGGGAACCGATGGTACGAATCAGCATACAGCACAGTGACACAGAATAGAATAAAAGGCCGCAACAGACAAAAAGTTCACCAATTGAGATCTTAACGTTTTAAAGCATGCACCAATGAAATGCAATCATTGTCCATAACGGTTATTTAATTAATTTTCTAACCATTGCTCAGTTATGTCACAGACACAAATAATTATAAATCTAGTAATTACATTAATCTAACTCATGTTCATGTTTTTCATCAGGATTTGATGCATTGGCATTATAAAAGACAACACTTATGAAACGGTTATTGTTCTGGTTTGTAATTAACTTAATTCTATATATGGAACATCCATATAACGCAGTACTGTACCTAATGCCTAAACAAATTGCACGTTGAAACTCATAAGATAATAAATTATTTGCATCACTATGTTAGCTTCGTTTGATGTATTGCGAAAGTGAAATTCGATCTGATTTGTTCTAAATACGAGACACACACTCATGCCATAAACTCTAGTGGAATTAGAACAATTTAGAACATACTCGTATTTAGACATTAGGAATCCTTCAATGTGGCATATCTTCAGACTTACACCTCAGTATAGTTACTATGGGTGTATTACGTATCATACTGGTCTCGCTTGTCCATTACACATACACATACATAATTACATTACTATTACATGTACTTAATAAACCTTATGCCGTTTTGCAGATTATCCTCCTTTTTCATTGCGGTTAAACGTCACATCAACAGCCACGGTCATTGGGAGACTTTTCCTGCCTAAACCGTGGTGGAAGACCCAATATGTACACCTGGTTCGAACCATCAACTTTCAAGAAGAAGGCTTGACAGCTTACTAACAAGTACAAGTGATCCCGGGCATTGGTTCAAACTCATAGCGTTGAGGGGCGAGTGAATTCTAATCAAAGACATTAGCCACTTGACCACAGAGGCCAAAAAGATGGTCCTTGGTACATAAAGAATTACAATTCGATAATACTCAAAGACTTGAGCTATCTAGAAATGAACGTATATTTTCATGCATTGGAGATACCACGTTTTAACCTCCATTATTACATCTTTGATTACGATTCTCCGCTTAACATGTCTCACAACAGCCTGTAACATAAACTTACATTATCCAAACGTGTTTCAAACATACACGTATACACATATTAATACTTAATGTACACCGATCAGTTTTATTTCCGAACTGTAACATATGGTAATTTTGTGAATGTATTTGCTTCTGTCATTTAGCATGGTGATATAACAAATGTAGACATTTGGGTCGAGCATAAGATTGGATTAAGCTACCAATCAAATATGTCTCGTTGTTTCAGTCGATAATGTTAAAAACACGTACATGTATTCATGAATTAAAGTCATGTCAGTAACAAGTTTAATTTTGTTTCTTAAATTATATTAAACTAATTGTACTATGATATCAATGCGCTGTCCAGATCCAAGCTCTTAGGAGAGAATCATCGAGGAAGTGAAGAAGAACAGCCAACTGAAACCTTGCCGTACTATGTGTCATAGGCTTTCGACTCCACCCATCGGAAGAAGATGGACAAGATACTGGAGGCATTCGACGTCTCTCAAAACCTATTGCGGGCTGTTGAGGACATGTACTCAAACACTCGAGCCAGGGTTGTTACGCCAGACGGGGACAGCGAGAGATTCCAGATCACAGCAGGAGTTCTCCGGGGAGACATCGATGCACCTTATCTCTTAAGTACTTCACTATGCCTTTAGACGAGCCATCGAGGGGAGGGAGGTGGACCTAGGACTTACAGTCACGCCCCTGTCGATCCTCCTGAACACCCCAAAGTCACCCTTACCGGTCTCGATTGTGCTGACAACATCGGTCTCCTCCCAAACAATACAGAATAAACACAGGAACTTCTATCCTGTGTGGAGAAAGAATGTGCAGAAGTCGGCCTGCAGCTCAGCGACAAGAAAACGGAGGTAATAAGTTTTAACTAACATCAGGACCACCCTTCATTAATTACAATAGGAGGATCAACCCTTAAGAAGGTCAAGGGTCTTAAATACATTGGGTCATAGGTGAAAACCTCGGAGCAAGATATCAAGGTAAGGTAAGGCTCTTTCTTGGAAGGCGTTGAATGGCATGAAAGCAGTATGATGCTCTCAGATGTCTCGGGAAACCAAACTCAGCTTTTTCTTTGTTCTGCTCTATGGCTCTGAATCCTGGACAGTCACCTCAAAGCTCCAGAGAACCCTTGGTGGCTGCAACACTAGGATACTCAGGCAAGTCCCGAACATCGACCCAAGCCAACGCATTGGTAACGCGACTGTTAACCAGAACATCCCCAGAGTGACAGACAAGATTGCCTACAGAAGAATGGGGCTATCTGGGCACGGCAACAGGTTCCCCATGTTGTCAGCCAGCAAATTTGTTCTGTGGACCCCACCTCATGGTAAGCGGAATCGAGGTCACTCTTGTTCAACAATGGTCAACATCCTGATGACAAACGCCGGCGCTGAAAGTCATGAGGAGCTAAGAAGATGCATGAACGAAAGGACCGAGGGTAAGTTCCGACAACATGTCCGTCTGTGGACGACCAGAGAGAATGTGTTAGTATTGATCATATAACCAGAATTAACTTACCCTTCCACAAGGAACCTCTCCACATGGGAATGAAAATCAACATTTTGTCAAATTATCATGGAGGGTATGACCTGATATAACCACTGGACCACGGCCGCGGCTGGTATACGTATACAATATTGGATGACATTAGCAGAGATATCCTACGGTTCTTCAGAGTATAACATGATCAAAATACAACTAAGTCTCCAATAACATGCGATGCCGTAAATACCATAGACACACCAATCAAATAAAATGCCGAGTATTGGCTTAAAGGATCTAATTGCATGACAGAAAAAACCTCAACAGATATCTAAAAGCAAGTATATTCATATAACATTGGATTCAATGAATGGATATATTTTAAGCTTTATTCGTTCTTTTCACAAGTTCATAAATGCCCTGGGACACAATTGAGTAGAACCAACACGTATTGCCGTAGTCAATCAAGCCAAGTACACATTTCTCTTGGAATTGTAAATTGTCAACAAGACATTAAGTCAAATCCTTCAGCGAATTTGGGGTCTTTCCTTAATGTGATTTTGATGAATTCGTTGGAATTAAAGGTTTGGTTCTCGACAACAGTTAAGACAATTTTAAGAATATGTTTATCAAGAATAATATCTTTTTATGTTCTTTGTGTGTCATCAAAGATGTGTATACCGTTGTTTCACAATCCGTTTGATACACTGTTATGTACGGCAGAGTTTTAAAAAAAGTATTGACTCGTGTTATGCCATGGTTACTGTTTAAAAATACTCTCCGCCTTTTTGGAATAACGAATAAACCAAAGTCCAGATTACAGATCTATATAATCTAACACTTCCTCGTGGTTTCAAACTAAAAGTTACTTGTCTCATCCCGTACAGCAAGTTGAAGTCCTTATTCACCTCAGCAGTCTATTTCATAGCAAGTAAGTACGCTACACCTTCAACTGTAATAATTCACATACATACAAAAACTGCGGTATTTTATAGGTAGTCACCACACCAATAAACGTATTTAATGCGAATAATCACTCACGAACTGTGAAACATAACAATCGCTGGCAATAAACAGTCTTACAATTGACATTATCCGCGGAGAAACTCCGCAACCTGATTATCAGACAAATTGAAAGGCCAATTTCTTGATAATAAAATACAAATAAACGTCAAAAATAAATTTATAACTGTAACTGAAACCTCCGTAACTCACACGGCAGAGATGAATGTAAAATTTAATATATATTTCGTCTTAAAATGAAATGACATTCAGTTATTTCATTCCTGATTCATATATTATGTTCTCCGAAGCGATATTTTATGTTACATTGGTTTAAATGTGTTTTTTTTGATAATATTGAAACTGTATGCAAATATTTACGACGTTATGGTGTACAAAACTACAGCATCACTTTGTCGACAGTATTTTTTACGATGAACATGAAAAGGTATTGTAGGAGTGTGTTCCGTGTTACTAGGTGTAAAAAATGCGCTGACAAGAAGATTGCGATATAATATTAACAAACACCAACCCCTTTCTGTAATAACAACCGAATATTGTCTTACCAACCACACGCCATATGTAACGGCGTTTTGCAAACAAACAGCACACACGTAGTATGCGATTTATTTAAGCATACCAGTTCAAAGCGGACAATAAATGATGCTACATTATAGTCCTCGAATTTGGAACTTGCACGTTTTGTATTGGCTGGGTCGCTACGAAATTAAATATAATACCAGTATTTTAACTACAGTACATTGTAAAAACCTACTATTTTATGAATTTCTATCAAACACATAAATACTAACCCATTGTGTTACATTGATATGAATTTATCATAAACTTAATTGTATATGTTATATAACACAAGTATGTGCTAGTATTGTAATTGCACTGAAACACTTGCAAGTATGTCACGCGCTTTAAGTCTAAAGCGAGGCCAGAAATCCATAGCGATATTTTGACTATATATATCGTATGTATACATACCAAAAGTCATATGTCCTCCATCTATGACTCACACTTTGTATGGGGAAGTTATCACTTGTCGGTGCTTTAGACATAAATAGATAGTTTGGTACTAATTTCATATGGTTAGTTTACCAGTGACATTGTTTACTTTAAGAAAACGTTTTGAGCAATTCAGATACTACACACAGTAATACGAACAAGCTACAATATGAAATATATTGTCATAATGGACAATAGGAGAGAGAGAGAGAGAGAGAGAGAGAGTGAGCAACAAAAATATAACAACTGTAAAAGCAACAGCATTGACAACAATAAGCAATATATACACAGAGCATTGTCTTACCCATTTTCGTTTATATCCAATGTATGATCTATGCTCATATTATGAAACGAATGCATGACTAACAATCGTGGATTTGTTACACACAATTTGTTTAGATTTTTGAGTATCAGCTCCGCAATCTTGTCACTATCTCGGATTACTATTAATACGATTACGAAATGCTATTGTTTGAAATCGTGCGGTAGAAGAAACGTATACACTGATTATACAGAACCCAAGCACACAACTATGTGAAATGTGAGCTACGTTTTTTTGTTGAAATGTTATAATATTACACAAAACTGCTGGAACAAAGTTACCTAACTGATGATCCATAAAACTATGGTCTTATTTATAGCAAACTTGCTCTATTGAATTTGGAATTGGTTTATCTTTACTGCGTATGAATAAATACGTGTTGTGACATTTCTATTGTAATTCGTAAATTTTCAGACAAATACACATAAACAAAACACTACCATAATTTCGCTCAACGTCGCGACGGCTTTATTTAGACCATACGAAAGTGAACACCTTCTAATTGAGCTCAGTGCTTAAAGTTAAAAAGTTAATCAAGTTGTAGATAGGTATGAAATGGTAGAAAAAACGTTGAGCGATAAAGAATTATATTCTTAATATACATGTATTGTTAATTCATACCAAAAAGTACAGAAAATTATAAACTTGATACATTACGTGTTTGCCTTGTTCTTTATTCGGGAATATATATAAATATACATTTTTACAATATTAGTTCAGTTTATCACTTATATCACCACTTAATATTCAAGTCGATATGCATATCATTAAACTATAAAACATGAATCGATTTTGAAAAGTAATATTATGTCAAGGCTTATCAATAGAGTATATCGCATTCTCACATACCAACAAATATCACCAACTTCGGGATTTATCGTCAGTTTTTAAAAGATCGTAAGTTATGTAAATTCACAATGATTAGACAAAGATGTCTGCAAAGTTACTAGTATAACATTTCTTCTTTCCGTTGAAGTTACTGAATTTTCCCACAAAAATATTAAATAAATGATAATAACCCTTAATGTACAAGTTATTTGATTTCCACAGAAGAATAATTCAATGTTTTATAAGGTCTTTGACATTTGGTCACATGTTAGTTTTACGGGCCAATCAGATAACATTATTATGACGTAAATATTCTATTAGATCAAAAGACATAGTGACATTTCAAGATATTTGTAATCGATAGCACATTGCGAACGGATTATGTGATAATACACTTGAATTTCAAACATATATCTATGACAAAGCACTAGCAGAACTCCACAAAATTTCACACAAAAAAACGAATGCGGTTCAAATGATTATGAAAATAATTCTAAATAGCCAATATAATTAAAGACCGAATTTTATTAAATATAAACTGTATCTATGCAGTTTTCAGTTTGCATATTAAATATTCACCCAACAAGCAGACGATGACAATTAAACTATAATGATATTATGCAGATAATATTATTCATTCGTAAAATCATTGTTTGGATGTTTTCATACGAAGATAATTTGTAGTTTGTTAAAAGTTCCTACAGTAATTGGCACTCAATTGTATTAGGGAGATATAATATTCTTCGCCTATTCTCTCCCCCCCCCCCCCCCCCCGAAAAAGAGATTTTTTTCTGACATCTAACCCTGCAAAGTTGAAATGATTATCAAACAGATCGTGAAACGGGCTATTTTTGTAAAACTTCAGTCGTTTATTACGTAGTCTTTTTGAAACATATCTTGATATATATCTCACTGGGTGTCAGTCGGTAACAAGCGCGGGCTCTGTACCGAGCCCGAATCTATATCAGACTTAGGAAACACATAAATTACACCGAATAAAAGCAGATTGTACAATGAGTAACCTGTCTATGTTCGTGTATTGTAAAACCCAAGTCCTTCATTAATTTGTTGGATATACCACGAGGGTTCAGTTTGTGTTTCGATACGGAGAGCCAGCATAAACATGCTAGGTTAGCGCTCAGATCAACTTTACCATTCTTTACACCATTACAATTAGTTCAAAGATCATTTCAAAGGTTGGGCTCTGCCAATAATGGACCAAAGAAACATCATTTTTCATATTGTCATAATGACTTCTGTAAACTAGAAATAAACCCATATACATTTCATATTATTTATGATATGAATTTAAATGTATCAAAATCGATGAAAATAAGAACCATGTTGGTGAATGGGAAAGAGCTGGATATTAAAACAGATGACATATGTATTAAACACGGTGAAAGGAAAGGTGAGATAAATGAAAGAGAGTTGAACATCAAAATAACGGACCCCCGTAACAGCTGTAATAAATATCGGAGGGAACGAGAGGCAATTAATACGCCTTCACTTTACCATGAGAGGATATTGAAAAAAATACATTACCAGATATAATAATACATCAGGTTTGTGTCAGAATATAACACTCTTAATATCAATTGCAAAGGTTTAATATTTTCATCCATATCCAATTGATTTCTGTTTCGCTGTTTAGACAATGGGTAAAAGTTTCTCGAAGTTTACTCGTTCAGTGCCGTATTCGCTAGTCCGGACCGGACTGTTTTTACTGTCTCACCAGCACCAGGTTTTAGACCTTTCAAGCTTAGACTCTTCGAAAGAATGAACGTAATATATCTTTTCTACATTGTATAAGAATCAATATGATTGGAACCTTCTTCAAGTTCGTGTTCTACTTCCTGGCTCAAGTTTTACATGACAAATCAAATGTAGATTTATTTCAATTCGTGTAAATTGAAATGAGCTGTTGATTGAGTATCGGCCTTGATCGAGATGTTCTGTGTAAAAATATGCATTGTAGCATAAAATTCATTAAATATGTAGTGGTTGATCAACGATTGAAAATATAGGCCATGAATTTTTAATTGCTGACAAATCTCAGTTGAAAACGTTTATGAAATTGGTGCTTAATATGTTCGTTGAGTTTCTATTCTGCCCGAAGGGATGTTGCCATCTATGTGCTTCCTTTCTCATTAACTCGTGTTCACAATAGTATGCGGTGACTACTGCGTAAAGGTATTCAGGGAACTTATTGAATATGAATTCTAACTAAATATGTGATATATACTGAGGTATGGTGACAATATCAAAGCATGGGTCCAACTTTGCAATGCCAACTTTCAATAAGCAATTGATAAAATTTCAGAAACTTCAGGGAAAATCGATAAATTAAATTGCTTCAATAGTATTTCCGACTTTGTTTTGAATGGTCATTTAGTAGTACTTTGCATGGTCTCATTTAATTGTACAATGCTTTAGTAACCTAGTCGAATACATCAACATTCGTTTGACATCCATATCATTCTGAGGAAATCACGAGCATGATCTTATCTTAGTATTTTTTTACCTTTGTGGAAAAAAATCAAGATATTTGTATTTCTTATTCCAAACATGTCTGAGAGCAGCAAAAATAGAGAAACTGTAAGAAAAGAACCACTTTCTTCAGCGACGTCGATACAATTGTTTACATGTGCATTACCACACAACACATGTACATTAATAGAGGTATATGTCCAAATATGAAAGCATATTGTATAGAGTGAGGTCCGTTCTTCTAAATGTCTTAACGACTCGAATTACCGTAAAACCAGCCAACTAGGCCTGATAATTAGGAAACACACGATGGGCCATATTTTACATAGCTCTTATGTAGGTGTTGAAATAATTTGATGGCAATAAAATTGGTGATATTTGTGGCCAATATCTCTTTCTCATGTGACCCTTTCCACAGGTATAAATTTCTTAATGAGTGTTAAATTATTTGATTCAGTGAATTGATGTGCAACTTTATTGCAAGTCTTTAATATTCATTAATGTTATAAATCAAGGCAATCTTAAACAGTCTGTTTTGTGGTTAAACCTTTGTACAAGACAATAAAACCGCAAATATGTTTGCACTAGTTATAGCTTGTATAGTTAATTATAAATGACTGGATTATCCAATAATCATCAAAATTTAAGCATGTTAAAGAAAGATTGAAAAGTCATTTATTTCAACATTGTTAACCAATACCTTTGTTTCGTCATTGCAATTTCATGTACGTAATTGTATATTCACACTGGCCTTAACACCCAATGCTTTCAAAACTCTGTGTGCTATGATCTGTTTTCCTTTATATCAATTCTGTTTATATACTATTTATATATTATATACTTATATAAATTACATTATTAATGTACCTCACTGTTTCATTTAGTGCTTCTTGTCTTAATATAGCAGCACTCGTGACTTATTTGAGGACAATCACATATTACAGAATTTTAGCAACATTTAGCAGACGTGTGCTACTGGATTATGGCCGTTTATGTGGATGTATATTTGAACTGAAATTTTATACCATACTATTATTTACGTAGAACTGTCCTATTTGACGTTAATTTAGATAAAAATCGGCTACATTCTGATGTGCAATACACTGTTCTTCTCTTCTTGTCTAGATGAATATGAAAAATTAATGAATATTTGAAATTGTATCTATCCATGCATAATTATGCATAAGTAATTTGACGTGTGACATGACAGTGGATATGCTTTGTGAGCTTCTGATATTTTTCATACACGTATGATGTTATTATATTAATGGATCAATTATTATAAATTCCATAATCATACAATTTTACAATTAATATATTAGGCAATTAGATTTTTGTTTGATTTTTCAAAATGAAACTACGAATCAATTAAAATTTAATTGATACTGTATGTGTTATCATTGGTAGCGCAAATAGCATTAAGATAAGTTTTAGGGACAATTGTAATAGTTGATTAGATTCGATTCAAACAGTTAAACTTTGGATTGACTTTACGTTTCACTATTTTATTACATTCATAGCAGAGATATACCCAACCCCCTTTTACAGACGTCATCAGTCAATAAATTCATAGACACGAAATGTTCTATCAATACGATTTTGTAATTGCAATGATTTACTGCTTTTTCCAAAAAAAAGTAAAATATAAGATACTATTTTTTTTGCCTAAATGCATGGTGCGATGAAGTGAGGTGGTGCAATTAGCCTGAATGTGTTCTTCGTTTTTCGCGCTCGGCTAAGTGTTAACAACGCAGAAAATACAACAGGTTTTGCTCGTGGATATTCCGAGTTCATCCCCTCGACTTACGCCTATTCTTAATCATTGTCAGAACAAATACATACAGATTTTTGTCTTTGCTGGCAGGCAACTTATATATCACACTGACCCAGGGATACGTCAACTTGTTGAAAATAGTTCCAGGCTATTGTATTCCAATTTTTCATTTTACTCATACCTCGCAATAATTTATAGTTTCTTACATTATAACAAACCATGCGTAAAACATCAGAGTATTTATGCATTTTGTCCCCATATAGTTTTTTTTTCTATTTTATTTTTATGTGAATATTCTTGAGTCATTATTTAGCCATCGGTTGCTTTGAATCAAACATGGGCAACCAACAAACTAATAGGTCAGATTTTATTGCTTAAATAATGAAGATTTAATTATCCAACTGGACTAAATAAAATATTAAAGAATTGTCAGTCAAACAATATGATTGTGGAGGAACACTAATGATTCGTTGTGAGGCACTTTGATGATATTTATAGACAAAAAACGAGACCACAAAAACCACTAGATAGGTGTGTGATGCTTAACGCCGAAGACCGCCATTCATAATCTTAGTATTTTAGAGATGAAATAACGCGATATAAAACTAAGCAAACTGTATGAACGATCTATTGTAACACAAATATACGTGACACCAGCAACCTGCAGGCCACATAAATCAAACCAGAGACAAGCGACGTCAGTCTTGTCTGAGCTTAAGACAGTTTCATACTTAGACTTAAGTCGAGTTGTGATGGCTTGATGGGAAAGAAACGTAAAACAATAAGCGGTGTGTATTCAAGATACATTTATATTGCCTTGAAATTTGTACATTGTCTCTTGTCGCAAGACTGCTTATGTTGTTACGACCGGTCATTATTTGTCAAAAAACTAAAGGTGTGAATATTTCTAGTCATGTTTTCTTGTCAACCCAGAGGCTAACATTTGTTTGTATTGTTTATTATGAAAAATGAGGGGGTCACCACTGAGTTATTTTATCAAGAAACAGTAACGCGACTTGGGTAAAATAAACAAGTATTTACAGAAAATAACAAAATAGGAGTCTCGAAGCAATATACTATACGGGGCACCCGTAAGACATGAATTGTTTAAAATTTGTACTCATTAAGCGAAATCTACACCGGTCCCGCAGTGAGAAAAAAATATTAAATTCTCAAGTGAATTCAGAAACGGCCACAGCAGTCTAGCTTTTGTGAATATTTGTTCCCACTGTTAATTCGGATTATGCTATTTCGTCGAAATTATCAGCGATAAATGTTGCCCCTATAAACACTAATATATGAATTACATTATTAAATTAAAACATTACGATGAATAATAATAATAAAAATACCATACAGATAATTGTTTTGCTAATTTTGACCTAAAAAATAGCTCTCTTCGGAGCCTTTCATTTTAAAACAACGACGTCTAATATCATAATTTTTCGTTTTGATTATAACAAGAATTGCCTTAAGAGAACAAGATCGATAAGGCTATAAGCCGGGCAAGACATACCAATTCCAGAAAACAGTAAGCGCTGATCCCGGAGATTTTAAAAGAGGACTGAAATCAATAAAGAATTGAATGTATTCGTTTCAAAGTATGAATAATAATAAGAAGAGAATTCTCGTGAACAAAATGTCGGTTCTGACAGCCGAAATACCTGGAAACATTCTCAGTAGACCATCAACCTAACAATTTGGAACACATTATGTTCAAATATTCGGCCGAAAGTTCCTAAATATTCTGTTGATAATAACAATTAGTATAAGGCTAAACATATCTAGCGTGTTGAACAAGAGAGCATGTATATATACATGTTATCATAATCATAAAGAATCGTGCTTAGAAGAAGTGTATGTATAGCTTACCAAGCAAGTATATTCTATAAAATCATAAACTTTCAGTGTTTGAACTCTTAATATAAGTGACTAGAACCCTAAAATTATACCCTTTCTGTTACAGTTAAACAAGAACAGGCATACACAAGTGGCATCTTTGAAATATTATGGAATTTGATTTTCAGTAAGAAAACAAACAATTCTTAAAAAGTAAAGTTTAAATCTTGATTTTAGATTTTATTTTCAAAGGAGAAAATTTACTTAAATATGGACAAACTACATCTCCACTATTATTATAAATATGTATATACACTGTATGTCCTATTTGGAAAATGTGGAGATGGGCATAAATAAGGAAAGATAGAACGTCTGATGTTCATACAGTGATTTACATACATGTTTATAATTATGTAACCTCAGACTATTGATTCAACGTCGAATTTATGTAGCTTAATAGTAATAGCTATACACACTTCACTAGTCGGAGGCTACAAAAACAAAAATAAAAACAATACATTTGTTTTGAAAATCGACCAAAATTCTAAATAGGTCTTTTAATGAAAAATGCACCCATTAAATGATGCACGTTTATTATTCACAATATAATATAAACTGGAAATAGTTTCTTTTTTTTGCTCAATATTCTAGTTTTAGCAACTTTATCAGAATACAGGTGTCTGTCATTTATTTAACTGAGATTAAAAGCTTCTGCAGGGATTATATGCTGAAGACAGGGTAGCTTAGGTTATATACATTATTATCGAATTTAGTTCCTATTTAGTCCAACTTTCGCTTAGAATGATAGTGACCTCACCCACGCATATTGATACCACAACTTATTCAGACACACAACTTAAACTTAATATATAGACATAAAATCTACATTTCGACTTCTGATTTTCTTTGTAATATTTGCTGTTTAGGAAGTAGACCTTCGTTATAATTATATCATTTACATACAAACACAAACCAGTAAGTGATGCTATATTCACATGTCATACTTTAGTAAGGTTATAATAAACTTTGTCATGAACCATATCTAAAATAAAAAATAGATTTTTTTAAGTAATAAATATCACTTATGTTAAGCTTAGAAGACTGGATATTTATCATTTACTCATGCAGTGTGGAAGCTATGCATTATTTCATCCACTTGAAACTATGTTTTCGTATAATATCATCATTTAGAGAACACATTTCTTACTTGTTCTTTTATCTAAACAAGTCTCGTCTTCAGTCAATGGTTCATTATATCAATAATAGTTAATTTAAACAATTTTGTCTGAATTTTGAAACTTCAGATTTTCCTGTTGTTTTTTTGTTTGTTTTGTTTCAACTCCAATTATGAGGTAATTTTGTTCCTGATATACACTTGATAACACAAATAATTAAATAATTTCCTTTGTTCTTTTCATTGTAAAATACACATTGAATTTTGTTATTTCATAGTATATCAGTTACAGCTCTGATTGACATAAAGTGAAGCTTGTATGGGAGTTTACATAATTAATACATCTTGACAAACAGACCATATTAATGTACATGTTGGGTATTACATATGGGACAAAACCTGTGTATTTTCCCTCTACTTAAATATTAACATATTTAGTTATGATCTGCATCAGATATTTAAATGAGTTTCTCTCATCGTCAGAATTTTTTTTTTGCAATTTCACACATAATTAACCATCGTTGTTACTGCATTAATCAATTACAAACATGCATAGTAAAATTCTAATGACTTTGTGTGTATATTGTTTGTAGGCTTCAGTAATATATGACATTCTGTATACATATCTATACTGCTGGTGGTCTTGTTTCTTCTAAAATATCTTTCAATTGAAATTTGTTATATTCGCATGGTGAAGAATGGATTAAAAACTATTTAAAGCAATATTGTTTGTTTACTTACCAATATCAGGTACGGTTTGTGGTGGGTCGCTTTTCCTCGTCTGTTTTTTATCCTTCAACCAGGAATAGTCATTAAATTTGCCACCTAGGTTGTGATCCCCACCCTCAGGTGTCCCAGACAGTGCCAAGTCACCCCGGGACGGGGATGGTGGCAGGGCGCCGTTGAACGACTGGCAGTAACGAGCAGATACAGCTTCTTGTTGCAGATTTATTGCCTGGGATGTGATCTCTGGATTTATTAATGGTACGTTAGTCATGAACTCCGCTATACAAGGTTCGCTGTTAATAAATCCACTCTCTCGGTTATCTCCCATTGTGTGTGTTTACAAAATTTATGCGAAACCTATTATTATATATAAACGGCACACCTCACGTTTTATCAAATAATTTAAATATCGCTGTTAATTCCCAGTCGTCAAATTTGAACCATTAAACAATCTGATCCATTTTCTTCGCTTACTAAAGAAATCTGTCGCGATTTATAATTTATGCATTTTTCAATCACACTTGCCGATAACATGACGGGCAAACATTAAAAACTACTCTTATGTTAGCTGTGCAATCATGGCCATCTTACCTTTTGACATGTCACGTGATTCGAGCAGCCAATCACATTCAACATGTGCTTCTATTTGACAGTTCGTCGATAAATAGGCAGTATCCATTTAACTGCGTGTTTAACTTCATTTACCGTGAAGAGGGTTGATTTATTTGAGATAGCAGAAACTACGATACGAAATAGTATTTAGTAATCTGCGAGGGTATGAATTAGTATTAGAAAATAAGCGAAAGAAGAAAAAATACACATTTTCTATGTTGTTTATTTTCACTACAATACTTTGAACATCCTCAGCAGTGTGCTGGTAAATGTGTTATCACAGAGACCAATTCAATTATTACACACCAAGTCGTTCCAGGATTATACTATGGCCTTCTGCATTGTCAATAAACAGTAATGACTATTTAATGGGGTCATTCTGTGGCTAATAATTTTGTTATTTTTCATTTTCGCGTGTCAGTTTTAGCAGTTGATGCTATTATACATCATCTCTTATCAACTCTAACTTTATTTCTCAAACTTGAGTGTACGACGTAGCAATCGGTTGGACTGTGGTGTTTTAAAAATAATGTTTATACATGTATACATGTTCGTGATTTATTTATATATTTCGTATTTCTAATTATTCATTCATACGTAAAGAGCAAGTTTTCTATTTCATGTCAAACTATGTTTAAACTTAATGTATTTGAAGTCAGCGGTGTTGACTCAGTGTCGTTGAAAAAAGAAAAAAACTTAATGGCGAACATTTTGTAATGTGATACCTGCGTTGGTCACTACGTGATTACAATTCACCATTTTTTGAATGAATGGTTATTTGTGTATACAAAATAAGTCTTCCACATTTACAAAGTCTTATTTAGGAAGAATAGCGAGGAATGTAAAGTAACTGAGGGAGAAACAATCGTACTTGAGCAGTTTAGAGGTCCCTCACTCTTGACCTACAGTGAAATTCGGGCAGGAATGTGCGCCATGTTGGATTATTTTGTTATGTGCCATCTTGTAGAGTTTAAATGTTCGATACATGACAATCGCTTGAACAATTCTATTTAAATGGATGTTTGATATACACAGAGTTCAGCGTCGCGATGATCATATGGAAATAAAATGCGGCACGTTTTCTTTGATGTTTGTGAATTAATTAGGATTGTATGAGTTAAATTGGGACGGCAAGAAACTTCATTTACATACTAATGCTTATCTTCTCCAATCTCAAGTACTTGTCTTTGTTATTGACCCTCGAGATAAGACAGTAGCTCGCGAAATATTGTAGCAATAATGTCCGACCTCTTATGGTTGATTGGATGTAGTGTGGAGCTATATTGTTGTACTGGTCATCAAAGGGTCAGAGATATGACAACAAGGCGTGAAAATACACACTTTATTAATCACTTTAAGCTTACTACAACGTTGATACATCTCAGGTGAACATTTATAAGTATTGTCTTCGTCGCGTATATTGTTGTATACAACGTATGTACCATCTTAGTAAAAAAATATAGAATAAAAAAGTATTTATTTAATATTTTGTCTTAGTTTTAAATGATCATATTTATCAGAAATAAAGTAGTCGCCATTAATAAGCAAAAATAAAAAAATAAAAAAACATAACAACATTAAACATAAAAATCTTATAACACGAGTAATAAATTGCGTTATCAAAGAACCGCGACATATTCATTTTTTTTGTATAAAAACATGATATACGCAGCGATGTGATTGAGGGAAGTTAGATATACCTGTTTTAGTTTTTTAATACCTTTCTAACATAAACCAAATGAATATGCATAAAAAAATAATTTAACAATAATATAAATGTAGTTTTATCTGTAATAATATCAATGATGAATAACATTTACCATGTTTTTTTTACAAAACAGTCTGTGTGCTGATATATTTATGTATACCTGTAAACATAATCTGTACCACTTTTGTGAATACTTTATATAATTATATAAAAAATTAAGAATATAAAAATACATGCTGTTTTGTTGACATGTTTACTTCACTCCTCCATTTCTAGAAAACTCTTTAAGTAAACAAATTAAGTTTTAATAATTTGTTGTATTTTCTCACATGGGAACATATGTTGTTATTATCCCTTACCAAGGTAAAATATAAAATAATATAAACATAAAATAACCATATTTTTCATTTTGGTGAATTGTAAGAAATGATATCAAAATGGTAATTACCGGTTACATTTATATATCTATGAATGCACCAATTGTAGTCTTTTCTCGAAATTTTCAAACATATAGCTGATAGTTTCTGAATTCAGATTATATTTACATTTTTTTACCAACAATATACCTTCATACTTTTGAATATTAATGTGTTTGGCATTCGTTTGCATCAACTATAAGACCAGATATTAAATATTAAATTTTCTTGTACATTATTGTTTTGACGACATATAATTATATGATATTATATATAGGCAGAATCAGGCAGTGTCAATTAATTAATACACGTCTATAATGTTAAATTTTATTAGTAATGATCGCGCACGTGATATGTTTTGATTGTTTTTTATACGATATTTCGGTTCTAATTAGTTTAAATATATACATTTAAGCTATCCATCACATAGTAGTGTAAATATAATTATTTACTACCTGAATTGATACGTATTTGATCTATTGTCAGATTAAGGTACTTCTTAGATTAAATAATATGTTTATATTTTCATTTTCTCTGAGAGGTAATAATTCATTTTCCACTTGTTTTATTGAAGAATACATATATTTTCTTGTAACAAAATAATTTCGTTTCCGGCAATATATTAAAAAAAATATTTATTGTCTATAAGAAAAGTTCATCAATAATTAAAAAAGAAAAAAAGGGTTTATCAACTTATTGACCATTTTGACATAGTCATACACAGTTAAATACACTCCCTGAATACCGGAATTCATTGAAAATCGAACGTTTGTTTTCAAGTCCCATATTATTTGGATTTTTTTCTTCTAAACCCCGGAATTCTCAGAAAACTGGAATTTTGACCCGGTCTGGAGATAGTCCGGTTTTCAGGGGTGTTACTGTATGAGGAATCGGACAGTCGTGAGCATGGTCAATTTAATGGGAGCTGTTTATTATAAACATCCCCCGTGCTGTGTCTATGTCGAAATACGATCAGTGGTTGTCCGTGGAATGAAAGCCCTTCATTTTCGCATCGTTACACGCGGTTTGTTGTATGTAAAAATTAGATATTGACATTCAAGTGAACATAAATATTTAATGTATGTACACACATTACAGCTGCATCCTTGTAATTATTAAACAAAATATGACAGCTTCTTTAACAACATTATTAAACTTGAAAACCTATCGATGCGAGCTGTAAAAGTGTCCTTTGATCTGGAATATTTATATGACAAGCATATGTCATTTGTAGAATGAGGAGAATATATAATATATTATACGAAAATGTGCATAATATTAGACACGTTATATTCAATATTTAAAATCACGTACGCAACAACATATTGAACGAGAAACTCCACGTCAGATACACTATGTAATCTAGAGTCACTGTCCACGTATAGCTACCAAATAAGATTTGATATTTTTTTCACCTTGTAAACCAACTGTTTCCGTATTATCGCTCTAACAAAATAGGGAATTAATATTAAAGAATCGTTTAAAATGAGAAATAATTTAACTTTTATTGTGGATTAGATTAGAAACTTGTTATAGAAATTGCGTTTTTTCTTCTACTTGTTTTGTTAAAACAACTTTGTCAATAATTGATATCTTGCTAAATCACATACGTGTTAATTAATTTTTAAATATGCATTTATATAGACAATGTATTATGTACAAGTCTTCAGTTAAAATATGTTACGCTCTGTATTCCTGAATTGTAATAATTTTCTTTCTAAATTGAATATTTTATTAGTACTTATCTGGATGTAACCAATTTCACAGATCAGAAAATATTGAACACTTAATTTTATTTTATTATAATTTGTTCACGTTCTTTGGTAATAAAACTTTATTGTGTTCACTCATGGATACCTCATTTTGTGATTAGTTCATGTATCAAGTAGCTTCAAGCTCTTCGTACAGTGATTTATGTTTGTTCGACTTGATGTCTTTATAATATTCTTGTTGAAAACTCTCAATTTCGTCCTTGTTTCGATCTAAATGTTTGACGATTACGAGACAAAATATTTCTGTTAATTCGAGAATGTAAACACAAATAAGAGTATTCTACTTTATTTTAGTTAATTAAATACAATGTTAGACAAATTCCAAGCAATTTATTATTGAATGTATTTTTAACGGATTTGTGTAGATTTTGTTCATATTCTGTGAAAATTGTCAAATCCGGGTACCTTTTCGAAAGAAACACATTTGTCAATTCCAGACCTGGGAGGTTACAACGTCTTCTTTTCTTTTGTAATTCTTATGTTGTATAAATGATAGAATGCAAGTATTTATGTGTACAGAAATGTTCTATTGACATCTATGATATACTGTGTATTCTGATGGTTAGTCATGACAGATTTATTAATAAACGATCAGTGACAGATAATGTATTAATTACCACATGACGTAATTCACGACGGCCAGTCTGGCTGACCACTAACTATGCTGTCCAGGTATCAAAAACACTAAGCGTTTGATATGACCATAAATCAGTGGTGTAATGATGAACGTCATAGATACCAGCTTGTTTTATCGTTTTATACGCTCATCATTTCATAAAAAAACCTACTAGTCTAGTAGTATGCTTCCGCGTTTTATGGTTCTTTACGCTGATCATTTCACACACACAAAATATGATATTCTTCCGTGTTATTTTTATCATTCGTATGAACATTTCTGGGTTCTTTCTTATTCCAGACTTTAGCTCCCAGCTATTTTCTTTTGACGTATATTTACTCCGAATGTCGAGACAATATGTCATTTGACTTCTGTTGTGATTTGCTATTTTCTATCTTTAAATATGTTCTCTTGTATATACATAAATAAGTAAAAACAAACAAAAAACAAAACAAAACAGAACACCGACAAAAAAGGAAAAGAAAAACGTAGACGGACGGAAACTTTCCGTTCTTAAGACGCACGCGACGTTTAGTCTTTATTATAATCAGGTACGTATATAAGGTTTAATATACAAACCTGTTTTAATATAGAACTCACGAGCAAGGTATAATTTTATTAAGTAAATGTGACATATTATGATTAATCATCTTCACCAGCAAGTTAAATAATTCCGAAGACTTAATAAATAAAGTTTTCCTTTCTTTTTATTTCTATTGAAGTAAATTGATTGAGATAAAAAAACATTATTTAGAATTATTCATAATAATTATTTATTATTTGTGGCCATAATCGTTAAAGAAATATGCGCTACATTTAGTTCGCTTCTTAGTATATCACAGCGGACACACGTTTTATAGTTTAATGGTAATGTGTGTGACCCCTTTAAAGTTCTATCTTGTCTCTGACCGTAACCATGCCATGTGAAAATATGATACAATAATTATGACGTCCGAATATTTTGTCTGTTGAATTTGCTAATCAAGTGGTTGGTGCCCATTGTCTGTGATTAATGCGAATTTGCATATGAAATATAACTCTAGTAACTTGAAACTTCAGCGTTGTAATTCGATAATGTACACAAAGCTTTTAAGCAATTCTCATTGGTTTAGATGTTTCCAATAAAGTCTACTACTGGTTACCGCCTCCTGTATATTGTAATGTACGAGTCAGAGGGTTGATTAATAGTTTCAAGTCTCATATTGTGGGTTACAGAAAAGCGGCGGAACAAACTTTCAAATGATTGTACTTGTTGTATCTGAAGTACTTGGTGAATTCTCTGACTTTCTGTTTTAATCTATTAATGCAACATTTTGACGTTCATGATCACCTATCGTAAATCAATGCCGATAGAAGATTGAATTTCTTGGCGCAATAGTAAAAAAAAACTTTAGTGAAGAATCCGAAGAATGTGCTGACATGCCCTGCTTCGTTTGAAGAACATGAGTGTTCCATGCTGTACCTGGTATTTAGTAAAACTGCTTCAAAGCAGAAAAAAATCCTACTCATACTGAGGTAAAAAAAACAGTCCGAGATATTTTGTGATCTGGTATTTGAAAAAAACTCTAAAGTAAAACAATACGTTAATTCTAAAAACATCCCCATCAATTTGACGTATTTTGTTCCTCTGACAAATGAGCATGGCGTTTATGGTGTGTAGAACATGTGGCTGTTGTTGACAAGCACTTTGTTAAAACAAGAGACATTCCAATGAAACTTTGAATTCTGATCAAAAGTGAACACAGTCACAAGATAAGTAATTGCATAGATCGTGGATCATTTTGCAATTTGTTCTATGATCTATTTTACACGTTCGTCAGACTTTTTCATCAAATTTATGTATAAATGATTTTTGAAACAAACGTCTTAATATAGACTCATCAGAAATATAAACCGAAAGCGAAAACACAACGATGTTGCAAAAAATGAAATGATTACTAGTAATGTTTGTACACACTTAGGACAAAAATCGGTTTTATGATCCGGGTTATTTCCTGGATACCAATTACAAGTACTTAGCTCTTTTACATTTTGTGTAAAATTGTACCATTTCAATAACCAACTACTTCGTAGGAGATATGTAATAATGATTCAATAGTAGTTCATATAGCTCTCATATTTCTACTCTATAAAAGTGTCATAATGTTTGCACAATTGATGCGAAAGCAGAAATGATAAATGCTATTTAGTTTTGCACAAAAACTACCTCGTTGAAAACTCAGTCATATTTTACGAACATGCTAATGCCTCACATATAAAAATATAACATGAAACAGAAGATGCACTCAAATTATTTTATGAACGCAGCCTCACGTCCAGATTATGCCAATTTCTAATGTTCAGACTTATTTCTAAAAATAGAGAAGTTAACCGTGAATTACTTATGGAGAAGAAGGTTAATACTGGTACAGAATGCATAAAAACTGTCTAGATTGCTTGTCTGTCGGAACATAGTATATATAACTGAAATGCCGTCGAAAGCGGGCGAAAACTGATAACTGATAAAATAATCTAGAATTTGGTTGACATTGTCCAACTATATAAAAAAACTGAAATCGCTAGTCATGTACTATTTTTAGGTACTCAAACGCATGAATAAGCGATGTAATATGGTAATATATTTTAAATCTGATTGACACTATCCTAGTTTATCTTCACACCCGACGTGTTTGACTTCGTGACTTTTTGTCACATTTTAGATTTTAACTTACACTTTTTACGTTACATGCCTGGAGCGCCATTTCTGTTTGTTTTTACATTACACTTATTTCGTTATATTGATTGTAAAGTGACAAGAACACCAAAATAGCCATCGTGATTCTCCCCCCATCTGATAGACAGAATCTAATTTTCGAGCTAAAAGCTTCTATTATTTTCGGTTCGTTGAAAACTGTAGAACTTAACTTACAGTTAACAGAGATGTATTATACGTCTCTGCAGTTAAAAATATGGGAAAACCACTGTATTAATATGCTGATACGTCTGAAAAAATAGTCATATTTACGGTAACTGAACCAAAAACTAGGATATTTTGATCGCCCATTTTTCTATTTTTTTCCGGCTATCCATACTTTTCATGCTTGGATGTTCCATTATTAACAATTTATTTTCGTACTTTCGGTTTGATGACAGAAATTCTCGGGTCGATGCAAAAATAGGGTATGTGGGGAATATATCGGGTATCCGGACACATGACTTTTTTCCTGTCCCAAAGCCGTAAGTTGTTTTCAGTATGCTCGTGTCCCTGTTGTCTATGATATGTTAAATTCGGTTTTATTTTTTTATACAGTATGCATGTAGTACTTGTTCTTGGTCTTTATTAGGACTTAATTTTATACTAAATGATCAATGACTATTTTTTACATTATGGCCTGTATAATTCACGGGGAGGCTTTTATTCATAGTTTTGAATATTTTATTATTAGAAACGCGTACATATTTCTTCCTCTCTAGTTCATATAAATACTATTCATAGCCAAACTATTCGTAAACAGATGTGCACTAAATTACGCATTTCTTCTAAATATTATACTCTAATTATAGCGTTATCTCTAAATAGCAGCCTGTAAATTGCTTTACAATCGTGATAAAATACTTGAAGATTTTAACACAATAAAAAATCTTGAATATATTTGTTACTACAGAAAAACGCACACTCAAATAATAAAGAATTTCGAAAATTCTAGTGTTGACAGTGTTATAAATAATTATGTAAGTGGGTTACTCCATAAAATATAGATCTAGACAAAAACAGCTCCATGCGAGCTAAATAATTTTAAGTATCAGACAAGTCTTAAAGGGGCATGCCCTGGAACTGAAACGTCTCAAATAACAATCAAATTGGTATCATTTTAATGCCTAAATCAATTAATGAAAACCCTGTAAAATATTTACAAAACATCCCGCTTGTTTACTCAAAATACACATTTCAAGATTTACAAAACCTGCCGATTTCGGCCTCAGAAATTATTCGTCATTTTCACAACTCGACCCTTTCGGTTTCTGTCAAAACCGAAAATATCGCGGAAAAAATGTCAACAAACTGAAATGGTAAGTATTTCTCATGTTATGTTCACTTGAAAGGCAGCGCACATGCTCAGTTAAACTCTCAGACGTATCGGAAATATCGTTGTCATCAATAAAAGGCTGTAAGCCTTTTATTCAAACCGACATACAAATGCCGACTCGCGCGTTATAGGGTCATTTTTGAGCTGACATTCTTCTTTGACTTTTCGGTAATAATTGGTTTTATAAGTGACAAACGCATTTTTGGTGAACGAAAAAAAGACACAGCAGTTCCTGGGCATGCCCCTTTAATATGTAATTGAATGAAATTATTAACTTATAAAGTACACCAAAACACATATGTATAATGTATGCTCCGCTCAACTGTAAACATTGAGACCTAGTTTTGGATCAAATTAAACTGACTCTTTGGCTGAAAATTGCTGATATTGTTTTCTTAAGACACAGTCAATGAAATAGCCACTGTTTCTTAACTTGTTATTATGGAGTTTCCTTGATAAAATTGATGGCACTCGATAAACTTGTGAATCAGCCAGCAGTCCACTCATTGTGTCGATATTGTCAGTTGTTCTTGAAGCTTTATCAAATAGTCATTAACTGAACAAGGCCCATGGCGCAGGTCACCGTAGAAAATAGCGAAATAATGAGGTGTAACATATTTGATATGCACTTGACATACTTATGCGCCCTACTGGCTTGATAACCGATCGCTCAAGCCAGATAAATACATTTTATTTTTATCCGAACCATCTGGACACGTCGGAGGAAGATGCCATCATGTATGTCAAATATTCCAGCGATTACATTTGTTGAGGTATAATAAATGCAACCATTTATTATAAGGTAACGTAAAAAAGTTCGCTAAAAGAGCTTACATACTGAATGGAATATGAGTTCTATATAATTAACTTTGGAACAACATGGATACATATGATATTGCACAAAATAAACTTTTTTCATACGACACAGTGCCGTTTGCTAGATCAACGTGTTTAAAGATATACAAGAATAATTATTTTTTCAACACAATTCTTCAACTCTGTATACACAATATAAATTCACACGATAAATAAATCATCAAAATTTTAAAATGAAACAACAAACCGCATTGGGTGGGTAAAAATATTTTTTTACGGGTAACAATATCATTGTCTCAGATGTTCGTATACCCACGTACGTATGTACACATATTTCAGACAGTCAGGCATGTCGTGAATTAATGATAAACCTAACCCATCACTCTACACAGAACTACCAGGGTTCTACGTATCATCCTAGTGTTGACAACAGATACATACAAAAACCTATGACCCAGTAACACATCAAATGGTGTTCGTTTTTGTTGTTTAGAATATAAATATTTCAGCATCCTCGGATTGACTATCAACATATTTCCGAAGGTATTTCACCTCTGTCTTGAACGTGTATCATTTCACAAGAGAAATCATGGAACGCACATCAAAGACTTGGGTATTTTGAAAAAATAATCTGAGACATTTTATAGCATGATTCGGTATGCCAATATGATAATCTATTTACAACATGTTGCCTGATTAATATCTGGTTTCCGGTTTGTATACCATATATACTATCGCAACGAAAATTGGGTACCAGCCGATCGAATTGGACTAGTACACCGTTTTTTTGAGTGAACTCATCAAACATTTCAAAACTTATTGTAGAAGTAAACTTAAACCAATTAAATACTAATTTATCTCGATAAACCATATTAATTCAATTCAATTCAATTCATGAAAAAGATTCCAATTCTTTAATTCGGTAAACGGTCTTTGCGGACACTGAGTATAGACATGGCTGAAATACAGGGGAGGTAATACCTTTATTGTCTGTCAGATTAAACTGGTTCCCGTTGACTTGTGTACAAAGCATATGGTGCACTGCAACATGGAACGGGAACCAGTTTACTGTCAGTAAACACAGGTTCAAATAATCATCATCAGCATCATCATCACCACAGACTACAGTGTATACAAAACAGCATATAAACATTATACCGCCATCAGCTAGAAAGACGAACTAACTGGTATTATGCGATATTAAAACTCCAATTATATACTATATTATGGATACCTTTTTCTAAACTGCGCCATTTGTTCTTCTGCGGACATAATGTCATAAACATAACAACCTGAAAACAGCATATGGAGACGAGACATTTACGGAAAAATTGTATCAATTTTCTCCGATCTATTTGAAATCAATAATGACCGAGAGCGTTTCCGACTTCTTAATATGTGGGTAGTTTCTAACACAATTTGGTGCCTAATATACGACCATAAATACTCATTTATCACTTGCAAGAGTAACCCAAGAAACTGCACGCAAAATAACAATCACTCTAGGTATCAAATTCTATATTGCCACAAATAATTACCGCCCTCTTCGGTCACGTGACCGCGAAGGTGAAACATGTCAAGTGCCCGGATCGCCGGTCCGTGTTTCTAAAACCGGCGAACGTCCCTTAAATCACTACAAACTCCTAATTATGTCCTAAAATAACACATTAAAGTATTGATCACTGTGTCAGTTTATAAAGGGAGCAAATTGAAACTAATTGGACCGAACGGTTGCTTTGTTTGGGATTTCAAAAGAGGAGCAAACCTGTTTGACATCAAAAGAGTATAAAAGCCTGTTCAATTACACAAATCGATACGAGTGATCAAACTTTGTTAATGAAACTAAATTTAGGATGTTTTGAAATTAATCTCAAATCGTTTTCATATGAGGTACATTTTAACTATTGATATTGTAACTCTGGGATTTTAGTGGAATTTGATTCACCTCTGACTTACTCAACCCATCATTGATGCTCATTTTATTCATCACTTTGATCTCATCAGCCCGGTAAAATCGGATTACCTTCCAAAGGTGACAAATAGCGGAATGCTTTTGAAGACATTTTGACTTTAATAACACGACTTCACAGATTTACAAATTGCAACATCTCAATATAGTTTAATTTAAATCACAGCACTGGGAGTATTATTGGAATATCGATAACATCTTTATCAATTTTAAGTTGTCATCATATGTGTATTGGTTAAGAGTTTTAAAGAATTCTGCCATATTACCACATGTGTAAGGGCGATTTTTTTATGGCAAAGCAGTCAACAGTTTCAGTAGACTGGATTCGAACTTGTTGAACAATAGTTGTGGTAAATCGGGTACCAGGCATGACATATTTAAAGAAGCATCTTACCATCGTACGAAATCGCCCGACTACAATTTGACACGTTTGCTGTTAATCGGAAACATCTATGTCACAATGTAATCATATCTTATGTTTTGTTAAATCCTAATTCATTATCCGGGCCATTATTTGGTTTGCCTGAATTTACAATCAGGTCATAGTAATATCAATTTCATGCAGAATAAAATGTCAAAATCTGCGTTTTCGACATGTATGGCGAGAAACGAACATTAAGCTTTAACAGCACAATTTTTTTTAGGGGGGGGGGGGGGGGTCAAAATCTTACTGGCGTATTTCAGAAGCATTACCTTATTACCTTTTGTCCAACTTGAATTCGTGCTCCCTTGCAACCATTCTGTTTATTACGCATAACACATGGTAGACAGGGTACCAGGTAGCGACAGTTCTAATTTACATTATAGTTATCAATTATCAAATCTACACAGACCTTTCAAAAGCGAAAAGGATACAAACATTTAAACATTTCAAGCAGATGTTAAAATCCAGGCAATATTGGATACGTTTGAACGGTATATCAACAAGGCAATTTGAAATTGGGCTACAGTTTAGTTTTTAATAACTTTTTATACTATTTTTATTTACGTCAGCTTACGGACTAATGTTAAACATTTATTTTCAGAAAAGTTTTCTCAGGTACGTATATAACATATACCTGGTTTTCTAAATCAGAATCTGGAAGCCGGTTCTCTATTGTTAGATTATGTTGACCCTCTTTGTGATTATTCAATTTCAGCGAAAACATAAAACATCAGTCTATATATACAAACGAGTGTTTCAAAGCCGTCAAAAATATTCACCATCAAACCAGTTATCGCTTTATCTTAACCGAAAGTGAAAGCTACAATGATGGAAGGGACGATAAAACCGAAACTACATTCGATTATTACTATCATGTTAAAAAATCAATGACTTCCGGCGCAGCGTTGCGTGACCTCACGAGAACCTGTCAGTTCACGTGACCTAAGGCTCTCGTATTGCAACGAAAGGTAAACCCGACGGTAAACCGACAATTAACTTATTAGAAAACGTATGGTCCATTGTACGACTGAAACGCCGGGTGTGTATTTTGACACATCAGTCTTGTAGAATCACCCTGTCTCCTGAAGCAGATTTTTTTGGCCAGGTGAAACGTATAATTATTGTATCTGATAGCATCAGTTAGGTTTAGACAGTTGTGATGTTTGGAGTAATCCGCGCAATGATACGATTATTTTTTTGGACGTGAGCTTCAATAGTATCAGATAGTCGACGGTTTGGTTCCTGGTCAATTTTTTGTCATCCTACATTAATGCATAAGGTATTTTGATAATTTACAACATGAGAGTTAATCAAGAATTAAATAGTAGAGGCAGACATATCTAAATCTTAATTAGTTTATTTTCTCAATTTGACGGTATATGAAACGTTTTATACATAAATATATAACGTGAACTGAACAACTAAAGTGTGTACTCGCAAAATAAATATAGAACAATGAATTGAGATGAATTAAGTTTAAGCATTAAACTTTTTTTCTAAACAATATCATAATTATAGATCTTTAAAAATAAGTATTGAAAATAATTTACATCCGTATTATTGTCGTTGATATTTAAGATCAGATATACTACATATTGTAATAAAGTGTATCTGCGTAGTAATGATACAAATCATACTAATACCGAATGCATTTTAAAACGTAAGTCTGATTTTTGATGTTCGGTACGAACACAAAGTTAATACTATTTCTCAACAATCGCTCAGCTTTCATTTTCCAGAATACTGAACTGCTTCCATATACATGTACCTCGCTTCCGCCTAAGAATATAGTTCCAATTGTTCAATTCAATGGCATAAATACAAATTCAAATATTGCGTACATTCAAGTGAAAATCATATAGCTATGCAAAATAGTACACGAGCAATACAAAACTGTCTAGAAAATTCTAAATAATCCTTTACCTCGGATTACTACAATATTTACAATCAGTACATGTACATGCATTTCAAGGAAGGATGACGTCATTATTTAGGTACTGTAAATGCTAATTTAGTCTGGTTCCTAACTTCTGTTGTTAACAAATAGAAGTCATCATTGGACGATGCGATGACAAATGTGAGTCAACCAGATGTTTAAAACAGTGGTTCATCGGGAAGTTATAATCGATTAATTTAATTCTTGTAACTTTTTCTTCGAGCATGTCTTCATGTATGAAATATTGCATTCTGCATATTAAGTTATGTATACGAAGGGACAGGTAATGAAGCGTAGTATTTTGGTCTGCATAAAAAAATTCAAGCACGACTATCGTTCAGTTTCCAAAACTCAGCCAAATACCCCACCCTACAAAGAAATTCAACTTTTGACTACTTGTATTTTCGAACAACAGCAGAACCTTCAGAGCTTTGATTTAAACAACAACAACAACAACAACTACAAAATACTACCGAGAAACGATGTATTATATTTTATTGTAGTTAACCAGACGTAATACAGTGTCAAATAATTAGCTCAGTCAAGATGGTACAACTTATCATCTGTTAAAAACCATATCGTTCCGAGGATCAGGAGAATGTTTTCCAATTTAAACGTACATATTACTTGTTAGTAGCTTTAACATCTGGATAGACAACTACAATGTACTTCAGTAAAAGTCTGTTAAAACCGAAATGAAGATCACGTGACCGCTGGACCCTGAATAAAGATGTAAATGAAATGGCCATGGAACCTCCTGTAGAGACCATCTCATTTTTAAGACCAGATTATTAGAAAGTCCACGGACCTATTCTGTTTGGTTCCTCGAGTGGAGTTTACCCCCACCTTTTTTACTAAAGGGTTGTATGAAGCTGGAACACAGTTCGCCATTCACTATTCATTTTTTAGATAGCAAAAGCCTTTCAGTTTGCAATTAAAATCAAAGTACTGAAAGTACTCATGGAACATACATGGACATGTACTGCACCATGGAAATGGGACTAGTTTAACAATTGTATGGTGGATGTAGCCTGAAAACATGGTAATTTGGTCCGCATCAACATTCATGCGCGCCGAGCGAGTGACGGCTATGGAAAACTGACCTATCGTTTAGTTTCCAAAAATGAATCTAACTTTATGCTTATGATCGTGGTTAACATTGAAGTCAAGACTGACGGAGTGTGATTGTATTTCTTTATGCATTCATTCGATACCATCATCATCATATATAATTCCACTGATTTACATAACACCTCGAAAAGTATCGTATATGAAACCATTTGTATTAATTAATGCTATATTATTACATATATCTTTTGAGGTTAAACATATATCAGTGTAAATACACTATGAAATGAGAAGACTTCGTAGTATCATACAAATCCTTTGCTGACCTTTCAGTCGACCGGAAGTGATAAATAGGTACATAATGGTATACAATGACATTGTTTTTTTAAAATTGAGTGTGGTTAAAATATATCAAAGTGAAACCCACACGGGATATCTCGGTCGACACCGTACCTCCATCTAAACATCGGAAGTTAGTTTGATGTGCGTCTGCGCCAGACATTTGAGATGCCACCGGCGATTTACTTCTCAGGAAATATTCCTGCTAAACATTTATTAAAAATGCCGTCAGTAGAAAACTGAAAGATGCGGTTCTGTTTTGTTATGTTCATAATTTATCATCAAACTGAATGAAGGAGCGGCTTTTTACCACAATATTGGTACAACACACTCATCTGTTTTACATGGCCTTGCCGAATGACCTTAATCAATGAATGCTTTTTTTCTTTCCTTACATAATATAAATGTTTGCATGGATTCGTTCTCATGATACGGGTTAATAGACAAGATATTTCATCCACCATATAGACAAATGTGGACGAGGATAATGAGTTGTTTAGTTTCTATAGCGGCGTTGCAATTCATGAATTTAAAAGAAAATCGTACATTAATACATTAATATCATCTATTCTTAAAAGGGTCGCAGCAGCCTTCTTATAAGAGCCTTTAAAATAACAAAAAATATGAGTTTTAAAGTTATTCAGAACACATGATCGTAATATACTATCCACATAAACACATTTAGATTTGTAAAAAATATAAAAACTCATACTTTGCTGTCTTTCAAATTGTCGCTTGTAATCTAATAGTTAAAGTTTAAGTCACGCTTTTGTTTGTTTTCAATTAAAAATGCAATGTATACTTTTGATTAGAAAACATAATCTTGGGTGCATAAAAAACGGCCAAACGTTTAACTTCAATAAGTTATTACAGAAAACTTATTCACAGTCATACGCGCCTGTATATTCGAAATGAAAACTATTAGATTATAAATTCGAAATAAACGAAAACAGCAAACGGACAATATCATAGAAAAAAACTTTTCATTTTTTATCGATCCAAGGTGATTATGTAACGCTATACATACAGTCTCTTTAAGGGCGTTGCGTTTTTTTTTATATTTTATCAAGTACGGAAAAAAATGGTAAAAACGTTTTTTGTCCCGATATAGAAATCGAAATTCAAAGGAATAAATTGCTTTGTATCCTGTATGTAAATCAAGGATAAAAACGATCGCATAAAGCATCTTATCCATCCATCAGAAATTATGGATAATTACAAGAAAATCAATTAGATTTAATAACATAATTTGCCAAATTGTGCATGGATAATAGCAATTAATGTTTTTACTTGATTTGTTGAAACGGAATAATTAGGTAGATCACATTAGGCTTTTTAGCAAATTATATCATTCTATATTGACATTCAAACCGTGTTTTTATTTCGTTTTTATTTTTATTTTTCAACCATTAAATCAAACATAAGTATGTATTAAAAAAGCTCTAGACAGGTGATGATTCGGCCTTTTAAATTCTAGTATTCAATTATCCAAAGTCTGAATGATTGGACCTAAGTTTCGGTACAATATATCATTACCTTATTCAATAAATCAACGACATATACAACATATATTATATATATAAGTTACGGACGCGTACCATTAAACTATTATACAATTACGAATCCCAACAAATGCGCGCTGTATGAGTACTTCACTAGAGGTCAATGAAATCCTAAGAGGAAGGTCACAGTAAATAGCGTTTGAAGTAAATAATATTTTGTCAGTATTTCAAGATTGCATGATTCACATGACTGTGAAGAGTCACACAGAAAAATAAAACTGCAACAAAATGAGTTTTATGTTTCTGAACTAATAAACTACAGTGCAACCTCTCCAAAGCTACACCCTTGGGAGCAACTTTTTATGTTGTTTCTGAGAGGTTGTTACTCTGGAGAGGTTAAATTAATAGTTAAATAATGCTGCTGTTGAAGGGGGGTTATTGCTAAAGAGAGGTCTGCTCTGGAGAGGTTGTACAGTATTTGTATAACAATACGATCATTTATATCTTACACGAGACTACAACCAGACTTCGAAACGAACGGTGCTTGACTTTTCATTGAGGAATTACCTATAACACGCTTTCACGTGTTTAGATACATTGTCGTAAAAATGTCACTTTTACGACATACAAGCAGGAAATTAAACGGAAAGATGAATTAATGTTAAATTCGATAAACCATGAAAAGGTGTTCCAATCTTGTTAGGCAATTTTCGAGGACACAAAAGCATCAACTAAACTTTGCATTTCAGTTTTACGCTTCACTTACGGTTGTCGTTATCATGCACACATGATTGGACATACCGGATTTATTAAAGGGTTTGCTGAAAAGAGGCATTGAGACGCTTGAATTAGGTTTATGCTAACCTCAAAGAAATATGTTTAATCAACTCTTTGTAAATGTTTCAGTTTGATTTTCCGCTGAAGAGATGAAAGTGGTAAAAAGTATGGTGTGTTTTTTGACAATGAAACATAGCGGATTAGATTTAGCGAAATAAATTTTGCACTTTGATATGACAAGACACGTTGTGTTTATCTCTCACATCTGTTTAACACATTCTCAGCATTACCCCGCCCTGTTCTTAATTTAACATACAATTCCAAATACCCCGAACTAGACCGGCTGATTTCTTTCTATAAAAATGCTCATTCGGACATTTCTACTGGATCTAACGTCGCACCCACAGTCAAGGTTCGACGACTGTTCTGTTATGGCGCTCCATTTGACCTTAAATAATCAAAGTACCGAGAGTAATGTCAGGAACACATATTAAATGTGTTAGATAAAACCATGCTTAAACAATTAAAGGCCTGTCCTTGTCGAGTATTTGATGAACGTTTCATGACACTGATAGTGTTCTACTTATAGGTATAGTCATTGGTCATAGGGCTAAGCTCATTGAAATGTTTCTGTATGCGAATTCTAACACAATATGTCAAGCTATGTTGAGTTCTGAATATGGACAGGTGACTGAATGCCTTTATGGTCGTCTTATACTGAATGCAGAGAGCAATAGATTAAGTCTGATAACAGGAACTATTTCTTAAAGTTTGTCATTTTTGTGAGCCTTAAATATCTTTTGGACCACTGCTATCACTCCGTAGAAAAAATGCAGTTTAGTTTCAAAACACCACTGAACTACGATTATTATTTTCTAGGAGAAATGCCATCATTTCTTATCCCTAATTTGTTAAACTAACGTCGAAGACTAAGAATTAGGGCATCCTTAATACTTCGTCAAACGTGAGTTCTCATCTGGCTTCTCCGCATGAGAACTCGAGCTATCTTCATCCTCTTGGATATAAGTCTTATGTCACAATCGCGCATCTTAAATCTGAAGTCGATACGTAGTATGGATAACAAAGCATGCGCAGTGTGAAATAAGACATTTGTCAGTTATGTGAACAGCAGGAAAATGTATACATTTATCTAGCTGGATTAACGTAACTTAAAAAAACGACTGAAATATTTATCATTATTTGAAAAAGTATAAACGCCCCCTAGCGGGAACTGTGGGATTGCTAATGGGCGAAAACTCATTATATTACATACTGTATCTATGATATGTTGTAAAACCAGCGGGATTCTTAAAGATGAAAAGCTGGAATGCGAAGGGGGCGTTTTTACTCACATTCGTTGGAGTAAGAACAGAAATTGGTTAATAAAAACGACACATGAAAATACAGTCTTTGTCTGTAGTAGTTATGCGTTGAAATAGTTCCGTTGTCAGCCGATAACTTATCTGTCATATTTCATCAAACTGCTCAAGTTTGATATTCTAAAACAAACTGTTTTTATACATACAAAAATGATTATTTGTAACAAGTTAAGAAAATAAACAGGCAAAAGAACGGCTTTTGGCAAATATTCCGGCAAACGGCGTACATTATGAAATTGTACATTATGTAATGACCTTGGTATTGAAGATGAACACCATTGTATTTCAATCATTTCACATATGCATTTATCAAAACTACTCTAGACATTTTTCACATGTTTTGCTTTTTTGCGTAATTAACCTTCAATTAGCATGCTTGATCTTGAGTTTCGCTTACCGTTAAAGTCGTTGTATTAACAGAAAAGAACATATTCAGTCCATAATGATGTAAAACACAATACTTGGACTTCTGTTGCATGACCTATTGTTATGGCGATGACATTACCTTATCATTGACCACGTATCTTTCTATATACGGGCTTACAGCATTCCAAAAAATGGCTTATCGTGATTGCGATTGGAAGATTATTTCATTTGTGAGTCCATCACTTGCTTTTAAGGTAGGTTAAAAACACTATATCAAGGGTTTTTCGGTTTTCGTCAATGAAATATTATTCAAGCCACTGTCAATAAAAATATGACTACATGCGAAGGTTTCAATGCCTTTTAAACAATTCTATCTACCCGTTATAGTGGAAAATCAGAATTAGACGTCACCGACAACAGATGGCCTCAAAAAGACTGTTGTTATCACGGGCAACGGAGAGATGGGCTTAATGCTCGATATCTCTTCATTCAAAGCGCTGTCTTGGAGTTTGATTGACAAGCCAGGAATTTCTTGGGTAACTCATGCACGATTGTTGTTCTATGATATGTCTGATACCATCTCTAAGTGTCTAGCTCGTTTCAATTATTTATTGAAACCCAGGTCTCACTCTATAGAATTTCATTGTCTGCTTGCTCTCCCTTTAATCGTGAAATGCGAGAGGCTGCAAAATTAGTTAACCGAATGCAATCACCGCTGGTTGATCTATTATGTTATTGAGGTCTCTATTCTACAGGGGAAACACTTGGTTATCACACCATATGATATACCACAAGGTAATTAGATTACTCCATCAAACTGGCCTATATAAGAAAGTAGGTTACTTACTTCTGAAGTTGGAGAAGGTATAAAGATGGCTGTATAGCAATGGGACCCAGTGTTTCTATTGATAACTTACAAAACCGTGTAACCGAATCATTCAATCACTGACTTGAATTTGTTTAGATTTTCGTCCAAAATATATGAAAGTAAAGACCGCTTGAGAAATACATGTGCACTGTCTGATTCGACTTGATCTGGTCCAAAATATATAGTTGTCATTTTCTATATCAATATCGTAAACTAGTTATTGCCTTTAAGTTATTTGATCCGAAACTATAACATTAATATCAGGTGACCTAACTATTCCGTTTTGTTCTAATTAAGAAAAATACCAATTTATGTTGGCCAAACTTACTGATTTTGAAATGGTTAATGTACACATGTCTTTTTTTTCTTCTAAGTTAAATAAAGTACGGGGTCATGAAATAATTGCGACCATATTTTGTACAGACGTTTACCAACCTTGAAATGTTGAAATAGTTTTTGAAATTGGAAATAGCTCGCGTGTAAAATAATTCAATATCGTAACTGAAGTTTTGATCGTATCTTGTGTTATTTTGCCTATACGGTCGAATCTTTAAGTAGTATCTTTTTAACGCGTCTTTATAAAACCCGTCTGGTTGAGTCAAAGAAATGTCAATCATTGTATTGTGTACCAGTCATCCGATATGGAAGTTTGAAACCCGATCTGCAAAGCGGAGACTTACGCGTTAGTATTTGTTAAACAAACCGAAAATGTTATCTTAACAAAATTTCAGTACGGAATAGTTTATAATCTTCTAAGACCGAAATCAGACGTCGTTTCTAACGCCATTTTTGAACAGATCAAATTTGAATAAAGCATTCACCCGGGGGCAACTGCGTTAACGCTTCATTTGCACCACATCACATTGTTAACCGAGGGTTAGAAATAAAACATATAATTAACACGCTCGATCTGGTAAGGTCATAGACATAGTTAGTCGTAGGTGAATAAAAATATCCGATTAGCATAAAAACATTATGTTCGCATAATGGCCCCGAATAATTGAGATTAAATAAAGTGGGTAACAGAAATGTTAACACTCAATTAACAATGTCTTTCAAAATTACTTAATTAAATCAATGGGCATCGGTCGTGTGCCAGTGAAATCAGGCATAAATGAAATGTAAATTAATCCCCATTTTGCGACGGTGTCCAGACATTAAGAAGTTATTTGCATAAAGCGCCGCTTCTAAAATTGGGTATGAAGTAGCATATTAACATTCCTGAGAGCTGTTTCTTACCATTTGACACTTACGTTTGTTTTAGGAATAAATAAGATACAACGGGGCATTAATAAGCCAACGATGGGTGTACTAAACCGCAGATTGATTTTTCGGGGGCGGAAATGCCAATGGTTGTACATAGTTTATTTTATTTTCAGTATGCTCTAAATATTACAGAAGTTTCTTCGAACTGAAATTAAGTTAAATAACACATTTACTAACACAATATAGGAGATACGGCTGACTATATATATATATATCACTAATTCACTATCATACTATTCGTCAGGAACTTTCAATTTTAATGGCAATATTTCAGTGCTGAAAACGATGGTTGTCTGTATCAAGCATGCTTTGTATGTGCGATTGTATGTTACCATCGCGACTGATACTTAGTTATGGACACATTTGACCAAAAATGTTAAAACAAGCACTGAGAAGTTAATTTAAAGGTCACCCCAGTAATTACTGATATTAAACTTATAATATCATGTTAATTTCCATTTTTTGTCTGTTTCATTATACTGTCAAATATGGATGTAATGGTAATTAAAACATGAAATATATTAAATGCATTACCCCCTTTATTAAACTCGACGCGTTTACCTCCCTTACATAAACAAATAAAATTTAAACGAGACAGAATAGAATACATGAGTAAATATGTGCCCATGAATATAGATCACCAGTGACGAGCTGATGCGCTTAAGACTGTATATCTACTGATAAAATGACCCAAATTAACCAAAGTAAAAGATAACTCGTATTTAAAGTAACGATTGTTCTCTCCCTTTGACATTAAGACCGTGCTCATGCCTGTGTGCTGCGTGCATTTGTTTGACCGCGCATGCGTTGGTTTCCGATTTCTGGGACCCTGGTGCAGCACAATTTGTATCGATGGTTACTCTACGTCATAAACGCCAAAGGGAACCACTCTAGGTGTTATAAATTCAAAGGAAAATGACAAAAAATCCGAAATATTTTGTTGATTGATATCATAATAAATCATTGAAACGTTGGTTTTATTTATTTACGCTCAACATATGCGAAGCAATCGACTGGCAAAATCAGTTTAAAAAATATGTCTGCAGGATCGCTATTGAATTCAAATTATCGGAAGTTTCCTAAATGTTTATATAAATTACAAACATTTCGTTTCTGAACTATTATTGATAATAATTCGAAAAACTGGAATTTTCTATGGACGATTTTAAAACAGACTTACGTATAATACGTGTCGTGTAAGACATATTGTTCGTAACAATTAATAAAGGACATACTTGTCATGCGTTTAATTGATAGAATTATGCGTTTTATTTCATTCCCGCTCCATACCGTACCAATATGAAACATATAACGCAACAAACATTTTATCAATGGAAAAAATAGCCGCTACTATGGATGCTTCCATATATATAAAATTGAACTAATTGACACAATAGCCATATTTATATTATATTTGCGGTACATAGATCTTGAAATCTTAGTTTGATTTCTATATATTCGTTGACGTTTGGCAAGCGCTTTATCACTAAACCCTGTTTACTTCATTAGCCAATCCGTCTCACATACGGGTCTAGTAAAACAACAATCTGTCTTTCTGTCGAACCTAATATTTCTTATCTACCCCGATTCAGTATCTCGGACAAAAAAGCGTAGGTTTAATCGGAATCCCTCAGGACTGTTCGTTGGTAACAAGATAATGGCCGCAAAGTGGAGCGCCGAAATTTCAACTCGTAGCATGAATCTCTTCATCGACATCTGTGAAATAATTTGATAAAAGGCGCTTGTAAAAGACGGGTACTCAGGTTTTTTGATCGTTGAAAGATTAGTCCGCCGACATGCAGAGCAGAGACTGTATATCTACCAATCTGTATCCCGATGCTGGCTCATAGCGTGCTAAGAATCAGTCGTGTTGCATTTCCATTTGGTAAAGTCATTAGGGAAACTATGTTGCAATGTTGTTCGGATCTTAGACCTTCGACGCCCCACCAATTCAAGTATTTGTTTCGTATTCGAATAAGCCTCTTCATTTACGCTAACATCTTAGTGAGGATTATTCTGAGACTCATTACAGAAGTTCTTCAGTTTCAGAAAAAAAATATTATTGATGTGAAGCCATTCGATTCAATTGAAACAACCAAGATTTCCTTTCCCATGTTCTCACATGCAACGTCATGAGTGCAATGTAACACTAGATGTATGAACTGCAATGGCGGCTTGATTGCGACAACTCCATGTTTGTAGCATTGTCTTGTATTGTCAGGATTTCAACCTTTCGAACCAAATGAAAACGCCATCTTTAAATGTCTTTAAGAATCAATCGCATAAGATAAATGAGTCATACTGACAATGTAAAACAGCCATCTTGTCTTCAATCATTTCATTATCAACATCACAAAACACCTTTTTTGGTAATGGAAAATTATCCGAGGTTTGCATGCTGAAAAAAATAAGTTTACGATTAAAATAGCTTTATAGCCATACAATTTACGTTACGTATTTCTAACAAACTATAAAATTGAACTTATTCCACTGAATGGATAATAAAACATTTAGTTAATTATTCAAATGCTCTCTCACTTTCCGTCATTACATATTTACAGACTTAGACCGCATTAATACTTCATTGAATCTCGGGTAATTGTCGTCTCTCACCCATTCCTTAGCTCATCACGCAATTCCGAGCAAAGACATGTTTGAAATTTACGTAATCGCTCAGCGCACTAACCGTAGAATATTTCTGACTTATGTAAATATATCAGATATCGCGCAATCAGCAGGCAGTGAGTTTTCGTGTCTGTAAAAACCATTCAATCCTCAATAGAGTAATGGGAAAATTGAAAAGCTTATTTTGTTTGTTGTTATTTCCTTTGCCTCTCGACAGATTAGTTTCTGTATCTCTGATAAGACAGTGGATACATCTCAAGAGAAATACTTGCCAAGATGTTTTGAATTATTCGTATTTTTTCCAAATTATCTAAGATCTTGTTTCTGTTCCGTTTTCGTCAATAGAGCGCGCATTACAACTTAGTTTTTTTAGATAAGATTTATTCGTCCGTTTTCAAATTCGTAGTTTAATCGGGCTCTCTGGTGATTTTCCGTCAATCCAAGGGAGAGAAGTCGAAGAAAAAATCAAACAGAAGTGCAAGAGTTGTCTTACAATTTAATAAAAAAAATGTTAAGTAAGTGATGTTACTGTACATTCTACACGATCAACAATTGAAGTGACGAGTTAGATCTATATTCTTCTATTGTTGTGATAAAGCACGAATCTAATACACATTACGATATAGGACTGAATCCAAACCCTAATCCTTCACCAATACAAATAGCATCACAAGTTATAGAACAAATCAATACACCGCTTAAACGTATAATGATGCATTTTGTATCTAATTTGTTAAATGACGCTGCGTTTTGCTATCTAACTACAATTGATTTTAGTAAATATTGAAAACTGTCATATAAACAAATTATTGAAATAAAACATAATAGATAAAATCAAAATGATAAATGAAACGACAAGTGCGTAAATTGGCCAGTGCATGTATATATACACACACAATAATTATATAATGAATAAATTATCGGAAACAATTTTTGACAAAAGGAAAAAATAAAACCGATTGATCACTTGGCTCAAAGGATCTTTGCTAATAAGCCGGCAAAATCCAAGGCAGCATCGTACATCGCATGCTGGCCAATATATTGATAAACCACCAGAATTCTTATGTTTAGTCTAGACTTGTTTGTTTTGCAGTATTAAATGTACACACGTCTTGTACAAATAATGTTATACAGACTACTAAATCGAATTATCTTTGTAAACAAATCTCCAAATAATATGCTAAAATTTTAAATGTTTTATTTTCTTCTTTTCTATGTTTTTAATCGATTGTGTTGTAAGCTTTAGAAATCAATTAAATCATCTCTGTCTGGTTTAATGTATGCTGATCGAGACTCGTACCTAGTTCACCCAACAGGGCTTATGTACAATGGAAAGTAAAATGTTACTGACGGTGATCGGTTGTCTAACGTCTTGTCGTCGGCTATCATGGCATGCAGTAAAACTGCACACAGCATCTCTTTGCAACGAAACATTTACTTTTTTCCTCTTTTATTTATAAGTTCCTCTTTATCTATATATAGGTTGAAACCCGATTATAAGACTGCCTCAATATTAAGACCATGCGTCTGGTTAAAAAAGGAGATCTTTTATGAATGTTTATTGTAGTTTTAGAGTATACTGACCTTCTGAATCATCTTGTAGTATTACATTTCTTGTAACGAAACAGATGCATATAACTTAGCATAATTAAAATTTTCGAGAAAACGTTTACACCCGAAGGGGACCGAACGGGGTGAAATATCGTAAATTAGGTTAATTTGATTTAAACAGGCAGCGGTGTGAAATGTTCAGACGTATGTACACACGGGACTGAGTCTGACTTTACTATTAAATTACGTGAGGTATTATCATTATACCCATGTTAAGAATTGTTGCTATTTCTGTTTACCACATTCTGTATAGTTTCCATCAGTAGCAAAAGTACCCTGTAAATATTTCATTAAGAAGCCCAACGTAATGTAACCGAAAACTTGTTTATCGACAAAACTTATTCCTCTCTGATACACTTAGTTTCTTTCGCTCAGTGTACATGTTTATACTACGAGATTTCTCCTAGGCATTATTCGATAGGATTTGCAATCCTCCAGTAGTAATGTTCTCCAAGCCGGACTTATTGGACGCCCATAAATCATTCATTCCGTACCATTGATTGTCTGTGACGTTAACGCAAACAATCCTAGCTTCTCTTACTGAATGGACATAATTGGTGGCCGAGTTTTACTTTGTTTTGACCGTATGGAATCCATGTGTCCAAACGCCGGAACAATCTCTGTTAGATGGACCTCGTACAAAGGTTTTAGTTATTAATACTCAGCGTGTATTAATGACAGCAATTGGAGCACAAATGTAAAATACGGTGGGCACCTATTGTCCGTGCGGCTCTGTAATACAATACAGATTATGTTGTGTGGAGCCATCCACATATCAGAATCTTGCTTGTCTGATAAATTGCTTTGTTGGTACGCATTTAAGCATTTCGAATACTTGTGCAGTTTAAATTATTCATGAACACCATTGCTTGTATGTATATTATGCGAATCTTTTTGGCAAGTGTGGAATAAATGTTAAATACGTTAGCACGGACGAAAATATTCATGAATACAATCATATTTTCGAGCTGTAAAAACATAATGGCCGAAATATTTGCCGTGTACATGATGATTATTGAATTTAAAAAGTGCCATTGTAGCTATGGCTATGTAATAACAATTTAGAGAGTACTCTTTGAAGGAGAATTTTTTTTTCACCAATATTTGTATGTTTCTGTGTTCAGCGATTTGGTTTGGTGTCCTTTATCCCATTCCTATCTGAATCGAACAACTTACGACTCAAGCCATCTTTTGATCGTGACAATACATAGTAAGAGTGAAATATACCATCAGTATTTCTTAGACAACATTGTCAGTTGTGAACAAGTACAAATGTTGCTGCGGAGACAGCAATTGGGAACAAAGCGTGTTAGGATGGAGAGTAATTTATATAAGTAATCCTTGTTTTCCAATCCAAAATATCCTATCTTAGTAACTATCACAATTCATGTATGTATGTGTGTATGTTTGAAAATATAATTTGAAATAAAGTTTAAACTAAAGCGTGTTAGCCTTTGAAATTGTCCCTGTTAATGAGTAAACACTGGCTATTTATTTACTATCTGGGTTACTGTTCAATCAATCAAATGTTTTAAGATCATGTTGTACTGCATAATCATTTGGTATGCACTGTCCATGACTGACCAGTATATACTTATGTATACCTTTGAATTATGTTGAAATAAAAAGATTAACATATTTAACAATAATTCAGTATACGGGAATGATTGGTATCAGTGAGTTATGTGACGAGACTAGCACGTCGTTTTATTTACAAACGATGTCATAAGAATAACACGTAGTCTTATTTACAAACGGTGTCGTGAGAATAGCACGTCGTTTTATTTGCAAGCGGTGTCGTAAGAATAACACGTCGATCTATTTACAAGCGGTGTCGTAAGACTAACACGTCGTTTTATTTACAAGCGGTGTCGTAAGAATAGCACGTAGTCGTATTTACAAGCGGTGTCGTGAGAAAAGCACGTTGTTTTATTTGCATTACGGTGTCGTGAGAATAGCACGACACAAACTAAAAAACAAGGGTTTATGTGCATACATACAACATAATAATTTGAAGTAATAATCAATGAAATACTATCTTTAATGGTGAGTTAAATGTCTTAAACATCAGAAAAATGGAAAGTGTTAAAAAAGTCAATAAAGACTTAACACAATGACTTTAAAACAATGATTATATATCAACACAACTATAAGCAATGTCAAAGCATTGCTAATCTTATAAAAAACAGAGCAGGTAGATGATAACATCTACGCAGAAATAAAATCGTTATGTGAATCAAGTATTTTGCAACAGTCAAAGGCAACATAATGAAACATGTATTATAAGATAATAATTAAACAAATACTTCACAATATGCATAAACATGTATTATCAATGAAAGTCATTTATAAAATTACATTCATATTTCTGAGTTCATAGTAACGTATGTATGTTCATATTTCTGAGCTTATACTCACGTCTGTACGTTTATATTTCTGTGCGTTCATATTTCTTCGTTAATACTTACGTCTTTGTGTTCATTATTTAGTTTATACTGTTCATATTTCTGAGGTAAATCTTTATCTTCACATGTCTGAGTCAATACTTACGCCTTTACCGTCATATTTCTGAGCCCAGAGGGGGCAGAGTTACAATGAATGTAACAACATACTATAATGGTTAGTTTTATTTCAGGATTCAGGGGTGGAGGGAAAAGGTGGCCAGGAGGGTAAAAAGTGCCAAGTCTGTATGATTTAGTTATATTTGAAGACACATAGAAAAGGGCCAGGAGGGTAAAAACTGGCCAAGAATGTATGGTTTAATTATATCTAAAGACATTTGTTAGGGGGAAAAGTGGCCAAGGGGGTAAGATAACAGGCAAACAACATTTGAAATGATTAATTTTACAAAACAAATCTTATCTCATATACAATTAACCAAAATAAAGGATCAACACTTTTTAAGTAAAATGAATCTGAACTAAATTATCTATTTTCCCATAATATATTAATCCTATTAATCAAGTATATCAACTGTTATTGTGCAGAAATGAGCTGACACTGCACTATCATAATATATCACACATACACTTTGGGCATACATAAACCGAACAGAAAAAAATATTTATTAAGACTTAAGCATTACAGCCCAGCGTCATATAAACATACACTTATATGCGTTAACTATAAAACAACATTTTACAAATATTGAAAATAACATAAAATGTAACAGAACAGAACAAAATCAACAATTTACCAATACAGTACAGCTATTATCTAGCTTAATTTGTGAATGTGAGAATTTTGTTATTTAAGTAAAAATAATCGTCAGAAATCAAAAGTAAGAAAAGAAAAATAAGCATTTAGCCTAGCTTTATATTTTTAGCTCTTAATATTTAGTTTACATTTATTCGTTTCATTTAGTACTTTTGTAAATTCAAACATACTATGTCGCATTGTATATACTCTAGAAATGTAAGTACATCGCATGGTAACATACATAGCAATGCAAATTCATTCCTCTTTGTGTATGTCGTCAGTGTTTTTTCTCTTTATCTATATGGTCAGTTAAGTCATCAGTAGTTTAGTCCGTGCCGAAAGAAAGTCTGACTGTTGACCGAAAGGATAATAAGATATCAAATTCGTGTCCATTGACGAAATTTGCATGACTATGATTCAAAAGTAATATCTTCTAATAATGATAGATTTATCATGGCCCTTACCTCATATGTCAGTGTTATTAGGAACATGATAAAGTAAATCGAAATGTTGTTTTCGTTGTCTCGTATCAAAAAGAAATTTAGACTGTTGATCGAAAGGATTACAAAATATCAAATCCGAGTCCATTGACCAAACAAATCGTAAACACAAATAGCTCATAGGCGCGGAGCAATAAGCAAAAGAAGAAATCACCCGGGGAGTCATAACTGTTGGTCTAGAAATGACTAGGTATATACTATGTCTATGAAATGGCACCAGATGGTCAAAATTCTTATTTTCTCAATGCATAGCATAATAACAAATAAAAAAGCTATATTTTGTTACATATCTCGTTTTAGTAACATCTAGTAGGTCTTTAAATTACAGGTTTCTCTGTTGACGATCGATTGCTCTATGCAGATTTGAATAATTTCCATAATGCTATGCTTTAAATAGACCAGAGCACAAAATGCCAATGTTACATAAAACATACATTTGTTTGCTGCCGGAATAGTACGTGTCATGCGAAAATTAATTAAACGAAACTTGAGCCGTCGGGAAATATGAATATATTTTGATTATACGGTATTTTTCCAAACTTAATAAAAAAAAAAAAAACAATAGTCAATACGTTCTCATAAGCACCATGGACTATCAAGCCTTTAGTCAAATAAATAGTCCTGTTTAGTTTGAAAAGTTATTTCTTCGGATTCAGAGTTAGAAAAAAACTACAAGTTATTTACATTGCAAATGAATTGGCAATTAATATTCAAACAATTTGAAACCAGGAAGAAATTGGTCAATCGGTGAATGGTAGGCCGACCAACGCCTTTAGTATCTGTCAACCCCTTAAAACTTTAAACACGCCGTTTAACATATTTTTTTAATGAAATGATTGTTGAATGAATCAATCACACTGACTTAGTGTTTTCTACGTATTTTCTTATTTTGATAGATTTACCTTTTTATCATCGCCTTTACTTACTTTTGAATGTTTTAAACACAATCATACATTATTGTCAACATGGGGGACGATACTTTAAAGTAGATACTATTTGATCAACTATTACGTACTCAATTTTCTGTATGAGGGATTGCATAATTTTATCATTCTCATTTTAAATCTAGTTAAACTGCAAAAAACTTGAGATTTACACATCAGTATTAGTATGAAAGTTTCTGTAGTACGCTTAAAATTGTATCGTGAGTTGGGATAAGTTTTGATAATGATAAAGTCATTCGGCACACTTTAGCCCACTATGCCTAACTTCTGTTGTACCTTGCGAGTCGACATCGAAACTATTTGGATTTTATCAGATGTTAAGCTGACAAATATGGTGGTCTCCGTAAAAAGAAACGCCCGTCAAGTCGGCTGTGGTGCGCGTAAGCTCGGCCACATTGTACACATTGCGTAATTGGTGACGTCATCACTTTCCTTTGTTGTCGGTTATTGCATCAGGAACGGTAACTCTGTGTGTATTAAATTGTGATGTCATTTGAAACGTATGTTTGACGATATCTTGCTTTTTTAAATAACAAACTGACGAATGAGCTGTTTGTATAAAAATGCATGTATCAATAATTAGAATGGCCTGATCTTTCTATATATCATCCTGGATATTACATCCAAGTTGTAACCAAATGTGACGGAAACAAGTAGATATGACCAAAGTTACAATTTTAGGGATTTGCTGCGATTGTAATGTTGCTACTCGTGCAATTTTAGTAATTACAGGGGAGGGGGCTGCAATAATAGAACTACAATTTCGAATGACATCTTTCTAAGATATTTCTTGCTTTCAAAAATTAATAATATCTTCAAACACTCGGCAAAGAAATGTGTGCTTTATGTTGCAACACAGTAGATAATCATGCTACACAGCCTAAAACATCGCTTGCGTGGCTTTAAGTTTTATTTCTATTAACTTTGTTATTTCTGTGAGTGTATCTTCTGCTTATAATACCTCTCTTAACGTAGTTCGTCTTAATTCTTATTTCTGTTTATTTGCAAGATTAGTAACATGTATATCCAACCCCCCTTACACATTAAATGGACTTGTATAAAATGTGTATCTTTATTTCGAATTCAACCTTTTTTTTTCAGTTCAAACTATACCAATTTTTTATACCAAGTCTTTGGCTCTGTGCATATGTTTTCTAACCTCTGACCATGTGTACAAATATACACTAGTAACAACAACAACAACAACATAGTACTGATACCAGTTATTTATTTACGTTTAATTCCATCAACAACTTTATGTGAAAGTCTGAAACGATAATGTTGAGCTTTCACTCAATACATATAATTATATATATACACACAAATATTAGTAAAATATAATAATACCACATGACATGTATTGACACACACAAAAATATAGTTAAACAGGCATGGTACTGTTTACTTCCGAGACGGGTATGTAAGAAACACGATAATTTATCAGAACTAATACATATATCCGAATAATGGTCCACCCGACCACTTTATCACTCAATAAAACAGGGCAGCATTTCGGTTTTTTTTCATAAAGTGAATTAATTATATCCATATCTTAAAATGTTTCCCTGCGAAAAATTGACATAATATTCTTCGTGTTTGAATAATAAAGTTATCCATTTTTTTTTATCTTGAATGGCTACAGTATACAAACTATTAATAGTATCAACAATAGGCTAAATTGATGTGTATGGCTAAACAAACCGTGATGACTTTAAGTATTCACAAAAGATAGACATGCTATACGTATGTGTTTTATTTGTTTAAGTTGCAAATTTACCTATTTGTTCATTTATGGTTCTTTTAGATTGCATTAAGGTGCACTTAACATTAAATTAATAAAGGATAGAAAAATGATGAACAGCATTTTGTGGTGTAATGAATAATGCGATAATTTAAATATCTCTGGACATTCAAAATTAATTATCAAAACATATCTTTAATATATTTTAAAGTAATTAAATAAATGGTGTATAATATAACACTATAACCACATGATTAAATCAGTTTATATCTGCATAAGAGGGTAAAGCTTTTCATTTTTGTTTGAATTAACTAGAGGCAGTTAATATTAAAACCAAATATATCAACATTTAATGTGTTAATATTTTCTTTAATGATTTCTTTGTGCAAAATTGTAATTATGAACAAATGAAAAGTATTTGTGAGAATGATTTTTTTCTTTCGAAAACGACACATCGAGGACTTCTTTGTGTTTTTCAGTATAATTATGAAATATTTTTCCACGTTCATTTTGAGATGAATGGACTATTTAGTGTGTACTTAAGAATAGCTAAAATGAATATTTTCAGAGCTTATGGAAGAAGAGTTGGTCCATTTATCTGAATAGATAAAATATACACATACTTATTTTCTGTCAGTTGTGATTTGCTTTAACATATCGTTTCCTTTATGATGCATGCTTTTGTATTTCGTTTTCCGCATAATTATTGATTATAGAAAATATTAACTCTGTCCAAGAATCAATTAAACATGCATGTTGTATAATTTCAGAACGTGTTTGTTATTTTCGTAGCGTATCGCAGCTGAAATACATTCAACTACAAGTATATGCACAGACTAATGGTATTCCAAACTTGGACAGTTCACTCGTGTTTCCGATGAAATGCCGTCAGTAGAAAAGGAGACGGTAGCGCTTTATAACAATTAACAGTACTTCAGCTATTAGTTAAACGATGAGCTACTTGACTGAAATCTATAAATGAAGTTTGGTTCTGTTTCGGCAGAATCCCTCACCGATATACCATTCTTTTGGTTCATTTTATTCATCAAGCGTTTAATTCATGACAGATTTACAAACCTGACAATGGCAGATTTATATGGATGTAGATAAAATGATAATCCATTTATCTAATACCAATTACACGGACCATAAATCTATATAACCAAACCATCCCACATGTATACATACATTGTCGGAGGAAGTCGTAACGAATTCCGCTAAAATGCGTAACGGTCATGCCGGTAATGAGTAGACAAATGATTCCTTTGAGTAAGGCATTACCTATGTCAGGAATTATATTACATAGGTGTTGCCTCGCTACGCTATTATTGTATAAAACATAGAATGTATCATTAATTATGGTGAAACTAATTTGATAAACTCATTGTCGCATATCAATATTTACCTTTGTAAAATGTTAAATCAATATGTTCATATTATTTTCAGTACACGAAGAACGCCAGACGGCTTATTTTCATGATTTCCATAAACACTGTTGTCAGTAATGCGTTACATAGGACTGGAACATAATATTATTGATTTATGAGATTATTTCCAATTATCTTCTCCAAATGATGTTTTATTATAAAAGCTTAATTCATGACAAAAATGTATCAATGGACATTTAATATGGACAAATAAATCTTAAAATATTGTACCTAAGAAACAATAAACGGAAATATTTTGTTCAAATATAATATCTATTAACTGTACCTAATTAGTCTGCTGTTGGCAACAATGATATCATCATGGGCTAATTGGCCTAATGGATTTGTAAATGAACTAAAAACTAAACTATCAACTTTGACACAGTTATAGACGAAACCAAAGGAAAACGTGTTTTGTAAACTTATACAGAAATATTTATTTTGCTTTTAACAGCAGCTTGTTCAGTTTATAGCTTATAACAAAAACATAGTCCACTCATAACATACATTATAAAATGCACTTTCTCACATCAACATATAAATTAACATATAATATTGTAACATATATAAAACATGGGAATTAGGAAAAAAGTGGAAACAATTCTCGTCCGGTAGGGATTGTGTTATTTTTACACACACAAAAATATACAGAAATATCTTTCATCAATAACTTACATACCTTAACAATATAAATACTTAAAACGTCTCGTTCAATAGGGCTTAGATATGAACGTATAAAAAGATGTCGAATGATAAAAGATAAGTCATTAATCCTAGCGGGAAATATTTCAAAAAGAGATCGGCAAATATTGGATTGGCCTGACTTAAGTCTATTAAAAGATATCTCAATTTGCAAGAACTTAATTTAAAGTTTTTGGAACACAGCTTGAAACAAGAAATGGCAATGCAGGTTTAGTTTCTCAAAAACTGAAGCCATGTCGATTATATCTAGCTTGATTTTCAGTTAAAACCAAAATTTCAATACTAAAGAAAGCTCTTTATGCAAATTTAGTGCATGTTTAAGTTAGCAATCGTATTTGAAGGAATACATCAGGTTTTATAAATGTATGTGGGGTGATAGACGCATTTCAATAACTTTAATAAACTATAACAATGTATGAAAAATGCAAATTGAGTATCGTATATGTATTCTACGCAAGTGTATGAAAAGAAAACACAATAAATAAAATGCATCTCGTACTCTTGTTATTCTGAAATCATACATACGTATTTTAGTGAAGATTTAGAATATCAAGAAGGTTTTGACGAAGATCTTTTCTTTTTAAAGCGCTTCGAAAAATTCAATTAACCACTGAATCACACAAGACGTACACCATAGATTCCGAGCACTCAAAGAAATTGAAGAAAATTTAATTATAACACACCAAACATTTGGGTTAAATTCTAGCAAAATAATTTAATTTAAATGTTACTCGGTGACCTTTTGTGTTTTTTATAGCAGAACTATTTCCAGTGCTATACACACGTGATAAGCAGATTGCAGGTATCGTTGAACAAATGCTATAAAACCCGAAATCTTTACCGGGGGATTGTGTACAGAATGTTTCATGGTACACGAAGAAGACATGACCCGTACAAATTTTTCGTATGTCTGTTTAGCGAGCTTCATGGTGCAGATGGGAAGAAATTCGTTCAAAAAATGAACACTTACGAACAGGTACGCTAATTTTTTACCGATTAAGTGATAAAAAAAGAGCCCAGGTTATCTAAATCATCGAAAATTTAAAAGTCTATATTTTGTAAAATGTGCTATATTTAGAATTAAGATAAGTGCAATTCGCAAAAAATTTGCCAATGTTGAATTTCTGTAAATATGAATCAGTAAAAACGTTATAAGAATAGTAACGGCAAATTTGTAGAATAAAATATGGATAAACTTGCAGAATGTCAAAATTTCTATAATACTCGCTAATTATTGTTTTAATTTTCGATCACGATCGACCTATCTACTAACCGACAAATATAGCTACATACCAGTAATAATAAATGTTTATTTTATATCTAAGTATGTTTTGATATATAGAAGATGAATATCATTCAAAATGATCCAGTTTTAGTGCACGTTTTTATATTCTTTCATACTCTTCGCCAAATACTCACGAACATCATTTGTAATAAACGATGATTAATTAAAGTATGTATGTTACAAATGTGTCAATTTAGGTATGTAGTCATATACACCTTGATGGTACCCGTTCATGCCACCCCCGACACCACACGGCATACCCGGACCAGGGATCATGTGACCTCCTGACATTTGTCCTTGATCCGGGTCCTCATGACCACCGTTTACATCCGGGTACACTGGATAGGAGTTCATGGAGTTCATGTAATGATGGCCGCCATTAAATCCACCGTGTGAATTTTGGTTCATGTGTAAATAATGGTTTTGAACAGGGTGGTGTCCATTATATCGTCCCATGTCCATATTATGCACATTATTCATGCAATTCATTGGCATATTCATGCTGTTTCCGTGGTGTTGAGGTGGCGCGGGGGACACCGACTGTTTTAGGCACGTGGGGCTCGACTGTGGGGGTGGCTGGTGCGAGTACAAGTCTGAATGTGTCGAATATTGATGTGGCATTGTCACATTATTAGGATGAGATCGCAACCCGGGACTTGGGGTTTGAGGATGAGGAGATGACATGTGCCCCGGGGGAATCTGTTGTCGTCCCGCAGGATCTGGGCTCCCGCCCCCTGGTTGGGATTTATTTCCACTGTCACTTAATGAGTCCTGACCACCTGAATACGACTCCTCACTATCACTGTCCCCTGAAAGACCCCCATCTAATTTGCCGAAGCCCTTATCTGAATGTTTCTGTCTCTGTTCCTTTTTATACTTCATGCGTCGGTTCTGAAATAGTGCATAATTATTTTATAAATATTATTTCTTGACAATTTTAGTTATGTTTTACATATGACACATTTTCAGAAATGAAATAAAACCTTAGAATGCGTGCGTTTTTACTCCGGGCGAATTTCTTCATTTGTTCAGATTATTTGTTTATAAGAAAATTAAAATGGAAACAATTTCTTAAATGGAGCAAAACAGAACTATACCTAATAAATTCAATAACTATTTCCTAACATTATCTTCTAAACACATACTTAATAATAAAACCTTATTTCTATCAGGAATATTCTGACAAATAACTAAAGAGATATAGAGATGTACATAATTATGATTATAGTACATGCATTTTTACAGAGATTAATTTTTTTTTCATTTTTCAGGTCAATGGAACGATTTCTCATGTAGTACTAGTGCATTAAACGATGTTTTTGTTTCGCCCCATGAAGCTATAAATCTCATTAACTGTCAAATATCTGCTAATAGAATTTTGTAGTAAAAAGATCCTTCAAAACTATTTAGACTTAAATGACTATAATGGTGAGTAATTATCGAGACAATTTGCAGATAATTTCAAGCTACATGCGATTAATTTAAGACGCAATTAATTTCTAAATTCTCATATAAAGACACAATTTTGTGGTAAAAGTTCGGTTTGGCAAATTTTGCCCCTATATCTGGAAGTTACCCATCTATGTATATATACACATGTATATTTAACCATGATTCGGCTGATAGTGTATCAAAGTATATTTATTAGGTATGAACCTATTGTAGTAAAATATACATGTACTTTGTAACATGTTTTCCGAAGAAATAAGTCAATGATGGATTCTTAGATAATGACAATCAGACACGACAGCTTGTAACCGTATATAGATAACGCATTATACACGCATGAGTCCACAGTGAACATCTGAGTAAATCAAGTTATTTCCATCTAGTTGTAAAATTCATCAATATTTAAAAAAATCAGTTGCAGACAGGATAATAGTATCAGCTTTTGAATCAGACTCAAGTCTTCTCAGATCTGCGTCAACGTAATAATAAATTATAAATACATGTATTCAATTTGTATTTTTTTGTTCAGTGAAAAATCGAACATATTATGGCTACACATATAATGCATTATTGTTAGTTTTAATTTCAAACGTATACGCAGACTGGTATATTTCCTCAAAATCATTATGTATTAATAATGTTCGTACTATTCAAACATGTGTAGTTTCTATGACACTGAATGCATTTTATAACGGAGATATTTAGAACCACAAGTATTTAGAACAGTCAAAGCATGAATTGTGATTTTCCCAACGCCGCAGTCAAGGTGTTATCATGAATATGATTTTTACCTGGAACCAAATTTTAATTTGTCTTTCGGTGAGATTCAGTAATGCCGCCATTTCTATCCGCCGTGGTCGACACAAATATCTGTTGAAATGAAATTCCTTCTCTAATTCTACCAACTGGGCACTGGTGTACGCCGTTCGGGCACGTTTTGTGGGTTCTGAAAATAATGAAAACATACAGGCAATGATCAACAAGCGAATTAACTGTTTATGTTAGATATACTTCACATTATAAGAAAACATAATATTTCTGGAATCAACAATCCAAATGTGGACCCTGGGTTTTTATTGATGGACTAACTTGACAATACGGTAAAACACGGTTATTGTGGACGTGTATAAAGTGAATATTGCATTGCGGCATAATCTCTATTTCCCTGAAAGCATCCTTATTTATTTCCTTTCTATTTATATTATGATGTGAATATAGTAAACTACTTATTCATGTCCCCACCCAAAAGGAATTCATTTTAACCGCATGTTCTTCTGTATATTCAAAGCTACAAAGTGCGCATGCGCTCAATATGATATCATAACGAACGAAGTCCATTATGAAATAAACAATATTTCCACACAGCAAAAATAGAGCTAAAGTATTATTGTGTAAAAAGAAAAGGAAAATTTGAACACACACAAGGAAGAGAGAAATGAACAAATAGAACAAAGGGTACACAAATATTTAGCATGAGTTAAACACAGTATTTCTGACCGCGGTTTAAATGTAACATAACATTTGTGTGAAGGCATTGTGCTGAACATGATAAATAATTCTATTAAGTCACAAAATAAAAACAATCGTTTGACCTAAATACGCTGTTCCACTATAACGTCAAAACATTCTCGGATGAAAGATACCATGACACAATTTATCAAGTTCGTTTGTTTGACGTTTATTTGGTTTGTAAACAAAGATGATTAGCATGTTTTTTTGTATGGCCTTAAATTCTAACAATGACTGTTTTTAAGGAAAACAGGGGATAGAGGGAGTTTAGAGGAAAACTGTTTGATTCACGAGGGTACAGACAATCATGTTAAAAAATGAATATTTGACATTTATATATATGATGTTCAGTTGCTGATTAACAAGACTGTATTATTAATTTTGGTCCATTGTTTTAAAAGTGATGTGTGCTAAAAAGTAGCCATAGATCACTTGGTAGCTTTTATTTACACATGACCGTTACCGCGGGTTTAACTCAATTTTCAAACGTATATATTTGACACATAAAAATGCTGAAGCCTTTAATTACACTTTTCTTATGTATATTAAATATAATCGTGAGTATTGATGCGTTCAACGACCGTTAAGCTTAAAGGATCACTTTTAGTTCAAGTAACACACTGTTTTGATAAGCGATGTAATGAATATATTGGAATAAATGAGTACATAGACATTAGGTCTGACAACATTCTAACACTTAAAAGTAAAAGTAAAAGTTAAAACATGAATTTCACTTTCTAACTATGATATCGAAATAAACAAAATGGTGATAAAATATTTTGTTACCGATTTGTAATTTACGTTACCGATTTCTTTGCGTGTTATTAAGATAGCGTGCGTATGTAACGTAGATTTCATTTCCTGAAGTAAAACAGAATTACAAATTTCATGATAAAAAACAGCAAACTTTGTTTGTTTTATAGAATCTAAATGGATACCATCGGTAGTGAATACGGAAGTTGAAAGATCTTCACGTGCTTGGAAAATTTCTTTGAACAGTTTCTACGAATGATATTGTTTTTGAAGATTTTTTTTCTCAAAATAAAATGTTTTCAACAAAGTATAAACTTCCGTTGACATTATTTTTTATCCTTTCTCGCGCACCGTGATTTACCACAAGGGTAGAAAATGCAATGGATTTCACAAACAAACGAAAAATCCCCCAAGTACAAAGTTTTAACTGATATTTTAAAGTTCGCGATGAGACCGTGTTTATGTTTACCTAACCGAAGTCATTTTTTTGCACAGCAAATTAAAACTAGAAAAAATAGTTGATCGAATCGTACAACCAGAGAACGGCAAATGTGTTTAGACAAAAAGAAAAGTTGAGCGGCCAATCTACCCATTTTTGTCAAGAGACATTAAAGATGATAATCCGGTCGAAAAAGTCAAAGTTATTCAAATATAACATTTCTATCATTAATCTGTATATTGTAAAATCTTACTACGAGTCTACTTCATTATCAAAATATCCTTCATATTAAGACCACTCACTTTCAAACCATTTTAAAAAAGTTACTCTATTATATTTAAGCATTAATATTGTTTGCAGCAGAACCACTCTAAACTCAAATTTTCGACCTGGCGGTCTTTTTCAAGAGCTATGATGCACTAACAATTTGTCTACATTTTTAGTACAGCTTAAAACTTTGCATTGTAACTTGTTATGACGTCTCCATGACGTCATTTCCCGTAATATTGAAAGATATTAATATTGTGACCACTTCAATATGTTGATTTTGTTTGTACGACGATGCTTCTATTGTCTTAGTCCCCCGTCCTACGCACCAGGAATTAATTAAAGCTTACATACAGTGCAACCTCTCCAAAGCAACATCCTTTGGAAGTAGCAAAATAATACTGTTGTTGGGAGGTTATTGCTCTAGAGAGATTCGATTTATAGTTAAATCGTGCAGTGGGGAAAATCACACTGTTGTTGTTTGTGGGAAGTTGTTGCTCAAGAGCGGGCGGCTCTGGAGAGGTTGTACGGTACATGGTTTTAATAACATAATGTTTATATAATATGTCTTTCGTAGATTATCTCTTTAAAACCACGATTAGGATTGGGAAATAATAAATTCATGAAATGAATTCAGCAATATTCTACATATTACCCCACTATGCCATAATGTAAGTTGAACCGACTGACTTGATCATTTACACGTACCCAGTACGTGCATAATGTTATGATATAAACTAATTACGATTTATTTTGACAACCGCCGTTAATTAACAAAAACACATTTTAATTACTAAAATAGTTGGGATATATTTATAGACATTGCAGCATAACGTTAGACGAATAAATGAATATTCTCTTAATTGATGTACCATTTTGCTATAATTATAATTGTAAAACACCAAATAGATCACGTGTCGTATATTTTGCCTAGTAACGGACCCTTCATATTATTTGTCTATAATATGACAAGGTATCTAAGTAATTAAAACATTATTCAATGTAAATTAAAGTGATATCAAATCAAACAAATTACAAATGTAGTTGTAAAGATAATAATATGTAAGCATTATGGCACAGTATTAATAAGGCTAAGTCATTAACAATGATTTAAAATAATAATCGACAAGTTCGTCCTTTGAAATGTGATGATATTTTGAACAGTTCATGTCAGATTTGAAGCACATTCTGTTTCGCTGTTTCCATACAATATGCTATCAACTCATTATGAATGAACGTACGGTGTATATAGATGACATGTGTGGATGTTTTATGATCAATGCCGCTTCATTGATCGAATAATTTCAATACGGCCATGGCAATAGTTGCCCTTGTTACCACATTACACAATTATGACACAAGGATGCAAAACGTGGCTCTGTAAATAATGGATAGAAAGTAATTGCTACAGGTATATCAATTAAAACGGTACATATGTCTACAACAGATCACCATAGCACCATAATACGCATACCTGCGAATGCAGACGATGTCTACTGGTCTGGGATAGCAACAGTCAGGTGCAAAACAACATCTGTTCACGACTGCATTCAAGCGCTCTATGTCAGACAAGTCAATGAAATTGATCTCTCTAACCAAGCGTTTTAATGATGTAGATTTATTTAAAATTACTGAAGACTGCTAGCAGCCTATTGCTAAGCAATTGTAAACATTACCACACTAATCCATTAAAAATTGATAGTGTTGAGGATTTTTAACTGCTCACTTGTACTACTTATTATGTCCAACAACATTGGGCAACATTTTGTTGTAGGATTGCACCAGCTTTCTCATCTGTATAATATCAATCTTAAGACACAATCTAAGCGAGGCGAGAATGTTGTCCACTAATTATAAGATATACACACTTTGTGAGATTAAAATATTACTCCAATTGCAATGTTACGTAAATAAATTAATATTTATAACAAGAACCGATTTTACACATTCTACAAAGCGTTGTTGTAAAGCTCGAAGACAGTCATAAGATTGCTATGAGTTCTCTAAAGGTGGTGACTGAAGGTGGTGACAGAATGTGGTGACTAAAGGTGGTGACTGAAGGTGGTGAATAAGGTGGTGACTGAAGGTGGTGACTAAATGTGATGACTGAAGGAGAGCCTCATACAAAATTAATGAAATTTGACCACTTTGTCCTTTGAAACCAACAGTAAAATACTCATTGACGTCAAAATAGCTGCGTTAAACGGAACACATTAAAGGGGTAACTGGACTATATAAACCACTAGATGGGGCTGGGGCGGGTTTTTGTGAATTTTTATGCATGTTTCATATCAGAGAGCCCTTTTTTAAATTTTTGAATAAACTACAGAAAAATATTCTTTGAAAATTCTCACAAAGGTAAATTATTCCATGTCAAAACATTGCATCCAATAATCTTAGTTATATATTAATTCTAAGTGTTACTTTGAGAAAAAGTTTAAACCTGTCCAACAGAAAATTTGAATTTGAATTTCCCCGGGAGGTGTGGCTACTTGCTGATAAACTCTCTGTTTGTAAACAGAGGCACGTGCTAATGTTGAGCAGCCGATGCTTTCTATATAACAGGAGTACTTTACTAACCAGTGGTCAGTTGATGACTCACCCATTCTTGTGCTATTTTAAACAACAGAGAGTTTAATTGACAGGTAGTATTAGGCATATCAGTTTACATAGCCCAACCCACAAATACTCGCTGGTATACCAGCGAGAGTTACCCCTTTAACGAAACACGTCGACAAATCAAATAAAAAGATAGTGTCCACCTTTTTAGAATCCTCGCCTCCCCTTTTCCAGTTACCAAAAAACAATGTAACATGACACCGCTAATCAATATGGCTTCTTTTGTGTTGCGTGTTGCACTGTTCATAATGCGCTTAAAATGCACCTTTACACATTCACGGCATGATGATTAATCATAGTATATTCTCGCATGACTCTGTGGAATTAAGTATGCAAGATAGAGAAAAGCCCGAGGACATTATCTACATGGCGTATACAACAACATTCAAAAGACCAAAAATAAAAAATACAATATTGCAACCGTGATTAATTTTCTGGTACTGTTACGGTATTAAAAACAACATACAATTCTTGCAATTATATCAAATTACACGACCATCACCGTATTTCAACGCAAGTCGAAGCCATGTTATCATTGGTATCACGTTTGTATGATGGACGTGAACTCCATCGGGATAACATTGGATCCGCTCATTAATTCAACTACTGTTACAGATGGTTTTGCGTTTTTTCCCTTGGAAAACATTTTAGATGATAGTCTTTGACGGGGAAAACAGATTTGAAAAACACTTGAATGTCTTTCATGTTCTAAGAACCGTCGTCTCGCCCCATAGCCAACGAATTCAATAAATCTTACATATAAAAATACTAGAATATAAATACATGGTTCTTGTTTATATGTATAGTTGAACAATATTTTTTAACATGTATTTTATCAAACGGTGTGTATTATTGTGGTAAAACACCCAGATAAAATTTAACATGCATGTGGCCCCGAAGCGAGGCTTATATAAGCTTGATTATTGTTGGGTAATGCGTGTTATTAGAAGCATAAGTTCTGAACATAGGGTCTTAAAAATGACCAATGACAACGATTTATTTTTAGACCTGAAGTCTGTGAAAGTAAGTATTCACAATAACAGCAACCCCTCCAAGCAACACACTTTGGGAGTAGCAAATTTATGCTGTTGTTGAGAGGTTGTTGCTTTAGAGAGGTTAATTATTAGTTAAATTGCGCAGAGGTAAAATCATACTGTTGTTGACGGGAGGTTGTTGCCCAAGAGAAGGACACTCTGATGAGGTTGTACTGTATTTAAATGGTTCCATCTTTACTGAATCGTATGGACAAATTAATCAAAACATAGATAGTAATGTAAGCTTTAAAGTTAAAGACTTAATGAAGAATTCTGTGTTCATTAAATATTTTATTGGCAGTAATGTATGTTGTGTAAAATTAATCATCGGGCACAATTATTATTCAATGTTGTCATGAAGTTATCGCCATTTTATTAGGTCGATATAAAGATTTATTGATCTTGAGTAAATTAAACATCTAACATCACAATGATAAATAGAGGCTCAATCAATAGATACACTCACTAGTTGATGAATTATGTATATTATTTTCATTCCTCAATCAAGACCATTCGTCACATTTGTTGAACACAATCATATTTGATTTTTAAGTCATAGCTGGTATCATGGGGTAGTCATTCTTTATATGTACAATTTATTTATTTATTTAGTTAGTGATAACAATACAATGCGGTGAACATTATACTCAATACCGACCCTTACCATTATATATTTGCATAATAATTCAAAAACTTCATTGTATCATAAAAAGGGCCAACATTCTTCCTGACTCAAAGATTTGAATATTAATTAAAAACAATGTTGAAACTTATCTCAAAATACATCTTTTTCATTGGTTAATATCAAGACTGAACTAAGAATTAACCAATCAGAGCCGAATTACTATTTTAATAAAAAATATCTTTTAAACCAAACATTAGTCGCAGGGAAGTACCCAATACTGATTCTGCATTAATTAAAATTAATATAAAGATAATTAAACAATAAGTTTGCTGTACGCACTTTCATAATACAGTATTGACTCAATCATTTCATTTTTCTTGCAAAAAAAAACACGACAATTTGTGAGAAGTCCAAACTTTCATGGTATCAGATCGTCCTGTCTGATTCAATTCTATTTTAGCGACTATTGTATGAAATACCGTATGCACTCCGGACGGATCAGAATATGTTTTATACATTGCCAGGAAGCCATGTTTTATCTGATAGCATCGTAAATCATTTAATGAACTATAACGGATACTATCTCTCTGGCTTTTTTCTCGCCCAATTAGCAAATTCTAAAATTTCACCCGAAAATTGTTCATGTACTTACATACCAGTCAACCACGAAGACATGGAAGATGTGAAGATTTGTGTGTAAAAGTAACAAATTTTGCACAGTTTTCTGGAAAAGTACTTAAAATGTACATAAATATACTGCTCAACTTTTATAATCGGTCACCTAGATTTTGATTATCCTAAAAACATATCATACAATTGAAATATTCAAGTCAATCAATGACCTATACAATACAAAATCTAAGACGTCGTAATATTTTAGAATTAGAGAAGCTAACCAAATAGAATAAAGTAACATTTCACTAATAATCTTCATACATGGGTAAATTATCCAAAAAAAGTGGTTGAAATCTTTTATTTTTCTCAAAAAAGACATTTTAAAAGATACGCAATAAAACATATAATTTTAATGTACTTTTCCAATCAATACATATCATTAGTAAAAATACGAATTTAATAATAATTATACATTTTACGATTTTAATGCATATTTCACTGACTGTCCTAATGATATAAATCAATATTTAATAATAATCTGTTTGTTGTATACGATAAATAAGGTGGACTATAGCTAGAGTATGTGTGATTGTTTACCATACGAAATTAAATTATCCTACAAAAAGATTACTCGAACGTACAATTAACTTAAACATGTGAAACCAGGAGATGGACACTTAACTCGTACTTTCTCCAATAAATAAGTGCATGTAAAGGCGTTTTATATAATTATAGATATAACAATTTCGATAATATATCATCTGCGTTACATATGTCATAATCTATGATCTTTCCATCGACACAGTCTTTATAACACTTTTAATTTAGCTGACAAACACCTGTTTCTTTTTTTTGCAAACGAATTGCTATGTTTCAGATGAGGTTACACGTGACACTGAAGAGAATACAAGTTTAATGCATAATTACTTTCGACCGTTACGCGTATTCCAGGAATTAAAATGCACAGACTTGTTTGCAAAACCCACATTTGTAATATAAAAACTGTGATGACTCGGCAATATAACTTGTGTCGTATTTACGTACAATGCGGTCGCCTCGCTATATATAACATAACTCGTTAACTTCTGTTTGATGTGTTGTTTATATAATATCTATATGTCAGTACATTTAACTTACTGATAAAATGTTAATTTAGAAATGTGTGTTTCTCTTACGCTCTGTTTTGTTACTAACGTATTTACACTTACTCCCAAGTCACGTGTTAATTATGTATATATGTGTGTATGTAAATGATGATGAGCCAGGACTCAAGTCATATAATAAAGTATAATGTACATACTAGCACTGACCCTTTTTGATTATGACCTTTACGTTATTTCGTCAACAATTTTCTAAAACACTCAGGATTTACTACACATTTGTTTACCTGGTTACATAAACTGAGAACAATCTCTGCACGAGCTCAAATCTCAATTCCATCCTCAAAATATCATGTTTGAAAATATAGAGCTGATTAATGTTTAAATACATGTTCAGATCAATTATGCTGTCAGACCCATGTACCAATAATAATCATACATGTAAATATCTGATCATAATCATCTTAGAAATTTTAAAAGAGGAGATATTAGATTTGAGCTCGGAGACCAATCTTAAATCTCATAATCTCTGGGTCTGGTCAGCTTAACTCGGGCCTCAATTTTATCAAAACTAGTTAAAGCAAAACTTACTGTAATTTATTTATTTTGTATTTATTTATTTAGTTTCATGTTACATGTTTTAATAAATAAGTGTGAACATAGAGCCTGTATAGATATAAATGTAGATTGTATACAAATAAATGTTGTCGGTATTTCATTTAATAAATATTAATACTAGGGACGTGATTAAAAGTGAAATCGGAAAAATCTCGTGTCAGTTTCACTCGTCAACATTCATTTACCGCGCACGTATCAAATAAATATTTAAAAGATGTTTTCAAATAACGTTACTTGACGGTTTAATATAAATCGTGCTCATCACGAATCTATCAGAGTATCTGTCATCAAACTTTAACTTTCTGATGTATCTTTATTTCTACTATCCCAATCCGTTGCTATGGCGACGTGCTTTTGAGATATGTAACTTTCATTTATTTATGTTTTACATAAAAAATACATCAAATTGGGTAGAACTTCCCATAACTAATAAATAACGCTCACATTTTTGAAAATGCATTTGATATTTTAATTAGAAATAAAAACTTTAATACAAAAAACATGCAGTTATAATACAGCCCAACTTTACAGCATGATGTAATGAAAAGTTTTGTAAAGAAAACAGATTCTAACAACCATTACTCAGCATTATCACTTTGCCAGATACACGGATATGGAAAAAAAGCCAAATTAATTTTACACCAATCAAATCCTTAGGTTAAAATTTTTAAACAAGCACACATTTAAATTCATACATATTTGATAGTGATGCTTAGGACAACAAAAATAGACAAGCGTGTACGGTTACCCGATTTTTTGTATCGACCCTAATATTACTAACGTCAAAATCCGAAGGTCGAATATATTCAGAGAGGGTTTATTCTCACCAAATATATGCTTGAAAAGAAATAGAAAAAGAAAAGTATTTCGACTTACATACGGTACTTTAATTTTAAGTCGAGCAACCCCGAACTGAGTAATCGTTACCTTGTTTCTCGTCTAAGCATATTAATAGAATTCTTAACATTAAAATTAATGATTGAAACTTATTATAATAAAGCTAAAAGTAATAAAGCTCGGGTCTGATGTATATAAACAATACATTGTTCACTGTTGACATTACACTTACCCATTAGAAAATGCTTAATTGAAACTTACTTGCTATGTAAGTCATTTAACTCACTGATTTGAAAGTAACATGCATTTTACATGCATTCAGAAACATACACAATACATGTTACTTTAAAATCATTTAGTTAAATGACTTATAACAGTCATTTGGCTCTCAACTTCTTACAGTTTTCATAACATACATGTAACTGGAAATTGTTGCAACATTTTTAGATTTTCAAATGAAAATGAACGTCTTAAATGTTATTTCACAAATACCATACATCTGAATTTGACAACATTTTTCATAAAACTTCAATTACGTTGGAAATATTTCCTTTAGTTATCCTCTTAAGGATACAGTTCACCATTATTGCTGACCGCTGATGGATCTGTACTTGAAACAGTTGACCCAACACTGGACACTTATAATTATGCTAATGAGTATCAAGTATGTTTTATCATAGTGTCTTAAATACAAGATAAAACAAAACGTAACGTATAATACACAAACGTTTACTATATTAGCGAAGAAAGCGTTTAAACCAAATGTGATATTTAAAAGAGCATACATGTTCAATGTCCGATAAAAAATGTAATGTCTCAAACCACACGTTCAGCACATATATTGTCTGATCCTGCAAGGTCCGTACATTCTAGTTGTATAATACAATTTCACCCTATAGAACAGAACAGAACAGAACCTATATTTACCTCAGAGTTGACTTAAGTTAGAATTAGATTACATTCATTTTCGTCATCCCGGAGCAAAAACATGCATGCATTATTTCATGGGGTTTCATATGTAACTTAATAATGTGATAATGGCGAAGATTATCAATTTTATATGCGCCCTCTGTGATAATATGAGATACATGCGTTATGAGTCAGTGCGGTTTTCTGTACTTAGATCATTAGACATTCAGACTAAATCTGTTATGTTTTGATAACTAATGCTTTTCGTGAAAGTTGTAAGATATACGGCATGAATGTATATAAAATATCCCTCGGCTTTTTTGCTTGTGTAAGCCGTCTTAATAACACTTCTTTCGTATCAACGGAAACCGGCAAAAAGACGGAACAGCGTGTGTCTTTTGATGTAGGTTAACATGCGAAGAATTTATCATTTTACGCGCTAGATGTCAGACCTTTCCCCCTGATTTCTAAACCAAACGAAGTCTGTTTTTTTTTTGGAAAATGATTTTTAAAAACTTTTTCGCATACACTTAAACTGACGAGCATTATATATATATATACTCTGATAACAGTCTTTTCTCAGAAATATGTTGTTAACTAAACGTGTGGGAATAATAAAACCCTTTGATTTGAAAATGGCGCAGGTGAACAGATATCTTTTACAAGAGGGAGATCACTTTTAAACATTAATATCAAACGAATAGCCCCGTTTATCAATCATCATAAACATTGATATTTCTTGTTTTTGTGGCCCCTTTGTTTCGCATAATCTGTTTCTCTTGTGGCAAATAAAATCGCTGACTTCAGAATCGCGCTGATAACATCTTACGTTGAAATTGATGTTTCTTAAATTTACTATCGGAATGAAATTCACTATGAAAGAATGTTCAATTACTTGCGTTTTGACGTAAATTTTGGCTTACAACTGCCTGATGGTAATATAGTTTGTAAGTATGGCACGTAGCATTTATGTTTGTGCATTTTCATATCCAATAAGTATAATCGTTCAGATTCGTGTAATTTTTTTTTTCAAATCGGGCTCAGAATGCAGCCATTTTTTAAAAATTATTTGAAGACAAATAACCGAACTAATCAACAAGAGAACGGGGCTTTTTAAATTTTTAAAGGGTTTTATATAAGATTTCAAACAGAATAACCGATAATAATTTAGATACAACATTCCTTTTCATTCAACTGGTTCATCTTAGACGCAATGTACGAACACAATGCAACCGAAACGCTGCGTTTTAGGGCAGATCGTCAATTTTCTGAGATATAAGCAAATTAAGCTAATATTAATGACGGGGCTGCACCTTCCTGTATTCATAAATTAATCATTTCTACTATGCCATGCGATATATCGCAATAACCAGCTCCCTTTCTCCAGGCGCCATCATAAAATGCGTTTATCTTGTCTACTAAAACATGTAAAGAATAATGAAGTCGAATTAGCACATTTCAACAGGTAATTGATTTACAGCAGTAAGTGATTGCTAGCCCAAATGTTGTTTAATTAATTTCGAGTTTATATGGTTTTGCCGATGAAGCTTTTCGGCAGCAAAATGTAGGGGCTCTCTTGACCGCCAATAACAAAGTCAGAGGATTTTCATTTTTCTACTTGACCGCTTTCAATATAAGATAAACATTGAATTATACTTCTGTTTAAAAAGTAACGCATTCCAATAACTGTTGCAATAAACACAATTAATCAGTAATTATTGTATTTGTAATATGAGGAGGAAACTAATGAACCCGATGCGGGGCTCGAACCCGAGACCTCCTGCTTACAAGCCAGATGCTCTACCAACTGAAAGGGTTCAAGCCCCGCATCGGGTACATTATTTTCCTACTCATACTACAATTAAAAAAAATGAATATCAAGATGGCAGAGACGTCAAGTCTAAAAAATAAATTGTCGAAATCAGCACTAATTGAGTCATTCATAAAGGATAATTTATAATATACCAAAGAATTAGAGCAATATCCACACTTAAAAAGTTTACAAATTAAGTTACAGAAAATCTATCACACTACACATCGTCTGATTTTCAATCTCTAAAGAACTTAAACAATTCTGTCACATTCTTTGACTTAAATCATTTTAGCACAATTCTCATGTGAATAATATGACAGGTTTAATTTCATAATTTTAAACAAATGCCTGTTTATGTCCTCAGAAGCTAAAACACCACGTGATCGCGTCAATTTATTTCGCTAAATCGAATAGTTGTTAAATTTTACTCAGAGACGGAGATTCCTGAGAAAAACATGTCGTCTCATTTCCATTGAACACCAACAGTTATAATTTTCGATCGATTTGATGTTTTGATGTAAACGGGTATAATTGTCTTTTATCTTCGACTTGCTATGTCGTAATATTTATACCTATCCGATTATAATCAGTGACCATATTCAAAATGGCCGATGGGTTAGAAACTTTATGTATTGAAGATAAATCAAGACTTATCTATTGATGGAAGGAGCCCATCTGTGGTTATTATGAAACATATGTTTTAATTAATTCAAACATCAATTGAATATTGAATCCAACAATGCATATGCATATTATATTGATACAAAAAAGATACGTCAATGCACTTGTATAATTATATTTTGTGTCACGTGCTTAGTTTATACATGTAATTATATAGAGTACGACACAATTATATACAGCATAAACCTTGTGATAATATGCCCGTTCATAATCATGTCTAGAAATGCAAGTTAGATATTCATTTTTGTATGCTTTATACAGTTTTCATATGTTTTTTTTTTGTATTTTATAATATCCGTTGTCAAATTTTGGAACTGTTATCTAATATCAATTTTACATTATGTTATAATGTATCTTCTCCGTTACATTTCTTTTATTAATATGTTCTGTATATATCTGTGAATATGTTGTCCTCATGAGCCGCAAGGTTTAATGGACTTGAATTTCAAATAAATACTGAGAGTATTTAAAAAAATAACATTGCAACATTGTGTACATGTAGTAATCTCATAAGTACATCCTTGCTGTGATTCCTATCTTATTTTGTGTTTTTATCATTTGAAAATTATAATTATACTATTCTTAAGTCGATCAATAACTGTACTATAGCTAATGTTAACTTTCTATTTGAGTACCGACTACCAATATATTTTCTATATGTTGCTTATCAGTGTAAATACATACAACAAAAAACAACAACAGCTACATGTATGTAAATCAGACTTAAATAAATAAATACATTTGCGTCATGAAATTGGATACACACTACTCAGACTCAATAATTTCTCTTCTCATATTCAGGAGAACTGTGTAATACACGACATAAACACATAATTTAGTATATATATATACAATGTATGTTGATTTATAGCGTATGGTACGTTCATTGACAGTTAACAGTATTTAATGAATTATAATAAAGACATATCGTGGTGCTCTATATAAGGTATTGCTACTTTTAAAGTCTGATTAGCGTGTCGCCTTTTTGATAACATTACAACAGATATTTAATGAGGTTTACATCAATAAAATATATTCACAATTTGTCAAGAATATACTAAAACTTGATGTAAGACAGTTCTGTATTGACGTATTGTTCAAGGAGGTCACGTGCTTGTGTTTTTTGCCGACAGAGCGTGAAACAAGATGACATGATTGGTATTGTGTTACATCAAGTAAATAAATGTATTTAGCCTACGCTACAAAAAAGAAGCATGTTTTTATTTGTGACAGCTGCAGACATGTATTCTGTTGAAGCATGCTTGTCAATATACACTCAAGATCGTTATCATTATTGTATAACACATAACTTAGAGTTGGTCTTCTTTCTAGGACTCGATTTTGTTTGTATATTGTTGTATCATCCAAAGGAAAGAGTTTAGAGACATTCTCATGAATACAAGCCACCAATACGTCATTTATGTTCCTATTTGTGTCTTGCTTCAACGTACAAGTAAATATTCCGCAACAACGGTTACATAGTTTTATTTGCCCCATACGTCAACGCTGTGTTCAGTACATTGCAGCGTAAGGTGGACACACTTGATTTTAACTTGACATTCTAAATTTGGAAAGCAATATGTAAAGTTTACTAGTAACATAATATTTCTGGATAAATGATAATTTATATTTGCCAAAGTATTTAAAATAAACAAGGACTTATATACATACATGTATGTATATAAGTCCTTGGAAATAAAACTGCTTTTACGTGTTCAAAGGATTGTGTCAATCTAATAAATTATTATATTCAATAATCCTCGTTGAAGTAGTGTAAACTTTCTTTTGGCGTTCAGTGTAAATGTGTTTCACTTTCATTTCCCTTTCGGTCGTTTTCATTAAATTGAAATTGGTGAAAACGTACTACCGTGTTATGACAGGAATCACGTGATATCTTAGCTTAATTTGCATATCAGATTTTAACTCCATTGTGAAGAGTGACTTTGTCTTAAGCCTTATACGCAGTGTCGCCAATTGCATTCCATAAACAACACTGTCTCTTTTATATTTCTTTCACTTAGTTGACAGCGGTATTCTGTCAAATTTGATAAACGGAGTTTGCTTATAGCATTGAGAATCATGGTCTATCCGAACCGAACATTGATTAATTAGCTGCTTATCTCACAGAATCTAACAAGCCTGTCATATCCGATGTCTGTGTATTTTCGTGGCTTTTTTATATTCATACGCGAATGAAATATAAGAAATAGTCCGTTTGTTGATTAACATGATAAAAATTCATTTCGGAAATCTAGACAGATATGGCTAGGAATTTATAATATAAAGATATGAATATCGCAATGTAAGAGCGAGTTCTTTCTGATGGTGTATTTTTTACAATTACTGGGCTAAATATTTACATGACGCGAATATGACTCGTGAATAATTTTCGCATAAATCTGACTGCGCTGTTCGTTCTATGTTTGGTTGCTTTGCTAAAATTTATATTAATATATTAAATTATATTCGCTGATCAAAGGAAATGATTTCTCACAATAATGACAAGGTCTACTGAACATTTTATCCGTACGGTGCCGGAATAAGACCCTTTCTTTTCAAACTATCGCATTGGGGCGGCTGTAATTCGAGTGGTCTGTAGTATACATACATCATTATACCGATAATGTAATTTATATATTATTCTTTGTTCACTCTGTCGTACGGTATCGTGTGGTATAATTGCCATTTGTTATTATAGCAGTGATAGTGTCGTGAGGTCGACACCTATGACACAATTAACAAACACTTTGAACTTGGTTATTTTACAGTCGATTTCTCCAAATAAATAAACTAACTTCAAGATTTGTACCATCGCGTCTAGAGTGTTGACTTTAACACAGTGACAACGCTATCATGGTCCTACTTAAGGAATAATTATCTAGGAAGTCTACATGTAATTTTTGAGAAAAAAATAACTCGATAACTGAACAGTAATTTTATTTCGCGCGTTTGTAATATCTGCTTTTTAAGTTAAAATGCACATACAAAAAAATCCAATACTTATTTGTGATAATACTTTTTGATATGTCATTGTTAACAACGATCTGTTATTTCAATGCACTAATAAAAGCAATAATAATAAAAATACCTACATATCACTGGTTTTGTTTCAGGATGTATTTTGTATCGTGTAAACATAACAGGCGTAATACATTCATAAATCATAAACCGTTCTGTATACTTCTATTTTACAGCCTGATAGAATTACATGAATAATTCCAATCCCTTCTGTATCAGTTGAAAAAAACATTATTTAAAACATTTAGACGTTTATCTAAAGCCGTATCAATGAGCTATCGCGCGTTTGTTTAATTTTATTTTAAATATTTGATACCGAATTTGATACAGCATTGCGCACATTTTGATGAACGTAGCGTTAGTTTGACACAATGTCCCGTTTGTTTCATACAGAAATCTGCATGTCATAAATAAAGGAATGTACTGAATTGATTTTACGCAAAATTCTTGAATTAAAATTCAATTTGTATGCTTTTTTACTTTATTGGATTTCATTTTTAGCGTAGACCGGTTCGTTTGTTTAGAATGTCATTTCATTCGCAATGATCGCAATATTTATAAAATGTACGTAGAAAAAAATGACAAAACTTAATTAAGCACGCACGTTTGTTTATTTTAGTCTAGAGTTATGTGAGTTTAGATGGTCAAATAGCAAATAAGATGTGTTACTTATAGATTTATATGTCTTAATATAATATTCTTAAAATATAAATTAATAATAATATGGCAAAACTCTGTTATAGTTCCATTTTTAGACAAAAATCTTGTTGCAAGGATTCGAAGACAAGTTTTTTATTTCTTTGCCATGTAAGATATAAAATATTCAAAATGAATTACAGAAAATAAAAGATGCTAACACCCCGGAAAATAATTGTATGTTCCAAACAAAGGATAAACAGAAAAAAGAAATAACAACATATGAGTCAGGCGTAATGTTGATTTGAAAATGAAAAACGACATTCTAAAGTTCCTTTACAAAAACATCAATGAAAGAAAACGCGAAGTATTTCAAAATAAAACTTTATTATGAAGATTCACAAAACAGCATCAGTAAAACTTAAACGGAAGACCTTCTTACGCATCATCTAAACTATTTCACTCGTAATGTCGCCAAATTTATTTCTGTAGCACCTAACCCTATACATTTCTTTAAGTACAGGGGCCATAAAATAAGATTTTTTTACATGTAAAGCTCGAATGAAAATAACACAGTAATTACGGCAATAATTTGAGAGCAAGCGTACTCTAGCATTCCCTCGGCTTTTCACATAAACTTCAAACTATTAAGACATAAAAAGTGAAGCCCGTGGCAAAACGAGCAAATAAAATTGTAACTAACACTTCAGTTTGACAATATTTTACAGTTTAGTTTTTAAACTAATCCTAATATTAACAATGGAGATGCCGGGCTATAAATTTACCGCGTACGCCATCGCTGACATTAATTGCCGTTAAAATAAATATTAATGTGCTATATCTAACACAAATTCTAATACTACCGGCGACGTCCTGTTTGATTTATGGCGAAAACACAAGCGATGAAGAAAAAAAAGTATAATAGTAGTTTTCTTACCTCCAAGGCTCTGTGTTTGATTTGCCTGTGGTGGTTGTGGTGGTTGTGTTTGCTGCTGCTGTTGCTGCTGCTGTTGCTGCTGTTGTTGTTGCTGACGTTTGTTATTTTGACGGGATTCCTTCATCCACGGATAAATTTCCTTTTTCATAACTCCCGCAGTTGGGCTCGGTGAGCCCATGTTTTGAGTACAGTTCATACTTTGAATACATCGCGACGAATACTGATCACCAAAACCGTTTGGGCTCAAATCCCCATTAGGCACTCCGCTGTTACCCGCGGGCATGTTGCACTGCCCCTGTGGAAAATAATCCCCGCCCGGTGGTGATGGGCTCGGTTCTCCATAACTCCCTCCATTAGCTTGAACATTTTCATAACAATATCCATTTTCCGACTGATAGTAGGAATTAAATGGTTGCTGTTGTTGATTGTAATAGAACCCCGTTTTCTGCATCTCTTGATTACTAAAATATATTTCATTCTGTTCACAAACTGACATGTTATCCTTCAATTCATAGCTTCTGTTCCATTCCCTATCAATCACGTGATTGTAAGTCGACCAATCACCACCCGTCTCAGTCAGTCTCTTTTTGCCGATCGCTGTAAAAAGGAAAACGAGTTTAGTTCATACACTACACTTCGTACAGAACGCCATGCAATGAAAACCACATCAATTTTACTCCGGCTATTCTTTTCCCATAAATAACTGGAGTCTTTGACACATTAACAAATCTCTTAAGCACTTGAAAGAAAAGTGAAACGGGGTTTATTTTGAAAGGAAAACACCTATATATGAAATATTTGTTGTAAGGAATAAAGCCTCGTGCGTATTTAGAAGCGTTCAGTGATGAAACGAATCGTATAAATCGGCAGGCTCCGGTTATCTTTAGCGAAAAACGTTCTTTTCGCGGTGAATTAGATACAAGATTGCTATAGTGGATGTATGTGTTGTAATAATTTGTAATACGGTATGTCCGTCGATAGTCACTTATAAATCAAAAACGGCCTCTCACAAAGAGAAGATATAAAAACGCGTGACGAGAATGTTACTTTAGCGCGCGATGTCTTGTCTGTGCGTGTAGAGAGGACAAACTGTTTTCAACTGATTATTTTTACTCGACTTTTAACATTTCTTTAATGATAAACTATAATAATTAAATAATAAGGAAAATAAATCTATGCTCTCACATTTGTCTATTTTTTTAAGTTAAACATGCACAAATTATCAGAAAACATTTTTTTCACGTGTTATGGAATTACCATTAGTTTGACCAGACTCGCCAATTTTCCATTGTGCGCGCTGTATATTGTTTTCAATCATGAAATACAACTTTCATCAGCAACATTTTTGAAAGAAAAAAAACGCACCCCTTTGACACAAAAATATCGCAAAAGATATCAAACTCATTAGTTATTCAGTAGCACTTATTTGAACCAATAAAACACATATTTTAGAAAAAAAACATTTACTTTATACCCGACAAACGTCTGTGTTTTTACAGATAAAAATCACACCTTTAGTATGATGAACCAGTGGACGATGAATAGTACTAACCAAATATCATTTTGCGGTTGTCTTCCGACATTTTTGTCCATTACCGACAGTGCAAGTTCGTTTTTCTTATGATGAGTTTTTATAGATATTTATAAATTTTAATTAATTGTCAAGTCATTTTTTTTTCATTCGGAATTTTATCATGAAACCAATATCGTAATTTAATTCTAGAAAGATTTTTTTAAGATATACCAAAGAAATATATTAATCACCTTTATACATTTATTTTCACGTTGAAAATTACGCAAATGATTGCTTTGTATTTACATATTTTTTTTGTCAAGTGTATGTTTGTTTTAGATTAATGAAGGTTATATTCCATGCTAAAATGTTTGTCATATTTAATGTTGTTATCAAAGATCCGTACTAAAAATGATACTATCATTGATATAATCTGTGAAATCTATGTATTTCCATTAATTGTGTGTGTATGTTTGTTTGTATGTTGTTTATGACAATGAGCTTTCGAGCTTAAGTCTAATAAAGTATATGTTCTGTTCTCACACGATTTGGTGTACAATATTTGTAAACAGTTCTTAGCTTCGTGACGTAGCTGATTCATGCCTTAATTTTCAGGCACAAAAATTATATTCCGTACATAAGTTGCATACAAGTGGATATATGAAATTTGATCCACGTTGTGTAGAAATTACCTCTCCAAAATTGCGTGATATGTTTCCCTATAATTCAACGATGCATGTACAACATTAATTAATTTCTTGCAAGCCGTGTAATTGATTTTAAGTATATTTATTTTTTTTGCAAGCGAGACTTCCGCCCGAAAATGTCTTTACTAGAATTGTTCATTACATTGACACTACGGCAATTTGCGAAAAAAGTAATGTTTGATATTTTATTGATCGGAAACACCAAGGACTATTTCCGGTGGTTCTTCGCCGGTTTTACCATGCAAAGTATAGCGGTTTAATTTTAAACGACGTGAAGCCGTGTTCCGACCTAATCATGTTGATTGGTAACATAAAAAAGTAACACGAATTCAATGAAAGTGAGAAAAAGTCAATTTTACATGATGCGTATATAATATGTTATCAGCCAACGGGTATCATATACAACTTAACATTAATGCGTTTTTGAAAGGTATAAATAATTACAAACATTGTAACGTCACGATGGGTTATTTTTCAAATTGTTTATTTATAAAAAAAGAAGGCTATCGTAAGTGTATAAAATGAATCTATTTCCTGTACGTGTGAATAAAATTTATTTGTCGTTAAAGAAACAATGCATATGCAGACATACTGCCGTAGACATATTTCTGATTTGGAGTGTTGATACTTGTATCGCTTTAAGTCATACCTTTAAATGAAATCCGCTGAAAGGCGATGTCTGTCAATTTAAATCCAAAAAAAAAAACACGATCTTTTTTAACCCGGTCAAAGCGTTGAATTCAAACAACTAAGATGCGCAGTACTGCAAGGAACTAGACGAAACACTACAACAATGCAGTTCGCATATTAACAAAGGTAAGAAGTAACTGTTTCCTCTGAAATAATCCACAAACATATGTTCAAACCGTTTTCTTCACAGAACCGTTCATACAACTACCAGCACCGAACGTAAACAGTGCCATGACATTTTTATGCTCCTTGTATCCAATTTCCTTTAATTCCTAAATCCACAAAATGCAAAACCCCGTGACACCATTATGCTATTGACTTACACTTAATGTCTTACAAAACGAACACCACTTAAATATCAATACATTTACGATGCTGAACACATACGTAGCCTGGAGAGTTATTTTTTCAAAATATGTGTGAACCAGATTTTTATCCAGTCGATACATCAACTATCCGCCAAAATACACTCATACACACCTTTTCCTTCATCGTTTTAATTTACAGTTTTTCAGTATTTGCCGTACCGTAAAGATCTGAGCAACGATACACGCACCGTCCACATTTAATTTATTACCAAGATGTGAACAATCGTAAGCGAGCTTTATGACCCCAACTAGTAATTAAGCTGATGAGGAATTAATTTTTATGTCCGCTAAATACCACATGCTTATTGTTATTTATTGTCACAAATGCTGATTTACATGTTTTGTATTGTTGTTGAAGCGACAGAGTGTGTTACGAAGATTTATAAATATCGCCGTATAAAGTGAACAAGAAACGGGAACATTTGACATCGCCTGTATTAAACTATCACAGGTTATGGACGAAGTTGAAGTGGAGGCAACAGAAACGAACACGGCTCATTCTGCGGATTTCTTTCCAAAAGTTCTACTGAAACTTTGACATGACTTGAAAAGGATACATTTGACCAAACTTTGCTCTTACTTAAATTATAATGTTCTCTGAGACTTATCTGACGTATAGATATTTTATGTACAGGGAAACCTCTCTAAAGCAACACCTCCTAGAAAGAAGCAACATTATGTGGTTGTTGTTGAGAGGCTGCTGCTTTAGAGAGGTTGAATTAAGTTAAATCGTACAGTTAGGAAAATATCAATCTGTTGTTGAAGGGAGGTTGTTGCCCAAGAGAGGGTTGCTATTGAGAGGTTGTACTGTACATAAGATATCAAGACTTAACAATCTTTTTAGAGAATTTTCAAGATATTACATTATAATGAAGAAAAAATGTCAACCAATAAATATATGATAGTGGCATTCTTTATACAGCGATATTCCACTCACTTGACAATTACAAGACACATATAATAGCGTTGATTCGTATATCTAGTTTGGACACTCTGGTCACATTAAGTGTTCTACTTATTAGTAAGCCATGAGGTCAACCACTACTTAATTTTATTATATACAAAGTCGAAGAAAAAATTCTATATGGACATCGAAATATGTCACGATGTTAGTGGCGACTATTTTTGGAAACTTAAAAATAGCTCAACTCTTCATAGCCGGCACTCGCTCGGCGCGCATCGATTTTTGTGCAGACCAAAGTACTACTTTTCTTTTTATCCGCCATGCAATAAGTTCCCGTTCCATGTTGCAGCACAAGTCTATGCAAGTTCATTTTCCATGCGTACTTTCAGTTCTTTGATTACTAATACCACCGTATAAACAGATCCATTCTGTAGAGTACAATCATTGAAAGACTTATCATAAATCATCAATAAAACTCAAATGTATAAAAAGTAAATGTTTTGTTTCCGTCTCATCTTAGAACGCCTTCATTCACATGTTTAACTGTTCTCTAAGATACGACATGAGTTAAGCAGCACGATAATAAGGATAGTTAATCCTGTGTACAACCGTGTTGCTTACTGCCTAACCGCAAGACTAAATCTAATTGTGTGTTAAATGTGAAATATGTGCTAATGAATACCAGACTCCTTACTATTATTAGCCAATTCGATTATTTTGTTATTCGTATATACCACAGAACGATGCATAAAATATTAAGAAACATGAAATATTAATAGATGTCTGCAACAAATGAGAAAGTTTATCCCAGGAGATACACATTACGTAATTAAACATTTGTGTGTTATTGATGCACTTCTAGAGATGGTATCAATTGCCTATGATTCATGTTGCTAAATTCACCGCCAGATTCGAGAACTTGTCTAAATACCAATGTTTCAGACTGTGCTGTAAACAACACAAGGGCTATCCAAAAGACGGTTTTGTGAGAAGTCTACAGTATTGCAATAGTCAGAACAAACTTTCTTATTGCCCACCATATGGTAGACAATACGCCTCGGTGTTACTAAAATCTTCGAGGAACCATTATAATTTTATATACATTCTGTACAATCTCGTTCCGCATGACATGTACAACACTGTCATATTAATTAACCCAAACCATGTCTAAAATGATTATGACGTTATTTGAATAACGGAATTTTCCCCTCGAAAAAAGAGTACTAAAATACTCACATGACAACTGGGAGGACAGGAGAATATTTGAAACCAAGGTTTCTAACAATGAAGACCGAGCTCCAGAAGAACGGAAAGACAGTAAAGAACAAATAATATATTAGGTAAGGGACTATCCATGACTGTAAAGTACCTGGCTATTTCTAAAAAAGAATGGGCGACGAATGAGGAAAGTAAAAGGTGTTGCATAAGACAACAAGTGAATCATCAGTGCCGACTTGGACCAACCGAAAATGTGCTTTGAAAACGTAAACGTTTTGACAGACTAATAATTGCTGATAGGAACTAAGTCTATCGGTCAATAAGAAACAAAATGTTACATAATCTAAAAGAATGGATGATAAATGCAGTTATCGTAAAAGTCTTGGCAAACAAAACGTTATATCGTTAAATGTATAGCAATTGAAGACATCTTGCTTGATTTCAATAAGACAACCTTTGAAATGATACAGAATCGAAATGGAGTTAATCATAAGACATATTGGCGTCTTGATAATGCAACCCGAGGAGGTCATGAATATATATGATTATTTCAGCGTAAATAACGTATAGTGCAAGGCCATAAACGCACAATAAATTCCCTTTGACAAAATACAAAGCGAACCCATAGAATATGAGATTATTAATAATTAAGAAAAAGGGAATATTAATCAGACTGAATCAACAAAGAGTACACGTATATCAGACAGTGAAACTCATTGCGAGATAATCCAACAACAAAGCACAATATCAATAAGGTACTCGACGACTATTTGGTTACCTAACCAACACTCCGGAGAGCAAATGTTACCATAAAACAACACGTACAAACTTAAAGAATCGTCGGAAGAATTCGGGTAAGTCCTTGTCTGAGTTAATATTTTCACTGTCAGACTTAAATCTTAAAAATGAATTTAATTTCCTCATGTTTGTATGTTTGCACAATGTACATTGCATGTATTGAGAGAAATAAAGATATGCTATGTTATGTCAACAACACGTCTCAATTTAAAGACTCATCAGAAATCTTCGACAAAGACGTTGCCTAGTTGACGTAGTCGACACTATCGGACTACAATCTGTAAACAGTCATGAATGTGAAACATATTTTATTTGTTGTTTTTAGTTAGGATATCTGGTATCACTCATTGCTACCAATTTCAAACAGTCACAACTGTAAGCATGCAATTAGCATCATGATAAAATAAATAATTTACCAACAAATACAAGTACTACATAACCCAACATAAGAATGAATAGTGTGAGAAGAAACATAATTGTAATGCAACACATCATGTGTCACCAGTATGAAAGGTCAATCAATAAAACCAATGAATCTGTTTCAAAAAAGTTAAAACCCAAAGGCACATTACTAGCAAGCATATCAAGTGAATACTTTAACAGACATAATGTATTCAGGCTTTTTAATATTCTCAGCAAATTTCAAGTTTGTGTCCTAGTTTGATATAACCGCCAGCTTGTTATCTTTGGATATTTATGAACATATTGTACAACCCAATATTCGCACTATCACAGCCGTCAATACAAGACATTTTTATCACACAATCCATCAGGTTGTATCTTTAGTTAAACATGAAATTATTCTTGCCGTGAGATGTTGACAAAACGATACTACAAGCTTGTTAATTAATTCTGGAAAACATGAAACAAAAAACACTTCCAGTGCTGCTGGTAAAACATCAACTCTCCTTGTACAAGGCGATGTTGCACCCAACAGCTGTCCGACGAAAGAAACCGTACACGCCCACATGTGATACGTGCAAACTGCAAAATGTATGCACAATTGTTATTTTCTTAGCGACTGAATCTACTTTAAACGTCTTTTGTACGCTCAAATGGACATCTGTAGGAGCTTGTATGTTGTCCGAAGTCAATCTAGATGCGTTGTATACATACTTCAAGTTTAAATTTCAAATGGCTTACAATGCTGTGAACGTTTACTGGATGGCCAACTGTTGAAAACTTTCTCAAAATTATTTGTGGTCTATTGATCAAACGCGACTTTTCATTGCAAATTGACGCCCATCACCTATTTTGACAATTTTGTCAGTTTGCCGAAGCGGAAAACTAATACCGAATGAATATGACACCTTGTCGTCAAAATGTCAAGCGAAAAATTAAAAGGAAACCCGATATATTTTCTTTTATAAATTTTGATATGAGGAAATTCTACAAAAAAGTCAAACGATGGAGAAGTCATGTTACGTAAAGGGATGAAACATCATATATTCGTTTACAAAGACGAAAACATTCAAATCAGTTTGAAATTTATCGCAGGTTATCATCAAATCATTTAAAACGATGACAAAAAAGAGCCAAACGAAATATCTTGCTAATTTGTACTGAAATGAATTTGCGCAAGTTAAAAATTAACTTTTGAGTGCGTATGAAGAGCGTAAAAATGAAGGGCGCATACATTATATATTTCAGGAAATTGTGCAATACTCTTGTTATTTATGCATGAACATATTTTTTAAATGCATCGATTAAATATTAACCATTTGATGGTTGAATACTCAAACAATAATTTAACCACCATCTTATTAACATATAATTCAATTGCAACTTCTTTAACGTAGTTTTGAATACTACATTTATCGATTACTGATCAGGAAAAAGTAACAGAGAACATGACTGAAGGAAAAGCTAGATGCTGCTAATTAGCCCCGCTTGGTAATGTTGAAAAAGAAAAAGGACGAACCATTATACAAAACATTAAGTGTTTTAGAAATTACTGAATACGTCAACAGTATAAACCAACATTGAATGATTCAAGTCCACGAATACTTTGAACTGTACATCATGAAATGTTCAGGCAGATCGTTGTAAAGAAACAACTGTTAGCTTCATGCAATTCTTATATTTGTCCGTCTACTTGCCATTCAATGTCGGTGCAAACTATTGAGATATTTTACAAGCAGAGGCTCTCGTGGTATTGTTTTCAGAAGTTGTCGTTGGGTTATTTTGAAATAAAGCTCTAATCGATCTAATCTTGTATCAATGTTTTTCAAAAATAACCTTTTTTAAAATGAGATCCCACATTAAAGTATGCTGCATTTTAGTATCTTAAAATGTAAGTTTTGTCAAAATCTATTTTACCAAGTAGAACATAAGCCATGTTAGTTTCCAGTACACCCCGCTAAATTGTTTGCTTATCTGCTAACCGAATGTAGTTCTCTTCTGACAGTTGATTAACGAACGCGTTCCAGAAACAGTGCTTCTAATACAAGCATGGCCGGCATTTCCTTCTGGTTTCTCGACTGGTTTTGGCGTAAGCAACAAACACCCCACGAGAAAACCTGTACGTTCAGGGGTCTCTTAGTGTGCGTGTGTTTCTATTTTTCCTACATTTTACAGAGAATGTTCAACTGCTTGAGCAATCATTGATTCACTCACTGCATATATAATTATATAATATATATACTTATAAACTATTTGATATCAATCCAGAACTGTACAACTATAAAAATTAGATGTAATTCGCGAAAGTCAGCATTCTTTGTTATATTGTTATATCCAATTATCTGAGACAATAGAATTCAGATTATTTTTTCGTCTGAGACAATTGCAATTAGTTTCCAACAGCGAAATAGTTACCGATATACCGGAATAATAAGCTAGACTCTACAATTTCGTTTGTTCCAAATGTCTCAAGTACCGATATATTTTTTATTTTGGCGAGTATAATAAAAAAAATCAGCCCATGTGTCAATTTATCTACTAGGCAGCAAATAAGTGTACAATTTACGTGTACATAAATTAACTCAGAAAACGTCACGGTCGCTATTTTAAACCATTTCCCAAAGAAAATACCTCGAATTCTTACATCTTCAATTCTGACGGTTTCAATTTCATTACCTGCTCATGCTTGTAACAGAGTCTGTCAAAATTAATCAACAAGCATGGGGAGAATTCTAAACACATTTCTGATATATCTGCTCGTACAAAAAATCCACACAAAACACTACTTGAGGTTATTTTGATGTTTTGTGTTTGGTTCTTGTATTCACATGTACTGTGCGTTTCACATACTCGTATGTTGATAGCAAATGGTGCTATATTATTTTGACTTAAGCTGAAAAAGGTTTGAACATTGATAGGAAATTTATAACTACTTTGTTGTCAACAAATCTTTTTAACAAGCCAAGATAGATGTTTATGTTTGTTTACAATAGTTTATGAGCGACGTTAATCTATAAATGCGTCTTTAAAATCACTAAAATTATACCGCCTTTACTGATATAATTACTAATTTAAGGCGGAAATGCGTATTTAATTACCATCTAGCTTGGATATTAAACGACATGCTAATATACCTGACCCCAAGGCCTATAGCCATGGATACAAACTAATCTGTAAGCATTTTAAATGGCGTTCAAAAATTCAGTTCTTACACAAAAAATCTTCCTTCCTACACCTAGTTTCTGATAAACTTCAGCTAATAATATTTTGACGACATGTGCATGACTTTGTCAACGATAATAAATAAAAGTCTATAGTATTAAAAGCAGAATCGAAACAAGAAACTAAGAACCAAATTAAAAAAAGAACAAAAGAACTGGCATGTACATTGTAGATACTTCTAAAATCCCAGTGGTCACATATTTTGTTCTAAAAACACATGCACCTAATAGTTTTGTACTTAGATTTTAAACCACTATGCAAAAAGTGCCAAAATCTGGCACTTTTTACGAACAAGCACAAGCACGCCACTTACAAAGGGTATCAGTCGTTACATCAGATATCGTAAAACCAGTTAATTTTGCATAGCAAGTAGCGCGAAATCGTGTTGTTAAAAGCGATTTGCTCGACTAGAAATAATAGCAAGGGTGATTACTAAGTACTTATAAACTAGTAAACGTCGCGAAGGAATCCACATTATGTCATCATTTGATTGATGGTATAGGCCTTGGTGCCACTTGCTTGATATCCCCTTATCTATACGCATTGTAGTTTTACACTTTCCATACGATGTTACAGTCCGGACCATTTGTACAAAGGCAGGTCACTACACGGATTTCTATCAAACTAGGAGACTAGCCCCAAGTCAAAATAAGTATTTCAAAGAATTTCCAAACCCCATACAATGATCAATTAGACTGGCAATTATCTTACGCATTCAAAATGTTAGTAAAGATCTATTAATTTATATTTTCATATCTTTTTAAAGGCATGTTCATAGTCCTGGTGCTCCTGGTTGTCTTCTTAGCAGACTCATCCATTTGATAAACAATAATTGCTGAGAGACAGTGAAAGCACCAACAACTTGGCGGCAATTGCAGTTATTTCATGGCATATTGTTGCAGCATAGTCGTCAACAGCAAAACATCTTTTTACATTGAATAAGGTGAATCACCGTTTACAAATGCATTCATACAATATACAATAGTGAATCCGTCTCTAATTATACCTAAAGCGCAGATTGAAGTTTTCAGCGACGAGAAATGTACAATCTCCAATTTCCTTGTAAATTAGGACACATTTCTACCTTCAGGATATATAAACAATATGTTCGGTGTGGCGCGTGTGTTGGCCTGACGACACCTCTGTATCACCGTACGACATCATCGTATCGTCTGGCCCGACGGCACGTGCTGCGTAAAGTTGAAAACGACGTTGCCATTTGGAGTTGAGCAAATTTGATTTATCGCCAATTGTCATTCTGTTGCCATAGACAGGCGAAGATCAAAGCATACTGCTACATTACTGGAAAAGTCAAAAGCGTCATGCGTCCATTAGGATTGGCGACAAACTAATCGAGTTTCGCTGATCGGATCACGAAACCAGTCAGTGCTAAATTGATTTCCATGTTCCGCGGAATGGCAGTATTTTCTAGAAATTAGAGACGCCGGTGATTGTTTTTTCTCTCTCCGAACAAATTTATTTGTTTGATAGTGTGTATTGCTTCCATTTCTTTTATGTGCGTACGTTCGGACCTTAAACGTGTTGTAAATATTTTCTAGATTAGATTCATGAAATAAATGACATATCTCGAAGTGCAAAGAGGCATTGCGATCTTCAAAGTAATCCAAACAAATATTAAAAGTCGCAGCATTAGTTCCATGTTTTTTTTTCACTTTGATTTAATGTCGCACCAACAACCAGGCTCATTAGGCAACATTTTGTGCTTGAACGCCAATGGAATCAGGTGTACCATGGGTAGCATCATCGGCCTTACGTTAAGGATCATGGTAACCACTTATGTGAAATTAGTCTGTTCTCGGATGAGATTCGAACTCAGCGTCGAAGCTCCATTTATCATACCCAACGCACTTATATATACCATTGTAAGGACTGGCAAACATTCTTTAGGACTTACAATATATTAGGATATATTAGGACTCAATTTTCTACTTCAATGTTATCAAACGTAGGAAATGCTTTACATATAAAAGAAACCACCGGAGTTCATGCTTATGTTTCCGTGCTATGACTAATGGTGTTCCAGAACTAAAGTGACACTCTCCTGCTTTCATGTACGGATAAGAAATTCATACAGTCATTAGCCATTTTGTTAATAAGATGAAATTTCTAGAAGTATAGAAGTCACATTATGTCCGTTAAATATTGCACTTTCCTACATAATTGACAATGCAATACGCCATTATTAAGAATCAGTAGTGGATATCAAGTCAACAAACATATTTGGTACAACTTAATAATAATGATTTCGACACTATTTAAAATGCAAACCACCAAAAACACAATGCGTTCACACTGTCAAGATGCAATTCACATTCAACACCAACCGTACACGTAAATAACCGTGTCAATTTGTGCATGTGATGCCTGGTTCCTGTCTCTCTATTCAAAATAAATTCCTACCATTTTATGAATCATTTGGCATTATTTCACAGACATTCACCCCTGAACAAAACACCACTTAAGCGCAATAAATAGAAAGAAGCGGAAATATTGCACCTTTCAAGTCGCTATTTCAAGTTCCTTGAGTGACATAGTATACATAACATGCAAACACACAAGTTTGCGTGTTAAAACAACAATCGAATTCTACTCTAGAGATAGTGTCTTCATTTCCACTTTTTGTGTGTCGTTCGCCTTACATTTTTCAACAGTGGGAAACATTTATACAGACGACAACGAGTTTGCGAATATTCGATGTATTATCACCCAAATCCTTTATTCTGTTTGCGAAGACACATACTTGCTATTTAGTTATAATTTAAGACTAGCTTAAACAGATTCTAAACAAGTCATTTATCATTTTCTTGACAGAATTATCGCCCTCTTGTGTTGTATCGGTAACATTAAAATGAATTATTCATTGATGTTAAATGAAACAATACAATCGGAGACCGGAACAAAGATTTGAGTGCCTTGCAGAATGCTCAAATTCTAATTGAAGGATCAATTCCAGCGATTCTCCTATGATATTATCAGACTACGGTGTGATGGGCTTTCGCAAACGTGACATTCAGGTTGTGTTTGTTTGTTTTTGGAAGCAATTGTGCGTTGTAATTGGCCGGTTAACGTAAAATAAACACGATAACTGAACCCACAAAAATGAAAGGTTACTGTTTTTTAAAAATCTGAATACAACATGTTCAGTTGCCATTTTGACTTTACTTGACAACCGGAACAGCTGCTATGTCGTTAAAGTGTATACACTGTCGTCATTGGTTGCTCAAGCCACAGCAACAGCACTGGCTGGCACGAAGTACACGTGCAATATTCTCGACCTCTGCTTAGTACGTATGTTCAATTATTTGGAATTGTCAGTCACGTGATGTAACTTCACTTTGTGACATAATATTGTATTTTCTTTGTTCATTCTTTTGCATCAACTTTGCCTTGATTGCAATTTATTCATAATGAGAGGACATTGCTTTCATGGACTGTCATTATATCTCAACATGACTTAGACATGGTAACATAGAACATAAATGTTTGTGTTTTAAGATAGGTCGGATTTGATGTGCTTTTTCTTATCTATATTGAAATTATTTCGGTCTGGATGTATTTTGATACGTTCTCGTTATGAATTATTTCAATACTTTTGGATAGGAAAATTAAAAGTTCACAATAGTAAAATGCATTCCATGATTAAAATCCGATTTTTTTCTTTCTAATCAAAAATGAATTATTGAAGGAGTTTTATCCATTTTTCAAAGACATTTTTAGTGATTTAGCCTCGTTTTAATATGATAGCTTCTGCTATTATTTATCTATTGTTTTTTCAGAAATGGGTGGGTATAAAAACATTTGGTTGACACGTTAAAGTAAAGTAAATTAAATCGTGTTGAACTGGAATGGACTGTCGTCTGATTGTTTGAAGTGTTTTTTTTGTGAACAAATGTCAAAAATAACGTGCTTAAGTTTGATTGAGGAAGGTTTTGAAAAGCAGATTTCTTATGTAGTATCAGTTTCATCCAAAATGACAAGGACTTTTCACAAACTGTCTACCACCGGATTTTGTCTGAGTTATCCATTTGTGTGATTTCAATCCGCTTGTTTTATAAAAATGGATTGTCTTTTTCAATGCCAGACATTGAAACGTAAGGAAATCTGAACTTTTGCTTCATCAAGCCGCCTGGTCGGTACGACATACATATTGATGTGAGCAAATTAGATGCGTAACACGAACCGACTCCCTGTGTCAGAAACGGCCATAAATCATAGCTGAAGTATAATCAATCCGTTTAACCAAATTCACCGAACTTGGCGCGATTTTCGACGCCTGGACTTTTGAAACATTTTTTCTGATGTTTGTTTTGGCAGAATCGGACGCTTTAATTTTCCGGCAATGTTTCAGCAAAGTAAACCAACTGTTTCACACCGCTGGATACAGAGTTTTGTTTGTATTTTTTCTCCGATATTATGATTTAATGTATGCTACCACAACCACTGTAGTGTTTATTCTAGCAATAGAAGGCGAGATGGAAATCAAATAGAATGTTGTTGTTGTTAATTGGACGTTACATGAAATTTTACACCGGCTACATTAACGTTGGTTGAAATATGTCTGCTATTGCACATTTTTTTACCTTTCAAGTTTTCGTAGTTAACCTGTACAGCAGTCAACATGAGAATCAAAACTAAATAACAACAACTATTCTACAACACGCATTGCATTTCATTTTCTCTCGTCAATACGCTTAACACGTGCATGATATCCTTCGAAAATGCAACGAACACCACAAATGAGTAAACTCTATTAAGAGAACCGAGTAACATAATTGAAGCGGAAAGCAAAATATTACACATATTCACGACAAATAAATGGAATAAATTACGGAAAATGCGCTAAAAGTAAGAAAAATCTCAATTCAATTGTTTCGGTTGATTTTATAGGCGCATCAGAAAACTTAGACAGTTTGAATAGATATATTGTTCGCGTAAAAACAGCATACCAGCATAAATCACATAAGCATGTCGAGATTTTCATACCAGTGTCAAACCTAGGCCAGACACCGCAGTATAAATCAAGTAAAACTAATTTTCTGAGATTCTTAAGTGTGATAATCTGTTATTTGGTCATAAAAAGATAAAATTCAAGTGAGCGTGAATTTGTAGGAAATAAAAACTTTCGATAAAGATTGATTTATGGTTAAACCAAACAGCACAATGCATGAATTATGTTTCATCGATGGAAAATGCAGGGAATTTGTCGAACGGTCTCCGCTTTAAATTGATCAGTAATGTCGCAGTCAGATTGCTATTATAGATTTCAATAATAAATTTATTGAATTATTAGATTTTTATAACTAACACACAACTCATTCGTAAGAAAAGCATCGTGCTTGACTGGTCACAAAAGGAATGATAGCTTATTTATACATTTAAGCATTGGCACATGTCTTAATCTTTGATATATATTTATTGTCCAATGTCCAGACAAATGAATATATTTTACAGCAATACATACATAATTACATCTATGGCCAATTGTTTACTCAGCAAGTCTGCAATCAGAAATATGGTTTATTGCCTATGTTTACGTCATTTATCCACTTTCTGATCTAAATCCTGCAAAAAATGAATCTTTGATTTATTATAAGATTAGTGGGTAAAATACCTAAGATCAAACGATGCTAGGGAAGTTTTTTATTTATAATATCTACAATATAAGCGAACTAGTTTGGATCCGCATTCCAAATATGTGACTCAATTATATTCTGAATGCCCTGATATCTCAAATACCCTCATCGGCAAAAGGGTCGTGCATGATAATTTCAAAAGTCTTCCTTTTCTCAGACTGGCATTGGAATCTCCTTTGAATAAGATAATGATTATTATTATAATAACTTCTGCAAATAGTTTTCAACTGTTCAATCACCGAACGAACAACATACATGTGTTCACTTGCATATACTCACATTTTTGAAACAGAAAACTATCATGGATGTGTATCCTTAATGTGTACGCAGAAAAATCGGTAACTTTTAAGAATTCAACAATTGTTAGGCTAGGCTATGATTGATCACCTTACGGTCGGTTCATCTGCATAAAACTCACGGTATCAATGATTTCATCAAAAAAACTATGCTAATACACACACAGGGCACTACAGTTGAAAATTAGAAATTAATGACCAAGTGTTTTCCGTTTTCTGATACATTTTGTTAACATTCTGGTCGTTAGCAACATATTCTCTCCCCGTTTTCTTTTGTTTTGTCTAAGGCCAGAGAACTAAGCTTACTGAATCTGTATTCCCTTGATAGGAAAACAATGTTTGATAAATTACACTATAAAGCAGAGACGGGCAAAACCTATTAATAAAATAACTGTCATCCGTTTAATGTATGTATCACTAAGGATGTTTATTCCACGGTCTGGCCTCATAGTGTGCGGATACAAGTTCCGAAAATGTTGAATTTGTAGGATTTTGTAATAGTTCTATTTTGTGCAATTTATTAAAATTCATTTCATATAGCCACAGTTTCGGCGTGACGAAAATAGGAACATGTTACATAAAGTACGGAACCGGTTTTCAATCTAAGTGATGGAATACGTTTCGTTAAAGTGCATCTTAGTAAGAAACGAGGAAGATCTATTCTACGCAATGTAAATTCTGAAGTAAATTCACATGTATGGAATATTAATTTATGGTGTTTAGTTTAGCATTCTGGCAATGTTAAGATAATGTTAGATGCAGGCTACGACTGGAGCTTCCTCTGACACAATTTTTTACCTCCGAGAATAAAACAACTCAACACCTAACTGTGGAATATAGCTATTTTCTGAGTCAGTCTGCAAAACCATATTGTGACTGATTGGGAAGGAAGCAATTGGCTGTGGAATACACAATACTTTTACGCATCTATATCGGATTCTCCGTGTTCTATAGCAATGCTTAACATCACAGAGATATTTTGTGTGTATGATTTATTAAGCAAAACAAATAAAATTTATATATATATATTACGTCATATCTTAGTTCAGAAATATATTATTCAAAATCTAAAACACTACCATATCGTAATGGACAATTTTCATGTAACGTGACGTGCTGTTTTTACTGTTTGCATTATTCTATAATTATTGGCGTGACCATGTGTTTGCTGCGAGGAATACCGTAGTCTGAATGAAAAGGGGTTGAAGTCATTGATTTATTTTTTTATTTCCAAACTATGGTTTAATATCGCATTAAACATTGTTATAAACGTACGTTCAAATAACTGCGCTATATGGTATGTTTATAATTTCTGTCACTGTATTAATGCGTTCGTTATTCAGTTAACTTGTGATATACTTGCATACGTATTTTTACATTCCTTGCGACGAAAATGCTACTAAACTTGTTATTGATACTTACATAAATTTCATCGTCAATATATTTCCATCCTACTTCTCCACATCGTTTTCACAATTTCCCCCTTTTCCATTTGTATTATAGTCAAAGTTGTAATACAGATATTTTGTTAAATTTCATAAGTGAGTGTATCATATACTTAACACACATTGCTATATTGTATTTATATATAAGCTCAAAATAATACGCGAGATTGTGCGTTTAATCAAATAATATGTGGTCTGTTTTGTAAGTAACACTACTTTTTATATAACATGTTTCATGGTTTTGGATCGTCGATTTAACGGCTAAGAAATAAGCGATATAAAAGAAAACTACATGATATATAACGTAAAATATAACGATAAAACATATTTTCATTAAACTTTGGCAATTTCTAATATTATGCTTTTAGAAAATACATGCATTCTTTTAAACTGATTTAGTCTGTGAGGCATACAGTATGTGTGAACAATTAGGGCTCTATAAATTTGAAGAGTAGCAACCACCGTCATAAATCTATGTAGGATTTATATGGGTTTTATACTTTTAAAAGCTTTTTTTCTCTTTAATGCACGGAATCGTGATCGTATATATTGTATAAATTTACGCTGCTATACATGTATAAATGGTGTACAAAATTTAATATAATTCATGATAGTTATCTTATATAAACAAAAGTGAAACGATTATTGGACAGTATATATATTCATATAATTATATAATGCAAAATGTTGTCTGAAATATGTCTTATACAATGTATTATCAAATCTATTCCGTGGTATGTAATGTAAGGTTTACATTAAATCAAACATGTTAGATTTAATCTGGCGTAAAAATCACACCAAAATTTGTTATCAAGATCGTTTCTGGCAATAAGTGTTTATACAAAAATGCAAGCAAATATCATAAGACTGTTTTATTGATAAACAACAATATCTACTTCAGATAAGAAATAACACTTTCGATGAATCTAGCTTTTTGTCTATAAGTGATGCCTTAAGTTCGTTTGTTCTCAGTTGCATAGGGAACAGTAAACAAAACAAAACAAAAAACTCTGTAAACATTAACGCAAACATAATGGAATGGCAGAGAAATTAACGGGAAACAAACAAATCTGTTACTAACGACATGCTGTTCATGCACGAGACGAAAATACCTTTGTATTGCTTGATGTTTTATTGTAATGATAAAACATATCATTATATTATACCGTTATTGTTCCAGTAAATAATACAACTGATGTTAATAAAGATTGATTAATTATTCCACGATTTATCTTAATATAACTATCTAATTTTTGATTTGTTATGTATTATCACATGATAATGTATATATCTTCTCCCTGAAGTGTATTTATATATTTGATTTGTTTATGCATGTATATAATACAATTGTGTATGTTACCAATGTATATGTTTGTAGATACGTTGTCCTCATGGGCCAGTTGGCCTAATGGATCTGAACTAAAGTATCCATCTATGGTAATGATTCTAACAGTAAGCAGAATGAAACTTATGATGTAAACAATGATGTGAATATTAAATTTGAATATAATGATGGTATTAGATATTAATATCAATGACGGTAATGATATTAATATCAATAATATAATATGTAGTAGAAATACTTGATAATGGGGAGATTGTTTTATTTATGGTAAAAATGACATAAAGCCTGTATACGTGCAAAAGAGTATTTTATGTATTTATTTAAGTCACATTCATGTGCACGCACTATTTACAAGACAAATAACATTTACAAATAATACATGACCGTTCAAATATTGAGTTATAGGAGACTATTTACTAACAAGTAGTACCAGAATCTCATATATAGAAAATGAACAATTCAAAACGCAAGCTTATACGAAAAGACAACCAAACTAAATAAGTTATATAACTGGGTTGCTATGCTCAGGCGAGTATAAAACAACACTAATAAATATTAGAATTTAAATGGCACAAGTCAGCTTGAAAATGTAAGTTAACATCCACGAATTAAAACTTGTAATATCACATTATTGTATTGCTGCCTTAGATATCGGGAATGTATTATTACTGATCGTGTCTTGAAACGGAACTACGATGATAGTAATATTTTTAACACGTTCAGATAACATGGCTGATCGATAGAAATGTATAAATCAAACCTATCATCGAATTCTTACTTAAAAAATTGTTAGAACAATTATCACTTGTATGATTCAAATGTATGCTTTTTAATTCGTTAAAATGCACTTTTTGAATTTTGTCAAGTCAGCGAATCGTCTAATTGTTTTATACTAGTAATCACAAAATTCAGCGAGTACGTGTTTGGAGCGTGGAGAGAATGGCAAAGAATGTCAAAGATAGTTCAAATTATCATTAGATTACATCTTCATACTGGTATATTCGTTCAGACCGTATTCTTAGCCTTCATGTAAAATGTTCTCGTTTTAAATACATCACAACATCAGGCAATACAAAATTTAATTTTGTTAGAAATTCGTCAATGTTACTTTTTCAATCACCTATGTCAAAATGTCAAGCGATCATTTTCGTACATTCTTTGGTGTAAATCGCCCTTTCTATCTAACGTCTAGTTTACAAGTGTCTAGTTCCGACACGAATTGTGACACAACAGGTTACAAGATTTTTTGAGGACAGACCCTCAAAGTGTCACCGAAGAAAATCGCAAAAATGAATTGATTTTTATAATCCCGTTTAAGAATCACGGCTCATTTAAGCGACATTTTGTAACGCTTAGTCATAGGGTGCTTCAAGATGACGAACGTTCAAGAATAAATTATATTTTTTAACAGACGAAGCGAGATTCGCTTACCTGACCGAACGTTGTGGATGACTTGGGATGATGTGAAATATATTTCACGCCTGGTATGACTAACAATGTACTATTGTGTAGTTTATTCAACCCTTGGCTTAGCTCTCAATGGACGTGCTATCTTGTTGTATAGGGACTCTTAACACATCTCAATTATTTGAGTATTTGCGATAGAAATCCGGTACAGTAATCTAAAGTCATCCCGAATGAATATAAACTTGTATTTACATGTCAAATAAGCTTTTCTTCTGACTTCAGCCAAAATGACGAAAAAAATGACAGACCAAGAGATAATCTGTATTCAAACTATGGTTGCATCTGTCAACATCGCGACGATAGGGTGTGGGTCCGAATAATAGTTGTCTGAGGTTGTCACTCAAACCTTGTAACATGTCCCTTAAAATACCATGGGATTCATTGAACGCGTATTCTTAAGACAGGTTTCGGGTAACCGTGTTGGTTGCGATGACTGTTGTATAGTGTATGTTTAATACAGTGTCGGGAGTAATTGTCAAACTATATAATTGGTATCACATATACAAATTGTAAGTCGAATAGAGTCGGAATGTTAAGTTAATTAAACAGAAGCTCATTTTATAAATGCGTCCTTATTGAATGAATGGTACAGAGCTAACCGAATTCCAAAAAAAGTATTAACGACATTATTATGCTTTATCATTTCATTAGCAGAATTTACTGGTACTTAGTAATATAAGAAGGGACAATCTTAAAATGAATGAAACAGACGCAATTAATTCATTTTATTACTATCTACAAGTGACTATCCATTTTATAGATCGTGGCTTTTATTTCTGTGACCCCTCTGTATCACGATTAAAATGCACGGATTTTGTTATTAGAATATTGATATTTCGACGCATGTTTTTACTAAGAGCAAAACAAACCCAAGGCTATATGAACCATCGATGTTTTTACCGTAGTTCGGTTGTGTTTCCGGTTCATTTTTAGTCCGGATGAGAGTTCTATAATACATTTATCTCAAATTAATGTTTAAACCTGCTATATATTCTTGGCTACATAAATGTGTGTATGTAAGTTCTTGTGTTACCTAAGGTATACTAGTACAAATGTATATAGATAATAAAATATTAATTTTCAAACATAAGGAATAAAGCCCAACATTGTACAATACCTGTATAATTATACATCACTTATACATTCACAAAACTGAATGAACTGAAGACAAAAAAATGTTTAAAACATTTTTAAGATCAGATAAATAAAATATATAAACGGGTTCCAGATTTGTACCGATTACTTACAAAGCAGCTCAGTGCGGCTTCGCAGACCGTAGAGTATACGATACAGTGGAGTCGTAACTGTTGATAAACTAGATCATTATTTGAAAAAAAATGAACTGGTTCCCATTAGCTCTGTCTGTATATAGACTTGCTCGGCAACATGGAACGGGAACCAGTTTAACATTTACAAAGCGGATGTAGAAACACGTAATACCTTGGTCCACATCAAAATTCTTTCGCGTCATAATTTCAGCTTTGACTCACGGGTTACGTCAACTGATTTACAGTAGATTTGTTTAGTGTTGTATTATGGCGCATCGACTACAAATGGTCACATAGCACGCAATAAAAATATAAAAAGGGAAGTCAATAGATATAATCAAAATTAAGTCATGTAATAGAATAAAGTATTAATGAAAAATAGACATACGTTTTACCACCTAAAGACGAACAATTCAATTCATTATACGCCATAAATAGCAGTCACCGATAGTACAAATACCGAGGCAACGTTATATCTAACTTGGTCATATCACGGGATTGAAATTTCAAATACGCCAACGATTTAATGAATAATTCATAAGTTTCAAATATCAAAGAAAATTATGTACAAAATAAAAAGCAAGTATTATGCATTATCTTTGGGTAAGAAATGTGTAACTGTATGGAGTTTTCATTATTCTAAAATTATGTAGACCTACACTATTTAATAAAATATTCAATATATTTTTTTATAAAATATTCAGGAAAGATGCGAAACCGATGTTAAGACGTCAGTGAAAAAATCCCCTATTTGTACGACACGATATTATTCATGGGTTTTAAATTCATTGCATTGGATAAAAAAAACACCGATGATAGAACAAGAAGTCATATATAATTTAGCGACAAGAATCATAACACTATGAGAACTTACTGTCTTTTATCTTCGGAGCTATGCAAGCTTTTGATGACAATTTTCAGTATCACGTGATTTCAAATATTGCCACCGTTTTCGTCATCTGGAAAAGAATCAATAAATACATGGATGCTGGGATATTTTGAGATAAAAAAAACCTCCGTATAATTATAATATCAAAAAATAGAAAACTGGGATATTTACTAAATATAGTGTCTATATTGTGATATATAAGAAATACTAATGTAGTCAGCTCGACTTCAAGATTTATATCACCGTCCGTTAAACTGAGATCAAATCACCGAACAGCGGTCTCATACGTATCAATGAAAACACGAGTTCAACGGTTATGATTCTATGCGCTCCAATTATGTCTATTGTCATGCGCACTGCAAGTACAAAAATAATCAATTTATTTTCATTTGCAGATCGCTCGGACACAAATGACTGTGAGACAATGTGGCAACCAATGATTAACGAGCTTTTTTAGACGTTGTTTGTACAGTCAGTCAGTTGATTAAGGATCAGAAACATTACGACGATGAGCCCTACTGATAAATTCGTATTTGCCTATATCTGATCAGGAGTCTTGACATGTATTTTTATTATATACATCGACCCTTTTTTTAGTGATAAAAATCGTACTTTGTCGCAGCGAAGTAGTTAATCATTTCTCAAAGATTTATAAGCGATTTTTCTATCGATATTCATTGTATGGCGTCGAACTTATGAGTTCAATTGTTTATCGTTGGTATTATTTTAGGACGCGTTTATCAACATCCAAACCAATGACAGTTGTGGCTTGTTGGTGTCTGATTTTATATGAGAAATTATCTGTTTGTTTTTATTTAAAAAAAACTTCAGTGCAAATTTGATGTATTAAAGGACGTTGACAAAAATTAATATTTATTTTCCAAGAAAAGTAGCAAAATATCTAGGGATTGCATACTGCAAGAGACACACTTTTCTTTATAATAGAAGTTTATTTGTGTACATATTTTTGTCTTTCATATTTTTGTAGTGACGTGTAGGCCAACTGGGTTGTGTGCCCTCTTTTGAGCAACATCCTCCCTTAAAAAACAGAACGATTTTTCCCAATTCACAATTTAACTACTAGTATTAATTTAACTTCTCTAGAGCAAAACTCTCTTAACAACAACATAATTTTGCTACTCCTAAAGGTTGTTGCGTTGGAAAGGTTGCACTATATACAATATAAAATATATTAAAATTGCTGACTAATAACTTGCTATTTTAATAAATTATCAATTATATTTGTTTGTTTGAGATTTATTTGTTATATTTACAGTTGTACATACGTATAGTGAAGCGTATACTTTTATCATACTTCTTCACTGTAATATTTTGAATAAAAAATGATATTCCATCGGAAAAAGCTCTATATAAATGTTACACAATTACAAAATTTGTCGTCGTGTTTTAAGAATTCGTTTTGATACGTACACGTTTTTTTGAAGATAAATCTTCTGCCTATGCCAATAGTCAAAAACACTGTTTCTAATAATTTCTAAAATTGTGAACCGTACTAACTCAAATCGAAATATTCCGTCATTTGTTACTTTTAGATACGAGAATTTAACGAATATTTGTCTCATTATAAATGTAATATGATTCAAATCATGGATGTTCTGGTATTCAGTAAAATAAATGATTAATGATGTGCTGGTCGAATGTAAACAAATGAGACTATTATTGCATGTTTATACAGAATACACGACCCATATTGGGTATAATTATCTATAATATAAATAGAATGAAATATTGAATATTTGATTATTTATTTATAATTGGTAATTTATAATTTTTTTTTTTATTATATTACAAACATATATATAAGTTTTATACTGGTCAATTGACATCGCATTATTGTCGTTATTGATGATTAGTAAATTAAAGATGTTCGTCTTGAGTGTCATTGCAATATTTTCTCCGAAAAACATATAATGTATTCATTTTGTTTTGGAAATAATTCTTCACGTAATTTATTTTCTATTCTTTTGATAAAGTACAGAATCCATACACACTTAAAGAACGTTGTATTTTTTAATGACTAATATATTAAATATTCATTATATAAAAATCCTAAAATATTTTCATATATAAGTACAACGATTTATTGTGACTTGGTTTAAATTGTGATCATGTAATACGTTCAATGGCGATAAGGTTGTTTCAGTTAATAATTTCATAGATCGGAAGTCATTTGTGTTAGAAAAACCACATTAAGTGAGTGTCAATTTAGCTTCAACATTTTTTTTATTAAGGACTTACACTTAAATAGATACAAGGTTCCTTACTAAATAACAGTGAATATCCATTACCAACAATATTCAATTTCCTTCAAACGTATCAAATACAATGTAATACATAATTCATATGTTTTCGCGACTTCCGTATATACTTGGAGTGTCCGTTTCGTTCTATGGCAGATATAAATAAAAAGTAGAATTATTTTGAACGAAAGTCAGAAGACAAGTAACATGCTGTGGTACAAAAATTTATACTGCGTTTATTCTTCTACTCTAAATCTATGTAATAAAATCCAACGATCTTCCACAATTATGAAAAAAACGGTCGTAAAACGTCAGTAAACGTCGACTAAATGTAACTTTATCCCACATAAATTAACCGCGGTATGCCAAAATATATCAAAATTGTGTTTGAAACTTTATTCTATTGGTTACTATATTGACTCATTTGAAATTCGAACGAATGATTTATTACCAGTGGTTAGTTTGCATTATATTGCATACATTTTTAGTGGCGATTTACAAGAACTAATGTATATTTTGAAACGAAATCTAACAATGGGAGAATGACCAGTAGCGTTCGTTACTTTAAACGGAAAATGATGTTGAAAATCTTTTTTTATAAATTATTGAAATTATTAGCAATGTTTATGAATCATATTACCATAATCTGATATCGCGAGTTTTTGTGTACACTAGTATACTTATACAGAACATTTCAGCAAACATATGGACATGAAGTACGCCCATTAATTATAAGTGTTCGTCAGTAGAGTATTCAGGAAAAAACAGAGAATCATTCATATATCATCAGAAATATAAAAATTGATACATTTTTCGATATAAAGCTCTCAGTAATTTTCAGTAATTCAGAAACAGTATATGTATATGTCTAATGAAATTAAACATTCTTCGAATGAGTACTGGTGTACTGCGTGTGAGTTTTTAAAATTACTTTTTTCTGTTTTAAAGGTAATATTTAAAAACATACATTATCAAATATGCTGAAATATAGCTTTAAATGTTCCTCCGAGAACAATTACAATAACAATAAAGCAATCCACTAGTTCATAAACAAGCTAATATGTTATATTTTGTGACAAGTTTTACATACCATGCCATATGAAAAAGATTAATACTATGCCGATAAATACTTAAAACACCATTTTCTACTGTTTATTGTTATCAATCACAGGAGATAAACACAAAGCATTTCAATGAAAAACTCTGTATCGTTGTCGAAATTCAAAAGTAAAAAAGTCTTAGAAAAAAACAATAATTAAATAAAGAAAAAAACAATCAAGTAACAACAAATTGTCTTACTTCCAAACAATCCAGCCAATAGAATACAAAGGCGACCAAAACGCCATGTGATATTTTATACCAGATCAATGCGTATCATACATGAGATACAGAATATACAACTAGAACCGTTACAACCTTATCGCCACATACAATGTTATGAAAGCAAAACGTAATGAAGAAAAGGCTGTCAACAAAATATGAGTGTAACAACGAAGCCTATAATGATGTTTACTTTTGTTTGACGAACTCAATTCTACTCGGCGACCGAATCAACCGTAATGATATGCCGACAATACAGCATCCAATGTTACGTTTTATGAATTAAAAGGTGATAGCGACCGTATCATATTACCATATTACCTAAGTATCACATTGCGTATTAATATTTACATAGGAAAATAGTTCACTGTTGGTTAGCTTGAATAAGTATACCCCACACAATCTACATGCTTCGTTTCTATTCGTTTATACACATACAGTTTACATACAGTGCATCCAATTTGAATAATTCATTCGCCAATTTATTTAGTACATCCAAAATACTGAAAACCTTTTCTACAAAGATCGTAATGGAACACTGAACTTGGAAGAGCCGATATCCTTAAATCGTATAAATGCACACAAATTGTCTTTAGATAAAACTTAAGTCATAATAGATGGTCTAGTCCAAATTCAAAGTTGTGAATATTATTCACGCATTGGCCTTCAGAGCAATTAATGTTCGATGCGGATTATCATATAATATATAATTTGAAATCCGAGGGCTTATTACAGTTTTTTATAGATATTTTTTTGAACTTTTAATAACATTATTGGTGTTGTAATTACGGTGCTCAAATAAACATGCTGAACGTGTATACATCCGCTATAATTATAATGGTTCCATGCTGTGAAATCACTTTCGTGGACATAAAAGTGTTATTAATAACATCATTATAGACAATAAGTCATTTATAATATATGACTTTACAAATATAATTACTAAGTATAATAAATGTCAAAAGTCTAAAACAGTTACCATGCGTACACTAAAATAACATTGGACGTTCCATAACTGTGCGTCTAAATCTTCTATCGACATGCGGACATATTTTGGGACAGCTCTGAAACTCGCATAAGGATACGGAGATACGGGAATAATGAAGCTAATGACAATGTAGTCGGCATCCGGAATATTTCTCGAAGAAAATATCAAATACAAGGAGAACTTAAAAACAACACAGCGCATGAAAACTTTACTTGCGTACCTAATGCAAGTCAGAAAAAAAAATCTATAGAATCAATTCAAGGTTCTTCGAAAATCTCTTTTAATAAGTATGGAACAGTATCGAAGATAATTCGACATCAACGAAAAAATCACCCTCAAATCGATCATACATTTTGACAGAAGAAGACCAACAAAGGTTGCTTATCTGATAAGTACATGTACAATGTACTACATTTTTAAAAATTCGTTTGAAATAACGCCAACAACCACACCAAAGTCCTACAAGCCCTGTCAAATACCGATCTTCTTTCTTAACACGATTGTAGTTCTATATTTACAAACTTATCATCTAATATCTCTATAATCTTTTTTGAAACTTCTTTATCTTTTATATGATGAACCAGTAAGATTAGAAATAAAGAAAATTTGTACAAAAAACGTGCATCAAGTACGCCGGTGATTAGCCGCATCATTAGAGGAAAGATGTTTTACTGTGAAACAAGTTCCAAGAGATTAGACACAATAGTAGAACCTTCTTTACAGATAAGTTATCCATGACCCGTGTCAATGTAAACAAAGGCGAAACTAGAAACACAAACATTGTTGTGAGCCTAGAAAGAAATATAAAAGCTTCAAAAGTATGCCGAGAACAGGTGCATCCACATACCGATATATCAAGTGATTGTTTTGAAGTTATTGTTAAATTGTGATATTCTCAAATCGTTCCGAAAAAACAAAATGACTCCCATGAATCACTAATGAAATTCATTCGATATTGCCAACAGACTACCGCATTCGCAATACAAACACAGAACGAAAATTTGACAAAGTGATACAAGAACTGTAGCATGATGCAATTTTAAAATCTTAGAAGTAATAAAATATTGTCATGGTTTCGTGGTATTCTGTAATTTTAGGGTTACTACTAAACTGTTCAAAACATGTCAAGGAAACTACAATTACAACAGGATCTCAAACGTTTTTACTTCAATCATTAAAATATTGTTTTCTGCGCTTAAAAATGTTTACTAAATAAACATAACTCGCATGCGCTTTCCTCTTGTAGCGTGTTAAGACCAAAACGCATAAGTGATTTATAATCATCTGGAAATAACTGACATTGGTTTTAATTTGAGTCAAGCCTTACTTCAAAGCTTACTTAACGGTTCTGTAGCCACGTAGACACAAGTCAAGTTCCCGTACTTATAATTCAATTACCTTCGATACGTGTATCAACTCAAAGAGGAAGTTGTTGGCGTAATTCGTGCCTCTAATGACATGACTGAGAAGACTGGCGATCTTAGACTAATAGTTTATGTTGATTACTACACGCAATATGGAAATCATATACTTGATATAGAGTACCGCCTACTGCAGGGCTATGGTTTACAGTTTTCGTATCAACTTATACGCAGACCTGGCAAAATCTATTTATTATTCAGAAAAGGAAGACACACGCCAAAAGGGGTGTGTTGTCTCGAAGTTGCATTGGTATTTCCATACAGGCACATTTAGTTTCAATCTTAAAATATGTCAGGCATAAACAGGACTGGCCTTCTCGTATCAGTGTCGATTTATTTTCTATTCGATTTCAGTTATTGCCAATAGTAATACGAAACTGAAGCCATAAACACTATTATTGCAGTAACATAGATTCCAGCATACAACTTATATATGCACAGTCACACATAAAGCACTTATATATCAAATTAACATTATATAATGATACAAAGTGTTCAAAGTGGTTTTTATTGAGCCATTGAGTATGGTGTTTTTTCAAATATTACTTTATATTGAACAAGTAATCTAACATGACAACGCTTTGTAATCATAAGTCCAACAAACGCAACCAGAATAAAACTTTATATTAAACTCACACCACCATTCATATACAACATGAATTCTACGTAATAATGTCATACATACTCAGCGTCAGTTTTCAACAATCATGTGAGAAAGATGCGAATTAATTCAAGCAATCTCAGGGGAAAAGGAAAGGATTGCTACATCAAATAACCAAATAATTTGCAGATCTGTCGATGAAGAAGAAAAACCATCAGTGATTACCTCAAAAGTTTGAATACTAGAAGAATACTTCATAATCGATTTACATAAGCTACGCAAGTCCTCCCCTCCTGGTAATCGCTTCTATGTAACTAGTCAAGTTGTTAAATACCAGAGTTTCCATACGTTTCATATCAGAAAGACTCTTATAACCAAAGTTTTGACGTGTACATCATATCAATTTCAAAATGAGGAACAATCTTATGTTTTTGTTCCTTTACTACCAGCAGGAACTCTGCTCGGCTGTCAGTCATACGTTCTCAGAATGTGGGGAAACACTTCAACAAAACTCAAGCAAATTCTTACTTATCATCATGCGAGACTTGATACTCCTCAGAAATGTGTATTTTTGTTATAAACTCTTCCTCTGAAGTCTTAAAAGCAAAAATGATTAACATCTGCCTTCCATAAGTACTTGCGTTTTTGAATATTATTCATATCTACATTTCTGATGGTATGCTGTGTGTATTTATTTTCTGCTCGGAGAACGTAAAATTGTTTAATGAAACATTTGATATTTTCATCACGCTCTACAATTGGCTTCTAAATAAAACACAAACAATGTGTTGATATATCTTTAACACCACCTGTCTTTACTCCCCTTCATAAAAATGACGGAACACGTTAAAAACTATTACAGGCGTAATTTAGTTACAATTCATAATGTTACTGAATGTTTCATTTTTGTTTCCTTGGTCTATTTTTGCAAAGGCATACGGATCTGTTCTTAAAATTAGTTTGTGCAATACTTTAGCATAAGTAAACTGACTTACATGCTGTAATTCGTGTATCATTTTGTTTCTTTCATAATTTACCATTTTTACTTGCCCCCTCTACTGAATTAAGGAAATTCATTTTTATTTGTTTTAAAGTATCAAATCTCCCATTGGTTTAATTTTAAACCAGGGAATATGTATGGTGAGATGTTGTACCTTTAAAATGACCTTTACTATGCTGTGCTGTTCATTTCACTTTCTGTTTGATATTGATCACTTCAAATACTAAGAAAAAAGAATACAGTGCAATTGCCCTTGCTGGTCTAATGCAATACTGATTATATCCTCTCAATAACTCGATACACAGACAAACCAAATTTGTTAATGATTTTGTTGTAACAAAACTACTACAGCTTCACATGCCGGTCCGAATTGTGGCTCAATACATCAAAACGAATATCAAGCGTATGTGTAGCGATTTAATTTAATTTCAGTTCAAATTGTCACTTCAATATCTGCCACTTCACGTATGACTGTATACTATTTGATAAAATTAGTCCAAGCTCTCAACATACATTTAAGGTTCTAACCAATGAGATAGAAAAAAATTGCCAATTATGCAAAGTTGGCATTTAATCTTTAGATCATTGTGTTTGTTATACAATTGCCATATAAATATACATGCAGACAAAAAATGATTTCTACAGAGAAAAAATCAAACACAAATATTACCTTTTTCAAAATCCACCGACCCGAAACCCAACCCAACAGAAAGAAACATACAAAACAATGGGGACATGAACAACATCCCCGATGTTTCCGTCTCCAGTGGTCAATATCAAAAAGCTCACATGCGGACGTTTATTTTTGGTGGAACTGTATTTTCTGTCGTTTTCATGTTTACTGTTGATGAGCTTTACTAATTTTATTACTACATGTGGGACGAAATGTTTAAATTATATTTATAAATATGTACCAGACAGGTATGAGTTTATACATCTTGTTTTATCAGCATCGGTCAAATCGCATTCCTTATTTGGGGCTATCTAAAACTGACAATGGAATTGGTTTTCAATCTGAAACAAAAACACATTGAGTCTTACATGTTTGCTAATCATCTTATATACGCATATGTCCGTTAGTTAGGTCTTGCAATGACAAAGCAGCAATGGAAGCAAAGTTTTAAACTATAATTCTGTGATATCTTTATAATACATTTATTTCGATACGAGTGGTTAAAGGCACTGAATTCAAATCAAAGTAACCTCTCACTGATAGAGGGTCGTTAATTCGAGCCCCGCTACCGACCATGTCTCTTTATGTGAGAAAGTAGGCAGTAGCTTACCTCTAGTACTGGTTCTTCCCAAGAACGATGTTTAGGTAAATTATCTGCTTCATATGACTCTGACTGTTGAAAAGGGGCGTGAAACTCAAATAAACAAACAAACAAACATCGATACATTAAATTTGATATAGCTTGGATTATATCTACAAATACTATGACAATATCAATTACAAGCTTTTAAGTGTACATGTATTTGTGACCATATGATATACAGCTGATGTCTTCGAAAAAAAATCAGAAAGTAAAGACTCTGAAGCACTTTCAGTCAGTGCCATCTGTATTCTTCTAATTTTGTACGGAAAATAAGGTTTAAATGTTCACACAGGTGCAAGTAAATTGGTGAAAACTGACTTTGCGTGGAATTGAAGAAAACACGTTATCTTGTTATCAAGCTTCATAATTGTTGCTACTTAAAACTGCGATAGCTTCTTTCAAGACTGTAAGGAATTTTAACACGCTATTTTTCAGCGTGCTACCTTCAAAGGATGGACAATAGGCTTATCTGTAATGCTCAGTTGACTGTAACACCGTATAAACACTACAAAAACTTCATTTTATCATGCTTGGCCGAAGGCATTTGCTAGGTTAACAAGGATTATGTATTTTAAGTTTCAAGATTTGATTTTAATTGTGGGCACGTGGACTGAATATTGAATTATCCCCCGAGAAAGATCATGGCTGTCTCGATTCTTACAGAAAGAACATTCGCCGGAAAATCTAATCAGACTATGCCCAATGAAGTGAGCAAAATGAATGCAATGATCTCATGCGAGGGGACCGAGGCTGAAAATTTAGAATATTAGAATGAAAAATCCTGACATGATGATGATAAACGAGCCAAAAGCTCTTATTGGTCGTAGAAATTGTTTGCCTAGTTCCACTTAATTAACCCGCTGCCGATATTCAATCTTTGGAGGACCGTTGCACAATATTGTGTAAACGTCACGCGTAGTAATTCGCCGACAATTCACGGCAGACCGGAAGAAGCTACTACTAATTAAAACAATCTGATGCATGCGAATGAGGCCCCGAGTTTTGCTATGAAAATAACGACGACGTTGTAGAGATAGAGTCGTCCCTTTGTATTTTAAGTAAAAGGATATGTTAGGATAATAATGAACTAGATGGATGTCAATTTGGTAGCTTGACGAAGACAGATGAGGGGAAGTCGGTATCAGTAAAACTAGCAATTTCCATCCTTAATCCGAAATACAACCCGCTTATGAAAAGAATGTTCCCAACCAATTTGTACGACAGAGGAATTGTGTATGATATTAGTTCATCTTTATTCGTGTTCTTGCTATTTGTGTTAAAATGCAAATTAGATGAAAGATAAAAGATATCAGAAATTATTCCTGTCTGACAAAAATAGTTTTGAATTCTGTCACAGAAAGGAGTTGGCTATAATGAAGTTGTCGAATCAATGGTTGGTGAAATTGTTCAGGCAACTATAATGTACTTACATGATATATACTCGTATTGCGTAAAACTATCACCTGCATAATGCATGTTATTGGCTATTTCTACGTTGTTGAAACAGGTATATCAACACAGAACTGTAGATCATACTATATGCGTACCTTTAGAAAGTCTTTATAAAAAGTATACATGCATGTAAATTATAAATGTGCATAATGTTCATTTACTTATTTGTCAGTGCCTATCGAAAATTGTATAAACGATATGAGGAGCATTTTTTCCCGATTGTGCTTCAGAAAATAAACGTCGAGCAATATTGACACATAATACTATATTATATAATAAAATTCATGTATCTTAATACACAATTGTGCTATCATCAATGGATAAATAATTTTGAAATACCCTCGTATGTCAAATGAATGAATCCCGCCTGTTAAGAACAGATCAAGTCTGTTTTGGTTCGCGCAGAGTTGACCGAGGATTTGGGAATTGAGTACCTAGCGAGGCACTAACGGTACACTCAAGATCATTAAAATTTGTTCTTCACCTGTCGTTCATACATTATATATAAGGGACACTGACAATAGTATAATGATTAAGTAAGGAAAAAGCTGTTAAGGTATTGGTAATACGTTTAGTAAGTACTGTTTCGTTCATTTTTGACTGAATGCCACAGATTAATGACGTCCCACCTATACGTACAGAAAAGGTAAGGACTGTAGAAAATAAGCACATAAAAAATCCATCCTTCAAAAAATACAACCTGACCAAAACCCATAAACCTAAATCCCGCCCAACAAACAGAATCATATAAACAATTGGGGATGAAATACCATATCCCCAAGGGGTACCGCCTAGGATCTAATACAAAAAGAAACACAAGTGAATAATGAGCAAAGTCAGGGTACATAATGGCACTGACTTTGATGAAAACGTGACAGTTTGTGACAAGCAGAATGGGGACAGTTACAGTTTGGAAAATAATGCTGTTGCACATATGGTGTAAAAGGACCATGGGTAGATTGTGCGGGAACGAAGAAGTAAAAGAAAATATGCCAGGTACAAGAGACGCGGAGGAAAATGAGAGTAAAAACCGACGTACTGGTATAATTGCGGACATGCTTACAGAAATGATAAAAGAAACAAATATGAAATGTATGCATAGTCCATAAACATTATATACGCGTGTACGTGTCATAAGACAGACGTAAATGCAATGGGTAAAACAACAAACAAGCTCAATGTGAACACTGCGTCTAACTTTTAGCAACGCTAAATAGTTTTCATATCAATGAAATAACTGACCTTGCAAAAATATTATCACGACTGAATTCAGTAGTTAGACGAACAATCACGTTTTTTTTAAAAGTATGACATTGCGTATATTTAGGTTATTAATTATATGAAAAATCTTGATAGCATGTATTAAAAGTTATAACGCTATAATTAAGCATTGGCTTCACGACCTTTTGCAGCCTATCTGCAAGCAAGTCAGACGAGCCTATTGTTAAATGACATTCATGGTACTCGTACAAGGTACGTTCCATCATTTGTCATGTAACTGACCTTGGCCACACATTTCAGAATTATTTGATTTTTTCAATAGAAAAAGGATCTGATGTCCCTAACTGCACACTTAACAGAAGAACAAACAGATGTATGATTGTCATATTACTGCTTTGGTCTATTTGTCTTATTGCGACTAAGTGTCTTATTAGGGTATAAAGTGATACCAAATCTGTGCAAATGTTTCACTTTGATTTATTAAGTATCAACTCCGAACTCTACACTGAAGTTCATCCAGAATTCTAATAACACAACACACGGTCACAATATCGCAACAAGATACATTCTGTATTGGAGGACTGTCAAATCAAATTGAACCTCTTTTTCAGCTGATTTCGAAATTTTGTAATTTTTGCGAATGTCTTTGGGTCGAAGTTTGCAAGTACATGTACCAGGTTTTGTGGTCGTCTCAGTTTTACAATCTTGAGTATGATAAACGATGTAGCTGCACGGAAGGTGGCCCTTGTCTCATTTTTCATCCCCTATTAAAGAAATCATGGCCACGTTTAGGATTACACAAGACAATGGTTGGCTTTGTATTTTCAAACACAAGCGTATGACGGGGGCGTGAATCTGATTGGCCAAACACATTTAAAGCAATCATGCTTCATTGACGTACGTAGAATCGTCAGAAAGTGTGATCGTTGCGACACGATCCCAGACAAGGGACACACAAGAGTCAGAACTGGTAAAATTGATGAGATTCGAAGTCGTTTGGAATGACATGCTTGCGAAATGTAAACTTCAACAATCATCATCAGATGTTATTAAAGTCAACGGACACTCCTGGTGGTATCATGATAAAAATGATAACGTGTTATTCATGGCAGGTTCATTGATATCGAAAGGTGGTCAGTATCTCTGGTTTATTTCAAATATGCATTTCTCAATTGAAATGGCATAGATGACATAATTGGGAGTTAACTGAGATTTCACGGTTACGCTGACTGCAAAGTCAATGCGATTAAGTGGTACCGTCGGAATGTTAAAAGCTTATTTTATGTTCGATGAGCTTAAAATGTTGAAAATTACTTAACATTGTTAGGACAATGTTAGCACAAGGTAGCAAATTCTCTGTAATGAATGAAAAATGTCAGTACTATTTGTGGCATTGGGTAGCATTTTAAGCTCAATCACAAAAAAAACTCGATCTTTACAAACTCTACAGCTTCAAAAATACTAGTGACATTGATGTACAAATGTGTATATTTTATATTTCTGTTCGTCCATCATATAAATATTTATTAATTTTAAAATCTGTCCTATTAACATCACCTACAAGTAACCTGAGAAGAAACAATGCCTACGTCTCAATTCAAAGTACGCATCAATAAAACAGCAACATGTTGCTACCAATTTTATTCAAATCTGAATCTTTAAGACAAAAACATTCGAACATGGCTTTAACTTATCTATAACTATTCCACTGAGTTTAGCGATTGCAATTTTACAGGGTTCAATATTCATATCTATTACATGATATCAAATGATAGAAATATTATAAGGAACGAATTCGCCCATTAATCAATTTACATTGCGTGTTGCGTCGCTCATTTCATATGATTCATCCTAACTCTCCTCGAATGATAAAAATCCTGCTATCACAGCGGGGTTTAGTATATATTCATGTCGGACTGTCTATTTACCTACCCGTTTATAAGAGGATCATGTCGAAATAACATTGACCAGAAATCGATTGTTTATCATTCTAAGCGTCGAACGGGTTGATGGACGTATACTTGTTTTGTCTGTATACGTAATTTTGGTCAGTTGCATCAAAGTTAGGATTTAGGTATTTCAATTCCTAACAATGTTTAACTAAAACCAAATTGAACAAGCAGGAACTTCTAATAAAGAAGAAATAACCCGGTGGTCCATTTCGGCATCAAGCGACCGCAAATATCACGCGCCAAAACGGCACATTCCATCGCTTTCAAAGCATCGACCGATGATTTTTGATGTTTTGTTTGAGACCCAAAATATATCCATCAATTTCACTTTTATCATAGGCTTCGTTGAAACCTTGGATTGAATGTTGTCATTTTAAGGGATACTTGGTCTGTTATTTCAGTTGTCCAATTGTTTTGATTAAAGTAGACGTGAATAAAAGAAATACAAATAGTGTAAAGGAAGTGAAAAGAGCAGCCCGTCGGTAGGCGTCAAGCATTTCTTGTTTGATGATTCTTCTGTCCACAAGAAATACAGACGATGAAAGAGCAAAACGGTACATTCTTTTAAAGATCGAGAGAGAGTGCGTGGACAAACATAAAATGGTCGAAATTTTATTTGAACTAGTTTGTTCGCTTCTTTCGACGAATCGATTTAAAAATGAAAAGCAGAGTTGAAAAGAAATCGCATTCACAAAACATGAGCTTTCAACACCACACCCGGATTTTTGACTTTCAAGATGCTATACTTTTACTATGCCAGTGTGATTGTGCTTCACGGGAGTAAAACTCCCATTTTGTCATTGAATTATTATTAATTATTTAAGTGACTTAAATGCACAGTTCTAAGCTAATGAAAGATAGTTCAATTAAAATCCAAGTCTAATTATAACAAAACACTTTGCTCTTAAAATGCGATAAATAATTATGTTTATAATTGTGTTGTTTTTGTGTGTTGTTTTGTGTGTGTAAGTAACTGAAATTCGCCCATTTGTATTGACAATGAACATACATCGTCTATTTCATTGAATATATTGAATTGAATTACATCGTAATCACATTTTAATTGGATACACAGTTTATATAGTTAATAATCTTACAAAGGAATTTGTATTGAATAATGAAATTTACAAATATACTATGCGAGCAAATATAGGTGTCCCATGAACCAACTAGGCTGACCCTTTCAATATTGGTGACACATAAGAACAAAACCTTTACCTTTATATTCAAAGTAATGAACCTTCTTTAAAGTCACAGTGCGATATGGATTAGGTTCAACATTTTATGTATTTAAATTATAGGCGCTTGGAACTGTATAATCATGGTCGAATATTTGAAATAACATTACACGGACGGCTTCGAGACTCAACGGAGACAAATGCTTCAGACCAAAGCTGTCGTGTATATTTTGTCTTAGATCCACCAGTGGTCGAAATGTGATATTAGATTGATAGTCTTGATGTATAAATATACAAACTATGTCAGTAAGGTATAATTACTTTTTTCACAGTAATTGTATATTGTGTGCTATGTGTTTGTCCAGTGGTTTATGCTATTTCCCCATTTGTTCTCTTTTCTCTTCAGTTGTTATGTCTGTTTATGAAGTTCTAAAGACCGAATTCCTGGGTAGAATGTTGTACATATTACCTGACATATAACAACATATTCTATTACCCCTGTTTATGGACTAATACATAGCAATGCAAATTGGCTGTCAATGTCATACAAGTATTCTCAGTTTGGCTTGTTTTACAAGCAACGCCTTTGATTCCGAACCTTGAAATGTTGAACATTTGGAACAGTTGACGCAATGAGTCGATTAACCGAATCAAAATGAGTTTTGCAAGCCACTAACCGTATACCGTTAAACGTATTAAATATTTTTCTCAATTTCATAAAATAATTGAAATTTTATACATCGTTATATTTTACATGAATTCAGAACTGATGCGAATTTAATACATTGCTACCCTAGATAGAAAAGTTCAATTTACAAAAATAACCAGACGGCGTCTAATTGGTGTGTATGGATAAAAGAAAACGCATTACTTTCTTCCCAATGCTTTTATCTACGCTACTTCACTTCAGTGGGGTGCCGTGCGCCGTGAATATTCATCAATCATCTTGGCCAATCAAAATGTTTCGTTGATAATCACGTGTCAGACAGTATCTTCTATTTGACATACGGTAGACAAGTCTTTTCTCAGAAAATATACAAAGTTATTGATGATGCTAGAAGACTCGGATGATTTATAAATGTTCTCCTCACGAGGAAAGTATTACACAGATACTGGGAAACACATACAATATGCATAACCCTGAGTGGTCATGTCACGACCGTGTCAATGATTACTTTTCACTCTTTTATGAACTTGTCAAGTTTAGAGTCAGTAAATCCTATACAGTTATCTGTATTCACATTCCGTAATTATAACATTTTTCTACGTATTGTTTGTAGCTTATTTATAACATTATTCTACATGTTATTATAGCTTATTTATAACATTTTTCTACATATTGTTTGTAGCTTATTTATAACATTTTTCTACATATTGTTTGTAGCTTATTTATAACATTATTCTACATATTGTTTGTAGCTTATTTATAACATTATTCTACATATTGTTTGTAGCTTATTTATAACATTATTCTACATATTGTTTGTAGCTTATTTATAACATTATTCTACATATTGTTTGTAGCTTATTTATAACATTATTCTACATATTGTTTGTAGCTTATTTATAACATTATCTTTATCTATTTGTAACTTTTTTTAACATATTCTATATCTTATTTGCAACTTATCTATATTTTCTACATCTTATTTGTAACTTATTTATAACATTTACTACATTTTTTTCGTAGTTTATTTATAACATTTCCTCATCTATTTGTAACTAATTAATAACATTTTTTATATATTGTTTGTACAAAGTAACTTATTTATACAATTTTCTGTATCTTATTTGTAACTTATTTATAACATTTATTTGTAGCTTATTTTTTAACATTTTATGCACCTTATTTGTAACTAATTCATAACGTTTTCTACACATTGTTTGTAACTTATTTATAACATTTTCTTTATCTTATTTGCCACTAATTCACTGATTTTTTCGTACAGTAAGTTTCGTGCTTTGCCTGACCTATATTTTATGAAGGATTTATACACTTCATTTATTCGCTACTAAAATATCAAACATTCATAATCATATTTATGTATGAATAGACTGTTCAAACAAAAGCTCTTTAAGACGTGTGTGTTGTTCGGTGGTATTTAAATAATAACATGTAACTAACGGAAATATATTAATCAGTAAAACTTGTACTAATTTGTAGAATTTTTGCTTAATTTATTTGATACATGAGTATCTAAGCATTGATATGAATATTAATAAAACCATATTTTTATTATGCTACTAGTAAAATAAGTATTACACCGTTTTAAATGTATACAATTCAGTTTATTAGGTGAGAGTTAAAAGCCAATAAAATATTTGACTTTAATTGACTTGACTTGGTGTTTTAGTGGACGCTTATAGTAACGAATAACAGAATACTAAATAAAAATAGTTTTATTAAGATAAAAATACTGTTACATGAAATGAATGAGAAAACTTGGGTGAATTATTAAAATCTGGTCTTTAGAAAATATCCACAGCTAAATTGTAATCGACTAAGGTTATTTACATAAATATATAAAATGTAATTTTGTCGACAAAAATCTAATTACCTCTTTAGTTGCATTATTTTCATTCCTAAAATATGCATGGCGAAAGATATTGCATTAATTTGCATACACTTGTGTAAATAGTTTTTTTCTCCGATCGTCAATGCATGGTACAACATAATGTATTTGAAAAAGAATCGGTTATTACACCTTTTCCTGTACTTTTCTTGTATGCAAAATTAAGAAAATTGAAAACAGTGAATTCTGCGTATGTTTTTTAGTCCAACTAAATTATAAATCCGTTCTTTTTTGTTTGTTTTACAAACCCCACTTACCCGTTACAATCACAATATGCTATGTAATGCTAACTGAAATATTAATAATAATGTATAGATTGATAAATAAAAGAAATAATCAAATACAAATGTATTATTATTTCTGTTTCCGCGATTATGTTTAATACGAGTAGTTAATCTCTGGAATTATACAAGTCCTATGTTTATTATTGTTCCGTTAACTTAAAGTTAAATCATCTATCTATAAGTGTTGTTTCTTTTTGTCTACATTAGTTTTTATTTGAAATGCACGTGTTACGATTGAGTATATTTCATGAATAATTCAACAAACAACATCAAAACAACACGTCATCATCTATTCATATTAATTACTTTCTTGTTCAATGAAGAGAATAGAACAGATCCGGAGAAGAGACAGATACAAGTAATGTTATTGTATAGGAAAATTGTTTAAGGGCCGAAACAAACTAATAAATGAATACAAAAAATAAGCATAAAGAAAACAAAATAGTAAATTACATATAACCTATAAGCAAAAATTGTCATATTTTGCTGTTTTGCAAACGGCTCTGTCTAGCTATATGTGGCTATAGGAAAATTGTATAAGGATCGACAAAAAAGAAAAATAATTACCCCGAAAATACGTACAATAGAGAAAAAAATGACTGATAGATCACACACATTTCATAAGCAATTATTGTCATATTTTAATAAGGGTATTTACGCCGAAAAATTCAGGATTTCATAAAAATATGATTTTATTTAATGTTTCTTTATCGGGTTCACGCTGTTGTGTAAATGTCTGCCTTGCTATATCCGAAGAAAAATTAACCTTAATAATTTTATATTTCAATCTCAAGTGATAAGCTATTAAACGTTCACGTTCGGTGACATTAATTACGCTAATATTACAGTTTTTATACATACACGTTTTTGTCTTTTTACAAATGTTGGCAGAACAATGAATGTCGTTTTTGACGGGACGGGCTTATTTCACAAGCATTCAAGTTCATATAAGTCCATAATTTATTATATAAATATGTATTCGGTGAAATAGCTACGATTGTACGACTGTGGGCAACCACTAAGGGAATTATTTGAATTATGGACTAAATATTTAAATTATTTTACACAAATCGGAATGTTGTTAATTTATGACGAATGTGTAATGCCATAGAAGATGCATTAATTTTGATTTATTGTATTTCTTGTAGGTCTGAGAAGCCGATTGAGGTTATAAAATTATGTGTGGGACAAACAAGGTGGCCTTATTAAGAACATTCACACGATGGTGAAATTATTTGAATTTTTTGGTCGATTTGCAAAGAACGGAACAGATAATTCTTTTCAGACGTGTACAAAGTACATAGTCTACATCAGACAAAAAATATCATAAATACAAGTATTAATCATTTGAATATTTACATAGATAATAGTAAAGATATGCACATAATAAGCGAAAGACATACTAGTACATGTACATACATGTATGCTGTATATAGAATATAAGGATGAGTATTAACCAATACACGTAATGAGATAGTGTGTCAATGAAATAACAATATTCTTTGAATGGTTAAAATTATTAGCACGAAATGTCCTGTTACTTGTAAAAGGAAAACGCCCCATGTTTTGATATCAATACAGATTAACCAAACATATTACTGTGTGTCTACGTGTCTCGGTTATATCATAAATCGCATATCTATTAATTTCATTTTAATTTGAGAATATAACAATTCAATTTTCAAAGCGAATAATGAATATATTTTGATTTGATAAATTCAATGACAATGATTTTGCAGGAATCATTCATAAGCATTCCGTGTTTTAACAGTAAATCGTTACTTGCAGTATATTTTACCAGAAATTATATTAATAAATCAAAACAATATCTCATTACAGTGATATAAAGTATTTCCAAACAGAATCCAGTAATTTCAAATTTTAAAATATATTATATTTTAACTTTATCTGCTTCCAGTAATCCGTAAAGAATACATGTTCGTCTTGACACAAAACAAAAATTCAGACAAAAATATTTTCAACGAACATTTGCCAAAATTCGTTTGATTTATCTTTGTTTCAGAATTGACATCAAATAGCTTCTTGACCATCTAAGAAGTATTTCTTCCCCGCCCACCGTTTACCAAAATGTCTGAAATTTCTTTCATAGGCTCCACACAGTGTCAGCATTATTAATTACAAGTTCGCCTAAAATGTGTTTGAAGTCTTGATCTGAAAAAGGTCACAAGTTTATGCACTCATCCATTATGTCAATATTCTAAATAGGTTACTCGACATAATTGTTCAAATAACAAATAAATATTGATGATGCTCATTAATTTTGTTTCAGCAAAAACCATCGAAAATCACTGAAATATAAGTAGGTGGAATCTATGAAATTAGAAAACCGTGGATTACTTATTTGGATTCTGCGGTTAATATAAATCACTTGTGTTTTTTAGGGTAATCATGGACGTTAAGTACGTTATTTTAGTGTTACGTTGCGATTTTACTTTTAAACAAATATTTATTTGTTTATTTATTTAATTAGTCGATCATGACATCGTTTGTTTTATTCTTTGATTTACAACTATATAATTGTAATATAAACTTGTTTAAACTTATATTATATATATTTTATCTATATATCAGAAATCATTGTATTAGTAGTAATTTATTAATTCTAGTTATTCTTGTTCTATTAGTATTATTATGATTATATTTATCATTTTTCTCTCTCTCGATAAAAATACGATACTCATGTATCTCTTCAATCAATCAGCACGGTATCGCCATTGTTTATAAGATGTAGTTGATTACTATAAAATCATGACTTTTAATTAATAAGCACAATAGAAGCTTTATTTATAGTTGTTCGCAATGCAAGACATTTTAATGCGTGTACAATTACATACCTGCTATTTCCGGCAGCAGTTTTTTGTAGAATAATCCTAGCAAAAAGGGACACAACTGGCTTTTCGACAAGTACCGTGTTTCTACAGAGTTAGCGATACTGTCTGGCTGATTTTCGGAATAATGAAAAATAACAAAAGTCTTCCAGCAAGCCTCACCTTTACATGCATACGTAAACACAAGGAAAATGCGCGTTTCTAGAGAATTGGGATTCGCTCTTCAGCTATACACACATGTTTCAACTTATACATGGCACAGGGCAATTTATCAAATTGCCATTCTCGTATGATAGGAAAAGGGTTGTAGACAGACTGGCGCTAGAGATCAAAATTGAATACAGATTTTCTAATAACATTAATGCAAATGTATTTTTGACGCCGCTACGCTTCGGTTAGGTTGTCCCGTTTACCTATACAACTGAAGTTGAAATGTGTAACGAAAAAGCAATTGAAATACATTATCATTTTTTTTAAATTTTCGACATAATACAAGTTTTTTTTCAAAGGGGGAGTTTCAGTTTTTTTGTCTATGAGATTTTATGCAAATTTATTGTAATTCAATACGCTAAAATGCAAAATTATGATTGGTTTATGGTTAAATAACGTCTTTAACGGTCGTGATCTTCGCCACTTCAGGTAACTCTTCTTGAAATAAAAACGTGAAGTGTTATCGTAGTTGTCTCCCTTGCATCGTATGCGCGAGCGTAATCTAAATATAGCTTCCGATTGGTTGACACTGATGAATGGATCAGCGGGATGCAACATCGTTTGCCGATTTCAACCAATCAATACGGCGGAATTCAATTAGCTCTTGACAGCTGTGGTGATTTATGATTCGTTCTCATCGAAGCGCTTTACTCTGTTATTATTTATAACCAATAGAGCAATGCGAGCGTCTGACAGCCCAGTAGGAAAGAGGAAATTTGCGGTTATGATCGGTGTTTTTCGAATATAATATTACGGTCGTCTATGGAATTTCGATACATTTTTTTTGCATAAATTTGATTTCGGATTCGTTCGCCGTCTGTGAAGTTACTACATGTCTTTAAAAAAAATCATAATATTTTTACGGATAAAATAGCACGACATTATTCACCAAACTATTTTGTTGTTCGCTTTAATCAAAACGAAAAATAAATTGCTTGCATGTTTATGGAAATTTGTGTTGATCTAACGGATAATTGGCATTGTTTAAAAAAGTAGGAATACATTATTTTCATTGCGAAAGGAAATAACTTTATAAATCAAACATTTTTCATATTTCTTACTTGTGTGACACTTTTTTGTCAATTTGATTTCAAATATTTACTTTGTGAATAATATCTGGTATGAGTTATTGTTTTAATAAACTAAGATAATTTATTAAAATCGCACACATATGGATTATTAAAGCATCGTAAAATTGCCAGGGCTAACCATTAAGCTGACTTGAAACTGACAGCGATGTGGTTTGAGAAAAATGTGACTTGTCGTAGATATGACTGTCTGTGATTTAAAGTTGACGTGGTTTTAACATCTGGGATTACGTACAGTACTTGGTACATACATATATTTTTTTTGTAAAAAATAAGTTACCCTCAACACATATTTTTTGTCTCGCTTTTCGTAGGACAGGACGTTTGTCTAAAGACGTGCTTACATAGTAAATGTAATACAATTAATTCGTATATAATTACATACGTGCATAATTAATCTAATAATCTATTTTATTAAATTTATTGTTATATACTTTTGTATTCTCATATAACTAAAAATTAGTACATTTAAATACTATTCTAGAAACATTATCATTTATTCGTAATTAACTTGGAAAGATTAGAGCATTTATAAAATTCATAGTTATCATTAATAAACAGGAATAAAAAACAACAGAAAAGTACAGTTTGGTCTGCATGTCCAACAATGGACCATTTTTGCGCTAAAATTAATACAAAACTAACATTTTATTTTTTATAAAAAAAATTGGTTTGCATTAATTCTTAATATTAAAGGTTATGCTTATCAAAGAAATTTCCGGATTTAATAGATATGGAATAAAACTTCACGCAAATATATATTTAAAAAAAGAAGAAAATGCTCCAACGCCAAAAAAAGACAATAAAAACACGTTTTATTGAGTGCACAAACTACCAAGTTAACTGTCAGTTCTGATTTCTTGAAAATGTTCCATCGACGTAAACAAAGTTTTAAGTAATACTGAAAATTGAAAGAAGTATTAAGAATCTGTTGTTTAAAGTGAATTACCATTTATTCAAAGCTATTCGGTATTATACTTCTATACTGTTGGCCATTCCCATAGCAAAAATGGTAAATGGTTTAAATTGAATTTGAAAATAAAAGGATTTTGAAAAAAGAGAAATGAAATTGATAGACCTTCAAGTATATTTATTCTAAAATATATGTCTACGTAACACTCGAAAAAAAACATTGTTTTGAAGAACATACGTAGAAGACTTGTTTACAATAAAAAAGTGATTCTTTGTAACACATTTCTACATCTTGGCATTGTTAAAAATCTTTTATTCTCTGTAAACACAGTTCTGTACCTTGATATTGATAAAACTAAAACTATTTTGTTTTTCTATGTAAACACATTCTGATTTGATTACAAATTATATGTTTTCTCATCCTCTGACTTGATAACATGTAACATGCTTTCACCATTTACACATATATTTTATTATGGCTATGTATTAATGTATTAGGTGTACAATGCCTAATAAAGATTATGTTATATTATGTTTACGGCCTATAATATTCTGTTGCTTGTAACAATTTGCATAGAAATACTTTTTATAGACATTAGACTACAATTATCATAAGCGTTTTATGAATATGATTATGTCAACCAAGATCGCATACTCCCCAAGTTTTACTACATGCTTTTATGAAAAATATCATTTTTGCAGCATAAACGTGGGACATTACGAGTCATGTTGAAAGCTAATGAACATTAAAAATTAATGCGCAATATTTTTTCACTCAATGTCAACCAACACGCATGTCAACCAAAAAGACAACACATTGTGAATTAAAACAGTAAATTGAATTAAAATGATCCTTTTAATTAACGATTTATATTAACGAGTGTCGTGTTAAATATCATCAAGCATTTCAAATTTACTAGAACAGCTAGATGTGCTGACTATAATGAAAACTTCAAGACCGGGGTTTTAAGAAAATGTTTCTTATTTTTGTTACACAAGAAAAATAAACCATTTGAACTATTCAAAACATGGCAAAGGTCACCCCTTAACAAATATTTAAAACAACCCCCCGACCTACCTTTTTGCGATTTCGACAAAAAATGTTTTGTTATTTATCAATATTCAGTACCAGCATAATTATAATATTAGATTAGACAATTAGCTGCCTGCCTACCTTTCTAACATCAACCGTTTGGGTCGCATGCCGTAAACCAACATATTTAAAGGGTGTCCTTATTGTAATATTATATCCAACACATTCGAAGGTTGTTCGGGAAGTTGGTGGGATTGTGTGATTAAATATTAAATAATCAGTTGGTAGTTCAGTCGTTTCCACAAGATAAATGTCAATGCTTTTTACTTTATTTTTTTCAACGAAAACAAATTGCTTTAATGCATAAATATTAATTGGTATCCATAGCGACGGACGGAATTGGAGCATAGTGTCCGTTAATAAACAAATACCCTGTGGAAATGACGTCATTTCATGAATCAACATTTCGACGTCATTTCCGCAAATTCCATGCTTACATCATCTGTTTCTACAAAACAGCATTAAAACATTGCATATGTTACGGTCATATTATAGTTTCTGACGTTTACGTCCTGCTTGATATGTTGGTGGCAATTAACATTTGAAGAAATAAATTATTGAGTTAATGTCGACTGCAAAATTGGTACAAGAAATAAACTATTCCATAATAAGTTTTTTTTGCGTCTTTTAGAATCGCATAAACGGACACTTTCAACTTTAAGTCGGATATGGACAGTGATGTTGTTTTCAAAGCTAACGCTGATTTCTAAGCCACACGTTTGTGTTAAATACTTATTTCTAAGAAGATGTGTTGTTTCAAAGGAAACTCTAGCCATAATATCCGTAATGCAGTTATTTTCTTGATTTGCGTTTTTAATAAAACAGTTACTGTTCTTCGTAAAGCGTCGTTTCCATAGAAACACTCGATTTAACGTCATTATGTTATGAGAATTAGGATACCATTAATTCATAATAAATGTTACGTCACACCCGTCATTTACATATTTAATATTTTGACGAAGACACTAACAATTTATGTTAATAGCTCAAACCACTAACCACGGTTGACATTCGAAGAAACAGTTTATATAAATATTTATACAAGCACACTAGTTTTTACGTAGGACGCGTTAAAAAATTATTTTCTCAAAACAAACCATTATAATGATTTCTTCAATTTATTAAGAAGTTATTCAAATTGGAATCATGAATTAATGCTTAAAATTTAGATATACGAGTATCAAGAGGAGAACTTTAGGTTAACATTCACGTCTAGTTCACCTTTAATATACATGTAATTAATTGACACATATTTTTATAAAACAACACAGCGAAAAAAACAACACCAAAAAAACCCCAAAAGAAACCCCGGGGTGCCGTTGAAGCTGATTAAAAATTGCTTGGAGCCCATTCCAAGTAAGAAACAATTCGCCTAGGCAAATGTTAATGTTTCATTATTTCGGCGTGAATCGAATCTACGGAAAGCACTCAGCTAGTCACACTTGTAGAGTATTTTAGAAAGTTACTATCTTTAACAATTTGAACTATGAACAGCGCTAAGTCACTTAAAGGCTGGACCAGATATATATACATATTTTTATTATGACAACATACACGAAATTCGGGATAATTGCTTTACTTGAAAGAATTGGGTCGATGTTGTTAGTGTAATTTAAAACAACAGAAACAACATTAGCCATCCAAAAATCATGATTCTTAAATACAATCTTTGTGTTGTTGTTACTATGGTTCCTTTGGCTGTTAGTGTTGTTTATATAGATATTGTTGCCGCCAATGACATTGTTGTTGTTGTTATTATTATCGTTGTTGTTGTTTACGATGCTTTTTTGCAATGCTAGATGTGATGACCACACATATTCATTGCCAAGGAAACGTCATTTAATCATGTTCTGAAGTATAAACCCCAGTGACAGTAGGTATTTGTTTTAAAATTGTTTCGAAACACCTGGTATAAAATGATAAAAAAAACTTTGCTGGCTCGTTAAGAATAATACTTTCTACCACTAAACATGTCCAACTTTTTTATACATAAACGGCGAAAATGTGCGGACAAGTTGGGCTAACATCACGTCAATTTTGATAGCTACTCCATGGCTTGACATATGAAAAACGTTAAATTTCATTTCAACGTCACAACTTCATCTCCCTGTTACCTGTAACAAGACATTTGTAGTTAAGGCTAATTTGCATAATAATCAAATTTGTTGTAAATACCTAAAATGCCGGTAGCGATTACACTTAATACGGGTCTGTAAAACACCTACATAAGACATAGGGAGTAGGCCCGGAGTACATAACCTGTCTTTACTACGGTGCTCGTATTTACAACCTGATGCATTTTGATAAATTACCTTTATAATCATCGAAAGTTATAAACAACAACAGACTTAATAATATTATATATATTTTTTAATTTTCTAAAACTCCCAGACTGGAATAATTGCTGACAATAAGAGTTTTTGGCTACATGCTCATTTAAATCAGGGTAAGTTGGTCTGGGATTTATGTTTTGACTCTAGAAAGCGTGAGGAACAGTAGAATAAGTGAGAAAGTAGATAATAACAAATGTCTAGAATCGCGGGACAGGATAAGAGTAAGTCGGGTACCAGAAACAGACATTTATTTACGCCTAAGTTGTAATCAGTCAAACTGAGACCCTATTTTTAACTGACTAATGACAACATAATCTAAAACTATCAAACTTATAATAATCGAGCGCATGTTGGTGCAATTGAATGGAATCATGTACATAAACACGTGATCCAAGGGCATCGATTCAAATACAATGTTTTCTTGTAGATACATGTTTTAAAAAAGACACACGCTTTGTAGAAAAAATAGCATATTCTGATCAGCAAGGTGTCTGCAGTACCGTTCATAGCATGTTGGATGACCTATCCATTTATGGGCATTGCCCAAGATCTTAAAACTTGGTATAGGTCAAAGATGAAATCTCATTTTAAATTTGTTCTCAACACACTATAAGAGCTGGGAGATCAAGTTCACGTTTGATTAATGCGGACATATAATGAATGTATAAATGGATTAACAACTTTAATTGTTGCTAATAGACCAGTTACACTATCAATGTAGTGATTTATAAATCGGCTTCAAATGGTATTGCCGAAATAATTTTACTTTTTGCGATAATTTAACTAAATGTATATTTCAGACATTTAGTCACCAGATGCTGAGATGAATAAGTCGGTATGTAGATTATAATAGCGTAACTTAACTTTTTTATTTGCTTACACTACTAGTATTTCAATTGGATATTTTAATGTGCTAAAAATCATTAAGAAATCTGACTTAATGAACAAGAACATGTAGTTACTTTCAGGCGCATTTCTCAACTTATGCACAAAGGAGAAAACGCGATTTTTTTTATGTTTTACCCTCACCATAGAATCGTGAATTTTATTGCATGTTATAATTAAATTAATTGTTGGACCCATTATATAAAGAGTTTACTTCATTTTCCACGCTATATACGCCAATCTTACTGTACCGACCGTAAATATGATATCACGATATTGTATTCAGATATAATTTATTGTTACTGCCGATTTTATACCATTGTATTCAGGCCAAGTTAATAATGTACACGTTTATTAGTTTCTCCAATCTTGTGGTCTACGTTCGGGCGATGCTTATTTTGAAATTGCGGTAAATTATATATATTTTTTTTCTTGAGTATCACAATCATACTCTTATTGTATCGATAAAAAATAAATTTATACTATATTTACATATCGTCTCTCATAATAAGTCGTATAGTTAAATAAATGTTTTATTATTTTTTACTTTTTAATGTTGGATAGTATTTTTTAATTTAGAACATTTCACAATTCCATTCCATGATAATATAACTTTATAGTAATACATTATAGTGAAAAATAAGGCTACTCATGTAAACATTATAAAAAACAGTCCAGTACAACTATAGACTATTCGATTGCTTCTTGTATATTTTTCGACTTTAGTACATTGTGTCTTGCACATCTACATTCCATGTTTTTTGTATAATACGGAGAAAATGTAAAAATGGAATGAATAAATCGTTCGATGATGATCAATAACTTAATATATTTTATGCCAGAACATTTTCTCATCAATTACCTTTTTTCGTGGGACGGAGCGTCTTTTTTAGTGGGTCACAAATTTGCCATAGCTGAACTGCTTTTTAGTAGCAATGAGTTTTTCGTTAAGACGTCCAGTTAAGAGTTCGAATTTAGCGTGATGAGACGAACAGTTGTAGCATTCGTGATCAAAATACGTTTAATTGTAGGTTTATTCTTCGTAAAAATGGCAAAAGGTGCGGAACATTTACGGGATTGATTGATTGTTGTTAATTTGACAAATGATACGGATATTGGAATTATTTATATTTTGTTCGAAAAAATTGGTGTAACTAATTATTGCTATCATTGGTCACGCGCACAAAACATTAACATGACACCATCTCTATTCAACAGTAATAATTAAAAACGAATATATTGGAAATCGGATACATTTAAATTGTTTTCACTTTGAAATATGATGAATTAAATTCGAAATATTTCGCACATTTAAATACGGTATCTGTAACAATCTTGTTTTAAAATCTAGCCAAACCGTCTTGAGTTCGGGCAACGCCTTTCGAAAAAATCAGGCGATATGAAAAATGAACCACAATCCATAACAATGACCGCTCGCTAACGAAACGTCAGTCTTTTGGGAGACATAGTTTTCTTAACAGAACTGAGCTCTTCAGCTTAGGAGTCAGAAAGGGTCTCCCAACGGCAGATGATGTGGAGAAGATACGTCGCGCGCAACAAAACTAAGTAAAATTAATGCATTTCTGACGCTAATTCAACCCCCATCTGCTTTGGCTATGCTAGGAACACATTTATCAACCGCTCACCCCTGATCTCAATAAGGCGCAACAAAAAGTTGGACACTTTTGGGATTCGTTTTCGAAATGCAATTCATTTATCAGCGTCCGACTTTTCACAGCAAAACAATTTATTATTTCGAATATCCATTAAAGAAATGCTCGAAATTGGTATTCCTGAACTGTATAAAAAGATACTCTTGTGACGGACCCCTAGAACATATCATCTTTTGTTTGTCTGAAGATCTTGACAACGGCTTTTACAATCTCTTAAGTCGTGACTTCCATAACAAAACTCTCGGAAAGCACGTGGCAGGATTTAGCCGTACTTTTATATCATTCCAACTTCGCGTCTGTTTATTGTTTATAAAAAGCCTTTGAACTTAAAATACCAGTATTTAATGGACATGTTAATTTTAACGAGAAAATATATAATTCAATGTAAGTATAGTTTTAAAAGTTCCAAGTTCACATTTCCGTTATGTTTATATCATACTAAAAGTTATTTCAAATTAATATGTTCAGTACTTGATAGAAATAACCTCGTGAGATCCCTAATTTGAGTTAGAATCAGGGCAGGATTTTTAAACTTCATTCAGTCAGTCTTATATGCTAATTAATCAAATGATACAACTCATTGTATTCAAGCCAGCTATATTGAAAATATTATTTACCTTGTGTTAATTTTCTTTAAAACGTTCTGAGAAAATGAATGACTTATGAATAGTAGCACATTATTTTCTACGTTGTAAATTACAATAGTGCGTGTATGTTCGAAACACGCGACTTGTGTACATTCAGCCTTGGAATAAAACTTAAACATATAAATGAAATCGAAACACAATTGTGGCTGGTTTAATCTACGATTATGTTGAACAATTCGAACAAACTTCCAGTATTCATGTTGTGAAGAACAGACTTGAACTTAACCCTGGCGAAGCTGATTGAAATTCCTACTAAATTGCTACCAGAGCATTGACATTTTCATCCAGAAATATCACATTGCAAAGCTACAGTCTTGTGTTATAGATTACAAATAAAAATACATTAATTTCTTGAAAGCGTACTTAAACTTAACTATTGTGCTATGAGAATTGATGGAAATACTCTTATTTCTAAAAACATTGCTTCAAGATGCACTCTCAACAATATTAAATGAAATATTGTTATAGCCCCTTTGTGATAATAAATCTTATTTTTGGAATTTCCTTTTGTTGGTAGACTTATATTCGGGTCATGATAGGTCAAAATATAACACGCATCTACTCGTAGAAATTTGCCTGAATAATATTTCATACCTTAAGAGCTTTGAAAGTGATACTTGTTTTAAGTATATATCATGTTTTCTAGGCATAACAATTAATAATAAAATGCAATTGTTTTGAATACTAACCACTGCAAAACACATGTTATTAAGGCGGATATAAACAACACAAAATCCATGACGTCACCAGAAACGTGAAGTACGGACTCATTTTAAAGCAATCCATGGCGAATACGTCAGTAAGGCTTATATTTCACATACACTGAACACATTTAACATCCGGCTTCCTACAGAATAAGATTGCATTCATTTATGTGTTTGTAAGTTCTTGAACGTTCTTACATCACAAACAAAAAATAAAAATAGCAAAGAAAGACCAATTCGCGAACGCGTTATTGTTTTTTTTTTGGAATTTCACAAAAAATCCACACATATCCATTAACAAACGGAAATCTCTAAAAGTTGAAACCATTTTCGCGATGATCCAGTTTTGATTTCTGTGTTCTGACTGACTGAAATTGCTGCAAGTTTCCCAAGATATAAGGATGAACACAATGTAATAAATCAGTGAAATGGCCGACCCTACTGCTTAATAGGTCTCCGGAGCCGCCAGTATAATTCATTTGCAAACAATCACGAAAATAAATGTATCCCAGTAACTTTAAAAAATAATAAATCAGACCATTTTCTTCTCCTAGATTGTGTTAGTTTCTCATATCTTTGCATGGCGTCTCTTTCAGCAAATCAAAGGTCATTTCAAAGCTGGATTAATAGCAATGTTCGTTTATTTATATTGTGATCATTCGTGGCAATTATGGCTTGATCTACGAGACACAAGGATTGTTTGCTGCGATTTTCATTGCCTAATGGCATCTGCTCCATCTAAAACATTCGTTTGAAGGCGACGATGTCATTACGCTGTTGACTGACACCGGAAATATTTCTTGCAACAAATACACAAATCCTGAAATACGCTGAGAATCAACATGCCAATGTAAGTATGCAGACTGAATTAGTTTCAAACTTAAGTAAGTCGATTTCGAGTTCAGAACGAAATGATTATCGATGGACCAGGATTAGCTCCAACATGATTACTGTAATAAAACAGTGATAAGTAAACCAATAAACAAATACAATGTATAACTATAAGAAGATAATCTCTTTGATAACAGCATGGTATCTGGATTCTGGACGAAACAATATACCTTAAGAATAGAATTCAGTACATTTTGGTTTGTCCAAAATATTCATGAAGTTCCATAGAATGCTTATCATGATATAGTAAATATACACGCTTTCAATGCCAGTGTAATAATTATGAATGAATTAAACAATCGCTCCCAATTTTGATAATTATTTAATGAAAATAAGCTCGAAGTTTTGAAGTGAAACTATTTTTACGGCAAAAATTAAATTGATAATTGGCTTTTAAAAATATATAGGTTTCTATGGTATCCGTGCTGCTAATCGTTGGCAAGTGCAGATGAGTTACATTTCTACACGTTACTAGATTCCCGGCCAATTTTGTCAGTGCAAAGAAGAACGTGCATAGTAATGTTTTGTGCTCGTATTTCTCACATGTACAGAAAATCCTCAACATGGAAATCAAGACCCAAGTTGACTATTTGCTGATACACCTACGATACGTTATAGATATCTACAAATCAAAACCCGTAAAACTTTACACCGTAAATTCTACATTACAATATTACGTTACATCCTTTGCGTACGTAACGCCCATCTATTTTTACATATGCCATGGTTAATTGATATATTTAATGCGCTAGATATTTATCAAAAATATCAACAAACGGCACAGAACAATCTTAGATGTTTTAACTTTATCGCAACGTATATCGTTGGTTATATCTAGAAGAAGAAAAACGATATTTAGGTCATTAATCATACTACGTAACAGTTTTTGAAATACGAACTTACTATATAGAAAATTGCTTCGTAATCGCTTAAGATCTTGTTCATTTTAAGAATGCAAAAGATATGGCAAAGTCAAATACGTAACAAGACGTCCAGGTCCCAAAAATTGTTAGCTATGAAGATTACAGTATGTCCCAGCATTTTTTGTACCACATTCATTTATCTATAACCGTTTAGTTCAACATCCAGTTATGGCTTACTGTTAATACAGATGTCGGATTATAAAATTATCTTTAAATTACAATTAAATTTCAACTGAGAAAAAAACATCTCTCTTTTTTTCAACTATTCCAAAAATCTGTGATTTGTACAGTGACCAGTATAGTTTAAGTAATATCTTTAACCGTACTCTTGCTTTCAAATGTCACCCTTTACCCTCATTGTTTCATCAATGTGTCCGCTAATGTTCTCCCTTTTACATTGTCAAAAAGATTCAATACCACCTATGAATGACGTACAATCATGTATAAACAGGCACACACTCCATCACACATTTTCCCCGACGACCGTCGTGTTCTCAATAAATGAACGTGTTTAAACTTGTATATGTATGCATGATATTAATATATAAATCAAAGTTATTATCAATTAAGTACAAGGAAATCAGTCGGGTCCTAAAAAGGCTTCTGCTTGAAATACAAGCTTCGTACATATTTGTGAACCATGAATTTACAGAGAGAATCTGTGTTTCGTAATGGCACAGCATGTGTACCCATGTTTGAGTCTTCTAATAACGCAACTGAACCTTTTATTTAAAAGTCCATACTTTTAAATTAGGGAGTACATTTCTCGCCAAACCAACATTTCTAGAACATTTGAGTAACAGATGTCTGCTCGAAAGTACTTTTTTGAAAAAGTTGTATCTGGGCTGTCTTACGAGAAGGCAGGTAAAGTAAAGGTAATTAATCGTTGTTAACCAATGACCCTTTCGTCGGTTATTTGAAGCCTGACATTACTTAACACTTCGCTTTTAACTTTTCCCACTCCGTTATTTTTCATTTTATAACCATGCAATTAATAATGATACGCAGTTCTTGGCGTTTTATAAATTAGCGTACACCTACATTAATTAGCCAAGCAAAGCACAAGTATAGCAAGAACTCATAAAGTGCCATATCATGGAATGTGCTTTTAACGAAAACAAGACATTTATTCCTTAAGGGGTCAAAACACAGTGTCATAGTTACCGGATAAGACAAAGAAAAACCATCTTGGATATAGGTAGACATATCCAAAAACAAGGCAATACGTTCTCCAGGCCAATTTGTATCAACATCACGTATGATTTTCTATACATAATTGACAATGTGCACTTTCAATAACAGACTTTCAACAAAAACTTCCCGCTTTATGTGATTATTCAAATGTCATTATGCAACATGTCTCACTGGTTAGTAAGTGCACTTTATCGTTTAAAAAAATGAAGCTACACAAGGATATGCGCTGGCCAAACTTTCTACCAACATAATCATGGCTCAAAATATAAATACAAAATATGATATGACCGTAGGCAAAGAGAATGTGGTTTCAATTTGCAGATGACAGTAGTTGTTAATGCGTATTTACGGGATGATAGGGCGATTAGTCATTACACAATTATGAAATGGTAAATCCCAGTTTTTTTGTATTGTTTGCCATCGCACCTGGTACTACAACGGTTTTGGCCAAATTTATGAAATATTTAAGTTAGAAATATGTATGTGTACATACGGTATATCTATGTTATGGGCAATCCTTTTCAAAAACCCTTGATGATTGATCGGACTATCATATTCGTTTTGTTTAAGCCCATGATTCTATGATAAATAATACCAGGTATTGTGGAAGGATCTAACCAATGTGTAGGAGATTTTGCGTCCCCCTCAAATTGTGAAAATAAGACTGCAATAAACACCGCAGACAAACTATATTATAGAAGGCACTGTTTACAGGTATCTGGTCGTGGGATTGTAAATATAAGCTTGCCAAGTACCAGGAGGACTTTACAATTGAACTGACCGCCCTCATCACTGAATAACATGGAAAAATAGCGCAAAACTCGACTCTACAACCAGATTATCTAGCTATATCAATCGATTACATATTAGACAATGGAATTGGAAGATATAAAGACAGCTGAACCTGAAAATACTTCGTATACAAATCAGCCATACTATCAATCAGATCAATAAGCTCTTGAACAAGCATTGGTTGACCATGCTGAGAAAATCCAAGAAGAAGAAAATGTTAGGTGAATTATTATAACGTTTCACAATAATATAGTTCGTGGTGTTATATTTGAAGTGCGTGTAATAGTATGACATTGTACATTGTTTCATGACATGAACGTATGCAAATTATTCTTTGAAAAGGATATAGCGATATTGAGTGTTAAGGTTGAAACAAACCCCCTTTAAGCATATGTCTGTTGTATCCGGCTCGGTTCAATTCGGGATTCGTCGATTGCATGCACGAACAGGGTTAAATGGACATCACCGGTGTGTTATGCCACTGGGTACGAGGCTATGTGCTTGACTGCCATCTTTCGGAAAGTAATTGTCGGAAAGCCGAGGTCTGAATGTTGAAAATTTAAAACACATTAAACAAAATTCACTGTACTGAAACCAGAGGCCATGTCATTAATCAGCTCCCCTTTTACGTACGAGAAATTACGCCAACTGGCAACTAAATATATGATTTGAGATGTTATCTGCTTACTGCACTAATGAGGCTGTCCGCATAATTTGTTTTTCACATCGTAAAATCGACTGTCGACTCGATTAATGTTCTTAATCATTCTTTCAAACAAGTTCTGTATCGTTTAGAAAATTTAAATTGCATTGGAAGTAAGTCATTTTAACATCAGCGACTATCAGCAGATTCCAAAGTAGTTTGGGAATTGTTAAATGTCTACAGGTCTACTTCAATTATATTGATAGACATCCTTTATCCGACACAAACCATCCAACCATTAGGCGTGTCATGATTCGCAATCTACATGACATAACGAATTTGAAAGATGATATTCAAATAACGTAAAAATTGTATTGGGAATTATCGAGTTACCCGAAACAAGGGAACCTATATGTTATTGCTTATTACTTGTCAGAGATGTCAACAATCACGACTTATATAATGAAGAGGAAGACAAATCAAGTATGCTTTATTGAATATTGGATGATTATTCTCTTTCAAAAGAAAACACTTGAAGAATATACAGTAAACCCACTCCTCCAGAGCGGCCTGCTCTTTGTGCAACAACCTCCCGGCAACAACAGCACGGTTTAACTTTTAATCTAACCTCTCTAGAACAACACCATCTCAACAACAACATAATTTTGCCACTCCCAAATGGTGTTGCTCTGGAGGGGTTGCTCTGTCGTTATGTTAATAAAGTTATCTAATGTTGAATGACATTTACAAGTCATAGAAGTTGTGTGATTGGGTTCTTTCAAGTAAATTTAAATTGAACAAACTAGTTTAATCAATGCTAAGCCTTTGAAATGACGGCAAAGGGAACAACATTATGTTGAATAATTGTATTCTGATAAAATAGAAAGATTTCAATTGATATGAAGCATGATTAAATACGAACTTCACACTGATAATTATTGTTCATACGGACAATTTATTAAACAGAGGGATTTGCATTTTCGCTGTACACATAGGAAATGACCAGCGCTTGTAATTCAGGTTGTTGCCATGGATACGACATTAGCTTTAATCGTACAATACCAGTCTAAATCATGGTCATCTCCGCATGTCACATCGCTTCCTATTGGCCATTAATTATGGCAACTCATAATGGCCAACGCGTGTAAAACAGCATTGCCCATTAACAATAACCGAAATACATTTGTATCCGAAAGCTCCTAGACACCGATGATAAATGTTGAATTGATATATACAATGTAGTAACACACAAATATGCATATATGGGAAACATACTTAAAACATGTGAACACAAGAATGCAAAAGTGGACAAATCGTGTATGAATGACAAGTAGTAATCTCACACAGTAACGGAGACACATATTATGAAAATATTGCATTTTGGAGATGGTATTACAGTATAATCTTTACAATTTGCAGTCACTAATGAAGATTATTGTAAACTTGACTATAACATTATTGAATTATATTTGTTGGACGGTCACGCTTATGTTAAAGGTTCATCGGGCAATGTATTGCGTGCGATAGAGAATTCTCATTGTATGTACTGTGTATATCCAAATATCATACACCACTGGAGTAAGTATTTGACATCCCTGTATGACATATTAATCAAAACTGATCTTTAATAAATAATTGGAAGAGCTTGCGGATTCCTTCGAAATGTCAACTTTGATAATACATATTTTGAAGATTGCGCATGCAAGAGCACCCGATAACATACTTCGTTTTTTTTTTAATCATTGTTTGGAAAACTTTCAAAATAATACATGTATAATACAACAACGATTCTAACGTGTATGTCTTATGGCTGATACATATGATGAGTTTAAATATTCAAGTATTGTTAGAAAGAAAAGTACTTTATGCAAACCGATTGGTAATTGTTTCCTAAAACTATAAATGTTGCTTAAATGCATGAAACCATTTAGCTAGCCATAAAAATGACAAGCGCGTACCTTTTTAAAGCCAGCACTGATTACTATGACGTGTGGTTAAGTTGTAAAGTTACCTAATGACTCAAGTCTCTAATGGACGAACATGTGTATTTTAATAATTGATATGTAATCATTTTAATATCAACATTTTGTCCAATTGACCAAACGGCCATTCATTTTCTTTTAGTTAAAGGTAAAAATAAAAACATACTGGAAATTAGCACAGTATCACATTTCAAATTCTGCAATATTTTAGTAAAAAAGACAAATCTATGAATTAATAATTAAAAACTTTTTTTATTAATTATGTTTTGACGACACTGAACGGCTACTTGAAAAAATAGTTATTCGCCTATGTAATTGACTGCCAATTTACTTTATGTTGGTGATCGACGAATATCGGATTTATTTATTAACGACCTTAGAAAATTACTATAGATTGTTATCTAGTAATGAACATCAAATTTAATTGGATGCTATGTGTTTCAAGGGTATTAGCTCAACACTTGGAAAAGGGATTCCAACCCAAAAATTAACACAGTACATGTGTATCTTCATCTGCTTTAATGCTAGCCAACTATTTTACAATTATAAGTAAGTAAGTTATATGTTCTTAGATTAATAGAATTACATGGAACAGTTTTGCATTTGTAAATAAGAATATAAAATTATACATTCTAACACTAATAAGAACATCATACATAGTTATGTATATGTAAAAAAATATTAATAACGAATGCCAGTAAAACGTCTTATATGCAACCGAATGCTCACATACCATGTTTGGTTAAACTGGCACATATTTCAAACCTGTCTAAGTTGACACGTTACGGGCGCGTAACTCGATGTCATTCTCGCATTTTGTGTTAATAAATTACCCATATATGGGACTTAATGGCCAAGAGTAATTTTTAACGGTTCGTCAAACTGTGGCATGTGTCTACTGCTGTAAAATACACGTCAAAGTTTTACCCACATCGGTTGGACATGCCAAAATATACAAGAATAATTGTCAGTTTAGAATAATTAAGAAGGTTTAAGTGAAATGCATGGATAATTCTCCTGTACTATTATATTTAATTTATGGCTTTACTTCCGTACAACAAACAAAAGATATTCATAGGATGCATTCAGCGACACCGAATGGCTTATAGTTACATACATATACACATTTGACTTATTCGGACACCACACATGTTCCACTCTATCGCCTTGACCCGGTCAATATATTAATTATTCATTGTCAAATTAAATTACAATCTACATTCATAATTATAGTAGATAAACCTGAAGGCGAGGGACATTATTATTGTTTTCAGTCGCATTCTGATATGAAAAGCTCGAGACATTCTTAGTGTGCTTCTGTAGGCCCAACCATCGTATCTGAGAGGAAGTTGCAAACAAGAGTAGAGAGAAACAAATGATTCATACAATAACCCTATTACAACCGTATAGGAGTACAGTATAGAATCTAGTTTAATTGCAGAAAACAAACAACATCACATTTTACCAATTGCTGATATGAATGTAACTATTCAATGTTATAGATATGGTGCTTGAAGCATTTTTTCTTAGCATATGATAAAACATCGCTACAAAATGATTAAATGTAGCCTACCGACCAAAAACACATTTTGCCATAGCTAAGCTACAGAATTGGAATGAATATGCAGGACATGCCGAATTGATGTATTTGAATATTCTTAGTAAAGTGGAAAGAAAAAATGAAGGCCATTTACAAAAGTACGCATTCAACAAAGTTGTCAGTAAAGTCCTTTCCTCACCAAACCAACCATTGACGCACTGATAGCTCAGAATCTGGTATCAAAAAGCCATCCGGTAATTTGGACCACACACATAATACATTATGTCCCTTGAGAGAACACAACTTTTCAGCCCCATTCACGTTTTATCATTGAGTGGATTCAGACTCGAATGAAGCAATCCTTACGGTGATAACTTTCTTAGGTTGTCATTAGTGGTTCATGATTCACTTTCCATTTAATTAATTTAAATCATAAAACAATGAAATGACAAGTTAATTTTCCGAACGAGAGGCCGTGCTATGTACACGTCAGCTTTAGTGTGACTGAAATAGGTTTGCGGGCATCGCTTTAAACTTTTTTATCATGGATGGTCCGTAGTTTACCACAAGGCGTATGCGCTCACAGGTGTTTCAGATAAAAACATGTACTGTTATCAAGTTGACATGTATAGCGAAAGCTTCTGAGTCTCGCTATCTCCGAGGCAAACAAATGTGACTTGTTTCCACATCTCTTGCGGCAATTTCCGTTTTAAAGCCTCATTATATGTACACATGCAAATCTAACGATTGTGCAAACTACTGGTAACTTACCGTGAATTATAAACATTTTAATATTACACACACCATTCCTTAAAGGGGTAACTCTCGCTGGTATACCAGCGAGTATTTGTGGGTTGGGCTATGTAAACTGATGTGCCTAATACTACCTGTCAATTAAACTCTCTGTTGTTTAAAATAGCACAAGAATGGATGAGTCATCAACTGACCACTGGACTCCTGTTATATAGAAAGCATCGGCTGCTCAACATTAGCACGTGCCTCTGTTTACAAACAGAGAGTTTATCAGCAAGTAGCCACACCTCCCGGGGAAATTCAAATTCAAATTTTCTGTTGGACAGGTTTAAACATTTTCTCAAAGTAACACTTAGAATTAATATATTACAAATATTTTTGGATGAAATGTTTTGACATGGAATAATTTATCATTGTGAGAATTTTCAAAGAATATTTTTCTGTAGTTTATTCAAAAATTCAAAAAAGGGCTCTCTGATATGAAACATGCATAAAAATTTACAAAAACCCGCCCCAGCGCCATCTAGTGGTTTATATAGTCCAGTTACCCCTTTAAATAGATAGATAGATAGATTCTTTCACTCCTCCATTGTTGGAGAGCAAAACATGTGTACAACAACATAACACACATGGAATAAAGGCAATGTGAAACATATGTAGAAAGTTTCAAATAGGACATCAAAACAACAATGAATGTAACATACGTAATGCAGAAAGTAATCGTCATCAGCGTCCACCTCATTTATGCATGATTATTTTCAAACAGATAGACATACATACAGACAGACGGACGAACGGACAGACATGTATACAGACATAGTTCAAAGAACAACAACAATAATCAACATTTAAATGCATATAAATTAAATGCATATACGTTATTGAAATTAGGTGCCTGAATATGAACATTTATACTTAATGCTCATTTCCATTGAAGTAAAAACAGTTTATTGGAGATAGTGTTTTTAGTGCTTATTTTCGAGTATTATTTCAACATCAGGCAGACTAAGTAATCTAAGAAAGATATAATGCAGTAAAACAATACAAGAGTCTATCAATACTGCTTGTCGTTCACTGTTTCCCATCGCAATGATATCTTGTCTAACATAAGTAGTCAGGGATCAAGATAATGTATATATGTATATAACATACTAAAACAAATCAGGCCGACACTGGCTATTTGTGATAAATATGGTTATACATGTAAAAGAAATACACGCACATTAAAATGGTGTATGTTATTCACATGACACTGAATAGACTTCATTAATCTTCTTTGTTGGAAAAAAAAACAATTAACTTTACCACCGTTTCTCAAACATCTGTAAGTTCTTTATATGCAGATAGATGTAAATACGACTGGGGATTTAGGACTTCCTAATTAAACCAGCATGTATTACGACCGCAATATGTTTAGTTGACTTCTCTTATTGAGCTAATCGGGCGATTCACTTACGCATTTGCGAACGACAGTCATACATTTTTTTCTTATTTGGTAAACAGTTGTTTGGTCAAATAACGGCTGCATGGTAACTTTCTTGTTGTTCCTGAATGCTGTTTCAGTAGTAAATAAATCTTTTTCTCCGATAATAACCATCAACTTTTCACATTAATCAGGCCTTTGGCAAAATGTCTTCAATTGATTCCTTACAAAAGGACATGTGCCGAATTCAGGGTTCGAACTCATTGCAGACCAGATGTCCGAAGACCTAACGGTCTACTTATTGAAAAGAAAAAATCGAGACTTGTCAACATAACTTAAAGGCACACGACAAAAATACCGATTTTGGGTTAAAATGACTTGAATCAACCATGAATACGGCTTTGTGTCGGACATGCATACAGTTTTTGCGAAGTACATGCTCATGAGTTATTCATCTGTTCATGCGCCTAGCAAAGAATACAGACACAATGATGAGTAGTTGTGTGCTTTGAAACACCACTTGCTCCCGCTGGGGTATCGTTTACAGATTACAACAATCTCATAAGAACCTGCATTCTTCTAACTCAGCAGCTAAGATATCTCGATACAAGATCATTTTTATTCTCTTTGAACTCTCTGTAAATCCAGGTTTGTTTAACCATCGACATATCAGCTCGCTAGAAAAAACGCTGTATCAACTAATAAACAAACATCTAACAGTTAGAAGCCACGAAGTCGATTCGATATCATAAACTGTATCAAATATAAGATCGGATAACATGAAAACATTTGAAGTTTGTTTATATTGTACATTTACACTCGTATCTTTTTCGAGTTTTTTTTGTTTCGACTAGACAGAAGAATTAGATAGTCTGATTGATTCACGTTTTCACACTTCTTACATATCATAACAAACATCTCCGCATGCCGAGAGATGTGCCCGCTTCTCTATTTAAACACCCGTCACAAATTGATATGCCATTCACATTTCTTCGAAAACGCTTCCCATCGGCAAAAAACCCATGTTTCTTGGGAATACGACTGGAGCCGATTTCTGTCATTGAAACGTGGTTATTTCATCAACCGCTTTAGATTTATCTACTAATGTTGCCATTTAACACGGTCGAATTCGCTTGAAACAGCAAAAGTAACGCGATACGAAGTAAAAAAGATCCTTTGAGTAATAGTAAAATATGATGAGAAAAACATGGCATTTTCGTTCCGATAGTGGCTATAGTTAGGCCATAAAGAAGAATTCCATGACGAGTGGATTGATTTATTTATCAGTTTTAATTTCTTAGATGATTCCAAAAGTGGTTTCTAGAACAGGCAACGCGATAAGTCAAAAGTATGACGTGAGTGCGTAATTTTATTTAAAGGGGTGTTGTACTTTGTTTTAGCATGAACAGTATTTACAAAATATGCGTAACTAGAGTCCAAGAAATGCTTAATGCCTCGATTGCTTTGGGATATATACGAAGCGTGTAATATTCATTGGAATATTGATTTGATGAAATCGGAGAAGACAGTACAAAGTTGTATAATTGAAAAGAGCTATGAAAATAATACTAAACTGTATTTCTAGGCTTCCCTAGCAAACTTTTATCAGGTGTGGCGAAAGTTAAATATAAATCATTTTAGCATACCTAATATCAATGGTCATGCTTATGAATATGAATAGCTTCAAAAACAATATAGTATCAAAACACCTAGTTTGACTGCGGATCCTTAAACAATTATTGTGATCGTAACTATTACAATGTTATTTTCTATGGTAATAGTCTTTCATGCGGCGTTATGAACGTATCTTATAATGTTCCGAAATCTCTTCCATGCATGTTTTCTGTGTCTGGATAGAAGTAAAGTGGAAGTGACGTACATGCAGACATTACTTATCAAACCGATGAAATGTTAGAAAATGTTATAAAATCAAGTTGATAGTCAACTGCTGCGGAACACTTCAGTCAGTTCTTTAAAGTTTTGCATTACTGTCGATGTTTAATAAGTACAAATATCCAAACAGCATTGATATAATATGCCAAACGGTCATCGCATTTCAGATCTTTCTGACATGTTTATTATATTTCACGACAATATATTACCCACAGAACGCTGATAGAGCACATATACTTCCGGTTTAACACGATGCACTTGGCTTGTCTTCCTTTTGAAATAAATCATTACACTATATACTAAACGCCTTACAAACAATTTACGACCTCAACGATTCCATAGACTGTCTGCTCTGTGTTCGCTTCTGGTTTTTGTTTAATTTATGTACAGTTGTTCCGTGCTGTTTATGTTCAAAGTGATGCATCGTGACAATTGGCAGATTATGTATTTGTTTGTTGTTGGGTCCGATCAAATGTTTTGTAAATTCAGATGAAATCAGTTGTATTTCTTAGACTGCTTCCGTAGTTTTACATCGTTCTACTTCAAAAAGGACGTTAGAATACAGATTCTGTAGTTTTCTGCTTATAATTACACACAATTATGCACAAACAGAACTCATGCTATGTTGATTTTTCCCACTTTTCAGATGGGTACCATGGCAATGACAGCATGCTTCATGGAGTAATGCATTTGTATCAGTTTTAAGCGTCACAAACATTTTTAATTTCAGTGTCATTGTGCGCTGAATCACTAAACTTTATTGACAACAAAGTCACGTATTTCTCCATTTCTTTGTAGACTCTATGGTTGTAGCATGTACCGAATCAACTTCTAATAAATATACGAATTCCGATCAAGTAGGCTTTAAGGATATGCTAAAGAAATTCTCACAGTTTAGTGATGCTACATTTAAAAAGCAATACACTTGTCATTCAACACATCTATAATAATATACGTATATAGATGCAAAGAAATATTGAGTAACGCATCGACCATCAAGATAATATGTATATTTTGAAACGTTTATTTATATATGAATTACGGACATCCATTCAGGTGACTTTCTTTCTGCAATAACATTAATTATGCAATATGCTTATCGCATCTTGTTTATTTATTTGACTACTTATAAGATGTATGATTGATTAGACTAGAGTTTAGTATTTTGCACTAAATGGTGTTTACTTGCTTAATTGCATCGATCCATGGGTAAAGCATCTTACCTTGAACCTATGTCTGGCACTTGTCTGAATACGAGGATACGAGTCTGTTTACTTACACACTACAACTTATATTTTGTTTAGCGTCATGTTCGTTTGTATCTTCGTCTACATAAGTCTTAAACTTTATCAGCTCGCGGTGATTCCCAATTGACCGTCGGTGTCCCTTGGTATTTGTTCAACTTGAGGAATCAACTTGCTATATATGTTTTCTGTTGACTGTGCTGTCTTTTACTGCTATATCTTTCTTGTATTTAATTTATGTAATTTAAGTTTAGTTTTAGTTTCTGTGAGTAGGTGTGAGGATGAGTCCACAAAGCTGTGTTAAATACTATATAGCGACATAGTAATGCGGGAGACTATCTTTTTCAGTACTTTCATTTGTGTGGGTGAATGGGTTATAGGGGAAAAGTGTTTTGGAAATGTGGAATCATTTTCATATCTATTTCCAGTTCTTGCTGTAAGCAATCTAACTGTTCCATTAGCCATTTTTTATCCTCTAGTTCCGTTGTATGCATGTCTTAATAGCCAAAGATTAGCGAGAGAGTCGGTGTTTGATTCTTTTGTCTGTCGTTAATTGTTATGACTGATCAATGAAAATTATACGTTCTCAATTTCGTCTCAAATGTAAAGCAAACTTGTTTTTTTATATAGACGTAGGTTGCCTCTACAATCACGTATGCCATAAACATACTAAACAAGCCAAACATTGAAATTTTCAATGGCGTGTTACATTGATACAGTGATTCAGTTTACCGTCATACTAAATCATTACCACCGCACTAAGCTGGTGTGGTTGAATCAAAATATTAGTCTATCACCTATGTGTCTTTATATGGACAAATAAAAGACACACATTGTAAATAATGAATGACTAAATGTTGACATTCAGCTGCCACAAGCAAGCGTAATGGGTGTTGTTTCTGTTTTTTTTGCCTGCTTTGACATCATTTTAACAATGTTTGCATGCTTTGGACCACAAAGGCTAACACATATTATTTTTTTGAATGTTTACACATGCTTTGAAATCTCCAAGGACATTTACAGTATATAAAAGCACACGACAGTATATTTCATCTACGGCAAAACAAATGTGAAGTATTTTCAAATTGCTTCAGCATTATAAACAAAGGACTCATGCATACACGTGATTAATGTCAGTTTAAGTCCGCAATAATGCCATTTTGATACTATTGGTACTTTCAAACAATATTTACAATATAATGATAATATACAGTTGTACATATAAAGTTATACACAGCCATAAGATAATAGTTGTGTGATACTATGTGTAACATGATCTTGTAAATATGTTTCACGATGAGGTGATAGGGCACGAATATTGTTGGATGTAAATGATCCAAGTGCTTGTCATAGCAAATGTTTGCTGTTGATTATGGCGCGAGAAAGGTCGGCTGTTTCCAAATACGAGTACTAACTGTTTATTTCAAGGTTTTAATTTAACATTTTCTATTATTGTTGTTTAGGTATTGCAAAGGGTCTGCAATATTTTAAGCATGGTATCAGACAATTTATCAAAATCATTTACAGGTGCAATCAAACCAGGGATAATGATCACCTATAGGCACTTGCCAGTAAGTGAACCGAGGTCACCCTGAATAATAAATGCATTGATGTATTGCTTAGTGTAGTAAATGGTTTCTCTCAATATGAAGTACACATGTAATACCTAATTGGGAGATGTTGTTCAGTTTGGATTGTGTTCTATTAAACCGATTTTCGGCTCATACACAATTCTCCCTATGGAAATGGATGACAAAATGATGTGCTTCAATTTTGATACAGCATCAAACTGCACTTCAGGGAATTCAAAAAGTACCGCATACTATTAGTTATGTTTTTTTTTGTATATTTTAAGTCATGGACGTTATACGGGTTGAATAAGAGATCGAGTACGAACAAGATGTGTTTTGGTAATTTTGAAACATGCGCAAAACAAACGACATGCTGTTTATTCTCGTTTTAGTCAGACGTGAATACGACAATAATGTTACCATGAAGGACAAATCTTCCAACAAATACTCTCAGGTCTTTTTTGTTGTTGTTAATGATTTTGCTTTTAACTGTAGCTGCTGATATACATGTATGTCTAATACACAACCCTTTGTCAGTTATATTGCTGGTCATGTAATACATCCAATTCTCATATCCTAAAGATGATGTTAAATTTAAATTTCTCATACAGCTTTGTTCCATCATTAACATATTTTTTATCGACGGAGGCTTCTCTTGCATGGCCGATAAGGCGGCGCTGTTAACTGAACGTAATCTTTCTCTACAGTCTCTACACGTACTAGAAGACATTGTTGAACTTAACAGGTAGATTGTAGATGTATCCAAACCATATCGTGCTGACACTGAGGATATCATCGGCCGCGATATGTTGAATGATGTGTGCATTTTGGTGCTTTTCCCAAACACAATCTTAAACTGGTTTTAGCACTGAAAGTCTATGATTATTTTATGACGAATATAAATAGTTTTATTGAAGTTGTTTTGGCTGCAGTGACAGATGCTTTATTAATTGTAGATACAAAAAATTTCGACCTTAACACACCGGCTACCAATAACACATAACAAGTGTAGGCTGTTAAAATATAAACTTATTTAACAACACAGATTGCATTTATATCTGATGGAAATCAACACGAATACGTGTGATGAGATATATTTAACGCTGTACATTTTGATATTCGTAAAAAAATAAGCACGGTTCTGTTTCCAGCTTAATTCAGTGTAGCATTTCGACATGTGGACAGGAAAACGTACAACGTCATGGAAACGGTTGGTTTAATTTGCGTGCACCATTCTTATCATGTTTGTACCGACACTTTAGTTTTTATTTGACAATATTTAATTGAATTAGAGTGATTAATACGAATGAACGATTTCGTTACACGAGCCATTTCCCCTTTGACATATACAAGTCTCCAATTTAGAAGAATCCCCACTATTTCAAGTGTACAAAAGTAATTGTTTTATAATTATTTAATAGCGCTAAAGTATGATAAATGCATGGTAATTATACAGTACCATCTTTGAAAAAGCACGTGTCTTTTTGAATGATCTTCAAAAGCACAGGGTGGATGAAAGTATCAAATTCTCTTTAAATTGAATTCAATTGAATAACAGTTACACTCGCTATGTTATTTCTTCTCATTTGGAAAACCTCACAAGTGGCGGTCACCCAAAGGTATCTACGCCGTGTCCATATGGTCAATAAATCGCCGTGTTCTGTTTTCTTTCATCGTCAAGCCGGGAATAGACGGAGAAGGCTGGGCAATTAGTTACCATGACAAGACCATCTATTCACTTGAAAGTTTTCCTTCTTCAACGAAAACGAAGCCCTTTAATTATGAATAAACAGCTTAAGGGTATTACAAACTCCCTTATGTGTTGCGCTACATCATGATTGATGGCTTCTAACGGCAAAAGACTTATTGCAGTGTCTCGTTTTAAACGATAGAGTAATACATTTTTTCTTCATGTAAGGGAAGGATGTATTTTCCTGTATATCGTAATGTTGGGTGGTTACTCATGAATGCATCATGAATATATTTCCAGTTCATTAAATCCTCGGAATACACAAATTAAATTGTTTGTATGTCAGTAACCTCCGTGCATCTGTCATAGTGTCTGTATTCAGCAAAACAAGTACAAATAATGTTTGACTAAATTGGTGACAACTTGCCCATATTGAACATGTAAAGATCATAATTTGTCTAAAGCTTATGTTTTTTCTTTTAAGTAGATGCTTTAACGCCTGGAGAAATATAGTCAAAATAACATATTTGAATAATGTATTTTAGGTAAAAGACATGTTGAAATAATTTTCCGCAAAATCTAGACATAACTGAAATATACTTGCTTTCAAAATGTTTTAAATCAGAGTACACAATATCTGCATAATCGGCCTCTACATTTTTCTCTTATTTATTTTCTATTATTTGTTTTGTGTGGATAGATCTTATGTATGTTTTGTACACTTTTATGTACATACGTGTATATGATATATATATGTGTGTTCGTCCTACTAGGTATGTCATTATGAAGTGTCTTCAAATGGATGGTTTTCTGTGCGTAGAAAAATACACGACGCAGTCTAAATAGAAATGTACACACAGTTTAAGTTGCCTTTATTATGTATATTTGTTATGACACGCCGATTTTCGACGATTGTCTATTGAAATGTTATAAAAAACATAGCATGATCCATCGTTATAACTGTATTACGTACCACAAAGTGCAAAAATGTAATTGTTTTTTTTTTTGCCTTCGCGTGGATTTTTGGCACTTTAATATCACAATTAGTATTTACAATATGTTTTTAACTTCACTATACGTGCATCGCAATATCATTTAGAGATAAATTTGCGTCAATCGAGATTTTTTTGCTAAGCAAATTCATGCAAAAATATGTCGTCGCGAAAACTGATGACTTTGTAGTAATTATAGTATAACATTTTTTCTAAGTGCCATATTTGACTGTAATGTAATATTTTACCTTGTCAAAACCACGTGTGTATTATATAGGTGTAATGTTTGTGTATGGTTCGATGTCAAACTGTGTGACAGATGGGATGTTTCCATATTCGCTTTAACTGGATAAGTTTGTTCTATCTCGATCTAAAATCTAACACGGGGACAGTGTCGTACAATATATCCTATTGCCAAACAATTCACCCTTTGTATCGTACGGAATAAGATATCAGCATTATTTGATGAATAGATAATATCGGAAGAATAATATTCAACAACAATACACCTATTAGAATCAATAAAACAGGGTCATTCTGATAAAAAGTGTGAAGCTCGTTTAGGGTTGTTTTAATCCTATTTCATGCCGGTATAGATTTCAATGAACGATAATAAAAATGATAGATATTGACTTAATTGTGGCAACCAAACTGACGTTATGATAAACAGTTAAACGCAAATAAAAGTATGAGTTCATTTGAACCGAATTCTATTTTAAAGTCGCCTTTGTTTGTTTGTGGCGTTTTATTAATTGTATAATGGATTTCAAGTAATTTCATGTATATTCGAATACAATTCTATCTATACTCGAATACAATTTCATTTATTTTCTATATTCGAATACAATTGCATCTATATTCGAATGCAATTTAATCTATATTCGAATACAATTTTATCTACGTATATTCGAGTATTTCTTTCTATATTCGAGTACAATTATTCGATGTTCGAGTACAATTCATCGATCTTCGAATACAATTTCATCTATATTCGATTACAACTTATGTGTAAGATAAATTTGTTTGGTTTCGAATATGTTGACAATACTTTTAAGCAGGTTAGACATTTCTTTAATTAAAAGAAAAAGGAAAATGCCTTACCGCAAAAACTGCCGTTACAGTCGATACCATAAACATTTAAAAACTCACGAACAAGTATAAGTCAAATGTACTTTGGTGTATAGAACAAAAGAAATTAGCTTCACTTTTACGGTCAATTTTGTGCCAAAGTACACCTGTACACTTAAATACCTGGCTCTGGCAAAAATCGTAAGACAAATTTATTACAACTTGCAGTCAAAATCAGTTATTGAATACACATCCGGGTATTCACAAATTTTAATTCTTGAACAGGAGATAATTATAGACAAATTGTAGTCTCGTTATTACTGGTACATTTAACAGTAGTCTCTTTAAAGTGGTTAAATATATAATGATTCAACTTAAAAAAAAAGTTATTTCAATTATTAGTTTTGACAAAAAAAATTGCTAAGAGATCAATATTACGTTTTTTTAGAATAAACTTTTAATTGAATCATTCAAGAGTTAACTTTGTATCAGTTTTTCCCCACAAATTAACTGTAGAAAATATGTATTTATCTTTATTCATTTATCCATAAATTATGTAAAAATCAAAAAGTATTTTTGCTCTCATTTAACAAGCGACGGACGCGTCAAGAAGGAACATTCAGTGACAACAGATAAAGAAATAAATGTGGCTCTTTATATCATATAACCTAGTATTAAATGTTTTATCTGATAAAACAAAAAAAGCAAACAACACACTGTCTGACAGTGAAGTCCTTAGATTTGTTTGACAGAAAAAACACAACATACAATTTGTTTTATAAAGCCGTCCCGTTATAGTACTTGTATGACTGACGTGCACCCGTATTCTAGATCACCGATAAACCTTTGTCAAACATGCCATTTTCTATTTTCTTAATTAGAATGCTGCAAAGATCAAACGCATATTTTGCAATAGGAGTTTTATTAATTAAAAGTGCAATATTTGACATTTTATTTATCCTATTTCAGGGCTGCCTTGTACTACGACTCCGCTGTTTGTATTTCGTGGCGCCGCTGATTTTACGATCACTTTTGTATTACAACAGTTTACCGCATCCCGTTCTATCTGATAGACAAGTGATATCAAATATCAGACATACAGCCGCAGATTTTTAATATCAAATATAAACCGGTAATAAAAGATATGTTATTATGATATTCTTTCCTGTACAGGCGCGATAGTAATCTATTTTGCTTCGGCTTTTGGACCGAAATTGAAATTGACGTATCTATTTAAGTCTTGATGTTTCGACTCATGTGTCAGTTACGAGCTCGTTAAATAGGAACTAGCTATCAAAAACCTTCTGTACGGCCTATACGTCTGTGTAATATACTGTTTTAAAAAACAAACATAACGTTACATGCATCAAAACTGACATTTCTTATTGAAAATGACAGCGTTCACGGGTAATTGATAATAAAACTCCTTCGGCACCCTAGGGCTAGCGAGATGACATAGGCGAATAGACTCGCGCCGAACCTGCCGTGAAGATGAAAGAACCGTCTGCTTAAAACGATTATTTTTGCATGAGAACCTTTTGAAAACTATGCATAACAATTATAGTCTATGATATTCAGTTTCAAATTAAACTAAGAGCCGACTTTTGTATACAAGGTGCTAAAATATATCGTCCGCGCGATGAAAGTGTTGTTGGAATGTTCGTTTTATTTATAGAATCGCATATTCAAAATACATTTTCATCCAAATGTTTAAGTTTGGTAAGTTTAAACACTTGTCCCAGCAAGATGTCTCCTCTAACAAGATGTATTTTGAACGGCTTGCGAAAACACGATGCAGTCGACCAAATGTATGAAACTATTGCCTCATCTCATAATTATATTATCGCCAGAAAGAATGTTTTGTTAAAAGGAGAGCTATTCAAAACGCATTATTCAAACATTGTCTGACTATGATAAATGAGCCAAACACGATGGAACTTCGGAACAAGTGTGTCGAGAACCAGTGACGAGTGAACGGAAGTGTATAAATGCTCATTATGGAAAACAATTCTCCACAAAAAATCAGGGCGCAAATCTATCGACAGCATACTAGTTTTTATTATCTTTCTGTATTTTTCTGCTAATTATATGTTTTTTTAAAAATCTCTTGATAATCAGTAACACTGTACATTTCACCAGGACGTTTATTTTCATGTACACAAAGAAATGTGCAACTAATTTAAAAATCTGTGAAAACTGACACTCTTGAATTCCTAATTGTTTCTATTTTCGCTGAATTCATTTCTCATGTAGAAAACTCTTTAAAATATAAGACAAATCTACAATCATAATTTGGAGTTTAGTATATATTCAGTTTTGATAACTTTCATGCACCTTATCAAACATCTCTGCTGTGTATCATGCATTTCAACATTTAAATTATTTTGATGCAAATTTGAATAATTATTACACATATTAAAATAAAAATGCAATCGCTCCCCACCATCACGAGAGTCCATAGAAACAGATGGTCCTTTAACCAAAACGAACGATACTTAGTCGTACATATAAATCAAGAGTGAAACAATATACGTGTTTTGTGGAAATATGTCGTAATAGTTTTGTCAATATGACTTGTTTGGGACCACTTTCCATACCTTATTGATTTTATGTAAAATGAACTCGTTTACAAGGAATCAAATCCGATTTGGCATGGCATCATTGTCGACCAAAAACAATTATATTCTTATGCAACAAAAACAATACATACTTTAGAATGATTATTTACTTAAATACTTGCCTTTCAATTTGAATTTTACATTTAACAAAGGTATAACTAATTGAACATTTCAAATACTTAGTTATGTTTTTATTTGCTTAGGCTTTGTATTAAGACATAATTGGGTATAACATTATTTGGCAAAATCATTTTTTTTAAAACACGCATTATCTATTCAATAAAGCATGCGTTATATGCAATGATTTAAACCTCGTACAATATTGTACATAAACTTATTTCATTAGTTTAAAATTAACACCGCGAACCGACTGAAGTTTGGTAATAAAATCATGATAATGTACTACTTGTAATGATTGTAATGCTGTAAATTATATATCGAATGTGACTGAGTACAACTAAATCGAAGAAAGCATGAATAATGCATATTTTAAATACCGAAGAAGAATATTGTGTGAAAGGAATATTTCAAACACCGCAGACAAGAGTTAGAAGTGAATTTTAAACATTACCGATGGAACACAAAGAAACACACATAGGCTTTAAACACTGCCGAAGAACATTAAAATTAAAACGAATGCCACTTTTAAACACTAAAGTTTCTAAAAGTACCCAGAAACAATTTTATGCCTAACCAAACATTTAAAATGACGTCGTTTTCGACACAAAAACGGATTTTTTATGATGAAAATACCTATAGCTCTATTATTTCATATGGATATTTTATAAAATATATCAACAAAACGTAACGGAAAATAAAACTACCTATAAACGATTGAGTATAAATTTAATGTTCATAACTTAATCATGAGTGCAAGTAAAATGGTTTTAAATGTGAAGTATGTTTTTTTCTAGATGTGTAACACTGAAGAAAGATAAAGTAGAAAGGGATGAAAATGTTAAAAATTGGAAAGTATTAAAAAATAATGCAGACAGTATTACTAGTAACTGAAGGAAAGAATGGAGAAACGGGGATTTAAATGTACAAACATGTATGTAGAAAAGAACAATATACGTTTCCAACCCACGATACTGTAATACAGGAAGTATCTGTACAAACTGGAGAAATAAAAAAGATGAATAACATTTTACAACATTTTATTTTTCATTTGCCAGGAGCAAATAAATCTCGTAACAATAACTCCTATAGTATTTATCGGTACTGTACAAATTTCTCTTAATAGTACGTGTACATAATATATTCATATATTTACATGCTGTGTTATTCATACAACTTTATAATATTGTCAAACATGTTATAAATAATGTGGTTTAGAAATAACGTAGACGGAGAGTAACGTAAATTTGATAACCTGTTAGGTTTTTTGAAACGTATAATTTTCAATAACACAATGCAGATTTTAAAAATAACTCATAGTTTAGTACTTATAATTAACGATTAGTTATATAAATAAAAAAAGATGTGAGAATGCAAGTGTAAAAGTCTTAATATTCATTTTGCAGCAAAAATAAGGTATTTCAAATAAATTATACCTAAAATCACACAACATTTTGATAATTATATCAATATGTTTATAATTGCTTATCATAAAATGATGTAAAGAAAGTTAGGTTCATTAAGCATCTTTAAGAATGCTCAAATGTTATTATCTAACAGTCGGTCAATTCAAACATATAATCTAATATTTATTATTTTATTATTTCATTAATATAACACCAGTCTAATTTATTAAATGCTCCGGACACAACTGTACGTTTGTATTCCATCAATAAAAACAATTACTTTGGAGTTACTTTGGTGGCAATTTAATTTTTGATAATAATGAATTAAACGCTCCATCAAACATTATGGAATACTTTTTCATATGCACATTTTAACCCAATAGCCATTTCACCAGAGTATAATGAATGCCATATATTGATAAAAAATCATGATCATTTTATGTTTCGATGTAAACATCAGTGGCTTTAATGTTTATAATTTTCTGAATCTAACATAATCGAGGCAGTATATTACACCTGTCAGAGAGAACATTGCGATATATACTTCTAAAAATATTCAATAAGGTCATTTGCTTCAGTAATCTAAAATATTTATTTTCTCAGGAACAGCGTATAATTCATACTTTACAGAGATCGATGCTGAATATCAAGTAATCATACAATTATTAACGAGTATGCAACTAACGCATGTAATATATAAGAAATCTCCTTTGGTAATAGCGTCAAATATTAAATAAGATATTTAGCAATGTACAAGCAAACGAACAAACAAACAATCAAACAAACAGGCATGGGCAGAAGATACAGAATTGTTTTTCATCATCAACAACAAACACAACAAGAGTCTATGAATAATGGTATTCCACACACCGTCATCGCGTCAATGTGCGTCTTGTAAGCAATTTGTTTTTACTTAACATTCATACAAGGATTTCTCGCCCCAAGCTCTTATATTGAATTTGTAAGTCAGTTAAAAGTTTGTGCACTATGTTTAATGTAAGCATGCAATGCTTGTAAGTGTTTCTATGGTGGGATACACGAATTATTAACACATTAAGTCTTGCAGCTCACGTAAATGTACATACATAACCAAACACCATTAACTCGTGCAATCACTAATTCATGTTGTGTTGTAGCGGAAATCATTTGTGTGTTCTACCCCTTTCGAATTTTCTCAAAATATGCAAGCTCACAGTGGTGTTGCCTCAAATCTCGACACGTAAAGACGTTAGCAATTCCCTGTTCCAAAAAACGCTCGCAACATTTGATTTTGCATTTGTATCGAGCTCGAACAAACGTCTTTCACACCTTTCTAGCCTTGACATCCATATGACTCTGGACGATCAATCTTCTTCTACTATTTTCATCAAATTTCCACAAACTTTCTCAACTTTTGAAAGAGCAGAAACGCTCACATGCCCGCCAAGTCAGGGTGCATCATACCCATATGATGACCAATTTGATGCATTGCTAAAAAGCTGTTTGGATCAAAATGACCTACATTGCTAGTGTCCATCAGTCTAGTTTTTGTGTTTGGCAATTTATGCTCTTTCTTCCATTTCATCCGTCTGTTTTGAAACCAGATCTTTATCTGGCGCTCAGACAAAACGAGAGAATGCGCAATCTCTATCCTTCGTCTTCTTGTGAGATATCTATAAGAATGAGAAAATAAGAAAAAATAGATACAAATTTTAGAAATGTTACATAATTTTGCAGAATAACACATCCTGCTTGGTTAAGGTTGGATTGATTTGAAACTGTGCCAGAGTTGGATGATGTTGGCTTTCAAGCACAAGATATAATAATGGTGCCTTAAGATATGTTTATCAAGTCAAAGAATGTCTCCGGCAAAATATAGTTTTTGAAAATATGTTATTATCCTTTCGAACATGTCAGAAACTGGTCGAAAAGCTCCGAATTATTGGTAAAATCAAGTATTTGGCGCTTGTTCATATTTTAAATTGCAGAACATTCTTCGAAATGTGCAATGTCAGTGTGTATTTATTGTAACGTCTTATGACAAAGCGTTCAACATATGATAACTTAATACATGATCATTACCATAATAACGATGTTAACAAAACTCCCCTTCATATTTTCTGAACAAAATTAATTGTAACTATATCATATTTTGATAACAAAAAAAATGAATGTAACAGTAGGATAAGGTTAGAATATGTTCGGAAAATAATTCAGCCCAGAAAGGTATAGAACAGAACCTTAACATGAAACACAAAAAGTTCAACATATGAACTTTATCCATGCTATCTTATAACGAAAGAAGTGCATTCAAAAATGTAAAACAAAGTCTTATTTCGTAGACTTGTATACTATTACATTTGTAGTTGATATACTGATATACAGATAAATATATATACACAACTATTTGTTCTCTTGAAAAGGAGCATTTTTAAGTCACTCGGTATCTGGTGAGCAATTATAAGGTGGCTTTTTTGAGAAATAAATTATATTGTATATTAAACAAAAGCATTCTTGCCGGCTGCGTTTTAAAGCAAGCCGATGAGCTCTTAGACATTTGTGAATATGTATTTCTTATTTAAATGTACTCGTTTGCTACTTTGCTTCTTTATTTTTGTTTCTATGTTTTGATATGGCATTGGTCCCCCCTTTAATTTTGTAAGTGACTTACCAAAGATTGAAAATTCAAATGATTTTCAAAGTAATATAAATATTTGCATACATACCTATTGAAATGAAATTCTTTTTCCAACTCTAAAATTTGATGTCGAGTGTATGCAGTTCTATTACGTTTTGTTTCCGATAGAATAGAATTCGAAGAGCCTGGAAATATACAAAATTATAACATTAAAATTTGACAAGCCTTAGAATATATGGAAATACAAAATGAACATTATATATGCCAAAAAATACATAGCATATTAGTATATAAAATATATAATATAAACATACTTCTTGTTGTAAGATACAAACAAATTAATGTCCAACAGAAGAATGATACTAAATAAGTAGATTGAATTAAGCAGCTGAAATCTTCAATTAAGTTGATTGTATATCAATTAATACACTTCAAAATTAAATTACGTTGTTAATATTTTAAGTATAGCAAAACGAAATTATGTAGATACTTTGGCAGATATAAGAATTACAATCATTTACGAAAGGGGTAATTTTTTATCATTAGCATAATACATGTTATATAATAGCAATATCATAATATTACATTTTTTGGTGTCATTATTGTATAGAAAATATGAATGATCTGTCATATTACGTATGAGTAGATAATATAGGGGTACTTATTAAAACATCATTTCGAAGATTAAAATATATCCGCTTTTTTACAAATAAACAAAGCTAGCTTCTTCATTCATTGTCAACTCACATTTTTTTCTACTTAGGTGCATACAAAAATATAACGAACATAAATCTATAATATATAAAAAAAAACATGCATTATAACGCCGTACGCATTATATGCGTATTTTTGTGAAGGCTTACTGATTCATCTCATATCTTGAACACAGTTGTATGCTATTAAATATCCATTATTCACAGGTAGAACATTCTCGTTATATTATCTTATTCATCACGATATTTTAAAACATTTAAGCGATAAACTTGCAGCTTACTTGAACAAATCTTGCAGGAAAAAACGCACAGTTTTTCAATCAATCATTATTTACGATATTTATTGAAAACTAGATAGTCTCTCGTAAAAGGCCAATGTCATTTATAACTTGTAGAAGAACAATTTGCTCTTTGGATTGTTCGCTTGCTTGCAATATAAAATAAACTAAGTCAATGACTCTTATAAAGACATATCAAGTTTGATAACGAATTATACTGTAATAACTAGTAGTGTTGTCGCATTATATTCTTTAGCTAGGAAGACAAAATCACCAATATTAATGATCAGTAACTAAGTCATGTACATGTATTCGTCTAATCTAAGTAATGAAAAAAAACATAATTCGTTGGAGAAATTATGACTTGTATTCACTGCGCATGCGTGGATTGTTTGCGTCATCGATTTTGGATGTTGCTGTACGAATGGATCTTGCAAGATACAAGCAGAAAATAAACAAAATTGGATGGAATCGATAGGAAATCAAAATAATACTAGCCATAGATATGAATTATTTAAGCTTAATGACTCGTTGAACAAATCAATACTTCTTTCACGATATAACTTCAGCTGAAGATTAGCTGATAAAACCTCCATTATTATAACTAATTGGAAAAAATGTTGTCACTTGGAAAAAAATCAATCGACTTAGATATCGTTCATAATAGATTCTTGATTTTGTTCTTTTTTGCGAATATTGTTTTGTGTGATAAATACATGCTTTAAGCACCAGTATATACACATTGATATATATATCAAGATATATTCATTGAAAATGTTTGCAGTTTATATTGAAGTCAAATGTTTGGTCATGTTTTTTTGTTTTTTTGCTTTTGCAATTAGTTGACATTCGAAAAGAACTTCTCACATATATATGATCAGATTGCATACTTATGTAATATATATTCATCAATAAGATAATTGCATGAGTTTTGTTAATAATTGAACATATTTTTTCCATGTGTATAATGAATGTCGACTCATATATGTAACTTTGCACTATTTCAATATATTTTGTAAAAACTGAACAAGTGTTTATAATATTTATAATATTACTTTGTTTTACCATGCCAACTAATTTATAGAATACAGTGCTTAAAATATGACTAATAACTATAGAAGAGCTTAATAAAATGCAAGAGTATTACTACATCACTCAATCATAAGTAAGGTCTTGGGTAAATGCCAAACATTCCACGTAGAGACAGAAACAATACAGATCATGCCTAGAACTCTAAATAAATAAAACTAATACAAAAATAGTATCGAAACAAAAAATAAAATACAATCATACAGATATTTTCATGAACTGTCCTTGAAAATGATTTATTTTAGACGGTTAAAATTTTCGCTGAAAGACAACTATCGTAAACAATAATGATTTAAACGTTTCTGGTAGAATTAGAATAAACACGTTTAAGTAGTCAACAAAGACCAGACTCAAGCAAGAATCTTAAATCACTTCATTTGATTGCATTCATACCCGGACACATCCCGGAAAGAATTCAATTAGATGTTACGCAAGCGTCAAGTTTTACGCCAACAAGTTCAAATTCTCTTTGTTTACGTTAATGATACCAGAGTTTACTCAATATCGGACGGTTACCATTCGGACAGAATATTGTTTTAAGTTACAACTCAGCAAATATTGTTTGACGCGGTGTCATATCCATATATAACAGAACGCGTCTTATTACATATTAGCATATTTCATATGACAATCGATATCTGTTAATGGAGTCCGTAGGAAAAATAAGGGCCATGGAACGGAGGAGACAAATGAAATCAATGGCGGCAATGAAAATTGATATCTTGTCAGTTTTCTTTCCTTCAACAAGTACAACGAGAGCATTACATTTCTCATAAAAAAATAAGTATAATTATCAAAAATCAATTTTAAATCTATATAAAAAATAAGTAGATAAATAAAGTCACGTAGTACGTTTGTATTGTATTTTACATATTATTTTAATGGCTATTGTAATCATTCTACGTAATGCTTACTAATCGAATTACACTGTAGTTTATCGATTTACTTTTTGATATGTTTGATAATGATAAAATTATGCGCTTTCATAATGTTGCCATTTTTTCATGTTTATTTGTTTTAATGTTATTTACCTTTTGTTTCATTTTAAATAAATACTTACCATGATAAACATAAACCAACCCGTTAAATGTATATCATTTTGTTTGCATGAATTAACATGAAGATATGGCGTATTTTCAATGTTAAGATTTGACAATATACATAATGTATATGTGGAAGTAACCTTTAGCTATGCAGAGAAACCCAAAGAGTAAACTAAAACATACAATAGTAAAGAGGTGTTATTATTTTCCGTATTTTGACATTATCATATATATGAATCTTGTCTGATCGTGGTTGATTAGAAATCGATACAAATCTATTACAAAAACCATAATGCCCCCAAACTCACGTTGCTTATATTCAGATTTATTCTTTTGTTTAGTTTTCCGTAGTGTTTGTTCATTTGAGCCGGACAGGTGATATTGTCATAGGCATTAAATGAAAGTGATAAATTGACAATAAACGCGACAGTTGGATTGGTAACTATTGCCTGGAGCCATAGACTCACTGATGAAGTCATCAGATGTCGGTGGCGTTTTATGTGTTTGGCGTGTGTTTTGTGTCAACGAACTCATAGCCGTATTTCCCGAGAGCCTCAGGTAGAGATTGGCCACTAATGTAAATGGATATTGTTTCACCTTGATTGGTACCCCGCTGACTCTTAGACTTAGACGTGATATACAGCCGGAAATCGGGATCCAGTTTAACGATACCTGCGAAAACTGACTTTTTTATATTAAAACAATCGTTTCCTACAGCGAATACTAAATCTATTATAGAATAATCACAAAATAAATTAACTGTCTAGTTCGGCTTGTTGTTTTGTTGTAATAAAAATATTAGTCACTAGTCTCTTTTACAAAATGTTTTATTTCTAAATCGATTTATTTCATAATTTCTTCCTTGGTAAGTCCAACAAATTAATCACAAGAACAGTTCTTGCTTTTTGAATTTATTAAATGATTTCAAATAACTTCAGTTGTTTTAGATCAATTGTTTGAAACCAATAACATAACCAAATAACCTCGCTGATTGGTTTAATATTGCTGCCATTTTACAACGGTGAAATATATCGTTAAAGAGCACTCAAAGCCGTCCTATGTATTTGTTTTACATATTGCTTCCAGGTAATAAAGCTGTCAGAATCATTATCCTTTTTATCATTTATAAAACCATATAATGATCGTCATGATATAACATATTTATGTATTAATATGACATGCTCATAAAGTGGTTTTACAGCTAATTAAAATTTGATCCCTCGCGCAAATAATTCATAAAATGATCTTTATTTATTGCAGTAAACTGTAATGCTGACAATCAATTAAGTAATGCTAATTGGAATTCCATAACACTATTCACATAAAAGTTTATCTGTCTCTGAAGTAATACGATCTTATATTTCATTCACACATTATTTGACTCCTTTACAAGTAAAATCTTAGATTTATTTCTTCGGACTATGGTTTACTAAGTGTTGCGGATATATATCTGCCCTTCAGGGACATGAAACTGCACCGGTCACGTAAATGGTTGTATAATAACGGTCACGGAGACTATGATAATTTGACTTTGATGTTGACTCGAAACGGTACATCAACCTAATGAATTACTGCTTTACACGTCCATATAACACCCGCGAGATACTGTTACACAATATACTCTGACCTTTTTTTGAAACTACTCCTTCAGGAAATGGCATTTTAAATACGCTCCATAATTTATCCGTTACCGTCGTCTTACGGCCAATTTAGCCATTGCGAGATAAAACATGTACATAACAGTAGACTCGGCAACTGACCTTATTGCCTTAGATTGGCGGATTCATACAAATAAATAACTGTTCAGCGGATCTGTTACAGAGCTCTATGAGGAACGCTATATTACTTTATTACGTACGCTAGGAGAATTAAACAAGTTTGTCAACAACCATTTATAAATATTAATTTTGCTATCACTCGTATATGAGTGGAAAATTCTTTGTCGGTCGTTACAATTACACAAAATGATGATTGGAGAGAAATAATAGTATGGCGTCATGGAAAAACGGAGTTAATAAATATTCCCAGTGTCGGACATATACATAATGGTTATTATTCAAAATGTTATTTAAACTTAACACAGCCAAATAACTACATAAGCATGTCTGCTGACAAAGGCTAAACCTGATCAACTAAATATCAAAACTGCATAACATTGAAACAAAAATATTAAGATACCAAGAACATATACTGAACCATTGGTAATGACAAAATGTATTTAAAGAAAATCAGGTACTGAAAAAACAACTAACATATGAATGCAATACTGATGAAACGTGAGGAATTACAGATTTTTGATGATGATTTTTGCGGTCTAGTTATGTAGAAAACAATGTACTTTTTATTTAGAACGAATTTCCCACTATGTATTTTTTCGACGGCTATCTAACCAACTAGAATTGGATGCGTTCTACACATGAATTGAAACGATCAGACTACATCCTCACATGTGTTTCAAATTCTTCGTTCGTGGAGTAATTCCAGATCATTCGTTACATAGCACAGTTCACCTTCAAATTTATTGAATTAAAACGCAAACTTGTTTATGTTAGGGCATTAAGTACATGATAATGACTGGTTGGTGTCAGGAAAATGGCTGGAATTATAAATTCAGCATACCTGAGAATTGGTTAATGTTGGCTTGATGTTAAGATATTTGATAACGCATAAATGATTTTGGAATTGATTAATCAAGGTTTTTGTTATTTTATTGCACTAAGCAAGATTGTAAAAATATGCACTGTTCCAAACAGCATTGCAAGAGGTAGGTACCCGCATATCTGTAGACGGACAATTAGTTTATCCACTTTGTCCAAGATAATGCTGCTAGATTAATTTATCAATTTATACATGAATGCAAAGCAGAACAAGCAAATTTACATCCAGTTGAAATGTCACAATAAATTTAATCGTATTTCATAATCTTATTAAACAAACTGCACAGGAACACCAGTACGGGGTTATCATAGCCTACTATTGGTAGGACATTCTGCCTGATGAATTCATATCCGTCAGTGTCTTATCTTATTAACAGACTCTTGAAAACCTACGGCAAATTTACTATTTTCGCAATAAAATGTAATGAACAGTACGTGTGAACATCCGTACCCATTTTCGCACTAAGTTTTTCCCTGGATTGTTTTTGTCTTCAATGGCTGTTAAAAGCTGTTTAAACGCCGTTGGATACCAGAAACGTTTCAATCGTGTTTATTGAGATGTATATGGTTTCATGACAGGGACACCATTGAATGGGTTCGCAATACAGTGAGTCAGTTTCCTAACAAAGAACGTTTATTTATTTATATGATACCGTGTTAATATTGGATACGGTGAGCGGGGAATTAACACTGGACTGCGCAGCGGATTAAAAACAGATACAATGATATATTTTAATTCTAATATTAATATTTGCAAGGTGTCGCCAGGGGTTGGATTTCAAAATATCTTGACAACAATTTTGGTGTATTTTTTGTCGTAAATAAATCATATACTTGCATGCCAAATGGAAGATTTATACGTGTCAACAATGAAAATGAAGAATACTTGGTCGGGTGTCAGATATAGTTTATGGATTATCAAGTATGATATAGCAATGTTTGCTAATCATATTCTCTGATGACGTTAAAAATACACAACACGATATTCCAAAAATGATTATCTTAAATTAAAATCTCCATTATTAGTATTTGCTAATCTCTCGTTGATACGATACTGGAAAGTTGAAACATTTGATTAAATGAAACCATAGTCCGATCTATTAAAAGAAATTTAATAAAAGTGAATGTCTTACAAAAACGATCTGCAAAAATAATTCTGCAGAAACCGGTTAGGACTTCTTCCAAAAAACTATTTTTTCAACTCAATTGGCTCTCATTTAATAATAGGTGTAAGTACCACACTGCGATTTTGTTATATAAATGTGTTAATAATCTGACTCCGGAGTATCTAAATGACATCATCACTTTTTCTAAAAATAACAACTATAATTTAAGATCTGTCACCCATAATGATATCGTGAATACCAAAGTAAATACTGAATATAAGAAAAAAGCATTCTCATATCACAGCATGGAAGTTTGGAATAGTATACCAATTGAAATAAGATTTGCATGTACATTATCTACTTTTAAACAACAATACAAGAACTACTTATTTACTCAACAAATATAATCATGTATGTGTCTGTCAATTTTAATAATGTGTTTTTTTTTTGTTGTTGTTGTTGTTTTATATATAGAATTTGTGATTGTGAGAAAATGTTTGTGTTTTGTGTATGTATGAGTGTGTATGTATATATAATTGTCTAAATTGTAATTAACTTTATTCAATAACTTTATTCAATAATTCAATAATAATACATCAGTTGTATTTGTTATATTAGATGTGTACAAATTGTTCAGTTTTTAATGATTGCTATTATTTTTCAAGATGGCCACATTGTAAAAAAGTATTGTTTCATTTTCATTATTGTTAATGTTTCATTGTCTTTATGTGTAACCTTCTGTAAATAAAGTTATTATTATTATTATTATTATTATTATTATCTTATACGACCTTATACGAGCGTATTTAGGGTCCATCGTGCTCAATAAAACGCTATACGGCGAATGCGTGCTGCAATAAATATCAGACATACACTGAGCTATGATGGCAATGTTATTTTTCAATTTTGAATAATAAATACAAACAGATACAGGTACGTGTGTAATGTTGCTGTTCTATATAATACGTATATGACATTCGCTACAAAGGTACACATAAATAACAAGGCGGTACATTCCAACAAGTCATAAAATATATTTAGTTCCATGGCATTTAAACAGGCTCTAGTTTATGTTGTTAATTTATAACACATCAACTATATTTTGCTATACATTACAGAATACGTTTAATGTTTATGATAATCATTATTTACACGATGAATGACAGAATGTCTGGTGTTATATCGGACACAAAGCCCACAGCCCCGAACCTCTTAAAACATTTTGTTTGTTATTGAATTTCATTTCAATTAAAAATTATTATCACAGGAGTGTTCATTGCATACATGAAACTACCTGAGCTGTTCTTTGTAATTAATTATAATGTACACAATGCACACACATTGTGAGATATGTAATCATAGAAGAGTATAAACATCTTATCTATGTAGGCCTTACATATAATACATCTCAGAAACAATTTCCTATCCGATATTAAAGACAAAATGCATCAGCTACCATAGAGTATTGTCTTAATTTTGAAGCGAAAAGTTTACCTATTTTTATTGTAATATAAGTCAGAATTACGAGTTACTCGTAAAGATGCACTTAAGTAAAACACATTACGTGTTATGTGTCATACTGCACTACAACCATTAAGGTTGTCATGTACGTGAATTATATAACTATTACATGTGTTAACAAATTATAATGTTTCAGAATTCAGTCTTATATGTAATATTGGTGCGGTATCAATGACAATTATGGTCAGATTGGTGAGTAAATGTAACGTCAACAAGTCATCTATAGGAAGTTTTCATGTACGATAAATGTCACTTAACAGAACGACATGTCGATAGTTTAGTGACACTAGAAAATAAACAGTCAAATCGGATTTAGTGGGACATAATGTTATTAAGAAAGTTCCTAATGAAGGGCAAACAATAACTATACGCTTGTCGTATAATATTATCTGCTTAAAACTTAAAACTTTGTATCAGTAATTTACTGATATTGGGACACAAATTTCGGCGACTGGAAATACATGGAAAATTATGTTTTGAATATAAATAGGAGCGTAAGGTGTTTTGTTAACGTGTCCTTGGTCTAAAGAACGAAGATCAGACGTATAAAGTATTTCGTTCTATAAATGATATTCGTCCCCAATATTCTTGATTACAAAATGTCTTTTTACTAATTAAAACACGCCTTGTTTTGACAGCTGACCATACAGAGGTTAATGGCGTTTTCCAGTCATATGCATTAAATCACAGAGCTTTCTAATTAACTAATAATATTTTACCATATTGTGATTGTAAATATAAATGCATCCTTGGTTATAACACTGCAAACAAGAAATGTTAGTTGAAGTGTATTACTCTAGCCCAGTGATCTTTTACTAACCTTTTTCAGAACCTAACAGATTCGTATAAAATGAATTTTACGAGGTTATTGAATTAGCAGTTTCCAAAAATAAACATATTGATTGTTTCGGTGAACCGTTGCCATGTTATGTAAAACTATGTGTTGCTTATTTGCAAAGTGTTTATTCCTATCTGTTCTGTAGTTTGATTCCATTATTCTACACTGATGGATTCTTGTTTGTAGTTTGATTCCATTGTTCTATACTGATTGATTCTTGTTATGATATATCACTAATTTCATGTTAAATTACAAACAAACATTCATTAATAAGAAATAAAGATTGATTACTCAGGTAATCCGAGGATTACATGACATTTCCCCTTCAGAATCAAGAATACATCCACTGTTTCAGCCGAAAGAATCCAAAGAATTTATAAGGTTCTGCAAGGCATACAATGATTCGTGCTAAATTGATGTAACGACCAGTATTAATAGCAAACATTATGTTTTTTCCACTAGCCTACGCTTCTACATCTTGGCGCCAGTAATCTTCGGAAATGTGTTTGGGTAGAGTTAAAACCCTGATAGTTCTTTCATCAGTCGTTTTCAGTAACTCATGATAATGCTCCGTAAGATGAGATAACTACATATTTTGTAACATATTTGAAGCAGAAAGTCTGAAGAATGTCATTAGATAATGATTATGGAATAGTCATACGTTGACAGATATGTAAGGGAAGACGTGTAAAATACATTTCAAGAAGCCTTCTTCAGTGTGCTCTGGCGGCAGTAGTCGTTTTGTTGTGGCGCAGTTTTCGACAAACCGTTTCAAAACACAGCAATTCTACCGTATTACATATTGTAATTGATGGGTAATTACATTTTTGGAAATCAGAGCGATCACTTACTTTGTATTTTAGATAATGAAGGCAATTGTTGGGTTAGTTGCGTTGTATTTTTAGGGCAGCGGCAGACGTATTGGCGCGCAAGGAGACAGATAATTCTAGCCGTATCGTATAGTTCTGTCGTCTGTAGTCGAAGCTGATATTTAGATTATTATCCAGGATCAATATGAACTAATATGATTCATTACATTGTGTAATGGGTAGCATAATTGATGACACATTGTTTTAAAGCATGTTTTGAATAAATCTATTTCATATTATGTTGAGTAAAAACAGCGCAGCAAATTGTCCACATTTGAGTTAGTAGTAATGCTAGGACGAATGCAATAAAAATACAATAATTATCATTATATGAAATAAAATTGCCAGTAAAAGCAATGGCATTGTAAACATCAGATGATTCTTAAATTGAACGACTGAGGTCTGATACTGTTTCACAGAACGAAAGTTCGAGTTTAACTCCGTTTGTTATTTGTAAGGAGTTCTGTATTCTCGACCAGTTCCATATTTATTTATGTTCACCATCTAAAAAACCTAGGCAAAAATCTCAAACATTAATTTTGTATTCATAGTGTTCTCTTCGTTATAATGTATTGCAGTTTTGTGCGACGCAAACATTTATCAACCACAATAGTTCCATAGCATAACTCACCTACTATTAAAACAAATGTCATTGTTTCTATTTTACTTATGGTTTGTTTTTTCATTTCTATTCTGATTATGTATTATGTTTTGCTCTGTAAATGGCCAAATGTATAGAGTATAGTCGTATGCCAATTAGCTTGAATAAATGTTAATTTCATCTAATATATTTTGATGATGATAATAATAATAGTAAATATTCGCGCGTGCTTAAATCAATCATAACACCGAATTTGAATAATATTTTCAGCCTTTTAAAGTTTAAAAGATTTGACAGAACCGGTTCCCTTCCTCAGAACGACCCTTGTACAATGTCAGTTATTTCCAGTTATTTAATAATTGACTAAAGAATATAAATACATTATTTACGTATTCAATAGACGCGTGATTTTATAACCAAGGTATGACTACGCAGAAATAAGGAAAAGAAAATATCATTTAGAGATACAAATATCTCATGGTATCATGAGCAACTTGAACTTGATAGTAAATAGATATCATTATATCACCATAACCCTTCAGAAAAGTGATCAATGCTACTACGTTTTGATTAAGATCCGCGTGGGAGGATTCTGACGGATTTGGGTAAATAAAATCCCATGATGAGTGGAGATATGCATTGATTGATTTGGGTAAATAAACGGAGGTTGGTCGGAGGATATTCATAAGTTTATTCAAGCCGTCATGATTTATATTAAAAGTATATAGGAATAAATGTTCTTTCGGTGCAGCGTGTGAAATATATTTTTGTATCTACGTTAATTAGAATATTAATACGAGTAAGTTAATGTGTGTTTCAGTTCGCGTCACGTAATTTATCTAATGAATATCAAAGCAGTTCCTAATTGTGTCCTGTTTAGTCCTAATTCTAGCTGTTTTTTCTCTTTTCTCTTTTGGGATAGCCATGATTTTTTACAAGTCGTATTATATAAATCGTACCTATAATCATGACTAGGTTACGTAATGTAATCCCTGTCCATTGCGATGTGCATGGTTGTAATTCGCCCTTTCACTTGTTAAATTCCACATGCAAAGGTGCATCAATAGATTTAATTGCCAATATACATCTTAAAAAATAATATCTCTTAAGTACATACTTCTTATTGAAAATATTATTATTACATTTATATAAATCATCCAGGTTGTACAACTCAATCAGCATTATGCTGTATTATTGCAAATAATATTTCATTAAAAATTCAAAAGAGAAAAAAAAAACTTCAATTTTTTATGAAAAAAAGACATTTTTTCTAATTACTAATGACAGTTAGGTGAATGTTGTATGTTATATGTATGCATCGTTTGTGATATCGACTTTCAAAAAGATAGTTTAAACTGTTAAAACTGTCGGACTTGATAGTTACAAACGTTTAATGAAGACAGATAGATTCTTTTTTCAAACGTGAGCTGATTTTGTATTTTTACAATTAATGTCTGAGTAAGCTGTGTTTTTCTTTTACAGACTCGAACGTCTACTTCGTAAGATAAGGGTCGATAAAAATACGTCAAGATGTTGTTAAGAAATGAAATTTTAAGCATTGGATGGTAAAAGAGCCGTGAACGGAGAAGTATGTCTGAACTATTTACAAACACAACAGCAGATATTACAGCAGGCGATGAAGTTACTCTTGAACTATGTTTTATATACATCTTATAAGTATTTTCTTTTAAATAAATAATTACCTACCAAGGACATGATCATAAATACAAAAGAATCACTATAACCTTGCAAATTGTGCTATGTATTTCAATTGCAATCATTGCATAATTGCACGTTTGTTGATTTTTTCCATAGTTTGAATTTTAATAAAATCCGCACCAAGCACTCATGCCATTGATTTTATATGCATATTATCAAGGACTTCTATACATACGTATGTTTGTAAGTCCTTGATAATATCAACACTGAAAATATTTACATATTTAGTTTATAGAAAAGGGATATTAAAAACGCATCGATATAAGATGTAGCTTAGGTAATGGTTTCCTATTTCAAAAGTTCACGTGGATATAAATATATAGACATAGTCGTATGAATACACATCGCTCTTTTAATATGTTACAAATCGGTTCATCAACCATCAATTCATATACATGTAGTTTAAACCAGTTCCTCAATCCTCATCGATCACATAACGCATTGCCGATACGAGCGATGAATATAATGTTACCATCTCCATTCATTAAAATCTTAAAATATAATAGATATGTACTCTCACATAGTGTGTTCATACATCTATAGTGTTGTTGTTGTAGTTGTTGGATTTTTAATAGAAATGATATGTCGAAATACTTAATGTCATTAATATTTGTAGTTCAATTAAAACGTAATAGTGATAAGTGGATTTTAATGTAATTAATCAATCATGAATAATGGCTTAAAACTAATGAGAAATTTCGGATTTTGCTTCTAATTAATGTAAATTTGTATGTATGTAGTTATGTTGGTATGTATGTGTGTGTATGTATGTAGGCTTAATTGGTTAAATTATAAACCTGATGATGGCCAACATGGTCGAAACGTTTTTAAAATAAACGCAATTTCTGAATGAAGTCAAGACATTTTTTTATCAAAAGTGATATTAACTTTTACTGACATGTTTAGCCTTTGTAAGCATGCTTTGATAATGATGGAAAATGTCAAATAAGCTGTTTAATTAAATCAGTCATAATATTCATCAATTCATACATTCTTTAACTCTACATTCAAAATAAATCTGAACTATGAATAGAACATGTGTAAATATGTTATCAGAAGCCGGAGAGATTTTCAATGTACCTATTTCTACTATGAGGTCAATTATTACCACATATTTGTTATGCTAATACTTGTAAATTGGTGTTTGACTATTCAACCATCAGCTTTGATACACTGTGAATTTTTAAATTCGAAAAAAATGTCAAACCGGGAATTTTGGAATTTCCAACTTTAAGATGCGAAATAAGGAATTTAATAAGTTTCAACACCCATCCATGAACGGAAGTATATTAATAATCAAGATATTCAATAATTTAAGCAAAATGCTTCAAGTCTTTAATATTATGTACGCACAGATTTCTATCGATTTATTCATAATTGCATAACATATGTATTTTTGAATAAACAGTTTGTAGGTTAATTACTATTGTGTTCAGTGCAACATGTGGTGGGATTGTACAATATGAAAATTAATGATAATGACTTTACGTATGTGACATCTTTCTCAAAAATGAGTTAAAATATAACGTATGTCTATTGAATAACTATTTATGCATAGACTTTAGTTCGTTTAAAATGCATACCGGTTTAGATGCATATATGGCGACATATGTGCGAGCGTGTTCACGAAGTCGATGTGCATTAACGTGTTATGGATACTAGTATAAATATATGTATATGTATGTGACTAGTTTTTTAATACATATATTGTACATGATTTAGCTCCGTTTTACCTCTACTTTCTCTCGTGGAGTGAAGGAGAGAGAAAAAATACGTTTATTAGACGATGATAATCAGTCTAAAAACATACTAATGACGTTTTAACGACGCAATATAATAAATGGAGGGTTTTCCACGTGGAAGAAGCATGTAGATTTTCACTGATAATTGTTGTGAAGTAATAAAGTTTTCATTCCTTCTTTTTTGTCAAATTACCATCGAAACCGAATATCAAACTATGGTATCTTAGAAAGGCTTTGAATATATTTGATATATGTATTTTGAAGGAAACAAGTTCCTTTGAAACCGGCCTTTGAATCAGGGACAAGAGTAAACACCGGTAATTACCCATTTTGAAAAATGTATGTTTTGGTGAATAACACTGTCTTTAATTTAAAGCTTCAATTCATCAGAATTGTTACAGTTTTTACAAGTAAAACTAAATTAGGTGTCTATTGAATATATTTTGTTTTATTGTGTGCTGTTTTTTTTACATAATTATCCAAAATTGCTCGAGTATTGCCACAATATGGAATTGTTTGGTGATGAATTACAATAAATCACAAATAAAAGATACACATTACAAATGATACAGATAGAAAATAGTCTTTAAATAATAATATTGATAATCAAGATTATTCAACACCACAGAAGAACAAGTAATATTCATGTATATAATTTATAACGCAATAATTGTCAAAACTATGTTTTATCACAGAAAAAAATCATTTTTGTTGTTAAACAATGAATACAAAACGCTTATTGTTTATTCTATTGACCAGACGTTGCATTATAAACATGAATTAATATTTTCTGAATTTATGCATAGAAATGTGTCTAAGCAAGCGGAGAGCTTTACTGTACAATAATATCATTGTTTTTAAAACAAATGTCGGTTGTAATTGTGAAATACGAAGGTTTTGACATTAATTTGTGAGTTTTCACCGCAATTTGACGTAAGTGATCGCCGCACCAATTTGACTTATTAACCGAGATTTGTATATGCAGTGTACATATCATATTGAATTCATGAACGATTGATCTTAATCCATATACAAGAATCTAAACATTATAATAATTATTACGTCAAAATGAACTCCAAAAGTGTGAATTAATTTATACCATACAGTGTATATTTCCACTTCAATATGTGTTAGTTATTGCATTTCTGAACTTATATTAGGTTTAAAATGAGTGTACTTTATTTTTTACAAACTATTATTAAGTTATTATCATTTTATTGGTTTATGAAAAGTATTCAGCTATATAATTATACATGTATTACACTTCAACAGAAAAGCAACAGAAACCATGTACATAGATTTTGAAACACCATGCTATAAAAATGTGGTTCTTATTTTCAATATTTGTTGTGGTTTTGTTCAAAATTCAACTAAACATGCAATAGTACTGCTTGAACTAAATGAAAAGCCGGTGTTTCATTTACAAGACGTCGGAAAAGTATCTACATGAAATACATTGTTTTGAAATTTACAATAACATTCATTCACAACACGCACCACACTTGAAATGTGAAGACTAAATCAGGATGTGTTTTAAGTTAGTGTCAGGAACTTTCAGTCCTTTAACTACGACTGTTTCCTTGATAGAAGCAAATCGAATTTCTACATACATTCAGCTCAAAGTCTGTATTTTACTCAGGAATATAAAAGTTTATTTACAAATGCTACATTCATGCGATCCGCCGCGGTATTTTTTTGCGAGTACCACCAGTGTAATCAGGAACTATACGCACTTAACGTCGAAACACGGCCGAAAAAACTCAACAGTATGGGTTTAAGTAACTCTACAACATTTAAACTAATGATACATACTCGACTCTGTGGCCGTTAGTGTGTATGCTTAGTCGTTAAGTCTTGGCTAATGTGTTTTTACCTCTTTAAAAGTTCATTTAGTTGCCGGCGTAATGTTGATTTCGACTTGCGATATCGTTAATGATAGGCCGTAAATTTGTATAATTAACTTACTTTATCACCTAAAATCGAAGCTCTTCTTAAACAATGCAAAATACACTCTGCTTAAAATACATATCTTAATTACGATATAATACGTTTTAAAATGATATACATACATTTCTCACCTGAGTTAGTATTATTTCCATTACCGCTCTGTGACTTTCTCATCCATGGATAAATAACGGGCTGACCCCCTTGTTCCTTGGAGCACGTCGATTCCGGAGAGCCATCACTACCCGGTGACGGTACCGACTGTGGGCTGGCTGAAGCGTCCGGAGATTCGGGCTCAGTGCTCGAACTTTGCGGCGTAAATCCATTCACTCGATTACTACCACTATTTGCACTGTTTGTATTTATAACTGTCGAACTGCTAACAGAGTTAATGGAATTCGGTGATTGAACATGCGCTTGCGGAGGTGAGTGTTGCTGCACTTGTTGTTGCTGCGACGACTGATGATGCTGATGATGATTATGGTGGTTAAGTCTCTTAGTTACACTGTCACTTGTGCACGAAGCTGGAGTCTGATTATACACGCTATTTGGTGAATATTTCTCCTCGACATCATATCGCCGATAATCCGCAGGTCCGTATCCAAAATTATGAATATTGTGTCGATAATAGTCCGTATTTTGTGATGTCATATAATTTGACTGCGCATAGTCCTCACTCGGTGGAAACTTGGGCTCCGTGTAAGAAGCCGGGTTCATTAAAAAGGAACTCATGACCATTAATAACCGTAGATTTGGTTGTAAATAAACGAGATCCGCTCTATTCACACTATAACGTAAACGCAGTTGAGTAAGCTCCGCCCCCATTTTTACATATCGATGTACCTCGTGATAAGCGTCGTCCAATCAGAATACATCTGCAACAGGAGTGGTGATCGATCAAATTGCTGTCAAGATTTTCGTGTTTAGGAATACGCTGTTTATTGTAAAAAATAACTAAGTATATTCGCGTTTTAACCAAAATATTTGTTACAAAAAAATAACGATTACGAAATTAAAAATATGCATTTGAAAAATATACGTTTTAAATTGGGCTTTACTAAATTAAATCTGTTCGAATCGCGGATTTAAAATAAAATAGTCTGATGTATGATTATGCATTTGACTTTTGTCTAACATTTGTATTTATATTGGATATTAATATCAAGTTAGTAATTTATCTATTTAGATTTTAAGTCAATGCAGAGTATTTTTTGCGAATGGACAAACATTGAATAACCGGAATATTCGCAACAATTCTTTAAATTTTGGTGGTTGAACAAATCGGTATTGTATTTTACTTATTTTAACAGTAAGAAAACTGATTATGTATTCATACATTTTTTACATAGGTCACAACATTTTTTGTAGGACAACTAAGTAATTTCGATTCACAAAAGTATATCGAAAATCGGTTATGTCACTTGAATAATTAACCGAAATCATAGCATTATAACAATATTAACTTAAGACGCTGATCTGGTATTTTGTTGATATGAATAGAACATTTCATTCATTAACAATTTATCAATAGCGAAATTAAATTGTAATTAACGTGTATATTGTCGCCTAGCTAAATCGAAATTCTTTGTAGGACATTATGTATTTCGTCTTGACAAAAAATCGGCATGAGAAATTTAAAAATCTCGCTTTGTGATTATAATCCCATCAAAGTGTTTGCTACCCCTAAATTATTTCCAGTTTGTTATTAAATTACCAAGATTAAAAGACATTGACTATTCAAACGGTCCGTTAATATGAGAGAACTTCGGCTATTTGAACTGAATCGAAGGTCGACATCTCGGCTCAATAAAAACAAGTCATTAGATCGACATTGCTCTTCATGTACCATTTATCATTTTAATAGTCACCCCCCTATCACGCGGTCGCGTGCCATAGAAAACATTATATAATTGCACGAGTTGACAATCATATTGGCATAATTAGAGGTTGAAAATACAAATGCTCATTGGAAAATTATTACTCTGGCGTCCCCAGAAAGAAACATTAATCTTTAATATCCAGGGAATACGGTGTCAAGTTGTGTTGTTCCTATGTGCTAATGAATGTTCAAGTTTGTCGTGCATTACACACATATTTCACCCGCAAAGTGAAGTCCCTAGACAATATTTGGGGCCATTTTATTATTAGAACAATTTGGGAGAAATCATTTGTGGAATATCACTCTCGAATATTTGGAAATAAATATTCTATAATGTCCAATATCAAATGAGTCATTAACCATACATGTGTGATTTGCTTACATAAAAATATTTTTAAAAAACACAATTAATGTAACCAAGAACGTACGTTACTAAATTTATGAACGTTGCCATAAAAATATTTAAGATCGTTTTAAACAATTCGAAAGAACTAAAACAACAAGCAAAAAAAAAACGTAACAATACATTATTATTATTCTGATTAATTCTTAGGACCAGGAAAATAAAAACATATAATAATTTGTTACTTAGAATAATATAAGTAATTGCCGACTAGCTGATAGATGTAATTCTTTAGTGATGTATATAAGATGACTATTTACTCTCGCCACAATATTCTATGATACATATAATATGATAGTTTATAAAATAGTTGGGGAGATTTCTGCTGTATTATTATTATATTTTTATAGAACTGTTATCTTCAAAGTATCAATTTCAAGTACATTATAATTATGCATCTTTAATTTACACACAATAATTGAATGCCCATTGAACATTTACTTTATTGCAAAGCAATAGGTACCTCTGTTGTATACCAAAACACAATCTTCGATTTGACGTAAAAATTGAAAAAATGCGCAGACAATATGCTGAAAATAGGAACGTGTTTTTTTTAAATATTTTGATTTCGGACAATCTGAATACATTGTATATACAATATAAAAAAAACTTGATATTGCTAGGTCCTTAGCGATAACTGATTTGCGACAGTTTTTAATCGTGTCTACTTAAGACCATTTATAACGCTAAGTGCTTACATTATTTTTATCATACAAACTTCAAAATCAAACAGAATCGTTAGTTTTGTTCACTAAATGTGTGATTCAAAGTCAATGAAAAATAATGATAACCGTATTTTTTAAACAATTTATCCAAAGTCACGGACAATGATTTCTTGTAAGTTTATTTAGACTAAGCTGTGAGAATTGAAATATTAGACCACTGAATATTCACATTAACGTATATCTGGATATTTGAACAATCTGTGACATAGAAATAGTATTTATTAGCTATCATAATACTACTAATAATAAATTTACGACTGAAGTATCTGCTTATGGCTCTTATAAATCGTATACACAATGTATTTGTATAGTCGTTAATGAGATCGATCTTTATCCTTGTATAAAAACGTAAGTATAAAAATACTGAAAACACTTCATTTGAAATACAGTAACTGTTTTAGAGTCGCTCATTATGAGTGTTGATAAGTACCAGCCTCATACATATATAACCCTCATACACAACATAGATATTAATCATCCGGGTTTTTATACAGTAAGCCAGAGCACCGGTATTGCTCTAGATTGTATAAAAAATAAGTCACTAAAACAGAATTTACGGGGCCAATGTGAATAAAACATGACCTCTGGTTATCTATCTTTCTAGCGAGTGTATTGGGCCTTTAAATATGTGTTCACTTTCGAAATGGAATAAAGAAAAATGCATAATTGCGAACGTTGAAAAAAGTCGTGAAAAGGCAAACATACTCATAACCATGATCAAGGACGTATGTACTGGTATGTATATAAGTCCTTGTAATCATTAATATCATTATCATCATATCTAAAGTAAGCGATTAGAAAGCCACTAGTCTACAAGACACAACGTCGCATTCAAAAGCAATTTTGTTTTCATATTCTCAATTATTTCGCAGAAGGTCTGTTTGTAAAATATAGCACACTATGGATTTATCCTGAAGAAGGCGTGCAGTACTATGATGCTGGGACGTTGTTTTAATACATTTAGAAATTCAAGGCGTGTTGCTGTTGTTGTTTAAGCTGTTTTTCAGGTTTGTGTGTAAAATCTCGAATGAACAACATTAGCATGTTTATAAATACTCGTACAAAAACTGTATACTAATTGCGGTTTCGGTCTGGAATTGTTTTCAATTGCCAATAAACATTCCTTACAACTAAAAAGACCGCATGGATCAGCGTCATCGTTCCTAACTTTAATTCAAATTTGAAAAATGCACTATGAGGAAAAAATGTGGACGTATTTTTGAATCATTAGGAACTAGACAAACGTGATGGACTTTTTTAAGATTCCACACGAAAGCGGGAAATCTTTCAACATAATTATGAAATCTTCTAACATCTGACTCAAGGTTGGAAGATTTTAAATCAAGCTTATCGGTAACAAGTGTCCATAATCAACATATACCTGCTAGCTGATAAGCCTGGCGTTTAATCAAATAAGTAACAGAGATATAGAAGCCACGAACTAAGTACAAACTTGCCCGGGATGCGATTACAATTTATATGCTCAGGCACATGTGTTTATGTTAACATTTCTCTATACACGTCTTCGAATGTTGATTTAACTGTAAAAATCAGGTATCTTGACACACTTTTCGGCCCAGCTATTTGTAATCATGACTTACACTTTGTGTTGATTTATTATTTTGCACAAAATCTAATGTTGTATGTAGTGGCCTGTTTCAATTTTGAACACAATGCATAAGAACAATTGGAACGATGTGAAAAATAGAAAATAATAAAATAAAAATAGAATATGATATGAAAAACAACACTTTTTACCTTAAAAATTTATATATGCGATCTATAAAACTAATTATATATTCAAATTAAATTATCTATAAAATATAAATTTGTCTATTTTATATTCTTTATATGTAATACCCAATAAATCGTATTAATGTTATTTTATTGGATACTCCTAATTTCCCTCATATAGAAAATCCCTAACTGCCACCGTGAATAAATATTTATTTTTATTACATTTTTATGGCTTGTATGACACGATTTTTAATCTCATAATAATTCAATTCTAATGATAATGGCCGCTCAAACACCACTATACTGTTAAAAAGACGTACACACATTAATAAAACGCGTCAACAAAATCGTATATATCTTATAGACAATTTACATAATGAGAGAAAGATAATGTCAGTACTGCTGATGTAGTTGCGATATCAAGATAATAAATTGATAATAACGGGGGTGATAAATCTGTTACTGAACAATTAAGACATATGCGCATCAATGTATTGACGTCCTGTTGACGGGTTTTGACGGCTAGTATAAGGTTATGGGTGGGGCAGATGTTTCCGTGGTGTAGGTATCGGGTAAAGTTTGATAGAAATCTGACGAGTGTTGGTGACAAATGAGCTTCAAGGTTTCGGGGTAAATTCGATTGGGATCGGAGGGTGTTGGTGACTAATGAGTCTTGATATGGTCAGTTCTGTCTACGGAGGAGGGAAAAGTGGTATTATGTTTGTATAGAAATGAACTAACTTTGATAAGGATCGGGCGAAAAAATAGTGATACTAAATATTGGGTGTCTGAGTGGGTGGAGAAGTTTTAAAATAAATATCGACTCAGGCAATGATTAGGGATCTAATTTTAGTATCGATGACTAATGGGATATGATAGGGGTCTGGAGAGTCTGGGTGGGAGGAGAACCCTCTACTTGTTGTTTTTCTTTAAGAACATACACACTTCAGTCCAACTAGAAACTAGGGTTGAATAGTTCATTAGGAAGTATCTCCGTCTTACTGATTATCATAATTTGTTTTTTTATGTGCGTAAACATGTAAAATGTAATTTTATGAAATAAATATCAATTCAACTTTTGCGTATAAAATCAAACTATGACCGTATGACATTGTTTAAGCTATGACATTTGTGTAGGTAATTCTTCATTGTGTGACTGTACGACTAAATGTGATATAGCTAGCTACGATTTGGGGACCGGTTATAAATGATGGTCTAAAAGATCCATTTTCACAGAAAAATAACTAAGTATCTTTTTTATAGAGAAAGAACAAAGCTTTAGATGATAGATAGATATATCTTAAATAAAATATGTGTTTTAAATGTGCAGACGATTATTCTTATTTTCTGTTACATAATGTAATCATCATTTAAAATATCCGAATATCTGTATTGTGTTAACAGTCGTTTCAATTGGAAAGGAACGTTTCACAATAAGTACGGCATTTAACTTCAAAACAACGAAGACAGACTGGAATGCATGCGAAATGATCCAACTAATGGCACTCGAGTTGATTTCTGATATATTCAATGCAAGAGCATTACAAAACAATTATTTCAAGTAGGAATGGATCTCGTGCTGTCTATACTCAAGATGGCGGAGATTCCGGCTGTGCCAATGGTTGTGGAAAAATCTCCGTCATACCGTCACACAGTTAAGCAAATGATATTCGCCAGCCGTCATCATTATACTACATATTAGACATATTGAGCTGGGAGATTTTCTGGAAGATTTATCACTCTTGATAAGCCATCTGGGATAATTACTAGATAAAATATTACAACTATCAAAATCTGGGGCCTGTTCTTACTCGGTCAAAATATTAAGTATATTGCGCGTTGAACGCCATAAATTATGTCGTCATAAAACTGAGCTAAGCGATCTGTCTAAGAATGCATCATTTTCATTGGTTAATATTAGACCAAAGCAAATAATAAAATGAAAATAGAATAAATAATAATAATAATAATTTTCTGAAAATGTTTCCTCTCTGTCAAAGTAGACCCTAATGGGTAAGATAACGAACTTGACCGATTTGGGAAGTTTGGGAACCAGTCTAAATGTCTTAATTTCTGTTGTTGTTTTCTTTTAGTAAGAAAATAATAACCGACTCTATAAACTATTATTTACATTAAAAGGGTCCCGTCTGGCGGGATTGTGCACCTAACTCGTGTGTCAGTCTCAGTGTTGTTTGTATAAGACCTAAAACTTGGTCAAGTTGTTTGTATAATGATATTAACATGTTTATTAGTATCAATATACAACATTATGCAGAAGATAATGTTACATAATTACGTTATCAAAATCATCAGATGATTTGGTAAAAAATAAGCAAATTTGCGATGACAGCTAAATGTGTCGATAAGGTGGATAAATTCAAAATATACCTCGATTATCGGAAATGCATCTCCGATTGCTTTGTTTAAGGTGTGAGCATTGGGACTTGATTGTTGAGACTATTTGTCAATGTGTAAAAATCATGAAATTATCACTGCGAGTTTTGCAAAATATTATCAAAATCTACACTCGCTGTAGACTGAATGTCTATAGTCATTATGAAAATAAATATTATCGATACATCTCCTCTCGTTCGTTTCACAGGCTCATTACTATTGGTTCTATTTTTGCCTAACTACGACGAGATGAAAATTTAAACGTGTAACCATGGTGTTTACGTCCTATCTAAACCAGATATACGTCGTTGCTAGGCGAAATGAATATTTTCTCAGTGTATAAAACAGTTCAGTTAATTCATTATGGACTCATTACGTGAGATGAACTATTTTCAAGAAAATACAAGAAAACAAAAATTTACACACTGAGACATATGAGTAAATGACTTGATGTACATAAAATTTGCTTGTTAACATATATTTCACTCTCGAATTGCATAGATAATGTTTAGAAGTTTTTTAATTAAGTTTGAAAACTAACGAATATCATTTTGCGACAGGGGAGTTAACTCGATGATCTAATTGTTTCATAGATAAGTGCGCATGCGCGTAAACCATAAGTGGATATGATATTCATGTTGTTATTAAGACATATTTAAACCCAATACTAGCATATCTCAATTACAATTAATTTGAATTCTACTTTGTTATGTTGTGTTCTGTTCTGTGATAACGAACACATTAAGTAAAGGTCAAGTTTGTCATTTATTATGTTTAGCATTTATTTACATTGTTGTTTATTTAACTAAAATCTATTGATAATCAGAGACAGTTATCTATGTCTCTGTCATAATCAAAAAGACTATGCCATCCCGAACTGGAATTTATTTTCATACCGTATGCTCGATACTGCTTGTAGTATCTACAAATGTGTGGTTAGCTCAATATCAAATAGGTAAGATATCTAAAAGTATAATATCCTATTTTTTTACGATGCTACGACAACAATGCATTCCAAATGACAATTATGACGTTCAATAAAATGACGTTACAAATTGATTAATTCGTGTCCACATCGTTTTTTTTTTGCATTCAAATTCTATAAACAATACAGACATTGAACTGATAGCGTCAGAAAAACGTTATCTTCGCAAACGTATTGAGAGAAACGTATATGCTGTTAAATGGACGAACTTGTCGTTACTAACCAAACAAACATCACATACTTGTGTAGCTATACCATGTTTAGTTAAACTGGTTCCCGTTGACTTGTGTGCACAGCAACATGGAACGGGGACCTGTTTAATGTTTAGTCTGGTTCCATGCCTAACATTCCTTCGATTATCACGTAGAATCAAGGGCATGTAATCCAGACTATACCATGTTTAGTGTGGTTCCCTGCCTAACATTCCGATTATAGTCGATTATCACGTAGTATTAGGGGCAGGTAATCCAGGCTTCACCATGTTTAGTCTGGTTTCTGTCTAATATTCCGATTATAATCGATTATCACTTAGTATCAGGTGCAGGTAATCCATTCTATTCCATGTTTAGTATGGTTCCCTGCCTAATATTCCGACTATAATCGTTTATCACGTAGTATCAGGTGCAGGTAATCCATGCTATTCCGTGTTTAGTATGGTTCCCTGCCTAATATTCCGACTATAATCGATTATCATGTAGTATCAGGGGCAGGTAGTCCAGGCTATACCATGTCTAGTCTGGTTCCCTGCCTAATATTTCGATTATATATGATTATCATGTAGTATCAGGGGCAGGTAATCCAGACTATACCATGTTTAGTATGGTTCCCTGCCTAATATTTCGATTATATATGATTATCATGTAGTATCAGGGGCAGGTAATCCAGACTATACCATGTTTAGTATGGTTCCCTGCCTAATATTTCGATTATATATGATTATCATGTAGTATCAGGGGCAGGTAATCCAGACTATACCACGTTTAGTATGGTCCCCTGCCTAATATTTCGATTATATATGATTATCATGTAGTATCAGGGGCAGGTAATCCAGGCTATACCATGTCTAGTCTGGTTCCCTGCCTAATATTTCGATTATATTTGATTATCATGTAGTATCAGGGGCAGGTAATCCAGACTATACCACGTTTAGTATGGTCCCCTGCCTAATATTTCGATTATATATGATTATCATGTAGTATCAGGGGCAGGTAATCCAGGCTATACCATGTCTAGTCCGGCAACCCTGCCTAATATTTCGATTATATTTGATTATCATGTAGTATCAGGGGCAGGTAATCCAGGCTATACCATGTTTAGTATGGTTCCCTGCCTAATATTTCGATTATATTTGATTATCATGTAGTATCAGGGGCAGGTAATCCAGGCTATACCACGTTTAGTATGGTTCCCTGCCTAATATTTCGATTATATTTGATTATCATGTAGTATCAGGGGCAGGTAATCCAGGCTATACCATGTTTAGCAACAATTTGTTTGTTTGTTTATATCGGGTTTTACGTCCATTTTCAACAGTCATATTAGGCGGAAACCTAACCATAATTCCCGGGAAGAAGCAGTACTAGACTCCCATCTGGTCGGTAGCGGGGCTCGAACCCATGACCCTCTATCAGTAAGAGGGTAGAGTGATTTGAAGTCAACGACCTTAACCAGTCGACAACGGAGGTGGGACGCTTAGGAACAAGATGTTTTGCACATTTGAAAAAAGGTAAAATGTTGATTATGGATTTATTAACATCACATCAGGTGTATTAAGTCAATGTAACCAAGCGATTAGAACATGTAGACGTCGAAATAGAATTCGCGGTTTTCTTTAGTTAATGTTTAAGAATGAGTTGATAAGACGCACTTTATATATATTTTAACATTTTGATTACAACTAGAATACATTTCTTAATTACCCAGCTTATCGCGACAGATAATGACATAGTGATTAAAACCGGTCGTAGTAAGTTTTCAAAATAAATATCCTTAAGTAATGTTATACCGAATTTTTTGTTCATATGATATCATTTATTTACTTGAGGACATTATGCGAAGCAATCGTGACTGTAAAATATACAGACAACGACTACAAGTTGCTACTAGGTATATCAGATCCTGGACGGTATCCTTAAAATAAACCACAAATAAAAGTGCGCATTAAAACAACGCTTCGACTTTTTTTGACATCCGAAATGAGTCATCGTATGTATAACAAGCAATTAGCGAGTAATTAATTATTCAACTTCACTTTTTTATTTTGTTTTACGATTGTATAGGTGCAACTCACACCTGTTCATGTGGGAACAATTGTATACGCGAAGAGGTGTTGTTGGAAATTCAACATGTACAAAACATGTTAATACGTATTTGTCTTAAATGAGCAGATGGAAAAAATCAGAGCTGACGACAATTTATCAAAGTCATGTGACTAATTAATCAGACACTCCCGTATCATCAACACCACACGACGTTAGAATGACCACTTGTCAAATGCTGTGGTCATCTGCAAAATGTCCACCTTAGTTCAGAGCATGAACATGACGATTTTACGCAGTCAAAATGTCGAAAAGTGAAATACGCTTCCGTAGTTTTATGTAGGTTGACCTCAAGATTTGATTTATTAGAAAAGCAAACTTTTTGCTCGCTCAACATAAAAACGGTTGACATTGTTGAACTAACAAACTATTATCTAATTCATATACTACTAGAAATAACCGTAACTTCTGCGGACTTAACATTGTAGAAGCTGAAAACACATTGTATTTTGTCTGAGGTTTAACGTCGCATTTAATAAGGGAGAAATACCACAGATGTACTCATTGGTAGAGCCATCGACCCTTGGCTCTATGGACAGATTCTTCACATGCGGAATTTGTTTTACGGAGTACGGAAAGGGTTTGAACTCACCGCCACGAGAGGTAAGTGATTACTAGTCAGAGACGCTAACCACTGGATCTTGGAGGCTCCCAAGAAATTATGTTTGTTTTCGCAAGACCAAATCACGACGAAGAATCGTTGGAATATGAAAACAAAGATGACCAGAAGATAAGATGTAGACTAGATACAATGTCGAACCAACTGGGATAGAAATTAAAACGTAGAATAAATGGAATATCAAAATAAATAGGTCTATAGAAGATAAGGCATAGGACTCGATTCAGTACCAAACAAAACAGGGCTGAGATGATCAGACGTATCCGGATCTATTTACCAGACGTATGTTCAGTTCTGTTTGCATCGTTTCACTAAATGTTCAGTTATCTTTGTATTGTTTTACCATTTAAATGCAGATGTCCATTTTTTTTACTTTTATAAAGTGCAACAGGAACAAGCGCATGCGTACCCGCGAACACATAATAAAAAAAATTATTATCAAAAAAAGTATCAAACACTGGAGATGGAACTGTAACAAATATACATACACTAATATTTTTACATCACTAATGTCCATAAACGAGCTCATGGACAAATGACAACTTGACTGAACAAGTTTTGTGTAACAGAAAGAGGATTGTACTGATACGGCAAATGGACTAGCACCGTATGCTGAAAATGAAGACATAACAAGGAAAACTGCGTTCTCTAATAATGCATATGATACCACTGGCATGCTTGACAATGTACAAACGGCCAATGTGTAAAAGTAGAACAAAGTGTTTCCCACCCCAAGATGCCGGGGACTTAAAAAGCGTACCCAGGGAATAGCTTAACATGAACATAAGTTTTAATATATCCCCAAGAAAAATTAAAATGAAAATGCGAAAATAATCTACGAGGTTTATAGTTAAGCATCAGACATAGTGAGAGTGGGGATTTTGAAAATGGGGAAAACCGTAATTCACTTATAAGCTATTAATGACATGTGAATTGTGAAACTGAAACATAAAATTTTAACAGCCGTTGCAAAACATATCTTCGCTGTCATTAATGACAGAATGAGCAGTTAAAAAATCCCTAATACAGGCGCGTTTTACTTGTTAAGTGAAACTCGTGTTTTGCCTCGTCCTGGGAGGTAGCGATAATGAAAGGTAAACGTATGAAAAACAATTAATTACCATAAATAATATGCTTACTGGGGCAAAGACATATTGACCCCGCTATGTATGAATGAGGAGACGTTTGGAGAATATCTGTCGTGGGAAATCGTCAACAATATCCGCACCTTGCTCGTAAATCTGACCAAGGTCATCATAAACTCAAACTATGAACGATGCAACTGTTTACATTGATTCTTTCAGTTACTAGTGAAGTAATTCCAACCATTTCTTTCCTGGTGTTTTTAAAACTGGGATTCCAATGTTAGCTTTTTAAAAATATAGAAAGCGGCTCGGTTCGTTCTTTTTATTAGGAGAGGTGTGGACGTGAGCAGAGCATTGTTGTGCAGAATGTGCACTCACTCTGAATTCCAATCTTCAGTGCGTTGGTTTTATGACGTCTCTTCGTTTGAAAGATATATTTGCGATACTATAATAATAGTAGTCTGGTTCCCCTCTCCAGTCTTAAGATATCAAAAACTTTAAGATTGGAGGCGGGAACCAGACTCATGGCTTGGAAACGAGGGGATTTTTTTTAGGTTTTTTAAAGCCCGGTTTCTATTGGTTTCTTTGCAGATACGTTATATTTTGTCTCCAGCCTATTTCGTTTCACTGAAAGGTTAAACTGAAATCCAGGTTGGTCCAAGTTGTCGGAACGTTCGGTGTTCTGTGTGTGTTCATGTTGTTTTGGCAGTGAATTCCTAACGTAATACCGTCTCGCCGAGGCGATCCGGCAAAAAGAAAGCCTTACATTGTTCTCCTCCCTCATATTCCAATTTCGAGCACTAACCTATAGACACGTTCTTTTTAGATTCTTTTTTATTATTATCAGGGGTTCTCAACTAGCCTGTAGAAGGTCAGTCGCTTTACCCATGTCATGCATCGGGTCACCTTCCATCTTTAAAGCTGGGTAAGTCGCTAAATGGTTATGGCTGTTGGTGCAACGTTAAGCCTTAGTAAAAAGAAAACCCGGACCGGACAAATTTTAAATTCTCGTTGCGTGTTTGGGTTGCTCTCGTTCAATCTTTAATTCAATATTTAACACGTCTTTCTGATGTTACAATCTTGTTCATCACATATTTAGCGGTGTTACATATTGCGATTCGGGTAGGAGTAACTTGCGATCAGTGAATTAGTTTTTAACTGGATTTCTGCCGACCGTTCTGAAGCGATACCTAGACATGTTCATGTAATGTGTCATTTTCTTGTTTTTTTTTCTAATTCCCTTTATTGATTTTGTTCATGACTTGTACTGGTTGAATGACGGCTATAGCAGCATTTAATGAAATATGACGTAATAGTATGTGATATATATCGATGCATTCTTGGAGGAGGGGTGATGTGATGATTTCAAGTTCGGACATGAGTGTTAAGAACGAATTTTCTGATCAAAACATTTTTTATGAAAACAAAAGTATTAGGTTTTGAAAAGTATATTTTTAGAAATATCTTCCATTCTACAGACAGTGTTAAGACACACGTTGTATTCTACAACATGTCTCATCTACAATTCAACGTCTCTCGATGGAAAAGCTGACATCCCAGGAAAGTTCCGCACCATAAATCTTGTCTCTCTGAAAATGGAATAATTACAAATTGTAAGTCGGTAATAAATGAGAGTCAAGGCAAATGCCAATTCATTTCATTTAAACACGATAAACATAGGACGATGGAGACGACGGTGGAAAATGAGAAATTCATTTTGTTTGGGGAAGCCTTTAATAACTTGAGTTTTGTCGCAAAATAACAAACACGTGGGTTGATACAAAAGTTTCCGAACCACACTTTTCCCAACAATATAATTATGTGTTTTTGAGACTAGTTTGCTCAATGTACTTTATTTTAGGGGACTGATTTTAAAAATAGCATATCACATTAGACAATCACCATATTAATATTGTCCCTGCGGTGCTATTTATGTGCGTTGGAAAGCAGATTATGTCAGGTTCGAGTTGTAGGAACGGTGGGAATTTGTATATGTCATTTTTCTAGATATCATTTTTTCCTATTTTCTTGCTAGTAAGTTGAAAGGGTGAACCAGACAAGGCGTTCTTTTAGTTACAAAGATTTAATTCCCGAAAGCATTTTGTACTACGTGTGTGTTGTTTGGTTTTCATTCGAAGAGAAGAAAGCTTCTTTATCAAACAATGCTCATTATGCAATTTCTGATTGAGTTTTCATTTGGAGCCTGTATATCAAATTCTCTACAAGTTCGATGTGTATGTGCGCATATGTAGTGTGGCATTTGTACCCATATATATCCTGCATATATACACACAAACGTATTTGGTATTTACTAAAGATGTTATGCCCAGGACATAAGACATCTGGCTTACTTCACGTTTTAAAATTGAAACAAGGCGATGACCAACGTCATGTAGAGTTTGTTAGGACTTGGGCATTACTCGAGTCCTTTGGGCAAATACCGGTGATAACGCTTCGCGGAGTATCCAAACATCTTAAAGGACCTAAGAATAAGACATGCCACTTTTAATTATCCCCGTTGGTTTCATTTCAGTTTTGTTTTAATCACAGACGTAAATTCTGATTTTTGAAATGAACTTTACAGTCATACAAGTAGAACCAATTGTTTTGAAACATGTTGTAACATATTTGCTGTGTGCCTCTTCAAATTAAATTTCAAATTGTCTTTTTTACTTATTTACAAGTTTGGATTAGGGGTCGTATGTTATTATGACATACGATCCGAGTCGCGTTATAATCAATAGAGATACAAACGAACACAAGTTATCAAGGACTTTATTATACTGGCTATGACCAGCAATGGTGCCTTTGACTGCTCATGTGGTGATTGGAAATGAAATACCTAAACTCAATTAAGTGTGTGTTCAACTGAATGTATACAGTTGAAGGTTGCATCATTTCTCAAAGTGCAAATCGATTTTACAAGATTATTTAAGAGTTTGGTCGTCGTAAATATGCCTTAAAGTGGGGTCCCTTGGCGTTTAAATTTACAACCTTACCCCTACAACAAAACTTCATTATCCTTATCAAGTTACTGACTACACAGTGTTTTCCATTGTCAGAACTAGAGAAAAATAACTAACATAGATTTTTATCAACATTGCATGCAGGGGTCAACTATCAATTCTTAAAATGCACTATATTTTATTGTTTAGAGTTTAAAGTTCAAAATAGCTTTTAAAAAACTAATTTCGCGTTCGAGATGCGTCTTACCCCTTTTGTACTGCATCTTAAAAAAGAAGAAAAAAACCTAACTGATACGTCTGTGTCGTTTGTTGTCGCCTAGTAACGGATAAAAATGAGAGTTATCCAGCTTTAGACACATCCCATTAATAACACCAATCTAGATAAATGTTTTCTTTCACGTTTGACATGGCATTTCGCAAGATGTCCAGCGCTCCAGTAATAACATTTTCTTTTCAAATTAAGAGAGAAGTAAACTCGATGTGCAGTCAGACAGGATGAAAAATAGACTTGATTTCATTTCGATAGATGAACAATTTTAGAGTTGAAGAAATCGTCTTATTAGTTTTTGCCCGAAGATGGTTTGTAATGAATTTTTCCGTTTCTATTTTCGTGATCGAAACCGTCTTATGTATAGAATGTTGGCTTTCGGAGGTATTGATCGTTCTATCCGAATATACATCACGTGCCTGAAATTGATGGCATTTTCATGAGCTTAGAATTAAAACTAAAACAAAATGAAAACACAATAATGAACACATATAGTTTCAGCTAAGTTCTTTTTAATAGATAATGTCTTTGAAATGATCAACAGTAAATGATTGATTCATTTGTAAAATGCGATACTAGATATATCACAGTTTTTGAGATATGGTATTTTAAATCGTCAACCAATGAAATTACTGCACGAGGAATCTTGAATAATTTAAAAACACGCATTAAACAGATAACCAGCAGTCGGATCAAACGTATAGCCGCATCGTCAGTCACTCTGAGGATATCTATTTTCTCAAAGTATACTACCGCTGATAATTTAAGGATATTAAGTCGGGTAATAAAACACAAACGATTGTAGAAAGTACTTAAGCAAGTCTTACATTCTACAATTATGTTTCAGGCACATCTATAAACTAACAGTTTTGATGAATATTCTTCAGGCGACAACACTAATAGACTAAACATTAAGAAGTAATCACCTCAGACTATACATGCTCTTTGAAGGATACAACGTATGGTAGTACATATATACAATTTCAGCTAATTTATCTTTAAATTATATGCCGCTGAAATTGTTTGCTTCATTATTATTGACGCCGTGTATGTTTACGTCCAATCAACAACAAAAACAACTTGTGAGCAATAATTAATACAACTAGGTTAATAACTTTGGGAAAACAGCATTTGGAACGTAGGCTTTGATTTGAAGTAATTGTTCCCGTACACAATACATTTTCAATATCGTACCCTGTACAAGCCCTTCACCGTATTGATAAAAGTACGGGTTATAAATTACTGGAACTAAATCCATCTATTTATAAGCGCTTATGTCCTCATATCCTCATTAAAGGGTCAATTTTCTGAAGTTTAAAACTTCGCGGATTACCGTCCTTGATATATGGTGCGTCCCAATTTTCAAAAGTCTGAATTGCAAGACCAAAGACTATGATTTATGACACCTCCTTATCTTTGTTCTTTCATTCAAGTCTCACCAAATCTCTCGTGCCGTGTTTGAGGTCACGTGAGCATCAAATTCAAATTGTTCGCTGATCAGACAACTACGGGCAATTTTTCATTTTATTCACGTCTGACAATTCATTTTTCTTCCGGTCAGCGTTATCAAATTATGGCGGAAAGAAAAATGGATTTCTGCCACCCAGCCATCTGCAAAAGGATGGAGAGAATCGGGCATGTACGCCAAGAGGCCGCTGATTAAGTAATTGGTCACTCTGTTTACTTGTACTAATGAATTGCGCGGAAAGAAAAATGAAAGTGTTTCATTTCTGTCAACGAATTAAAGTCGTCTGTGATATATTAGTGAAGATGACGACTGTCACAGGTTCGGGTTGAAACTTGTAAGCATGGTAGAGATGAAAAATTAGGGGTGACATGTAAAATGCAGTATTACTTATGTAGATATGGCGGTTTTTGTGAGTTGTATGAATAACCGTGTCATGTAGACCGCTATAACACATGCTGGAGGATAAGATACATTTGACAATATTCATTATGTTTCTCGAGTCTAGCTCTGTTCTATAATTTATGGGAACTATCATTCAAGTAGCATATACCATTATTTATTTAATAAAGATGTTCTCCATAGAAAAAACAATGCAATCTCTTTGACAAATATGTTTGAAGTTACAGATTATTTTTTCAAGTGATTTGGATTTTCACAAAATACACATATGCAATTTACTAATTGCTATCCATATATTTTGGTGAAATGAAACGTTTTTAATGAACAAAGTGATTTAGCAATTGCTTATTATTAATTCCGAAATAAATATAATAAATTGACTATGCCTCTAATTATCTCTATGATTAAATGATTGTACATATATAGTTTCGTCTCTTGACTGATATATTTCGTTTCAGTTCGAACAGTGTAGGATATTCATCTTAATATGTTTAAAAGCGAACGTTTGAGAATCTAATTATTTAGGAAGAAACTTATTCTTAATGCATCAAAAAGCAAACATTTTATCGTAAAATGAGTATGATTTTAGTACAGTGCGAAATAACTATTTTATTATTGATATTTTATTAATGCGCAAAACATTTGAACCAATACCATCATAAAAGTATATGATTATTATTTTGTATGCGTTTGAACAAAAATGTAGACATTGAGTTTATTATAATAATTGATATTTATTCATAGATCGTCAATAATTAGAGAAAAAAATATATATTTAACTTGCGGAAGTGATTTCAAATGGGGAATAATAAAAGTAGCAGACTCCCTATTTATCTAGCGTTTTTTTCCAAATAAAATAATTAGTACTAAAACGCAATGGAGTCTGAATTCTGATGAACCAATGCGATTGTGTGAACAAAATGTCAACCCATATGAAGTCAACGTTATTTTTAGCACGCCAATTTCTTCAATAATATTATTATATTTTTTTTACTAAAAGTCGATATTGTCTGTGTTGAATAATTGATAAAAAACGAAAAAATAGAGCTTCATTTAACAATAAAAATTAATGAAATGAAAAAAAATCAACTACAACAGTATGAATTTTATGAAACCTTACTTTACCAGCCACAGCCAATTTTTTTCCCAGAACATAAACTACAGGTGGAAATTTATTTCTCCTCGAAAACAAAATAAAAAACACGTAAATTTATTGATGAATTCAGTTTCAGTAAAAAAGGCTGTTCAAACAGAGATTTTCCAGAAAACCGATTTTTTCGAAGATTAATTGAACTGTAAATGGCAGTAGTATCATGTACTCGATCGGATTAAAATTGATGGCTTAACTAGAATCAGGACATCAAAGATATATTTCGGCATTTCGTTTTATGATTCTAGTCGGGTATTTTAAGATTCTGCGTGGAATTTACGATTTTGCATGATGTTTCACGATTCTGTGTCGAATTTACGATTTCGCAAGATTTTTTAAACGATTTTCGGGACATCTAATGGAAGCGATACATATTTTATTCATTAGCAGAAGGTTTGTCCAATATTTTGATGAGTTTTTTGTTCGTTAATTGCTACATGTATAATTTTACATCAGTGCACAGCTCTCAGTCACGAGATATTTTAGTAATATGCAACAAATCTCTATCTACTCAGGACAATGGTATTGATTCCTGATTTGACTTATCGCATCGTGGGGATTTTTATATCTAAGCTCACATAGATTTTTTAAAGAATATTTCTAATTCCTCTATTTTCAAAGAAACATTGATTATTTTGTTTCAGTCAGAAAGGAAGAAGATTATTGTATTTTTTTTCAATTATAATCAAAGAATATAATTTGTTTTATTATATATATACATGTATATATGAATATACATTTAGCAGAAACGTTTATGAAAATTATTCGTATACTTATTTTAATCATATAGTGAAGGATATTTATTTCTTTCAAGAATACATTCATTTATAATTAGTATACATATTTTAATTATTAATGAAGAATAAAACGCATTTATTTCAATACTCATTTTGCGTTTATAATGGTAATCAATAAAATATATTTTGTGATATAAAAGTCAATAAATCGTCTGTAAATTGTATCATAATCATGGTGTTCAGAATCTTGGATTGTTCAGTAATTTGTGCTGTCGATTTCTGTCTTTATTCATCCATTATTTTACTCATCATCCGGAAGCAGTTTTACATTTTAATTTATATTATAAATCATATATGCATATTCGAATAAATAAATATATACATGCATATTACATGCATCTATCGGTCTCAGAATTCCGACAAGGTTTTTGACTTTAACAGTGTCCGAACATTAAAGAGAGAGATGCCGGAAGCAGTTTCATCTCCTATGAGACATTTATTTCTTATTATTAAAAGTAAGAAAAACTGATTAATTGATTAGGATCTGGAGTTCCGAGACCCAAGCGTTTAACAGCATGTTGTTAATTGTTTATTTTTATCCTTTTTGATAGCATTATACATTTATTTTTAAACGAAAAGCTGGGACAAAATGGAGTTTGTTTTTGCCAAAATCGGTATAAAATTACTGTATCGTGTGTGTTTTTAGAGACCTAACATGGAAATGGTGTACATTCATGTATATATTTAAGTTATTTTTTATTATTTATACACTTGTTATACTGAAATATTTAATGTATGGAGTTTTTCCATAAGAAATAAAACCATTCTGTTTGATGTAATTTGGCAATAATAATTATTAAACAACACATTATTTTTAATAATAAAACATTGACAAATAATAAACACTATCAATTCTTTATACATGAAAAAAACATACGCAACACTTGTGTAAAATAATTCAAATATTAACATCAATATCGTGCATATTCAGTTAAGACGTGAGAGAAACAGAATATGACTTTAAAGTACAGTTTTTTAAACTACGACAATAATCATTTACATTAAAAGAAAAACGTACCATGAAATATCGTGAAAAATGCAACAGAAAATGCTAAAAAATAAAATGCGTATAATTCGTTTTGCGGACATTTTAGATAATTGTCATGGACACCACAGGGATAAAATAAGAGTCATAGATTCAGATATAAATGTTTCTGTATTTTGTAACCAGATGCTATATAGTATGCACAAATTACTTAATAAAATGATGTTCTATTCTGCTATGTTCTGTTCTCCCTGAAGACATCACATGACAAAATGAAGATGCGCACTCGACTCAGAAAAGAGTATACAATGACTTCGACACTGTATTTGAAGTATAACTTGACTAAGCCCAATTTTTGGCATTTTTTAGACAATTTCTATTAGTGTTTTCTGTTATTTGTCGTGAGAAGCGTTTAATATTTGCGTGCATAAAAACTATAAATCATTGAAAACAATTAATGCCGCATGAGGAACGCTCATTCAGTCATTTAAGCTCAGATCATCGCGCACTCGTGATTGATTTTCTATCGTTGCCATGGATACCGTCGAACGCTCCAAAATACGTCATAAATCACAGAAATCTACGTTAAACCCGATACTATAGACGTCTGTGGTATGCAAGGAAAAAGAGAAATTCTATCAGGATCATAACCAGGACACACTAAAAATGAAGTAAATTACTTGTCTTGTTATTTAGGGGAAAATAAATTGTTTTTGATAATTTTTGGAAAACTGCGTATTTGTATTTTTTCTGCACATGTTTTGTTACTTTTTTGCTGTTTCCCTGTAAATGGCTGTAGTTTTGTTGGTGACGAACTGGAAAAAACATATTTTGAACGTTTCTTTTTCAATTAATGAATTTTTTATATGGATTTTACAAATATAGCACAGTCCTTGGTCAACTACACGTAATGATAATATACCACTGAAAGTGTCTATATTTTCGACACTACTTAAACAATTTAAACACTTATCAATATACAAATATATTATAATTATTGTAACCAGAACTAGGTAGCTTTATAATGAGACAAATTGTAAGTTAACAGAAGTGTATACATTTGATAGTAAACAGGCATCACTTGGAATTGAAACGTCAATAATAAGAATAAGGATTATTTTAGAGGTATTATATCAGTAGTATGGTCCAAGTATTACATTCACACAGGCCACAAAAACATTAGTTTCAGTTTTAAATATGCATAAAGTTTACGCTAAACAGAGGCTGTACTTAATCGATATCTAAACATCAAGTAAATCAAACTTTCTAAAAGGTATTCAAGATATGAGGTTATCTACTTTTTGTAGATTTGGAATTAAAAATACACGGAATACATTGACTATACTCTTATATAATTTAGCATTTACGATGAAAAAAAATAAAAAAAAGTAAATGATGGAATAGACTTATAAATACATGTAGTTCAATATTTTATGCTATAAAATATTTCTGAAAGTGTTTTTGTTTTAAATTTATGTTCGTTGTTTTAATTTTGTTGTTCGATATCAAATGATTTCTAAAATAATTTACTGTGAATTTTATTTCAAATGTATAATGATAAGATGTTGTATTTTGTTTTGTAATATACTTAATAACATACTTGTAGTCTAAATTGTATTTTTTCATAACTGAAAGTGTGTTGAAATTATCTTTTTAACAGTAAAGTTTAACATTTTCAAAACAAAAAATTCAGCATTAATTTACCGCAATTTTTTCGTTTTATTTTCCCATCGCACGGTAAGGATGAGAAAGAGAAAAAATGCATGTTATACTTTCTTACAAAAATTATTCAATTTATTAAATACCTGTTATTGTATGCTAATATTTCCAAAGAATGAATAGCCTAAAATCTATTCAAGGCACTTAAACTACATAGAAAGGACTAAGAGTTATTTTAGAAGGGTGCATAATTATCATTCAACGCAAAGGTCTTTGGCGAACATAATTATATTAGAGCAATTTCACACACAGCATTTACATATATTCATGACTTATTAATAGCTATTTTACCCCGTACCATCGTTTCTCTCTACGCCAAGCCGCAATGATTTGACATAATACATTAAGAAGTATTATATTTTACGGAACCTGTTCCTCACAGCGAGGATTCTTGTAAAATTTGGATGTCAGATGTGTAGTTAATGAACACTAGGCTTATCAAATTGCAAATAACACATGATGTTGTCTATATTAACTATGAATGATCGCAGCATGCACAACTTATTGGTCAATTTGGCGTAGATATTAACGTGAGGTCAATTAAAGGGAGGCAAACGCGTTAACACGACCAAATATGGATATCATAGTTGCTTCCCTTTGACAACATATAAGCTGGTCCCCGTTGGCTCTTAGTGCATGTACTGCTCCTTCGATGCGCTGCAACATGGAACGGCAACCAGTGTATGATTTTGGATTGTCTCCCATTGTATGTGATTAATTTATCATCAAGTTTCTTTCAAGTTATTCATATTATACCACGGCCTCTTAATAACGGATTGTCCACATTCCAGAATAAACTAAGGCGATGCAGTTCAAAACCTCAGATTTTGTTCAAATTATGCCGCTGTTCAAACAAAAGGTATCGTCAGCACAATTATGCTGTACTCTCAACAAAACGTGGTCACTCCACCTATTCCCGTTTATGTTGATGTTAGTAATTAGAACTTACAATTAGAACTTATATTGTTGCTCCACTTTGCCAATATAATCATTAATCTCTACTTCTTATCACGAGAACAGCCGCACCTCGTTCTGCTTTTAGTTCCTATTAATCAAGGCAGGTTTTAATGTAACACGAGTCTTTCGAATCTAAATTACCCAGTGGTGCTATATTGCCGTATCTAACGCCTAATTTTGTGCCCACTGTTTGCCTTCTGATATTGCTAGAAAATACATTTGGAGACAGACTCATTTTTAAACTTCATATTCAAGTATAACCGAATTTCTACCAGTTTATTCTGTTAAATCTGTGGATCCGGTTCAGAGCAAAGTCTGAAATAATTCCCTGTTTTGGAACATTCGTTTGGCGCATAATTATGTATGAATGTGAATATTCATGCGTATATAATATAACCGTATATTTCAAGAACACAGACAGGTCTCCCAAATTGTGTATGTTTCATTAATATTAGGGATGTGACTGTGGCTTTTTAGAACGTGAACAAAAAAACGTATTCATATGTACCTTGTTTTTTTACAACTTAGAGTCACGGAATTACACGTACCGATTATCCAGGTTTATGTCAATGGCCGAAAAGAAGCCAACTACACCACAACACGAAGCATTATAAGGCTTGTAAGGATCTGCATTCACCGAGAGGATCCAAATGGTAGGCGACGATAACCCAACACATGATCTGAAAGAAACACCCATTGAACGCGTCTTATACGGTAGTTATATAGTCAGATGCAATGAGATTAAGCAGTTCAACGAGGCTTAGTCTTCAGTATGTTGTCAGTGGTGTGAGCAGATACTGGTTTTCATTTTGTTGTTCATGTGCAACACGGGACAATACTTTATGGCAAATACATCGATGCCCTTGGAAGAGAAGTACTTCAAATACTACTCGTGGCTCAGTAAACCTATATCTTAGTTGGGTTTGATGTCACACCAACAGTTTGGGCCATACTTATGGCCTTTTTTTCAACCGCCGAGGTAAGCCCTTTGCATGTAGCTGATTATAACCATCGAACATACTTCAACAGTCAGCTTCCCAAACGTGTTTTTTTCACGGGGTAATCTGATAAAATTGAATTGTCAAATCCATGTTACACTAATTTCGGATGTACGTACTTTCGGACAATACTTCATTTTAATTCAATGTAACTTTGTAGATGAACGATGAAATTATTAGTCATTCGACCAAAATTAATGAAACCATCGCATTTCACAGTCTGTTTAATGAGGACTCAGCAACGTTAACCCGTACTATCGTTAGCAGTTGACAGTGCTTGTGACCAAACACTTTCATGCAACTCACATGATTCACGTTCACGACGCATTTTCGTGAGTTAAGATTTGAAATACAACCATGTAATGGATTGAAAAAAAAGATCAGATTTATATCAATTAAATGTCGTAGTCTATGGTTCGTTCACATGATCTGATGTGTGAGGAAGGTGACTTACAAAATGTAACTTTATCAAAAACATTTATCTGGACTTCAAAATATTCAAAACCCATTAAGAGTGTCAGCAACATGTTCGGTGAATTATTTACCGATCAAATTGAAATTCATATGAACACATTAAGGCTGATTTGTATAACATCAAAGGTGTTAACACCCGATTGTAGCCGTCACTTTAATGTTTGGTGTGAGGTAGCGGTCGATCACGTGATATTGTTATCCAATCAGAATGTATGCATGTGTCTATCATTCCTCGTTTGAACAAAGAAACTAGCATGAATGAAACGCATGGAGTGAGCATTATCTATGCCCACCGTTCGTTAACATTGTTAATGTTTAAGTTAATAATTGTTCAAGGAAACTTTTAGATGAAGTAATTCATAATTGAACGAGCCTTTGAGTGTTGGTTGAAGAACAGACAAACCTCGATAATGAAGACACCCTTATAGGTCCTTAAAATCGGGGCTAGTATTGAGATGGTCTGGTTCCCGGACGTGCTCTACAATTACGTCAGGCAAAGCTCAATAATGGCGACCTTCAGTGGTAATGCACAGGCAACGGATTAATTTTATTTTGACTGACAATTTGTGATGTTATGCCTAATTTTAATTGTTTATGTACTAATATTGTAACAGCGGTGAGATATTCTAATGATCATTCTTATTTGTTGATATATATACTTTCATGAAGTAGCTATGACTTCGGACGTGACTCGTCGTGAGTCTTTATAGTTTCCAAAAAAATCTTTTGTGATCATCTAAATAACGGACATCTATGATATATATTATATAAACAGGATTCATTCCCAACCCTCACAAGCACTTGATCACTTGATATAAGAAAATACCCATAGTTTAGAATGTACAGTGGGCGCCGCCATTATTGCGCTTTGCCTGACCCGATAACATAGTGCAAGGGGAAGGAACTCAAGACTAGTATTGAGATGGTCTCAAAATCTAGTTGCCGCATAAGTCGAAAAAAAGAGATCGTAATAATAAACTAGTTGCCTTGATACTTAATGTGATCGCTATTTGTGTTTTTATTGCATAATGTTGAACAATATTGTGTATTTACACGCGTCACAAAACATCGTCAACACGTGCATGTATATACTACAAAGAATCGACTTGTTTTATAAAGTAACCCGTATGAGTTACTTTTCTGTATTACTGTGACTAGTTTGTCTCCGGCGTTGGTTTTTAGATGGGGCGTCAGTTGGATATCGTCAAAAGGGGTAGTTCAATGTCTTTTGGATGCTTATTACCTAGTTAATGGTGTTCGTAGACAGATCAGGGGAAGTAATCCACACAGAATAAGGTTAGGCTTTTTCCATTTGACTCTAGCAGTCTACACAGCAAGCCCAATGTGCTCTGTTGATCTAATGCCTGAATGTTCACCTAGAGGTTTCGGGTTTTGAGTTGGAGTTTTGAACATTTTTATCCTTATGAGTTTAAAAACAAATGGTTTGATCATATTCGCTGTCCAGTTGATTTGTTGGTCCATTGGTTAACATGAGATGTCTGGTCTGCCATATTTTAAGTATACAGTGAAACCTCCATAAACGGTCACCTTCGAAAAACAGCCACCTCCCTGTTACATCCAGTAAGTATACTAACAACCTTAAAAGAGGTTTTTACTCTATTTTCACTCTCTTATCAACAGCCTTCTCATTCCAACAGCTATTGTTGACCTTCCCATTGGTGGCTGTTGTAGGGAGGTTGCGCTGTAGCTTAGTTACTGAATTTTTATTTCGATGATGAATGGATCAAGTGGTTAGCCTCTGTCTAGTAACCATTAGTCCATCAGTACTGTGTGTTCGAACCCAACCAGGACCAGAATAACTTGAGGAAGCTGTCGAGAAGCTTAGGGAAGTTTGGCGTTTTTTCTACCAAGTACATGTATATCTTGGATCTTCATACCTGTTTAAAGATTGAACAAAGCAATATGACCTCGGCTTTTGTCCCAAGTAAAGGCCCAAAAATATATTTCAAACAATCACAAAGCAAGATTATTTAACTTCCGGTTCCAATTACACGTGATAGTAAAAACAAACAAAACACAGAAGTTGTATTATCTTGTGAAACAATACAGCCCGTAAACAGGAAATTATCAATCAACACATACATGCATGTTTTTGTTTGCTAAGATATTTTGTATTCCAAGAGCTGATCAACTTTTTAGATTGTTTGTATGCAAAATAAACAATTCTATGTCTTCAACACCTCCAGCTACATACAGACAGACCAGTAAACAATGACCATCAAAGGTTATAGTTGACTGTATGAGATGCCAGTGAGAACAAAATTGGCATTCTTAATACCAGGTCATGTTACTAAATAGATATACATTCTAAAGAGAGATCCGCCTCCGTGGTCGAGTGGTTAAGGTCGCTGACTTCAAATCAATGTAACCTCTCGCTGATAGAGGGTTCGAGCCTAGCTACCTACCATGTCCCTTTATGTGAGATAGTAGGCAGTTACTAACAAAGAATTGGAGTCTAGTACTGGTACATCAATCTCCGGAGACATTTATTTATACGTATACGCATATTTGTTCAGTTGTATGAGGTTCGAAGCCGCTCAAACAGCTAGGGTTATATGGCGACTTTACCATATTTAACAGAGGAGGAAGACCCAAGGCGTATACCTGCCTAAAACCTGACCTTTCATAAGCTTGTTTGTCAGGTTCCTCACATGTGATATGTGTCATGGGTGGGATTCGAACCCATAGAAGCTTAGCTGGTGTCGGGGGGGGGGGGAGGGGCTAGATAGTGCTGTTCAGGGATCTTAACTTTTGGTTTTACTACCATTACATATTTGCGTATTGTTTTTTTTCTTATATGAAACAAGGTTTCAAAAAACATGTTTAGTCATATTAGATTAGAATAATACAGCCAAACATGTATATTACGAACATTTGAGAACAACAGAAAGGAGTCTATTTGAGAAGTTGTATTTATAGGCTAAACAAACTCAAAATGCTAATTTAAATGACGTGGAGGCGGTGTCTTCTTGTGGTTCTTTGTTACTTTGAACTGACATAGTGAAGAACTATTTCGTTAACTTATGACACGGTACCAGTTCCAACATATTCGTACACTGTACATCAGTAATCCCGGATTCAAGCTCGGGACCAATTTTCAGTTCCAATCGACCCTGGTTAGTGACAATTATGAGTAATGGGGGGGGGGGGGGTCAATGTAGTTATTGAAATCAGTTACATGTATACTGACTGCTTTTAAATGAATATCACAATAAAGCAAAATTACTATTTTTAAGAAGTTAAATGTTTGAGTATTGCACGAGAAACAATTCTATGGGGTGTTGATGAAAATACCCATTAACCTATGTATGTGTCTTGCAAATGTAAGCATATGTTTGTATTGTAGGAAAGAAAATAAATTGTTTTGAAGCGTTTAAAAGACACATAATCTACAAACAAATCTAACAAGTCTGTAAGACGCTTTATGAAACAAACTTCCCACTTCCCTGATATGATATTTAGCTGAGATAAATTTGGCTCAGTTTTCAATACTTACAATGACCAGGTAATTTATCAAATTTCACGTCAATAAAAACTCTGTCGCATACCCAGCGAGAGATCTTTGAAATTGGACACACTTTTCACAGCGGCTGTATTCAATGCGAGCTTCTAAATTTGACTTTTATGAAATGTGCCTTTATACAAAAAGATGCTTTTGAGCCTGGATCTTCATACACAAACTTAAGGATAAATTGGTTTAAATGTTATATACCAAAACATCGTTTTATAAAGAGCCCTTTCAACAGATGTTGACAAATCGTATATATTTTGTCACAGTTTCGTAATGAAAAATGACACTTCACGAAAAGCGCATCTCTGTACATCTTTATATAACCGTATGATTAATCAAACAAGCTAAAAACGATTTATAAAGTTTAAACATCATTATATTAGTAAACTAATAGACATTTTATACATCCTTACAATTTTAATGTTATTAACTGAGATACGTGCACTATTTGGAAGCACTTAAATGATTGGCTATTCACGAGTCCTGGTAACAGTTAGGCTTCATACACAGACTGGTCTGAAACATCTATTTCTTACCATAGACACCGAGTACCTTGCGCACAATGTGCAATATAAACAAACACATATGTTGTTATAAATTATTGTAAGCAATAACTATGTCAATCAAATCATTAAGCAATATAATTGAATGTCAATGTACGTGTATGCCATTTCTTTACTAGTATGTACGATATTAGTTATAAAAATCTGTAAGACGAGTAATTAGCCTATAGCTAACATACACACATAAGCAGTTTGAGACATAAGAACATGTCATGGTAACAGAAGAGTTCCATAAATCATACATGAGTTTGGTAGTACCCTTAATTACTTGACCTTTCCGTACTAAAACGAAATAGAGATGGTACAAACTCTACACTTCCATCGAACGGGCATGTTTGTCACATCTTTCACATGGACCTCAGGACACATAGTAAAACCTCACTTAGCGATCACTTTAATATCTAAACGACATTATCGTTATACTCGCATCCGACCAGTTTCCAAAGCTTCCTCAATGTTTCAACTGTTCCATAAGGCCAGCTCAATATAATTAGTTTGGTCCTAAGTGCTGTCTACATATCGAGATGTCACAGAATAATAAAGCCTTTTAATAAGACATTGTATTGATCGACCTAATAAAACTTATTTCAATACTAGAAACTCGGTTGGCATGAAATCTAACTTACTTACACAAATCAAAACAAACATGCGTGCACAATATTCTGGTTCCATTGGATTGAAACATAATGAATAAAGATTGCGAAGTGTACACTCTGTGACATGAACCTCTTAGGCCTATTACAAAGATTTACATTTACGTGTACATTTGTGTATCTTAGCTACAATAGAAGACTTAATACTCAAAAACCTTAAAGCATCTTGCTTCTGAATGAAAAGTGTTTTATCTTATTGATAATTTTGGGTACCTATTGTCAGCTGATAAAGGATATTGTTTGAAATGTATACAGGTCATGTTCACTTGCAAGATTTGTAAGTTCAAAATTAACTAAGTAATGTCCATGAAACGGGCACCTGTAATTGTGTACACACGTCTCATTGCGTAATAAGATCAACTTCAATATAAACTGCTTCATCTTTAAATTGTAAAATAATATATATAAAACATCTTGTATTCGTGTAATGATATTTACATCTAAGAAGATATCATTTGCATTGGTATACATAACATTATGTATCATGATACAGTATTATGACATCCTGATTAAATTGAGATTTGGATGTATTTTCTTCCCAGCAATTAACTTTGATTGTCAAAGCCAGTTGGATAGTGATTAACCCACAAACTATATTTGTTTTTTAATGATATGATTAAAAATAAAGCTTTTCGTCCCCCATACGTTTCTTTATAATAGTATTCATAGCTATATCTATTTGCGATACTTATAATGCTATATGCTACTATATGCCATCATCATTAAGCTCACCACCACCACCACCATCATCATCGTCATCATCATCATCATTAACCTCACCATCATGATTATCATCATCAACGTCACCACCACTATCATCATAAAAATCATGACCCTCACCACGACAACATCCACTATCACCACACCAACATCACCATCATCATCATGATCATCATTACTGAAGTCATTGCTGTTATCATATTTTCTTGTTGCAGATTTTTCGTCATAGTATAATTATTGTTAAACTCGTTCATGATTATTGTCATTATCATTATTAGTTATTATTGTGTAAATTATTATTGTTATAATCGTTAGTGGCTGCATACTTTATTGTATTAATTGTGTTGTTATTAATTATTGTTATTGTTGTCATGCTAGCTAAACACGTTATTATCATTACTGGTTGCAGATTATTTGGTATGGTTGTTGTTGTTATAAATTATAGTTTGTTTGACGGTATCTTCTAAATCTCTGCAATGGATGAATACAATACATAATGATATACAAAATGTGTTGTAGCCTACACGAGACATGTAATTATACATTTGGTCATAAACTATAAGCTGAAAGTTATTAATTACAAGTATTACCATTTAATATATTTATCAACGTCTATACAGATATCTTCTAGCTATTAATTAGATATCGTAATCAGATGTTTAACAAGGTTAATTGGGTAAGATAACATTCGTGCTAATGAAAATTAAGCGAATTAAACATTTTAGTACAAAGACCAGTAATTTAACATCAATTAGTAACATGATAACACAGATCTGCTTATTTGAATAGTTCGATACATTATACAGTGAACAGCAAAATAAATGCCCCGGTTGATATCTTTTGATATGCAAACTGACTAAAGACCTAAAATTTTCTTGAATAAAAAGACCAATCATAATAAATCAACAATGAATTATTTTGCTTTTGCTGCATTTGAACAATATTAAATGATATATGGTTTAGTAACGTGAAAAAATATATCTTAAAATAGGGCGTTTCTTCCGCAGTACACTGTAACTATAGACAATACTTCATTTGACTAAATACAGGATAAATGAGCAAAATAAGACACACTAAGATATATTAAGAGAGTTCATAGTCATTTCATCAAACGAAGTATGAAAATTAAGTAGATTTCAAAAGAAACTGAATGTATTTGATGGATTTATATGCTATTGAATTAGTGTATGATATAAATACCTACGCACTTATATTTTGTCTTGAGCCAAAGATGACATGTTTAATGAAAATCTTAGTATATATATTTTGGTTACAGCATTATCACCACTGCTGTTTGATCAGAATATCTTAAACTTTAAATAGTGGATGTAATTATTTTCAACACAAAATGTCAACATGGCGTTTGTTAAAGTCAACACATATTTATATACTTTTTATTTTTTAACGTAAAACATATACATTTTGTATGATAGAAATAAAACTTCCCATATCAAACATTGTTTTGTTTCACTAGAATCAAAACATTTTAATGTGTAGTTTTAAAAGTTAAACATGTACTGTTTTAATATTTATTCAGTGTTGTTTTGATGTGCAGTGCCTTTCAGCTAATGTTACGTAAATTGAATACATTGACGCAATACACACGTCAGGTGATTCTTTATAAGCGAAGAAATCATAGAGCGGACGTTCGAAAATGATTAAAACTATTCAATTAGCATTATGATATTTCAGAGCCATTTATTCCAATATATACCATTCATCTCAACCGTTAGTAAATTAACAAACTAAGTATAGTTGCGAAAGTCTTGCGAACTTGTGTTTGTGTTAATCATGCAACATAGAGGCTCACAGGGAAGACTGGGTTTACCCAACTGTTTTGCCTCTTTAAATAAAGTCATTAATATATATTATTATTATTATTAAGTGTCATATTTACAACCCATCTGATCATTATCTCCTGATTGTCTTGATGCAAATCTAGTATTTGCTTTTAAATAGATTATCATAGTCAGTAGATACAATGTAGATTAATTTCGGTTTTGGCAATACATGACACATTGTGAAATACACGAACTAGAAGAAAAAAATCTTTAGAATATACTCAAATTATTTAGAAAAAAACATGACATGTACACCAGCACCATGGTTAACACAAACAGCGAGGACTCTGATTTCCATGGTGGGCATTACTCAGTATGTTTATAAATCACACAATACAGAAACTTTCATTGGTGTGCGTCAGTTTTGATATTTCGGATTTAATATGTTCTGATATAACATCTGACCTAAACACAATGTTGTATTACATTACAATACAGATTGCTATATCTATATTATTGATAGCTGTTACGTCTCAGCGCGTCATGGCAACCGTTTGTGTCTGCAAGATAAGCTAACCTATCTTGTAACATGTCTGTTAACAAATACATTTAATCGAAATACCATATGCACTTGAAAAAGAAAGTGTTATGTGCAAGGGTTGTTTATAATTTGTAAAAACTCATCATCCACATTTAACTCCCTGCTCGTATGACTAAAGATAACAAACACGGGGAGTGTTCGTCACTAGAGAAGAGAACCCCTCCTCTATGTTATTGCTCCGTGCGCAAGATACAAATATATTACATTTTATTGCTGGTCTGTCGACTAAAGTCTGTCATAATTTATACGTGAATGGACCTTTAACAGATAAGCGATTGAATATTCAATTACGCATGCTGTTCACAGGGCAGTTTTATATACGTAATTTATCATTTCAGCGCCGTTCATCAAACAAAGTCTACTTTCAGTTTATTGATACCAACACTAACTCGAGTGTGTCATAAATGTAGCGAAGATATGAACTTAAAATAGCATCACACATCAGTATGTTTGTATATGTTATACCTTAGTGTTACAATCACGTGTAAATATACATCTATTGTTATAAAATTGACTTAGATATGTTCAGAGATACGTATAACTCTTTGAAATGAACCGAACATGAAAATATATATATATCATAGTTAGAGTTAATCTTATTTCATGAATAATTGATACAACAATGGTTCTCTGAAATAGATTTTAACGAAAAATACTGAACAAAGTGTCCATTAATTGTTAATTAAAATCAGCAAATTGGACCCAACAGGTTGTTAAACTGATAGACAACTCACCTGGCGGAAGATGGATAAATCCAAGTATTCCAGTCCAATATCCGGTTCGTAATTGCAGGTTAACAAAGTGCCGCAAAAACCCCACAAAACCGAATCTGTTGTTATTGTACACAAATTCGGATCTACAGGGTATGTGCAAGCAACTGATCTTCACATTTTATCCATTTTTAGTAATCCAGTCTACTTGATTAACGCCGTCACACAAAATTCAATATTATCACTCCAGCCTCCGTCTCTTCCTCCTGGGGGCGGCCATTTTAAAAATGGCGGCTACCGGTGGATACAGATCTTCGCGAAGGTGTAAAGTGATAATTCAAAATATGCGAATTATAAAGTGAAGTACAATGAAAGAATGCCTTGGATTTGTAATATGTGCCTACTCTTGATGTAAGCGTAGCATAGTGTTTAAAATTCGAAATATAAGCCGAGTCACGCTTCAAAAGATAGATATAATTTCCGCAGAAGTAAAAAACACACAGAAATTGTGTATGGATATCACCACGGCATTGTACACATATGGCGCAAACAATACACACTATATCTCATTTCAAGTTTCTGTATTCATGAACTAGATGGATCGGACTGATAGTTGGATATTTTACATTTCAGCAGAAACAGCTGAGCAGTTGTGGAGCATACATCATGCATGTCACTGGTATGGGGGTCAAAGTATATAATCGTCTGCAGTAAATTGAGAGATTGCTGCATGTTGACGCTCTTTGCTTGACGTTGTGGGTAAAAGAAAGCTCGTCATATGAAAATTCTAATGATATACTTGCAGTGTTTAAATGCAGAAATTAAATTATGTGACATAATTTAGATGATATAACATTGTTCATACTAGTCTTTGCTTTACTATGACGTATTATCCTAAGGACCTCTCTGTGATGTGAGCTAATCAGTTATGTCGCTACTTAGACAGTACAAGTAATAAACTATAAGATACGGCAGCCATACATGTCCATGCAAAACCCCACAGTGGAGTAACAAGAACGTTTTAATAGAGGTAGTCTGTATCTTGAAGTAATGATAAAATTACACGTCTGTCTAGGAAATGATTTACCGAACCTAAGAGGCAGGTGGTGTCTATTTTCAGACGGTCTTCAATTCATCAATTCAGTATCTAATTTCATTTTGTGATCCTGCATGGTATATCGCGTTTGAATTGTTGATATATATAACTATGTATATTACTAATGCATTGTCATATTTGTAAATTATGGTCTTGTCATCATTGGGCCAGTTGACCTAATGAATATGAAAATAAAGTATTTATCGATGCCCAACTGTGATTTGAAATATAATCATGTGATAATCATGCCCGAACCGAATATTGTCAGAGATAAAAAATAGCAACGTTTCAAAACTCAACAACATATGTTTCAAGTATATCCCGGACTTCATTTGTTTATTATGATAGTTAGTTTACATTCTAATATATCACAACAAATTCACTCGGCTATTTACACCATGAATGCGTTGATAATAAATGAGTGTATTACTAAAATGATAAAGTATTCAGTAAGTTACTTAATTTAGTTTAAAAGATGCATGCAGCAATTTTCTAACATATTTATCAAATAACCAAAAAAAGATCAATGTTGTAAAATGATTTAATGGTACAAAATAAATGATATCAGTTGTCGATTTCCATCAACCTTCTAACAGGCGGATTTTAAATGTTGACTCTAAATGACCCAATTTCATTTATAAGTAGTTAACATTAACATAAACATAAAATGACATTTGATGCTGAGAAAGTTGAAATAATTGCAAACATACACCCTTCTTAAATTTAAATTTTAAATAAGGCCTGAAACAATATATATGGTTGCATTTGCAGAAATATGGAGAAAAAACTAATAGACCAGGAAAAAATAAACTAATCTTTACACACCATCTTTCTATTGTCATACGGTAGAGCCTTGTCGAATTACAAACTCAGGCGGAAGTTAAATATAGAAAAATAAATATAAGTCCACCTGATATGTGCATCGCATTCATGTATTGAATCGTCCAAAGCTAAAACAATGCCACATGCTTACAGACAATAACGCGCATTTTTTCTGGATTTTTGCAAAACTATGCACGCGCTATTTGTTTCATAAATCATAAGAACTGATTGTATAGTCCGTCCTTAAAATCCCTGAACAATTTTTACTTTTCTTTGGTTCTTCATTGCAGCGTTTCGTTATACGTGCAAGTATAATTATATGGTTAACAAAATGAAAAAAATGCTAACCTACTATCCATTACTAAAAGGTTGGATAGGGTAACCCCAAAACAACATAATTATTTTAAGGAAGATGGCAAACAGAAGACCTAAGATCGTGGTGCAATCGAGCCCGTTCCTGCTCCCGAAAACTCGTACCAAACTTAGAAATATAGTATCTCAAGATTGGTTTAAAACTTAAATTTTCATGATATTCTTTATATTATATCTTAGAATTGTTATTCTAAAAATGATAGTAGCATAGTATTTAGAATTACTATACACACAACGATTCTATTTGATGCACATATTATTTCATAGGAATTGAACTATTTTCGTGGGAATAATAATCATTCGGCTTGTAAAAGTGTTTCTAACTATTCTGTAAACATTACATATCAATCGAAGTTTTAATTTTAAAGTCACTCATAAATCGTATGTTTGATTAAATTCAATGGCTAACTTCATGTAGGAAAAAACGATTTCAAGTTTGATTATAAAAGATATGTCGTGTTGGTAACTGTTGTACACATTGTTGACAAACTATCATGTGACTTATACAGAGATGTGATTATTTCTTCTTTTCCATGTCCAAATGAACTTAACAATAATGCATTTTTTTTGTATTTTTGCAGAGGGGCTGGGATAACAGTGACATAATAAATTATTATATATTTGCACATGTATTTACATGTAATTTCATAGTATTAACCGATACAGGTCTAAAAATCATCTTTTTTTGTTTAAATAATTGAATACACTTCTTTATATCATATTACTACTTTTGGTATACATGATGGTGTTTTCGCCGACATAAATCCAAATGCCGACCCCAAGAAAGACGCGATGAAAACGTTGTCGAAAAAAACCCATAAACATTCATATTTTCATTTTGAGTAAAACATCTCGAATGTTTCAGATATTGCTAAAACGATGTCAAAATATAAAGAGTTAGTTCGTATCGCCAACTAGTAATAACAACAAAGTCGCATATACCTTATAGAGTGTGACAACATTAAAAGTGATTTATTCAGACACGGTCTAGCAGACACACCAGTTAGAAAGACTGAGCGCTGAATGATTCATTCGCAGTATTACCGAGTATCATGATTAAATACTCGTCAAGCAAAATCAATATGGCAGAACGAAAGATCAAATGAATGAAAAACGATACACTATTTGGTTTGTTCGCGATCATCCAATCAAAATTATTCTCTCAAATTATTCGAATAAATGATTGAATAATGAATCAATGTATTCGATACAGTATAATATATATGTATTATTCATTTAAAATAGTCGAGTTACATTGTCAGAGGTTACACTGAGTTGGAATATTTCGTTATTGTACAATACATACATTTTATAATTGTTTTTTTTAATGGAATAAACATGGCGCAGACAAATAATCCGATCACAGTAGTAAGAAAATTACGGAGCATGATGATTTATGCGTTAAGTGTATTTAAGTGATAAATATTAAGAAAATCGTTTTTATTGCAGTTTTGCATTATGGGACATTTTCCGCCAGATTTAGCTGCATAATTCCCTCAACTAGACATCACCTGTGCATAAAACTACGCAGTTTCTTGGGCTTGTGCATTCTTTATCAGTAACATTGTATGAAAACGTACACCAGAAGTATATCTTTGTTCAACATTTCATAAGCGTGTTTTATCTACAGCTTTCCTCGTAATCTACTTTATAATCTTCATCGTTGTATTCAGATATTATTTCACTTTGGGAAACTATACCGGGTAACAGAATCATCGCGAAATTAAGGCAACATTGATCAAATATACTTTAACTGTCTGTCGGTGTTGTAAGACATTGGTAACGTACTGTTGGCTATTGATATCGATAAATAAATGTTTGTTCTATCGGATTACAAGCATTAATGTGATACACACGTTTTCATGATAGTACAAGCGACGTGAATGGGAAATCTTTTATTTGAAGATTGTGGAACTTTCAAGAATACTGATTTAAAGCCTAAAATTTGATTATAGCTCGACCAATTGGCCTTCTTACTGCAAAATGATAAAATACATGTTTGTACCAAGAGAATTCCGAACTACTTTCAGTAATAATTATATAATAACGTTTTGCATTCTTCAGATCACTACGCCATTCATACGTTTCTTGCTAAGTAATGTGTGCCAAATAAAAAATGCTAGATTTTGTATACCAACCGGTTTTAAGAATAGTTTCAGACCAGTTTGAAAACAATCCGAATCTAATTGTTAACGATTCCATGGTCATTATCATTCATTCGCACCAGATGATGCCACATCACATTATAAGATATTAACTCACATCCATTTTACCAAAGAAAAAGCGACTACACAATACTAAGACATTATATCATATTGAAACTGCCATTCTTGAGTGAAAACCAGTCTGTAATCGCGAAAATTGCTCTCACACACAGCCCTCATCTAATGCATAAAAGTAGGCGTGGCGTTTTTAATGTTACACCGAGAAGAATCATAACGCTTGAAGATTACAGTTAACAACTCACGAATTCAATATTCAAACTCATCTCTTCCAAAAGCTATTTATATGAACATAAAGTAGCAACAAATATGAAATATGTGAGCCAGCAACTGGGAGACTTAAATTTACAAAACATAAAACAAGAACAATCTATTTTTAGAACAAAGTTGTTAATAAGTATTTACTTTCATTTTAAAATGAAACAAAGTTCTTTATGAAAACAATGCAAACTATTTACAAATTAATGAAATAAAATTTAAAGTGTGTCTGAAAGTCCTTACTTTATTTGCTGAAGACGCTCATCAGTGTCCGTTCTGTTGGCTTCGTGTCTGTCAGGATAATGACTCCGAGATAACAATTCTCCTGAAACGTTGTATGAGGATGCATCTTAATGCGTTTAATTTGTATTTCCAATTAAGATTTGCATTTCTTAACAAATTTCTTGCCCTCTGTGATACACGGCGTGTCTTATATATACCTGATTACTGCTATCCAGATTACGGGCTCGTACCGGGATCAGCGTTGACACCATGAGCGGATCGGGTGTCATTTTTCAGGGGCTGGTGTATAAAAAATAAAAATCAGTCTGATTCATCACACTGATATTGTGAGGACGGTGGACATAAAAAGCAACCAATCGCGCACCATTTAGTTGATATTTTTTGTTTAAAATATATTCATTCATTATACTGTGGAATCATTAATTTTCGTTGGGTTCAATTTTCGTGGTTTTTACTAAAATGGCGATTTCGTTGGGACATAAATTCGTGGATTTTGATTTTTGAAAAGAAATACCTTATCTCCGCATTTGAATTCGTGGGGATTTGATTTCGTGGATGAGTCGATCCACGAAATCCACGAAATTAAATCCCCAACGAAAATTAATGATTCCACAGTATTTAAAGACTTTACATATTTATTTTACCGATGGGTTAAATATTGTTTAAAAATGACCTCAAAATGGCATTATACCTCTTTTAGAAAACTCTAAAGTGTCTCCAATTTTATAGATCAATGTCAAAGCTTGGAATTTCATAATTTTATATGTACTTTCATTGTGAGATCTGTATTTCTGTAAACAATAGGTACAGCCACTACAAAGCAAAACAAATCCGTCAGAAAAAATATTACTCTACAAAAAATCGGGAAATGACCATTTAGGGATAGAATTTCGTTTAAAAATCTGGTTGTTTTGTGCAGCATTTCTTGTGGCGACACCAGCTAGCAGTGCCAATGAAATACATGGTATTGTAAAAAACGCTTTAAAAAGTCTGCATTGAATGTGACTTTCTTCAATATAAAGTGGTTGAATTAACAGCATGTCTATATATACTACATTTTACAGCTATATGGTTTAACACAGTTTATGCTAATGCTTGACTAATCGAAGCGATTCTTTATTAACAAAAATCGGATTAATGGCAGAGTTTTTCTGATATGTTCGTTTAAGAAATTAAGATTCTGTTACTTCAAAACTTGTAAAACTTTGTACCGTCATTCGGTGATTGTATTATTGAGAGGCGAGATTCGATAATACTCTGCGAAACTGTTCAGATACGCCGCTGAAAAAGTCTTAAAACTTGCACAGGCCTGATAATATTCATGAGGCGAGTTAAGAAATTTATCGTAATTTACAACAGAATAATTGCTTCGAATAAAGATAAAGCATTGTAAATGCTAAACTCTATGAAGCTTGTGATAACACACTAACCAGTTTGGTAAATAAAGGTTTCACTCAAGTTTTTATTGGTACACTAAAATCAATTAGAAATGGGGGGGGGGGGGCTGATACGGATTGCAAATTGTCGAGATGTATGGGAATTGAGTAGTATAAAATTCAGCGTAAGCTTTTCAGAAATTGGGCTGCAATAAACAACTTATATGTATTTATTGGTATATACACGGCTGTTGTCTAGTAATTACATGATCTAATTATTGATTATAAAGATGATTTTGAAGATAATTATAACTTGCAAGTTCTAACTTGGTGAATACAAAACATGACCCATATTTCCAGTACGAAAACTCATGACTTAAGGTTGGTTATTTTGTAATACGGCATTTTGATAGTTAATTTGATTCAAAATAATTAGGATGTAACATAATGCGAACAAAAGGAAGCATGAAATACAACCGTACTGTTTACAATGAATTCTTTCAGAGAAAGATAAGAAATTATATTGACTATGTCACTTACAGGCAGCCTTTTAGTTCAAGGTTAACTGTTGTTTTCGCGATAAGACAAAGGCGTGAACTGGCTCCATTCTCGTAGATTTATAGTTACATACACGTGCAATGCAAAACTCATGATACAAATGTATCAGTACGTCTCTAAATGCAATTTGTCATAATCAGTAATAATTTCTTAGGCAGCGACACTAATGTTAAAATAACTTGACGATTCTGACTGTAATTTATCTGTTGTGTGTTTTTGCACGTGTTCGAAGCTTGAATCTGAATACGAGAAAATAAATTAAAGTGAACACTTTGAAACAAAACTAATATAAATTAGCCAGTAAATTGTTGTCAACAAAAAGAACAACTGCTGTCAAAGACATGAACTATGTTTCATAAGTCAATATCGTCTTTTCTTAGTGTTTCTATATTTCTGTTTCACGTGGCGAATACAGCCGAAGTTTACCGAATTAATTTTTTTTTATGTTTTCTATCATTTTAGTATCTTTATGGTAATCAAATAATGACAAAAAATCGAAAGTGACCGTGCTTTATAATAGGAATTATGTTCAATTGCGATGTGGACGAGATACAGTAAAGCATAACGTAAATAATACTTCCATATAAAGACCATCTCGTTATAACCCTCACTTATTTTCGGACCGGTTTTAAACTTTATTCTATATTGTTGTTCAAAGCCACAGTATGTCTTAAAAATTGTATTATCTTCAATGTAAAAAAATATCGCAATATTGTGATATTAAAATGTTCTAAAAATGGTACAGAGGAGATCCCTATCTGATCTCATTTGTCCGTTCCTTCTTTGATAAATAACTAACGGAAAACGATATAAATTTAAGTATGCAGTATGGAGGAGAAAATACAAAATACGATGCATTGTGTACGTTTAACATTTGCCGAGCATTTCCGAGATCTTCGTAAACCCTTCGTAAATGATCGGAACTGCGCACATATCAGTGACGTCACACGAGTCGAAACTAGACTTCCATGCATTTTGATAGTTTGCAGTGTTATGTGTATTATTTACGTCATGTACTCGTATAAATCCATTGATTATCGTACAAGTCACGGAAAATTTACGAAGCGTCATTTAGTAAACAATTGAACTGTAGAATTTTCCATTAAGATTAGTTGGTATCTGTAGAAGTATAATTGTGTTTTATTATCTTTCGCTTTACGTCTTATGTTCATATTTCTGAGTTAAATCTTTATGTTCATATTTCTGAGTTTATACTTACGTCTGTACGTTCATTTTTGTGTTTATGCTTACGTTTCTGAGTTTATACTTACGTCTGTACGTTCATATTTCTGAGTTTATAGTTTATGCTTACGTCTATACCAGTGTGGGGAATCCACGTGATCTAGTGACGTCACGTGTTTTCTGTCCTTCGAACTAGAAAAACATCACGTAAGTGTTTTTTTTTCGTTTCCTGTTAAAGGCACGTATCTGATGCAATTCCTTACATAAAAAGAGCCATCTCCGGATCAAATGTTTTGTCACTGTAGGTACTTTTTTACTTTTCTTGTCCAAACAGTTTTACGGTGTTGTAAAAATTGGCGTTATTTTTACTAGAACATTATAGAAATTTACTAAAGTACTCACCCAATCAAACCCCGCATAAAAGCAATTTGGCTCACACTTCGATTGCCCAAATGTTTTCATGCGTGTAGATATGCTTAGTGTTTGAGTTTATAAAAATGCGTTGAGTCACGTTGTCGTTAGAAGACGATCAAGTATAAATAATAAGATCACCCGCCTCCGTGGTCGAGTTGTTAAGGTTGCTGACTTCAAATCACTGTAACCTCTCAGTGATAGAGGGTCATGGGTTCTAGCACCCCCCCCCCAACCGACCATGTCTCTTTATGCGGAAAGTAGGACTATAATATGACTCTGACTGTTGAAAAGGGGCGTAAAACCCGATATAAACAAAAGAAATGAATAATAACATTTACATAAAATATACAACAACATACTTTAGTACATATCTACACGATAATAGAAACAATGAATCGTATTTTAAAAAACATATTAATAATTGACACATTGTTGGAAAGCATATGTTTCACTGCATCTTAGAGTATATAAGGTACTTTAACCTAACTACTTATAATTAAACCATTGAAAAGGTGATCATATAGTTGCTTTGCATTTACTATTTCAGTCTCATTTTATATTATTTAAAATTGCATTTTTAAATAAAATATTACTTCAAACGACACGTTTTCAATTATTGAAGCACTTGCAATCAAGAGAATGTCGATATTTACTTACCTGTGGCCAAATCAATTTGGTTTATTCTATATATTCATTGTATACATCAACAAATATGCACTCAATGTACAGATATACCCATTTTATACACATTACAAGTTAAAAGAATTTAAAGGATATTCAAGACATTAAAATACTCTGCAATGTGGATGGAAGGATACTAACATTCATGCAGTCAGTATCATACAACATAATAATTTGAAGTAATAACCAATGAAATAATATCTTCAATGTTGAGTGTAATTTCTTAAGGATCAGAAAAAAGAATGTCAATAAAGACTTATAACGATGACTTCAACACAATGATCATATATCAACACAACTACAACCAATGTCAAAGCAACTGTTATTGGACAGAAATGAACTGACACTGCATTATCATAATATATCACACAGACACTTTGGGCATACAGAAACAGAACAGATTCTTTATTAAGACTTAAGCATTACAGCCCATCGTCATATAAACATAAACATGTAATACACTTACATGCGTGAACTATAAGTAATATTTAACAAACATTGAAAATAAAATAAAATGTAACAGAACAGAACAAAATCAGCAGTTTACTAATACAGTACAGTAATTATCTAGCTTAATTTGTGAATGTGAGAATTTTGTTGATTAAATAAAAACAATTGTCAGAAATCAAAAGTAAGAAAAGAATAATAAGCATTTAGCCTACGTACATGCAGCTGTTAATATTTAGTTTACATGTATTCGTTTCATTTAGTACTTTAGCTCATCAAAGAGCAATCAATGAGCTTCAGCTAAAAGCAAAACTATTAATTAACTGGAATATCAAATACATTTAGTTTCATTAGATAAGAAATCGTAGCAAACAACTTTTCACCTTTAGCTAATACACATACATCTATGCGATTATAAAGTGAACTGCATTTATTGAACAAAATATAAAAAAAGAATTTTGCAACTGTGTACAACAGTATATCAGTTTTATACCGGCCGTCAATTAACCTAGCAAGTGTCCTGATTCTATACTGATATTAACGGCTTTCACCGTAGTTAGTTGCTAACATTTGCTAACATGTGAATCGCTTGAATCAGCTGTGAAGGACGAGTGGTCTAAGACGCATTGTCTAAACATCGAAAAGTACATGCAACTCGCCTTACGACAAACACTGGTCGTATAGCTTGATCGGTACATATGACCATAATATTATGTAAGAGGCGACAAGGTGTGTTGTCTCATTCTTAGGCAGCGAATTGTCGGATAATTTAGAATCAATTCGCTCATCTCAACTTGTACAAGTCCTTCAGTGTGTAGTATGTTTGCTTGAACTTTTGGAATGAAGCTGCCTGCCAGCCTGCGATATTGCATGCAACAATCCCGCAATCTCCCGACTGCACAATTCATGCAATCTCATTCAGCGATTTGCATTCGGTTCTAGTAATTAGCAATGATATTACGATATCTTATTAACCACTGTTTGAATAAAAAGTATTCCCTTTTGCATGAAATATTCGTATCAAACCGAAAAAACTTCGCTATGATAAATGTTGATGATTTCCATGATTGTTGAATTATATAATAAATGTGCTTTTCTTTGTGTACCAGTGTTTTGACAGCCTTTCGAAAACAATGTGTTTAGAATTAACAAGACAGTCCGTGCAATTAAGTACACTGCATCTATTAATGGTGGTATAATGCTTACAAGAAATCCAGACATAATATTGAACAAAACAAGACTGTGAGAACTTGATATTTATTGTATATTTATTTACCAATAATACCTTGAGCATTAGCCAAGTCAGTAAGAAGAAAGCCTGTGAAACTACAATGTTTAAGGCCGTAGTAAGAAACGTTGACATCACCATTACGAACTGTCATAATGTCTCCTTTCTGCAAGTGTAGTGTTATTGTAGCACTAGTCGTGTCATAACCAGCTTCGCCGCCACTAACATACATAACATTAAGAGAATCACCGTTGCGGTAAAATGAAGCATGTGCGTTGACATGATGGAAAGAGACTAATGTTGTTGAAAAGACGTAAATTCCTTCCACGGGCGCGGTAAACATCCCAACACTGGTATTGTAGCCATTCCCGACGTTGGTAACAATTTGCTCGAATACAAATATTTGCTTTACTCCGGCGTGCTGGAAATGGTTTCCTAGAAGAGCATAGAAGGCGACGGGTGATTCTATTTCTGCTTGTCGAATTCTTCGAATGGATCTTTCTGAAAAGATATGTTGGTATTGTATTTATAGCTTTGAACGGCTGACATGTCTAAAAGACAAACGAGCTGACCTGTGATATGAACATTCATTACGTTTTAATGCAGTTTGTAACAAACATTTCATCCATGTGCAGCAAAATGCTGCTTCTCTGTCTGTTCCCATACACGAATTATTTTGCAAATTGTATCATCATATCTCCATTAATATTTTCACAGACAAATCATGTTTAGCTGGCGACATATCTATGAACAGTCTTCAGATCCACCGAATAAGCAACCTGCCGAAACCATAAAATGCTTACCTTTTATCACTGGAAACGCACGATTGATCACATTACTGTCTGAGGTCTTTGCTTCTTCCTCTGATCTGTCGTCCATCCTTTGCTCACCCTCGTTACTTATGGGCTCTGTCAAGTGAAGTTTTTCTTTAAGTTGTTGTTCTAATTCATCGATCTTGTCTTGTTTTTGTGCATCTCGTGATTCGAGAGCTGCAATTCTATCAAGATGGACTTTCTCTCTTGATTCAAGCAGATCCACGCGCTGAGCTAAAGCCTTGACGAGATCTTCCGTAGCTCCAAGCCTCCGAAGAATCTCTTTATTGTCTAAAATGAAAGAGTGCAAAATTGCTTTAAAAGAGTGACGGACGATTTCTTTCGCTAGCATAGGCCGCAGTTGCTTCATTGGAAATATAAGCAAGAAAAACAATAGATGTTATGGGCCCGATGCTCCTCGTTCTACGTTACTTAAAAAAGAAGATTACTAAATTAATAAAAAAAGTCTGTGATGTAACCAGTATTTGGCCGGACATGGAAAACAGTTATCTCGTTATGTTACGATGTTTTATATCATGACCTACAATGTAATGATAATGATGTGTGTGTATTAAAAGCACACTTTGTAAACGAAACACGGACAAATATTCAACATTTTACATTATAACAAGCACGGTCTCAATTAAAATCTGGTAGAACCGCAAGGACCGTATGAAGCAAGATATTTAAAACCAAGAATGGCTACCTGCAATCAGCAACTACTATCATTATTTTATAAGCGCCTGAAAATAGTATAAATATGGTTTAAGGGATAGGGGAATAATTTCTTAGAATTACCGTCAGCTGCAATGCTTCCTGCACATAATACCAGCAAAATAAAGTTTGGCAAGCAAGATGTTCCCATCCTTATTGTCGAGAGAGTCTATGCTATATGATAATACACGTAGGTAAGAAAGAACACTATTTATGTCAATAGATAAGACGTAGATCATATAAATGTACCGAGGTCAAGCCAACTGAAACAAAACATTAAGGCCGTTCAGTTGATCCACAAATTGGTCTAATATCGTGGTTATACTGATAATTCAAATGACTAAATCGAATTCTTCACTTTAATGGAAATTTAAGCGTCATGAAACTCTTCATTAGATAATCGGTGTAGTGGTTACTAGGTAACACGGTGGACTACTGAACGAAAGCTAGAGGTTTCGAATCACGGCTCCGCCTTCCATATTTCTCAGAGACGCTTTTTCAGGACCCCCATCCCAAATACCAAGCCAAGTACTGTGTCACAGGAAAAAGGGCGAGGCGTGCATCTTACACGATAAAGAACTAAGAAAAACTACCGGTATTCGAAATAAGAGTTGGAATACAAATGCCAAGTTCGCCTGTATCTTATCACTCCTCTGTCTGAAATGATCACCGCTATCGAATGGGCCGTTTTAAGCAATAGATAAATAAATAAATAACACGAAACTCTTCAATAACATGCGTAGCTTATGACTGGATGTGTATATATGACATTATCTAAATTGTTATATTGCCTATAATACGGGGAACGTAATCGGTAATTAATTAGACCTGTTAATCTTAGTGTCATTGAAATACATGATAAGATAATTTTCAGTCGTTTAATTTCGGATATTTCCGTAGCATAAAGACCAAGGTAATCCGATTAGCGTATTCGATAAGTTATCTACCTTGACTTTTTTACGAAGTGTCGCTGCAGACTATTAAATAAGCCATGCGATTAGAATTTGGTCCGTATCGTTCATATACATGTAGTGTCTAATTTGAAATATCTTTTAACTTGAAGTAAACTGAAAGAAATTATTGAAATCACTACTGAATTACGTAATGCTGAACCAATTGAATGACATTGCCGTGAAGGAATCGAATTCGACCTATTGTACTTCTGGAAGTAAAATGACGTCATACAAAATCCACGAATAACTCGTTTTATATAAATCACACCCCTTCTTGCATGTGACTATGATGGAATTTCTCCGAACGTACTCAGAACCATTATATGTTATAGCATATATTCGTATCAAACCGTAAAAAGCTTCGCTATGATAAATGTTGATGATTTCCATGATTGTTGAATTATATAATAAATGTGCTTTTCTTTGTGTAGAAATGTTTTGGCAGCCTTTCGAAAACAATGTGTTTAGAATTAACAAATTAAGTACACTGCATCTATTAATGGTGGTATAATGCTTACAAGAAATCCAGACACAATATTGAACAAAACAAGACTGTGAGAGACTGTGTATTTATTTTTTATTTATTTACCAATAATACCTTGAGCATTAGACAAGTCAGTAAGAAGAAAGCCTGTGAAACTACAGTGTTTAAAATCGAAGTAAGAAATGTTGACATCACCATTACGAACTGTCATAATGTCTCCTTTCTGCAAGTGTAGTATTATTGTAGCACTAGTCGTGTCATAACCAGCTTCGGCGCCACTAACATACATAATATTAAGAGAATCACCGTTGCGGTAAAATGAAGCATGTGCACTAACATGATGGAAAGAGACTAATGTTGCTGAAAAGACGTAAAGTCCTTCCACGGGCGCGGTAAACATCCCAACACTGTTATTGTAGCCATTCCCGACGTTGGTAACCACTTGTTCGAATACAAATATCTGCTTTACTCCGGCGTGCTCGAAATGGTTTCCTAGAAGAGCATAAAAGGCGACGGGTGATTCTATTTCGGCTTGTCGAATTCTTTGAACGGATCTTTCTGAAATATATTTTGGTATTGCTGTATTGCTTTCAACGTCCAAAAGACAAACGAGCTGATTTATGGTATAAACATTCATTAAGTTTTAATGTACTGTGCAAAAACATGTCCACCATGTACAGCACAATGCTGCTGGTCTGTCTGTTCCCATACACGAGTGATTTAGCTAACTGCATCATGATATCTCCAGTAATATTTTTGCAGACAAAGCATATGTTTAGCTGACGACATATCCATGAACAGTCCTTAGATCCTTCGACAACCTGTACAAATTAGCTACGTGTATGAACGTAATAAAGGCTGGGGTCTCAAACATGCAGAACCATGACATACTTACCTTTTATCGCCGGAAACGTACGGTTGATTACATAACTGTCTGAATGTGATTCAGTCTTTGTTTCTTCCTCTGATCTGTCGTCCATCGTTTGCTCACCAGGTAACTCTGTCGAATGAAGTAGCTCTTCAAGTTGTTGTTCTAATTCATATATCTTCTCTTGTTTTTGTGCATCTCGTGACTCGAGAGCTGTGATTCTATCAAGATGGATTTTCTCTCTTGATTCAAGCAGATCCACGCGCTGAGCTAAAGCCTTGACAAGATCTTCCGTAGCTCCAAGCCTCCGAAGAATCTCATTATTGTCTAAAATGAAAGAGTGCAAAATTGCTTTAAAAGAGTGACGGACGATTTCTTTCGCTAGCATAGGCGGCAGTTGCTTCATCGGAAATATAAGCAAGAAAAACAATAGCAGTTATAGGTCCGATGCTTCTCGTTCTACGTTACTTAAAAAAGAAGATTACTAAATTAATAAAAAAAAGTCTGTAACCAAGTATTTGGCCCGACATGGAAAACAGGCAAACGTTATCTCGTTATGATATGGTGTTTTATATCATGACCTACAATGTAATGGTAACGATGTGTGTGTATTAAAAACCCACTTTGTAAACCAAACACGGATAATATTCAACCTTTTAATTTATAACAAGCACGGTCTCAATTACAATCTGGTAAAACCGCAAGGACCGCATGAAGCAACATATTTAAAACCAAGAATGGCTTCCTGCAGCCAGCAACTACCATTATTATTTAATAAGCGCCTGAAAATATTATAAATGTGGTTTAAGGGATAGGGGAATAATTTCTTAGAATTACCGTCAGCTGCAATGCTTCCTGCACATAAAACCAGTAGAATAACGTTTGGCTAGCCAGATGTTCCCATCCTTATTGTCGAGCGAGTCTATGCAATATGATAATACACGTGTAAGAAAGAACAATTTTCATGTCAATAGATAAGACGTAGATCATATGAATGCACCGAGGTCAAACCAACTGAAACAAAACATTAAGGCCGTTCAGTTGATCCACAAATTGGTCTAATATCGTGGTTATACTGTTAATGTATTCAAATGACTAAATCGAATTCTTCACTTTAATGGAAATTTAAGCGTCATGTAACTCTTTATGTGATAATCGGTGTTGTGGTTACCAGGTAACACGCTGGACTACTGAACGAAAGCTAGAGGTTTCGAATCACGTCTCCGCCTTCCAGATTTCTCAGAGACGCTTTTTCAGGGCCCCCATCCCAAATACCAAGCCAAGTACTGTGTCACAGGAAAAAGGGCGAGGCGTGCATCGGACACGATAAAGAACTAAGAAAAACTACCGGCATTCGAAATAAGAGTAAGGATACAAATGCCCAATGCTGTATCTTATCACCCCTCTGTCTGAAATGATCAACGCTATCGAATGGGCCGTTTTAAGCAATAGGTAAAAAATAAATAACACGAAGCTCTGCAATAAAATAGCTTACGACTGGATGACAAAACATTGCTTATTACTAGTAACTCCTCGCTGTGTTTATATGACATTATCTAAATTGTTATATTGCCTATAATACGGGGAACGTAATCGGTAATTAATAAGACATGTTAATCTTAGTGTCTTCGAAATAAATGATAAGATAATTTTCAGTCGTTTAATTTCGGATATTTCCGTAGCAGTATTCCGATTAGTGAATTCGATAAGTTATCTACCTTGACTTTTTTACGACGTGTCGCTGCAGACTATTAAATCAGCCATGCGATTAGAATTTGGTCCGTATCGTTCATTTACATGTAGTGTCTAATTTGAAATACATTTTAACTTGAAGTAAACTGAAAGAAATTATTGAAATCACTACTGAATTACGTAATGCTGAACCAATTGAATGACATTGCCGTGAAGGAATCGAATTCGACCTATTGTACTTCTGGAAGTAAAATGACGTCATACAAAATCCACGAATAACTCGTTTTATATAAATCACACCCCTTCTTGCATGTGACTATGATGGAATTTCTCCGAACGTACTCAGAACCATTATATATTATAGCATATATTCATATCAAACCGTAAAAACCTTCGCAATGATAAATGTTGATAATTTCCATGATTGTTGAATTATATAATAAATGTGCTTTTCTTTGTGTACCAGTGTTTTGACAGCCTTTCGAAAACAATGTGTTTAGGATTAACAAGACGGTCCGTACAATTAAGTACACTGCATCTATTAATGTTGGTATAATGCTTACAAGATATCCAGACACAATATTGAACAAAACAAGACTGTGACAACTTGTTTTATATTTATTGTATATTTATTTACCAATAATACCTTGAGCATTAGCCAAGCCGGTAAGAAGAAAGCCTGTGAAACTGCAGTGTTTGTAGCCGTAGTATGAAACGTTGGCATCACCGTTACGAACTGTCACGATGTCTCCTTTCTGCAAGTGTAGTGTTATTGTAGCACTAGTCGTGTCATAACCAGCTTCGCCGCCACTAACAAACATAATATTAAGAGAATCTCCGTTGCGATAAAATGAAGCATGTGCATTAACATGATGGAAAGAGACTAATGTTGTTGAAAAGACGTAAATTCCTTCCACGGGCGCGGTAAACATCCCACCACTGTTATTATAGCCATTTCCGACGTTTGTAACCACTTGTTCGAATACAAATATCTGCTTTACTCCGGCGTGCTCGAAATGGTTTCCTAGAAGAGCATAGAAGGCGACGGGTGATTCTATTTCGGCTTGTCGAATTCTTTGAACGGATCTTTCTGAAATATATTTTGGTATTGTTGTATTGCTTTCAACGTCTGAAAGACAAACGAGCTGACTTATGGTATAAACATTCATTAAGTTTTAGTGCACCTTGCAAAACATGTCCATCATGGACAGTACAATGCTGTCTCTCTGTATTTTCCCATACGCGAGTGATTCAGCAAACTGTATCATGATATATCCAGTGATATTTTTGCAGACAAATCGTATGTTTAGCTGACGACATATTCATGAACAGTCCTTAGATCCTTCGACTAAACAGCCTGTACCGATTAGCTACGTGTATGTACGTAATAAAGGCTGAGGTCTCAAACATGTACAACCATGACATACTTACCTTTTATCGCCGGAAATGTACGGTTGATTACATAACTGTCTGAATGTGATTCAGTCTTTGTTTCTTTCTCTGATCTGTCGTCCATCGTTTGCTCATCAGGTAACTCTGTCGAATGATGTAGCTCTTCAAGTTGTTGTTCTAATTCATCTATCTTCTCTTGTTTTTGTGCATCTCGTGACTCGAGAGCTGCAATTCTGTTAAGATGGACTTTCTCTCTTGATTCAAGCAGATCCACGCGCTGAGCTAAAGCCTTGACAAGATCTTCAGTAGCTCCAAGCCTCCGAAGAATCTCATTATTGTCTAAAATGAAAGAGTGCAAAATTGCTTAAAACGAGTGACGGACGATTTCTTTCGCTAGCATAGGCGGCAGTTGCTTCATTGGAAATATAAGCAAGAAAAACAATAGAAGTTATGGGTCCGATGCTTCTCGTTCTACGTTACTTAAACAATATTACTAAATTAATAAAAAAAGTCTGTAACCAGTATTTGGACCGACATGGAAAACAGGCAAACGTTATCTCGTTATGATATGGTGTTTTATATCATGACCTACAATGTAATGATAATGATGTGTGTGTATTAAAAGCACACTTTGTAAACCAAACACGGACAATATTCAACATTTTACATTATAACAAGCATGGTCTCAGTTAAAATCTGGTAGAGCCACAAGGACCGCATAAAACAAGATATTTAAAACCAAGAATGGCTACCTGCAGCCAGCAACTACTATCATTATTTTATAAGTGCCTGAAAATTTTATAAATATGGTTTAAGGGATAGGGGAATAATTTCTTAGAATTACCGTCAGCTGCAATGCTTCCTGCACATAATACCAGCAGAATAAAGTTTGACAAGCAAGATGTTCCCATCCTTATTGTCGAGCGAGTCTATGCTATATGATAATACACGTATGTAAGAAAGAACAATATTTATGTCAATAGATAAGACGAAGATCATATGAATGCACCGAGGTCAAGCCAACTGAAACAAAACATGAAGGCCGTTCAGTTGATCAACAAATTGGTCTAATATTGTGGTAATATTGTTAATGTATTCAAATGACTAAATCGAATTCTTCACTTTAATGGAAATTTAAACGTCATGAAACTCTTCATTGGATACTAAGAATAATCGGTGTAGTGGTTACTAGGTAACACGTTGGACTACTGAACGAAAGCTAGAGGTTTCGAATCACGGCTACGCCTTCCAGATTTCTCAGAGACGCTTTTTCAGGACCCCCATCCCAAATACCAAGCCAAGTACTGTGTCACAGGAAAAAGGGCGATGCGTGCATCGGACACGATAAAGAACTAAGAAAAACTACCGGCATTCTAAATAAAAGTAGTGATACAAATGCCAAGTTCGCCTGTATCTTATCACCCCTTTGTCTGAAATGATCACAACTATCGAATGGGCCGTTTTAAGCAATAGATAAATAAATAAATAACAAGAAACTCTTCAATAACATGCGTAGCTTATGACTGGATGTGTATATATGACATTATCTAAATTGTTATATTGCCTATAATACGGGGAACGTAATCGGTAATTAATTAGACCTGTTAATCTTAGTGTCCTTGAAATAAATGATAAGATAATTTTCAGTCGTTTAATTTCGGATATTTCCGTAGCATAAAGACCAAGGTAATCCGATTAGTGTATTCGATAAGTTATCTACCTTGACTTTTTAACGAAGTGTCGCTGCAGACTATTAAATCAGCCATGCGATTAGAATTTGGTCCGTATCGTTCATATACATGTAGTGTCTAATTTGAAATACCCTTTAACTTGAAGTAAACTGAAAGAAATTATTGAAATCACTACTGAATTACGTAATGCTGAACCAGTTGAATGACATTGCCGTGAAGGAATCGAATTCGACCTATTGTACTTCTGGAAGTAAAATGACGTCATACAAAATCCACGAATAACTCGTTTTATATAAATCACACCCCTTCTTGCATGTGACTATGATGGAATTTCTCCGAACGTACTCAGAAACAATATATATTATAGCATTTATTCGTATCAAACCGTAAAAACCTTCGCTATGATAAATGTTGATATTTCCATGATTGTTAAATTATATAATAAATGTGCTTTTCTTTGTGTACCAGTGTTTTGACAGCCTTTCGAAAACAATGTGTTTAGAATTAACAAGACGGTCCGTACAATTAATGACACTGCATATATTAATGGTGGTATAATGCTTACAAGAAATCCAGTCATAATATTGAACAAAACAAGACTGTGAGAACTTGTTTTTGTATTTATTTTTTCTTTATTTACCAATAATACCTTGAGCGTTAGCTAAGTCAGTAAGAAGAAAGCCTGTGAAACTACAGTGTTTGGAGCCGTAGTATGAAACGTTGACATCACCATTACGAACTGTCATAATGTCTCCTTTCTGCAAGTGTAATGCTATTGTAGCACTAGTCGTGTCATAACCAGCTTCGCCGCCACTAACAAACATAACATTAAGAGAATCACCGTTGCGGTAAAATGAAGCATGTGCATTAACATGATGGAAAGAGACTAATGTTGTTGAAAAGACGTAAATTCCTTCCACGGGCGCGGTAAACATTCCACCACTGTTATTATAGCCATTTCCGACGTTGGTAACCACTTGCTCGAAAACAAATGTCTGTTTCACACCGGCGTGCTGGAAATGGTTTCCTAGAAGAGCATAGAAGGCGACGGGTGATTCTATTTCGGCTTGTCGAATTCTTTGAACGGATCTTTCTGAAATATATTTTGGTATTGTTGTATGGCTTTCAACGTCTGAAACACAAACGAGCTGACTTATGGTATAAACATTCATTAAGTTTTAGTGCACCTTGCAAAACATGTCCACCATGGACAGTACAATGCTGTCTCTCTGTATTTTCCCATACACGAGTGATTCAGCAAACTGTATCATGATATATCCAGTGATATTTTTGCAGACAAATCATATGTTTAGCTGACGACATATACTTGAACAGTCGTTAGATCCTTCGACTAAACAGCCTGTACAGATTAGCTACGTGTATGTACGTAATAAAGGCCGAGGTCTCAAACATGTACAACCATGACATACTTACCTTTTATCGCCGGAAACGTACGGTTGATTACATAACTGTCTGAATGTGAATCGGTCTTTGTTTCTCCCTCTGATCTGTCGTCCATCGTTTGCTCACCAGGTAACTCTGTCGAATGAAGTAGCTCTTCAAGTTGTTGTTCTAATTCATCTATCTTCTCTTGTTTTTGTGCATCTCGTGACTCGAGAGCTGTGATTCTATCAAGATGGATTTTCTCTCTTGATTCAAGCAGATCCACGCGCTGAGCTAAAGCCTTGACAAGATCTTCCGTAGCTCCAAGCCTCCGAAGAATCTCATTATTGTCTAAAATGAAAGAGTGCAAAATTGCTTTAAAAGAGTGACGGACGATTTCTTTCGCTAGCATAGGCGGCAGTTGCTTCATTGGAAATATAAGCAAGAAAAACAATAGAAGTTATGGGTCCGATGCTTCTCGTTCTACGTTACTTAAAAAGATTACTAAATTAATAAAAAAAGTCTGTAACCAGTATTTGGCCCGACATGGAAAACAGGCAAACGTTATCTCGTTATGATATGGTGTTTTATATCATGACCTACAATGTAATGATAACGATGTGTGTGTATTAAAAGCACACTTTGTAAACGAAACACGGACAAATATTCAACATTTTACATTATAACAAGCATGGTCTCAGTTAAAATCTGGTAGAGCCACAAGGACCGCATGAAGCAAGATATTTAAAACCAAGAATGGCTACCTGCAGCCAGCAACTGCTGTCATTATTTTATAAGCGCCTGAAAATATCATAAATATGGTTTAAGGAATAGGGGAATAATTTCTTAGAATTACCGTCAGCTGCAATGCTTCCAACACACAATACAAGTAGAATAACGTTTGGCAAGTAAGATGTTCCCATCCTTATTGTCGAGCGAGTCTATGCTATATGATAATACACGTGTAAGAAAGAACAATATTTATGTCAATAGATAAGACGTAGATCATATGAATGCACCGAGGTCAAGCCAACTGAAACAAAACATTAAGGCCGTTCATTTGATCCACAAATTGGTCAAATATCGTGGTTATACTGTTAATGTATTCAAATGACTAAATCGAATTCTTCACTTTAATGGACATTTAAGCGTCATGGAACTCTTCATTGGATACTAAGAATAATCGGTGTAGTGGTTACTAGGTAACACGCTGGACTACTGAACGAAAGTTAGAGGTTTCGAATCACGGCTCCGCCTTCCGGATTTCTCTGAGACGCTTTTTCACGACCCCCATCCCAAATACCAAGCCAAGTACTGTGTCACAGGAAAAAGGGCGAGGCGTGCATCGGACACGATAAAGAACTAAGAAAAACTACCGGTATTCGAAATAAGAGTAGGTATACAAATTCCAAGTTCTCCTGTATCTTATCACCCCTCTGTCTGAATAATCACAGCTATCGAATGGGCCGTTTTAAACAATAGGTAAACAATACATAACACGAAGCTCTTCAATAAAATGCGTAGCTTATGACTGGATGACAAAACATTGCTTATTACTAGTAACTCCCCGCTGTGTTTATATGACATTATCTAAATTGTTATATTGTCTAAAATACGGGGAACGTAATCGGTAATTAATTAGACCTGTTTATCTTAGTGTCCTTGAAATAAATGGTAAGATAATTTTCAGTCGTTTAATTTCGGATATTTCTGTAGCAGTATTCCGATTAGTGTATTCGATAAGTTATCTACCTTGACGTTTTTACGAAGTTGCGCTGCAGACTATTAAATCAGTCATGCGATTAGAATTTGGTCCGTATCGTTCACATACATGTGGTGTCTAATTTGAAATACATATTAACTTGAAGTAAACTGAAATAAATTATCGAAATCACTACTGAATTACGTATGTTGAACCAATTGAATAACATGGCCGTGAAGGAATCCACGAATAACTCGTTTTATATAAATTACACCCCTTCTTGAATGTATGTATGATGGAATTTCTCCGAACGTACTCAGAACCATTATATTACCTAACATTAGTGATGTGGGCCGTTGCTATTGTCTTAGCCTTTATAAATCAAGATTATAATGGGATTTAAGCTGCGGGACTTATTTGAATTCGAAGGGATTCGGGGAGGTACTGTGCGAACAAAAGATAAGTTAACATAAGCTAACTTCGCTGGCCCTTTCAATAGGGGTGACACTATAAACAACAAAACCTGTATAAAGAACTTGCTTACATGCACTTTTCCCCTAGTCAGGGATTGATCAAATTAGAAAAGTTCCTTTATAGTAGAAAGTTCCCTGACGTATGACATGTCCTTATATATTCCATAAGATAAGGTTTAAGTTCAGTTATAGTACGTTGAAGTTTGCATATCTTAATAACAATTGTAAAACGATGCAGACAAAACGTACCTCGGACAACTCTTCTCTTTAATCATATGGGCCTGTCCTCCATATCAATCATTACAAATTATTTCGGAATTAAAACATGCCCCTGGTTCATTCATATGCCCTACTTTCTTATCTGGTGAAACAAACATCTTACATAGGTGTATTACCATATAGCATTATATTTGCTCGACAATAAGGATGGGAACATCTTGCTTGTCAAACTTTATTTTGCTGGTATTGTGTGTTGGAAGCATTGCAGCTGACGGTAATTCTAAGAAATTATTCCCTTATCCCTTAAACCATATCTATAATATTTTCAGGCGCTTATAAAATAATGATAGTAGATGCTGGTTGCAGTGTGCCATTCTTGGTTTTAAATAACTTGCTTCATGCGGTCCTTGCGGTTCTACCAGTTTTTAGCTGAGACCATGCTTGTTATCATGTGAACGGTTGAATATTGTCCGTGCTTCGTTTACAAAGTATGATTTTAGCACACACACACTCCTCGTTATCATTACATTTATAGGTCATGATATAAAACACCATATCATGACGAGATAACTTTTGCCTGTTTTCCATGTTGGGCCAAATACTTTGTTATATGTTTTTTGTTAATTTGGACACTTTCGTTTTAGACAACAATGAGATTCTTCGGAGACTTGAAGCTACTGAAGACCTTATCAAGACTTTAGCTCAGCGCGTGGCAGTCCTTGAATCACGTGAGAAAGTCCATCTTAACAGAATTTCAGCTCTCGAGTCACGAGACACACACACACAAAATAAGATTAATGAATTAAAACGGCAACTTCACTTGACAGATTCTAAAGATTATGAGGTTGAGCAAACGATGGACGACAAATCAGAGGAAGAAACAAAGACAGTATCACAGTCAAGAGGTTATGTATACAAACATGCGCTTCCAGCCATAAAAGGTAAGCATTGCATGGTGGTGCGTGTTTTATAATTTGTCATGTATTAAGTGACTGTGTAGCTAGTTAAGGCGGATTGGGTAGTCGATATATTCAATGACTATTCATCATTGCTTCGCGAGCATAATATGCAAGTGCATGTAAAAATATTACTGTAGATATAGTGGTACAGTATGCAAAATAATTCGTGTATGGGGAACATACAGAAAAGCAGCATAGTGCTACACATGGTGGATTGTTTCCTACAAACTGTATACAATAACTTGTGTTTACAATAGGTATGCTCGTTTGACGTTTCGAATTGCTCAAAGCAAATGAAAACACACCTACATATCTTTTTAGAAAGATCCGTACAAAGAATTCGACAAGCAGAAATAGAATCACCCGTCGCCTTCTGGGCTCTTCTAGGAAACAATTTCGAGCACGCCGGAGAAAAGCAGATATTAGTATTCGAACAAGTGGTTACCAACGTCGGGAATGGCTACAATAATAATGTCGGGATGTTTACCACGCCCGTTGAGGGAATTTACGTCTTTTCAACAACATTAATAACTCATAATCTTGTTAATACACATGCTTCATTTTATCGCAACGGTGATTCTCTTAATATCATGTTTGCTAGTACCGGCGAAGTAAGTGCTACAATAACACTCCACTTACAAAAAGGGGACATTATGACAGTTCGCAATGGTGATCTCGGCGTTTCTTACTTCGGCCACAATCACTGTAGTTTCACAGGGTTTCTTCTTACTAAATTAGCTAATGCGCAAGGTATTCTTGGTAAATAAACATAATAAATGCAAATGTGGAGTTCCAAAGTATTTTATTTGTTCTATATTTCTTGGTATAGTATTCCTATTATACCAGCATTAACATAACCAGGCTTAATCGTGTTCATGTTTTAGCGTTTGGTATTAAAGAAAACAACAACATCCATTAAAATAACGAAGGGTCTTTTACGAATTGATACGTTTATCAGGCAAAAGGGAACATTTGTAATGTAAACCTTAGTTTATATATTTTTCATAACATTGCTAATTACTAGAACCAAATGGTAACACACAGTATCGAATGCTGACATGCAAACTTAGGCCTAGTCGTATAGATTAATCGTGAATGTAATGGATCCAAGTTTGCTCATGCGAGTTGCATGTTCTTTGTGACGTTTAGACAACGTGTCTTAGACCATTCGTTCTTCACAGCTGATTCAAGTGATTTGCATGTAAAGGTACAGTGGAAGTTGTATAGAATCGGGACACTTGTTAGGTTAATTTTTTTTCTAATATACTGTTGCACACAGTTGCAAAATTAAAACAAGAGGGCCATGATGGCCCTATAAATGCTCACCAGGAGAAAAGGTTATTTGGAGATGAACATTCTTGAAGTTTTCTATACGAGTCCAAGTAAGATCAAGTGACCCATCTGGGCCATTTTTTATCCCATGACCATTATATGAACAGATTTAAAAGAGGTCCATTAGACAAAGCTAGATACCAAATATCTTAGCTCTAGGCCTTGTGGTTTCGGAGAAGATTTTTTAAATTTTCCTATATGAAATAGAATAAACACCAGGGCAGGGCTAATTTTGGCCCCGGGGCCATAATTTGAACAAACTTGGTAGAGGTCAACTAGACAATGCCACATACAAAATATCTAAGCTCTAGGCCTTGCGGTTTTGGAGAAGTAGATTTTTTAAATTTTGCTATATAAGTCTATATAAATCAAGTGACCCCCGGGGCGTGGCCAATTTTGACCCTAGGGCAATAATTTGAACAAACTTGGTAGAGGTCCACTAGACAATGCTACATACCAAATATCTTAGCTCTTGGCCTTGTGGTTTCGGAGAAGAAGATTTTTTAAATTTTCCTATATAAAATAGAATAAACACAAGGGCAGGGCCAATTTTGACCCCAGGGCCATAATTTGAACAAACTTGGTAGAGGTCCACTAGACAATGCCACATACAAAATATCTAAGCTCTAGGCCTTGCGGTTTCGGAGAAGAAGAAATTTTAAATTTTCCTATATAAGTCTATATAAATCAAGTGACCCCCGGGGCGGGGCCAATTTTGACCCTAGGGCCATAATTTGAACAAACTTGGTAGAGGTCTACTAGACAATGCCACATACAAAATATCTAAGCTCTAGGCCTTGCGGTTTCGGAGAAGAAGATTTTTTAAATTTTCCTATATAAGTCTATATAAATCAAGTGACCCCCGGGGCGGGGCCAATTTTGACCCCAGGGGAATAATTTGAACAAACTTTTCAGAGTTCCATTAGACAATGCTACATACCAAATATCTCAGCTCTAGGCCCTGTGGTTTCGGACAAGAAGATTTTTTAAGTTTTTTCTATTTGTTGCCATAGCAACCAGAGTTTTTAATGAAATTAATTTTTTTGGACAACTTTGAAAGGGGACCACCCAAGGATCATTCCAGCAAAGTTTGGTTGCAATCGGCATAGCGGTGTAGGAGGAGATGTTGTTTTAAGTAAACATGGACGCCACTTCACGACAAACGACGCACGATGGACGCAGGGCGATCACAAAAGCTCACCTTGAGCACATTCGTGCTCTGGTGAGCTAAAAAAACTTTACTTTGTTTAATACTAGTAAATGCATTTCTCTATTTAGTTGCATATTTTTATCTGTATCAAGGTGTTTGACATTTAGAAGCGACAACAACAATTTATTATCTAATGAATCAAACTGTACTTGCTGTTCTAGTTGAATTGTCTCACTTTTAATTTAACAATGGAGGTGGACTTTGCATGCTTGCGCATTTTCGTTATTCTATCGATATATTGTTTAAGCTGCATTGAAGCCGATGTTAGTTACTTCTTTTATCATTCAGTATTGTGTGGTTGAAATCTGAATCTGTCTGTTGTTTGTTAGTGCACGTGATCGGAGCTTGAACCCGAATACGCCAAAATAATTTTGTTGAACACTTTGAAAAGAAAAGGTGTACTAATAAGCCAATAGTCAAGAAAAGGGTACAACTGCTATAATATTATTTAAGATCTGTTTCATAAGCGTCTATCGTCTTAAATTGATCGATTCCTTACCTTTCCGTTTTACTAGCACGGTGTGTGGGGAGTACAGTCATAGTTTACTGAATTACAAACTCATTCGGTTAATTTTTTCCATCCATTAATTAATTATTTTTTGATAACAAAATGATAACAATTCGAATGTGACTGTGTTTCATAAGAGGATTCATGTTCAGTCGCGATGTGTACGAGATACAGTTACATCTGACGTAGAGAATACTTCAATATTATGAGCACCCCGTTGTATAACGCTCACTTATTTTCGTTTTTTAACACTTTCAAAACATTCTCATGTACCTTAACATTAAACCCCTTTATATGGCCGTGGTCAAGTGATTAGTGCGCTGTAATTGATACGCGGCAACCCGGGGTTGAACCTCGTTACCGGCATATCATACCCTTTCACTAAAATTTGACAAAATTTCGACTTTCCTCCATATGTGGAGTAATCGGATTATACACCCCTGTCAAGCAATTCTAAAATCATGGTTTCATGAATTCAATTTGAATAGGCCAGTTTACTCCCTTTTAGTGGAGGATTGCATGTGAGTACGATGGAATTTCTCCGCAGGTTTTCAGACAACAGCTATGGAACCATCATTCGACCAGACACCAGATTAGGGTACGTGCTATAATCTTACAATTTTAATCAACGTATGTGATTTAAGCTGCTGAACAGCAGATTTCGGAACTTGCACGAAGCTCTATTTTGGACCTGGGCCGCCCAAAATGAATCAATACCCCATAAACTTGAAACCACAGGAGTCAAGGCAAAATAACTGATACCTTTCGTAATATGTATTTAATATCTTTCGAAAATCCTGTATATAGTTTTGTACAAAAATATAAGGAACTTTCTTGCACCCCCCCCCCCTCTCCGCCCCAGTTGGCTATAGCTCAAATTAGAAAAGTTCCGTTATGATAGACTACCTTCAACGATTTACATCTCCTATCATGTCCTTATCTATTTCATAATATAAGGTATCAGATCAGTTAATGCGTTATAGTTGGAAGTACATGTATATCTTAATAACAACTGTAAATATAATTGTTAACTCCAGATCAAAAACATACAATAACCATACACGTAGAATCTAGAGCTTAAAGGTAAATGAACATTAATAGTTCTCATGTGACCATATCTGGTTAGTAATCTAAGGACAATGTACATCCTTATGTCTTATCTTATGTTCTTTCTTACATACGTGTATTATCATATAGCATAGATTCGGTCGGCAATAAGGATGGGAACATCTTGCTTGTCAATCTTTATTCTGCTGGTATTGTGTGCAGGAAGCATTGCAGCTAATGGTTATTCTTTCCCTATCACTTTAACCATATCATGATATTTTCAGGCGCTTATAAAAGAATAATTTTCTGATTGTAGGATGGCAGTCATGGAATTCAATATTATACTGCGTCTATGTGTGGTCTATGTAACTATACCGGACTTTATTTAAGACTGTGCTGGTTAAAATGTAAACGGTTAAATATTTTCCTGGTTTCGGTAACAGCATGTGTGTTTTAGAATCAGATCATAATATGGAACGACATAACACAAAGAGATAACTATTGCCTGCTTTGTATGTCGGGTCCAGGCCTTGGTTACATATATATGATTACAAATAAATGTATGTATAATTGTGTTAATTTGGTAGTTTTTTTAAACAAATATCGTAAAACGAGAAGCATCGCATCCATGACGACTTTTTAACCTGATTGTTAATCTTAATTGCATTTTGGAAGAACCCATTGCCGACTATGCTAGCAGATAAAACAATGGACCATCTCTATTGTAAGGCATTTTTGCAATCTTTTATTTAAGACACTAATGAAATTCTTCGGAGGCTTGAAGTTACTGAAGACCTCGTCAAAGCTTTAGCTCAGCGCATGGATCTGCTTGAATCAAGAGAGAAAGTCCACATTGATAGAATTGCAGCTCTCGAGTCACGAGATGCACAAAAGCAAGACAAGATCGATGAATTAGAACAACAACTTAAAGAACAACTTCACGTGACACAGCCCACAAGTAACGAGAGTGAGCTAAGGATGGACGACAAACCACAGGAAGAAACAAAGACCGAATCACACTCAGGCAGTTATGTAAACAATCATGCTTTTCCGGTCATAAAACGTAAGTATTTTACTTATTAAGAGTTGTGCCTTTACCGCGTGCGTAGCTAGTCGGGTCGGATTACTTAGTCGATAGAACCAGGGACTGTTCACCGATGTGTTAAATATACAATTTGCCTGTATGACCGAAGATAAAGTGAAAAGTGTAAAGTTGTAAACTCGTTCATTTATGAGAGCAGATGAAGCAGCAGCATATCTCTGCACATGTAGGAAATGTTTGTTATAAACCGCATCAGTATAAAATAAATTAAAATACAATATGTTAGCTCGTGTGTCTTTTCGAAGTGTCAAACCATTGAAAGAAATAAAACAATACCAACATATATTTTCAGAAAGATCCATTCAAAGAATTCAACAAGCAGAAATAGAATCACCCGTCGCCTTCTATGCTCTTCTAGGAAACCATTTCGAGCACGCCGGAGTAAAGCAAATATTTGTATTCGAGCAAGTTGTTACCAACGTCGGGAATGGTTACAATAAAAGCGTTGGGATGTTTACCGCGCCCGTGGAGGGAATTTATGTCTTTTCAACAACATTAGTCTCTTTCCATCATGTCAACGCACATGCTTCATTTTACCGCAACGGTGATTCTCTTAATGTTATGTATGCTAGTGGTACCGAAGCTGGTGGGGACACGACTAGTGCTACAATAACACTACACTTGCAGAAAGGAGACATTATGACAGTTCGTAATGGTGATGTCAACGTTTCTTACTTCGGCCTTAAACACTGTAGTTTCAAAGGCTTTCTTCTTACTGTCTTAGCTAATGCTCAAGGCATTGTTGGTTAATAAACACGGTTCTCACAGTTTTTGTTTTCTGTTAAATATGTCTGGATACCATCCTTGATATAGTCAGGCTACTTAATGACGGAATTACACGGACTGCCGTGTTCATTTTTGGAAACGATTTTGTGAACGATAGTTTAGCTTGCCATAGTCGTTAGTCTCTCGGCGCGCAGTAATTTTAATGCAGACCAAAGTAATACGTTAATGTTTTCTACATCCGCCTTGATCTAGTTACCGTTCCATTTGGCAGTGCAAATTTGTGTAAGTTAAGTTTCCATGAGTACTTTCGGTACTTTGATTACATATTTATATTAAATAGTTCTTTTTGGAAGGCTGTCAGAACACATCTACACAAAGAAAAAAGTTCAACTATTTAACTTATTTACCGTCCTGGAAATTTGAAAACATGTAGCATAACGAAGGTTTGTACGGTTTGACACGTACATACAACCTTAAGGGAATACATGTACTTGTTATGCAAACCCTGGTAAAGGTATTTTTGATAACATTGCTAATTACTAGATCCGAGTGGTAATTGCTGAATGGAATTACTCGAATTTTGGAAGTCGGGAGCTTGTGAGACTGTTGCACATAGTATCGCATGCTGAGAAGCAGATTCATTCCGAAATGTCAAACAAACATACCACGCACTGAATGTACATATTGTAAAACATCCATCAATCCTCTGCCTAAGAATATGACATCACACATTGGCATCTCAAACACGTGCACATTAACACTTAAGCCTGCTCGTATAGCTCATTTGGGTTGCGCCCGTGGTTCAGTGTCTAGTGCTCTGAGCTTGTAAACGGGCGATCCTAGTTCGGATCCCGGGCGATGAAACTTTTGCAAACTAGTCGATTTACCTGCAAATGTGAAGAATTACCGGGTACTTATAAATGGAAGGGTTCTTGAAAACTGCGTGGGTGAACCGGCCAGCGTATATCTGAAAGTTCGTGGTAGTATGTTGTTAAACCTACTGGAACAAGATAGCTCAATCATATTAGTCAGGTTGTCGAGACTTCGAATGAAACGGTTTTCGTACCGATATGACAACGTGCCTAAGAATATTCATCCTTCACAGCTCATTCAATTGATTCACATGGAAAGGTAAGCAGTTACTTAAAGATTATCAGTACATCATCAGTACACGTGTTAGATGTTCTACCGGTATACAACTGAAATGCAGTGGTATACAGTTTCAAAACACGAAAACATTAAATAGTTTAATAAAAGCATTTCAGTGTTTAATCATATAGGTGAGTATTAATCTAAAGGTGAGAAGTCATTTGACTTAAGCCACGACAACATTTTCTTATCTAATGAAACAGTGCTTAGTGGCACCTTGTTGAAGATCATTCAACAATGAAGATGGATTTTACGTGTTGGCTCAATGTTGTTTTTCTGTCGATATATTGTTTCAGCTGCATTGCAGCCGATGGTAGTAACTATTTTATTGTTCTGTATTGTGTGTTCGAAATGTTTATAGATTTCTTATTCTAATTGTTTACATAAACATCACTATCAATAAATACATGTACATTCTGTTGTTATTCGTATAATCGTTGAAGTTACCGTACTCTTTTCATTTCTTTCCTTTCATACATTTACTATGTTCTTTACAGGAAATAATGAACTTTTAAAACGACTCGAAGCCACCGAAGAACTTGTCAAGGCATTATCACATCGAGTTGAAATCCTTGAAAACCGTGAGAAAGTCCATCTGGATAGGATAGTTGCCCTGGAATCACGTGATGGTCGACAACAGAACACAATCGATGAATTAAAGCAACAGCTTCACGAAAAACTTCACCCTATGGAGTCTGTGGATGACGAACTAAATATGAACGACAGCATATCAGAGAAAGAACCGATTAAGGTATTCAAGTCAAACGTCAAAAGCATCGACCATACTTCGATTAACGAAAAAGGTACATAATCATATAATTAGAATGGTGCATACTATTCGACTAGAAATCTCCTTCGCAATATATACATGCGCTTAAGCGGTTTTCTAAAACAACAAAACATCACATTCTCCAAAATACTTCATTTCCCAAAACCCACACCACATTTTAGAAACCATTTCATCACACATAAAAATAAAAACAAGCAAAACGTATACAGACGTTAAACATTCGGCGATCTTTGACAATAAGGATTAGCTGGTGTCTAATATTTTGCTGACAATGTAATACTACACGAAAACATAATTATAGATATGTAGAAAGTCAATTTTAAACTATATTATGGTTTGAATTAAATTAGAAAAGCATTTCATATGTCAGTGTTTGGGATTTCCAAATTTGTTGTTGTTGATCTTATTTTGAAAATACTGGATAGATATTTCAGAACGATCCGTGCAGAGAATTCGGCAAGCAGAATTTGAGTCCCCTGTAGCATTCTATGCTCTTCTCGGAAAACACTTAGATCACGCCGGAATAAAACAAATCTTTGTCTTCGAAAACGTCATCACCAACGTAGGCAATGGTTATAACGAAAGCATCGGTACATTCACGGCTCCGGTAGAAGGTGTTTACGTATTTTCAGCAACGTTGGTGGCGCACGGCCATTTTAATGCCCATGCTTCATTTTATCGGAATAGCGATGTAATTAACATTATGTATGTCAGTGGAGTTGAAGCTGCCTATGATGCAACAAGCTCTACAATCACATTGCAATTGCATAAAGGGGACGTGGTGACCATTCGCAATGACGATAGCAACGTATCATACACGGGATCAACATATAGTGGCTTCTCTGGTTTTCTTTTGAGTAGCTCTCCCAGCGACCAGTCCATTGTTGGTAAATAAAAGCAAATCGAATAAACCCTTTAGAATTGTACAATCTGACTTTGTCATCTATTGAGATTTAAATCTTAATGAGTTTTTTTTATACATTTATGAAACTGTGTAACATAACACTTTACTTGACTCTTGCGTTTTATCAGCAGTAAAAAGACCAAGTTGAACCTGTCCACTGCACAAATGTCATATATGCCATATTCACCGTTATGCGGTACATTTAATGTCAATTGTACAACTTTTCATAGATTTGCATTGAATGCTTATTTCTTGGGTACGTAAATCCGTGGATTTTCAAAAAAATTATAGACGAATTTCTTGACAATTTTACTAACATATTACATGTATTTCGTAGCTACTTGAATTCGTAGATAAACTCATCCACGAAATCCACGACATCTAACGATCCCCGAAAACTCGTCAAACTACAGTACATTATATATGTTTTGCAACTGAATATTTATGGCACAGTGGATGGAGCAGCTTTTTGACAACATGATGCATGTGGAGTTTCCATGTGCATGTAGTTGTATCAAGTACAAATATGGAAACACAACGTTCGAGAAATGGTATTTCTAATGTCAATGTAAAAAGGGCATTGTTTAAATGTTGACCTAGATACATCGTTTCTTTTGTACAGCTTACCACATACTTGAATTGAATAAAAATGAACGTTTTACGGGGACAAAACAATGGATATATACACTTGTTTGTAGGCATTTATATAATGTTTTGACATTTATTGACTTTAAAAGGCGTCGTAAGCACTTGACCATATTTTATTACGATTAGAACATTGTATGCTTAGACTGTTAGCCATCGAGTTTGTGCTAGCTTTAACAAACCGGTTTGATTTGCTTGAAATCCGAGAGAAAACTCGCGTTAAAAGATTAAAAAAAATCTTGAATCTCACAACAATAGGAAACACAAAAACAATTATGGAGATGAAGTACCATCTTCATGAACTACATCAAAAAAACAAAGTATTGTATAGATAACATTCAACAAACAGGGGTTTATTGAAGCCAACGGTGACGGGATAATCGAACCTCAGGATAACATCAAGAACATCTTCCCTGTCTGTTTAAAACCAAAGAGTCAAGCGGACGTTTGATTATATCAGATACCGTTCTACCTGTTACCGATCAGTGATGTTTAGATAGAAGTACAATGCATTTCCAAATGTCTGTATAAATGATCATGAAACAATTCCTTTGACACACTTTAAACATGGTACTGAGTGGGGTTCGTTTTTCTTTACACACTTCACGGGTATGTATATTTCGCGCAAATAGTTTAGCACGGTGTATGTCCGTGTCAATAGTTCGGAAACAAGTGACCGAAACAAATACAAGAAAATATGCGTCAGACGGGTATTTTCGTCTGTACTTATAACAATAGTCCGGCTTCGTGGAGATTGTTCATTGCTCATTAGTTTGACAAATAGTGTTATATATTGTGATAGACCAGCATTCGATGCTGAATTCAAGCCTATTGTTTAACTTGATATCTAATGTCATATTTTCAGAGAGGTCAGTTCAGAGAATCCGACAAGCAGAGCACGAGTCACACATCGCTTTCTTTGCCCTTCTGGGAAGCCACTTAGAACATGCTGGTGTTAAGCAGGTATTTGTCTTTGATCGTGTGATCACTAACATTGGCAATGGCTACAATAAAATCATTGGTACATTCACAGCTCCAGTTGCGGGTATATACGTGTTTTCGACAACATTGGTGTCGTTCTACCATGTGAGTGGACATGCCTCATTTTATCGGAACAACGATCCGATGAATGTTATGATTGTCACTGGTGCAGAAGCTGGTTGGGATACGTCAAGTGCTACTATAACACTCCTCTTGCAGAAAGGTGACATCATCACTGTTCGTAATGGTGATGTCAACGTGTCATTCTATGGCGACAATCATAGTAGCTTTTCGGGATTTCTTTTGAGCACTTATAATAACGACCAAGCTGTCATTGGTAAATAAACTAGAAATAAAGGCGCAAAATATGCAATCACATTATATTGTTTGTATACACCCCCATTTAGACATAATGTTATTTTCTTACATATACTCGTACATGTATATCATGATTGTGTTACTATATTTAATAGTAAACGGCTTGAGTTCTAGCCAGTCTGCGAACACACACACGCATCCACCGACACGCAATCCATCGTACTCACAATCACCTCACCACACAAACAATGAACATAATAATATTCTCAATACATGTACTGCGCAATTCAACAGAAAACATCATAATTATTATACTGTTTGCAGCGTGATCTTCAATCAAAGATGGCTGTGACTTTCAATGTGATTGTACGTTGAAAAGCGAAACAGGTTTATGAATGATCTAATTAATTGATACATCATCTTTATAGCAAGTACCCGATCGTTTGCATTTCTAGCAAGTGGACACACAGACACTCATGAGTTATACATGTTTTAATCATAAAGGAACAACAGTTTATAAACCAAAATTCTTTTACGTTTTGTTATACTTGATACAACAACACACTATTAAGTTTTAGAATAATAGGATACAAACGGTACCATGTACTAACAACAATTGTGTCACTATTTACTTGCTAGCTAAGCAAGATATTATCATGTTACTGACCGTTGAAATGTGGCACTCTTGAGCAAAGACCAAATCGACTGTATGCAAGTACCGAACGTATTTACGTTTTGGTATTTGTCTTCTGTCTTATATTTAAAATAAGGAATTAATCTTCGGTAAGGAAGATGCAAGTCACCACTTCTTGCAGATATATATAACGACCTAAAAGTATACAAAGTATGAATGAAATGAAAAAAGTGCACCAACGACAATAATAGATATAACTGAATGTGCCAACTAAATGTTCATTTGTACATACAAACTAACTTATCAGCTACAAATACATGGAAATATATCTTGGACTTGACTGACACATATATGTTATCTACTGAAAAAGCGATTTACGCATTATTCAACACTGTCAGTAACAAACTGAATTCACTTGTTCATTTCTAAACATGTTACCGACCTGTTGGCTGAATTTGGTTGTTCTGGTGATTTGTTGTGGTTGTAGCTTTGCAGCTGATGGTAAACATTTGACTTTTTTCCCTCATATCGCCGATCATCATGTTTATCCAATGAAGTATTACCTGGAAGTGTTGCCTATGTTTAAGTACTTATTGCACTTTGTGTGTTAATTATTATGGAGACAGATTAGCGAGACATCAATGGTGACAAAAGAAGTACAGCAATTTTAGCATCTGTCGCAATGTTTTTATACTTGTTTACTTATGTGAAATATTATTCGTGCAAAGGTAACATTTTGGTGTTCAATCAAATAGAATTTACAAATGCAAACCGTCAACTTGTCGATTTGTCAATTAACGTACTGATTAGTAAGCAAGAAACGCCTTTTCGATTGCACGATCAACGTTCTGGACAGAAATAACTCATACATCAAACACAAATACATGTACCAAATTTTTGTCAAATTACATGTACTCGTACATGTATTATGAAGTGTAGAAAGTTACTCATACATCAACGAGTACTCAATGACATTCGATCGTTTAATTATCAGTTGAAAAATGATGCCTTGTAATGTGACCTTTTGTTCAGAATACGCATACTTACCATGATGTTCCAACCACCAGGACTGTTTCATACCTTTCTTCCAATGTGCATTTCCTTCCGTGTTGTTTATCATGAGAGCCAACTTGATTAACCACTGTCATGCATTACTAATGGCAATAAGTAAATTTGGAGAGTTTTAATTGATTTTATTCACCATCATTGCAGACAATCATGAGCTTCTCCGAAGACTAGAAGCTACCGAACAGATTGTTCAGCTACTAGCACATCGTGTAGATCAGCTTGAGTCACGAGAGAAAATTCATCTTAAGAGGATTGCTGATCTAGAATCAAATAACAAGCGACACGAGGAAACGATTGAGAATTTAACACAGGCACCTCGAGAACAATGCAATCTTTGTAACCATTCGGTGTCAATTGATAGAAATATGCAGCCTACGAATAGAACCAGAGCTCAGAATGATACAAAACACGTCCCGCAGTCGGGCCGTCGAAAGGTCAATCGATCATTGTCGACACATAAAGGTACAGTTCATGTTTTCAGAATAGAAAATTGAGACAAAACAAAAATGCACTCTACAACTTTCGGAATGTCGGTTCGATAAATTCAATGTTCGAAATGCAAATCTTGAATATATTTTGTTTGTATAAGACAAAATGTAATGTATTGCTATATACTGCGCGTGCACCTGATTAATTGCATAAGAATTGCATGTAAATGAAGTACAAAAATATCCTATATAAATGGATAAGTCGTAATGTGCCAGTTTGTCAAAAAAGCTTTCTTCAGCTAAATCACAATGTCCAAACAGGAGCATTTCATGAATGATATATTGCCTGTCGTTTCTTCTTCAGAAAGATCCGTACAGAGAATTCGGCAAGCTGAAATCGAGTCACCAGTTGCCTTCTTTGCTCTTCTCGGTGGTCACTTGGAACATGCTGGAATAAACCAAGTTATTACTTTTGAGCATGTGACTACAAACATTGGTAATGGCTACAATTCGCTGATGGGTATGTTTACAGCACCAACGGAAGGAATATACGTGTTTTCGGCAACTTTAGTATCTTTCTACCATGTTAACTCCCATGCGTCATTCTACCGTAACGGTGATGTAGTCAACACCATGTATGTAAGTGGTGGAGAGGCGGGTTACGACACTACAAGTGCTACGATAGTATTACACTTACAGAAAGGAGACGTTATCACACTTCGTAATACGGACAGTAATACTTCATACATTGGTACTAATTTCAGTAGCTTTTCAGGATTTCTTTTGAGCAGATTTTCCAACGCTCAGTCTGTTGTTGGTAAATGATCATGGCACTAATTAAAAAAGAAATTGAAACTTCTGATTTGAAAAACTTTATCAAGTCCTCATTCGTTCTAAACATGGTATACTGTCATATCTGTCTGTCCGAATACAATCAGATGTACTAAACTTTTTGAATTGTGTAACTTATCCACAGGTACTAACTCCGCGCCGTATTCTACGGATTGTGGTTCCTGGGTTCCGGTCCTCACGTTCGGAACATAAATAACTTGACTGACATTGGATATGATGTCATGTCACCTGACAACTCTATATTATATAAGACAATGTCTCTTTATTATCAGGGAATGTTAAGGAGCTTAAAAAGCCAACATAATGAAAGACAAAATACATACATGTATACACAAACTTGTAAAAAAGGATACCATTAGTTCGTTTACGCAGATGGTCGACATGCAAATGATAAGAAAGGTCAATCAGATTAAATAAATAAGGCTACATAAATATGTTCATTCATTATAAGGATAAACAGTGTGCTGCGAGCGCCGATAACCTAAGTGTTCCAGTCCGTACGTCCATTAGAGTTACTTACCTTTGTGTTGAGCTTTAAGTCTTTGTTCTCTATGGCGATCAAATTCAGATATCATTCATTGATCTTCGGTTATTGCATACATTTGTGAATACAGGTTTAGTTTGTAGTATAGTCAGTGACAAATGATACATCAACTATGTGAACTTGTATACTGTAAGCCTTGATATCTACCCCTCCTAGTTCGCTACAAACACATGCTTATTTGTATGTTGCTGATATGCAACACCATGACCACACAACAATCAATATTAATATAGTATCATGCGACATCGAAATGATTTACGCAAGAAGAAGGGTCGGCAGTTTAGAGATTCGCCATTGCGTACAATTAAAATAATGCTTTTTAGACTCATAATACATGTGTGTGTTTCGTCGTTCGTTAATGCTATTGATTTGACTTGTAACTCTGTTGTCAACGAAACGACACAATTCCCAACCAATCTATTTCTTATACTTAAAACAGGGCAATTGTGATAGCGCTTCTGTATTCATGGCATGGGAACTTTTCACTAGGACTTTTTATGTACTGCCAGTCACGTATTAAAGTGATCTATTTCGCTGCTTGACCATTTAGTCAGAATCGTTTGGTGAAACATTAATAAACTCGTGTGTAATGCTTACTGTTCGTAATAGTCTCCATCGTTGTTGTCTCCCTTAGAGATGTTGGTCTGTGCCCTTTACTGGCTCCCGTTGTCTTTTACACATTATGCATTTAGTCACACTGCTTTCAACCAACTTGTTGCGGGTACCAGTTTACGATGTAATCACCAGGGGACATAACTCGTCTATGCCAAAGTCAGATAAATTATATATAAAAAAAAGAAAATGATTTATTAAATAATTTCTGGATGCTTTTCGAACTCTATAGCTTGTACTATTTTTTGGAAACATCTGAATTCTAATAAATAGATATTTTCTACTATCATGATATTTTTACGGAGTTCAGAGGTTTTCAAGCTAGATACTGGATAGGATTTGATATTAATGAATTATTAATGAATCAATTAAGGTCAATGAAACACTTCCTTTCTGCACCCCTGTCCACTTGTGAACCATCTGACATCACTGCAGGGAACCAGCCAGATCATGTGGTGCGATCCTCCCAAAATATTACTCTTTTAACAAGAAACACGTGTTCGCATTGTAAAATATAGGGTTATCGTGAAAACTTGGTTATGACTTCTGAAAAGAATATAAGTATGTTATATACTTCGTTTGATAGTGATACATTCGTTCATCATAATTACCGCTGAGAAATTGACAGCGATCTGAAATTTATGGCAGTCAATTGAGTACATTCTCATCAGTCAAATGGTGTTCCGGGCATTCATTCTACTGATGCTAATCAGCACCATAAGAAAAGCGCACTTATCAAATATTAAAAGAAATAAACAAGATATAAGCACAGATATGTAGCGCCGTCCAATCAAAGTGTGTGAAACTCGTGGAGTGATTTTCTGATGTGTTAAATTCGGTGATTAGTCTGTGAGTGTCTCATTAAAATGTCATTAAGTTTATAAACGAGCTGAGATGTATTATCAAACGTAAAACTGACTTAGTGAACATTTTGACATTCTTTAACATGGGGTTATTGTTAAATTGTTACGCGCATAACGTTACGCGTTTCTTTAATGTCGTTCATTTGAATAAAATAATAATTCAAAAGCTACACGAGAAACACTGCTGTCATTGTGTGAAATGTATGAATAATGCTGTAGTTTAGTCTATATCTATGTGTGCCCATCTTGACGTTCATTGTGCTGCAGAAAGAATGTTACGGCAAAAACTCTGTTCGTTTAGTTACTGAATTATTTTAAAGTTGTCTCCCTTACTTTATGAATACAAGAAACGTTATGAATGAACAACTCGCATTTGATATATCTAATATGCTGTGGAAAGCGTAACTTAGTTCTGGTTGGAATGCATTTTAAGAAAACTGGTTTTGTGAACCGGCTGCCGTCTGTAACAGACATATGGTTAACATGGCGTTAATCTCAATGGAACTGGACCCTGGAATCATGATACAGGCAGTACTGTAGGCAGCAGCCAAATGGGAAACATATTTATGTAGCCTTGAATACATCACTACCTATTAGATAGCAAATGCCGTTTCCTCATTACAAGATTCAACAGACGACTTATAAGAGGCATCGACAGAATTTATAAAAATAGCCGAACTATCAACAAAAAAAATCCAATGTTAATATAAATTATGTACAAATAAATATATAATTATGTTTATGTTACATTTAAACCGTTTTACTACCCTTTTCGACTTCTATATTGTTAGTTTTGAGCGTTTACGATGTTCTACAATCAGAATATATTATTTTTCACACTAACATGCCATTAATTGTTTAAAAACTAATGACATAACGTGAATATTGCCAAAGGGCCAATATTCATTTATGTGAAATAAATTACGTTACCTGAATGAGTTTACAAGATAGGGTATCATAGTTCATTCTTGTTGAAACGTCGTATAAAACTACATACTTTATAGGTAATTGATATCTTATTCATCTTGTATTAATTAAATTTAGGTGAAATTGTAAACTACTTGTTTTCATATAGCTGAAATTAACTGCGGACGAAATAAGACTGTCCGAACACTAGTCATATTTAGTCGTTCCAACGGCAAATTGCGGTAACTCCTTTTAATATGACACAGGTCATACAGTTATATACTAATGAAGCATACTTTAGTATATGTGTAATTATATTTTGTTTTCTAACTGAGGGAGCATAAGAAAAAAAGCTGATATATGGCGAACAGTCTGTCAGAGCGTGCCTCGTACATTGTGGCATATTTACGGCGAACAACTGCCAAAAATGATGTTTATGTAGTTTAAACTTGTAGTTCCCCTCTCACATATCAACCGTATGTCCCACATTTAAATTAATTTATTGACCTCCCGATCTTGCGGTGGAAAGAAATACCGCATATTGTAAGGTGATATTGAATATATAAACTTCAGAAAACAAGTTACTAAATAAATTTAGTTTCTTACATACTCTTACACCAAAGGATTCGTAAGAAGGGAACGAAAATCTGATTTTTGCCACTATAGACAAAAATAATACAACACGTTTATTTTCTGAATCTCAGAGAAATGGATGATGAACGCCAATGGTTATCGGCAATGTTTGCCGTCATGTTTGGGGCGATATTTTGTCATAATTTGTCCAAAATAGCTAGTTTTTCAACCGTTATAATCACATAAAATTTGTTTCATTAGGACAAGAAATACGACTTTCTTTCTTTCCCATGAAGTATGTATGGCTACTGGGCGCATTCGAAATGAGCAAAATTGTTCAATTATTCCGAATCTGTATCTGTATTCTGTATAATCTTGACATATGTGGCTTATTATTTCCTAGGCGCGCTACCCGCCGCCATTTGTTGTTTTTTATTCTTGGAAAAGCATGTTATTTATTACAATTGTATTCACCGAAATTGCGGAACGCTCAAGGCACGAGAGACTCTATGTGTCAACATGGCTAAATTCTTTACTAATGAGTTACACTGCACACCATACCGTAGTGAATATGAATGATACATTTCGAAGTAAATTACAAGGAAATAGTGAGTGTGCAAAACTTCTCTATTTTTATCATTTATGAAACACGTGGCATATTTGTTAGAGAAATAAATGCTATTAAATACATTCATGTTCAGCGTTTTATCTTTTTTATGAGCTAATCCTTATCATAATTTAACATTTAGATATAGCATATCACAAATGCAAGATATTTTGAAAAAAAGTATCTACACAAACAACATTTGTATTTCTGTTGCAGTCAACACAATCTAAAATGAAATAATCTGACGTTTTTTCAAATCCGTCTTTTCTCAAATCAGAATACTAGCCGTGACGTTTTGTAAAGTTTCAATAATTTGACATTTTTGACGCCGATACATATTTCATTCAAATCATTCTTGTGGATGAATTACACGTATCTTCAACATTAACCGTAAACAGATCGCGTCAAATATAAAACGATATACCGAATGAAACAGATATAAAACTTAAGATATTAGAAAATATTATAGTAATCAGTGTTTATGATTTGAAAAAAAATCTGGATCAACTCAAATACTGCACATAAACAAAATTATATTTTTCAAAGTTTCGAGATTCTTTAATTTTATCTTGCTCATATCTGACAATAAACAACGAACTTCCGTTACATTCCGTGCTAGGCTGGCACCTATCACACGACTATCTCCCTCCAGAATCATGTTTACATCTGATGCTATATTGTTATATTAATCTAACGTGTATGAAGTCGAATAATCAAGCGAAGATAGCCGAATCTTACATCGTTGAAACATAAGTATGCATTGAATTATCTTTAATCAGACTCTACAAACTTCTAGATACTGTCAAAATAATGCTCTAGGTTAGAGGTATGTGTTGAAAGACACGGTAACATAGGTGATTGGTGTTTTCGATCAGGAAAAATATCGCTAGGAACATCTTTGCCTCAAATCGTACCTAACAATGTCAGAGCAAGCTCCTATATTGATACCCAGCGGTTGATCTTCATATTCCTCTTGGCTCACAGTTGACCTTAGCATTTGCAAGTTAATTTGGAGATCACCATCCCCCATCCCTAACTTGAGAAAAAAAAAGAAAAGAACAATTTGAGGGTGATAATTCCGACCGGAAGGAGGATTTTGAGTTATATTGTCCGTATGATGTGATAGCCCATTCCCTGAAAAAGTGATACTGATATTAGTCATCTATTGAAAGGAGCTATCCATTTATCTTAGCACGTATTGCCTTGCATGAACTTTGCTAGTATTCTTCGTCCCATGTAAAAAGCAATCAGGTCAGATCGTATAACCATCCTGAACTTGGGCAATTTTACGATCTGCAGTCGACAAAAAGTGCAGTAGATAAATATCTGATTTGGAACATTACAACGTTGTATAGAATGTAATAAGACATACGAGTCGTAAGTTGTTCTTATATTCTAAGTCAGTCTATGCTTTTTTGTTAATATTCGCCTCGTGCTTGTGTGGGGTGGGGTATTTCGTGCTCTCGGAAATAGTGCTTGGATATTATGCATCTTTGAAAATGATCAAATGATTAGTATTTATGAATTCAGACATCCTGCAAGCATATAATGGTCTACACAAGGTTTATTTAATTATCGATCCAGCTACATAATTATTATATAAGTGCGATTTCATTGCTCAATTAATAATTTCATAATAACCGTCCGTGCCTCGAATTGATTATTAAACCGACATATTGTGTCTTAAGTTCAGCATTAAAAATTCATGAACTACATGATATAAATTATTTGAAGGAATACTTGGTTATTAACAAAAAGTGGGCGCTATTGCCAAAAATGGGGGACTGGGAATATGACCTGAAAAATAAAGATCAATATGTTAACGAACATAATTGAATTGAATTTCTGATTTATTTGTAACGATAAGTTACCCGATTATTTGGATAAATCTTACAGAATGTTTTTTGGGGGGGGGGGTAATTTATTCAAAGATCCCTCACCCGACCTTTTTACTGTTTTTGGTCATGCTAACCACATAACAACAGACAACCCACAGTATGCTAAAAGCTTGTAAACGATGTATCTTACAGCCAACTTTTTTTTAAAAGTTAACATAATGTTTAGCTGCACTTTATGGTGGGACTAACAACTAATAAATCAGATATAAATGGCTAGGGACATAAATCATATTCGTCTACCTATCATAATCCATATCAATGCTATAATACTACACCATAAAATACTATTAAAGCTAACGTTTACAGAAATCAAACACAGGACTGAAATATTTATGAGCGAAACTTGACAGCAGTTAAATACGCGGCGTCGTAAAGGTATCTCGGATATTTGTAAACAATAAATGTTATGTGCAATATAGTTTCATAATGTCGGAATATCTACCCATAAATCGGTAGTTAGCCTGATAGAGGTGACGATTACGATGCAAAACTGTTGTCACTAATAAATTGAAGATATTTTATACATTTTCCGCATTTTTGAAACGATCTTGAGTACACATTAAAAATCGAAATGAAATGATTTATGCGATTTATGCGTCTTACTTTTAATCCATTTTTTTATTTTTGACTTCATAATGGTGTGGTTATTTCCATCAAAAACGTCCACCCAAACACTGGCCCATGTTTATACTCTCTGTAACACCAACGAAGTAATCAATGAATAATTATATGTATCAATATATTCACCAATAACGAAATCAAATTTGGCAAAAGACCTGTCGAGCCCTCATGTTGTATACATATTTCAGTTCTTCAATTTTAACACTAAAATAGATAAATAAAAAAATACATCATTCGGGTTGGTTTACGTTTCTCTTGAGAAAATAATTTATAACTTTTGAAAGTCCAGACTGATCGTAAAAGCATGTTGTCTTAAAAATACCATTAATTTCCATACGAAGAAAAACACACACACACTGACATCCAAATCTTGGAAAAAATATCTTGATATTTAAAAAAAAAACTAAAACAAATTATCAAGTTATTAGGAATATGTATTATGTGGTTGACTCCCTATAAATCTGCCGTGCCAAACCGGAAGTGTCGAAACTTTTAATGGCTTTACATGATCTAAGGGGACGTTTTGTAACTATGTTGGATTTGCATTTTTTTCCATTTTAAGCTAATGACGTAATGTCTAGTCCATCAAATGGGAATCATTGATGGTGCTATAGTTTTAATACAGCGTACACGGGCATTAATCAAATTATCGATCAAATAAATCAATAAAGATACAATGACACAGGCAAGAAGAAAGAAAGACTGAAGTTATCAACTCATATTTCAAGGGTCCCCTTCCACGCGGGGACAATGTCCTTAATGTTTTTAATGTTTTTCCTGCAGGTAACTAGAATAAAACCGCTGGGCTGTAAATGTCGGCCATATAGGTGAATATATACCATTAATCATACGTTTATGTGGGCGGTGTCGGATTTTGACGACTTGTCGATCAAGCTATTTACGAAGAGTTCATTTGACGGCGTTAAGTCATAACTCGCTCGTGTATAGTTAGGCAGTGCGTTATGTAAATAATATCAATTTAGTTAAGAAAAAAACTTTTACCGCAGTTAGAATACGTCTATCATTTTAACCCATTTTTTCTGTTTAATTTCTCTTTGATGTTTTAAAATAAATTTAGCTCATATATCATAATTTACATCAAAGAAATGATTTAATGTTTAAACTCGTCTTTTTTTCTCCCAGCATCGGACTATTCAAATACTTATTATGATAATAGTAAATGCATTTTTCATTATGAATGTGAAACTTCATAGAATGAGTTAAAAAAACTCCAGTCGATGATTGGTCATTTTTGTATTTTACTAAAATAAAACATAATTTTGTAAACCTAAGGATATCTCATTTAATGCGTCGGTATAACAATATTACGGGGCGGAATTCGTTTATCTGTGACGTTGTTTGTTTCAGTGTATATTTACGATCTTATTAACAAACTGACGAAGATACTCGACAGCTGTTTGTTTAGCGAGCATGATTGTATACAGTTAGGCAAATGTCTAATGAAAAACACCATGGACCACGCTGGCAAAAACTCATTAAGGTAATGAACAGGCCTAGGCATTCACATTTAACCGGAATGACTCGTACTTTATCGAGATGTTCATGATAAACCCATGGTTTATTTTAACCTAGTTCGTACATACACTGAAATGTCAATGCTATGTTGTATATGTTGTAAGATTATTTATTATCATTTAATAGACATTTTTTTCCGTCTCAATTTATTGCGTAAGAATGAGTTTGTCTAGTGTTTTTGTTCGCCACAAATGTTCCATGGACTGTTGGAAATTCATTTTAGATGGAAGTTTGAAGAAGTTAGAGTAAAAACGCATTATTTTGATAATTTCATATTCTTCGTATTTCTAATAAATTCAGTCTGAATATTATGCAAATTAAGATCACCTTTTGTAACAATCAAATACACGGGAAATGGCGGTTGAAAAATCGCGATAAGGCTTAGCTGTTATATGTAATTTATGTTTAACATATAATTGTAATTAAACAACAATGACTTATTGACGATGAGTTCAAATAATTAAACTTCTATTTTTTTAAAGTCATATTCTAATCATAACAAATACCGCTCGTTTCTAGTCGATTGAGTCAATACATGCATCTAATTTACTTTTTTATCCTCCTTTGAAAAGAAATACAATACCGATAGTGGCATTAGGGTATGTTGCTGGAGCAATTTTAATTTTTCAAATCAAGGTTTTTGATATTGTTAATTTGATATTAACTTTCAGCGCTTAGTCTAAAATGACGTAAAATGCAGCTGAACAAAATCTGATTTTTAGCAAAGCTGGATGTTAAGGCTTGTATAATTTATGAAGAGTTTTAATATCACAAAAAATCACAATTTAAACACCTGTATGTTTATCTATAGCCCCAAGTACGTATCTATGTCGTAACATGTTTTGAGGTTCAATTGTTTATTACTTTTACACGCAGAAACATTTCTCTTAATCAGTTATGAATTTTAGCAATTAAGCATAAATGATTGTCATCAATATGCATACGCGTGTTTTGTCATCTTATACTGTCGTATCGTCAATAGATCATAGACCTTCTAGATTTGGACATTTAATGAAATATGACGAATCTTCCAAGTCACCTTTTGTTTTCATGGAATACAATGCTAACGATTTGGCGTGAAATATTGCGTTCCAATTAAATCGAATGTCTATTGAGTACGTTTGTCGGTGGACCAAACCAGTGCACCATAAATACCAAACGGTCCTAACTCCTTCCTTCGCATTCCATATGTAATACTAGGCACTTTCTCATCCAGAAATCCACAATCCCTAAACTTTTGACAGGAAGTTCAAACGTCGTATTTGGTTTATGTACGCTATGACAGGCACATATTTCAGTTGATAAATTTACAAAATTCAGACTCGCAGCGGGTATGCACTGACGTGGCTAAGCTAAGAGGACCAAAATGTTTGATATTCGAAGAGCTCTGCTGTTAACTGAATAGAAATCCACAAGTGTTCAAAATGACAACGGAAACATGACTCTTAGCTTAAATTAACAGTTAAATATAACTTGTCAAATTAGGCACTAAATCAAGTAAAGGGTTAAACGCCCGTATTGTGTATAGTGTTTTACGGCCCTCCATAATGACAACATGGGAAGGATATTGCACATTGTAACAAAACACTCGATTGATATACGACCAACTAAATGGCAATATCCACAAGTAAGGCACGGGACCGTTTGTTACTTAAACTTTTGCAAGTTACATGAAGACTATTATTAATCAAGGAGCGCACCCATGACATACTGCGCAATTAAGTACCACTGGATGTCAATGATAAAGGTCTTGCAATTAACTGAAGCAATATTGTTCTTATTTAAGACCATTAAAATAGCACGAATTCCTTTCCCCCAAGAAGAAAACTTAAATTTGTATTTGACAGATGAATTATTCCTAGATTTAATAATGTAAACTGTACATTGATTTGGGATGCTTGTGTGTTTAGGATTTAAATCATATATTACCAAGGCCGTGGATTCCGAAGTAAATGACGTTCATTCACGCTCATTGTCGAGTCTTAATTTGACATCTTTGACATTCAAGCCAATTTAAAAAGTCATATAATTGTCACATAGCGAACCTAACCACGCAGCTTCTTTGTGATGGAAAGCGCAGTTAATTATTTTATTAAACATAGTTTGTTTCAATAGCTTAAGTAGTTCGATAAATGACTTCTAAAAAGTAATTTTCTGCTCGGCGAATTCTTGCATGCAAGTACGAGAAAAAAGATGAAGATGCAAAAAAAAACTTTATTACATATAAGTCGTGTAAACTTGTTTGGTCCATTGGATAGAGACAAATACATATTTACAAATATACAAACAAACATAAACAATGAAAGCATGGTTGTTAGAGTAAGACACAAAAGGAAGGTACATAGCTACACATGAACGTTAAGGTATAACAATCATATGTTAATAATGTTACATATAACGAACAGAACACGTAATAGTATAGATCATAATTATAATAATAACATATAAAACCAAAGTTGATGTATACAGAAAGTAACGTATGAATATTGACACGTTTTAGCTACAAAAAAAACATGAAATGTTGTGCTCGAAAAAAGTCTAGTACGAATGCACTTTTTGTGTACTTAGCCCCAATGACGTCATAATAAAATATTATAAAGGCAGAAAACCGAATCAGAAAAAAATGAATAAATATGTTCAACTTGCTATTTGCAATATTGTGTGTTATAAACAATGAAACATTTGGTGTCACACTAGTAATTTCAATTCAATGTGGAACTTGCCCTTACCGAATAATCGGTCAAGCTGACATAAACCTGCACATGCGTAAGTCCAATACACAAACCAATCAACATATGGAATGTAGGTCTACGACTTGCTCTGGCTTTTTGTCTGCAAAATAGGAAACATTGATCAATATGGACATTGCTGATCCATCTTTTTACAACCACTTACCAAAACCATTAGCATAGTCGGTTTGTAAAAAAGCATATTTAAAACACATGTTTCAATCGGTTTTACTCGTCAGATAGCTATATTTCTTCCGTTATTTGAGCGATAGTAAATTACATTTAATTGCACGCACCTAGTCTATGCTTAGATTTAATAAGTGGCAAATGAGATTTTTGATATATACGCTCACTTGAAAATTTCGACGGCAATCTATTTAGTGCACGGTTAGGGAAAATACTCAGGAGTTTTGAGTCTATCTAGAAAAGCTTGGATTGTTCGAGATGTTACCACTCGGGAGAATTTTACAATGTATTTCAGGAATTATCGGCATAATGGCCATAAGGAGACAATATCGTTTTTTTCATCAGGTGCCTTTTGCATTCTTGATTCTGCACGCAGACCGAGCATGTCGTCAGTCATGGTAACACGTACGCATTGAAACGGCTGCGACAAATATAGTGATCAACATACATAAACATTTTCGCATATTGAGGTATATATGCTCGTATATATGTATATCTAAAATTTCCACATTGCGTAACGTGAACCAGTTCGGGATGGACATACTTTAAGCCTGACATCTTCCTGCGCATTTGATAAACAATGACCGTCTTCGGATAGATTTACGAGCACTCGTAACACCAGATTGCAACACATTTCATTAGAACACATTATGTAGCCAATGTCATCTTCAAAACCCCTATACACAAACTAATGGTGCATCAGATTGACCATGATACTGCATCGATAATTGCTGTAGTTTTGGACTGTCGTGTACTTGGCTGTTCGGTCATAAGACATTTGAAAGTACTGGGGCATGTAAACGGAAATCGCAATTTAATACGCCATGATTACAAACTATGAAGAAACTTAGTTTGCTTTTAGTCAGATATCTAAATAAATGGTTGAGTCAAATTTTCTGACATGCGATGTCAAAATCTTGTAAAAGGATGACACCTCATTTAACAAAACTTATCGATTATAAGCGTATTATGTTTCCGCAACGTAACAAATACCAGATTTTTATCGTCAAACCTAATTGTTATAAATTATGCTACACGTGGTGAGCAATTCTATCTCTTCATTTGAAACACTGCGATATTCGTGAATCTTTCCGAGTTCTGTGTTTATTATATGCAACATAACTGCAGTTTGAGGTATCCGATGGAGTTTAACTACGGCACAAATGTATTACTTCGCCGTGTATATATTCCAGCATCGACGAAACGCGGCACTCCAAACCGTGCTAAACGTAACAGTATCAATATTTAATCATTTCACAGACGTGAGGTAATTATTTAGTTGTTTTGTTACCGGCTTATTCGACAATTGCACGACCATTCCAATTGGTTTTTGAATTTTGTAATACCAAATACATAATTGGTTCAATTTAAAACAGTATGTAACCTGATGGCGCATAACATGCTGTCCAATCTATTTGAGTACATTTTGTAACGGAATACGTATATTACACGGAAAGATGCAGCGGTACTTGAAAATTAACTTATTTCAAAAAAGCGTTTCACTGCGTCAGAAGTTAATCCTCATTTGACTCAAGCCATTTTCAATTTTCGTTCGAAGGTCGCACACAGCATTCAGCGTTATAAATTCGTAAACAAACCTGGTGCAAATCATTTCCTTTAAAATATAATAGCATATGCATCTCCCATGTTCTTCGTCTGAGTCTACAAGCGCTTCCATTCATTGTTAATAGGTTTTTGATCAAGTTGTATTATTTTAAGAAAAGAGGGGAAAATTCTAAAGAATCCAGCAATTAAATTCATATAAGAATAGTCTCTCCGACATGCATCATAACATGAAATAATCCTCACATATCTATTGGATTTATTCAAGCAAGAGCGCTCCATACTTTAGTATGTTTAAGCTCGTACTTTTCTTTATGTATAATATCTACGTATATATTACTAAAGCTATGTAAAGCCGCATGATATCTCATTAAATAAACACTTGCCAAGGAGAACAATCATTACATGGGTAATCTTGCAAAGCACCGATATTTTAGTACAAACACCTGGTTACATTTGAATTATGTTATCTTCTTAGCTCTATGACATAATTGATAGAGACTCGTTTTCAGTTTGAATGCAATGCATAAATCATTTATATGAATATTTGGACTTAACGCGTTCCATTTGTAGCCAAGTATGAGTGATAGGGTATGCCATTTATTTGTTTCGTCTTTCGCTGGTTCACTGATGGCCGAAAAAACGTCTTTAAAGTGTCATACCGCTAGCCGGCATAATGTTACGCAATTAGTGATGTTTTCTACAATGGGTGACGAACTTATCAACTTGAGACACCATTGACAAGGCCGAAAGCTTTGTGGCAGTGCGTGAGGAAGGCACATCTAAACAGCCAGTGATGACTACAAGTTATGTCAATCCACGGAAGGAATCAATCTCGACTCATGTCTCTTGAACGAGATAATCTATCTCAATTTTCCAAACATTTATTTCTTGCGATCAAATTACGAGTAACAGCTTTTTTGCGCAGTGCAAAGTGCAAAACAGGCGACAAGGAGAATACATACGGGTGACAGGGTGAAATACTTTAGGTAGTGAACAATGTGAATGAACGAGGATGCTAAGAGAATTTACGATATTGTGTTACTGTGTCGTATTAACAGATACACATTAATTACTTCTACAGCAATTTGTCGCTGTTTATTGAGAATGCAATGAAATGCAATCATCGGGTTTTAGAGTGCAAAGGTATTTTTCAATCGATGATTGTCCTTTAAGCTTTAATTTCAGAAAAATAAACTATTGTACATTGGTTGCCACTGTCTCACATATTCACAATTCACTAGAAATTATCAGTACTAATTGGTGGTCATGTCACGTGATTGCTGACCGAGGTCGCGGGCTCAAAATATGACAAGACGTTACTTCTTCTGTGGCAATTTGAAGAAGTTCAACCCAATGGTATTTTTCTCACAATATTGATTCTGGCGTCATGTATGGTGTTACCAAGATATTTACGATATTTACGGGTAGAGAAACAGGTGATTGCGCTTGTATCATATATGTTTAATATCAGTCGTATACAAGTTCGAGAAATATGTGAATATGAATGAATAACTGAAACGGTGCTTAGATGGCATTTATCAAATTAACACCGACGAGTAATTTTTGAATTCCTGGCTTCTGGTACAAAACTATTTGCACTAAGCGTTGATTGACATAACAATAATATATTTTGATATGATAGCTAAATACCCGTCTAATTGTTTAGCGGTTTGCAGTTTTAACCCTAAATTGTCACCCAAAACAGTTTTTTCTAACCTTTCATAACCTTTTCACAATGAAGAGGAAGGAAGTGAGCTGATTACGCCGATATAAAATATACAACTGTTATAAGCCGTCTTTAAACGTGACGAACCACATAAGGCAAGTTTAAGATAAAAAACATTGTCGACTTCTGTAAACCACCTGACCTTCGTCAAGATAAGATCTCTAGATATTATACTGCGGGCCAAAATAGTCGGAAATATGATTTATCGATGTCTTAGGAACAATGCCAAGCACTGGATGCTCCCTGTCATTTTGTCATATCAGTTGCAAAATATATAATGTTTTCACACAAATTGCGTTGTTAATTGTTAAACGTTTGTTGATTTAGAATACGTAAAAAAATAGTGAGAGACTTAAGCGGTATTGTAAACAAAGACGAGTGAGGGACACCGAATAAAAAGTTAAGAATTCATTAAGCGATTGCGTTTCAATTGTGAATATAGATTAAGTTACATGATTGTAACACGCCTATAAGCATATACGTAAATTGACACTAATTTGTACAATAAGATGCTTCTAATGTCTAAATCGAGTCAACTCAGGGCGATGAGTACAGTTAGGCTCGATTATGGTCAGAAACACGCACATTACATGAATATTAAATAATGAAATATGCAATAAAGTGTACTCGATAATTGTATTTAATTTTGTAATGATTTTACTAATAAGGCACATACAATACAAGGAATGACATTCGCTTAATATTACTTATAAGTTATTGTATGTTCACTATTCTCAATCAAACACAAAAATTGCGATATTATATTTTCTAATATGATTACTCGTGTGACGTTTGTCATACGCTTGCGAGCTGTAATAGATACTTGTACATTTTTTATTCTAAATATAAATTAGGCAAGAAAAAAACACTGAAGACAACAGTCAGCCAAGCAAATACGGAGTAAACACACTACATGTACTTATTGTTATTTATTCACTTTTCCGTTTGATATTGAAGTGTGGTAGTCCATGGTCAATTGGAAATAGTCTCCGACATTTAGTCACTGGCTTTTCACTGTTGTTAGTACGAAACCAAACAGGGACAAGACAAAGTCAACATAATTATGAGGTAGCTGTCCAGCTGGTTTAGGGAAGGTCTGTGGTTCTATCCACGTGTAAGCCTTTTGGTATGCTTCCAGCTTTAAAGCTCTAATGATGCCAAATAACTCTGGCTGTGCGATGTTAACCCCTGTGATAAACAAAATGACCTTTAAATATCCGCTGTCCAGTTACCGTAGTGTTTTATTGCACCGTAAGAACCATTAACGTTTGCTTCTACAAAATTTAATATGTTTTTGAAAACTCTGAAAAGTTCTACTTCTGTCCACAAACATACGTGCGGTAAACCCATTGGGGCGGACCAATCATGCCAAAACACCATTCCGAACCTTAGTTACCAGTGGTTACTACATCAACTGACGAAACATTGAAAGTTAAACATTGTGTCGAAGGAAATGCCATATCTGTCACACTGCGTAGTTTTACGTGACTTTTGGCTACAATTCACACTTTATATACAATGGCATTGTCCACAACATATGTTTAATGGAACGGCGACACGGTATGTCAAAACGTATGACATTTAACCAACTTGTAGGAGTAAACATTTTATTACACTTCTCATGAAATAAATAAATATATTTATGAATTCATTTCTCTAATTATTTATAATAGTATTATTTCTGAAATGTTAACGGTAATATAATTATAGAGATTAATGTTCATCATTGTTATGGCAACAGATGTCCTTTGTTGCTTCAGAAAACCAGACGATGTTTAAGTAAATTACTTGTGGTTCAATTTAAATTTACTCTATCTTTGGCGGAGTAGGCCTAAGAAAAGTATGTGGTTTTCATCATTGTTGGTTAGGCATTGCGTTAATATACTGCCATCATTCATATTTACTAACACGTGCACGATTTTCATGGCGTTGCTAACACCATCCGGGTCCCTTCAAGTCAGAAAGCGCTCTTCATAGAAGGAAGTCTAATTGTACATTCTTAGACGAACCTAATTCATACACAGACATGAATATATCATGCTCTTACATGTATGTATATTACATGATCTCAAAGCGCATCTGACTTACCTCAGATGTGACAACAATTTTGAAATACCAAGATATAAAATACAAAGTCATACATTGCGGTCTGAATACTAATGCTTCAGGATTACACAATTGTTATGTGTCTGGCATACCCTTACTGAGTGCTGAAGATAAAATTTTATATATTTGACACCGAGGATGTCGGAAACCACAGATGTATACGAGGAGAGTATGGTTTCAATACATAATTTATTCAGCACTGTTTCCAATTAATCAATTACACAGATAACTTTAACCTACTTGGAGGTCAGTTTTGTCTCTTAGGGTTATCGTATATCTGATGTTCAACATTCGTATTCAGTTCCACCCGGAACATAATACGTTTTGAAGATAGTTTAATAAAGTTGAACTTGAAGTTTTGTTTGGTTGCATCCTGTCCCAATATGACAACTATCGGGTGCTTCAATTAGAGTATATATAAAGACGTACTTTAAGTTGTTACTCTCCTTAAGCTTTGTGTGTGTATGTAGTTAGAAGTATGCAGCATGTATGATGGGTAGCGAATTCGTTGATTTGATTCGGTTTCACGTGCGACTTCTAACATTTTGTCTTGTGAATCCGGGTATTCGTCCTTTACTTTTTGGTTAAAATCTATCTTTTCAAGTCAAATTAATGCCTCCGTGTTATTTACATCAATGTTCGAGGCGGTTGATGTGAACACGGTTATCGTTTCGAAGCACCCGCAGAAAGTAGAAATGTACGGTAAAAGTTGCTCTGACAGAATTCAAGACTGTGTGCGTATCTTGGAATGAATGTACGTGTTTGTCCGACCTGTGAATAAGCGGAATTATATGACCTATGGATGGACAATATCTTGTCTGAATGTTCTGTTTCATTTTTCTCATGAAATAAATATTATATTTTAACCGCAAATTTTACTGGATTTGAAAACAAATTGTTTGGATAATCAGTGTAATATTGCATTTTACAAAAAAAAACAAAAAAACAAAAAAACAGAAAAAAAACGAAAAACAAATAAACCCTTTACTGATTGTCAGCAATTTCCGTATCACCAATTTCTGCGATGTTTGTGACGTTTGCGTTATCTCTGTAAGGCGGAACCCGAGTGAAACCTGTTTGAAATAATTTAATTTTCAGCTTAGAATAAATACTCTCTTCGACGATACAATCTTTGACGGAAACGAGGAATGCTTCATTACTCGCAGCTGTTATCCGTAATGATAATGAGTTTTTGCAAAGCCGATAGTCTAGGCGTATGGCCCAAGAGGTTTGCTTAAGTCCGCATTGTCCAAACGCGTTGTTTAACAGGATTTCCTCGGCGGTATGTTTTGATAAATGGGTTATCGACCAAAACTTTTTCTACGAGGCTTCATCAAGTATGTACATGTGTGTATGTTTCTATTGACAAAGCTGTTGTTTTACTGGAAATGACACAACTCACTAATGGACATATCTTACTGGCAGTACCTTGGCCAAGAAAATTATGAAGTTTGGAATTGATCCAGACACGATAGCTTCGGATAGCATCTAAATTATTTGCCTCAAATCGAGTACTAGAATGCAAAAAAATGAACAAAAGCGACACGAAGATACAGTTAAAATACGCAGAAGCTACTATGATTCTGAATTGAAATCAACTGTGTAATTTAACAATGCGTTTTATATACACTTGGATATGTTTCATTTTATTATTTTGAATGGTTGATATGTATCAAAATACATTTTAAGTGAAGTTTTCACCTGACATGGACTTATTGCATGCTAAAAAGCAGTAAAGTTACGGTTAGAATCATGTTAATACTACACGTAATGACGACTTACACCATTCGGAATCTACAAGCTTGTTATTTTATGACTAATCTCCGCTATGTTGAACCGAGGAGGATACTTTAACTAACGCTAATAGATATTAAAAAATACGGATGTAGTTTTATAACGATCTGTCTCTTCATGATTTCAAACGATAAGTAATGTCTTTTTAACCTCGGGGTTTAACGTAGCACCAAGAGTCATTGTCGTTTTGCGTCTTTCAAGTTTTGACAGTGGAGGAAGGCCCCAGACTAACACCTGGGTATAAACTTCACCGACACTCCGTTAGCTAGCTGGATATCCTCCTGCATGTGAAATATGTCGTGGCTGGGATAGCGATGAAGAGCCGAAATAATTAAATACTCATGCGAGTATAGGGACAGCAGCGAACCTTTATCTGGATTTTTTCACCATATACAAATGAATGGAAATCTATTTTTTTGTTAAAACATACCTATATTTCATTATCATATATATATATATCATATCTTATTCAGGGTTTACATTTGTATTCAATCGTTTTTCAGTTATATACCAGTGGTCACCTAGTCATTTTTTGCTTGTATATGCGTTTCACTTTTACCTTCTTTTCTGTAGTACGTGACATTGTATCACTCAGATTTGCAATATAGGAAACAAGCCCCGCAATTTCTTTCATCAAATCGTCAAGAATAACGTGTGTCGCACACGGGTTTCTTACTCACAAATCTGCTGACTGGATACTTTATTGATTTAACGGACAGGCTGGAGAATGTATATGTATAAGTCCAATGTCCAATTGTCTAAATTCGTGTACTACGGCATTACATTTCAAGCCCTTCTTGTACTGTTGTACAAGACCGTAAGTGAGTTGTGACACTGTAATGATTGAGCTCATAAAAATGATGACTGTCTGAGTGTATGGACCGTATAATATGTTATGAGAACACTATATTGATTCCCATTAAAGATATTGTATGTTCATTCGCTTCTACAATCAACCGCTTGAATCAAACGAACAAGCTCCCGTTGTGTTCGTTAAAACTTGTACATAACTAACATAACATTGAATAGTTCCCATGTTTTCAGAATATTTGATATTCACTATCGCTTGTCAAGTTACAAACACAATGTTTGGTTCGCATACATATTATACCCGAGCTGTACTTGGACGTGTGAACACGATACGACTGCAATGAACTTTGATTCACGGGTCGGTTTCATAAAAACTCGCATACTTTGGTAATTATTCATGACCAGCCTCTCATTAGCTGAAACTATACAATACCCATACCTATAATGAACACTGTAAGTATTGAATTTCATCCATATACGATCAACCTCCGCCCATGTACCATTTATTTCAGTTTCACTTCAAACAGTCTATGTAATGGCGTGAAGATTTGATATTGTTGAGCACATTGTATACAAATACGGGTGTATGTGTTTTCATCTTTGTTAATTACCTGACATAGACATTTTTCAATATTATTCAGATTCCCAGCATGATACAACTTTAAGCATCATTTGTCTTGTCGTTTATGTGTTCTAACGTATCATTTGATACTTTCAAACATCTGTCTTACCTTGCGGGTTGGTATACATTTAACAGGTTGATTATCTACATAGTTCCTAACTAGTATCTGATAAGGTTGTCCAAAATCAGTTCCAAGTTAAAACGACAATTTACTAGCTATATTTGGTCCCTATCACTGTTCACAGACGTGTCCTCCATAAATATCTCCAAGTCCACCATACGTTTGTTTTCTGTCCAATGGGTCTGTTCTTTACATCTCGTCTGTCTACAAGAATTTAGGATACTACCTTGGGTCAAGAGCATAATAAAAGCACATATCACTATTATCTTCCTATCTCACACGTCATTTAGTGTCAAATCATGTGATGTGCTAAGATCATCAACCAACTGGTTGTTCGGGACTGTTCATTGACCATGATAGAGTCAAGGCTTTTGCAGAATCATTTGTTAAAATTGACTGAATTACTTTAAGTATGCTCGGTGTGCATTGTCACACCATATAGGGATCATTTCGAAAACAGCTCCCCGATGTAGCTATATCCGGTGAATGACACATGAATTGGGGAGATGTATACGAAATCAAGCATGTGCAAAGTCGAATACTTCTCGCATACATTTTGATGAAATATGTCAACGAAAACCATCGACTTGGCTGAGAGTCATTTGGCCAGATGTTTCAGGAATCATCAATGATTCTAATAGGTGTGAAAGTACATGCACATACATCGCACATTTCTTAACATAAAGTTAGGACGGACAACAGACTGACATACAAACAAACATTGTTACAGAAGTTCCAACGATGCTGATTTTAGGAGGTCATCTCTGTGTTTACCCACGATTAGCGTCCTATCCCCAGAATACAACTTTCTACCCCGAAATGACTGGATGAACTCAAACAATCTCAAAATGTGATATCATTTGGGCATGTACATGACAGAAAGACAGACAGATAAACGGATGGACAATCCCATTGCTACAAACTTATAATTACATGGTAAATGCATATCTTGTTGCCATGTTTTAGCAGAAACAACGAATTTAGCTTCATTTAAAAAATAATGATTTTTTATCTTGCATCAGAGAATTGGGGATCTTTATCCGAGGAAAAGCAACTAACGCACCAGGGAGCTATATTCGAAATGGTTCCTAAAGAATGTGACTGTGCATGCCTTTCATATTTCATCTCGTTTTATGGATATTTAACGTATAAATTAAAAACACGCCTTTAAACCGCTATATCAATTAGCCGTTGTTAAAGATATTTCCATTTATCAGATTGTTTGACCACTGACTTCAGATGATGCTGTTCTCGGGTTCACTCGGACAGTTTTTAAAAGTATTTCAACGTGTACAAAAGCCAAACTATAATCAATATTAATATCCTAATTGTGTGTTTATAGTGAGTGATCTATCTCCATATTGTCATAACGGAATCACACTATCCCCTTACCTTAAATGCATAAAAAGACAATGCTATTAATATTTCAGTGCAAATGTGCTTCTAATTTCGACGACAATTTCAAAACCATCGGGTGTCTGTCAGTTAGTCCTGTAATTAATCTTGGTTGGGGGGCTACTGTTTCGCTTTTTGAAAAGGTGAAATCTATGGCAGAAATGTTATGTACCAAGACCGCATTCATTAAAATATGTCGAATTATTCACTCCATCGAGGGGTTGCGTGAATCGGTAACCTTTAAGGTCACACGAACTACTCTTAATTAAACAGTTTCGATGCAGTATATGGTGTAAAACTTTTGCTCCATTGATAAAAATCAACCCCCGACGCACGCCTAATTACATCTCTTTTGTATTGTCTTTCCTTCAAATTAGCATCATTTGTTTTCTATCGTGGACACATGCAATGTTCATAACTAACTCCTGTCTTGTTTTGTGTTAGTATTTTATATTCCACACGCACATTTCACGTACACGTATAACCGGAGGAAGTGTCACAGACGTACGACATATAACCGATATTACATCTTCTGAAATTGATTATGTCTTGTAGAATGTCAAGCTGTCAAACCACTTCCGCTGTGCTCGCTTAGATTGGACGCGTTTAGCTTCATTGGTTATATGATATAACAGCCAAATGAGGACATTTTCAATAATTATCTGATAGGTGTATTATATCAAAAAGTAAGCTCGATGAAAGAAGAAATGTGCCGAAGAACATCGCAGTCGAGCCTATGAACGAAGGCTCAAAGTTGGGAGAGAGGGAAGAGGTGGGTAAAAAGAATGAATGTATTATTTTAAACAATTGGTCTTTATTCATAATCATATTTTGTCTCTATAAAAATGTGATCATGTTAAGCTGTCACCCAGGTTACTGCATGTATTCACTCGAAGGTGAATGTATTATTATATTATATTGCACACATGTTTATTTCTTAAACGCATATTGGGTTTGTAGTTGAAGACATATATCAAGGTGTTTTAACAATGGTTCTTTTACATTTCAAAAATATTCAGTTGACATTGGTTGCGAAACTATCACCATCGGTATTTACTTGATGCTAGTAGTATCCCATTCCTAATAAAGTGTTTGTAAAACCGTGGTGAAGTTGCGTCATTGATGATATTTGAACTAGAATAACATTTAGACTAGAGGTCCCACGCTCTACGTATTCACGTTTATGGTCAGTTTTTAGTTGTGATCCTGTTTTCTCTGCAGTATCAATTTTGAACATTGTGCCCGGTTCTCTGCCCCTTTCTCTATTTTGTGACGTTGTACCAAGAACAATATAACCAGACACTTTATCATGCAAACATGGTCTGATAAAATTTGAGCGAGCTCCTTATTTAGATTGTTAATTTTCTTTTTTATATGTTATACTTCGTAACATATTAAATAATTCATTATTAAAACTTTAATGAAGAATTTTAAAGAACTCGCACAATAAAGTTGCTTAAAGCCATTTAAAAATACTCGTTTAAATGCCATTATAGTTATCATATAGACCGCCATATTCATTTAGTTTGTAAAATCATTTACATGATCATGTTAAATATTGTAGAAAAATACGTTAAGTGATTTTTTTAGAAAACATTTGTGAATTACATTTGTCTTCTATTTCATCGTGTTGTGCTCCAACGCTCCGTCAAATGATGATACTTTTGTTATTCCTTATGTTGCCTTGTCTGCTTCGGAGCTCCCCGTCATCGTTCACCACTATCTTCATTGAACGTTTACATTAATCGTTTTAGAGATCCTTCTCTTTTTTATTGACCTCACGTCTGGTGTTGTTAGTGATTCATATTTTTCACTTTCAATGAAGTTTTACGCCGTACCAATATACACGGGTTCTTTTGGCGACTTTTCAATTTCAATGATTGAGCAATTCCTCAGTTTTACCCCATTCTTGCACCTAAGGTAGAACCATCGATCTTCGGTAAAGCAATTGGTCAGCTTCCATATGCATGTAATTTGGATATCGAAGTCACAGTGGTTAAAGGCTAGAGAATTTGTGTTCCGAATCATAGTTGTTCTCACAATTTTAACAAATTCAAAAATGTACAAGTCCTACGGAGGGGCTTATGTTTTATGCAAGTTATAACGTCATTGCATTGTCTGAACCCTTTTTGGCGTTTGTGTGTGAAAGTCCCTTTTTTCGAAATGAACTCAGTGTCTTTGATGAAAGCGAAAGTATTTTATATTCATCCTCTTATTCAAGCATGTAGACGTCTTTCGCGTTTACTCTAAGTCTTACTTCCGTTGCATTCGTCAGTCAGACATAGACATATAAGATTAATGCTCATATTACCCTGCATCACGTCATCTTCATCGTAAACTAAATGTTCTAAAGACTTGGTTATCACCACGAACTCAGCAAGATAGGCAGTAAAAGCAATAGTAATACTACATATTCTGATAGTTTATTAATAGGAAGATATACATCAAAAACGTTTGAAACTGACGTCTCGACGTAACATTAATCACCGTTCAGTCGCTGCAGAAAAAGTTTCAGTCAGACGGATTCCATGGCTCTATTTTTATCTTATAGTTTTCTTTGAAGCTAGGATGAAAATAATCAAAAATGAAAATACACGCCGTCTTGTCGAAAACTGTGATAATATTTTTCTGATAGCATGCAAACAGACCCGTGATAATGTATCATAATCTGCATATTAAACGTGTATGTATAAACTTATTGTCGCAGAAACATCTTGATACCCTTGGCATAAACAATGTTCTACCTAGTGTGTGTAATAATGAAGTGTAGGTGCTGATATCTCTGGGCAACATTCTTTCCTGTTCTAGTACGATCGATCATCGAATTGGTGAACGTTGTTTACGAAGATGTGACAATGAGGTTATATTTGTTTACATACATCACGGTACCATGTCAAAAAGGTCATGGCATTTTGCTTAGAAATGATGCAATTAAAATATGTGTTACGTTTTCAAATTAGTGACCCTCGGCCAATTAGTATGTTTTATCAGGTACGTCTGTCTATGTTAGGGATAGTGATTTTAAAACGATTTGTAGTTTTTTTTTTTGGTTTTAAATGAGCTTCATTCTGTTAAAGATAAGTGCAATACCGAACATGATAAATACTACTTCTGAACATCCATGAATTATATTGGTTCGTCGTTTTAAGGTTACATGTGTAGTTGTTGAAGAGACAACTTGAAATAATAAAATGATGACAAATCAATCCTTTAGAACATCATTTACATAATATATATTGAATAAAATTTAGTCGATGTGAACTTGCAATTAGTCGTAACATTGTTAAAGCACAGAACAGTTCAAACTGAAGACCGATTATATTAATATAATTCAACGTTGTTGCAGTCTCATTATCATGTTGAGATATAGAAGGCGTAGAACTGTTATTTATTTAGACTTGTACTCAATATACAAGTAGTAATTTTACATCATAGAAGAAGAAATATAGCACCAGTCCGAACATTAGTGGTCGTTATTTTGAGGTGGTCATACGATGGAGGTTTTACTGAATGTCACCCCCCCAAAATGTGCAATGTACAGTACAGCCTCTCCAGAGCGTCCCTCATTTGAGAAGCAACCTCCCTTCGACAACAGCGTTTTTTTCCCACTGTACAATAAATTATTTACCTATTGATTAAACCTCTCAAGAGCAACAACCTCTCAACAACAACATAACGTTGCTACCTCTAAAGTGTGTTGCTTTGGAGAGGTTGCACTGTACACCAAAAGTGATTTTTACTTTCATGACCATATTTGACTCATCGTTCTATTTTATCAATCAGGAATCCTTGTGGAAACCTATCAATTATTTGTGACTTCAGTCATCTTTGCTACATGTTGAGCGTCAGAAAAGCATTCGAATGTGACAGCAACGGGTTGGTTTAGTCATATTTTGTATTATTAATTATTTACAACTCTAAACATCAATGAATATTCTATTTTTTTTTGCTGGTAGAACGTTAAGAGAACGTAAACAGTTAGTTTATCTCGTATTTTCAATGTAATGAACGTTTTGAATTCATAATGTGAGATGTACTTCACACTGCCTACACCTAGACCGGCCGTGTATTTATCACAACCAATCGTTTAATCTACCCATCCTTATGAAATACTCAATCATGAAAAACAATCATGAATACCAGTGTTTCTTCATAAATAATAAATTGAAACTTATGAAAATCTAATCAACTTCAATGACCATGAAGACATTATAATTACTTTGTCAATCTATCGCGTGACACTGTATATTTCAAAATGCTCCATGACTTTGGTTGGTACTCTTACTTGGTCACCATCTACGGTCCTAAACCGACAAACATCATGATGGTTAAAGGTGATTTTTGTTTTGTTTGGTATACTAAATGAATCACATTATATTGAATAGCGTACATACACTATTGTAAATTGTATAAGCTCCTATTGCGAGCAATATCACCAAAACTGTACATAAGTCTCATTTGATCTTTTAGTTGTTCTGTTTGATGTTCAGGTACGTTGTTAATGTATTTTTGTTGTTGTATCCAAACTAAGTCTAGACAGACCACATTAGACTTGTACACATACCTTTTCTCATTGCCTAGATGTTGAAATTCAAATTTCTTTTACAAATGACAAGAGAGTAGAACGAATTTATTGCCGGGAAACGCAACATGCAAAAACATCAACACAGGAATGCGTTCATCCATTCATCAGAGACAGGTGCATATAATCCGGATGTATCTATTCATCAAGGCCATACATTTAATGTTAATGTTTCGGACCCTAAAATACAGACAACACACACACACGTTATGTATTCTTTGGATTTATTTTACTATAGAAATGACCGTTCACTGAAGCTATTTTTTAAACGACAGCTCATTAGAATTCATAATCTAGAACTGTGAACGCTGGAAGAACACAATGCTTATAAGTACAATGACTGGTTTGAAAATAAAATATAACATATGAATGTACAATATTGACAATGAAAAGACATAATGAAAACTATATTATCGACAACATGTTAAATATCGGTAAATACTTTTAGATTATCAAAAATAAAGAGAGGATAAAGTATAGCGCAATATTTTAACTAAATGAACGAGTTCAATATTGGTAATTGTTTTACCAAATTATAGTGTTTCTAAAATATAGCGCAATATTTTACCTAGAAGAAAACGGTCAATATTGGTAATCTAACATAAAAAAAATAGACTGGCTAAAATATGGCGCAATGTTTTACCTAAATAAAGACAATCAATATATTAATTGTAATCGTTTCACCTAAGAATAGAGTTGCTAAAATATAGCGCAATATTTTACCTATATGAAAATGGGCAATATTGGTAATTGCTTCACCAAAACATAATAAAATATGGCGATATATTTCACTTAAATTAAGAAAATTAATATTTGTAATTGTTTCACTGAAGCATAAAGTTGCTGAAAAGTAGCAAAAACATCTTTATGGCCAATACTTGTAATACGTATCATTTGTTTCACCAAAAAATGGAGTGGCAAAAATATTAAGCAATATTTGTTTCCTTATCGACGAAGTCAATATTGACCATTATTTCAAAATTATAAAAATTAGGAAATGATATGCGATACCGCCATTAATGAAGAGGTCAATATTGACTAATTTGCCAAAATATAGATCTACTAAAATAATGAATAAGAATTGGTTAACATTGTGTCAGTATTAGAAAAAGTTTCAAAAATGAAGTGAAAAGAATATACTACAAATAAACACAGTAGATATCAAATATTTGTGACCATCAATGTTGAGTTCAATCAAAGGGAAAACACAATGTTTCCGTATAAAAAACACATACTATTGCAGCATGTGTGTGTGTATTCAAAAACATTATTAAATATTGCAAGTTTAAATGGCAGTTTGATAATGACATAAGTATTCACAATAATAAGTATTCATTATCATGGTAAAAATGCGAGATTTCTTCAGATATGTATAATTAATACTACCAGCATGTGATTAAATTAATTTGTAATCCTTGATTTCTTTGATAAAAAGATATTAGAATCCTGTAAAAATGTAAGTGTCAAAATCTGGATTTTTTCTTCGTAAAAAATGGAATTTCATGACACACGAACATCATTCGTGAAAACGATGGCAACATTTCAGCAATAATTCCACATAATTCAGTTACTTTGAAATTGATTAATTAAATATAGCCTCTAATGTCAACCTTTAACCATGCGCGTACATGAATATAGTGTGTGAACGTTCCGTGTACACGTACTAATGTGTCGTTTTTGTAGTTATTACATAACACGTGTCTGAACAAAAAAATGCAAATAAATGACAACTAAATAATCTAACATTTAGAAAAAAATGAAAATAATAATAATAAAAAAAACGAAAAAAATATCACATGACAAATTCAATTGACAACATTACATTGGCATACATTTTACCCTTGTAACATGGACATGCAAATAAATATGTCCATAATGGCAACGTGACACTTAGTAATCTCGAACACACAAATTCAAATTTTACCTCAAACAAATGGTTATTCATCAACTTGCCCGTATTACATTTGTGATTGAAATAAGTCTCACGAGTATAACTTGATTTCTATCATTGTTTAACATCACTTTAAATACCGAAACAGATGATAACTATGCATGTGTTTTGACACACAGCGAATTTGTAAAACAAATATCGATGCATATATTAACAGTTCTAAAATCTTTAAAAAAGTGAACTGAACATTTTTGAAAAATAATTTTCTGATTCATAATTAAAGTTATGTAAAAAAAAAATGTCATTTTGAGCCACTTTCCTATGAAATATTGACAAGATAATCTTCAAAGTTGGTAGACTGTAAACCACAATAAAATTATTGCTAGCAATATCAGGACTGAAAATCCTAAAAAATGTACATTTCGATACAATTATTTCTTCAAACGCATAATATACGCCCACAACATGTGCTTAAGTTTACCCATTGTGGACAAGAGTAAACATAATGTTGTTCATAATTAAGTGTTCGCCGTATAGCAAATATTCTTAGAGCAATATCTATAATGTGTTGTCAGTATATTTAAAGCGGCTATGTTCATTTCATACACAAGTATATATATAGATAAAGAAGAAGTAAGGAGTCTCGATAGATAATTTTATCATGTCTGTATTGGCTACGAACATCGACATTGTCTGAGTTTAGCTTTTTACAGAACAATTCAATATACTTGAATATATTACCATTACAAATTCAACCTATAATATCCGGAATGAATAATTGAATATATCTCAGAAAAAAGGAATAAATTGTCTGATAGCTTGAACGTCCAGATGCACTAGTCGATACCATGTCTGAATGGTTGAAATACTTCGGAATATTAAGTAAGAAAACGCAAATTTCCATCGAGCTTCAGAGACTATACATTGGTCGAATAATATAGCATAACTATGTACCCACACACAAATTTACTAAGCAAAATACACTGTGAATCATTTTTACCCTGATTCAAAAACCGAGCACAATTGACTAAATCTACACAAAAATTATTTCTAGCTTATACAAATGCAGTGCTTTTATTCTGTGCACGAAACTTCGTGCATAAATAAGCAATGAAAAGAAATTTAATTCGACACATCAATCTTCGAGTTTTGGTAAAAAATAATATTGTATGTCGACTAGCACACAAATTGCAATACTCAGAATATTTACCATAAAGCAAAAAAACGTCCATTAAATTAAATATCATATAATGTATTCAAAAATATAACACTTTTCTTGAACTCGGCAATACATTCCGCTATTTTTTTCAACGAAACCCAGTGCTTTTAATATTCAAAAGGTGGTTTTCAATAAAAGCTTATATTTAAAGATGGAAATAATATTTGAAATAAACTGGGATGTAAATAAGACAAATATAATCAATTTAATGAAATTTTGTTATTTACATGACATTGTTTTTATCTTATTTGGCTTAAATTTGTTTAGACCTGCAAATAATGTTGTATTTATTTTAAAGCTTGTAAAACATGTATATAAAATAATCCACTAGCAAACGTTTGGTGACAGAACAGTTGTGAGATTATACTACAATTGTACAAAAACAAATCTGAGCCTTTAAAACTCATAATCTCATTATACAGCCTCGCCATTGGTCAATTCCAAGACAGAGCCCATAAGAGCCAATAAGCTACTGTATTGTAACGAGAAACCTCAAAGCTCTTTCGTACAATCGGACGCTTATTCACTGGAACTGAAACCAATCGAGTTGAACTCTGTAATACTTCGAAGAAACTGTTAACATGTATGTGTCATTAAAATGTGGATAATCTGCTTGTGTATATTTACCCGATTCAAATAAATACTGGATATAAGAATCTCTGTGACACGTCAATAACGATGTCTTAAAGACAATCTCCAGAATAACACACCGACATATCGTTCGTTTTAACCTCTTGCGCCTCCTGGTGTATGGTGCGTCGCACATAAATTACATGTACGTACCAACTACGTATTTCAGTCCGTCTGTCTGTTTTGTCGACGGGCATACTAAAGTTCGCACCGCATTTTCAAACCGCCCCAAATAAGGGTACGTGGTATAATGAGTGAGAAATGTAGTAGTTAACAGAATAGCACAACGATCACATGTGTTGGGCATTTGCCGCCGCCGCGGCAGCATGAGCCGCGGCCGCCTCCTTCGCGCGTTCTTGTGCCGCCTTTTCGAGAGCATTACAGATGTTCATGTTTTTGGCTATATGTGGCAACTTATGTTCTTTCTTCCATTTCATTCGCCGATTTTGAAACCAAATTTTGATTTGTCGCTCGGTTAAGTTCAAAGCATGTGCGATTTCTATCCTTCGTCTACGTGTTAGATATTTATTAAAATGAAATTCTTTTTCTAGTTCGAGTGTTTGATGTCTCGTATACGACGTACGTGATCTCTTGGACTCCCCATCATTGCTTTCTGAAAATAATAAAAAAACAAAGTCTTACAAACATGTAAAAGATGTTTACAGTAAAACGAAGACGAACTGTACAATATAAGTCCATTCTTTTAAATAAAATATGCAAATGCGTGACTTGAATTTCGGACCATTTTCATCAGCTGAAAACCAAAGAAACTACAATGATGCATTTCACAATAACATTCTGACCATATGATATGCGTTACAAAACAGTTTTAACATCAAAACACCTGCATTTTATTTGCAGTTATTCGTATTCCGATAAGTCATGAAATTACACGATGATTACTAATAGTAGATATACAATACACATATCACTATCACTAAACTGTCTACCAATGCCATGATAATTTTTATAAGATATAAGTTGTTAGGTTATACTAATACTAAGACTACAACTTTATATTTGTTTGTTTGTTGTTTGTTTGTTTGTTTGTTTGTTTGTATCGAGTGTTATACCCCCTTTCAACAGTCAGAGTCATATGAGGCGGCCCGTGCAGTTCATCTAAGCATATTTCCTGGGAAGAAACAATACTTGACTCCCATTCTCCGTAAGTAATACAACTTCATATCAACCGTTTATTGTCGATCCTTATATGATTCAACTTGTTAACAAACCACTCTCATATTTAGACCGTTTTTCTGGTATTAAAGGGAATGTATTCTCACTCTAAGTGTTTAAACAGAAATTCATGTTTGAAATGACCTAAAATAAGCAAAATATTCAAATTCAAAGGCAGATAACTCAAGAACCAGATCAGAGACACCAATTTCTTTTTCACTTAAAATGTTTCCGTTACATTATGGTATGATCATGCAAGGTTTAAATAAATTCTATTGAACAGTTTTCATTCTGCTTATAATGTCTCTGTGTAAACAAGCAAACTGAAGCAATCTCTTTTAAAATAGTTTCATTGACTCTTAATTGGCGGAAGTTATGTACGTGTTTCAAATAGATGGGATGTAGCTATGTGCATGCTATGTCTGCCCATCGTGATGTTCAAACAATTGTACCTTAGTGAACCCCACCTGAAGGAAGGTTGGTGTTTTTGACGTTCCCTGCATTAAGTACACCAATGAATTGTGCTTTAGCATATACAAATGATACATATCAGAACTCACGCAATTATGCATATTGATATAACCTTAAATATAATAAACTTATATACAAGATATGAGTACTAAACGATTCCATGATAACTATGATGTTAATTAATACAAAGTAGAATCGTAAATGTAATCATGAAACTATTTAATTGTTCACAAACTTTTTAAATTGCACTTCCTGATATGTAATTGACGTTTCTATTCTGTGACATCACAAATATAATATTATGTTCAAAATGACAAAGTTTCTTTCTAGTAAGATATTAAAATTTTCGTAGATGATATTTAACTTATATGACACTAAAAAATCAGCACTAAAATGTCAGCATACATAAATGTTTTCGATAAACTTTACAATTAAAACTATATTATAAATTGCATGATGATGCTATCTAATATGACTAATAGGAAAACACATTTCAAACCAGAATACTATATCACCAAACAGATAAACAGATGAACAAGCGATCGAACGAACTAATTGTTACATTAGTACAAGACAAACGTCTTTTTATAAGATAAATACATATTCATATTTAGGTTTCTTTTTTTCAATTTTGTTTTACTTCGTACATTAAAACAGTAAATCCCCGCTTCAGTAACATTATAGCATGCAGACTACATTTATATGAAAACCCCTTATTTCAAAATCGGTTGTCTACATATTTCCTACACTACAGCTTGATCATGTAACCACCTTAATGTTGAAATCACTGGCCCCTGTTGTAGGCATGTTACCGAGATTTTACAATATACAGTAAAACACAGTAACAAGATAAAGTGAAGTCTCGAGAAATTCACTATAACCGAGTTGTACTGTAAAATAAATTTTGAACTATTGAATTACTAAGGTCACGGCTGCAACAAAACGCATATGTTACTATGTTTCATTATGCATGGATAAATACATACTATTACATGCAATAACATCAAGGAACCACTAATTGTACTGTGATAAAGTAATGTATATTGGAATAAAATGATCGTTAACTTATTAGTACATTTTTTTCCTGATGCAAAATATGTCATTGACAATATATGCATTCGTTTCAGTGTATAAACATGTATACTTACTAAATAACCATATATATATGCTGAAGTAAACTTTTTTTTTAGACTTATTTATTTACCTTTCAAAGCGTATTTGTGTCCTACATTTGCGTTTACATATTGTTCATACAATGCATAGTACATTATAGATTAGCACACAGAAAAACGAACACTGCATTATAATAAGCACTTAATCTTAATATTTTTTCAACATTTTACTTTATTTCTGAGACCATCTCAACGTTTTCCTTGGTCCAAAGGTGGCTGCTTTATAGTTTTCCTGTTCATATTTAAAATAATTATACATATTTACAAATGTCACATTTACTATGTTATGTTTTGTAATTTAGTAGATATAAACATTGTATTGCTGAACTGTGAAGACATTTACAAAGTGCATTCAATTAATTAATCTGCTTTGTAATTACTCCCCTATTGTTTTTTTCCCCTTAATTACTCTGAAAACATACGGAAATAATGCCGAAAGACAATACACTTAGCATTTATTTATTTTTGTTCAACCTGTCGATAATCCCCGAGGACATTGTGAACACACGACCCATAACAGCTAAAGTGTCCGCCATTGTCAACAATCACATTAATGTACCAATGCTTGCCCAGGGAGCACTTAATATAAATGGCCAACAGTCGAGAGAGTCACTCGACAAACATATATCAAGCTAAAGGTTGAACGTAAAGAGCAGTGAAAAAATAATAATTTAATATGGTTTGTTATTATGAATACAGACAATGTTGCAAATATTGTCATTGCATTATGAAGCTGGGAGAAAATACACCTATTACCAGTAGGTCTATATTAAGAGAATAATAGCAATAAAGTCTTTATAGGCATACGCCCAATCTCCCCGCGAGCCTAGTAGAATGTAATGCATGAACATTTAATTAATTCTGAAGTTAAATATCACAAATTTGATGTGTCGTTTTATACCATTACGTTTTACGACATTTTGAATTACAGTGTATGTCTTTATATTTACTCTTACTAGTAGTCAAAATATACTATATGACGTCACCGTTATGACGTCACCATTCATTTTATAACAGTAAACACATCACAAACACATTGTGATAGTTCGAACGAACATGTAAGATACAAATATTGAATATATTATACACATGTCAAAAAATAAAACAAATCAGAGAAGCATAACATATAGATTGATAACCAAAAGGAATTCACAGAAACATACTGGATTTTGCAAACATGTATTTGTAAATAGCGTGTATTGGGAATAAAAAACGCGTCTAAGACATCCTATGACATGTACCGAGGCATTGCAATAGATTGCATTTCAAACAAAGTTCCAAAATAACCTTTTTTGCATCCTTCGGTTTCTCATAGAAGTCTCTTTTTCCATTAAAACCCTGAAGGTCATATGGACAAAAATCGCACCAAGCGTGAGAACCATCAAACTGATATCCTGATATATTCCATACATAGAGAGTGAGAAAGGGAATCTTCGGCGTACGTAAATAGCAGGTAAAGAAATGATTTGACTGTACATAATTGTAACATCAAATACAGATTAGGAATCGATGTTCTAAGTTTAAAAGTCATGGTTTTATACGTCAATAATCAAGGACAACAACTCTAGTTCGATGGCGGCGTTATTCTTCGATCGATTGGCCTTATGACGTCATCACTAGCGTTGCTGAAACGCTTGTCACGTATTTCATGAACATACTGTTTTATTTTGATTTAGGACTTTGAACTCAGAATGAATAAGACAATTCCCCAGAACACACGAGGGTAGATCCGAAAGTTTGTAGATTATTTACGAATGTCTTAATACAGATACTGTGACTTTACTTAGTTACTCATTAATTTTGTAACTACATATGAGTCAGCGTAAAATGTAAGCGGAGTGATAAATAGATGCGTGAAGTATCTAACTCAGGCTGACTAAAATAATACATAGCATAATTAATAAAAACATATTCTGACATAAAAATTAAGCCCTTCTCTGCCAAAGTGTAATATCTTAACAAAAAAAGTGTCGACTTCAAATATGTGAATAATTTTAGTGCGTCGGTAATATAAAGCGGTTGCGTATGCAACAGTAAAAAGAGACACAAATGAAAGTAACGATGGTAATGATGATATAAACAATGATGATGATAGATAAATAAATGCAAACAGAAATAGATTATAATATTTTTTTTTAATTGATGATCAAGCCTAAAATATGTGACGAACCAGAATAAAGCGTGTGCCACATTCACAAGCGATAAACAGAGACATATTTAACAATCTGGTACGAGATGTGTAAAAGCGATGATTTCAATTTGAAATGTGTACAAACGTATCCTTTCATTTGAACATACTAATTCTGTAAGAATGCTGACGTAATAATTTAGGACGGGGTCAGATGTATATGTCGTTAAACCCTATAGAATAAATGCAATGACCCATCTTTGCTGTGTTCAGACTTTTAGAATAAATGTGCGTACAAAAGAAAATGCCCTCACACTAAATATTAAAACAACGTATCAATTATTCGTAATCTTTGTTTATGCATTCCAAGAACAGGAAACTTAAAAAAGACAATCAGGGTGTAAAAGACCTGTCCATGATTTTTAAAGCGATGTGTTCAAGTAACAAATGCGTATGAAGCATTCTGAAAATTTGGCCATGCATCACACTAAATTATGAATAATCTTTGTTTGTACTTTCAATGTGTTATGAACATTTCTTGCTCAGTTTCCGTAAATACTTGTAAATGTTAAGAATTGTATTTCTTATTATATTAAAGACATCCTCTGAAAATTAGCGATATAATAAAACATATGTATAACGATGAAACACCGAAGTCTCTTTGAGTTGTTTTTATGTACATGGTATCACCTTATAAACAAATTCTCTATTTAAAAAAAAAACGCAAGCAAAAAAAAAATTGTTGAAAATGTAACCCCACCTGTTGCAACATTGTTTATATGTAATACGTCACAGTGGATGTCTCTGCTCATTAACTAAACCATAGTTAGTAGAATGACAATTATGATGACACTTATTGTTTCAGCGACGCCCGCAACTCGTTAAAAGCTAATAAATGACAGAAATGCTTAATGTCCTCTTCTTGATTATAGATGGAGGAAGGGAAACGTTCATGCTGGAGTTTAACCTTTTTCTTAATTCATGGCGCCAGTAGTTCAGCGGTAAATACGCCAGTCCTCTCGCCAATGGCGAACCAGCATTGTGTCTCTTACATATGGCGTAAACTTATTGCATCGACTGCTATACTCATCACACAAGTACTGTGTTCTGCGAATGAGTGATGTAAAGTTATATGCATTTATTTATACACTTGCTTTATCTGAACCCGTGATTCTGTATGGTCTGAAAAATGTCAATGAGACACTGGTGGTATTGTAGTACCAGTTTGTGTAAGCGACTCCAAGAACATTGACTATACTATAGGCCAGGCTATCAATTTTTCATCAACTGATATGAATATATAAAACATATGAATATAGGTTGCATGCTAAATGTAACATCTGTCAATAAACAGTGGTATGTATTAATTGTATAATGAATTAAAACGTCTGAAACACTGTAAACAATCAAAATAATGCAATTGAATACTCATATAATAATATATATTATACTCGTATCATTTCAAACGTTATGTAATCAGATTACGTATCTCGATATGGTTTTCTCATCCGTTTTTATTTCTGACTGTAACCGTATAAATTCTCTCGTTATGACAAAAATCAGGACCTTAGACACTAGATTATTACGTATGCGCGACAAGAACTTCGTTGGCGATTGGTATTGTTATATTTTGACGATATTTGAATTGCGCACATATACTTGTATATTGTTCTTCAAACTGATTCAAGCCGTTTCTGAAAGATGTAATTTTGAAGATCATCGGTCATTTTTTCACTAAATAAAACTTACACAAATTGCCCACGGAAGAACATAATTCTTAGTGTCTCTGTTTTAACAACATGACAGTCATGTATCGAATTCGTATAAAAAATGCCCCAGTTCCAAGAGTGTTGATTTTAAGTGAATTCTCCATAAAGAGTGTCATCTCTATAATATAATTGGGACAGTGGCACCACTCTATTAAGGACTGCATCCGACGAAGACGACTCATTTAATGTAACTATACAGAACGTATCGTATAGAATGAAGGTGTGTTCTAGTGACTAGATAGACGCAGTCTGAGAGTATTCTTGCTGCACCTTTTTGTTGCAAACTTCATCATGATATACGTTTATGCGTATGAATTACGTCACTGGCGAATGACGTTGTTATTGTTAATTATTGTATCATTCCAAGGGCCTACAGTCTTTAGCAATTCAACGCCAGCCAATTCCTGATGTACGAGTATTTCGTGATGTTGTGGATTACATTTAACTAACAATTATACAATCAGTTTACTTTCAAGGTACACTTTTATTAAATTCAAAATCATTTGAGATGGGACCCCGGTGAGCGCATAATTTGAAACGTGCATTAACAGCACGTGATTGCAGTAATTCTTTCGTTAATGCATGTTTTATTCCCCGTCATTGCGTCCCACGTTTTTACTAGAATAAATAAAGTAAGCTCTTTGGAGCCGACAAAATGAGCAAGTTTAGTATAAAATATAGTAACGTCTTAAAGTTCTAACATTGATTAATACAAAGAAATGCCGACATAACTTTAAAGAACAATGATGAAACGGATTGGTACGAGGTCTTCATCATGAACATAGGCGTATAGAGATCTTGTGGTGTAACATCGCACTGACGTACTTTTTCATTTCGCTGGTACGCTGTGCTGACATGCGAAACATTGGCTAAAATGTCTAGTGTCATAAATTCTCATAACATGTCATAAGATACAAAATTACTGGTGTCATTCTTTGTCAAGTCATTAAGATATGGACTATTTAATCATAAAACCAGGAATATTAATAATATCCGACTTTACTGAAAATGAACAAATCAGTACGTTAAAGCCAACTCATGAAGATACAACAGTTCCTTTGTTCCCATAAATCATTAGCACGAAATAACTCGCAAGTGTTAATGATTTGTAAATTAAAGTTTGAGTTAAGCAAATTCATTTTCGATATTAACAGGTCAATCATTTGTTGCTTTTTGATACTGTCAATTTTAAGACACAAGATAGTATCAAACGCGCATCACTACGGTGTTCCCACCAAAGTTGGCTGCACCTCACGAGTGCGTTAACTCAAAACGGCATGAATGGTGCTCATTTTCATTACATATAAAGTTGGCTTTTCATGAAAATGTCTGTTAAAATTGAATTGTTGTTTTTTTTTACAAGAAAGGTTTCTTATCAATATTTAGACCGACTATCAAGTTGTAGTGTTATCTTTTGTAAGTGTTCCCAGGTGAACCATTATCAATATTGCGAAAACCCCAATCTGTTCTATTGCTTGATTCGCGCATGTTGTCAGAACCATTAAGCCTCAATTGTAGTACAGGGAACCAATCGCCTTATCACAATTGAGTAGCAGCCAATGGTTTAATCTAATACACAGGCGCTACTGTAATGTATCTGAGGGTTTCCCCGACTTTTTTCTTTGTTTTGTTAAGTTACTCTTTGTCTAAACTCTGTTTATAACATGCCTGTTTTCTGAAGTACGTGTTTTTTTGCTTCGTTCTCATCAACTTGAGCCAACATCCTTCTAAATTATTTTCGAATCATAGACCAACTTATCGGATGGTTTTATGGTTTGGATTTTCCTTCACACTTGCCTTTACTTCAATATGTGTTTGATATTTGTCTCAAAGTGTGTCCCCACTCACCCCAAAGTAAAAGTAAAACATGTAAGCGCTTCCATTCAATAGAATAACTTATTTCGATAATATCAGTGTTTGAATCTTAATGCTTTAAAGTTTCGTTTATGTGTTGTTATTTAGTTCTGCCTTGAAAAGCATAAGTTCTCTGTCGATTAGTTTGTTGATTTTGAGGTTTATATTGGAGTGCCTTCTATTGTAAATGTTGTATTTTGGTGTCGTTCACTTTGCGTTCTTTTTATATCATCAATGCGTACTTTCTCCATATATTTTCCCACAAAACGATTATCTTCGAAATCCCACTTCATACATTATGCATATACAAATATTGAAATGACATCTTTACAATAGTGTGGAGTCATTTTTCAAAATGCCTGCCGAATGTTTCAACCGTAAATTAGTAATGAATTATTTAACCAGGGAAAATCATTCGTAATGCTCAGGCTGAAGAGTCCTCTTGGGTCAAGATGATTGAATTTATCGGTGTATACTTTCCAAAACTTGTCAAGATTCTTTAAGAACATGAAAGCATTCAATCTCTTTGAAATCTCCATCGGGAATGCATTTCACCACGAAGTACTGCATGCGGCTTGTATAACAAATTTATCTGTTGTTGTAGTAAATATGTTTAGAGTTGGTGTTGAGGGAGATCATTCACGAATGCATTTTGCGTTACACATTATGCTGCAATGAAACACTCGATTGTGTTTGAAATATGTCTAACTGACATTGTCAATGCTCTGAGTAATAATGTTATAATTCGTCGTTTTCAATATATTCTCAATGTATCATAGAATGTAAATGATTGCTCACAATTATTTGTCTAATGGTGCGCATTGAGAAAGGAAGCATGTGCTTACATTCTAAAGAAAAAGGTCATGCATTGTTTCGTTGTGTAAATAAAGCAAATCCGTTTGATAGATTCCAATACAAGCCTGCACCATGGCTGTTCACGGTAACCAGTTGAACCGCTAGAAGGGCCAACCATCATTGGGGCGTATGTTACTGTACTAGAACTATGGAAATCTTGCACGGACATTAAGTGGTCATAATACTAGTTAATCTAAATATGGCATCAACTCGCTAAATGAGATTTTACCTAACAGTTCACTAGCAATAGGTTCATCGGTTAAGAAAACTGGAAATGATTTAAGCCAGCATATAATGCTCTCTTCCCAGGACATTTTGACAGCAATCATTTGCGCTAATAACCGTCATATGATCATAACAAATTAGTACATGTAATTAGAAAGTAGTGTATTTCTTCCCCATGAGTCTTGCATACACAATGTACCTAGATAAATTGATAACTAGTCACGTGCTACAGTCGTTTACTAACTATGAAATATTTAGTAAGAGTGGTAAAAAATATAGAGAATACACCAAATAACTTTAAAGAGAAATGATAGGCTAATTAAAATCTCATCTACCGAATAATTATCTTAAGAATAATAATGTTCGGTATAATTAACCAACGTTTTTGTAAAATTACATTTTTGAACCGGAAACGCGGTATGTGACTGTCTAATTCAAATTCAAATTAAACTAAAAAAACGTATGTGAATAAATGTATATGGTGAATAAGACACAAATATGCCTATGTGGAAGCATGACACATATACACGCAGTAGAAACAGGTCTGCTAAGGCCATTCAAAAAAGTGTTTATTTAATGTTACACAACCTTAACAAGGAAAAATATAGAACGGGAAGAACCAGTACTTGACTCCCATCCTCTGTAATCAACAGTCCACTTTCTCACATAAAGGGACATGGTCGGTTATTAAGTGGAGCTGACACCCAAGGACCTTGTACCAGTGAGAGGTTATAGTGATTTGAAGTCAGCGACCTAAACCACTCGACCACGGAAGCAAGTCTCATTGGAATAAGAAGCATAGACAACTCCTACATATCCATAAAAACTGCTTTCCCCCCAAAAAAACACCAACCCTCAAAATGTACCCAACATATAAACGCTTACAAACAATGGGGGTGGGGAAAGTCTCACCGGGGTGAAATGCTTTTGAACGGTCTCAAGAAAAGAGCTTTTAGTTGTTATATATTTGAAATGCAAATGTATTGCATAAGCGGCCAAATCTTACATTCAATATGATGAATAAACATAATTATATTCTATGTATGACTGTAATATTTGTCTTAACCGTGAATCAATGTTATGGCATTGTGACTAAATAAGGAGAACATAAGTATGTATGTTCCAAGCAGGTTGTATTTCAGCTAGTATTTGACGATTTTATTTACAACACATGTGGCTAGTTTTCATAGCAATATGATGCATACATGGCAAGTGGTTATCGCAATTTCATAAATATGTTTTGCAATGATAATTACAATATAATACAGTACATATGTGGCAAGCAGTAAAATCAATATAATACATATGTGTAGAGAAGTAGTTGCAATTGATAAATAAGTGGTAAGTGATTATTGCAATATCCTTAATATATGATAAATGGTTGTTATAAAAGTATAGATATTTGGCATGGGGCTTTTGCAAAGACATACATACATGGCAAGTGGTTACGACAAATAAAACATTTTAATGGCAATACAATACGTATGTGGTCATAAATTGTAAACCGAGTGTAATATGTATGTTGATGTATACACAAAATACGAACATGGACAGAAGACAATTACTGCAATATAAGGAAAAATAAGATGACAAGATGACAAATTATGTATTTACCCTCGTCGTTGTCCATTCCTCTTCCAAACGTTTCCGTCTTTTTTCCTGTATAAATGAACAAAAATAAATTTGCTACGTACAATAAAACACACATCGTCCATGCTTGCAAAACTATGAATATACAAATGAGAGGCAACACGTGTAACAACTAAAGTGCGGTACGCAAATACTAACCCTATGATCTACATTAACAAATTGAGAACTTTCTAATATTATAAGGTACACAAATTAAACAAAATGGCGGATCTGTGGTGAACACCGACTTTAGCGTAAGTATAGCTTACGCAACTCTTAATGACTCGTGTTTGAAGTCCCCACTTGTCGTCATTGCCGTATACTTTTTGAAGAAAAATGCTGTCTCATTTACGACCTATTTTCATTTGAGATTACACTAGCAAAAACAAATGTTGGCGGCACCTGCTTTTAGAACGTTATACATGGTCATCTAAATACTCCTTCATAGATATAATTAGTTCTTATTTCTTGTGATAATGTACCTAAATTACGTTAAATCTCTATCTATATCTCCTGATCAAAACTAAGTTCCACGCATTGTAGGAATTTTCTTTTTTAGTTAGTGTCACGTGATTTAGCCTGATAATGTTATCTTTAGATGTTAATAAGTTTTCATATCTAGTCATCGCTCCTATTAAAGTCTAAAATCAATGGTAAACCAAATCTGATAATTAAACATAACACAGCTTTGCTATTAAATTGTAGACGTTATTTGAGAGTAAAATTCTATGAATGACTTTTTTTCATTACTCAATTTTATCGTATTTTAATTAGACTCTCTCAAAGTGAGTTAAGTTCACATCACTAATTGCGTATTAATTGTTCCATCGATAAATCGATTGTTCTGCAATACTAAGGTGAAATTCGGCATCATAATGGAATTTATTTGATATTTGATTTGGACAGATTAATTCTCTTTAGCATTGCATTCAAGTGTGAAGTATTTTATAGCCCGATCCGAATTCCACTAGAGCTAGTGTTACAGATTCGTTTTGATTTCGTGAGGTTTCGTATTTTTCATTTTCAATTTAATTCGACAGAAAACTTAATTCTGTTTAAAAGTCAATACGACATAACTGTTTTTATAGTCCACTTAGTTTATTGTCAGACAAAACATTTATCGAAGGATTATGGATTATTATTAACATGCAAGAATTTCTTTTTAAGTTGAAAAAATAACTTGACGCAATGAAGGTATATCGTAGTTTTTTCTCAAGTTCTATTTCATTTTTCTGCATAGGTCCCGATACAGAATTAAATAAATCTAATTTAAATAAATAAATATAAATTTGGTAATCAGTAGAAAAGCAAAACTGTAATGGTAATCTGTATAGATATTGTGTACTGAATACTTCAACTTTCGATAATATGTTTGTATAATATATGAATAACTAACCTGTTTCACAAATTCATATTTCTAAATCATAATTGAAGTTTATAAAAGAAAGTACACAGTTTATTTTGTTTAACATAAATCTTTTGATATATGGATCTTTTCGGAATGTATACATTTGTGAAGAGACCTTATAATGTGAATTTGCAAGCCCTTAAACGTTCAGATTTCCCTATCAAAGAAGGCAAACTTATAATAATATGACTTAAGAATAGTTGTGTTGGTATGTGCGCTTATACATCCATATATCACATTTAATAATCACCTTACATCTACTATCGCGATAGCTAATGTCTTTACGTCCATTAGTTATGACCGTCGGTGTCACAATGGTGTGAAAATCGTTTATATTTCAAGCAAACATGTCATTTACGTTACACATATCCTACAAATTAAAAAAGCGACATGTCAGGCGATAAAATCTCAGTTTTTCTATTGATTACGAAGAACCGCGAAACGGTATACCTCTAATAGTTTCTGTTTGATGTAACACACAACATTAATCAATATTGCGTGCCATACATACTCTTAGGCCATCCTTAAAAAAATGTTGTTTGCGATAACTTACCATAAAAAGCCCTTTCCAAATTTTGTTTGGACTCTATCGGTATAATTTTGCTTCAACAAATAAAATCAAGCAATCTGATAGTATTACGTATATATATTATATGTATTTTGTGTTCAATGTAAAAAAATCCCTAGCTACCCACCCACTGAAAATTCCCATGATAGATTATCGCAAATAAATATTTTTTAAAGATTCTTTTAGACGAACGATTCTTATTTTATTTCTCAAAAAGAGGAACGATTTTAGCGAAACTGTTTGATTTTTTTTTTTTACCAGAATATAGAAACTTGCACTGTTAACTTGATTGTATTTTAACTGAAGTATTGCAATTAGTTCTGTTACACTTTGAGTACAAGAATTAGGTAATCAAAATAATATAATGAGACTATAATATTAAAAGATACTTTCATATAAAGTTGTGTGGTACATAATTCAATTTAGCGCCAATGAACTCAACTCTAAATGATTTACTAGTAGTAGTTTTTATGTAATGAAAATAAATTAAGGTTTAGTGACATGGAAGGGAATACTCGAATAGTATGGCGTTGTGTTATGGCCAAAAATGAATGCGCTGCACGATGCAGTTGTAGCGTTGTTATTGCCATTTTTGTTTTTTGATTGTTTCTTGTGTATGGTATTAATATCAACTGACTTGACAATACTAGTATAAGTCTCTGTTACTATCTCAAGAATGTCATTATCTACGGATTTGACACTGTTTTGCAACGGAGATTTTTTATGGTCCATCTGCCATTTAACACTCGCAGTAGACATTTAAAAATACGCACAATTTGATTGAATTTAACCCTTCGATTACAAACAAAGACTTTTTAGAATTTTAAAGTTTAAATGTGTTATCAAAGACACATTGATAATGCGGTACTCATACATCGATTGTTGACAAGCATACAAGCTTGTGTTTTGACTGAAATAGTTAGTCCATCGTTGGGTCTCTATGGCACTTCTTCCAATTTACATTTTCGTCTAGTATTTAATAGTTTGAAATACAAATAAATACTCTAATATCATTCAAATTGTTAAAAACAGTGGGTTTCACTTAGTCTAATGATTTAAGTATTCATTAATGTATGTATACATAATTGGTTCGAAAACGCTTCAATCATTTATACATGGACATATATTTCCAGGTTAGATAACGACATCGCTTGCATTAAAATACCTCCTCATTTTTAACATCAGGAGCTAAAATCGCTGTAAATTACAGCTCCGTTTTTAATCCCAAGTATTTTTTCTAAACTCAATTAATGATTTTGTAATTTTCTAAAGCACCCTCCTGTGTATTGCGTAGCCAGACATATATTGTCTTGTATTTTAAAATTAATGTATTTATACATACTTAATCATGATTTATGACGTAGGGGAAAATTGGCGATTTTAATCTTACATTATTTTTTTATTTCCGAAAATGCACAGTAAATCTGATATCAAATGACATGTTTATCGAATTATGATTTTGAAACTTTGATACAGTTCTGCAATTAGTGTGAATACTGTGCTTTAGAATTGTAGTCAGCACACATTGTATATTCCTGTTATAAGAGTTGCCTCCCTTTGAGTAGTATTTAATAAAGTGTAATCGATTGGCTCATGCGCAGACAATTATATTATTCAGTGAATAGTTCTATCAATGAACTGGTGCCCGTTCCAAGACGCTATAAGTCATATAGACATACACGAATTACACGTGGAACAAGTATAATATATTGAAACGAGCATGATTGATTCAAAGTATGCGACTCTTGTTTGGGCATTGTACATGTTTGAATGGTCTAATCATGTGGAATTAACATGTTGGTAGCATAAAACATGCGTAAACTTTAAAACAATATCGAGTTCTTTCACCAGAGACGTTTTAACAACTCACGAGATCTTAAACTTTCTGAACAGAACATGATATCAATTTATTAACTGACTTAAAAGCTTAAAGCTCTTTGTCATCATACAATATAAATATTTTATATACCAAATGTACATCATAACAGTATTATGCAAACGCATGATTTTTATAAAAAAAAACATTGATCCATCTACATAAGTTAATTGACGCTAATAAGTGTATGATGTTCTTTGGTACATTGACATATATTATGTGTTCAAACGAAGAGTTGGGACCTTAAGTAAACTATGGACAAAGACAATATGGCTTTAATGACTGTGTATGAGAAATATGGACAAAGACTATATGGCTTTAATGACTGTGTATGAGAAATATGGACAAACACAATATGGGCTTAATGACTGTGTAGGAGAAATATGGACAAAGACAATATGGATTTAATGGTTGTGTATGAGAAATATGGACAAAGACAATATGGGTTTAATGGTTGTGTATGAGAAATATGGACAAAGACAATATGGATTTAATGGTTGTGTATGAGAAATATGGACAAAGACAATATGGGTTTAATGGTTGTGTATGAGAAATATGGACAAAGACAATATGGATTTAATGGTTGTGTCTGAGAAATATGGACAAAGACAATATGGATTTAATGGTTGTGTATGAGAAATATGGACAAAGACAATATGGATTTAATGGTTGTGTAGGAGAAATATGGACAAAGACAATATGGATTTAATGGTTGTGTATGAGAAATATGGACAAAGACAATATGGATTTAATGGTTGTGTAGGAGAAATATGGACAAAGACAATATGGATTTAATGACTGTGTAGGAGAAATATGGACAAAGACAATATGGATTTAATGACTGTGTAGGAGAAATATGGGCAAAGACAATATGGGTTTAATGGTTGTGTATGAGAAATATGGACAAAGACAATATGGGTTTAATGGTTGTGTATGAGAAATATGGACAAAGACAATATGGATTTAATGGTTGTGTATGAGAAATATGGACAAAGACAATATGGGTTTAATGGTTGTGTATGAGAAATATGGACAAAGACAATATGGATTTAATGGTTGTGTATGAGAAATATGGACAAAGACAATATGGATTTAATGGTTGTGTATGAGAAATATGGACAAAGACAATATGGGTTTAATGGTTGTGTATGAGAAATATGGACAAAGACAATATGGGTTTAATGGTTGTGTATGAGAAATATGGACAAAGACAATATGAGTTTAATGGTTGTGTATGAGAAATATGGACAAAGACAATATGGATTTAATGGTTGTGTATGAGAAATATGGACAAAGACAATATGGGTTTAATGGTTGTGTATGAGAAATATGGACACAGACAATATGGGTTTAATGGTTGTGTATGAGAAATATGGGCAAAGACAATATGGATTTAATAGTTGTGTGTGAGAAATATGGGCAAAGACAATATGGGTTTAATGGTTGTGTGTGAGAAATATGGGCAAAGACAATATGGATTTAATAGTTGTGTGTGAGAAATATGGGCAAAGACAATATGGGTTTAATGGTTGTGTATGAGAAATATGGGCAAAGACAATATGGATTTAATAGTTGTGTATGAGAAATATGGGCAAAAACAATATGGGTTTATTGGCTGTGTATGAGAAATATGGACAAAGACAATATGGATTTAATGGCTGTGTATGAGAAATATGGACACAGACAATAAGGATTTAATGGTTGTGTGTGAGAAATATGGACACAGACAATATGGATTTAATGGTTGTGTATGAGAAATATGGGCAAAGACAATATGGATTTAATGGTTGTGTATGAGAAATATGGACAAAGACAATATGGATTTAATGGTTGTGTATGAGAAATATGGACACAGACAATAAGGATTTAATGGTTGTGTGTGAGAAATATGGACACAGACAATATGGATTTAATGGTTGTGTATGAAAAATATGGGCAAAGACAATATGGATTTAATGGTTGTGTGTGAGAAATATGGACAAAGACAATATGGATTTAATGGTTGTGTATGAGAAATATGGACACAGACAATAAGGATTTAATGGTTGTGTGTGAGAAATATGGACACAGACAATAAGGATTTAATGGTTGTGTGTGAGTATGGACAAAGACAATATGGGTTTAATGGTTGTGTATGAGAAATATGGACAAAGACAATATGGATTTAATGGTTGTGTATGAGAAATATAGACAATGACAATATGGGTTTAATGGTTGTGTGTGAGAAATATGGACACAGACAATATGAGTTTAATGGTTGTGTGTGAGAAATATGGACAATGACTATATGAGTTTAATGGTTGTGTGTGAGAAATATGGACACAGACAATATGAGTTTAATGGTTGTGTGTGAGAAATATGGACACAGACAATATGAGTTTAATGTCTGTGTAGAAGAAATATGGACAAAGTCAATATGAGTTTAATGGTTGTGTGTGAGAAATATGGACACAGACAATATGGATGTAATGGTTGTTGATGAGAAATATGGGCAAAGACAATATGAGTTTAATGGTTGTGTGTGAGAAATATGGGCAAAAACAATATGGATTTAATGGTTGTGTATGAGAAATATGGGCAAAAACAATATGGGTTTAATGGTTGTGTGTGAGAAATATGGGCAAAGACAATATGGATTTAACAGTTGTGTATGAGAAATATGGGCAAAAACAATATGGGTTTAATGGTTGTGTGTGAGAAATATAGACAATGACAATATGAGTTTAATGGTTGTGTGTGAGAAATATGGACAATGACTATATGAGTTTAATGGTTGTGTGTGAGAAATATGGACACAGACAATATGAGTTTAATGGTTGTGTGTGAGAAATATGGACACAGACAATATGAGTTTAATGTCTGTGTAGAAGAAATATGGACAAAGTCAATATGAGTTTAATGGTTGTGTGTGAGTATGGACAAAGACAATATGGATTTATTGGCTGTGTATGAGAAATATGGACAAAGACAATATGGATTTAATGGCTGTGTATGAGAAATATGGACACAGACAATATGGATTTAATGGTTGTGTGTGAGAAATATGGACACAGACAATATGGATTTAATGGTTATGTATGAGAAATATGGACAATGACAATATGAGTTTAATGGTTGTGTGTGAGAAATATGGACACAGACAATATGAGTTTAATGGTTGTGTGTGAGAAATATGGACAAAGACAATATGAGTTTAATGGTTGTGTGTGAGAAATACGGACAAAGACAATATGAATTTAATGTCTGTGTAGAAGAAATATGGACAAAGACAATATAAGTTTAATGGTTGTGTGTGAGAAATATGGACACACACAATATGAGTTTAATGGTTGTGTGTGGGAAATATGGACACAGACAATATGAGTTTAATGTCTGTGTAGAAGAAATATGGACAAAGTCAATATGAGTTTAATGGCTGTGTAGAAGAAATATGGACAAAGACAATATGAGTGTAATGGTTGTGTGTGAGAAATATGGACACAGACAATATGAGTTTAATGTCTGTGTAGAAGAAATATGGACACAGTCAATATAAGTTTAATGGCTGTGTAGAAGAAATATGGATAAAGACAATATGAGTTTAATGGGTGTGTAGAAGGAATATGGACAAAGATAATATGAGTTTAATGGCTGTGTAGAAGAAATATGGGCAAAGACAATACGGGCTTAATTGCTGTGTATGAGAAATATGGATAAATACATAATGGATTTAATGAGTGTGTATGAGAAATATGCACAGAGACAATACGAGCTTAATGACTGTGTATGAGAAATATGGACACAAGCAATATGAGTAGGAGAATTATAGACAAAGACAATGTGAGTTAAATGGCTGTGTAGAATAAACACGGACGAATGAATGGAGACCATAGCTAAACATACTATTGCATTTGTTGATGAAGCTGAATTTCTCCGTTCTGATTATTTTTTACGTCAGGCCAAATTGTCAGAACACGACCATAAACAATGTGTTTCTCATCTGGACGTCAGTCGCGTGACCAAATGTAATTTGACTCAAGCAATAAGCCAAGACAAAAGTGTCTGTCTGTTACATCTAACTAACGTTTTTTTCTCATGGATCAATGCTGAATGTATAATAATCTCATTTTCAGAAAAAATGTTTCGTTATAAAGAAACGTGACTATTGGATACTTTGGCTACTCGAGAAGTGCTGGGCAGTCGATAAGTGTTTTTTTTTATCTTATTCAAACGCTAGCACCAGTCGATGTCATGAATTGGAAATGCAAAAAACATCGACTACATTCCGTTTGCTTTTATTCATTCCGTTTTGTTTCATTCCATTTTTCATACCGTTTCGTTTTTTATTTATTCACATTGTGCAAAAAGGTGGTCAGTACGTTTCTGTTGCCACGGAACCGAAGTGATAAAAGATACGCTGAACTTGTTCATTAGCAATAATTCGACTGCTATAAAGTAGGTTAAATTCTTGAACAGCGTCAGTATCAATCATAAAACAAATTTGAAGCAAGCGATAATAATAAGCGTTTTTATATTTTTATGATGTGATCGATTCGAAGTTCGTCTGTTTAACCATATTTTTTATATCACTCGACCCTTTAAATGCAGTGTCTTTGATGTAAATTTAACGCTATGGATTAATTATCAAGTTACAAAAATCAATAGGCTGATAAAGTTCGATACAATCGCATTTATCACCGTTAATGTGCTATTTTTGCCCATAAAATCGCGTCAATATCTCCGGCCTGATGTCCTGTACATTCTCTCAAAATTGAAAGTAATGCAATGTTTACTCGGCGTCGGCAAAGGCTAGTGTATTTAACTGTTTGAAGTCAAGATGCTTAACCACATTTTGATATATTAACATAACACCGATTCATTTACGGCTTTTAATATATTCCATTTATTAATTTTTAAAAACATTTAAAGAGAAAGAAAATTAAGATAGAATTTTTATTTCATTTCTGACAGAGAGTATAGTACCCTCGGCAATAAAAACGTCAAGTTTAACATTTGCCCATGCCTTTCGTATAGCGATATGCCCCATAAAAATGATTTATGGTTACGGAGGCGCCAAAAAAGCAAAAACCAGAGGTTTTGTGAAACATTCATACACCGTTTATATTTCGTTTATCCTGAGTGTTGAATTTGCTTTATTTAAGAGACAATTAGAAGATAAAGCTTACCACTTCATAAAAATACCATAAAATATTTAAACTGAGTACCATTTAGTAAAGTGTGTTTAATAAGCGCTTGTTGATTTAATGAAACGCTTCCTAGGTTTAGATACTGGTTGCCGTTTTAATCCAACTATGGGCGCTGTTTTCAAGGAGTTTTATTTATGCCACTCAATTTTTATGTTCGTTACTTCGACGGATACAAGGATCGTAAATTTTCACTTCAAGAAAATGTTTCCGATTATAGAATAATTTGCAGCATATTATCACCGGTGTAATAAAAAAAACATAGCCAACATGATTTGTTAGTTATTAAAATTGTTTTCGTTCTAAGAATAAACACGTTTTGTTTGGATGTTTTCTCAATAAAGATTCGTTTATATTGAGTGAGTATGTGAATGTAGAAAGTTTTACACACATAAAAAGTATACTTAAAAGCTACTCAATCATAATATTAAAAACAATATTAATGTACTAGGATAAACGGGAATATATGGAATTGTATTAAAAATAGATGATTGCAATAAGTTTATTTATTTATAGAATGTTTACTACATGTATATCACATTTCGTAATATAAATTACCTATTGCAAATTTTTAAAGAAAATATCATCAATTCGAAACAAATAATTTAAGACTAAGATATTAAATTAATAGATATTATTATACAGTTAATGTAATATATTTATATAGTTTCACGTGACCATTTAAAGTACATGTATCTCAAATATATGACATATGAGATATTGTGTACGAGTCCATTCTAGCTATATATTACAGCTGTACCTCGCTCAGGTTGACCACTCGTATAATAAGACCTTCTAATAACAAAAACATTAATTTTAAGATATTTATCTACATTGCTTACATATGCCTCAAACTGAGACGTTATGACGTCATGACGTCACACGTGTGTTTCCATCATTACAATATACTAGTTGCCTGACGAAGTAAAATACGAAACGCGTTGCAACTTAATTTGAGTTATGTTTTCTTTTTTACCATTATAATCTAACTGAGAATAACACCAATAACTATTAAGAATTTTCTTCTCAAAACGTGGCTTCAGTATCGAGGTAAAACTATATTTTTAAAAGATTGAATGTTTTTGCTTAGACTTTTTGTGGTAAAAATTAGCAAATCTACATTGTATGTACTAGTATGCAATGAGATACATACAATGTTTACGTATTATCGTTTATGACATGGATATATTATAGGTCTGACTTAGTCAACATGAATTACAACAGTTTGGCTATGAGAAAGTAAAATAAAATTAAATCAAATATAAGTAAAACAGAATGTACACTATGTTCTACCAAGAAACTGTTTTATCAAGTTTGATGTTACATAATTGCATATTGTTTAAAAAAAGTATCAATACTCCAATTCTATTTAAACATACATCAATTATTAGTTTTTACAATCACACAGTTATTTCCCTTTTGTCTAGTGGTGATTTAATATCGAAAACATGGGGCGCCTTTCGCTACTGATGCATAAATATTTAAACATAGAATACGCGCTAAAGTTTAGACGCAATCTGTTTCAATTACAATTATGAAAACTATCGGGATTTAAAGTTCGTTTTTTTCCCAGTTTTAATAATTACTCATTACACATAAATGAAGTTCGGAGTTTCTTGGTAAATGAAGCTTTATTGGACGTACTACGTATTTATATTTAATTCAAACTTTACGTGCAAAGGATATATTCATTGATTTTATTGCGGTGTACCTTTTATCCGTCAACTAGTACTCGTACATTGATGCATGTGTAATGAATAGAACTCATAAACTTAGAATAAAGAAACGACTAGTTAAATTAAGTAATAACTAATACATTTCGGAAAATTCGGAAAACGCGTAGTACATAAATTATTTGTCCGACGATTTTAATATAATCTAATCTATGCAACGGATTTCTTTGAAACGTTTTTTCAAGTCCCATTTATCGGAATTTATTAAACAATCTTTAAAAAAAACGGAATTCTCTGAAACCGGACTGTTGGTTCAGTCCGGAAAGTGTCCGGTTTGCAGGGGTTTTATTGTGTACGTTTACAGTCATCAGAACTAACATGTCAAAAACAATCAGCTCAGAGGGTACATTTAATTTGTGTCAAATAATATATACACCCCACAAAGTCATTTGGTTCATGAAAATAAAGTTACAAGGTAAAGAAAGATCCTCGTTACAAGATGACAAAACAGGACCATCAAGAGACAAAATATAAACTAATCTAGATGATAAATTCATTGACATTCATTTTAATTATTCAGAAATGTATCTCCACAATGTCTGAGTGTGTTCTGTTCTGTTCTGTTCAGTCACATCCCTTGTCTCTCTTCGCATAACCCTGCTTCGGTTGTTTAATCGTTTAGAAAAAATAAAAATTATTTGATTATTTGCGCACTACTCAATTTCAATTTCTCCCTCCGAATCACGCATATTTCATTTTATATAAAAACAGATATGAAACTGTATTTATTTATAGACACATAATTTGTTTATCATCTATTTGGTTTCAAAATTACTCATTTGTCTAGTGAAATATTAAAGGCCATTAAATTTCGTTTTATATAAGAACTAATCAAACATATTTTTTATTATAATAATCGTTTTTATTTTAGACATTTCTTTAGATATCATAGCGACTTAAAATGCAAAATTATAATTGAGAAGTGGTGAGACAAATTACATTTTGCAACAATTTCAATACACCTGATTTTGATTAATAATCAAGCAATATGATTCATTAGAAAACATATGCAGTTTTTTACAATAAATGGTCTACAAAATAATATATTATTTTCTCTGAATTGCCCTTACTATTCAATGGCATACATCGCCCTTGTTAATATACTTTACGAAGCGTTTGCGTTCATATAAGAACTAATTTTAATTCGACTTATTATACCGTCGATTCATATAATAATGACTTATGTAAAACATGCGACATACGTTACTGAAATGTAAAATAAATATATTCCCAAGAAATAAAAACAAAAACATTGTCTAAACATGGATATCTAATGGAAAACTCCCACCAACGATATGTTTCTTGATTCGTTCGAAAATGTAAAATATGTCCACAATTTTGTTGAATGAAACAGTTACAAATCTCAAACGTCTATTCAAGATATTGTTGAAACGAGCTTAATATCAGCCATATATCAGTATTAGTGACTTCGACAAAGAGAGGTAACGTAATGCATTTTAGTAAAACACTGTTAGCTGTGACACTTCCTGACACATTCCTAGATGGTGGGAACTAATACAGTTTAAGAAGGGGACGTTTCCTACTTTTACAAACCATTTGGAAAATGTTTGTGTGTGCGATACTAAATTATGTTCAGTCTAAACATATGTGATGTGTTTGAAAAGAAGTCGATGCATCAAGATAAAGAGAGCTTGACAAAGATGCTCGCTCATCAATTTCAATGTTTTATCAATCAATTTATGTCAACACGTTATTTCATTCAATATCTTACATGGTAATTACTTGTTGTTGTTGTTTTTTTAACAAAAAATGCCATTTTGAGTGTTTGAATAAATGTCGTAAAATAATTGACACATTTCGCCCTATAATTAGTCCCAGTCTGTAAAACTACAAACTATAAAGTGTTGAATCTTAGAGTTGCAGGAATCGAAAGTAGAACATAAATATTCTAATTATTTTATAAACATTGTTATTCTTGATTTAATTCGTTAAGAAACTATACAGTTCCGTGGTTCAATGTATTCCTAAAACAATAAAACTGACTATTTATGTTGAATTAATTTAAAGGAAAAATGCATTTTGAAATTATTTGAAATGTTCAATCACGATGCGCACTACTTCAAGACTGTAATTTGTATGAGAATATGAAATCACACAGTAGCTGTTTAATTAACGTAATTGTTTATAACGGACGTGCTTTATCTATATACACATAGATATGCCATTTTAAATACTAGTGACTTGACTTGCAAATTTCACGACAATATGACGCCATGTCTGTTATTGTACTTAACAGCGGACGTCATGAGTCGGATACCAGTTTTATGATGTTAGTTAACATGTTACATAAACACAAATAAGTTTGTAATTGTTTCATTAGATAGTTCGTGTTATTGCGAAAATGGTGTTTGCATAATTATATCTAAAGGATAATTTGAGACACTGAAAAGAATTTATGTGGATATATTCCAGATCTGATGATGTAAGATTTTGTATTCAAATTCACTGTCCAATATAAATGATTCAATATTTTTCGAATTGCCAGTAACTATTCTATTAGAACATTTGACAATTCAATGGTATAAGAACATTCATGAGAAGACATATGGTATTGTTGTACCAACTAGATTTATTACAAGATTAAAGGGCCACCATTTCCAAAAAGATCATATGTAAAAAGGACAGTTTCAATTTATTTATGCTGTCAAACTTTGGTGTACGGATATGAAACGCAGATATTGAATCCTACGTTATTGCGTAAACTTCTGGTCCAGGAGAAATATTTCCAAAATAAGTGGAATAAATACTTTATATACCCATTGTAATTTATGCTTTCTTTAAGCTGCTAACATGGTTTCTGAATAGTTATAGAATCTACTAAATGTCTATCGAAACAATATTGCTAATTTCTGGGTTAAAACATTATTTTTGGACGTTTATTTTACAGTGTTAATTCATAATTGTTCGAATATGTTTGGAAATAAATATTGTTTTTATATAGTACAAACGTATCCATAGCTTTATGTATATAAATACTGAATAAATATTTAGAATACATTCATTTATATATATTTGAAGGCGAAGTTTTTTTCGTGTTTATATATTGCATGCTTCTTAATGGTAGTATTTTTTTTTTAATTTATGAAGTTTGATCAAGTTAAAAAATCTTAAATATATTATGATTATAAACTAGTGTCACACGTAAAACATTTATACATACAACTTCCTTTGTTATGTGTATCCAAATTGGGACCAGACTATTTATTTTGAAGAATGTGAAATGTCCAAGTCTTAAAATCGGAATCCTAAAATCGCTTGTCTAATATATTTTCCAATATATACTGTTTGCATATGCTTAGATGCTAACATTCATATCAAATTTTAAATAATCAATAATTCCGAGTCGAGTCGAAATTACGGATCGATATTACAATATAACTCGAATGTTCGTATATGCACGAGTAGGTTTTACAGCTAATGTACGTTTCTTATAATTTATTGTAAATGTGGTATAACAATGTATCTATTGGCATAACGTACACGGAAAACAAAATTATGTTCTATTCTGACGTCGGGAATGGATATAACCAACATAGATATATTTTGTTTACATGCAGTATACCTCTTTATTTCATTACGATGTTTTATACATCAATTAGAAATGTAATGAATATAATTATAATATCAAGGAAATAAGATTACTGTTCTTATTGCAGACACTATTGATTCCGCGAATTTACAAGATACCAAACATGTTCTTTTTATAAAAAACAACAGTAATAAAAAAACAATATTCCCAAATAATAATATAATTATCATTATTGTTCTATTTCTCATAACTATGGAAACGTATTAGATAATATATTCATTTATGATGTACAGGTAACATACCATCCATTAATACATAGCGAACATTTGAATTAATATAATTCACCTTGAACTATAGATGCAGATCAAAGTGTATTTTATGTAAATTGATCATACTTATTGTATAAAATATGTTTTGCTTGTATCTAATAGAATAAGCCATTGTCAAAATTTCGCGAACATATTGCTACTAATATCTGGCCAAAAATAAAAAATAAAAACTTTGCCCGAAATGGTTAAATATGGCGATTTTGAGGTATTGTAGTTATAAAAAATCAAAATTTTCTACTGCTTATAATGTAAAATTTAAAAAAAAAACTGACACGAAGTGTAAACTTAGCGAACATATAGAATAGTATTTATGATTTTAGATAATCGAAATTGAATTTGATGTAAGTGCAGTGTCATTGAAATAAAATTGCCTTTTGATAAACTTTAATGTGGCAAGCACAAATTGCATTAAAATTACGAAAATTGTACTATTTTAATGTCATAACACAAAGGCCAAATGCATTACACATAACGGTGTTTGTCGTTTGAATAGAATAGAGATTAGAGCATTGTTGGGCGTCCACAGTCAATGTCTCTGACGACACCACGTAATTTGAAGTAAAATGGCGATTTAAGCGATGACTTCTCATACAAAATATTACACAGACACATAAACAAACCGACGGTAAATTGTATATAGATTCCTATTATGGTGAAATATTATTTGCGTTCATATGGATTCCTACAAGAACGTACTTAATAGCGTTACGTTGGCGTTCTTCAAGAAAGTTAAATGTGATCGATTTGTCAAAAAAGTGAATATTTCGTAAGTATTTTACCTACAAGAGGTCTATAATATTGACTGAAGTGTGATGAAAATATATTTGAACATGTTCAGCTTGTATATTTTTCATAGCATAAACATACTATTTTATTTCAAGTAATGTATGCTACGTTCAAACGAACCCCCAACATTGCATTGTGTATAGTCCTTTTGACTATACCATTGATATAGTATTGTTTTATTAAATAGTGAACCATAAGTGTGTCAGAGGATATTACTATAGCATTTATTTTCCAGATAAATAACAAATGCCTTAAATATGTTGAGAAAACGAAAAACCATTGAAATACTGAAGAAATTAAGTTTTAGTTAAATTTATTTTATTGTCACTATCATCAAAATAAACGCTTTGATATGACTCTAATCTAAACAGGGATTTTCCTTATTTTTCATCTTATTGATTTAATGACAATCCGAGAATAGGTTCCTTTAATTTAACTCCTATAAATAACACTCAACAAGAGGTTTCTTAACTTTTAATGACTGTCATGTCAATCTGACAACAGGTCGTGTTAATCAGAGTTTTACATATTATCTAAAATAACTTTCTAAAGTGATGCTTTGTGCGTTTTCGTTATTACGATTCTCACCTCATGTAACATTGGTTTCAGCTCCTTTAATAAACTGAGCGAACATATGGGATCATTAACGGCCGCAAAGTGATTATCTCTTCAATTTATGCATGTTCATTAATCATAGTTATTTTATAAAACATTTTCAAACCAAATATTATAACAATCTGATTGAATGTGTAACATATTAAGTAGCGAGTTTATATTATGTTATGAAATGTGCGAGCAATTTTACTGCCTCATTTCAGCTGTAAATGCTACATTAAATTCGAAAACCAACTTTAAGCTTACACAGAATTGTAGTTGACGCAGCTGTGACTAAATACTAGCCGATGGAACTTTTTATGTTAAACTATAGTAAGTAATAGTTTTGAAAACGTATTAAATCATTAGTTAACGAACAGTTAACACACTTAAAACATGAAAATACACTGCGTGTACGAGTGTCACATACTTTTTAAAACATTTGTTTGATTTGCCTTTTAAGCTACAAAGAAATAGCATATTTGCCTTTTTTCTGAAAGGTTTAGATGTGTAAAAGATGTTAACACAATCCAATACCCATGTCATGATGCAAGTGAAAAGCCCGAATATTTATCCTATCCGAAATTAGTTCCACTTATTCCGATAAAAACTAGTTAAATAATTACAGGTAAAAGTCTGAGATATCCAGAGGCTTTCCTCTCTACTCGGTAATGTAAATCCCTTTTTTCTTCTAAACAATCGTCTGGCCCAATTGATTTATGGTCAAACTAATGCCAAAATATAAACAAAGAAATGTCAAAGACCATACGACGGGATAAGCCACATTTCGCGAACTAAAACTATTTAAAACCTTAGGCTCTACCGTCTGGATATTTGAATGCTAATTAAACGGTCGAGTAAAAACAATATATTGCTAAAATCATTTAAGACTTTTGTCACCCTATATATCACTTTTTTGTCAACTACTGCTATATAATGTGACAGGCAATGATATAGTAGTAGCTTTGTAGTTTTGGTTTTGTCGCCTCTTTTAAAGGGATTTTTAAATTTTGAGAAGATTTTGAATAAGAATTCAGCCGCAAGGATTTGTTACTCTAATAGAAACTAATTGTTTTACAAACTATCTGTGACATGCACATCTACGGGAGAAAGTGATCGGTTTTCTAAAATATCTAATAAGCAACGCACCCTAGAGTTTTGTGAAGATGAAATCGTTTAGAATTGGTTATACGCTTTTGTTTAAAGCACACACTTGTATAAAGGCGGAACGATTTGTCAATATTTATTTCATCTGCATCCAAAGAATTTGATAATGCATTCGTAAATATTTAAATAAACTTCTGAAATTGATACCACCGACATAGTGTCTGCGGAACATATTATTGTGTTAGAATTGTAAATATTCTTTCACTTAATGCTATGAATATTTGATCCAATGGACATATTTAACGCCGTAAATTCTTTATACCGTTTATGTTGTATTTGTATACGTATCAGTGAGAGTAGAATTTATATAGATGATTTAATCATATGCATATTTTTCTTCAAAAAAGTACTTTTTCACTTTGAATATACAAACATAAATGCACCTTACAACTGAAATCATGCGAGTTTATTATTATGATAAAAATAGTTTTAATCGTTGGAACTTTGAGTACACGTCAGTATATATGATTAATATTCGTTTTCTGTCTATTTACTTCATATCAAAGTTAGAGTGTTTTGTTAATCTGTACTCCAACTAGGTTGCAACAAAACGTTTATCACCACGTGGCAGACCTCATTCGAGATCCCTCAATGTACTGGCGTCAGAAATATGTGATAATGTTGCGAACATTTACCCAATGATTGGCTCACAGAAAATACACAACCTTTATAACATTAACATGAGATGAATTGACAGTGTTTGAGCGTATTCGTGTAAAAGTTGTAAAGAATTTAGTTAACATTTAGAAAATGGATGAAGATTTTTAAATAGCATCGATTTTCATCAGGTAATTCACAACACGGGACAAACATTAATGTCCTACATGAAATAGCTAACGCCATACATCTTTATAACTATTTACATATATTTTTATCTTCATTGTATTTTACTTTACAGTCCGAAGTCCATATTATTGTGTTTAGATATTAGATTATGACCATTCCAACTACAATATATCAATTTTATTATTTAAAAAAAATATAGAACAATCAAAACATTTTCCCAAAAAAGTTACACATTTTACACAGTTTGTCTTTATTTCTTACAATGAACCAGCATTTTTATTTCATTTTGCAACTTGTGTAAAGCTGTTTTATTAGTTCAAGTATAAGTAAAATCATGATAAAGTGAAATTCAATCAAATTGAGCGAACATTAATGATTTTGTTTCTTAGTATACCTTAAGGAGTTCTCAAATTCACACAAACGTTGTTTAAAATAACATTCAATTATGCAATATGGCCTGAAATCAAGTCCACATCAAATAGTTTTCATTATTTTGTTGTTTTGTTTTTATTCACCAAACATTCTTTGCGTTTGTTTTCTGAAATCTTGAAAGTAAATCCTTTAATTTGAGTTGGTAATTTCCCTTTCGTGTGTTTTTATTTTGGGAAACTTAAAACTAATGACTTGTAAATGTAGAGCAGTTGTGTAACATAAATATTTTATTCAACACTCTGTCAAATAGGCGGCGAAGGAATTATGGATGTTTTTATTTGTGGTGAAGTTACTGGATTTAGTCTGAGCAAGATTTACAAGAAGAAAATTCGCCACTTTTTCATTTTCTTCTGGGTTACAATATTATCTTGATTAATTTTTAAATGCAGGGTACAGACCCACTATAATCACACGCTTATTTTTCTACTTTTCACGTATGCAATGAATAATGTATTTCTTTCTAAACATCTATCATTAATTATGTCTACCGTTTTAATCAATCGCTTTACTAAGCAATGTGAAATTATCTCGGTTAATCGAATGAAAAATAGAGTTTTACATGTTGATTTATTTGTTCAAAATCGCCCGTTTACTTTCCATGTCCAATGTTAATATTGCTTCTAAACTTGTTCCATTTTCGGGTAACATATAATTAAAATGTAACTCTACACTAAACATGTATCAACATTTAACACGCATAGAGACGTCATTTCAACCTCCGAAACGTTTAATTACATTAAAAAAATATTTCCCCAGCCATGCAAATAACTCAAACAAATTAACCAACACAAAAATGAGGGCAATCAAATCTGACTTTGGCAATTACTACTATATAAACAAATCGTAAATAAATTGTACATGACTCTATTACCACGGCTAGTTAAAAAATGGAGACGAAAAAAGAACTGAATATTTTGTATGAAATATCGAAACAAAGCCGCGAAGGCACTAGAGAGCCATTCACACTCAACTAATTACACAACTGATCCTAAGTAAAGTACAATCATTAACACATCTGTGTCTGTAACAAACACTCACCCTGACTGTATTGCATCCGCCTCATCCAAGGATATATATGGGGTGGGGGATAGTTTTGCTGCTCCCCCGGGGAATTCTGTTGTTGACCATGGCCTTGAGTATGTGTCGGGGTAGGGGGAGTATGTTGTTGAGGCGGCGTCCGACTTTCATCTACCCCTCCCCCGCCACTACTACCACGCATTTGTCCATTTGGAAAAAAGCCATTTCCAGAATTTGAATTTGTCCTCACGCTGCAGCTAGATCTGTCCGCTCCGTGGATCGGGTGCACATTCTGTGATGTATGAGATCCCGTATGTAAGTTTTGAGGTGAAGAACACGGACTATTTGGCGGTAAGTGGCTTAGTCTAGAAGTACCATAATAATCGCCATTTTGATCGTCCAATCTTTCCTGTTTCGACACATAAGGATAACGCGCACCGGCAAAAGCCGGGTACACCGCACCCGATGGCGGATAGTTCACATTTCTGTAAAAGTTTCCATCCGCACAATTATCCAAACCCGCTGTTTGACCATAACACGTAGAAAGAGAATTCACGAAATAAGAGCTCATCTGTTTATACAGAGTAATTGCTACTATAAACCTGTCCGGCTGTCAGGGTTCGGCGAGCTAGAATGAATTATGTTGATGTTGATGACTCCAGTGTTTTCATACGGGCAAATAGAATCGACCACTTAAATCATAGAATGCGGAGCACGTGTTCTTGAGAGCCAATAGCGAAGCGACTTCACCAATCACAGTGTAATATTAGACGCTGCAATTTGAATATAAATCGTTAATATACAAGGCGGGCACTGAAGCAGTTCGTAAAACGAAGTAAATATAATATATACGAGTAGAATGTACCGTATTTGCCGATTTAATCCGGCGAAGAAAGACGGGGTTACTTTTTTTAAAACAGAGCATTTAGTTTAAACACAATTTTAAATATTGATGGATAGCGAATCTTGTGTTAAGACAGAAACTATGCCATTTTGAAAAGAAAAATATGGACTTAAAGAATATATCGATATAAACAAAAGGGAATGTTATATTTATTAAAGTTTGAATTATTTTTGTACAAAAAAAGCAAAAATACTCTTACGTTTATTGTACAGTGTCTTCTCATTGACCAATCGGATTCTGAAACGAAATAAAATACTAAACATAATTATGCTATTTTAGATTTTTTATTTGCCGGTTTAAAATATATTTTTATTTCGACAATTCTTATTTTTTCTTGATTATTTTGCGATCGGTTAATGACGTTTGACGATATATTTTAGTCACATTTAAAACAGCAAATATCAAAGTGAACAGCGGACCGGTCAGTGAGCAAATACAATGATTGTTTTCTAAAAATAAGCATACAATTCTGCGCATTATTGTAATGCTGATGTGGTCAAATAAATACTTTCAGAATTGATATCAATTGTCCTTTAAAATGAATAATTTATTTCAATTTTATTTATTTCATTTAGAAAATTTTACACGTTGACGTAAAAAAAAAAAATATGACCGAATCGGAAGAATACGTGCAATTTTTTAGGTTTTACGAACGCAATATTCGGTAAAGATAAATCTTAGAATACGTTTAAACTAACCTGTCGACATGAAAAAACATATTTGTCTAATTGTTGAGCAATTAAGAATTGATAATGTCCACTTGTTTTATAATTGCAAATACTAATGGGAAAGTGGAACACTTAGGTGATATAAGATTCGTTAAACATATGTTTCGAAGTGCTGAACTGTATATAGTCAGATAATAGATTACAGATAATTCTGTATTAATCATGTTTATGTGCAGCTATAAATTTCAAAAATAAATAGTGATTGACATATGTTTTCAATTTATAGAAAGGCATAAAGAAATGGAAAATGAATGGTGTTTATATTTTATTTATGAGAATTATATTTTCAATATTCCATCTCTTTTTTGGTATTTTTTGTCCGTTGTGAAAATAAACACCATGCAGTTTGAATTATTGAGAATCGGTTTTTGTTCCGTTTCGTTTTGAAATACCCGCAGGTTAAGCTATAAAACAGTTGAAAACGGCTTCATTTTCAGATTGTGTATCGATCAATTGACAAATGTCAATGGTGGTTAAACTGATATGTTTAAACATAGGTCAAGGGACATAACCGGCGTAACGTTAGATGCGTATGGAAAAAAAGAGAAAAAAAACGTTTAAGCATTTCGTAAAAATTACCTGCAAATATCTTTACCATTGTCGTTTTATTTAATTATAAACATCGGCATAAATACAATAGATACAGTTATAATTTCAATATAGGCTTTAATTTGTCGTCCAAATATCGCAAACTGTTTGTCACATGAAGAATTGTATCAAATAAAACAAGTCATATATCCCTCATCACAAAGTAGGAAAGACCATGAGAAAATCAGAATGTTTTTCTAAACTACACATATCACCTCTATGGTTGTTTTCATCAACATACCTACACTAGTCGCCAAAACATAACTTACCATAGTCATTTATATACAGGAACTAAACATGTTAATGTCCATATTTCGTTCAAGAAATAATATATCATACAATGTACAAGTTCTCAGTTGTATTTATTCTGGCTTACTTTGGATAATTTTTGTATCAATAGATTATCTCATCCTATGTTATACGAGGGATTCAAACATTAGGTACAGACATTCACAGATATATTACATATTTTGTTCAAATCGATACCAATCAAAATACAGCGAGGCCTCACTCAGCCATCACTTTAATAATAGGACCATCCCAGCATACACACCATTACCTTTTAAATCAGTTTACAGAATATTCTCTGTATTTGAAGTTAGTAATAAAATGTATTTATGTTAAGGCATCTGTCTGGTCACTAATGCGGTCTTAATACCAAGTGTTTACAGCATATATGTGTGTCTAAATTATTTTTACTGCAACTTGTAGAACCATACACAAAAACCACGTGTTCATTCAAAAATATGCCTATTTTGATTGTTGTTTTGTGTAGAACACTGTTTGGTTGGAGGTGAAAATCAGACAAAATCTTCCTCATATCGACCAATCAACACAACCAACTGATCGGCTAGTAGACTCTTGACTGGTACTAGCAATCACAGGTCTACACTTCCCTTGACATAAAACAATCCTTTGGTATCTTAGAAATGAGTTGTGCCCCAATCACACGCATTTATGCAACAATAACAGTGAACGGTATACTAGAATTAGCTCACAAATACTAACACGTTTCAAATCACAACACAACACTTTCGAAATATGTATTCAGCAAATAAGTCACATCACCAAAATGCTTTTCAAGACAAAGATGAGACTTTTAAAAAATATCCACGTTTAGGTGAGAGAATGACTGAGTTATATGTGGAATGGTTTCAACACTTAAAACATATAAACAGTGAACACTGCTATGTCGTTCTGTCACAGGAGTCTTTAAGGATCATGTACTTTGTAACTTAATTCATTCATTCATAATAGTCATACAGAAAATAGTAAAAATACTGTCCTAGCTTCGCGACGAAGCGCAACAATGTACATAGCCAAGATGTTGACTGTTGACATATAACTTAGATAGACAAGGGTAAAGGTTGACATAAGTCATGCCACTTTTGTAAATTGTAGATAAGACCACGTCAATTAGTACTGAGAGAGTATTCGTGTTGCTGACATAGCACGGCAACTGATGAGCAATGTGTTTTGTGGTTTTCAGTGTTTGTTGTGTCCTTCAAAGTTTTCTTATCTACATGTAAGCAAACAACAAGGTACTGGTACAAGGGGCGGTCAATAAGTTACATGACTGTTGCTACGGTTAAACATTAACTATTGTGTAAGAAGGTCAAAATGAAAAAGAAATGAGATCACATAATTATATTCATAACAGAATGTTATTATCAGACACAACTATGACCATTTTCTGATCACAAATGGGATCGTAGTATAAAAATTAAATAACACTTTACATAATTTAACGTCAAGAAGCACTATGCTATGAATAAGGCAGACATGTCAGTCGTAACAGGTTTGTATATAACTACAGGTTTTATTTTATTTGTTTATAATAAAACAAAATCATAATTCACTTCATGCATTTTTAAAGTTTTTTTTAAATATTCTGAATTTAGACTCGGTTATTTCTATATGAATATTTAAATAAGCCATCAATATACCAATATTGAGCCGAATGGAGCTCAATGTATGGAATTTATCGGCCGTCGTAAGATAAATTTTATTTAACATCCTGTTTGAAATATTGACAATTTGACAAGCTATATTGAAAAAATAAGAATAGTCTAAATAGAAAACTTGTGAATGGAGTCGATTTCATTCATAGTAAGAAAATCAGGCAAACTTCTTTATTTACAGTAAAAAGAACCCTCCAAAATCAATTTGATAATTGAAAACGATAATACGAAAATGCTAATGACCCACAACACGTCTGATTTCGGCCAAACTTTAGGGTGATCATGGCTCATTACCTCCATGCAAACAGGGTCACGATATACGGGGCAGATAACAACACGGCTGGTAATGTAGACTTCTACATATAAAACGATGAAAGACCCAAGATTTGTCCTGGATTAACAGTATGGGTGCCCACTTTGATTTCTTCTCTAGTATTGTTTACCTCTGTATGAAAATAGATACAGTTGATTTTCTACAATTGCGAGCGCAATAGACGACTGTAATACGTTGACGCCAACACGCGACTTGAAGGCCTCGTTTGTTATGAAAATAATCCACGAATGTAATCGATTTTCCACGCGTTTCACATGTTGTGTTCACGCCATGTTTGCGTATTAAAGGAACGAGTACAAGTGTTTTTCAACACAATGAACAAAGTTGCGTCCCCTGTGGTTATTTTCAAATAACAAATCAATCAAAATTCTAACGTGAACACAGTAAGGAACCACTGAAATGTTTTGGTTATCAACTAAGTGTAAACATGCATAGAAAGATAACTGCCGATCATAATGATTATGCAAACCAACAAAACATAATCCACATTTTAACAGCATAACATAAAACTATGTTCATTTTGAGACACCATATCTGATATAAACATGCTCACGTTTGTATGCACTATTAACAGACATACGGATAAGTCATTCTTTTGACGATTTAATTAAATGATTGAACATAATGTTCAATAGGTGAACGCGGTTAACAAGACAAACATCCACTAGTTCAAACAATGCGGCTTGAGAACTGAAAACAAAATCATAGGCCAATGCTAATAGTTCAATGTGAGTGATATAAATTGAAACATTTCTATTAATCTCCCCCATATCAGAGCCTTTGGCGACATAAAGTCATAAAAGCCATCGTGTATTTATCACGACTATCAGTGAGTATGACGAATGATATAAGTGTTCCATATGCCCCTATAGATTTATGCAAATTCAATAAATTAATTTGCATAATTTATGCAAACATGAAAGACTTACAAGTTGTGAAGTACGATTTATGCACCATCCATTGTTTTTTTATTATATATATATTTGTTTAATTTAACATTTCGTCGTAGACTATCTTTGTAAGTTGTTTTAAATGTTATTACTTATCAGATCCCCGTAAAATAGTTATTCATATTTCATGAATTGTTTATAAAGTATGCAAGAAAATTTCAAGAAAAAAATCACGTTTCGTAAATTCTATTCGAAGTTATATGATAATACATTCATCATTATTACCTCTTACTCCAACATCATGACAGGCCTAAATCATTAACCACTTTTTCTAACTGATTACCAATATTTCATAATGTACTTCCAGTTGAAAATGGGACTACCTCAATGTTAAACCCGTCCATTTCGGTCCGGAAGGCGATCTGATTAAACATTCAAAATGTATACTTAATGCAGACGACCATCAAATATATCACCAACAAGATGGTATATTACATTAAAACACCTTAAAACTGGAAACCCAGAAAAGCGGAATTATCTGAATGTTGGACATTTGTTCTAGTCCCATTATTTTCTAAATTTATCATAAGTTCTCTGAAAACCGGAATTCTCAGAAATCCGGACTTTCAGAGCAGTCTGGAAGGGGTCCAGTTTTCAGAGGTTTTTAAAAATCGCATTTGATAACATAATTATTTATAAAATTGCATTCAATTTGCATTCGTTTTTACAAGATTTATTGGGCGCAGTGTTAGTAATGCTGATGAGGACATAGTTCACTAAAATGCTCTATGTATACAGTTCGCTGAAGCTCAAGAAAAATAGCAAAAGAGAAATGAGCAAATTGATCGTGTAACACATGAGTTGAAACAAAGAACTGGAACCTGAAATATATATGTAAGAAAATGCCGAAGACTGAAACTAGCGCGTGAGAAATTAAAAGTAAAACTTATAATAAACACTCTCATTTATAATATTCTACTGAAAACTAGAATGGACCAACAGTATATACGAGTTTTCTTAGTATTTGAGTTTGATTATATAGCAGACTGACCAAATACAATACCTGTGCTCCTTGTGAATTACTTTGTATTTGTATACTCCGGGCGCATGTCCAACCGATAGACAACTTTCCCACATGAATTGTGAATCCTTCAAACTATACAATGCCAGTACACCATCATGGTTTTCTTACGAACACATTGACCACTTCAAAATATGATTTAACAAGTAAAGAGGTTCTTAGTACACAAGCACCATTTTATACTTTATGTAAGCTGAACCTGTTTGCTGATGGCCCCGTTGATCCTACAACAAACTGTTTCTTCTGCGAGTAACACACTAGCATACTTTTAACTTTCCGTAATATATCCGGTAAAAACACAAACTTGATGAAATTTCTAAATGTTGAGACAATAATATTCATAGGATGACATTACCTCATAAATAACAAGGAAATAGTTGTGCGAGTATGACGCTCCCAACACGGCCATACTATTTATAAATATATGTACATGGAGGTGAAATATACTGCCCGATCAAAAACTATGACACCTCTGTTTTTTACAAAGTCACATCACATGAACACCTTAATATACATTCGTCCTACTAATTTATCTTAATGATACTGTTAGTAAGTTTTGTATGGACAACTATTTCGAAAATGCGGGACAAAATTAATATTGCTGATAGTGTTTGCTTTGTGGTTTATTAAGAGTTCTTTTAAAGGATTTGTTAAACTCATGTTACATTGTTTTTCCGTAAAAAGCCAATAACGGACACCTAGTGTTCACTATGCCTTTAGTTCAACGGATTATTCAGATTTTGAACATACTGCAAAACAATGAGTAAATTACAAAAACAAATCAGTTTGTATACTTTTGTTGTTTACATATTGAAGATGACATAAACATTTCATTTTTGCCATTATTATTGTAAACTGCATCCATTCAACATTGGTTTTAAAGGAAATCCTTTCAGATCAAGACATCGTTGCAAACCATAATGTTCCGGTATAATATTACATGCTGTAGCAGCTCTAGTTAAGACGTTACACACGCTAGTGGTAGAATATATATCATAGTCCAATAATTCAAGGTTAGCTTCATGCTTACAAATTTTAAAAATTCTGAAGTTTCATGAATCAAAGTCAACTAATGCTTCTCCTCGTTGCAAACGAGATGTTCAAGATTCATTAGGATACACGACTAGTGTCGATGGTCAACAACGAACTAAACGATTCAAATTGACACTTCACCCTGCTCTTGTCAGTGGGCAAGATCTCACACTATCGATTGACCCCAACTTTTTGTGCGGTTCGACTCTACAAGACAATTATATCGCTGTTTGAATATCAATAGACAGATCATAAATAACACGAAGAACAAATAACACTGGCTATCGAAAACTCAAATGAAGTGGTCATCTTTTGGCTGTACAATTAGACACATTTACAAATGCCCCGGTCCCTGATCAAACACACAGACTAGTTGCTAATATGTTCTGGGGCCACTTTTCAATTAAAAGGTGGATAAAACCAAACACATTCTATACGATGCAATATATCATTGTCGGAAAATATTCACAAACAGAAGAAACGAGGGAATTGTCTCAGTCAATGGCTTCATAGACCAGAATTGCATTGGGTATATATTTCATCAGCTTATTGTAGATTTGAACTAGAGCAAAATATACATAGAGTAACTATCTAGAAATGGTATGGCTTAGATACAGTATTACAGTCTACTAGAAAGGCCACTTTTGAAAGTGAAGTGGATGGACCAAAGAACACAATTGGTGCTTACGCAAAAACTTCGAGTATGAATAATTTGTATGATTGAATGTCATAAAAGAAGAAGCATTAAAAAGCTGTGTGAATGAAATGAGTGATGTGATACAAACATAAACTTGGCTACATACAGTACAAGGAGCAATAAAACACATTGAACCGTTCATTCAATGAGTTTAGGCAGATACTACAATATGCTGGGACAATTATTGAATAACAACTTAATTAATTAATCTGATATACAGTCCAGTCTAGAATTGGTATATTCTAGAACCCATAACCGATCGAACGTATGACAACATACACAAATGTGTTAGATTGCTAGAAAGGTCCATTTTGAGAGTGAAGTACTCATTTTGTGTTTCTGCTATAACTTCGAGTATGAACTATCTGTTTGACTGGGTAGTCATAAGATGCATTCAATGGTTTCGTGGATCGAATGGAAGATACAAACATAAAATGAGCTGCGTACACAGACTATGAACCTTATATTCAATGATTTTAGACAGTAACTACAATACGCTAAGACAATTAATGAATAACAACTTAGTATATTATAGAATCATAGGTCACTAAATGTAACTTTAAAGGCCAATTAGCTTTTTGAAATTAGTAATACTGAACAATAGGTAAAATGCTAGTAGAATATAAGAAATGTATATTATTTGCTCTTAAACAATATTTACATAATGCTTTTCTTTAGCCACATCTCTTTAGAATGTTGTCAAATGCTTTTCCTTATTTTTTGCAATATCATTGAACACAATACTGTGTTACTATATTTCTATATGTACTCCATGATTAAAAATAAAATTTTGGAATGTTTCTATTGCAAATAAAAGTCGGTTTCACTGATAAGATATCTTTCTAGGTAAAATAAGACCCACTTTAGTTATTACACACAAAAAGCTAATGGGGCTTTAAAGCAAAATAAACAAGCACAAATACTAAATTCAGTTTTTACATCGACCAATGACAAGACTTGATACTTATAAGTGCCTATGAATGAGAAAAGGATACCTGAAAAAAGAAGGATACTACCTTCTCAAAAGTGCTACATCGCCCAAAGCCTACACATGGGGACATACAAACTTGGAGGAAGGAGGAAATACCGCATTGGAACGGTTTGTAACCAGACCACTGGGAAAACTACAAATTCATAATAAACCCTGTTCTGATACCATTTCGGATAAAATATTGTGTTATCCTATTAGGAAAACAAACGAATAAAGTGCTATTAAATGGATTATAAATAATACTTCTTTTTTTCTTTTATACTGAGTACTTTATATCAGAAAGGATTTCAAAATATCCTGGTCCTGTACGAAGAGCCTGAAAGAGAATTTCTTTGATTCCTTTCCCATTTGTCTTATTAATGAGAATATTATAATTAATGCTGTATTGCAGTAACATATGATGACATACAATGCATTCATAATGGCATATCCTACAGTGTTTGGTTTTATTTATTTAATTATATTAATGTTCTACGAGTGTATCTCCAGAGTTATTTGTTTCGAGACATAATGAGTACGAATAATTGGTATGCACATTATTGAAAACAGTCTAAGTAGAAATAAAAACAACAGTTTGAATCGCTCATTGGGTGAATCATATCATTTTAGTCAGAGTTGTTATAAAGAATCCCAAAGGGTATTTAACGAAGTTTTCATTTTTCACCTGTTTGACTTATTTTGTTGCAGTAAGCGGATGGTGAATGATAAATCACATACTAGATAAATGAATAAAGCAAGCAGTCAAATTACAAAGATTCGTACATGTTATGGAACAAACTGCAGACATAGGCCCTAATCCATTGGACATAATGTTAGCTAAGATTGCTGTTTTTTTTAAATCCTTGGTTTATATTGCTTGTAAATAAAACCTGTTAATTGATATTGTTTATTCTAATGATTTATCGTCAGCATTAAATGTCTGAAATGTGTATCATTAGCAATAGTTTTAAGCTAAAATGATCTAATCTTGGCTGAAATGTCAACTTTACCAAAATAAATTAATGCAACTATAGTAATACGTGGTTATAATGTACTCGGATATATGTGAATACTCTGATATGATAAATAATAATTCAAGTCCCAATGTACAAACTATGACCGTGTTCCTGTGTTGTTCATTGAAGTGACTTTTCATAAATGATTCATTAATATAATTGATTGGTGTTAAAAATCTAAAGTTTAGTTAATAAAAAGCACAATATTTTGAGTACATAATGATCACTCCGCATACATATTGTATTATTCTTATATCCTTAAGTGAATTAAGCATTGGAATGAAACAAAAAAGAAATCCAACTCGCCTGGAAATTTAGATACTTCACCAGCAAATGCTTCTGTCTCATCAAACAGACCCGGTGTAAATCCGTCGGTAATGTGCAGTCTAAACGACAGAAATTAGCGTAATGTGAAACAATGGTTCATATCGTATTGATCAAGTATTTAATCAGAAAACAAAGAAATAACTATAAAATTTTATGTGCCAACTTTAACAATTTTAAGTATGAAAATGTTAACATCGCCCTCAGCAACTATCGGGTTGAGACTTACTCTTTTCCATTCTAATCTAGACAAATAAAACAGCTATCAAGCACGGTTAATGTGTTGTAACATGAAATAAACTTTTAAAATAAATGGATATCGTTCTTTATCACCTAAATGTAACCACTGAACGTGTTTGTTTTGCACATTGGACAGTTCACAATAGAAACGTTTTCAGCAAAAAATAAAAAAAAAGACTTGAAATAAAAAACAAGACAGAAAAATGAAAGTTCATATCTATAAATATTTCAGGAACTTTCTGATTCTGATTCAAGCGGCCATATTATCACTGAACTATCCGATCTAATCTTTCAAAAATAGGAAATGTTACAAAATGTCACAATTGCAATGTTGGATAAAACTAAGAAAATGGTCTATGCCTATATTGATGTTCAACATATTTAAGCCACCGTTGTATTGGCTTTTTCTATTTTAAACAGAATTAGTGTGATGCATCCCCGACTCAGAAGTTTGAATTAAATGTTTCAAATCCGTCGGCTAAGTGTTTCATAAGTAATAAAAATGTAAACAAATATGTTTGATATACGTATATACATGTGTCACTATTGTTCGGCATTTAGTAAAACCTCTTAAAATTTTCTAAAGAAATTCTAATTCAGCGAAGACCTTGGAGCCATAGTAAAACATTAATATGGAACCCGATATAAGAACACGCGTTCTTTTGTTGTTGTGGAGATTCCGGTCCGCAGACAAACAGAAAACTGTATAAAAAAGACATTAGCTTCCCCCTCCTATATAATTTATTTCAAGCCGGTTTCAAAGGATACTAGCTGACTCGTAGTGCCCCTTCCAATTTGGTATCAGAAACTAATGTGTTTTAAATTCGTCGTTTTCATCTTCGAGTCGCCCGAACTTAACTCTGTTTTTTGAAATTTAAATGCTCCTGAATTAGACGTTGCTGATATCAATAAACACGAACAGCAGACAATAATAACAGTTGACATTGATAAAATATGACCATCTTATGTCTAACAAAGTCTTTGGGAATCTAGGAAACACCTCCTTTATTTCAATCACGCATTTATAAAAAGAAATGCAGTTGTTGCAAAAACCTGCTGAAAGCATTTTACAGTTCTTGTTCTGACGTTCAATACGAGCAAACAAATAAAGCGGAAGAAAAACACGTCGAAGACACACTCTATATTAAATCAAAATCATGCTTAGTTTACGTGATAACTTAAAATTCTCTGCTTTTTACTAAAAGGCAATAATCAATATAGTTATATAATAAAATCATTTCAAAACTGGAGTTAAAACAAACGACTGAAGAGGTCTTATGGACATTCTGAGTAGCAGCTATTTACGCGATATTCAGCTCAATAGTAATATGGTTGTTAAAAGTTCAAATCTTCTTAATTAGAGTGATGCAACGCTATGTGATCCTTCGGGTAACATCTTCACAGGTCTCTATTCTTTCCCTTGTTTACAATTAAAATAGTATCGTTATATCACGGTGCAATCCTTTAATCCTTAATGTATTATAATGTATCAGCGAATGTATCACTCTTTGATAGTTTTAGTGATATGGATATATACAAAATTATTATTATTATAGTGGTATACTGATTTCAGTTATTATGATTATGATAAATAAGGATTTAGTCGACCCCCATTCTTTATTTGTTTTAATGTCATGTGAATGGTCTAATGTACCTATCATGTTAAAAATTGCATGAGTATAAAACAACATAACTGCATCTATTCAATAACAACAATAAAAACAACATTGAATTGTTAGAGGTGTATTTACTTCAACCATAATCCAGTGTGAGATTTGATCTCAAACTGGAATTTTAAAGAAATTACTAAAAAATAAAATTGTTTAATACTTTATTAAAATTCGATAATATTTGATAATATTTTGTTACCGTTAATTGGGATTAATTAGCAAGTACAGTGTATCTGAATATAATATAGCAGATGTAAAACTGACTTTAAAGACATTTATCAAAATGAAAATCAAAATACATGAAAAATATATCACATTTAAACAAATTATCTGGTATTTACTCAAATTCAACATCGAATGCTCTTATATAAGCTTATTAACAATTTCATCTTGTCTGATCCCTTTTTGAAAATTTATACGAACCGCCTGCTCCCTAGATCCGCAATAATGTCGAATTTATTGAATAGTAGCTCGCAATCAGGAACGTTTTACAGTCTTTTAAACACCATTTCCGCTTTCATATCCCGAAGTTTATGTCCCACCAATGTCTGATTCACTACGTTTAAAGAATAAAATGGTTTTCAGACTAGCACAAAAATGCAATGTTTTACACATAACAGTGAACGCAAGCCGTCCTAATTACGAGCAATAAATTAAACGAGGACATAAAGATGTCAATGGGACAAGTTTGCCGTGTAAATAGAGTTGAAACTGAAATACGGAAAAAATGCAATAAGATTTATTTTGAAACATGAGCGATTCGGAATGGTCCGTCAAAATTAGCATAGGTATGTCACTAAACGCTGTATTAATATGAAGAAAGACTGAGAGATTACTATACGTTAAAAAGATCACAATTTTTATCTAAGGATAATGTAGGTTCACAATAAGCCGGCCTCTCTCAAAGTTATTTCATTGTATTGTATTGTACAGAGGTATAACGACACATAAAATAATATTCCATTACAATGTTGGGATACTTAAGTATCTTTAACACTGTGGCAACACTTTATTCATTGTCTGTATTTTTGAAATAACACAAATAACCATATAAAAACAAACCATTTAAGAACTAAGAACATCAGTCACTTTTTTCACAGGGGTTAAAGTCGCACCAACGGACAGAGTGTTAGGGCGACTTTTCAACTTTGAAGGTCGGGAAAGACCCCCATACGTGTTGCCCCTCGAGCACAGAGGCCCCTCAGCAAACGCAAACACGTGGTCCGATAAGGTCATCATCATTTCTTTCTTTGTCCCTTTGATACACTAGTATACAATTCTGATAAAATTGTTCGAATTGCCATGCATTAGTCAATGGAAATGACAATTCCCAAGATTTAATTTATTCTTCATTAAGTACTTTGTCTTATTAATATAAATGTTCCCGGAAGTGGATTTATATTAGTAGATTTCTCATTTTGGTGGGTTGTATCGCTTTTATTGGAGCTAAAGTCTTGTTCGTTACAAACAGGAAATACAACTTTCATACTAGTATATCTTTGATAGTAAATTATTAATTCGTTTTAAAAAAATACCTGGAGGACGTCCAATGAATGATTGCATTTAAATTTGTTAGAGTAAGTAAATAAACAAAAACACATTAAGTTTATTTGAACAAACAGATCAGATAAAGTATATCAGTATAATTTATCCATACAATTTTATCCAGCATGCTTGTCTATATTCAGCAAAGCGATGACTGAGAGAGTATGTTCCTCGGAAAATACTTTAATTTTCTCTAAGAAATCCTATCTCAGGTTTACGATAAATAAATACTTATGCTTATTATCGCGATAAGTTGGATCTAAAACACCACACTTTTATCAAAGCGACTGGTTTCAACTAATTTATGATAGATGAATCTGGCTTGTCCTATATCACGCAACAACGGCATTTTCAAGATGCTACCGCCCTCTCCAAACCGCTTATTGCAATTTTCCCTGTTTCCTGAGAGACTTAAGACTAGAATCTTCGAATAATCAACAAATAGTTCTACGCTGGAATTTATACCTTGTGGCTTTATACGCAATAACGGCGCGGGACACAAATTATTTGCGCATAAAACTGAAGCAATATTCTTTCAGACCTAATGTTTATGTGAATAATTATAAAGTGGTAAAGCGAAATTATATTAGTGTAGATGCGTATGATTAAAGGAAACAGAACAGTCATTATACCGGTTACAATATAAATCGCTTATTGCGTTTTGTATGGCATTATACGGCTTCTAGTCATTCTGTATTCACATGTTCAGCATTGCAAATCCTTTGCAGATGACAATAAACACCAAAGACTATATATTGAATCTGTTGACTAACACTTATGATAGATACCATCAATTTCATAATTACCATTACAAGATAATTGTATTCACTAAATACAAACAGCAAACTGTTCACGTAATTATTGCAATACCCTAGAACAAACGAATTTATCATATCTGGCATTGGCAAGTCACTGTATTACTAACATAACATACTAATTCAAAATTATTAAAAGTAGAACTAGAAATTTGAACAAATACTATCTCATTTAATGGAATCTACCATCAGTACAAAAAGGTCGCAGAAAACATATTCTTTATATAAATGCATGATTTTGTCTAAGGCATCTTAAATATGTTTGTGATGAATTAGTCGATACTTCGACAGCACTTTGAAAAAAAGTCAAATGCATGTACAAAATCAATTTTTATTATATTAGAATGATTCATAATTATGTGTTCATCAATTCAGTATATATTGGTATAATCCATAAGTTCTGATTTCTTGATTCTCTTTGAATATGAATAATACATGACACAATGACCATTTAAAATACATTTTTCTGATTCGATTAAGATTTTATTTCACTCAATATTGGTCAGCTGCCTTCTATTACGTTTGTTGGTATTTGCATTTGTAATTACGTTCACACGAGGGCTCTGTCCTATTGAATATGAAATAAAGTAGCTATCTTTGTTTGTTAAATTATTTACTGCGCGCAGTAAATTCCATCCTAAATCGCACATAGTTTGTTTCATAATTTGAAACTCAGATTGTACAATCGCTCTCCTGTCCTGATACATTTATCTAATTATTTCTCGACAATTAGCGAGTGACAAATTGAACCGAAGCTTGACGTTCGTCTTATTCAAAATAAATTAAAAAATCGTTTATGCCCAACAGAAATGAAACATGAATTCGGTTAAACAATTTACACTATTCAATGTAACGGTAAAAGGTTTGAAATGTAAATTTCGCAACAAATACAATATTGGCCTTTCTTTGAGGGGTCGAGATTTATTGCGCTATCTCGTGCTTCGAACGATTACGCCTGTCCAGACATTGGCCGTGATACAGGGCGTGTAAATGTTCTAGGCGTAGGACATGACCCAACTTATGTTTTGACGTGTGTCCCATTACAGTAAGTTATTTATTTATGTTTACTTTCCAAAAGATTGCTAGCGGACATAATTTATGTTTGTTCAACATGCATATTTCGTAGCTCGACACATAATTTCCCTGAAAAAAATAACGAAGTCGGTGATTCATCAAAACCCCATATAAAGAATTGTTCGACGAGCCTCTGTTTTTTTAGAATAGATTGTTGTACTGAATCAATTCTTGAATAGTTTCAAATCAATGTGCTTGAGGGACAACGTTTTTCATCATATTTACTGCGTGACTTCACTATGTCTATCAAGTAATCAAGTCTTTATTACTTAAAAAAACAAAAACAAAAAACAATCACACTGAGTTTGTGCGTCTATCTGTCCTAGATACATATGTGATGATAGAAGTTTGTTCGGAGCGTAAAAAAATATACGTATTTATGCAAACACCAAGTCACAATTATGCTTCTTATACATAGTAAACAATGAGTTATGGTAATATACTGGATAGCAAATGACTTTTACCAAATACATGCCAGTAATTCTTCAAAGAGTTTTACAGGAACATCATTGGACAGTTTTATTTATATGAACATTCAAATCGCTATTTGTTCATGAAAAGAAGAAAAACTTGATTTATGTTAATAATGACACGCGCTGTTTTAGTGATGTTTGAATTAGGGTCAAATAGCGCATCAGCGCATTCTAATCGCCAGACATTTGGGAGTCGGTGAACGAATAACATGATACATCGTGCTCTTTGACCAAAGTTTCCCTGGTATAAGAAATATCATACCAAAAATTGTTGTAGATTTTTGGTGATAAAGATTTTTTTTCATGTAGAGCAATTTCATTAATTTACAGGCGGTATTAAAATGTTTATCATATATTTTTAATAAAGCAAAAGTGACTGCACTAATGTAACATTAATTATGTATGCAGTATATTTAATGGCTGTCGGAATGATATTAAAATTAATCATTTTTTAAATACGTGCATATCATGCATATGTATTTTACTGAAGTATTATCTGTTTTGCAATCAGGAGGAGGTTATAGTTAGGTAGAATTTGCTTTGAAGGAAAGATCTTATTATATTACGTAGTCTATGTGAGTTAAGTCATTTCGAATACATAAACTATTAGCCAAGAATAAAATGCGCCTGATATATAGTGAGCTAAAGCGGATGAATACTTTTTAAAGAAGAGTGCTTCGTCTCTTTTGATGATATTGTAAAGTGTCTCTTACTAAATGCTTAAAGTTGTGTTAATTTTTATAGCAAATTATAAAATTTTACAAAATATTGCAAAAAATGTTTTTGTCATCATTTTTCAACAAAAGCACATAATAGTAATACAAAGAAAAACACTTACTGGTTTCGCAATAATAAGGAAAATACGAGCTTGAAACACAAAAACAACATATTTATGATGACTGATTAGAAATTGAGTCATTTTATTTTTTGACATATAACAGGTACACTTATCATGGAGTAAGCGCTTCATATATACATGACTTTTGTGTGCACAAAATAAAACTAAAACGTTATCAGGCCGAGTATGTGGCTACATTTCATGAATAAGTTGCTGATAAATTAATGACACGGGATTATAACGCTCATTGTATGGCTTGTTATGCTATCGTAAATTTATAAGATAATGTCATCTTGCATTATTGTAGGCGGTGGAAGCTGGATGTGTGGACCATGAAGTGTACCACAATGGCGACCGTATCCACTCTAGTCTACATCCTACACAAGATAAATACCGAATATTCCCCTAAAATGCGCTCCAGTCAAATAAACGCTCAAATGTTTCTTTTTCAGAAAAAAGACGAACAATCCTGATCACGCGTAAATGTGTTAATAATTTACAAAAATTATCAAATGCTTTGAAATTCGCTCAAATAATAAGATAACAGTAAAAAAGCAATCAATGGCAAACAATAACGACCGGGGGGGGGGGTTATTAGGAAACAGTCGGTAAAAACGATTTTAATTAGTGTCTAATGAAACAGTTACGGAAATTGCTTATATCGAATTCATTAACCATTTAACAGTGAGAGGGATCGGTAAATTAAACACAGGAAGCCGGCAAAGATCGGCATTTAAGCGAAGTTGTTTCATTTCATGTATTCAATTAGTAATTGATACAAATACAATAACACTACATATAGCATCCACTTCAATATCACGATATATACATCTTTACAACGAGCCTTTCTTTCCCTGACAGAATGTGATATTTCCAATACAAGAAAGTAGTAATAAGACCGCCTCAACACCAAGTCCAGTTTTTCTTTTAAGCCACAACGGTGGTCATGATATTGGGGTCTTACTGTAATTATTTTGAATAAAAAACGAATAAATATTTAGATGTAGGCATATTTAATTGTTTGAGTTTGATTAATTTACGCATCTAAATAGCATATATTGTGGTAGAAAATAATCCGTTGAACACAGTTTTCAATTCTAAAATCAATTAATTTAGTATTTAACAGAATGTGTGTACAAAAAACACAAACTATATATTTGTTAAGTTGATGACAATCTATATAACTAATTAAGAAAGCTACACTATAATACTATCATTTAATCCAATCATTAATAAATTAGAATTCCCTACTGGAGTAGAACATTATTATTATCTTTCAGCTGAATACACCTGTTATATTGACTATATAGTTACGTATGGCAGTATTGACAGTTAGATAATGAAATATTGTAACACATTAACAATTATTGTTGTTATTGTTCACCTTTGTTGTTATTGCTGCTGCTGCTGATGATGATGTTGTTGTTGCTGTTGTTAAATAATGTATAAGATGAATGATACACTAATTTAAATAACCTTAATGCACTTATGCCAAAATTGGTCCCAACATTGAGATGGATTCATTATCAAATGAAAAACAAAATGAAAGAATATTTTTTTTATATTGAAGCGGTTGCTAAAAGAGGGTTTACTGGCATGTTGCTGAATTCTTCATTCTGTCTACTTCGTTTATTTGGTTCATTGAAATATAATCTGCATTTACTGTACGTGGTCATGGTAACACCTATCACAGAGAGCATTTTAAAATTGACAAAAGGAACAATAAGTATATACCTACAGAATAGATATTAAAAAATAACAAGAAAACTCGAGTTTACTTTTCATCCATAATTCTTTGGACACTGAAACTATTCCGTTCACAACTTAATATGCATCGCTTTACAGTAAATGGAAGTCAAAAATGTAAGACATAATTATTTTAATTTAATAAAACAATACATGAGCTGTGAAAAGATTACCCCGTGACTTCACTGTAAATATGAATTGTATGAATAATATTTAACAATATTAACATATCATGAAGGTCATACAACAATACAATGCGTTTGGACACAATTATAGTTATTATTTAAATACTTCATACTTTTTCATTAGTATTCCTTTTCATGATTTATAATCTTAGACTTATACCAGAATATTTGAATTATCAAACTTGTTCATGAAATCAAACATACATGCTGATCAATATAAACCAGTCATGCACTAACCTAAACTTATTTCAATGATAATTTACAATAATATAATAGATCTAAGATGTCACATGTTGTATGAAACTATACATGTCAGTGGAAATTCGAGTAGTATTTCTAAGAAATGCAATGTGTCTGCTTTTGTTGTATTCTAAGCTATATCTATCATAAATTGAAATGTTGGGCTGAGACTTCAATAACTGTGCAAATGAGATTGGATTACCTTCCTAAAAAGAACTTAATTGTTTTAAGAATAATATAATACACATACAAATACTAGACAATGTATACATAAGCTTAACAAGACAGACACTATACCGGTATACTATAAAATATACAACATAACGTCTGTAATCTAGCAACAGAAAAACCTGAATATCCATCATAAAGGTGACTAAAATAAATCTGAGGTTATCAGTAAATATATATTAAAGGAATACATAAAAAACGGCGCTGGTGTGCACGTATGTTTTCCAGAATATGGTTGCGACACTTCAGAGGCACGTTCAGTAAGGTATTAGTTTTAAACTATAAACTTTTGGTAGCAATAACTGTTTCAAGCATTTACCTTTAATAGCTAACAATAGATCATCACAATATTCATTTGGATGAATAATATTAATTTACAAACAGTTGTAAGCAATAGTTAAATACTGAAAAAATAATATCTTAGCTTACCTAAGACATGGCTTTGAAAGGGGCCCTGTAGTATACAGTAATAAGTTACCCCGTCAGATGTCAAAGTAAACATCTGGTTATTATACGCTTAAAAAGACGTTATTAGTTCCGGAAAGTGTCCAGTTAATGTCAGCATGCACTTGTACTTTGACATTTTCATTTAATTGTTTATTTCTAAACAAGCAAACATATTAAACATGCGAAGCCCTGTCGTTATTCCGGGCATATCCGAACGGATGACTAAACGTAAACACACGCCGTGATTTTCAGTTTTGTAACTCAACCGAGCATTCGCGATTTGTTTTATAAACAAACTTATCTTAAAATACATAAACTAATTGGATGACTGATACCAGCATGTACAACAAACACGATTTTGTCCGGATCATTTGATTAATGCATTTTGCATGTTATACGGGTTTTAAACAATAAATCTTCTAACTTCCGGTTTACATTTTAATATGCGAATTCGATCGATATCTTTGTACTTGTGTTTTTTTGGACTTGGTCTAGGAATACATGGTGGCTTTATTTCGAAGCATATATACATGTAACGCTATTGTTTGTCGATGACAAAATTAGATTGCATTAATATGAATAGATACGTGACGACAATATTAAAAATACTCTTTATTTTCCAGGGCAATATGCCGCAATTTACGTGCAAACAACGAAACGTTCTGTTTATAAGTGGTATTCGTCTTCTTAATTGTAACAAAATCACGGAAATTGAAAATTAATACTGACTAGCTAGTAAAGTTATTAATTGACTTGCGTTCGTATAAACATGACATTTATGTGTCAACAAACATTTCATACGTATTGCTGCTTTTGTCGCCGCGTGTAGTTACACAAATGTTCCAAGGGTAACAACGACTGAACAAATACAGCGCGACATACTCATATATCACAACATTTTCAGATTGTATATTGAATTACCCATTATTTAATTAAGATATTTATAGTAACAAATATTTGATTTTAATTACGTAGACTGCTACACCATTTACTAGAAACCGCCATTGTCCATAAAAACCGTGATAAATCGTGCATTTACTTCAATACGTTAGTGAAATATCCATTTCTACAAGACTTAAATGCAATAATAACAGAATTATTATCTTATTTACAATGTACACAGTCTTTATGAACAAGTACTTTCCTCTATGTTGACGCCATTGTAACTAGATTCCAGAACCGTTTATCATAACGAAATCACTTCTCCTCACTCTTAAGCACCGCCATTTGTCTTAGAAATCGAGGTCAAAGGTTACAAATCGAGGCAGTTACGTCATTGTATTAATTACAATAGATGGCAAAGAATGATTTGGTTTTCAACGCGCAGATAAAAAAGTGAAATGATTGGTGCTACATTATTCTGTAGCACAGATCTGACGTGTGTAAGTATAGGAAAATGGTTTCGTAAGTAAAGTAAGCAATCCATTGTGTTTTAGTTGCATTATCCTTGTTATAAGATACCAGATCACTCCCTAGCAAGAAATTGTACACAACAGCGTTCACTGAAAAAGTGCAAATGCAGAACAATGCGAAAAAGTGGAACATTTTGATTATAAACTTATTGTGTGAGTCGTGTTTACTTTTTAAGCCAAGAAAATCAATTTTCAAAAGCTGAGTATCAAGACGACTACGTAATGCGATATAAATAGAATGAAGACGTATTTGGCGCCAATATTACCGCCTGAAAGCTAATAGTAGTCTGCTCAATGTTGATTTGGTACATACAATAAATATTTATTCATGACATTAAACAAATACAAACAGATACATTGGGTAATTACCTTGCACAGCGCACACAACAACATACGATTCCTAAATAGGTTATGAACCACGTAAATTCATACCGTTACCGTTCAAGCACGAAATGGAAATTAGTGCTGATATTCACAACCAGGTACTTGCTTCCAAAGTTGTTGTGCACCCCAAAGACACATCACTAAATCGTGTTATTTTGAAAATGTTGCTAATGTAAGCAAAATTAATGACTGTATAATCAAGAATTAGATATTCACCCAAATAAAAACAAAGAATAACAACATTAATAATAACTTTGTTGCAACCAGAGAATTGTCAACTAATGGTTTTAAGAAGTGCAGATTATATTTATCAGTACATTAACAAATTATCATAAGTTGGAATCTTAATTATAGAGAATGTTTTTGTATTCCATAAAAGTGCATACATTCAGCATAACTGTATTATGTGCTTAATGACAATAATGAAACAACACAAACGAAGTCATAACATTGTATTGGCTAAAGTAACAACATTAATTGAAATAATCCATATTTATTAAATTATTACAGACTATAACCACCAAGCAAACGATTAGTCAGCTTTACCCCCATTTTCTTTTTAAGATACCACTGTTCGTTAAAGATGATGCACGTTTTAATTAAGCGGAAGTTTAAAAAAAACAATTGTTGGTATATGACAAACACAATGGACTCTGGGTTCAAATGCGACACAATCAAACATTAACCAGTCACTTTGAAAACGACCATTGAGCCATATTAGAGCAATTACAGTAAGGTAAGTTACAAAGTGCCGGGTTTGATCCTTCTGTTTAATAAAAACATAGGGACGCCGAACCACGTGTCGCTGGTGTTTCTGACAAAAACTGCAATACGCAATATGTACGCACGATCATGTCATCCATATGTAACTATGTCTCTTCTTGAATACAGAAATCTACCCTCAGAGAAGTTGTTATTGATCAAACCACCATCTCTTTTTGATTCCATCAGAGATAGACATCAAACATAGATCATCAAAACTAGATATCAACCAAAATAGCAATACAGAAAATGAAAACAATTGTCAAAAGTAAATACACGAATTGATAAAACATTTCTCATTATTTTTATCTATACAATAACTAAAACACTATTTCTCTTATCTCATTTCCGGGCATGCTTGTATTTTTATACTGACTGATAATGACATTTATTTACAAGGTAGTAGTAAACATTGAACCATAAGAAGACATTCTGGTTTGTTATAAGCAGAATGTTGATGTATATGTATGCACTGTTGGGTTATGTTGGACAATAACTGTGGACTTTCATAATAAAAGAAATAAGGGGCAACTACTTGCAAATTGTGGTTATATTTCGTTGTCCTGTTTTGATTCAACCTCAGCAATGAGCTGTTCCATGTATACAAACGCCCTTATATCCATGAAGAATGAATTAGTGTTTTAAACACTCGGTATTATTTCAATAGCATGGTAATAAAACTTTCAGGAATGCATTTAAGATAATATAGTTTACTTCGGTTTGACGTCGAACTTACAGCTATGGACATTTGGCGACATTTTCAGAGTTAACAGTGGGGGAAGACCCCAGACGTTCATCTTGGTAGACCCACCGTACAAACAAATTAGGTTTGGGTGATTAAGCAGGTTAGGGTTAGGACTCTGTACGGGATTCACTTTAAAAGTGTCCACAAATGTTTTTATGTGGCTAAAATTGGGTTTATGTGGCTAAATTTTAACATGGGAAAGCCACTTAAGTATCATTTCGTTAGTTCGTCCGACTATTCGTATGCTAGCTTGGCAGCCTCATTACAATTAAAGTTTGTCTGATCCTGGTGTAATTCGAACTCACAACGTCCAGGGCAAGGCATTACTAGTCAAAGAATAAAGGGGATGGGTAACAGCTGAAGATGATGCAGCGCTATATCACATGATAAAATCAAATCAATGTAATAAATGAACTAAACTGTAAGATTGAAAACATGGACACACCTTCTACTTTTTTGCTTTCTTGTATTAAATACACAGGACAAACATAATGATTATCTATCATTTAAACATAAACGTGTTGGCAATTCTCCGATCTGGTACTTTTGGACTAACTGCCTGCAGTGGGATAAAGGTCTAATTCAGAAAACATAATGATTATCAAACTTTAAATAGGTTCTCAGAAATATATCTATGTACACGGAAAATCTCCCCACTCTATGCCGGACAATCAGACGTTTTCTTGTATCCACTTAAAATGGTGAGCTCAGAACTTTGCGCTGATAACGAAGGCATGCATTATTTAGATATGATACTGCACATCGAAACACGAGAACAACACAATGATACGAGCATATGAACTGTACGTGTTTACAACATAACTAAAGACAAAAACAAACTGTCATGTACAGATGAATAACTATCGAAGAAGCGTTTTTTTAATATGCTTTAAACGTAGTTGGAATGTTTTGTCTTGAAATCAAACAAACATCTGAAATTCATTTTAATGACTTGTGATACTTGGCACAAAGGATCTTTGAAGAAAATACTAGGAATGTTCAAGAAATTCGTGTGGCCTTGGTTTTTTTCTTTCATGTTTCTCCAGGTTTAAAAATGGTCTGTTAATTGTAAACTGTATTTCTTTTTCTGTCAAATATGGACATTTAGGAATGATAAGTTCGTTAACTCGTTCATTGACATATCATTGAGGCGGTCACCAAAAAGTATTTTGCAGTTTTTTTTTGGTTTACTTCTAATTCAGAGGCGTATATTTGTTCATGCTGCAAAAATGCATATTTATCAGACACGACTGATCTCTGGGCTTACAAATAACTATAGATGGGGGCAGCATACGCGAATAATACGACAGTAAATTATAATTGACGAAACCATCTGACATTCAAAAGCATTTTATCACACACTATTTAGTCCGTTTTATACATGGCTCACACATTAAAAGGAAGGACAGCGTCCAGATAGATGAAGTTCGACAATGGGTAGCAAAATGTTTTAAAACTACAATGACAATAGCAATAGCAACACATACATTTGAAATAAAGGTTTGACGCAGATGTGTTGAAGCAATAGTATTACTCGTTGACTATTCAGGCAATGTAACAAAAAGAGCTCACCTATAGTATGTAATACATAATTACATAGTAAGATCATAAGCAGTTTACCAATCAATACATTGGTGTACCATTAAGTCGCCCGAAAATGAATATAGATAATCCACTATATAGTACAATTATATTGTCCATTTAGATTAGGGGATCACAACAATCAATTCCAATGGTGCGATCAAATATAAGGCATATTCAAGTGTTCATGCCAAAACCGTCGATAAAAAATTAATGTAGTATTGTACAATTTGTTATGAATCTTCACAATGCTTATGCTTTCATACTTCCAAACAGCCAGTCCATTTTAACCGACTTTCCAATTTTAAGACCGGTTTGTAAAGACGAAGCTTTTGGCTTAGATAAAACATGGTTGCAAATGATTTCCTTAAACTTGTGTTGATGCACTTAATAATTAGTAATTAGTGATATTGTTAATATAATAATCGATTTAATATATTATATGATTAGATAAATGAATAATTACTTTTTCAGACATATGCTATTTATGAATTATATATATATAATTGATACATTAAATAATTAAAGTGTATGAAAACAAGGCCGCTTCATAATTCAGAAAAGTATTCCTGCACGAATGCATTAATTGCAATGCTGATTATAAAACTATTAATCGTGGCTATAGTGAACTCTGATCAACATGAAAAATCTGATACAGAACAGAACGTGATTTATTATTTTATGACTAATACTTTCAAAAGCGTCTCGTTACAAACATAATTTTATATATGATTACAATACCTTTCGATCATGTAACGTCATGGAAGTATAATAATTAATAATATTAATAACTTTATTGATAGAGTCAACGCAGTAAGGCATATGCCATTTCTTCCCCGTGAGCCTCTTAAGTGCAAAAGAGAAGAAGAAAGGCAGTCACGTGTTTAAAAATAAGGGCTCACAAAAGAACTTGAGATATGCTTAAAAACTAAAAACATAAATGAAGAAAAATGACGTCCGACATTCATAAGATTCAAGATACTCATGAAAAAAGCATATTCATGGAAATCGAATACAGTAAGGTATTACTTTTGCCTAGAATACGCACTTCTTTTTTTTAATCATTATGATATAATGAAATATGAATGCAATGACGTAAATATCCGGGTTCCATGTTTTACTGCATTGTGATAAATTCATATTAAATAGTATTTCTCTATAAAGTGATGCATTTCATGAAACTATTTTGGAAATCATTGCACGATGTAAACGGTCGAATATGTTTTGAAATGTATGGTGAAATTTAATGCTAAGCACGCGTAATATACGCACGCCGTAACACATTTATGTCTGTATCGTTGAGAAATAGAAAAAAAGTTATGTTTTTTTTCCACAGATGGTCCCCTGACTGACATTTACTATTTAATTTATTGAATAATATCAATCAGTATTCAATTGAACGATGTTCTACAACAATATCAAGTATGAAAGCAGAAAGTCTAGTCATGCTTTAACTTTTTTCTCCCCGTCCGAATAAAACTCAGACAAACGTTCTACGTAGGCATCGCAAGCTTTGTTCGCCATCTTGAAGCACGCGCACTTCAGACCATTCTTCGCGAGCGTTTTCTACCAACCATTCTTATGCAAAACAACCAACACGACCCACGTGACGATAAAAGACATGGTAAATTGGTTTTGACTAAAATCTACATTTATCATGCTCTTTCAAATAATTGTAATTGTTTGGTGCTCCAATTGTTCATGTTCTCTACGGGATTTTGAAAACTCAAAGAATTCAGGCTGAATAAAAGCCTGGATGAAAAATCTGTTTTCTTGGGAAGAAATCAAACTAAGGCTCATCCTACAATTTTGGACAAAGAAGGAATCTTTAATTGACAACAAAATAGATGGAACTTCAGACAGAATGTATATATCAACTACATTCAGCTGAATTGTTCCCCGCAGTCGGTTTGACTTAATCCTAGAGTTGGTTTGAATGGATGGTTAATTGTACAACCCGATAGTCTTTCGGAGCTGTGAATGTGTAATTTTCCTCTGGTCTTTGCGAGAAACATGAATATTTTGTAACTGTCCCAATCGATAGTCTAAAACAAGACAAGATTCCAGATTTTGCAACTTTCTCTCGGTGAAATTAAGAGACTTAAATGCTGTACAATATTATAAATGATTCATTGTTTTGGTTAGCTCAAAGTTCTGGTGCATGCATATATTTGAATACCAATTAACTTCAGTTTTTTTGTCGATTTAACATAGCGGTTTAGAAAATGCCGTGATCTTAAACAATATTTTTATGACAAATATGCAATTTGAAGACTTAATCACGCCGGTAATGAACGTGGCTATATTCATAGCTCCGCTGTATGGAGTAATGATTACGAATGACTCGGGTTTATACGGTTGCGTGCAATGTAACAGCCAAGAGTTACCCCTAGAAAATTGGGCTTTACTTAGGACGAAAATTAGAGAATAATATATAATTATTCTAGAAATCTGAAAATAATTTCAAATCAGATGATAAAAATTCTTCGAAGTATGACTTTTTTGTTTTCAAAATCAGAGAATAACTTTTTTTCGAAATCAGTGATTTTACCCCCAAATTATATGAATTATTTTCGAACTAAGATACTAATGTAAGTTTTCGAATTTAGGGAATATCACTTATTTCCGAAATAATAAAGTAAAATATAATTACTTATTTTAGTAAATATAAAAATCACTACAGATTTGAGAATTACTAACTTTCCAGATATATTGTCGTTTGCATGTTTTTTTAAAGGAGATCACACACTCAAAAATGTAAAATTGGAGAATAATACTTACATTCGAAATCAGAAAATAATATCTTGCCGTAATTTTATTAATCGGTGATCATTACGTATTTCTAAAAATCAATATTGGGTCATATATATTAGTATGGTATTGGGGTTGGTTAATGAAGCTTAACACGAAGAAACATCAAAGATAAAGCAAAGTTGATTGCTTTATATCAAAGAGCGATTATTTTATATCACTTGTATTCATGGTAACGTTGATTATTAATACACATGACTGTATTGTTGATATATTAATAGAAATAGAGTATTAACCTTTGCATATATGTTTTCTTACTGAAAATGGCCAAGCAATGCCATAAAAGTGGACACAACTAATTTAAGTGCTTGGCAATTGTTGTTCAATAATAAACATGTCCGAACGCATATCGTGCATATAACGCATTTAAAAACTGTGACCATACTTCAGACTGACCATGAGTTCATAATTAATATCTAGAAAAAATCGAGCGACGTTTTTGAAATATTTGACCAAATTACACAGGCTACAAGTAGGGCTAATTATTTCAATTGGACGGTAATTCACACTTCCGGTGTTGGGCACTCCTCAAGACTAGGCAGTGCAAGTATTTACGAATGAAATATAATGGTAAGGTCAAAGATTTCGATGGTCGCTTGTCAGATAGAGACATCTCGCCATAATAATTACTGACCCCGTTCATGGCGGCGGACACTGAACGCATTATTGGTAAAAGGGTGTACGAATATGTCCCATGTCTTAATCTGGATGAAATATATCAAGGAAGGTCAGTTTTGTGACCTGGCTTATTATCTAAATAGCCATTCAGAATAGGCAAGACCTTGTTTCTGATAGTTTTATGGTTGTACTAGATGCTGGTGTTGACCTTTATGTTTGGGCGTTTGCCAGAACGATCGTTGTGCATATGTATACGAATGGAATGTCTGTTGGGGTAATTTATTGCCGAAGCTGCCAGGCTGGTCTAAAGTGTACGTCCGTTTGACAGCTCCAGGTTAGTTATAGCCTGTGAAATAAATGAAAGTGATGCAAAGTGATACACTAGGTATTTCCAAAGACCGGCTTATCTTCATATTTACCCCTCTGAGACTTCCAGGAGCAGAATACAACGTTATATATCTCTGCATTCGGGTCGTGTGTGTGTGTGTTTTTAAACTGAAACACACAGTACTAGACCTGTATAAGAGGTAATACTCAACGTTCAAGAATCTCAAACTTTGAAAACATTATTAACATTAAGATCTGCATTTCCCCGACAAATGTACCACCGACATGATACCAACAAAATACATAGGTATTTCCGCGGCAACTTATTATAATATTGATCGCGAATTGGTCAAGTTAGAAGGTTTGAATTTTAAATAGATATATATACATTTGTATACAATATGATGGGACGACATTTAATTGTCGTCAATACCTTTCGACTATAATAAAGACACATATATATTAAATATAAGGAAGTCCTAATTGAAGCAGCTCATTGCAGGGGCGAGTGGACGATGGTAGTCTGTCTCATTGCTTGCCAAAATGGAGATGGTCCCTTTTTGCGTAAGATGGTGATTTGTATGTTTCAAAAAAGCGCTTTCGTCGCCGAATCTGTTTCTTGTTGATTGTGTAAGTTCACATGATAAATTTATAGTTTCAATATTTTCTGTTTTAATTATTTCGTCATTATAAATGTACGTCATTGTTCTTTACCATACCCAGACATATCATACGTATATAGTCGTGTTAACGGACAGGTCGTATTTTACGATTGTGGTTTTAGTGTTCTTAAAACATGTAAATAACTAATGAGGACGTTTGCTTTACAGTAATAATCATTAGTACCAATTCTCTGCACCTGGACACTAGTCACGCCCGTAAACGAAACTGAAAAAATGACCATACTTTTTTTTCTTTTTTTTTTTCAGTAGATATATCATTTTCGCGGTCATGTACATTAATAATCTCATTAAAAGTTAATGGAAATGGATAATTACAGCAGAACACAGTTAGAGTAAACTGGAATATAATGAAGAAATGAATACAGTGAAGTATTTAGTTTCCCTCTTACACATCTATATGTCATTATTATTGACATAATAATATGATTTAATATAATGTTGTTTTGTAGCGTATCGGCAACTCATGGTCAGGTAGCGATCATTTAAATAAAAAGAAAGAAAGGGACATGTATAAACCAAGTAAGAGGATAATAATAAATAAAGGGCAACTGATATGAACTGATTAAAACTGATTCGAAGTAAAATGAAATATGAATGTATTGACGCCATCATTATGGTGCCCAGGATATTCTAGTGTACTATTAATACTAAATAATTTATACTCGCATAAATCGTGAAGTACGTTTGCTAGAGATGCAAGCACGCTCTCTATAAGTTTGCGTGGAAACATTTTTTTTCGAGAACACGTGTGAACTAATCTGTGATGTTTGTTATTGTCTGTCATGATTTTTATGACGACCGTTATGGACATTATCGCTAGATTGAATCGTGAAATAAATAGTCCGTGTAATCGTAATGGTTTTGTTATTGTTCTGTTAAAGTACATAAAGCAGTTTTGCAGTCAATGTTTCGCAATGTGTAATTTTAAGTTTAAGTGAGTCGAACGCAGTCTTTCAACAACATTTCAATTATAAAATAATGCTGGTCGGTTCACCTAGCCGGTTTTCCTGGACTATGTTATAACCAGTACTAACTTATCCTTCCATAAGGAGATGGCATCTTCAAAACATATGGAGGCAAATGTACATTTTTGTCAAATTTTCAAAGCAGAGTAGAAACCTACCACGACCCTGATTCGAGCCTCGGTCGCGGCTCGTTGTAATGCATAGCACGGCTGGTTTCGATACATACGTTATGTTGTTCGATCACGTAAATATAGTAAAACACATCTTAGAAACCATTTTAGTATTCAGACCGCCTTACGTTAGTGACCATTCATTTTCAGACCAGTTGTTCATAAAGTTTCAATATTTCCATCGCCTTAATTCTAAAACCGTTTCGCTTGATTAATAAGGTTTTACTGCACAATCATTATGTAAAATGCCATTATCTGCTTAAGCATAATTTCAGCAAAATAAATTATCCAGTAAGCATATTAAAATTGTAACTGTATACATATAACAAACATTCAAAGAATCCTACTTAATTTCTGTAAATAAAAATAGTAAATCTTAGTTGTCGAAGGATAGACAAAATGCTGTATGGTAAAAAAATGACCGAGTCGCGTGTTTAGACACGAGACAATGACGTCATTAAAGGTAAATTAAAATGAAATGACCCTATTTTTGGAAAGTGAATTCGACATAATTATTATTTAAGTAAAGACTTGTACTTATCTTGTCAAACATTTACTACCTTGTGTTGTTTTATTGTGATTTGCACGGAACGTAGTCTGGAATTACCCGGATGTTGTAGTCAATAAAAATGACAACTAAATATAATTTTAAAACAACGCACAAGTCAGTATCTAAACCTAATACATATATTTTTTTCAGAAATTTATTTCATTAAGTGAACAGTAATTTGATTTCGTAATCAATTTTAATTTCGCGATGCAAAATCCAATAGTTATATGTAACACTTTACAAACATAAATTATAAATTTATAATTGTTCTGAATAAAATTGTGTATGCATGTACTTGTGTACATATTTCGCATGGCATATAAACGTAAAATTATAATTTTCTGAAATGTACAATCATGATGGATGATAAGTACTTAAATCAACATAATGGCTAGATTTAATTATCACGTTCCGTTGTATGTATCACTGTAAAACATAAAATGGTTGTTTATGCGTTAACGCACTCCAAAACTTGACCACAACAGTACTGCATGTACAAGGATGGCTATAAAAAACAGTGTCCGTCCCTCTTTTTGAATGATCCAAACGGTAGGGGTTTAAATAGGCGTCATTTTTGTGGTATACTAAGATGGATGGACTAATATCTCATATTTAACCATACAAAATACGATTTGGTAATTAAACGTATTTAGCGTCGATAACTTACGTATTCCTGTATCTAATAGTAGCCGAGTCGAGTCATTTGCAAAACTGTATTTGATAATTACTCAAGTTGATTCATTGCGGCTTTTTTAACAAACTGGCGTACACTGACGCCAAGCACTTGGCGCATTTGTAAACCATCGTATTTTCAATTTTCGAAAGGTTTTCTGTGCTCAGACATCGCTGCATGCCTTGTTAATAAGACTTAAATTTACGACGGACATTTCGGGCAGACACTAAATAAAATAACAAAAAAGCTAGCAAGGAGCGTCTGTTGCTAATCCATTCAGCAAATATGCGGTAATTTCCCTAGTATACAAGGCTTGACAGTCCCTCATCACCCTGTAGCTGAGGCAAATGATATACTCGCGTGTCATAACGTATATCATACAAACTACGCTTGTGTTGTTGATGTATACCTTAGGTTGCTTGTTAGTTTGGGAGCGAAAAAAATCATTCTCTGGAATGTCCGAAATACAGATTTTTGAGTGTCGAGAGAGAAAGTGAGCGTGTTTCGGATCTGTATAAACTGCCTAGACAGGTTCTTCAGATTGCTAAATGAAATGAGGGTGTTTTCAAATTCGATCATTCGCAAGGATATCTTGACTTCTGTTTAAAGAACCCGATATAATTAATCACAAACCGAACAGAACTGGGTTTCTCTTTGATATTTTGAACAAGTTCCGTTTGGTACACGAGGGACAAGAGCGCTAAATAAACTTGTGTTTTTTTCCTGTATTCATCTAAAAAGCCAGTCTCCTGTGTATATTTAAGCTATCAGTAATGTGTTGTTTTGTATTAGACACTTACGAACTGTTTTGTCTTATTTATTTGAGCACGTACGTCTAGATAAACCCTCGCTCAAATCTGAAAATTTCAATTTGATTTTTCGTTTATTATTTAATTTTGTCGTTTATTGACATTTGCATAATTCGAAACTCATGTTTTTCAGTGGATGTTTATCAATGTAACCTACGTTTCTCTCAGGTACACATATCAGCCAATACGTCACGGTTTCTATAGAAAAAAGTTAAAGCACAAGAAAGACGCATACTAATAAAGTAGTATTCTTTTATAATATTGTATATCTTAAATTCCCAATGCTCATAACATATCCATCATTTGGAAGATCTGGTTCTAGCATAACTGTAGGACAAAATTTAAATATTTATTTGAAGAGAACATATTTAATTCATAAAACTTTCAGACACATTCCTTATTCCATAGATTTCCTCGACCAGAAATTGACATACCATTATAAGACAACACTCCGGATTAGATATTTATAAAAAACTTTTTTCAAAGAAATAAAATATTAAAAAATAGATAGTGTTTGTGACTTTTGTATGGTTTTATGGTATTTACATTCTAAATGTGATTATTAAATTAATGGTCATATATATATATATATATATGGACTAACAACTTGTGTCGTTAATATGTACACATTGAAATGGTATAAATTGTAACGGAGTTATTTAACTAAGAGAAAGCATCTCTTATGTATCCATAACAGAATGACTGTGTTCTATGAACAAGGCATTGTTCTTGTAAAGGAATAAGTAACATTTTGTCCGATGGAAAATGCCAATTCGATTTTCGGACAATCTATCGGGTTCTTCAATTCAAAATGATGTTGTCAGATCAGGTAGATTACGTTACTATAGTCATTCCGTTACACAATAAATACTTGAATTTATTGTCGGGTCAATGTTAGCAAGCAATGGTGTGAACACTAGAATAAAATGTCTCTTATTCTTTCGTTTTGACCGTGAAATTTAATGGCTTTCAGTATGAGAAAACCCATTCATTCGTGATTGTGGCGTGATTTATATGTAACCATTTGAATACAAGTATCCCTTTCACTGAGACAGCGACTGAAATAGGTGAATTTGAAACAAATTTACCATTATAATTAGAAAAATGGCAGAAGGCCATTATATTCTCTCTTCATCTGAGGGTGCAAACATGATCATAACCGCATCATGTTGGAGAATAGAATTTAAGCAATATCGACGCCATTTATCAGTTAAAGTACACTAGTGCGGTCACAACATAAAAATGACATCATCTGTCTTCAATGATTGTTGATAGTTTATGTGAGAAACACTAGAAATATTAAACTGTGAGCCCTAGAATGAGAGAACATTAAAACTATCATAAAGTAATAATAAGGTAAATTATAAATGTATTAAACGTTACAAAACGAAGGTATTATGGCGTCGGGTTAAACAACTCCCGCAGAATTGACGCTGTTTTTATAGGCCATTGGACTGAATCTGTATTGTGGTTAGCGGAGGATGTTTCGTAGTTTTTTTATTTGCAATCTTTCAAGATTTATTGCCATTAGATGTGAATAAAAGTGCGTACCAATTACTATGTAGATACTGTCGATATAACCAAGAAAAGTACAAATTGCTGACTTATTTTTCATTTATTGCAATACATTTTTATATTACTCATTCTAGTATTTTGATACTAAGCTTAAAAATAGGCATTTTTCAGCTCGCGATTTTATTGATGATTTTCCACAATTATAACGATAAATATTCATTAACCAGTATGAGGTTTTGCAACGAGTAGATGAACATGTTTGTGATGTACGCATGAAAAAATAGGCCGCCTGATTGCCTCCACGAACGATCGATTGGTAACGGCGTTTGAAATGAATGTGTTTTTACCGCGACCGTAATATTTCAACATTGCACGTTAAATGCTTGGTGATAACGGGCCTATTAAGAAAGTCACGCAAAATGTCCTTTCAATTCAAAGCAAATGTTGAATCGGACATTAATCAGCATTATATCAAACCATAAATAGATGTGTTTAAAACACTGTTTGAATCGGTGAAAAATTCAGGGCATAATAATTCATGAAAATGCATTTTTGAATACGCACGCTTGTCGTCTCATTTGATTGAGAAATGTTTATTTTGAATTAGACAAAATACATTAGAGTGGTAGGGCTTAAGACAAATGTTTTATTGGTAGATAAATCCTGATTAATAATACAGATAGTTAACAAGTTTCGCGCTATTAAATTCACATAATTCACATTCAGTTGTTTTATTTTTACACAGTAAATTACGCATAAGAAAAGCAATATAACTGTCTTAAAATAAATTATAAACATTGTTCACATGTCAATAAAAAAAATGATTTTTAAACTGCAATTAATACAGTACAAAGCAAGCTCACGTTATTTATTACAAATACAGATTTGCTCATGATAAAACAATTATTTTCTAGATGCATTTATCAAGCAACATATTTATCAAAGATAAAAAGCATGTACATATGTTTTCAAAACAACACAGTTTATCTTCACAAAAAAGTATATATTACATTTTTGTACGCAATTGTACCAATACATTAATTTATCTATGTCGAATGCATGAAATAAAGATTTGAGTCGTATACGTTTACCAATGTTTGTTTTAAGTAATCGCGCGCATTAAAAACTTACCCATTGGAAAAGATCCGTTCTACGAATTGGAATACCTTTTTCTAATGTTCAATGAAATAATTAATGACCACACGTTATCCACGCGATTTAAAGATTTCAGATGTAATCCCTTTCAAAAGCGTGTTTTATGCGCGTATGGTATATTTATAATAAACTAGTATTTCTAAATAGCTATAGAAAACCACAATCTTACCTGTTTTACCCCGTAAATCTTCACCCAATATTTCAGATACAGTAGAATGTAGCGGCATAGCTTGAGTTAAAACCGAACGTAACGATATTATTCAAACATTTTGTACGGACCAATCAAAAATAGTAGGCTTGTATGAGTTAACCAATAGCTAGGCGACCTTAACTGTGTAAGTTGTACGCGAGATAAACTAACAGCGCATATAGAAGCGATTTGAATCGGTGTAACACCTCCTCCGACGTAGACTTCTGTTAGGTATAAATTCACGGTTTGGTTTTTCTTATGCGAGTTTACAACGAAACATTTCAAAACAAATTGAATGGTATTTTTTTCTCCAGTCAGAATATGTTCATGAATGTGTTCTTATTGTCAGCGTGAATCTTAATTTACAGCGTATTTTCCTTGGTAGTGAAATTCATTTTAAACAATCATCTGAAATTTTATTATAAACAATTTAAAGAACTAATTTAATATAAAAATGGAAAGATGTAATTAATGCGGTGAATATATATGAATAAAGAATTTATTATTTCCGAACGAATTTGTTAACGTATAAGACCCACGGGCAGGTTTTTATACATCTACATCTTTACAGAATCTTAAATCTTATTATATCTATAATTAAATGTTCAATTCAGTATTTCGTTCAAAAAACTTAAAGCAAGCATAACGTTTAATCAGTTTCCATGTTGACGAAAAAGCTAATTCTTCATAAACAATATAAAAAGTAAAATCTAATACCATGATAATACATAGCAATAACTGTAAGCGATTTGTTTTTCTTTTCTTAAAATACTTAATATAGCTATGTTGACATTGTAATAATTCAATATCGGCCTCAACATTTCGATTTGATATATCTTACAGCCTGAAATAGTGTTGATGTTCTTATAAATAGTATTACACAAAAGTCTACAGAATTTCATTTAATGTTACATTCTATATCGGCATATAGAGCTCACAATAACGGAGTAATTGCAGAACGTTTGTCGCAAAATGCTGAAGTAATTTCTGACCTACAACACTATGCCAGTTGTTGTCAGTTTCTCCTAAGGAGCTGCAAATATTTGCATTAGATTGGCCCTTATCACAGAAGCTGCTTTAGCATGAAATTAAACAAACATTATTTATAAGTGATACATATTTATTGATTCCTTATGTAATGTATTGTGTTTGACGCCAGCAATTTAAAATATACATGTGTCTCAAAAAACACAGATGGATCCGGATAACAGTAGCCGTCTAAATTAACCTTGTGTTGAATGTCGTATGTATAGACTTTTATTTCTTGTTTTAAAATATAAATTTACGTCTCCAACAAAATAATTTAGCTCATTTTATAAAATTGTCCCCTCCCCTTATTTGGACAGAATTCATGAAAACATGAATTTTACTAGAACTACTCTTGCATATTTCACGAATAGTTCATGAAATATGAATTGCACTGTCAATGGGGTATTTTACTAACTGGAAATTTTAACCGTATTTTAATATATTGAATTTTACGTTACTTACAAATCACTTAAAAGTACAGTATTATTTTAAAACAGCAACTTTAAATCTGTATCACTTTCAAGAACGTGTCATACAATACATGCTTACTACGTTTTCAGTAAGCTTCCACAGTTGACGTCTGCAAGTTTTAACAAATCCCATTTAATACAAATGTTATTTATAAGCAATACTTATATTAATTAGAATATGAATAAATAAAAAAATATGCTAAAACGAATTTTCATTTAAAACGTTGACTACTTTTATTTAACAAAAAAATGATATCCAACATTTTGAAAATAAACACAAATTACCACCAAAGAACAGAATAAATTATATTTAATTATTAATAATTGTTACGAACAAATATTGAAACACTATGACAAATTATTTCACAAACAGGAAATCAAATTAAATCCATTAATCGGCACAAATTTACCAACGACAAAATCAATAAAGCGTGATCTTGTTTTATCAAATATTAATTAACAGATTTTAATCACTAAAGAATTGCATGGTACAAACTCGCACATTAATTTGGCACCGTTAAACATAAACATACACATTTAGATACTGAAGTTATATGTTAGGAAATAAAAAAATGAGCATATTTTTTCTTTGAATACAAACACATTAATAATAATTATACATTTAAGACAATTCAGTTGAACAAATTGCATAAATTATGATATAACTAAACTAGGTTTTATAGATTTAGTTACTTACGTGTTTTTAACATAATTGATATATTGGTTCTTTTTCTAATTACGTGTAACTATATCTCGTATTTCGGATAATGGTATTATTTTATTTTTAAATTAAGTTCTAGTCTAAGATTGTTTCACAGTATAAAATGCAAATTTAGTTTTCACACTAAGCTAGCGTCCTAAATTTGTTCCTTAGACCCAAGTATATCTTGAGCGCTCTAATTCATTCTTGTGAAAAATATCAAAATAATTTGACATTTCCACCAAGCCAATTTCCCGTGTAACGCTAACAATTTACAAAATCAGAGGCTTTGCTTTTGAGAAACGGCCAAATCAATAAATTTGTGTATACAGAACGCTCTTAAAGGCTTCTCGGTTTGGCATATGAGAGAATAAACGAATGCATCATAAACAGGAATGATTTAAATATGTTTGTTTTAAATTATTATGACATAAAGAGGCTTTGAAATATTTGCGGTCACGCCTCTTTGATTTTGCAGCAGACTCTTGCTAATATATACAAATTTCAAGTCTTAACACAATGATGAATCCGTATTATTATAACCTCAGAATGACTCGCCGGTTTGATCACACGTTAATAAATGAACACATTTACTTGTCTAGAAATATGTTTGCATAGACCATAGTCCCAACGAATAAACTGTAGTCTGGCTTATTAAGAATCATTAAATGCGATAAAACAAGATATGATTCATATACAGGACGCACTCTTTTGCATTTTTGATTGACCTATGCAAATATGCTGCAATATATTTCTGAAATTATTCCAGTGTTCTATCATTTGCTTCTACTCCTATTGGAACAGAATCGCTAGATAGTGCGTGCCACATGGAATGCTTTAGTTAATGTTGATTGTTTCGCATGAAATATTCTTAGAAAAATAATCTATTTTAGATCAGGCATCGATCATATTAGAAAGTGATAAATAATAATTGGATTGTTCGATCGGCACAGTTTGCCGTCACCCAGACGTGTTACGTGTTACACTGCCAAACGTGTTCAATGTATATTTTCATGTTCCAAAATATCTTCGGATGTGTTTTGGTAGAATCAAATCGTTGTAATTAAATGTATTGCAATTAAATCGTCCAGTATGAATGTATTTAAACAAGTTTGTTTCCTTGTATATAATATGCTGCATAGTATGTATTTCTAAACGCGAATATTACAAAATGTTTCCATACAACAGGGACATATTGTTATATACCAATATCGTACAAAAACGCCATAATTGAATTAGATATTTGTTGTTCAACGTTCAAACCATGTATACGAATACAACAGGCGTGCAACTATGAAAATCTCGAACATTGTTCTTCATGCATTGGAGACATTCTTTTGAAAACATATATATCATAATAGCCGCCTAGCAGACTTCAGGGGAAAAAACGGTGCAAGATAAATTATTTCGTAATCGTCGGCGTAGTTGCATACGCCAAAAAGGAAAAAAAAACAAATTTAATATTCCGTTCTTCGCAAATCGGTTCAATTTCTCAAACAATGACGATATCTAAATATATTTATTTCCTTATTCTCCAGAGGACTTTTATTTTCACGTTTGAGGAGATCCGACACCGGCAATTTCAAAAACCTGTTTTAAACGCTTCCAGGACTTTTCTTCTATCTCTTACAAATCATCCTCTTCTAGAAACTTTTCCGTGATTATCAGCCGGTCTATATTCGGGTTCCCATTTGTTATCTCTAATTTTAACGATATATTTCTTAATGGTATTCTATCTGCGCCCTCTTCGCCAAATTAATTTTATTTTTCGAAGAATTCTACATGAATTTCAAAGTAAATGAATGATAAATGGAAAATCGGACGAACTAAGGAATTTAATTCCTGCCTTGAAACGAAAAGAAGAAAAAAAACGCAAGTTGCAAAAAAACGTTTCGCTCTTAGAATAACGAGGTAAATACCAAGGCAGCCAGAAAATCTTAGGCTCCAATTATCTTGCAAAATGTTTAAAATCAAGACAAGTTCGGTAAAAAAAATAAAGACATCAATTCTTATGAATTATTAAGAAATTCCACCAGAGCGCTTAATTAAAGCTTAAGTATACAAGATGGGGCATTACTAGTAGTACGAGAACGTATATTGTCCAAACTTGATTATAAGGATTACTCATATTCAGATTAGCTTTCATAATTCCCTCTGTATTTCATAATGAGACCATCTTGTCATTTGGACACAGTACTACATGCCCAATACAGCACCTATCTGACATATATGTTCAATAATACACAATCAATGTTAATATTACGAAAACAGTATTGCCCTAATATCATTATTTCTGTGATAGCTACCCTAGTTACTTAATATATTAATTTTACGACACATCTTTTTAAATGCAATAGTTGTTGCCCTTGTTGAAAATATTTTATTTTTATTAATTTCTGTAGATATTGCATGATGACATTATCTCTTATCAAATTAGGTTGATACGTTGTTATTGCATCGTTTTGCCATATTTTTTTCATTGAAATACTTTTTTTTTCATTTATATTTGAAAAATGGCCTACTCCCATTGACAACAATGCAAACTCAAAGGGAAAATCACTCAAAGGAATATATTTTTTTTAAATCTTATGATACACATTTTTCTATCTTGAAAACCTGCATAGGTTTCAAAGACAGAAAATGGTTTATCATTAGATTCTAAAAAAAAAATGTCATCCCATTTTGAGAAAAAATAGTCTGTGCATTATGCAGCCATCTAATAATCAAATTCATGTTCTTTGTTTTGTTTAGTCCAGTTAGTATTTAACTAAACTTTGAATGTATAAATTATCAGAAATATCGGTTATTTTATTAACATTGTCCATGAACTTTTGTATAGCCACTCGTATATACCTTTGTTGATGGCCTTGATAAGCGTAAGTCAATTATAAACGTATGTTCATTTATATTAACATTACTTACAATGGATGAAGATATTTATTGCATAATGGCTCTTCATCTGCTAAATGACCATGTAACAATGCTAATTATTTCATTTTGTCTTTTTGATTCGATCACAGAAATTGTGTACATGTTACTACCACGTGATGCTAAAAGGTAGAATTTGCAAAATACTAAATCAGCGACATTAAAATAGATAGCTAAAGGTAACAATACAATGCAAATCTGATTACATGGGAGTTTGCATGAGAAGCCGAGGAATTAAGAAAATTGGGAAAGAATTGGCTGTATTTAAATTGATTGTGAGCCTTTGAGATCGTTTGGCAATTAAAGTTATCTGAGCATAATGAAATCACTACAAATTTCATTGAAATCTGTATCAATAACCTAATCCAGCTCTAAGGCATTGTAACAACCTTAATTGCATACTGTTTTATTTAATCGCAGTTTAAATAAGACGTAAATATAACGTACAAACCTGATATTCCACCGGCGAGAAAAAATGGGTCTCTAAAATCGACAGTTTTTCCTGATTCTCAGCCGTGCAGCGGCCCCAAGGCATGTCTTTCTATTACATACACGATAATGTGACAACATATTTGAAACAAAATATGATCACCACAGTGAGTGTTAAAACTCACTTCTCTCTGAGATTGGTTGAGTATTGGATTTCATTTAATTATACACCTTGGAAACAGACAATAATTCTTTGGTTGTTTCGGGGAAAGAAAACGTCAACACTTTTGCTTTGAGTGAAATGAAAATAAATTCTTACGATATGAACTCATAAACATATGCTGTATTTTGCTACAGATGTCGGCAACGTAAACAATGAACACACTAAACAAACACTGGAAATGATAACTTTAATCATGTACATTTAATAGGTCTATACATGTCTTGCTGATTTATATTTCCGAGATATATATAAATCTAGCACAAGGATATAGTTTTTGTCAAAATAGTTCAGTTGTTAGCACTAGTTTCCTGATTTTGATTAGCTAATGCCACATTTCGATGGTGATGTAAAATCATTCCTCCTTTTCAGATGATGAATATAAGTAAACAAGGGATGTCACAATCAAACATTCTACCCTTGCCATGGTTGTCCATAGCCATAATCTAATCACTACGGCTAATTGGCCAATACAAAACACAATTTGGATGACAATTAGATAAAAAAGTACGCAATACCTGCACATGCAAATCCATTAACATGACTCACACCAAGACAATTCCATATTCCCACCAATGTATCAGATTATTAAGCGAAGGTAATAAGGCATCAAACTAAGAATGATAGTCCATTACTTAAACCTGGTCGGTGTTGACTTTGGAATAATATAACTATTCATATTAGGTGTCTAAAGGTGTGCATCAGCATTGCACTGACATACATACACAACTAAAATAATATGTGAATTAAGGCCATTTGCATTTCGGATACAACAATGCTACTATTGAGGAAATAAAAGTTTTAGAAACCGACTTCAAGCAACTAAAGTATTATACAATTGTAGTTTTATTGATATGTCAATCAAATTTTACCACCATAATGTATGTTATCTCGTGAACGCAGTCTAAAATAATTTAAAGTTTCAGATTACCATCTACTCTTCGAGCGACAATAACGCATGGTGCACAACCGTCGGTGAACACTTTTACAGCAACAGTTTGGATATCAAAGCAGCAAAGGCTAACTCGGAGACATTTCCTGAACTGTCACTTGAGTACATGCATTCTTAAAAGGCACTGGTGTAAATATGATTATCCAAAAATTAAAAAAAAACTGACATGAATATATTTCTGGACGAAATATAATTAAAGCAATTGACAATGTATACACATATTGATAAACAATGGATCTATACATTGAAAGCAGTATTAGGGTTGTTAGGTGTTTTATTAGTTTTTCTAACAGCCAAAACTACTTTGATATCGTTCCAGTTTACATGTGTTTGCCCTTTACAATTAAACGAATGGGGACTTCAAAACCGCCAGGGATTCGATTGAAGGAGCAGAGTCATTCAAAAGCGATTGCAGACTTGCCAATGCTGCTTTTGTCAACTCTACTGATATTTACTGAGTATGCAAAACGACGTAAATGTTTGAAGTAGAAGGTATTTTCAGTGCGAAGATATTGCACAGAATAGCGACGAAGTAGGCTTGAATAATTAAACAGAGGCAGAAGTAGAATTTATCAAATAATACGCAGTTCAGAACATAAGATGTTTTTTGTCGCAATCGTGATTTATGAATTTAATTGCGCGATGCACAAAATGCTTTAATTTGCCAGGTTTGAGTAAGGTAATTAATAAAAAGGTCTTAGACAAAGCAGAATAAGATATACCAACACACATCTTTTTGTAAATTTCACAATACCATACACCAAACTCACTTACGACACAATATTACTTTGGCGTGTAGAATGTATTTGTTCTAGTCTGCAATGATTGAAACTTTAATCTTACAATACAAATATAAATCAACAATCACGAACTCAATATCATTTGTTGTCTGGGTGTCAGATGTAGACAAATTAGATTTAAAAATGAATCAAAATTGTTCTAGCTTTCTACAAATATAATTCATTTTCTTATGTTGCTTAGAGGCGTTATTCATCATACATTCACGTACATGTTGTTATGTTTCTTTAAGATAGATGGATCAATACATCAGATGGAAGCTGACGACACTCGTAGTGTGATCCTTATTGCTGTAAACAATATAAAGGGTATATTTGAGTCCGCTGTAAATAAGCCAAGCCTACATTGAACAGCAGTTTTACAAATATTCAGATGGTAGTCTTTACGACCAGCCCAAACTCCATTCCATTGACATTATTGTTCTCTATTTCATCGTATCTGCGCAATATCTCGCGTTGCAACTTATGTTAGTAACGCGGTAAAACTATTCTTACCAACATAAACATTTGTTAAGCAGTTTTCTGAGGCTGACACCGAGGCGGTTTCCTTCCTAGTGCGTTCCATTAAATTGGTATAAATTGGTGTTCTTCTGATTGTGATTTTCTATCTCCAAAAACATATTTTTTCCTGGGTTCTGAAACTCTTCTAAAGCAAGCATACCAATATCTATCACCACATACATAATTATGGAAAGCATCATAGTTGAAAGCAAAAAATATAAAAATACCAGTAATAACTGATTTATGTTATAACATATGTATACATGGCAGCTAAAAAATTAAAAAGAGAATAAGAATGATAATAACAATAATAATATATAGTCATAGATTTGATACCAACAACCCCGCCAACCCAGACCTCCCAAGCAATACAGCAATCCATTAAAATTAAAATGAGAATAAATAGAAAAATCATTGTATATTATATAATGTTTTAAAGTTTAGACCCTGTGGCTATACAGTACCTAATTTGTGCATCCAATAAGTTTCTTTAAGTAACCTATCCATTTTGTTATTAACACTGTCAATAGGCATAAAACTGAAATCAGTGTAACTGTGGTTGATATCAGTAAAATGAATTGCTACATTAGTTGAAAAATTCGGACTGACAAAATTATTGATATCAAACCTATCTTATCATAGTTGGCAGAAATTTAAAACGCAAAGTTCATGTTGTATCATGACGTATAATGCTAAGTAAAGCATACAGTGCATTGCAACGCCATTGCAACGTTTATGCAGTGCTTTACAATGATTCCTGTTTTTTTACTTAGACTACATGTAGTTTACAATTTCTTTTACAACAAACTCTTGTTTTTAATAAACATTTTTACTAGATTACAATAAGTTCATTGGTTGGGTTCTTCAAACTTTATTTCAATGTTGTTTTTAATCAGCACCGTGTTATCAGCATTTTGTTCCTTTTTTAAATTTGATCTATGGTTTATCAAAGCACATTAATTAAAATGTTATATTCTCTGTTGATATAAATCATTTTTAAACACTGTAAAGTAATAATAGTATGATGCCGTTTTATAATTTGTAATGCATTTCAGAATATGTTTAGGAATGTATGAAAACGACAAGAAATTGATAAAAATGCAGATTTATTTTACACAGTGGCGTTTCTAAATGTTCGTATACAGTCTTAAGTTTGTATGTGTTACTTGCAATCATTGTAAAAACCTATATTATGCAACATTGTAATACAGACCATTCATTCAAGAGCGTCATATTGCGCGTCTCCAACATTTATCTAATGCGCTCTGTCTGTACTGATTGGCAGGTCCACCAACGGTAAGAACTTAAAGATAGAACTTCAGATTTTATTTCTGCAAACCATTCAGAAAATATACACATAGATAATTTAATATGCAACAAACAAAAGTCTTACATTTAGGGAATGCAACTTTAAAAATGAAAAAAATATAGCTCTACACACTTGAAGAGGACAAATGGCGGAAACAATTTGAATTTAGTCGGTTGTCAAACAAATGAATTCAACATACCAATGCATATCCCTGAAGAAAACAGTTTTTTGTCTGGGAATTGATTTTTGTGAACTATAATGTATAGTTATCTTAAATTGTACCAACAATGTTACCTACATTACACACAGTAAGCAAATAGAATCTGAATCCCTTTCTTAGTATTCAATTATGCTTAATATTTCTCTAAAACAATATTTATGTTAGTGTTTCAAATTGAATTGTGTGGTCCGAGAAAATTAAAAACAAACGATCAGCTTACAGTTCTTTAGGGACCTTTGCGTGTAATCTTATAGAAATAATTTGTTTACTGACCCTACGCTTATCTCTGGCCCATTGGAAGTCCAATGGAACTAATGTCTTTTCTTTGCAATCAATGAAACGGCATTGTTCCGCTGGCACGCCGATGTGGAAGCCTCTCTGACAAATTAATTCAACAAATTGATAATAAACGCGTTTCGGATTTGGGAAGCAGAAAATTGAACGCTAGCAGTGAGGTCCTGCAAATTGGTTTCATGTTCGCTAGTGACATTGGTCATTTATTTCAGGGGGTCTGATTATGTTAGAAGTGTCAGAAGGTTAAAACAAAGATCTCCTGGGAATATGGTCAGTGTTGTACAAGCTGGAAAAAGATCCTCTGAGAAAAAGCCAGACGACCTTTTATATATACAAGAGCATAATGGAGAAATTATATAGCATGATGCTGTATAACAAATGGGGTAATTGTCTTTCTTTTCCCGTAAACCCATAGGTGTTCAAACGTCAGAAAAAAATAGACAAAATACAAATTATGTTTGAGTTTACGTTTGCCTAGAAATGGGATATTTCATACAAATTATATTAGATCAACACATTGAGTTACGACTTGTTTGTTCTTGTTACATCCAATTCTCTGACGTTTTGTATATACGTAACTTTTGCCAAGACATTCGTAAACATTATATTAGATAAATTAATACATTTGGAATAAACATACGATGGTATACTTTTATACAACTTGATTATAAGAAACGAATGAAGTTTTGGTTACAGCCAATATGTTAAAAGGTCGTCGACATTGTATACTAGTAGTGTGATCAACCGACATCTAGAGCTTTTATGCTATATATGAGAGGGAGGTTTAAAATCAAATAATTGCACACATAAGCAAGTATTAATTTTATGACAACGACGTATATCATATCTTAAATACATATTACATACATTAACGCATAGTTCATTAGTAGATTTGTGTTATTTAAATATTTTGTAATCACAATTAAATCGGTCGTAAAACCAAATGGATTGTGGGATATTTGCACCACGATTATCCACACATTAAACATTAGTACATGTGCAAGCTGACAAACTCTAGAAATGTGTATTGCGAAGGATTAATCAGTCATATTGTCGTGATCGATCCATTATTTTCTTCACATCTATAGTCATTTTACTACCTTTCTTTAGTATACTGGGACAGTTACGTCACGACTTCAGGCTGATGACGTCACCAAATTCTCTGATTAGCGCCTGGCAAAGACTGGTTAATTTATCATCGTCTTCGGCTAGCCACTCTTCACTTAAAATTCAAATCCTACTTGGTACCAGACATAGTTCACATGTGAGGAAGATGTTCCACTAGCTTACGGGTTGTCGGTGATTCTAAACTCCGTTATACAACTTAGGGCATCTCTCTACCGTTAGAGGCCGAACATGTCACCAAATAACCCAGACTGTTGATGCTATGGAACACCCCCCAAAGAAAAATGCTTAAACCCTGAAATTGCAACAACTGCATTTTTAGTCAGCTCCTGAATTATACTCGTAGCAATTAGTTCGTGACATTATTGTCTTTTGTAATTGATTGGTTGCGATAGGGTAGGTAGGATCGTAGAAATATCTTTGAGTTCGAATTATATGTTCACATTGACACTGTTGCCAATTGTGTGAGACCTATTACTAGTTAACATTTTGGTACTTATATTTTCATGCATTAAATTAATATGGTTGGTTTCATTAAGAAGTGCTATGTAGTCGAATTGCACAGTAGCATAAAGATATTCGTTGACATTAACGAAGTTTCTGTGTTAGCCAATACGCATTTCAAGAACTGTTCTACAAGAAACTGAAACGGTATGGACATTGAAAGCGTGGTGACACTGAAGTGAAAATGTCAAATGAGCTCACTGAAGAATGTGCTGATATTTATTTGAATTACATGCTGCAATGTCACGTTAACGCCGTTTATAAATGCTCAAATACATTTAAAATCATGGTAGGGCCTACTAAATAAAACTTACAAACACAATATGACAGACGTACACACTGTACATGTTATATTTTCCTTTGTCAAACAATGCGTAGTTTAGCTCTACCTCCTCTACTTAGCTCTTCATCACGCACGTTTGGACACACAACGAGTTATTGTATTTATTCATCATATACGTGTCTTTAATAGTTTTAATGATACTCGTATATCTAAAGATGGCATTGTCAGCTGACATTGATATACTAGACGAGGAATAATTCTTCTCATGTTTGGTTATACAATACGAACGAAAGCTATATGATGCATGACCGTCATGTGTGTCTATTTTCCTGTAACAAGTTGTTGTTAATCTAACCACGGTTGTTGACAAATGCGATTTATTGTTGGTGAAAAATATGTCTCCAAAACATGACTGTCTGGTGAATTAAGGATTATAACACCGATTGTTAGCATTCGTGTCAGCGGTGTGATGTTATTAGTTTTAGCGAAAACATATGTATTCCAACGCTACCATTTCCGTAGGTTTTTAGAGTATGTGTTTAATGTGCGATTGCACTTTCACAATGTAGACCAACTGCTCAGTAATGCGTGTTTAATGGCTGATTTACTGTTTGATTGTGTCTTATCTTGGTCTAAACGATTGATTGGAATAGATATATGTATTATTTAGAATACGTCCAACATTATTATTATTATATTGTCTGTATTCAGGATGTGGGGGGGGGCATTGCTTACAAGTTTATAATGTGAAATGCAAATTTACATTACTATTTTTTAGGCTGCATGCATGCAATAGCTGGGTTAGTATCGAGTTCCACTCTCTAAGTACCGCATTCTCCTTTTTTCTATTTAATTGGTACCAGTCCTTTCCAAAGTGTATGTATCTATAACCATGTTCTATGTGTTCGTATTGATGTAGTGGGTTCTACATTTGATTGCTTGTTTTCTTTTATGTACAGAGCAAACAACGTTTGAACTATTGAGATATGGAGTAAATAAGTCATTGTCGACGATCGGTTCCAGTAACCATATACACCAGAAAGGGCATTGATCTCGTATCAAGTATACCAATTATTATGCCAGGAAAACACTCTAATCAACGTTACATGTGTGGTATAGATGAAAGGAATACCAAAGTTTAAACAACCATATTTCTTTGAACACAGTTTACACAATAAATTGAAATTGTGTCACACGAGAGCCTGTCGGTCTAGCTAATTCAAACGAGCACACGACTAATGATTGAGACGTGGTTCTTTGGAACTCGGGAAGAGTCAGGATTCCCAGCGCCAGAATTCGACGGAAGATAAAAATATAATAATCTAAGTCGTTTGTCCCAAGTTTAATACACGTATTACTAGTAAGTGGGGAAGTCGGCAGCAGCTTGTAGAATGAAAATAAAAATATAGAATAATACTCTTTGGAAGGTACTGAGTATTCCAACAGTCGTACATTCTTGTAGTACTTAAAATAACCGGCTTTAGTCCTGATGAATACAAATTTGCATATGAAGAAGCACGAAGTTCCAAGATAGCCGTGGCTCAAAATATCGTTCCAGCGGGTTAACGCCGTTTTTTCAAAGGTATTTCAGATATATACGGCGATCAGCTTTACCTACCCGATTTTCTTGTACTGCATTTTTACCAATACTAATTTACCCGTCCACAAGAAGACGGCAATTACTCGACTTTTGGAGGAGAATGCTCGAATGTGTTCAAAGATTCGTATGATCTGCTGCGACTGGAAATCGCAATCTAGGTTTGTGTAAAGCGAACAAACCACGGCCGCGGCCTTTGTGGCTCTACTCAGACGGATACGAAAATAAATTACCATACGTACAGTCTACAATTCTTTTCATGTGGTTCATCGTATCAATTTAAATAAATGAATTGACGTACCGCAACGATCTAGGTCAACTGATGGTAATGGTCTGAAGGGAAATATACAAAGGTATATTTAATTTTGCATTTATTTAGCTTCGACGATCTTTTCTATGTAATCTATATTACCATGCGTCTTGGAAGCTTTGATATTATCTCCAATGTGTTCAGATGAGCGTTGATGTTAGAAATTAAAGGCGTCCATAAATCACTGACAATGACATTAACGGACTACCTATTAAATTAAGGTATATATGATAGCGATAAGTACGTAGCGTTCCAGCAGAGACTTGGCAGGACTTCGTTGTTTAATTTGCATTCAAGCATTCCTTTGCTCACCTTGATTCTTCCAACCAATCTTGTTCCTTACTCCAAATATAGATCCCTCATAAAATGTATTTACCTTTGGCTTATCATATGATGTTTTGGACTATAACGAGCCGGGAGCAGCCAAATCCAACTACAAGAGAAGATAGAAAAACAATTGAGTATAAATCCCAATATTTACATTTTATAGGTTGAACGCTTGCCAATACATAATATCAGCTTAAGTTCTTATTGACTGGATGAAACAATTCTAATTTAATTCAACTATCATAATTTCATAAGCTTTATAATTCAGTACATTTGAATCGATGCAACATCAAAGGTTTCATAACACTTTTTGGCGCAAGAATCCCGTGCATTTCCACCGCTTACAAAATTAAAAAAAAACTTATCAATTTATAGTAATCGTGTTGGCTTAATATACTTACTAAACATTATTTTAAATGTCCTTGATTTTTGTTACGTACTTTTGATATTATTTCTAGGAAAACGAATGTATTATGTTATATCCAGTTTTGTGTCTTGAAGATCAGCGCTACAAGGCCTTGGGCTATGTACTTATATGACAATCATTGTCTTGTTGTTTATGCATACAATTATTTTTAATTCAATTTTTGATAATATGGGTACCTTTAAAACAATAGTCTTACGTGGAATATAAAAACTCATATAAAACAATACTTATACTGTAAGTTTTATAACAGTATAGTTCACGTTTCCTTAAGCAAGAACAGAGCTTAAACATAGGGGCTACATAGTCGAGTGGTTATGGTCTCTATCTAGTAAGCACTATTCCCTCCCCGCTGCGAGTTCGTATCCCTACCGAGACAACAGACATTTCGTGTGTGAGGAAACTTTCCAGCTAGATTAAGGGAAGTTCTATCCAAGTGTACGTCTAGAGTCTTCCTCCATTGATAAAGCTAGAGAGTCACCTGCTTGTTATCCACCATCCAAAGACCATGTTCTTCTTTGCTCTCTGGTCAATTTCTGCATTACATTTATACACACTACCATTGGTCTGAAACTGCATTTGATACATATGAACGTTATGCCTCCATGGGAAAATAAAATGCATGTTGAAGGTGTCGGACTGTATTGAAGCAAAAGGTGAAATTGACTTATGTAAACCGAACAAAAACATAAGACAACATCTCATACCATTGCCATTGGTACTAAACGCATATAACCATTGATTAACACTCATAGTGTTCTATTATTGCACACACACAGCTTAATATTTCCCATGTGAATGCATCATTTTTATTGCAATTTTAAAGATAAAAGATATACACATGTTTATGAAATATTATGGCGCGATAAGTATTTATCTCGACGCTAAGCCCTATCGTTATTATCGCATTGGTCCATTCTATACATCATGCAATATTGACAGGGAATTAATATGATTCACTTATCTTAATGGTTCTAATGCATACACCTGCAATGGAAAAGGGATTCTGGTATGATAAAAGAGATTTCTCAACGATGAACATGTCTAAGTATCAGGTCGGTTTCATTAACACAATCACCGATATACCAACTTTTGACAATGCCGTAGGCACAAGCAGGTTATAAAACATCTTTACTTGTGTTATCATTGGCAATTAAGAACCAGTAGCAGATAGTTTAAAAGTCCAAAACCGGCTCATTGCAATGTTTGCCTCTTCCAGTTCGTATAGGTTGATAGCCGCGTCAGTTTCGATGTGTGCCACGGTTATTTGGTAGCCCTATCTTTATGGACCCAAATATCAGATCACAGTGATAAAGGATAACCACTCACATTAAGACTGGCAATGACCTACTTGAATGTCATCAATTACTATAGAAAAGTGTCCCTATGTTGTACAGTAGAAACTGCAAAGCAACAGTATATTTGACCTTGTTTAGAAAACCACAAAGATAAAGCACAAACATAAAAAGGAGCATGCCTTAAAACATAGAACATCATTTATCAGAACGCCAAGCTTTCTTTTTAGACCCGGTCAAATACAACATAATTAAATGGATTTTTTCATTGTTTGTGGGTCAGTCCAATACAATTTATATCATTTAGTGCGTTTTGATCGGTAACAAAAATGAGGAGCAAATATTCGGCAATATGGGATCTACATTTTATTATCTAGATAGATTCAAGTGTTGGTGAGAGTATAAGAAAAACATAATTAAACATTCTCAGTTTTGCAAGCGATGCTTAGAATATCTAAAACTGAGGCAAACAATATGGAATAAGCGATGTTAAGAACAACAAGGCCTTACTATATTACAGGGACCACTGGGTATAACAAATATCAAGGGCGGAACGATGGCAACAACCAAACGCAAGACCGAACCAGTAGCAGCAGACAATACTTATTTAAAAAAGAAAACAAGTACAACCGCACATACGTTTATACATGTATACAATAAAACAAGAAATCACGTGATAAATATTTATAATGATTTGAATTAATGAAATCTTAATTAATGTAATATGGTTTTACTACGAAATTGTATTGCTTCTCCTATCCTTTACAATGAGTTGCATGGGTAACGTCACGGTTAGTTATGTTCTAATGAGTCCTAGTTTCCTTAAATAACATCCGACTTTGTTAACATTCGGAAGAAATTTCATTTTTCCGTGACATAATTAAATCAAGGCTTTCAAAATGCACCTAATTACTTGGTGTCACATTTGATTTCGACATTCGCTGACTGCAGCCCATTTCCTTACTGTTGACAAACCAAGAAGCGATGCCATATATTATTATTCCTATTTCCATTGATTCACGATTAGCCTCTGCCAACTTTACAATACAAGAGTCATTAAGTCAAAATAGTTTCCGGAGTTACCGTGTAAGTCAGTAGTTTGACATAACACCACTTGAAAGTCAAGAGTACCAAAGCATGGGCTCACTCTCATTATCATTTGTTTTACATTTAAAGAAGAGCATATTGTTGCTTTCTGAGTGTATTTCGCCAATTGCTAGTCAATGTGTAACAAATCGCTACATTACCACTTAACTCTCTTATACATATTGTCAGTATATTCAGCCATTAATTATACAAAATGCGGTACCAATGATGTTTTTAGACGCCAAGTTAATCTGGAAACCTTGTTAAAGGATCCCTTTGTTTATGCAGTACAACGTATTTAATGTGATAAGTTTTAAAGAGAAGTTATTTCTTTAAAAAAGTCACGCGAATATGAATTTGTTCATCAGCTGTAGTATGACTTCTTAATGATGTGAAATAAACACCTTGTCGTGGTAACTGTAATACATAGTAAATCAAAATCACTTCATTAATACATAATGATTTTAATATTGTAATATTTTACATAATTAAAATTGATTCTTCCGAAAGTGATTATTTCGTAGTTTGTTACCCATTTGTGTATAGCATGTTAACCGTTGTAAGCTTTCATGACATTTAGAACAGCAACACTTAGGTTTAATGATATCAGAACCGTATAACAAAATACGTCTCTGATGACATTAAGATAATTGAAAAACATATTTTGATTAAAATTTAACATTTTTTTTATGTTTCAACAAATTAAATAGTTCAATACATGAACAAGGACATAATTAGAGGGCGTTATCGTGGATCGTCTTCTAAAAAAAAGAAAGAAACAAAGGCGCGTTATCGAAGTGTCGAGTTTTATTTAGTCGCGTGAATGTGACGGCCGCAAACATTCAGACTATTCGTAAATATGCCGACCAAACCATTAGTCGATTACTAGTCAGAGCACTATAAACCATAAATTTTATCTTCACACTGTAACCCATAAATTATTTCTAGTTAACAGACATGATTTGTGTTAAGGAACGTCTGATTTGTATTTTCTTTTGCCGTGTTGACAGAACAGAGGAATTTCATTCGGTTATTCCATAACTCAACGTCAGAAGGTCTGGGTGTCCAGTGGAAAGTGATAATTCCGCGTTCGTTAGTCGGCCCTTGGTGGGAAACCGTTTTCTCTGTTAATACTTGCAGAAATAACACCTTTCGTTCGATAACAGTCGTACGCAGGCTCTTAGGGTTCCATTCATTTAATAAATACCGCGTAGCTCCACATCTTGGTGACACTGTAATGAATATGTTCTTCTTGAAGACAACTATCCCCTCAATCGCGAACGGCTGTATTTAATTGTAAATGCTGAGATCTTGGGAATTAAACCTAATTACGAATAAAATGAAGAGATTTGTTTCTATTTGCCCTTATTTAGTTTCCAATTCTGGCTGCCTCTGATTCGATTAAATACTAAAACAGTTCAAATCATGTAAATTAGACGATAAAAAACGAAGCATCCCGAAGGATACAAATGATTGAATATTCAGAGTGATTGATTGGTTGTGTTTTGAAAAATCGGAATAATACCAATATCTTTTAATTTCTGTTTTAAATAGGAATTGGGAAATGTAGTTAACATTCAAACGAGATTCTATCGCCACGTCTACTATTTATCGTATCCAACAACATTTAATTATGCCTCTTACCTGTGGCAATGACGCCTCTGATTCAATTCAAAATTTGCAATGTTCTAATTGTTTGAGCCGTTTTTTCCTTGCAAGAGTTATATTTCATGTTCCAATGGCGCCGGCGAACTCCCTGTATACAAACATTGCAAGCTTTTAAGTATTACTTGATAATTGTCGATCGTAAACATAAAAAAAAATAGAAAAATACATAAAAGTGTTCACTAATCAACAATTGCGTTTGTTAAACAGATAGAAATCACACATTTCTGAATATTGAGATAAGTAACATTTTATGAAACGGCAATTAACCTTCATTCTGTTTCAATTATCACGTGTTTGATTGATAGAACCTGATAAAATGTATCTTCGGATTATCTTACATGCTGGTACGACAGTTGAAACAGTTTTGATGAATAACTGCATTTGAACAAAGTTTGATCATATAAACATTAATAATTCTCGATAAAAATCAAATTTGAATATAATATTATCGTATTGCGTTTTTTTCTGTTACATACTAAGTGTTAGGAAAACTTTTGAAACATAATGTTTATGCTCTTGGTATTACGACGGTCCAAACTACACTAAAACTCGATTATAATAAATTCAGATATAGGGAAGAAATATGCCGGATATAGTGAGGTATCTGATAAAGTGAAATATCGAGTCTAGTGAAATATCGAATAAATATCTGATATAGTAAAATATCGAGTATAGTGAAATATCTGATATAGTGAAACATCGAATATAGGGAAATATCTGATAAAGTGAAATATCGAATATAGGGAAATATCTGATATAATAGTGAAATATCGAATATAATGAAATATCGAATAAAATAAATAACTGATATAGTAAAATATCGAATAGTGAACTATCTGATACAGTGAAATATCGAATATAGGGGAATATCGAATAAAATAAATATCTGATAAAGTGAAATATCTGATATAACGATGTATCAGCTATTGTGTAGTATTGGATAATAATAGTGAAAATTCACGGCCTATATTCATGTGATATTTCGTTTTGACAATAATTGACACCACGTGGTCTGGAAAAAATGGTCGTAGTTTTCATCGAAAGTTTAGATGTTTCGAGTTTTTCATGCAGCTCATGTTCCAGCCAACAATTTTCCGAATCCATCTGTACCAAATTTAACATTGTTACTGTTGTAATTTGTCCATAGACCCTGCAGAGAGTGGACAGACTTGTTCATTAGTTATTGTTTTCAAATTTCTCTGCAGAGTCTATTGTTGGCTGGAACATGGGCTACATGAAAACATCAAACGGTTTAAACATTCGACGAACTATACGAACTCGTGGTCGCTACCATTTTTCCAAACCCTGTGGTATCAACACAATATATCACGTGATTATAGAGGTTGATAATATAGAAGCTCAATATAATTGATCAAATACAATTTGAATATAGTAAACTTTACTAAGTAAAGTGAAGCTTACTACTAGGGTCCCCAGGTACTTAAAATAGATAAACCGAATAACCTTTATTTACAGGATGGCCTCTGTTAGCAGATGGCCGCAAAGACAGAATTGCCTGTTCTTCAATTGTTTAATGGTTTTCTAGAAATATCAAACCAAAGTTCTGTAATGGATATAAAATGCATCAATCATACAAAAAGGCGTTTCTTTCGATTTCAACATAACTTTTGTAAGGAAAAGCACATACAGCATGCTTAATGTATGATTTACATTATGTAAGAACTCGTTAGACTATAGTGCTTTATTGAAAGGAACACAAACTTATAAATAAATGTGTCATTCATCACAATAGCTCGTTGGATCCAGCTTTATAGTTTTAGCGAATGGAGTTTAGGGGAAAACAGATTTAAAACTTTAAATCTGTATTTTTGAAAGCTATCACCAATTTACAGCCCACACATATCTACGGAGTTTCATTAAAGCGAGGTGCTTTTTATTTAAAAAAATCATAAAATTAAAGAACATTATTGTAAACAGGCCCGTACGAAGCAATTCCAAAGTGTAGGACACTGTCTGCCACTCATTGTCATATTGTCGCATTACCATTGGTCAATATTGAGACTGAGCTTAGAAGCAGCCAATCAAATCCTTAGGATAAGATCTTCCGATTTACACCCTCACAATCTGGAAGCTGGATGAAAAATACATTCCACAGAACAATACCTTCCCTTAACCAACGTTTTCTTTTTCCAATAGATCATATAAGCACTTCACCAAATTATGTTACCAAGTAATTCAAAATAACTTTTTAAATGTACTTATTTCAATGTTCAATATATTAAAATTGTATCAGGATTTAGTCTGACCGCTGTCTCCTTTGGGATAATACTTGTACATGTTTGAGTATGTCGATGCCGAAGACTAGCGTATTTTTGGAGACGTCGATAATATTGCTTTTAAAAAATAACATACATACTTTAATAAAACACTTGTTTTATCTATATATTCTGACTCTTGTTTTAAATAATCAGCAGTCACACGCGGAAACATTTTTATATTATCTTATTTGTCCATTTTCTACCGTCTTGCCATCTGTCTTAGGACATTCTGTTCCGAGGCGATAAATTGTTGTGGAGAGGCAGATTATTCTTACTGTGTATACTCACACGTTTGTCGTATAAATAATACATTTTTGTATGTGTTTGTATATTTGAAAAATGTCTTCCATTTGCAGAGTCTCCAAGCATCTATCTGACGCGGATCAAGTTTAATTCGTCAGCAGTGTCATTCGTTTGGGTGACACTGATTTTAGCGATGTTCTGACGAATAGAAACGGTTGGTCGCATCGCTTTCAGACATAGAAATAAATCTTACAGGTTATAAATTTAAAACAGGCCATAAATCAGGAAAGTGCAATAAAATGTTTTAGATTCAGATACCATCACCATTCTGGATGGTGAACAAAACGACCCCTATTCTAGTTAGGAGCGATTTATGGGCACCGGCTGAAACCCGCGTGCAATAACAGCTTTAGAAGCGAGAGTCCTTGGATGTGATGACATGAATCGCTTTGTTTTGACCGACGGTCTGTGAAGGAAAACAAATTTTATCGCCCATTTTTGTCAAACTAGATAAATGGGAAACAGTGTTAGTTTAGATTTTAGTGATGCTTTCTTAATTTATGGCTGCGAAAAAATAACACATTTATACGTTTCATACAGTAGAATTAACTCTCCACTGCGCACGCATATAAATCAAAATATCACATCCGGGTAAATGTATGCACTGTCCGCTTAACAATCAAATCGAAACGTTTTGAAACAAAAAACCACATCTGAATTCAATTTGGATAAGCTTGGCTCACAATAGGGTGTTTTTACAAACAATGTCGACGATAAAAATGTGCCTAGTTTTCATGTGATTTTTAATGAACTAATTTGTATTATTAATGAATTTTGATATCATTACGCCATAGAATCTAGTCCAGAGTGGATAGGTCACATTTAAGACATGGCATCGTCTATGCACACTATAAGAACCATATTACGATTTCAGTATATTAATGTAAAAAAAGAATTTTCAGATTTCGAATATTTAGCCATCAATTAAATTTTGATAGTGATGTAGCTAAAATGATAATTTTCTTTGCTAACGATGATAATGATAGTAATGCTAATTATCATACAGCAATATGTGTATAATCACAATTAAATTTTACATTATTATATATTCTAATAATAAAGGTAGATAAATGATAAACAATGATGTTATAATATATGTATTACAACTAATAATAAAATAATTGATAATAATTGTATTAAACTATAATGACGACAGCGATTTTATTGGCATTTATATTAATATATGACGCTGTGAATATATAAAATAATCAGTACTTCGAATGACTCATAACATCAAGGGAAATGTCTTAATAATGCACATTGTCAAATGAACGGAGCCTATTTTTTAACAAGTACAATTTTACACAATACAAAATGATTGACGGCGAATAGGAAATTTATTTGATCATTACTTACAGGGAATGTGTGTGAAGATGATAAATTGATGAAAACATACAGAGAAGAGTTTTTGAGAATTGAAAGTGTTTTACGTATGTAACTGTCACTTTTTGACAAGATTATGCGAACATTTTGAAGGAATATTTAAAAGATAGATTTCCTAGCGAGAGTGTTGATATATTTCACTATTTGTTGCAATGATTAAAACGACATGATTGTGTTTTTTATGTTTACCTGTCAAACGGTTGCAGTGTACGACTGTTCGGGGAATTTATCTATTATATTATGGCGGAATAATTTTATATGATATCTATTTTGTTATATTTATATTCGTGTCTAGGAAATAAATCTCAGTACGTCAGACACTTACTGGAGTTTTACGAAAACCGATTCAATTTTAATAGATTATGATAGAATTTTATTGATGGTACCAATATGATGGAAAGGCGTTTTCAGAAATAAACGTACACGTGCGTGAATCATCTTTTCGAAATTCTAAGACGGAAAACTGACGGATATTTGTTTTCATTTTAAGTTTTTACGGGAAAAAAGAAATTTGAAAAATCTTATCAACTGTATTATAATTAATTAAGTGTGTGTGTAACTTGTTTATTTTTTTATAATGTCATGCGCTGCGATGCCATTAACAATGTCATTCAAATATAATAGAATCGAATTTGCTGTATTAATTTATAAACATTATTATAATGATATAATTAGACGGTGAAATTTGAGCGAGCAAACAAACGTTGCAACTGAAAGAATTATATATATTGAGAGATAATAACAGGAATCCTAGAAAAAACTCACATAAAATATGTTTTCTAATTATTTTTTTCGGGCGCTTGGGGGTCGCCCCATTATTGTCCCCGTTATAGGTCTGTAAAGGTCGGGAATCCACTCCATACTCCCATATTTTTTCTAAAATACTACCTTCCTCATAACTGACCAATACAAACCCCATTCTACACATAGAATCATGCAAACAAATGGAGGGCAGTTATGTACATTTTTTACCAATTCATTTCATTTCTATGTTTACATTTATTAGATTTAATTAAATCGAATAATAAATCCGGTTTGAGACCTTTATTCAATTCCCGTTTTCTTTTCGAATTATGTTAATAATATTCACAGGACACTAATGTGTTTATATTTCAATATTAGTTACTCGACAACCAACGTTTAATCATATATAATAATATATTAACAACACTGTTAGAATGTTGTTCGAACTGTCAACACTATATAAGATTTATCACACCGTACATCATATTCGATATTAAGATCAAATACATTTCGACTTCTCTAAAAGGGCTTGTTTCCTAAATAAAAGCGCAGCAAATTGTTACTTTAACGGTAATATTTCATTAAAACCTGATTTTCAATCTACTAGCCCTGAACGACGGCCACTAATATTTTGGTTGTTCTATATTTTAGTCATATTGTTCAGATTCCTCTGTTATGTGGTACATTTAAATAAAATGTTCCTTTATCATAGAAAATTGTTTTCTTGGTAAATTGTAGTTTATGATTACTCATTGAATTATAGATGTGAATATAACAACAAAATCAGACAGAAGACTGCGAAAGTCTACATTTATCGTGTTTAATACTGCACCGTTCATAATCAAATCGCTTCTATACTAAAATATGAGTATGACAAATCCTGGTACATTTTTTGTATATATATATATACAATATAAAATAGTGTTTGATGTTTTTTTTATAATTGTGTCGCCATAATAAGTATACGATTAAGACCGTCACATAGAATTATATTTTTATCATAATACTATAGTGATGACAACGCTGCGGTCGACGACAATGTCAACGACGAAACAGACGAGAGTGTAGGAATTTTGACTGATATTCCTACCAGAGCCACTATAAACACGGCCGAATTTCTCCCGAATAGTAAATACACAGATGAAAACACGCTTCTCTTATGCCGATACGGACAATATGCCGAAATTTTGGACTGAAACAAACTGTGAAAGAATTCTTTGTTGAGATGAAAGACTGTTTGATTCTGTTATTTGTATCAATGAGGCGTTTGTGTGATGACAGTGAAATACATTAGAGCCAAGTTTGTGAAATTTATGAACATTTTAACCGACAATTGCCCGTTTTGTGTCGAACGCCGAATTGGACAAATTTTGATGAACACTAAATGCTTTTTTATTTTTCAAATTTGTATTTGTTCGCTTAGCTCGTCAAAACACGATACAACTGTTTATAATCAGTGTACGTTGAGAAGTTTATTTTTCTTGAGATAAAATATATTCATTGTAATGAAATTATATTGAAATACATTTTGTGATGGACGTTTAGCTTTTGTTTTATATTCTGAATCTCACCGTGTACGCATAGCTCTGGTAAATCCACATTATAATAAAGGTCCACTATAATATATATAAGAATATGTTTTATGTTATGATAAAAATTCTACTGTAAATTCATCATTAACATTGGACATATTTATTACGCGAGATTCTGAATTGTTTTAACATTCGGAGATAAACGAAATAAAAAAATTCCACTCGTTTCAAAAAAGTTATATTATTGTCAATATAGACATTTTCAAGAAAACGATCGCCATATTCATTTATATGGCAGACTTCAGACAATCCATTAAGAGATTAAAGTTAAACATTAGTATTGCAACAAAATAAAAAAGGAAAAGAAAATATTATTTCTGTTTTAGGATATGACTGATTTACGCGGATTCTAAGATATGGTTCTTACGACCAAAAGAAAAAACTGTAACTAATATTTCGAATGTGATACTGATCTAATATACTTTAGATTTGCTTGACATGTTTATACGAAAGAAATCATTAACACATTGTATCTACATGGATAAGAACAGAACATGTTTTTAAGTAGTGTGATTGTTTATTTCTTGTAGATACGGCAACACGTCGTTTATAAGATTGGACACCGGTCTTAGAACTATGCGTAACCAAACACTGTGAGTAACATTATGACATTTTTAGCTACAAAAATCAAGATAGTCTGTGAAACAACGACGTCGGTGTGGATGCATACTAACATGATAAAAATAAAAATCATCAAACATATTTTACAGCAAATATATGGATATGTAATAAATTATATCAATGTATTTGTCGATATATTTAGTTTCAGATTAAGCATGTTATTTCATGTGTGTGAAGTTGGCGGCCTAGCGGCCTAGCGGCCTGGCGGCGTGAAGTTGGCGGCCTAGCGGCCTAGCGGCCTGGCGGCGTGAAGTTGGCGGCCTAGCGGCCTGGCGGCGTGAAGTTGGCGGCCTGGCGGCCTAGCGGCCTAGCGGCGTGAAGTTGGCGGCCTGGCGGCCTAGCGGCCTAGCGGCCTAGAATTTTATACTCCCAATCGCCCAGAAATGAATCAGAATCACATTCTACATGCATTAGAAACGATTTTGGACGGAAAAAGTCGCAAAAATTCACTTTTTCATAGTTACGCCGCTAGGCCGCTAGGCCGCCAACTTCACGTTTTCAGCGGCCTAGCGGCCTAGAATTTTATACCCCCAATCGCCCAGAAATGCATCAAAATCACGTTCTATAAGCATTAGAAACTATTTTGGATGGAAAAAGTCGCAAAAAATCACTTTAACGTAGGTATGAAATTTCGCCGAAAACTTAGTTTTTTCACCGACCCAAAATATTAAACACCCAATCACTCAGAAATGAATCAGAATCACATTCTACATGCATTAGAAACGATTTTGGACGGAAAAAGTCGCAAAAATTCACTTTTTCATAGTTACGCCGCTAGGCCGCTAGGCCGCCAACTTCACGTTTTCAGCGGCCTAGCGGCCTAGAATTTTATACCCCCAATCGCCCAGAAATGCATCAAAATCACGTTCTATAAGCATTAGAAACTATTTTGGATGGAAAAAGTCGCAAAAAATCACTTTAACATAGGTATGAAATTTCGCCGAAAACTTAGTTTTTTCACCGACCCAAAATATTAAACACCCAATCACTCAGAAATGTATCAGAATCACATTCTACATGCATTAGAAACGATTTTGGACGGAAAAAGTCGCAAAAAATCACTTTTTCATAGTTACGCCGCTAGGCCGCTAGGCCGCCAACTTCACGTTTTCAGCGGCCTAGCGGCCTAGAATTTTATACCCCCAATCGCCCAGAAATGCATCAAAATCACGTTCTATAAGCATTAGAAACTATTTTGGATGGAAAAAGTCGCAAAAAATCACTTTAACGTAGGTATGAAATTTCGCCGAAAACTTAGTTTTTTCACCGACCCAAAATATTAAACATCCAATCACTCAGAAATGAATCAGAATCACATTCTACATGCATTAGAAACGATTTTGGACGGAAAAAGTCGCAAAAATTCACTTTTTCATAGTTACGCCGCTAGGCCGCCAACTTCACGTTTTCAGCGGCCTAGCGGCCTAGAATTTTATACCCCCAATCGCCCAGAAATGCATCAAAATCACGTTCTATAAGCATTAGAAACTATTTTGGATGGAAAAAGTCGCAAAAAATCACTTAAACATAGGTATGAAATTTCGCCGAAAACTTAGTTTTTTCACCGACCCAAAATATTAAACACCCAATCACTCAGAAATGTATCAGAATCACATTCTACATGCATTAGAAACGATTTTGGACGGAAAAAGTCGCAAAAAATCACTTTTTCATAGTTACGCCGCTAGGCCGCTAGGCCGCCAACTTCACGTTTTCAGCGGCCTAGCGGCCTAGAATTTTATACCCCCAATCGCCCAGAAATGCATCAAAATCACGTTCTATAAGCATTAGAAACTATTTTGGATGGAAAAAGTCGCAAAAAATCACTTTAACGTAGGTATGAAATTTCGCCGAAAACTTAGTTTTTTCACCGACCCAAAATATTAAACACCCAATCACTCAGAAATGAATCAGAATCACATTCTACATGCATTAGAAACGATTTTGGACGGAAAAAGTCGCAAAAATTCACTTTTTCATAGTTACGCCGCTAGGCCGCTAGGCCGCCAACTTCACGTTTTCAGCGGCCTAGCGGCCTAGAATTTTATACCCCCAATCGCCCAGAAATGCATCAAAATCACGTTCTATAAGCATTAGAAACTATTTTGGATGGAAAAAGTCGCAAAAAATCACTTAAACATAGGTATGAAATTTCGCCGAAAACTTAGTTTTTTCACCGACCCAAAATATTAAACACCCAATCACTCAGAAATGAATCAGAATCACATTCTACATGCATTAGAAACGATTTTGGACGGAAAAAGTCGCAAAAAAATCACTTTTTCATAGTTACGCCGCTAGGCCGCCAACTTCACGTTTTCAGCGGCCTAGCGGCCTAGAATTGTATACCCCCAATCGCCCAGAAATGCATCAAAATCACGTTCTATAAGCATTAGAAACTATTTTGGATGGAAAAAGTCGCAAAAAATCACTTTAACGTAGGTATGAAATTTCGCCGAAAACTTAGTTTTTTCACCGACCCAAAATATTAAACACCCAATCACTCAGAAATGAATCAGAATCACATTCTACATGCATTAGAAACGATTTTGGACGGAAAAAGTCGCAAAAATTCACTTTTTCATAGTTACGCCGCTAGGCCGCCAACTTCACGTTTTCAGCGGCCTAGCGGCCTAGAATTTTATACCCCCAATCGCCCAGAAATGCATCAAAATCACGTTCTATAAGCATTAGAAACTATTTTGGATGGAAAAAGTCGCAAAAAATCACTTTAACATAGGTATGAAATTTCGCCGAAAACTTAGTTTTTTCACCGACCCAAAATATTAAACACCCAATCACTCAGAAATGTATCAGAATCACATTCTACATGCATTAGAAACGATTTTGAACGGAAAAAGTCGCAAAAAATCACTTTTTCATAGTTACGCCGCTAGGCCGCTAGACCGCCAACTTCACGTTTTCAGCGGCCTAGCGGCCTAGAATTTTATACCCCCAATCGCCCAGAAATGCATCAGAATCACGTTCTATAAGCATTAGAAACTATTTTGGATGGAAAAAGTCGCAAAAAATCACTTTAACCAAGGACTTATATAGGTACGAAATTTCGCCGAAAACTTAGTTTTTTCACCGACCTAAAATATTAAACACCCAATCGCTCAGAAATGTATCAGAATCACATTCTACATGCATTAGAAACGATTTTGGACGGAAAAAGTCGCAAAAAATCAATTTTTCATAGTTACGCCGCTAGGCCGCTAGGCCGCTAGGCCGCCAACTTCACGTTTTCAGCGGCCTAGCGGCCTAGAATTTTATACCCCCAATCGCCCAGAAATGCATCAGAATCACGTTCTATAAGCATTAGAAACTATTTTGGATGGAAAAAGTCGCAAAAATCACTTTAACGTAGGTACGAAATTTCGCCGAAAACTTAGTTTTTTCACCGACCCGGTATATTAAACACCAAATCGCTCAGAAATTTATCAGAATCATATTCTACAAGCATAAGAATTTATTTTGGATGGAGAAGTCGCAAAAAACACTCTCACGGCATCATAATTACGCCGCTAGGCCACTAACTTCCCTTCTTTCAGTGCGTATACTCAAGTAATCATCGAGCGGCTTAGTATATATTGTAGGAACTTATTTTACCATTAATGGTAAAGAAGCAAATTTATTTAAACTAAATCATTCTTATACAATATCGAAAGCAAAATCTGGACAGATGAGTGTGTGAACTAAAACATATAATTGATAATCCAAAAATCAACTTTAACCACGGCGATAGCGACACTTCTCTATTATTTTAGTTTCCGAAACGCAGGTTTTACGGGTTTTTTTTGTCTAGACTACTGATAAATAAACTAAGTTGATGCAGAAACTTTTTTGGAAGGGAAAAGTCGCAAAAAAAATCACTTCACCATACTGGTACGCCATTACGCCGAAAACTTCACCTTTTTAGCTATCTGGAATATTATACACACAATCGTCAAAAATGTATCAGATTCACGTTCTACAAGCAAGGGAAAAGTCGCAAAAGATACTCTGGCGGCAACAAAGTTACGCCGCAAGGCCACTAACTACCCTACTTTCGGCGACCCGGAATATTAAACACACAATCACTCCGAAGTGTATCAGAATCACGTTCTACAAACTTTAGAAACTATTTTTGAAGTGAAAGTCGCAAAATGGTCACGTGTATGTGTACGTGAACGAAGATAAAAGATTTGTCATTCAGTAAGTGTTCTGAATACGTGAATAGGTACACTAATTTCGTGCCAAAGAAGAAATCGTTATGTTAATACATGCTTATGCTTCAGACAAAATAGAACGTATAAGAAAATCAAAGTACTGAATGTAGTATCGGAACTCGATTTTTCATATGAGAATAGTCACTGGTGTTGCTCGCAACACAACAATGACTGTTAGGAGAAATCCTAAATTAGGAACTGTACAGTTGATGGATATTCATGCTTAGGAATTAACATACAAAATCTCAATATTGCCATCTATTTATGTACATATTCTGATATTCATGTGCTAAATTCCATCAACCTAGCATGATGGTTATCTAAGTTATCAGATGTTTCGAGTTATTATGTAGCCCTACCCAGCCTATACTTTTCCGAATTCATCGGTACTAAAATATGCATTGTTACCGTTGTATTTACTGATTTAATACATACCGGAAAGCTCTTCAATACGCCCCATTTTAATAATATATCTTGATTATGGCCACATATCACTTTAAATGCATACTTCAGTGTTAGAAACGAATTAAAATCGACCTAGTGATAATCTGGTTTTGAAGAGTTTTTTTATTTTCCATGTTTTTAGTTCCATACACGGAACAAAATTGCTATCGATAATAGAAATGAACTGACATAAACAACTATCTATTGATTAATCGTAGTTTAGGATTTTTTCAGAAAATCTATATAATTGGTGTGAATTATATTCAAACTTAATATCATGATGTTGGACTATATGACAGGTTTTGAAGTGAAAGTAAAAGTTAATTGTAAAAAAGTATAGCTATTCGGAAACTAGCCGGTATACGGCGATATTTGCCGATCGCGCTACGGAATATTCCGACATCGCACGATTTCATTAGTTCCATTACGATCCTTCTGTTTTAACATTTGCAAACTTCACAATAACTAAGTAAACAGTAGATTTGATTGTTAGTACAATCTGATTATTTGATGAAGCTGACGATTAACTATCACGTATGTTTACAAAATGACGACTTTATGAATGAATAAGGAAGGGTTTCTCATTATTAGGGCATTACTGAAATTAAGCAATTGTTCTGTCTTAAATCTTATATAGATGCATTTTGTTTTATCCATGTAATAGAATATAATGAGATCTTATTGAATCATGCCATTTACATTTAAATAGAAAATGCGTTTCGTCTATGAAGTATGATTCCAAAAGCTGAGAGCTCTAATTTTGATAGGTTTTACAGTTTGTCCTAATTTCTCGTCCAATGAAATCTCCGCATTTCATTTGATATTTGAAAAATAGATCGCATAAAATGTGCTAAAACCTGATATGGAGAAAATACGTCACTTATCTTTCTGTATGTATTAGTTATCGTTCATATTTTGAATTTTATGGGATATATCACAAGCGACGCGGAGCGGAGCGCAGTGATATGTCGCATAAAATTCAAAATATGAACGATAACTGATTTACAGTTTGTCTTAATTTCTGTACAGACAGCGTAATAAGTGACGTATTTTCTCCATATCAGGTTCAAGGCACATTTTATGCGATATATTTTTCAAATTTCAAATGAAATGCGGACATTTCATTGGACGAGAAATTAGGACAAACTGTGAATACAGAAATTAAGACAAACTGTAAATCAGATATCCTTCATAATTTGAATTTTATGCAACATAACACTGCGCTCCGCCCCGCGTCGCTTGTAATATATCCCATAAAATTCAAAATATGGGTTATTCATAAGTGACAACCACATTTTCGTAATCTGATATGCTTATGGGTTTCAAACTTAATATTCTGTACATTGAGTTGTTTAGTAACTACTTTTTTCTATTAAACACATAAGCAAGTTGACTTTCAAGATGACCGCCAATTCAAACCAAGGAAGGTAAATATTGTAGATGTGGGAAATATGTATTGGTGTGCGACGCAAATATTTGCAAATGCCAGTGTTTTTTTTTAGTCATTAATTTCTTTAATCATATTATATGACCTGTCTTATTCTTAACATTTTGCATTTAACATGCACATATACGTCTTGCTTAAAAAATGTATCAATCAGGGAATCAATTTAAGTATCTATTCAGTAGCTATGTATTAGCCATCTAATAACTGATTGTGTAATTAGAAGCTAGTCTATCAATGACCTTGTTATTGGCCTATCTACCGTGGAATATGCGAGGGGTGATCCAGAAATTCGTAGACAGTACATGTTTATCACAAATAAATATACGTAATAATGTTAAATTCCGATTCCGTCTGGCCATTAGCGGTTGCGAGATCTTACGTTGCACACGCGGTGAGTTACACGTGCTTACAACGTACTATCGTCTTGCGATTTTCACGTTATCGTATGAAGCCGTACTTGCATGTACTGTTTACGAACCGAACCCTTTCTCACTCAGATGTTTTAAGCGCGTGCAAGTATGATGAACGTGAGTACTGGGGTAAATCCGCAGCCGGTACTCACAACATTCGGATCGCCGCGTTTATGCAAGTAGACAACACGCACTTGAAAGTATGGCGAGTTGGGACCGGCGCTTACTGAGCGCAAATAATTGTTCCAATGAATGAGATCTGCCCTACTTGAATCAGAGGTAGTGATGAATGACCACATAAGCTATTTCATTACCAAATCAACACATAAAGATTTGAGCGGACTGGGATTGATCTCGTGATTACTGCATATAACATAATAAAAAAACGGAACATTTGTGCATGTTTCTTCGCCGCTTTCGAAATGTATGAGTTAAATACACATAATTCACGGCAACGTACCTTGAAACGTTTCTGCATGAATTTATCAGTAGTCTAGACAAAAAAAAACCCAAAAACCAGCGTTTCGGAAAACTAAAATAATAGATAAGTGTCGCCGTGGTTAGAATTGATTTCTTGATGATAAATTATATGTCTTAGTTTACACACTAATCCGTCCCGATTTTGCTTTCGATATTGTATAAGATGTATTTAGTTTAAATAAACTTGCTTCTCTACCATTAATGGTAAAATAAGTTCTAAGCGCTGAAAGAAGGAAAGTTAGTGGCCTAGCGGCGTAACTATGATGCTGATACATTTCTGAGTGATTGGGTATTAAATATTCAGGGTCGCAAAAAAATTTTTCGGCGAAATTGCGTACCTACGATAAAGTGATTTTTTGCGACTTTTCCCGTCCAAAATCGTTTCTAATGCATGTAGAATGTGATTCTGATACATTTCTGAGTGATTGGGTGTTTAATATTTTGGGTCGGTGAAAAAACTAAGTTTTCGGCGAAATTTCATACCTACGTTAAAGTGATTTTTTTGCGACTTTTTCCATCCAAAATAGTTTCTAATGCTTATAGAACGTGATTTTGATGCATTTCTGGGCGATTGGGGGTATAAAATTCTAGGCCGCTAGGCCGCTGAAAACGTGAAGTTGGCGGCCTAGCGGCCTAGCGGCCTAGCGGCGTAACTATGAAAAAGTGATTTTTTGCGACTTTTTCCGTCCAAAATCGTTTCTAATGCATGTAGAATGTGATTCTGATACATTTCTGAGTGATTGGGTGTTTAATATTTTGGGTCGGTGAAAAAACTAAGTTTTCGGCGAAATTTCATACCTACGTTAAAGTGATTTTTTTGCGACTTTTTCCATCCAAAATAGTTTCTAATGCTTATAGAACGTGATTTTGATGCATTTCTGGGCGATTGGGGGTATAAAATTCTAGGCCGCTAGGCCGCTGAAAACGTGAAGTTGGCGGCCTAGCGGCCTAGCGGCGTAACTATGAAAAAGTGAATTTTTGCGACTTTTTCCGTCCAAAATCGTTTCTAATGCATGTAGAATGTGATTCTGATACATTTCTGAGTGATTGGGTGTTTAATATTTTGGGTCGGTGAAAAAACTAAGTTTTCGGCGAAATTTCATACCTACGTTAAAGTGATTTTTTGCGACTTTTTCCGTCCAAAATCGTTTCTAATGCATGTAGAATGTGATTCTGATTCATTTCTGAGTGATTGGGTGTTTAATATTTTGGGTCGGTGAAAAAACTAAGTTTTCGGCGAAATTTCATACCTACGTTAAAGTGATTTTTTGCGACTTTTTCCATCCAAAATAGTTTCTAATGCTTATAGAACGTGATTTTGATGCATTTCTGGGCGATTGGGGGTATAAAATTCTAGGCCGCTAGGCCGCTGAAAACGTGAAGTTGGCGGCCTAGCGGCCTAGCGGCGTAACTATGAAAAAGTGATTTTTTGCGACTTTTTCCGTCCAAAATCGTTTCTAATGCATGTAGAATGTGATTCTGATACATTTCTGAGTGATTGGGTGTTTAATATTTTGGGTCGGTGAAAAAACTAAGTTTTCGGCGAAATTTCATACCTATGTTAAAGTGATTTTTTGCGACTTTTTCCATCCAAAATAGTTTCTAATGCTTATAGAACGTGATTTTGATGCATTTCTGGGCGATTGGGGGTATAAAATTCTAGGCCGCTAGGCCGCTGAAAACGTGAAGTTGGCGGCCTAGCGGCCTAGCGGCGTAACTATGAAAAAGTGAATTTTTGCGACTTTTTCCGTCCAAAATCGTTTCTAATGCATGTAGAATGTGATTCTGATTCATTTCTGGGCGATTGGGAGTATAAAATTCTAGGCCGCTAGGCCGCCAGGCCGCCAACTTCACGCCGCTAGGCCGCTAGGCCGCCAGGCCGCCAACTTCACGCCGCCAGGCCGCTAGGCCGCTAGGCCGCCAACTTCACGCCGCCAGGCCGCTAGGCCGCTAGGCCGCCAACTTCACGCCGCCAGGCCGCTAGGCCGCTAGGCCGCCAACTTCACACACATTGTTATTTCTTAAATACCACCCGTCTAAATTAAATAATTCACAATTTGATATTTTTTTTAAAAATGGTATTGGAACTAAAAACACGTGTTTTAGTTAATATTCTGACACATAGATGATAAAATGTATCTAGAATTGTAAACAAACGTATTTGTATTTTAATCATATGAAATAAAAGACGAATCAAGTCCGTATGAACGACAATCACATATTGCCAGTCCATTTTAATGTCCATACAAAATCATAATTATCATCATTTCGAAATATTAAAAAATAAAATAGCATTATCTTAATGTTGCTATATTTAGCACTCGGATTTAGACCATAACCATAAAAGAAATAAAATAAAATTATAATTACGTAATGAACTAGCTCGTAATTACGTAATAAAAGTCAGTCATGGAAACTAAGACAAAATCTTGAGAAATATGTATATAAGTCCAGTTTAAAGATGTTTTAAATGTTTTTCTTACTGTTCTCGGTTACTCTAAACGGCATTATTTTGTGAAATAAGAATAAAAGAAAGTTGAATATCTAAAAAATACTGATATCACTTTAAATCTTTAGATATACAAAATGATATACCATGTCATTTGTTTGATTCGATAAGTCTGTCATGGGCGTATGGGTATAACATTCTAAATAAATCACATTGGGTCCCACCAAACGTTAAAATACTTAAGGGTCTTTGAAGTTTTGTCATTCGAGTGAAAAAACGAATGATATCTTTGTGAATGTAGGCATAAATCATTTCTTTCGGATATCCGTAATAGATCGTTATGACATATATATACTAACCATACAAAACGGGGACGGACGTTTCTGAAATATTAGTCATGCTTAATAAATGATTTGCCGTAATGTGTTTTCTTTTTCATGTATGTTCTAATATTTGCATATATTTTAAACTTAATGTGTTTGATAGTTTAGTACTGATTAAAGAAAAAGCTGTTCTAATAAAAATGGTAAAAATACTAGTTCGATTAATGTCTCGATAACATCCTTTGTAGTTATGGGAAAAAAATAAAAGAAAATAAAACGATTTTTTCCAATATGTATATCTTTATAATACTTTCTGTCCTGCAGATTTATATTTTCATACTGAAATACGGCATTCATCATTTCCGATAATATCACCATTTAATCATTTATTTATGATTACAAAATTCATGTGGTTTTCAAGCTTGTACAAATTGCTGTTTGCAACAAACTTGTGTCCAATACTAGTAATAAAGTATTATTTAAACTTTCACTCCTTTAAAAACGAACATATATCAACTGGCATTTTATCACATTATACAAGGTAGCCTAAGTCTAAATGTGGCAATAGAATAACAACTATAATCTATCGTATCATTAACAGTTTATTAGGTAAAACTATTTCACGAACTACATGATTACTGTAAACATAACGAAGCCGTGGTCGAAGTGAATGTATACGAAGCAATTCGACGGAAGCATGTACATAAAACATTTATTGAGAACATGTTCTCGAAAACAAATTAAATATGCGCAAATATGTTCTGATTATATTTTCAAATTTAGAATGTGTGTAACTATAGAAAACTTATTTGAATTAGACTGGCGAAACAGCAAAAATTGTCAAACATGACCGCTATGGTCTCTGACTAGCAATCAAGGCCCTTACCGAGGAAGATGTCCAACCAGCATGCGGAAGGTTGGTAGCCGTTCTATTAGGAGTACCTGGGGTCATCTAGTCTGGATCATCTGGCCCTAACTGCTATATTTTAGTAAGTCAATGCCGCGGACCAGGCTAGGCGTCCTTGTCCAACGATAAAGTTAGAAAACCCACCAAATGACCTTAGCTGTAGGTGCGACGTAAAATCAGTGAAAAATATATCATAGAAACCTTGTAAACGTTGACAACTATAGTTTACAATTATTATTCGTTTATTCCGTACATGGTCCGTGTACTTCATATTTTCAAACGTTAAACATCCTTTTTGCATGATCATATAGAGTAAATTCTCGTCAGGGCAACACAATTGGACACAAATGAAAGATTACACTAATAGTAAGGTGATCTCATTTTAGAGTTAAACTATAGAATACACGTGGAATCGAATGTAAGTGGTCTTTGAACTGAGCTTGCGTTTTATAATGAAGCGGATAATGTGAGGTTCTATAGAAGAACCAACCACGAATGATTGAATTGGCAAACAATAATTATGCAACAACTGTAGTGTATGGAACGTTTTCCAAAGCTCATACTGTTTTATGACACTTGAGAGATACGTTTTATAATGTTATCAACAGTCCATAAAAAGGCAGCGTTGTACATATAAATATATTTTATGATCCTGTCGCATTTACTGCAGGGTACCGGTTAGAGGGAGCTAACTCGCAAAAGTCTTGGATATATCTGACGGAGTTATCCATCTTCTAATACCGAGGGACAGCCTGATCAGTCAAACTCCCGAACTTGTTCCATTTTCATCTGAATAAATCAAATGTGAAAAGACATATCATAAAGAGACTTACGTATTGGTAAATTAATGTATCGTTTTGGATGATGGTGTTAAAACAAGCACGCCTTAGTACCTGTATAATACATATGTATCGTCGTACCTTACTTGAGAAAGTAGACAGTTGCTTACGAAGGATGGGAGTGTAGTACTGGTTCTTCTCTGGAAAGATGGTTAGGTGAACTGTCCACCTGATATGACTCTGACTGTCAAAAAGGGGCGTAAAATCCAAAACAAACAAAAAACAAACATCCTTACCATAATTTATGTCACGCAAAATCATTTAAATCAAACGTGTAATATTATACTGACGATGCATATTTTGAATAACAAAAGAAAAACATACGCATGTCAAGGATTCACACTGATCACGTTTCGCTATACTACATGTATGTAACGCGGAAACGTATAAATGAACCGTACACAATCGTGCCATGTTCCTACTTTTTAATACTTCTTATAATAAGGAGCTGCCAGTTAAAGGGACATAACTGATCAAATGATTCAACTAAAAGCTATACAGAGTTACATTTCCTGGCTTCTTAAATAGTGTACATAAATAACAGTGGAGAAAAATTAACATTATTTAATGCTCAATCGATGCATGTATTAATTTCATTGGTTTATAACCGACAAAACATTGCGGAATGTGGGAATTCGTTGGAAATAATGATTGCGTATATATACGTGTTGGATCGTATAACGAAAAATACCTGTTTTACAAAATTCTGCATGTTATGTTATTCAAAATAACGCATTGATGACTATTTGTGAACATCTTTAAATAATTATTTAATTACTCATTTACGTCGACCTAGGATGTAATGAACATTTTGTTAACAAATAGATGTATGTTTATTTCTCCCCCCTCCAAACCGCAAGCCGTATCACAACTCAACTCCTAGTTCTTAGCATGTTAATACTTGTTCAGAGACCACTATACGTATAATTACAGAACAGTCTAATTCCAACATTCATTATAATGAATAATAAGGTTACGACCTTGTTTATTGTGGATGACACATTTGGTGCAAGACCAATTTTCAACATGGTACACATGTACAGAAATATAAACATGTCGTGACATATAATATTATAGTTATACAAAATACGAAACAGCACAATACAATTTAAGACATTTGAACATTATTACGAAACAGGTATACATAAAATATAAGACAATACCAATTTGTTCAACAAGATTCGCTTAAACAAAATAAATATGATCATGAGATGACCAGCCCTTTGAAGTGAGACATCACACCAGCCATGCAAATGATTACATTTTCTGCTGCAGAAATTTAAAGTAAATTCCTGTATCGTTGACATAATTATGGTGGTATACTATGTCAATGGTGTGCAGGTTTTAGTTACATTTGTATATGATATTTGCTAGGCGACCAATTATATTGTGAAAGATAATAATAATCATAAAATAATAGTATGATAGAACTTCGACAGTAAGACAGCCAGACTGATCCCTGAAAATAATTCTCAATATTTAAGAATGTTGGGATAAGTTGTATGTGTTATTTTTCACTAAGGTCCTTTGCTATGGTATACGGTGTAATCTCTCCAAAGCAAAATAGTAGCAAAATTACGTTGTTGTTGAGGGGTAGTTGCTCCAGAGAGGTTAAACTGATAGTTAAATCATGTAGTGGGAACAATCATACTATTGTTGAAGGGAGGATGTTGCTCAAGTGAATGCCGCTCTGGAGATGTTGTACCTAAAGTTATATGGAAACTTAAAGGGGCATGCCCTGGAACTGAAGCGTCTCGAATAGCAATAATATTGGTATCATTTTAATGTCTAAGTCAATTAATGAAAGCCCAGTAAAATATTTACAAAATATCCCGCTAGTTTACTAAGAAAACACATATCAAGACTTACCAAACCTGCCGATTTTGGCCTCCGAAATTATTCGTCATTTTCAAAATTCCACCCTTTCGGGATCTGTCAAAACCGAAAACCTCGCGGAAAAAAATGTCAACAAACTGAAATGGTAAGTATTGCTCATGTTATGTTCACTTGAAAGGCAGCACACATGCTCAGTTAAACTGTCAGACGTATGGGAAATATCGTTGTCGTCAATAAAAGGCTTACAGCCTTTTATTCAAACCGACATACAAATACCGACGCGCGCGTTATAGGGTCATTTTTGAACGCACATTCTTCTTTGACTTTTCGGTAATAATCGGTTTTACAAGTGACAAACGCATTTCTGGTGTACGAAAAAAAGACACAGCAGTTCCTGGGTATGCCCCTTTAAGTAAACCTCAAATTTATCAGCATCTGTGTGAGTTTTAGGGTCTGTAAGCGAAGCATGTATGTTGTAGATATTGCACACACATTTATTTAATATCTGGTTCAAACCTCTGCCAGGAAACGTATGATTTGCCTGTACCATTTATCAATACTACATTTAGTAGATAACGTAGGCGTAAGATGAACAAAAGCCAACGGATGGCCCAGTTGGAACAAAGAATAATTTCGGATTCGACATATCATAACACAACTGCACAAATTCTGCAACTGCTACAATCCAGCAGGACTTAAACAATCGATATCATGACGTTAATAATCAAGAATATTAAGTCAACTAACCCAATGTCATTTCCTGATCTAATTACTTTGAATATAGCCACGTTCTCTATCACATGACTAGTGTTTACAGAACTCTGACTCATAGAACAATGTTTGTACTGCGGTGCAAATACTGGAATCCGAGGTACCCAAAATTAAAACCATGGAAATAGCTGATAGGCTGCTGGGCTGCCAACTTCACGCTGCTGGGCTGCTAGGCTGCTGGGCTGTCAACTTCACGGACATAATAGTAATCAGGTATAAAAATGGCGTTTGCATTGAATCTTAGTACCATAATGTAGAATTATGTGATTTTGTACATGCCCTTACTATCAGTACAATACCTATAGCTGTGCATTTTAGTTAGTTTACTCATACAGTAGGACTCTATCATAATTATATTATTACTTGTGAAACTACATGTATATAGTAGTTCAATTGCAGCTTAACAAAGGTTTGTTTTGTTCCAGACGCTAAAACAGCATTCCTTTCACACCCTCTGCCATCACGGGGTTTGATAACACAGTCATCTACCATCTTCCATTGATTCTTAACTTTCAACATTCGAAAGTATACAATAAGTGATTTAATTAAGTCATTGAAAGCATTGGTGTATCCTTGACAGACTTCCACGAACAACTGAAGCCAACGACTGAAGAATATGAAAGCGAAAAGCAAATCTTGAAAATGTAAAAATGAAAACAAAAATGAATTAATACAAATGTAATGATAACGAACGGATGAGCATCAATGTGTACAATACGTTGCTATTGGCAAAATCATCTACAATACGATATCCTATATCGTTCTTAGGTGGTTGGTTGTTTCAACAGCGGAACACATAACCAGTATAAGATGAAATCGAAGCTGCAAAGGACAACGAAGAGCTATTTGAAAATAAATATGTCCATGTCTTCATCTAGGAAGTCTTTAGTAAAAATGTAAATGCTGTATTTGTAAGCTAGTCCCCGGACCAAAGCCTTGTCCAAAGTACTATAGAGTCTCTATCATAATGCAATTCTTAAAGGGATGATTGCAAAATGATTTTCCCAAACTAACACCCTGTCTTACAATGACAGTCTTTGAATTATTTTTCGTGACAGGTTGCCCGGCTATATATTTTAAGAAGGAAACTCTCTCAAACCAGGTTGTCCCCCAAAATACTTAAAGAAGGAAATAATTTCTTTTCGGGCTGGGAACAACCCACTAATTCGAAGACTGCAGTAATATTCTAACGTCCCATCATTCAATATTAGCGTTTCTATGGAAGATATAAAGCGCAAACACAAAATATGACACGAAAGAATGTCTGCTATAGAGACAAGGACAGACACTGAAATTTGAAGCTTTATCATAAGAGAAATATTTAAATCCATATCTTAATCGGACGTTATTTTATTGTGTTGCATAAGCAATGACCACTTACATAATTATATTCGGAGTTTAAGAAATTTGCCCCGAAATGATGCAATATTCAAAATCCAGTACAGAAAATGCATACGCCACTTCCTTGCAAAACTTACAAGTGTTCCGACCTCAGGTCTAAACATTCCATAATGATTACTCAGTATACCGATGGGAATGTACGAGTCACGTATTCTGACATTTTAGAGGAAACTATTCCAAAAGATATAAGCACAATGAATCATGCACTATTGGCCTTTATAGTTTCATTGTGAACACCAGGGAAAAGAACGGAACAACATAAATTATACAAAATACACATTAGTAATCATGTAGTATCTTCATAGTTAGTTCTGCAATTCTGAATGTTCTGATGTTTATGCTCTAGACCTTTTATCGTTGGGATCCATTTTTGAACCTTTTTGAAATCCCCGTCCATACTTTAGGAACATTACAATTTCAGTAGTATGTTTTAAAGCATAGCACGTGCATACCTTTAACAAAATGCCGAATTGTTGAAGTGTTGTAGTGGAACCGGGTATTTAAAAGCATGCCGTCAATGCAAAAACCTTTCTAGGAACGGTTCCAATCGTAAAACTGTAATAGACAAGAAGTTAACATCTTATAAATGAAAATGCATCAGTATGTTGATTTATTGGAGAAGTGATATACATATTGTATATGTGGCAATAACTGATGTGCCCTTTTGACACAACAATATTTAATGTGTACGCAGGACCATAATATAATCGTGTATGACGCCCTAGCATATAATGAAACGCGAAATTAAAGTTATTTATTCACATATTATGATCATATAATATCAAAGCGCCCCGTGGGCATCACAGCAATGCCTAGCTTATTTCAGATACTCATCAGAAATACGCCTTATATCAAGAACAACTGTTTCATCGCCTGGATTATTATCATTACCGTTTTATGAAGCAGTAAAACAATTATGAATCAAGTGATTGCAGACTAAAATCGAGTAATACCATCGCATCCCATTAAATATAATAACCACATTTTGTACTTAGCTTGAATTTTTTCCAATTATTTCAAAATAAAAAGGATATAAATGGTTTGTTAAATTCTTGTACCACAAATTTTAAGGACCATAATAAAGATTAGTTTTATTCTTTCTTTAGAATTACTTGAGACTGGAATAATTTATACACTCAACATCAATGAGATGAAGTTAGAAACAATCCACTGGGATGTTCTAGTGACTTCAACCCAAAACAAACTGTCTGTGACCACATGGGATGTTATTGGAATACCAAAGACCCAAGATAAGTACCTTGACGTCGGTAGATGGGTAGACTAGATTAATAAGCCCCTTGTGTGAGGAACAAGCTGACTCCAATACCTTCTAATCTTATTCCAATAAGAGTGTTGTTATCATCTCAAAAATTTCCATATCAGCCCTAGTATGCCCGATGTTCATACGCAATGATGAGCAAACTTGCCCAATCATCAGCCAAGTGGTGGGGTTTCCTATAAAACATCAATTTTGTAATTCGCTAATTTAATTTGAAAATGCTTTCATATCAATTATATTCATATGAATACAATATTTGTACTTGAGTATCACTCGGGGCTGTTGCATGTTGGAATAAATTCAATGAGCAAACTGATGAAGGAGGCAGAGCAGTAAACTATTTTCACGCACAGCTAGATCCCCCTTCTGCTCCCTGCACAGATGAGACTGAAATAGAAAATATCAACACAACTATTTACTATGTTTGGACCAAATAAAATAAACCTCATATATCTAATGTTTTTATCTTAATTGAGATTTTTTTAAATTTGTTTTCAATTTGTAAAACTAGCAGGTAAATGTTGTAGATATGAGAGAAACTTCAATATTAAAAAATGAACACCAATCACGGTTCATATGAAGTAACATAGATAACACAAAATACCAACACTGTATTGAAATAAGGGAGAATCGCCTTGAAGCTTCTGCATCAGATTTCTTTTTATGCACGTAAACGATGCACTTACAAAGTGAGCAATGCACCAGCATACAAAATGAATATTCATGGTTTATATTGTAACCGGTTTACATACATGTATTTCTAATACGTAACATATGAGAAGCTCAGTCCAATTGTTTCATTTCTTAAGCTTTCCGGGATCAGATTCTGCTCGTGAAAACAAACATCAACTTTATGTCAATTGCAATTCAGTCAAACCAAAATATGAATCTTTTACTAAGTAATGTGTGTGCTGCATCATGAACTTATATAGATTTAGCCGTGAGATTAATTCTTGCAGCCGACGATGAATCGATCAACTCTCTCAGTAAGTCTACCAAGGGGAATTACTCTACATATCATGCGAGCAATGGGATATTTTTACTGCTTATTTATGTCCTCTTGTAGCTTCAAATGGTGTACGATTTATAGCTAAGACAATTGGCAGCGAAGTATCCGTTGTGTATTTTTCCCACTTAGCCACTTTACCGAAACCTTCTACATAATCCATCATGAATGTGCTTGCATGGTATAAATATAAACTATGCCATATCAGACGTCGAAGCTGCAGGTAAATGAGAAAATATCTCCTTGCGCAGTTAACAGAAAGAAACGCATTTGATCCAAACAGATGAGGAATGCTGCTAAAGCAATTGAAGAAAATTTGCTGCACTTTTTCACGGAGCTCATTGAGATGGAGACAAAAACTGAAGAATGTAAAGTAAATATGGAAGGCATCATTCTTGAAATAATCATATTGCCTTGTTTCCAACCGAGTAAGCCGTCTTTCTATTTCATGATACCTTGATCGAATAATGTTGTTCTATGGAAACCACATAATACCTGGCACTTCACTCTGTGCCAGAAATTATTGAATCGAGACAAAAATTCATCAAAATTGAGTTTCCGAACAAAAGTATTTCGGTTTAATGTGAAAACTAATGCATTTGTTATTGGGAACCTACATCTTATGAAAATACCGGTTGGTAAATGGGTTATGTATCAGTTTGGAGACTTATAAACGATGTTACACACTCTGGCAAAGATATTGCATCCGTGTGGTTTTGAGAAAACGCTCCCAAGTCATTCACCTAAAGCTTTTATTAGAATGGTACCATCATAGCATGTTGTTATTAGTAGCGTTACGCGGTAAACAAAGATATACTAGAAAAGTGTGGCCAACGGCGGCATAGTATTTCATTCGATACTGTCACAATACTAGTAGTATGATTAGCATAGCAACAAGGAAAATACCTACGGAACCCTGTTAGTGCCATGTGGAATGTCGTCAGACCCCTTCCCCCTGAACATTGAGGCACGACAATGCGAAGCGACATCGTGATATTTTGACGAATGTCATATCGCATTGTTGCCCTTCTTATCGCATTGTCGTGTGAGTCGTATCGCAATGTCATGCGTCGCGTTTTGGGACCGACGGACAACTTATCACACGACACTAACAGGATTCCGTACACTCCTCATGAAACGAGCAATGTTCATAACATCATCTTATGCAAAATAGAAACTTCTACACTTTGCATATTTATCTTATCTTTACTGGATAATGTATGAAAGCAGAGTAGGACAGATGTACATCAAACATCTCATTAATCGGCGTATCTCTTTAGGTTATTCCGTTTGGCTTATCAGTAAACATGTAAAGCTGTGTATTATGACATTTCTGGTCAATAGCTTTATTATGACATTAGTCATATAACATGTTGATTACGATTTAGATAATTTTTATAATTTATTATCTTGATAAATGTTATGGTAGTATTAAAGAGTTAAAAGTGAAAATGCCAATGATTTTATCGAAACTATCCATGTACACTTCACCATTAATCGACCATTAATCTTGAACAAACATGTGATAAGAAAGTCATTAGGCTGTTGTTGTTTCTTTTTGTTTGATTCACGTTATTTATTGATAATCGCATAACATTGGACCTTTTACACGTGCAGCTCTTCTTGACAAAAATGCTTCATAGTACCTTGTTGAACTTGGTATTCCTTCCTACCTATCCTGCCAAACTCTATGGTGTATTTGGTCTCATATAGATATAAGCGGTGGCTGCGGTGATGGTGGTGGTAAATAATTCATTATAATTGCGTGAAAACCACATCAAGACAACGCAAAATGTTGCCTGCTCATGGTGACACTCGCTTGCCGTTATGTGCGCGTACATGACGTACATATATAAATACTTCATTCATAAAAAAACTATAATTATGTTCCTTAGGTTTTTGGTGCTACTTTCTTCTGTCTGCATTACGAAAATACCATAATTACCGTCAAACGTCATTTATCTGTGATTCAAAATCGAAATACCTTATAACGGCTTCCTCTAAATTCATTTGTAAAGAGATCGTAATGTGGTTATTGAAATATTTATACTAACGGTTTTTAACGTGTTTTGTGACTGCATGGCTTAAATGCATTATTTTAGGAGATGATATTTTGGTAAAAGCTAGTTGCACTGATGAAGAATTGATTTAAAATAATAAAAACAAACACGTGGATCAACAAAAAAACTTGGCAATGCGTCACAATACTGGTATACAATCGCCCATGCAATGTGAAAGGCATCCATCAAAAGAAATACGGACGAGTATTTGAAATATATATTGTTTTAGACAGATAATAGCCATCATTGAATCTAATTGATTTGACTGAAAATAGGCCATACCAAAACATATTCATGATTAGAAATGAAAGTGTTATTTATAGTATATGTCATATTAAACGGGTTGAAAAAAGTATAAACAAATATTAAAATTGCCAGAACGTACGCATGTCGATGTTCTGACCGAAAGCCTTTTGAACCTATTCGTTCAACCAACGGCCATGATCTGTTGAACGTATGATGAGTTTTAGAAAAGGATATAGTTATGGTTAGTAGATTAATCATTTACGTTATTTTATTCGCATTACAAAGTTTCTTTGAGATTGGTAGATCATTCATTGGTTTGTGAATTTTGAGTATGGCGGATGGTTTGGTATGAAGCCTTTTATACTCATTTTCTATAAATAGTTGCTTTGATGGTGAAACAAAGGATTCCAGCAATTATTCACATAGCAACAAACACAAAACCCGAAATCACATGATCAAGTATGTTAAATGGATGACCCCGTCCCCATTCCCTTTACCTTCTTACTCCAAACCATTCCAGTACAGTTGCCTTTTATTTGACTAACATTTTCTTAGGGTAGTATGCGACCTTTTCAATCGAATTTTCTCCGGTTGTTCTGAAATTTTGCACAATGATAGTATAGCATGCTTTACGATTTCTGTTCGTTTTATTTTTCTGTTTTCCAACCCGTTTCCTAGCAACGCCACGTCTAATGTCAGAGGTGTAAAATGTTTACGTTTTACATGCAAAATTGGTTCAAACATACCGCTATTGTAATTTCAGATACACCAACTCAAAGTTCTCTATCTGCGGAATAAGCTATGTGACACATTCCTCTCTGTGTTTCTACATCCAGTTTCTATCAACTCTGGCATTTATCGAAATACGAGTATTTTTAATTCTAGAATAGTGCTGTTGCTTCATAATTATCCAACATGAGAAAACGTCATGCTTGTGACAATACATACTTGAAAGATTGTGTATAAGTAATTATTCGAAGGTTTTAAATTGTCTTCTCTTTTTTACCATTTCATCAGTCTGGTATGTAGTGATTTTAAATGATTGAGTTCCTCTGTTGTTGCTTTTTTGTTTTGGTTTGATGTGGTTTCATTTTTTCATTGGCCTTCTTTGCACTTGCTCTTTTCTGATTGTCAGCATTTATGTTTCCTTGGAATAGGCAGAGCTTTATCACCATGAAACAATATCATAATACAGAGTTGCTCATCACAGGTATTGAGTGTAAACATGGTTTGTTTATGATTACATGTTTGTGCTTTTGTATAACATAATGGTGAGGAAAATTGCGCCAGCGGCAGCTTTGTGGAATATGTTTGGCTTTGATTCATCGATGCAAAGGTGAAAACATTCCGATATGATAACATGTCTTGTTTGCTACTTTTGAAATAGAGGTTAGTTATCTTTAAAAACAGTAAGAATACACAAGACAGCTTGAACAAGTCCAAAATATGAGTATGTACTCAAACTAATCCATTAGAATACTTTGTACTTTAACCAGACACTTTAATAATTAACAAGGAACCAGCGACTTTTCCACACAAGGACGAAACTCGTCATTGGTGTCAAATCGTCACGGCAGGGTGTGAGCTGTCGTGTCCGGGAATTGTACCCGGATCGCCGGGTTACCGTCGCAGTGCACTAACAACGCGTATACTTTAACCAACCAAGTTCACTGTCTGCACATAAACAAGTCCGATATTTGTCGTGTAGTTTAATTAGTTCATTATATGAAGATAGACTATGCAAGCCACTAATACCACAGTGACAACTGACGCCAATAGTTTGCGACACTTGTAAAGGAAGTGTCAAAACGCATTTTTTCTTGCATACAACTTGAGTTATATAAGTTATTTCAAAATTTCAAACAGGCGCTTGTGTTGTATTTAATTAATTTAAACGTAATTCATACAATAGTTACGTAAAATTAGCGCAAAGCCGAGACAAATGTATTCAACTGAATTACCATTACATAGTGTTATGACATAGCTAGGTCTGTATATACTTCTATCCACTATATATTTAAGACGATTTCAATAATGCTATTTATATAAATTGTGTTATCATTATATTTTAATGAAACCAAAGCACTTATAACAACCGTATATATATTGGCTTATGCTTGTCCAAACACAAATAGCAAATCAATTGCATTATTGCAAACTCCTTTTACAAAGTCAACAATGTAATAGTAACATTATTATCGGGGTATCACAATAAGACTTAAAATGTTGATTTTGGAGGCCATCGATTTTATCAGTTTCGAACCGACTCAAGTACAAGCTGCAAAGACAGAACTGGTTGGGGTGGCAACTATTGGTGTGAGAATGTGTACTTATCATATAGAAACGTTTTTATCCCTGGTAATGCCAAATCAAACTCTGTATAGTTTCATTTCCGTAAGGAATGAATAACATGATTTCCGAAAAAAATATTGATTTAGTCTGTTACAGTACTATAAGCCGTCTTGGAAATCCAACGATGTGAAATAAAAATGTTTGCGAAGATAACAACAAACATTTTGTTTTAATCTTGGTATCAGCAGTGATGCACAGATTTCTCATTTGATGCACCACTGAACCGTTCTATACATAGCGAGACGTCACTACGTTTCATAGCGCTACCGTAGTGTACACATTGCCACTGAACTGTACTCTTCGGCATAACAACTAGCAGAAGTAATGCATCGAACACAATGTTTGCACGGTTTTCATATTTATTTTTGTACTTATTTCAACAATGCTTGCTAATATCATACAATTATGGGCAAATAAAATAAACAAATACATGTACATTTATAATATGAACATCAACTATCTTACCATAATGTCTTACAATATTGAATGGTATTGAACATTAATATTGTACGTTAAAAATTGAACAACATTTTTTGTCACCATAAAACTATAATAGCATTAGTGCGACTATTGCAATATTTCAAATACAAGTAATTTCCTACTTTGAGGAAATCATCTAGATGCATGCATGCATGTTGTCACGCATACACAGCTTGTACATGCATTTTTCATACAAACCAAAAACACATTTTCAAGAAGCAAGGAGCTTGTATATGTGAACATGAATGACCTCACACGGATATTGCAACGTATGCCATCGATTGTGTTAAAGTTGAGGATTAGAATCAACAATTATACTTTGTTTCCATTTTTTAAATGAACAAATCTACTCTGGACAAAAATATTAACGACTTAAGTACAATTATTAATACAAATATATATTACATTTTTATAGTAACCATGTTGACTAATATCATGTTATCAGATAGTATGTCTTTAAGTCCCATGAGCATATAAATGTATTGGTCGTAATAATTTCTATTTGTCCTATAACAGAGGAATCCGGTGTGTTTTCCTTCCGTCCATACTTTCTAGCAAGAAAAAATGTTTTCCGAAACCATTATCGTATTTGTTTCAATATCATTGAAAAAAATACTATTTATAGAACAGCTGTGTTTTCCCGCAGTCAAATTATGCACACGGCATAAAGTGACGTCACGCGCTCTGTATATTTCAAGTTTACACAAGCCAAATTCACAGCGAAATGAGTGTTTCTGGGGAAAAAAAGTTTGTTTCGTCGGTAATTGTTATCTTGGGGTCATATCAGCAGTGGTTTGTTTTTGCATATATTTTTATAGCAAAAAGCTAATGGGACTTTAAGTGAGGATGTTCAGGTAAGTAATGATTTGGGATAAAAAGTTCCCACTGCATGAGTATATCCCAAATAAGTTGAGTGAATAACCAATGAGCTTTGACATACATGGAAAAGCTCGCGATTTGGGATGATTCGAGATGAAGAAAAGAATAAAAGAAACATTGTAGTATGTATAACTACATTTTATATGCTCGCAGTAAATGACAATAATTACTATCACAAAGAGTCTGCGTCAAATATGATGCTTAGTGGAGAAGCAATGTTTCCCATTTGCGGCATTATCCTTCTCGATGTAATAAATAACTTTTGTTAACCTAATTGAAATAAGGATGCAAGCAAAGCATAAATATTCGACAACGGACTCTGGTGATAAATGCGATGAACAACATCTAGATACCACCTCATTCAATGACAGTAACACTATGGTGACCGAGTCTGATGCAGTCCATGATTATGGTATAACATGATGGAAGATAGACACCGTATATGGTGATTATAAATCACATCAGTAACGTCAATGGCATGTCCAATTAGTGGATTCGATTACGAAATACAATATCGAATGTGTTTGATCAGCATAAATCACAAATAGCACATAGATTTCATTAAGTCCATCGCCCCTACTTAATCATATATAGTTCGATCTATTCAGAACTTTTAGTGCTGTACACATGTTTAAATCGACGGGACTAACTTTTGGCGTTTGCTATTTACAAAGTTAGATATTGGCGATGGTCAATTATGTTCCTATATCTTCTGCATCACCTTCCGATTAGAGTTTTATCTTGCAACCCTCGTTAGATGAATTTGACTACAGTCAATGTCCATAGTTCATTAATGGTAGTGCAATACTAGCAATGTTTGGTTTGTTAATTATGTTTGAAATCAAGAAGCTATTAACTATGCTGCTTAAATTATATTTCCGTTGTTTGTTGGGCATAGTTGGAAACGAACTTCATTTGCTTTTAGATATTACGGTCTGAAAATATTATTATGAGACCAATGTCTGTAATCTGTAATGCGTTCGTATTATGATAGTAATCACATTGTGACAAAGACATTACGCATGCATGTCGTTTGTGTAAGGCAAACGAAGCCATCGTTTTCGTAAGGCTACGGAAGAAAAGCAAAGTTAGTTCATGTCATATTTCCTGTTTAGAATTTTGACACGTGTATAAAAGGCGTTAGTCCAGATAAAACAGCCTGTGAACACGTACGTGTTTTTTGTTCTATATACTTGTAGAGAAACATTTTCATCTGTACACGGGGAATACGAGCATCCTTTAAATATGTTTTATTTCTTTGTTTTTAATTTTATAACATGAAGCCATTTCTATATCGTCTTCCACTACCAGAAGTTCTCACCTCTCCGTGCATATGAGCCGATAAGGTTTTCATGGCGACATCCCTTATATAGTCGGACACGTCGAGAGTTTCAAGCAATTATCTAATAACTAGAGTTCAGAATACATGTATTTAAATTTAAAACTTAACATGAAAAATGAGTCACGTTTAATGCTGTTTGGTGAGTATCCGTTTCATTATTACTAGACAGAAACATGCGATTATCTTAAAAGACGAAATTTACAGCGCCACTGGATGAGCTAATGGCTAGCCATATCCATGTCCAAGATATATGATGATGGAATTGAAATTACAAAGCTGTTTAAAGTGACCCTGACGGTGTAAGTAAAGGAAATCTATACACAAAGTTAAACTGTGAGTTTTAAATACTGTTTAACCTGCTTACCAAGGCTACACTTCGGTAAAAAACATGGCTTTTATTGCACGAGGCCATTATTCGGAGGTCAATTTGTTCTAAATAATAAGTGACGATTTAATGAAAAAATAATGACTTTTATTTACAGCATGACCTTTAATCAGAGGTGGTCGCTAACACAGGTTTGACCGTACATTGAATGAAGCTTGTGGTTTTATTTTGTGGCAGTACATTTTGGCCAAACCAGAGCAACTGGGAAACTGTATACTCAAAATTACAGTCGTACTACATCTTGAACAATATATATTTCATGTTGAATGATTCCAATGAGCAAAGTATTTGTTCAACTATCACCAGAGTAAGGGTTTTGTGTAAATCATATAAAAGTAAGTCTCAGGATTAGATTGTTTAACTGTTTAACGATTTATTGTTAAGAAGCATAACATAGTTTGGTGCTGATGTTGAACAACAGTGGTATAAGAAGATGTAACCGTTTAGTAATGATGTAATTTAATAGCAAATCCTTCACACCGTTACCGTGTTTTGGTCCAACATTTATATTGAGTTGGATATGGCTAATGTTATCAAAATTCATATGTAAGGAAGATATTGATAAGGTGATCTTGAAAATAGTGTGGTCTCTAGTAGATGTCTTACTATACGTTAGCTCACGTGTATGGATACCAATACGAGTAGAAATTTTGCCTAGAAATGAGATCTGATGAGATTGTGACGAATATTCAATTCACATATAATCATATAAACTACGCAATAAACACATGTTTACGTTAAAACAATATTACATTTATCTACAACTGTACATTTATAATAATAGTACATATTATATAACACGAATCACGTACGCAAACAAATAAACACATTTATGCACAACGTTAATAATATATCCATCCCATTGAGGTAAAACATCTTGCACGTGTAAAATGCAGCTATGAAAAAAAACATGTCGAACATTTTACCTCAAAGGTTCCAGTATTTGCAATTAAGTATACCCTGAGTTTTTTACCGTTCAGAGACATCGTTTTTTAGCACGATCGTTATTTTGTCTATTGTCATAAACACTCGTGATTGTAATTATCACGACCAGGCTGATAACACAATGACGTCATTGGATACGTACTTCCGTTCCTTCGTGCAAACCCACAATGCTATATAACAAAGTAGTTTTTGCTTGAGGTAATAATGTTATCTGACAGCACGTGTGAATATTGCAATTTTCTTTTTCTGTGAATACCCGAGAAGCATTGTCGGCTTCATTCACTATCACTAAGAATCAGATGCAGTTCAGATTCGGCGCAATAAATTGTCCTTGTGAACGTATTACTTCCCTTTGTAAGCAATGAGTATCGAATCAAGGCGAACACGATTGGCCGTCGTCTATTTCCGGTATAAGTGATGACGTAATGTCACGTGGCCTTTCAGAATCATTTTCAGGTTTTGAACGGTCGGGTCCAGTAAGTTTGGGAATATTGTTCTCTTTTTTCCATTTCATACGTCGGTTTTGAAACCAAATTTTTATCTGCCGTTCCGTAAGTCCCAACATGTGAGCAATTTCAATCCGTCGTCGTCGGGTAAGATATCGGTTGTAATGAAATTCTTTTTCTAGTTCAAGCGTCTGGTAACGTGTATATGTTTGCCTCGTCCGCTTCTGCTCGTATGTAATTTCAGCTGAAAATACAAAAACATATATGAATATTAATGTTGCTGAAGGAAGTTTTAATTAGTTTATTCCTCAGAAGAGATTATAGCGTGTATTCTGAATATACTAGTATGTGTTGTTGGTGAAAATAAATGTTTAATCAATTTACTAACAATTCCATATTTGGAATAAATAATGTCTATTTAGTAACATTTCGATGTTAATATGAAATTTTAATTGCTGCATAACATATTAGAATACACGTTTGTGTGATATTGTACGTATAACAAAGTAATATCAAGTCATGTCAAATATTGTATTGGCTTTTAACTTTACCTGTTCATCGCCAAATAAATTAATTATTTACATTATTTTGTTGGCGGTATAAAGCATGTATATTTGATTATGTGAAAAAAAACAATATCATATACAATTGCTACAAATAATATGAATGAAAATAATTATCCTAACAATGTATAGTGATGTTGTAAGGAGAAAAACTAGTCATTAAGTTCTGACAAAAATTCTAGAATTTCGTTTCGAATATGAGTTTTCAGTTTTATCAGACCAGCATAAGAATAAACGTATTGTTTGTTTGTTCGTTCGTTCGTTTGTTGTAGTTGTTGTTTTCTGTATGTGTATTTCTTTGTTTGTTTGTTTGATTGTTTGTTGACGGACAGTTCACATAACCGTCGTTCATGGGAAGAGCCAGTACAAGATGCCCATGCTCCGTAAGCAATTGCCTACTCTTTCACATAAATAGACATCGTTGGTAGCTGGGGATGAACCCACGACCTTCTATCAGTAGAAGTATCGCTATTTATCAGAGTTAAGATGGTTTTATATTAGAATACTTAAAGTTTGTTACATCTTTAATGTTAGCAATGGTTTTACAAGAGGCTTTGTGTGTTAAGATCAGCTAATGCATTTTCTATAAGTTTATATCTGTTTTCAAATGTATTTTGCACAGACATCACAACGCAAGACAGATGTTTGAGTTTAGGGTAATTGCATGAACAGGACAAATTGATGACAATGCGCTAACAGTATATTATTGGTCTCCGCCCAGGCAAGATTGTATGTTTGTGAGGATACATTCTCAATTAAATAGTACTGAAGTTTATAAAAGTGTGTTTAAATTTTATATAACTATAAGCTTCATTCTTACTTTGATTTAGAATAAAAATATTTTCAAAAGGGTTAAAAAAGGTCTTCGAACTTCCCTAGCGTCCTTTCTTGCACAGGTATATGCGTATGACATTATACTTGCGTAAGTCAGACAAATCTATATACATGTACTTTGGATTATATGTAAGTAGCTATGTAGGAGAAATAACAACAGCTGTTACACACAACTGTAAAGAAACCCCAAAGCATTTGCTAAAGTGGAAAGCGCACAAGATTGAAAACAAAACGTTCAAAAACAATCTCAACCCAGACTTAGTACTCGCTCATCTTTTTTATCCAATCAGTGACAAAGATTTATTTTTAATCTGTGGCTTTTTTATCCTGATAAAATAGAAAACCGGAGTTCTAACATCATAGTTTCGAAGAACGTTGTACAAACAGTGTATGATGTGCACTAAGACGGCTAGGGAGTCGCTACCGCTCCGTTTAGCTTTCTTATTTACGAAGAACACCCGACTATGCATTCTAACCCACACAAAACCACTCTGTGAATCAAGAATTATTGTGACCTGTCGTTTACTATACTGGCCGTCATAAACTCTATCTACAGTGTTATTTAAATACATGTGTCATGTTATGTACAAGTATGCTATGGTATAAAAGATTTCAGTATGACCTTTTTAGTCTTATATAAGCATTGGTTTCCTTTTTATGAGGTAAAAAGCTCGCACCTTATTTGCAAAATACATGTTTTGATGCACATAAATACTATAATAAAATTATACAAATACAAAATGTAGCATATATCTGCAACCCGTGCAGTTAAAGTGAGACGCCAATACATTATGGTGCAGTGTACGTTGTTAACGAGGATTCGTAGTAATAGCCATTCATATTAGATGTTTCATATGTTCGTGAATTTAAATTATTGTTTACAAATGTAAAGATAAACTGCGAATATACATTATTATCATTATAGAAATTTCTATTTGAGACACGTAGTCCTCATTATGAATGTATGATTCGTACAATTAACAATAACGTCTAGTACTCAGGATATTTACAAGTTGAATTAACATGAATCATTAGCATTCTATTCTCTCCATGTCTTTGTCATTTAAAATCATTACTTTAATATTTGCAATTTTACATAATGTACGCGTTACATGAGATAGAACGTTTAATATGTCCGCTCACAGAAATATAATATAGTATGTATGCTGTATGTTTAATGCAAAGTTTACACAATTTGGAGAAAAAAGTGTTCAAGTGTAGTTGACTCTCCACGAATATAAATCAACACGTAAACATATATTAATAGAATTAGTACAGTAAAAAAACGAAACCCGGACTTTTTTGAGTCCCACTTTTTGGGAATTTAAATCAATTTCAAACGTTTTCAGAAAAACGAAATTCTCAGAAAACCGGACGTTTTTCTCAGTCCGGAAGGGGTACGGTGCCATGGGCTTTACTGTATTACGTAATATCATACTCGTTAAAACGTCTGAAACACACATAAAAATAACATAGATAAAACACAAATCCCTATTTGCTCTCATCTTGTACCATCGTGGTTTATTGTACCGTAAAAAAAACAAAATATCACGAACAGGGTTCGTTTTTAATACTTTGTGTGTCTAATGATCAAATTGAAATAAAAGGTATGTTGAAACATGCTCAAGATGTAAGTGGTTGTTATAGCGAAGTGACCGTAGTGGCGAGGCGGTTACAAAGTGGGGTGTTACCGTAATGCATTATGTGATGTAAATAATTATGAATTAAGTTGATCAGAGTTCAATGTCATTAACATAAGGTAACTAAACTAATTAAACTAAATGTTTCATTCACCAATTACTGATAACAATAATAATTCACGGCTGTGCATTGCTGGGTTGGTAGTTAACGCAATATTGCTTAATTTTCCGGCCTAATATTTAATTGGCTCCGAATCGCGCAGCGATAACAGGAAAGTAATAAAATAAAACATCACTACGGAATTCGGTAATAACTGCACCGTCGAATTTCGGATGCCTCGGATTTTATTCAAAGCTGCTGAACGAATTATTGTTTATTTCGTTTGAGTCGATGATAATTTTAAATGCATGGCAACAAACAATTTGAGTGCAATATTGTGTTTAAATGCTTGCTAATTATATAAAACAGTTGCATAAAACACATATGTATTAACTAAACAATAATGGTAATAGTTCGTTCGTTAGTTCGTTCGTTTTGGGCTGTGCCAAATTATTGAACTAGGCGGTTTGTATGGATTTTATTTACAGACTAAAACCGTATGAAACTTTTTAAATCGCAGGGTGCTGAAAAACGGAATATTAATCAAAATTACTTACAGTCCCCCAAAAAATTATGTTTTTCTTTATAAAATCAAAACGAAAACGCAATATAATGAATATTGCTTTTTAAAAATTATTTGTTTTTCTGGAGATGAATAAATCAGTTGTATTGCTTGAAATATAAATATACACTGGAAACGAATGAAACTGTGAATTTCATCTAAATCCTCGATCAAACACATGTACAAACAAAGAATCATAATGCATATGTGTCCATGTTTTGCTGGCAGAGAGGTAACAGAAGTTACAACATACTATAATGTTATTAATTCATATCATAAAAATTAGTCTAAATATATAAATAATAGTTTGTGTCCACAAGACTTGATATCAGTAATGAAAATTATTTTCACGTGAAAAAATAAATTAAATGAAACTTGTACTTATTTACTTGCTAAGATAAAATACAAATATCAGGTTATATCAGCCTAAGATAAACCCAACATAATTGTTTGTTTAAATTTAAAAAGACATACTGTCCGTATTAATAAACTTTAAAAACAAAATGACTGGATAACTTCAGTTTATATATTGTTTTCGTTTTCCTTTTTTACTCACGTAGGACAATAGATGAAATCATTTTTAGTACTTACACTACCGTAGTTTTGCAAACAAAAATCATTCATTAGTGTTTAATAATTGGTAGAACAACTAGTACAATGACATGTAATTTATTAATTGAACAGAGGCCAAAAACAGTATAGCTAATAAACAGCACTAATTGCATCTAAATTGAAAATTAATTCATCAAATGTTGATTCCATTTTATTACTTATTTTATATCTTTTATGTTGGTTTTATTTGCCCGTAAGTGACAAAAAACGTAACGCAGTAATAATCTCTTTTGATGGCAAATAAGTATAATTATCTATTTTGATATAAAATTGACCACTTAATGACAGAAATGTGTGACATGAGCAATAAATGCTGGCTACTGTCCACATCAAAGAACGCCGCGGTCATCCAGGACAATATGGATAAATATCCTCCAGGCATCGATTTGAAAAGTTTAAGTAATGACTGGTAAACCGTATGTTCGAACAAAATTTACGATCTTCTCTTCTTTGATAAAACTATATTTACAACATTCTAGTTTAGACACCGTACGCGCTGATAACGTCTAATATTCTGTGTGAATCTAGTTTACCATAAATTACAGACCATACATATTTGTGGGGGGTTCCCTCGCCCCAGGGTGACGTGGTGACCTTGCGTTATTTGGCCATGATTTATGTCTTAAAATTATCTTGTTAAACTGATGTACGTGTAGAGTACGAGATGCTTATGATTTGTAAAATTGCTGGACATATGTCGTTGTGTCACGATGACACTTGATCATGGGCAACTTTTCTCTGTGACATTAATGTAAATACAATTGTACAGTTATGAATGCATCGTGTCATCAGATCGGTTCAAGAATTGTCCATCTTAATCAAGTCCGAGTGTAGCACTAACCGCAGTCCTTGTCGGGGACACTGACACTGATGTGTGATAGGTCGGTTTGTGGTTGAAACAAGTTGATTGCAGTATTTATCATAACACTAAACCGATTCACTCCACTTCGACAAAAGCAAATCAACGGGACAATGCCGCAATCTTCAGTTACATATTACATTAATTTGCGAACATCTTCCACACGAATAAATAAAATAGAAATATGTGTTAACTCTTATCCTCTTGCCTTATATTTTCCAAATTGACTTGTCCAACTTCCATTTTGAAATAGTACATTATCAATTTAAAGGATATTGCAATGGAAGTTTTAAAGTTAATCGCCCAACTGTAAAGAGACAGGCCATACTGCAGGCTGGCATGGCTCTATTAAGCATTTTCCACTGTTAACGATTCATATCCTACGGTTATGCTTTACTAGGTATTCAGTCGTTAGAAATAATGCATTGTCTTTTTAAGCAGAATGATGCACCTAATACGAATGATTGCTTCGGTGCGATTAATAGACTTAAGAGCACTTAAACTTGTTGTTGATACCTGTAAAACCAAATCATCTCTTCATTTACATGAGGCGTACAGAGATCTACGAAGGAATATACAAATGCAAATACACAAACACCTCTCCCGCCTCCAGACTTTAAAGCCAACTTATAGAAAAAAACGCAGTTCCTAACTTGAATCTTCGAACAACTGTTCTTCGTTACAAAGGAATTAGTGGTAATACGTTTTGATTAAATATTTTTGATGGATTAAGTCGAATTTGTGCGCTTAATTCTACATTTAGGCAACGACTAGTTGAGGCACAATATTCATTATCGTTAGACAAAACATGTGTGTGCTGCACTTAAAATTATTCAGCACTAATTAAGCCACTTATATGAAGATTCATACGCGTGCATTTTCTATAATTATATACATATATGTTATCAATTATCATACACAGGAGCTTGGTGAGCCGAAAAAAAAACTCCGGAATTGCCGCTCGTATTATTCATAATACAAACTGTTTGCGGTATTGTTGTCTGTCTATATTCCATTTGTCTCAGACAAAAGAATATGACGGAAATATTCGCTATGTTGTATCCCTATTCATTTATTATTTAACTTACACTAGATGAATTGATAATTATTTATTCCCCTCATCACTGACAATGTCCATTAGGTGTTCATATTGACACGGAAATAAATACACCGTGTGGATTGGAAATCGTTATTCAAACTGATTAGTGGCGGACTATATACCTCATGGACAGGACGTTGATATAATATGGCGTGTTTACCTGAGAACAAATTAATGGACGTTTCTCAAATAACACAGAATAAATGTTGCGATCGGGCGATATGTCATTAACAAAATATACTTAGGCTAAAACATATCAATAAATACAAATGTAAATAAGTGATGTATTTATTCTGTGAAATGTGAATACAACATTGCACTTTATAAATTCTAATAAATGCAACTGGCAGCGTATTGTATTATAAACTATTTTAAAAAAGTCAAAGACCATTTGTAAAATTACTTCATTGTCAGTACATGTGTACTCAAATGTCAGCAACCACTGTAATATATCGGCTTGTTTAATTTTCGGGAATTTTGGGCGAGAAAGAAACATTGTTCGATAATAATGCCGAAGTTATACCGATCAAACATACTGACAGTGCACCAGTGGAATGTACTTCGTGAAAATATGCAAGTTACAAAGCATACATACAGTGCCCTAACCACGTCGTATTAGACGAATACATATACCATTTAGCACGCATACACGTCACAAGTCATTGTCCAATTAAGATAAACCCGAAAATATACATTATTAAACGTGTCCACAGACATGTAATATTTGAACGAAAAAGTCTGTTAAAATGACTAATACAAGCATTAGACATAAGAAATACCGTATAATGATATGGTTGTGTCAATGTATTCATTTCGCATTTTTTAAAGAGTGCATGCCGGTTATGTTACAAAAGGGCGGTAACTCGACCCGAATAATAAAAAGGGGAATCTGGAAACAGTTGTTGACACCTTCCATTAAGCAATATCGTATCTACGTATTGTAAACTAGATGTAAGATAATACTAATAAAACAGGTGCAAGTGTAAATCATATCTTGAATACGAGTAAAAATGTACTATGTTTGAGAATAAGCTTACATTCTGAAATTTCAAATGCTCCCATTGCTAACTGTATATAGCTTATACTTATTGACAAAAAGTAGACACAAACGTGGTATTGCTATATTGTTAACTGCGCACTTATAAACTTTGTGTTCGAATTGCCTTATTTTTTTATTTTTTAGCATGATCGTTTCATATTTTTTGGACATTATATTCGAAATGACTAACTTAATAATTTTCCTTCATGACAATTGAAACGTAATGGTAAATCAACAACATAAAACACATTACATTATTCTACAAAATATTGGCCATCCCTCATCGTTTCTCACCCTTCCAGATAATGTGTATTGACCCATTTTGCAAATAATGCAACCAGCGAACTCTACTGTTAAAAAGCATCAGACAATTCGTCAATTTTCGCCAACATAATTATGTCCGCATACTGGTAGTTTCATGTATGCAGCGTCGCTCAAATGACGTCCAATCATTTCTAATGTCCATATACGAGTATCATGACTGTCTTCATCACCGTCCACTCAACGTTTATAATATGATTTTCTATTGTCCAGTTCCGTGTATGTAGTGTTTTCTAAATCAACCATATAAGTATCTTATGTTCATATGCATGTGTCGTTTCCAATCGGTACACAATAAATACAACCGTATGGTTCACTTTTGCTTTCTTAAAAACTCGATATATTTCATCTAGATATCGTTTAAGGGCCTTCATCTTTTGTACAGTTTCAATTACGAATGATTTAATATGCTTGATCGTTCGAGTTAATCAACCTTAAATATAATTGGAAATGTTGTGGTTTTGTGCCGTTTTGTCTTCGCTTTGTTTTAATTGGGTTTCTTTTACCTTAATCTAAGTATTGGTTGAAATACACAAACCTTTTAAGGTTTCATGGAAAACATTCTAAAATGTACATGCTTACATCCATTTTTTTTTATCTCGCCCTTCGTTAGATAATTTATATATCTCTATATGTCTGCTCAACAAGTTATTGATAATAACAGTGTCAGCTTAATGAATATTTATTGGACATATGTAAATAAGCAAATGTTTATATTATAATACGAATATAAACAATTTGATATGACATCGTTAGGTAGATAACATATGCATCTCAATTGAGAACATGCTTTCAAGCCCTGAGAGTACACTGTATTTTGAATGTCACAAAATCGGAACTGTTTAATAATTAATGCGCGCAATAAAATATTTCACAATTAGTGAAAAAAATGAATAAAACTCCCATTTATTTATTATTTAAACTATTTATTTAATTTTCGTTCTGTGAACATCTGGTATTTCATTATAATCTTGTCTTGGTTCATTCAATTGGGTGTTGAACATTTTAGAATAGACGTTTTCATTTTATTTCGGGGTCTTTGAAATGGTGTACACTCATGTCAAGCCTGCATCTCATATTAAGTGATTAATATAATGTATGATGACTTTTTAGTCAACAAAGTCACTCTTAACTGATTTGGTTGATTCAATGGAAATATGAGAAGTCTTAGGCGATGTATGTAGTGTAGAGATGATTCATTTTAACATATGCATCTCTGTTTTCTGCAAATAATGTAATTGTAAGAACTTCAAAAACTGTAAGTTTGTAACCGTAGAACTTGTATTGTAGAGCACAAAGAAGTATATTTAAGAAAACATATTAATTATAATGTTAAAATGCATAATGTACTCATAATTTATAAACACGTCATAAAATTGTTGATAAACCATACTTATGTTTTGCATTCATAAATAATAAACAAATTCAAAATCTGGTTAAACATTCTAGGTTTTTTTTAAAAGTTACCTTAAATGCTGTGCACATATGAACTCATTACTAATATTTTAACAGTGTACATATTATTGTGTCTGTTAAGACAGCTAAATAATGTCGTTCTTAGAGAAATATTGTACAACTGGATAAGGAATTCCATCAATATTTTGTATCATTTCATCAGTTTGTTGCTGTTAGCATTAGCATCTACTGTTATACCAACGAGAGTTGTTGCTGGTAGCGTTGGCATTGTTGTTTTTCGTGATGGAAAAAATGTTGTTGTTGGTGGAGTATATGTTGTTTTCGTTAGTGGTGGTGTGAAGTCAATGTTGTTTTTGCTAGTGGTGGTATTGTTGATTGTGGTAGTATCAATGTTGTTTTGCTAGTGGCTGTATTGCTGTAGCTGGTAATGAGGCTACTGTATTTGCTGTTGGTGGTGATATTGTTGCTGTTGTACGTGGTGCTGTTGTTGTTGTTGTTGGTTATGTAGATAATGTTGGGGGCATTGATGTTGCTGGTGGTATTAGTGTTGTTGATGCAGGTGGAATAAGTGTTCTTGTAGGTGGTATTCGTGTTCTTGTAGGTGGAATTAGTATGGGTGATGGTGGTGAAATTGCTGTTGTTGGTAGAAAGTTATTGTTGTTGCTGGTAGTGATGTTAATGTTGTTAAAGGTGGTGGCAAAGTTGTTGGTGATGTTGTTAGTATTGTTGCTGATTGTAGCATTGGTGTTGTTGTTAATGGTGGAGTCCATGTTTTTGTAGTTACAATACATATAATAATCAATAAAAATAATGTATTCATGAGTCAAACTACATCGATTTGAATGCAGTATTTCCAAACTAAAACATCAAAGCAGATAACACCGAACAATTATCATTTATCTTTCTAGAGGGATATAGGCTACGAGTAATTTACGCACACAAATAAGGTTACGTGTAATTGTGAGCCAGATTGTAAATAATTCTGCAACGTAATCAGGGTCAATGTGTGGTATCTTTTCTTAACTAAGACAATACGATCACTCGTAAATCTAACTTAATTGCTCTGCCAAAACGATACCATACATGAGAACGATTGCAAAACAAAACAAAATCCGATCAGCCAATCACAATCTAGTAAACAGTTGATTGTCCAATCAGACAAAGCGTACTTGTATAGTACCCCTCAAAATATTTTTTTGAAATGAGCCATAGTACGAACCGAGTACACATAGAGTAGTAGAGTATAATACTTAATGTTTTGTTATATCATGGTCAAGTGCGATTTCGTATATAAGCATGGTGCCCTTCTCGAAAAAAAACGCTCACTTATTAACGTGGTTTTATCAAGTTTGTATGATCATTTAGGACGCTAAATAGCTAGTTTGAAAAGGGGCTATACATAATACGTAATATTAAATAGTGTCTGGTTCGACTTTTGTGCCGTTTGTTTTCTTTGTGTTTTTAAAGTACATGTAATATCATCTTGATAGTTATGTAGTATGGAGTCCGGGCATACAATCGAGTGCTAATCGTTACTTTATGTACCACCACATGGGTAAAGCATATAAAACTATACCTTCTACATGTAAATAATATGATTAGTATACGTATAATGCAAACAAAACCCCTCTCTAAGCGACCAGTCTAGTATTAAAACCGCCTGTTCAGGACAACCACTATTTTTGGACAGCAATTCAATAATTACGCTCTATTTCATATATGATAATAAGACCACATCGTATTTAAGAGGGTTTCTCGGGGGGAACGTATACGGTCTTTGTCAGATGTATTTCAAATCTTAATTAAATTTGTTTGACAATGTTTTATTCACCAATATTGGCGTCATAATGCTCATGTTTTTTTTTTATTCAAGCACAATCAATAATAAATTCATGTCTGTTTGTTGTTTCCCTGCACATCAAGAAGTATTTTTGGAAAAAAACTCACAATTTATGAAGTTAGTAAATTTCGTTCGTTATATTCGGTATAACAATAATATCAATTCATTACTAAATAATATTGAACAGTTTTATTCAAAAATACACTTCATCATAGCAACAAGCCGTAATCATTCATTTCTGGTTACAATTCTTTATAAAGGCAAGAATTAACAGTCGTTTAAAATGACAAATCTTTATAGTTACTTTACATTTCGCATCCATCTTAAAACTGTGGTGAGAAAAACATATTGGGACAGATTACATTTTTTAACAATGATAAATGTGGTATAAATGAACATGCTCTTCTCCATGACTCTGTTCGTTGATATTACTTCATATAGACACAGGTTCGACAACGATTGAAGGCTAATTTTATTCGTGCGCATTTATTATGAGTTAATAATATATAATATACATCACATCATTTTCGGAGTAATTGAGGTACAAATAGTCTGAATCATAGACTGTTTTTTCATTGAGTCAGTATCTAGCAATTACATTTTATTGTTTTTTTTTAAGGGATAAAAAGGGACTAAAATGTATTTAAACGTCTTTATTCTAAAAAAAGACCTTGACGTTGAAAATGAGAATTGCATCATTATGACGAATTACCACTGAACTGATAGCATTAATTTACAAATTCATTACACAGAAATTCAGTCTAAATATGGCAGTTTAAGTGATCTCGTTTTTCTAGATGTTGAATAAATGAATTATCAAACTTTTGATAAAAATCAAAGCTTACTGATTTTGCATCATTAGTTTCATTTAGTGCGTATACAGTTGTTTCGATAAACGCGCAAATGCGTTTATTTATCTCTATGAGATAAATTCAGCTAATATATCATAACTTTATAAATACGATAAACTACAACATGAACGCCCGGGTTCTAATTTCATTTCATATCGCCCTCTTCAATATCATTGGAAGAAGATACTACCTCCAGTATCCATCATTTGTAGAAATATCAGCTATAAGATATTGACTCGAAGCTCTTTTATCATCTAAACTGAACGTGATTAGTTTTATTTTTAGCAATTCAATATATCAATATATATCGTGAAATCGTAACGTTCACAGTTTTGCGTCGATAAAACCTAACGCAGAGAGGACGCCTGAACGTATGCCAACGGCAAACCACGTTTTACTTTCGGAAAAATATACACACCTCAATTTCTCAAACATTTCCGCGTAATGTGTTTCAACTTTTTAACTGAAGTGCATGTACATTGAAAAATAAGTGTTCATTATGCGTACGAATCACATTAGACATACTGAATAAAATATAAAACTTTGTAACAGAATAAAATTTACTATGTTTACAATGTTACCCAAATGCTGAACGCTTACGACCAGATAACGTCATGCCCAGGACTAGATGTTTTACAACATCTATATCCTATTCAGACGCTATTAATACAAATGTTGTATTTTTATTTCTGTAAATGCATTAATTGCGTTTGTATGCAAGATTCGTCACCAGGAATGCATTTTTCATTCTGTAACGGAACATTGCTATTGCTTGCAACATTATAATAATGTTCAAAGAAAACTAACGTATGTTCAAATGTATGTACTCGTATAAGGACCTAATAGTAAATGATGATTATTACAGCCGATAAGAATTCGGAAGTATAAAATAGTTTTTTAGGTTAGTCGTACAATTTGTTTTTAAATAATTATGTCAATAGTTTGTTTATTGGACGTATTTATACTTGGGTGTATCTGTTGAAATAAACAATGCTTTATGCTGAAGTGAAACCAACTTCATGATTTTATAAAAATAAAGATGGTGCATTATTATTGATAAGTATGAGTTGATGGTTAATATCCCTTGTCTTAATGATACGACATGGTTGTCACTTACAAGGAACTTGAAAAAAATAACAACAAAAGAACACCAAACCCAATCTCTCTTTGGATTAGTAAACTGTTGATACATATAACCCATACTAGTGTGATATATCTAGGAGGCAAAATGTAAATCATTTTTGAGACAAATACATTAAGAGCTTTAGAACAATATTCCACAACTTTTCTTTCTATTTTAGCAAACAAGTTGAAGCTAGACTCCAATACCTGAACATAGTAAATTTGAAACTAATGCTCCAAGTAAATAGTTAAAACGTGATGAGAAGTTTTATGTATTTTCAGTAATTTCTCATTTGTTTGCATAAACAGAGCTAGGATTGACATACAGAATGTAGCAAGACTATTCTAGCGAGGTGTGAATCTGCTATAATCAGATTCGCCTTTCTTTGCAGACAGGATAATGTTGTCAGGAAACAGAGTTGGTATTTTATGGTGAATATGTCACGCTTCGTATCAAAGGCAACCTTTAACCTTTAATGTTCCCTAACAGTCCGTTCACATGCATTTGTACAGTCAAGAACCAATCAAAACCACGTCCAATTTAAAATGATTTACTCCTTTAAACATCCGCAAGGATCGCCCTAAATGTGATTAAAACGTCAAACCGAAGCTCCTGGATCTAACAGTAGCCGTTTTGTAGTTTTCACTCGGATGATAAAAAATCTCACTCACAGTTGGATCCGCTATTCTAATGACCAGTAGGATATAAAAATAACATAAAATCCTACCAAATATTAGTATTTAACGGCATATCAGTGGTTAATACATACTTAACTTGTTATTTACAATTGTAGTTTTATGTTATTTAGGATATGACATATAGTAAACACAGCACTTGCCTTCATGGGCATCTAGTCAGTCAATTGTTAATGAATATGCATATATATTGTTGTATATTAACACTGGCACTTTCAACCTTTGTCTATTGTACATTTATTAGTTTCATGCCTCAATACTTTTAGACTTTTTCGCAAGATCAGAATATGCAGATGTTTCTGCTCTGTTTTATTTTCATAGATATTCTGTTAAGAGCCGTTGGGATTTGTTGAGATCTGTTGAGATTTGTTGAGATCTGTTGAGATTCATAACCATGACAAACCAGAGAATTTGTGGGTGGTGAATGACATACAGAAAAAATATGCGTTACGTATTAGAATTTTCATTACACTGGACCTATCAACTATTTTGTTACAATAAACATCTGAATAAAAGAATATACTGTTCATCCAGACTTATCGGATATTACCAACCCCATTACAATACTAGTGTATTCTAACAAATAATATACTGACTAAAATGAAAACTATAATATTCCTACTAAAGCATGTCCAAAAAATCAATGTTTTACTATGAATTCAGAAAATAATGTTTAGTCTATTCGACAAATGACATCATCAACATATACGAGTATATTACGTCATAGTAGATATTTTGATCGGTTCTACTCGGTGGATGGTGAATGAAAACGAGGTTGCGATCTATTATTATTATTTTCATAAACACATTTAGATACACTACAGTAAAAAACCCGAAAAAAGTCCCATTTTTTAAAAAATACGTCAAAAGTTCTATGAACACCGGAATTCCTAGAAACCCGGACGTTTGGTCCAGTCCGGAAGGGTTCCGATTTACAGGGGCTTTACAGTATATATAATTGGAAGTTGCACGTGTGATGGTTCTGTGTAGGCCCACATACCCTAATTACGCGAATAATAAACGAGGTCAGCCCCTTAAGGGTTCTGAAATATGGTCTTCCTGGTCCGACACTTAGATAACATTACAAACATATTGAGATATCATTTGTAGTTAAGTCATATATAAGTAATTCATATAATTAAATAGTCGGTATATTTTATGAAAGTATTTAATGTTGTTAAAGCTATGAAATTAATGACCGAAACTAGACTCAATTAATACATTTATTTAATACGTGACCCTTTGAATAGACTCATCAGTTAACATGTGTATTAATAATAATATTTTCATTTTGCGCTGAAAATAACACTGACATTTTATTTATAGGGAACATTTATGTAATACGACTGTGTATCCTTTGTTGTTTTGAACGTAATTTTCTAAAAAAAATAACTTTGGTATCAAAGGCTCCCGACACCGTCTAGAAAATACAAAACAAAATGTTTGTTTTGTGAAGATTCATTCTTCAATAATAGCAAATAATGAAACAGAAATAGCTTCGAGATCATACGATTCGTAATTTTACTTTGTAACAGCGGAGTATTTGAAGAATTGTTGTTTAAATGCAGGTCGTAATTAAGTAATTTCAAACCAACAGATGGTGAGTGTATATAAACAGTTTAACACTTTCCTATTGATCTAACTATCCAACAACAGCACTCATGTGTCGTAATCAGACAATGCGTTTCGTTCCTCATTGAGAAATCTAGAATTCATTAAAATTTTATTTAAAACCGCACACACTAGAATCGTAGCATACATTATTCTCCTTCTTCCCATACATCAAGCTAACACGAACGATAGTCGCCTTACTGTCAGTAAAATGCGGCCTGTCTAACAAAATACGGTCATAAAATAACACTATCCTCTAATATACATCATGCGTTAATTTGATACATGAATAAACAATTTGCAGCATGATTTGTCGCTAAATTCACGAACAAAATCATTCGTTAATACCATCTGAATTACCTTGGTGATAAAATGTGAGCATTTTGGTAAAATGGAATGAGAATCGAACATGCAGACAATAAAGTTAGATGTGCATCCAAGCAATTGAACGGATAATATAAACAAAATATGTGAATAATTGGAAACGAGTAAACGAAGGCAAAATATAAATGGATTAAGAGCCATGCAATTTGTCCATATCTCCGAAATAATTTTATCGTGACTGAAATAAAATTAATCTACCTAGGTTAATTATTTTTACAAGAAAGTCTTTATAAAGTATTAGGCTACTTTTGGCGTCATTAGATTTAATGATTCTGTAATTGTGTTATTTAAAAAGCAAACAAATAGTTTGGACTAGTTTTCTGAATAAAAAATGTATATGTTACACTGCTGACTTGTTGAATTACAAATTGATTAACAAAACTATTTAGATGAATATTTCTCGTTTATTTTATACCATCAGGAATATTTTGCTGTTGTTTCACGCTCGTACAATTAATACATGTAAATCACGCACAGAAGGGATATATGCTTCTGCTAAATCAAATATAGATGATATTTTAACAGGACCAAAATCAAAGGTATAAAATACATAATACAGTTTGATCATAGAACATCCATATTTCTTTATTGAACAATTTCTTTTTACAACGATGAGCGTTTTTGCATGAATTATATATTCAATTTTGTACTAAATATTTTGTTTTAAAAAAGGAAACATAATATGTCAGTTAGACTGATGCATTAAGAAAAATAAAACGCACACAAGTAGATGTTTATATTTGTTTTCTGTTTTCGCGACAAACAGAGACTTTCTAGACTGTTTAGAAAAATACTAAACCTAAATGATGTATTATTTATTTGCCTATCAGTCAATTGTTTATTGAAGGCTATAAGAATATACTATAATCATAATAATGAGTAGGAAAATTCGCATTCATTCTGTTGTTGTTGTTTTTTCTTTAGAATATTTTAACAGTGATATAATAATTTGTTCATATTAAAACGCGCATATTTGTTGTGAAAAAAATACGATTGCAAATATACGTTTCGAATTAATTATAAAAACTGTGTTAAAGATTCTTCAGATTAAGTTATCCAGTAAAAATATATTATACAGGTTTTCATTTCAAGAAACAAATATATAATCAATTATGTATTTATACATTCGTTAGATTTTAAAATACGTGGTTTGCTAGTTAATGCACAAAACATAGTGTACACCGTTTATGATTTGCGGAAACTTAAAGCACTATTTCTTTAACAACAACAACAAAAAATGAAAATATTTTTTTTAAATATTGAATATTTTCAGCGGCATTTTTTCTAGCTAAATACTAAAATTCTTATTCAGAATCGCATGGACGACATTTTTTCATAACACAACAAAACCATCATTACTCGAGACAAATATATACCCATTTTAAAGCATACAATTATTTTTGCTAAAATTTCATTTATAGAAATAGTCATATGACACTTATACATGATGTTATCGGTATTGCCTCTTTTAAAAAGGACGGCTTGTTTAAGAAAGAAAACACGATTACTTACTTACTTATAAGTGTCGTGTTCGTACGACCCCCATCTTTTTAACCACCTTAGCAATTTTATAAAAAAATAATTCTCCTTCGAATAAAATTAATGAAAACATGATTTTTTAAAACTATTCATGAATAGTTCATGAAATAGGCATAACGATTTGTTAGGGGATATATACCATAAAACGACGAATATGACTATAAGAACTTCGGTTACCTTAAGATCAAATTATGCGAGTAATTTCTGTAACTATCTTCATCATAACAATTCGACCAATTTGAATTTCAAAAAATGCGTCGGCAATAATGAAGCATTTATAAGGTTTAAGTGTCACAAAGGATCAATTCTTCACTTTGATAAGTTTTATCGTTTAGTCAAGTGATCTAATTTCTACTTTTTTTACAAAACTATGACAAATTGAGATTCGTTTGAAGCAAAAACCACAAAAACACCGTCATCAGTCAGCGAATATTTGAATAAATGAACGAACGGTACTGTTAGTTATGACTTTAAAAAATCGGACAAAAATATAACTGTCGGTTTTTTTGTTGTTTTTTTAAGTAAAGAAACATGATAATGAATATTATATCATAGATAAACCCTTAGATGTATGCTCGTCTATCTTGTCTCGTTTAAGTTTCGTCTAATTGTACGAAACTTGATACAAACGTACGCGGCTTTGTTATTTTCGAATATTTTTTGCCGTCTGAACACTATAACATATTATTTAAGACTTCGTCTGCGTTGTTTTTTATTAGAGACAATACATTATAATATAATGTAACATAGTGTCCTTGTATTTATATATACGGATAAATTAAACTAACAATTTTATAAAAAAAACAATAAAACAGGAAAACGTGCTACTAAATCGGAAATAGTACACTATGACTATAATTATCTTTCCCGCTTAAATTGAAAAAAAAGGTTTCTTGTTAGCTAACGTTGTGGTACAAGAATATACTAAACGATATCAGAATTTAGATCATTAAGTAAGTGGCCAATGCTAATGAAGTTAAGGATTTTACATTGAACTAGTTTTGTCTACTCATTATTCACTAAACAAAAGCCGTGTATTAACTCGTATGTACATTTTCGCTAAATAATAAACAAAAAAGTACATGTATAGTCATTGAGTAAATTTTAAAGCAAGCAAATAGTTTGTTGAAATTAACATCCTGAGTTGAAAAAAGCATTTACCGTCTCGTTCCTTTAAGTGATCTTAATATATTCTCATACATCGTTATGTGAGTGTATAACGACACGGAATAATTTACGCTAAGTAGGAGAGGCCAGATTGAAATAAAATATCCATTCCTCAAGATCTAGTGTCAGTTTTATTTTAGATTTGTCTCAAATTAAGACATACTCATACAATGCATATATACAGCATAATGACTGTAGCAATATGATTATTCACAACCCTCTTCTTACGAATTTACTCAAACATGTCCATGACCAAATTGTTCGGTTATATACATACTTGAATTATTTATGCCGATCTAGACACATAAGGTAACTTGTGCGATCACGTCGAATGCAATGTATTCTTTATTTCACAAATTTGAATGCAAAGTAGGCGATAGATACGATTTATTTCCTTATGCGGATATTTTTTTCATGGAGCATAGGCCGATGTTTTTGCGTGTTACTTTGCTTTGTGACATTTCAATACAGGCAATCATCTCGTTGTAAGATATAATTTATAAATATGTTAATATAAAAGCCCTTGGCTTATGAGTTACAAAGAGGAACTAAACTATCTAATCGACACACTCAAAACGAAACTACATTTATATATTTTGAGAAATACAAAATGACCAAATATACTTAAGTGTGAATAAATCGTCTCATTTATAGCGCAGTATACAACAACATTTTTGTACCGTGTATCGAACCATCCCATTAAATAGTTCACTGTATAAGTTAGAACATAAATTAAACTAGATTGTGGACCAAATTGACTTATATTAATCATTATGTATAATTCGAATATTTCAAAATACGTACCAGGTAACTGTCGCATCCAGGGGTATGGGTTTGGCATCATTCCATTGCAATGTTGACCAATAGGTGGACTACCACCTATGTTATTGTGAACCATTTCAGTTGGTGAAAGCCCGTGATGAGATGGATTATTATTTATATGATTAAAACTTTGTTCATGTGGTGAGAAGGTATTTGGTGGCGGCGTCGGTATACAAGATTCCTCCGATTTAAGATTGTTTATTCTATCGTGAACGTGTCGGTCTTCGGAAAACGGTCCCATAGTCGGCGGTGAACCTGTGTTTATATTAACATTAGTGTTCGCATTAACATTGCACGAGCTAAGGTAAGAGTTTGAATTCTGATAAAAATATCCGTTTGTACCAATATGTGGAACTTGTTTTCCGGATAGATTCATAATCCGTGCATGTCCGCCCGCGTCCGAGAGTTTATCATATCCTGATTGGTGAAAGCCGTGATAGTTCGGCATTCCGTATGAATTCACAGGTTCATTGTCATAGCACATATTTTGTGAGTTAGAATGGTAATTAATATCCATGGATTTTCCTTCTTGTCCATAAAACGTGTCCGTCTGTCCGCCGTTCATTGGCATATGCGCCGGTACGACGGTGTTGTAGTACGAATTCATTATAGTTATATCAATTTTATCACAAACACTATATTTACGAGCAATTTAAACGCACATATCTACACACACTACACATTCAACTACATAAAGCTTTACTTCATATTTCCCCTTACATCAAATCCGTTTCGATGACTTAGAGTCACTGAGCATGTCTTCAGCGTATCGTCCAATCAGGCAACACCACAATGTCACGTGGTCTAGAAAATACACACGCTAATTTTATATTCTTATGACGGACCGGATTTTTTCACTAGATATTCGGTTGTAAATTATAAACTGACAGCTTGTTTTGTTTTTGATTGTCTAATATAGATTTTTTAGTATAAACATTAATATAAAGATTTAACCTATGTAGTGATAAAACACATCTCAGTGATAATTACTGGTGAGTTAAAACTTTATGAATAAAGCTCAGAAAATAACTCGCGAAAACTTAGCTATAAACTGTAAACTGTCATGCACTCGACTGATATGTCCATCCAAGAGGTCGGGTTGAAATGAGACCATTTAAATTAAATTGTCGTATTTATATATACCAGGACTTGTAGAAGTTCGCGTCATATCTTTACAATCTTGATCAAAGAAAAATGTTTACCATTTAACAAAATCATTTTCTTTAACTTTGATATCTAAAATAGTTTACAACCTATTCAATATCGCGCAATAAAATATTAATTATCGACGAAAATTAAAGTAAGATCTGATTGATTTTTATCTAAGTATTATGGTTGTAAAATTTTATATCTAGCTTTCGAATCTAATCAAAGGTTTATCATCGTGTAGACCAATACGAAATATGTGGTCAAAACATGTGAAGGGCTATTGATATTGAGCGTAATTACCTATTTATCGAAACTAAAGGGGGCAGAAAGGGACTAGATACGTTCTTCATCGACGATGATCAAACGGGGCCATATCTTTGATCTGCTACAGATAGCGAGTCGTGTTACGCAATTCAACAATGTTGGAGGGTGTAAATTTTTGGCCCTTGAATTTAAGATAAAGTTATCGCTTGTCGTTACAGAATCCCTTTTATCAGAGACCGGTTTGTGAAGATGTATTGTTTAAAAATGATATATACCGGTTGTAAAAACTACAAACCATACGTTGATAAGCGATCTGAACAAGGTACGTTGAAGAATTTACAAGTCCCTGTCATGTGATTTTTTTACATCACATTTAACAATAGTAATTTATAAACTTCAGAAGTAACTAAATAATGATAATCCGTATTACTTTGACGTTAAACTGCCCATTTTATCTTTCTTGAATAATTCATCTTTAATATCATAAAAGCTGTCGGTAATTTATTCATATATAAATTAACACACATAATGTAATATTCTAAAACAAATAAGTCAACACGAGTGTTTGACTTGAATAGAAAATGGCCTTCCTGATATATAGAGTTTCATGTAATCGCTGAAACAAACAAACAAACAAACAAAACAAAATAAAGGGTGACTCAATATACTGTTTTAACTTAAGACTATAAAGTTACCGTAACAATTTTTCTGTATTTTGTTATTGTGTACTGTTGGAAATTCTTCAGCATATGTGTACTTATTTATGTTTTATTTTTTTATGTAGCAAACTTCAGTGGGAAAAGTATGCAAAGATAATGATTTATCTAAATATAATGTTGAAGTGACACAAATAATAATTGTTCGCGTTTTTCCTGAATGTATGAATTATTAGACTGATATAATTATTATTATGAAGTTATTGCAATATACACATTGATATAAAATGCGTATCTATTTTGTGTGTAATTAAATAGAAAATGTTTACCCACAGGTAAATATGGATTTATTTTTTATAATTTCACACTAGAATACTATTATTAAGCAATTATTGGTTTAAAATTAATTCATAATTCATATAAAAGCAAAAGACGATACAAATACACATCATTGAAATAATCATGCATGTTACTGTTAATATTAATTATTAATGTTTGTTTATTAAAATGGTTACTTCAATATGAATTTCACGAATAAAACACTTATTTGTTATTTATCATAAAACCTTTATCTTTGAAAAAGAATCTATCATGAGTTACAGACAAACTATTTAAATTGGAAAATAATAAACATTCAAAATTGCGAAGGACGTATTGTTTGTTTGTTAAAACATAACACGAGTTATACTTACAAATGTTTTTTTTCTATTTAAATGTTTTGAATATAAATTAGGTAATAAAATAAATACTCTACTATAATTTATACAGTACGTTAATTTATTAAAAATCATTTATATGTATATATATATAACATATAAACGATAGCTATACGATATCATTTATGAATGTTATATTTATTTATTAATTGATTTTTATATAATTCATTGAATCTAAAATAACGCTTAATTCACAATGTGTATAAATAGGATCTGTATTTGCGGTCAAAATATAGTTTCAAATTATTTTGCAGACTTCTTCAGTAAAAAAATCGGTTGAAATCCGAATAAGATTGTTTGAGAAAAAAATAGGAGCTGCTCTGTTTATTAGATTCACCGACAAGGTCATATGATACTATTAGCACTGATAGATAATAAGCGTTTGAATCGTGTTATACCGAGTACGAATAAAAAACTTAATTAAGATCTCATAACAATGAATATTGATATACATAGTAACACCATACTATTACCTAAATTCGTTTAAGACATAACCTAACATAATAATTATGATCTTAACAGGAAGTTTATACATAATATAACTACATAGCCATAACAAAATATAATTATTTTATGTGCAAACAGTGAAATCATAATTATTATACGTTAAGGTAATATTTAAAAAAATAAAATATGCGAGGAATATTTATTTTACTCAGTTAACGATATTTTCGGGCTAAGTGGAATATACACATTTTATTCATCACTTGATTCGTAAAACAATTTTATGAAGAAAAAAACATCTTGTGTGAAATCAAACATATATTTAGTTAATGCATAAAATGCATAATGCATTCTCACAATACTGTTTCTCTAAATTTAAAAACGCTGTCTGAATTTTAAGTATTTTGTATAGATAATTGCGCCTTATGTACATAATACATTATTTATATGTGTTATGACTCTTCGTACATAATTTGTCCATACACTTGTGTTTATCCGGTTCTTTTCCTTTGGTTTAATACATAATTAATGCTCTCATTTATTGCGCTTCCAGTGGTCAATTTGATGAAAGTTTTGCGTACTTTGTACTTTGATAATTTTGTCTGTGAAGGAGTTAGTGCTATAGCCCTAGCGTCTAGATAAACTCGTAGTTGCCTAACTTACACGATCCCGTGGTTACATAATTGCTTATAATTTCTGTTTTGTTACTCAAAACTAATATTTACCACAAAAAATAACTGTAGTCCATCATATAGATATAAGCAATAATTTCCAAGCATTAACTTGTATATTTAAATGCAACCACCCTCATGTGTACAGAAATATATTTGATATATATTAATATCGTTAGGTTTCGAATATTTTTTTTTAAACAAAAACATAATTGCAGATAAGTTTGTAGAAAATAAGTGGGTAATAATAGGATTCAGAAATGAGTTACGAAACAGAACAGAAGAGAAGTAGAAATATTTATTTATTAAGTATTACGCAATAAAAGCAAATCATATACATTTGTATACATGTAAATTAACAGTGTACTGTTAATATACATAATATAAGCAAAATAATAATAAATTACATATATCATATATATATATTCATACATACAAGACAAGAGAAACACATTAGATAATTATTATTAAATGTGTACGTTATTTTCCTTGTGTTGCTTCTTTTACAAAATAACGAGCACGCGAAGTTCATAACATTAGCTTATGAAAAAATGTTTTGGCTGTAGGAGACTGATTTGAATAAAGAATCATTTAATGCTTGACGCATCAGTAAAGATGGGAGTTCATTTGAACGCCTAATCACAAAAGAAAATGTGTTTAATATTATTACCATGAACAAACTAAATACTCTCCTCCAATCAAAACAGCTATCGTTGTGTCTGCAAAGGGATAAAGTTAAAAGTAACGTAGATGCGGAAAACAGTGAGAATTCGCTATTTTTATATACTGTCTGCTTTACGTTTAAACTTGAACAATGTAACACGAGCTTTAAATATTATACACAGTCACTTTATTTCAAACTGGCGTTGCAATGACCTTGAAACATTTGTAAAACCCCGAAATAAAAAAAAAATCTAATACATACTTGTATTTATTTTTTATTTGTTTGAATTTGGTAATGATTGGCTATCATATATTGTTAACTTTATAACACTATTATTTAAAGGCCCATTAGCTTTTTAATTTAGCAATACAGAACAATAGATAAAATGAAAGTAAAATATAAGAAATATATTGTATTTGCACTAAAACAATGTTTGCATTATGGCTTTCTGTAGCCACATATCGTAAAAATGTTGCCAAATGCTTTTTCTTATTTTTTTGCAATATCATTGACATTTCTATATGTATTTCGTGATTAAAAAAGAAAAATTCGTGATGTTTTTATTGCAAGTAAAAGTCAGTTTCACTCATAAGACACCTTTCTAGGCAAACTAAGACCTACTTTAAGTTTAACATCCAAAACGCTAATGTGACTTTAAGGTCTATCGCATCTCGAACGTTAGGGTAAAATACATATTCATGTGATCATATTAAATGTATGCATGTCGATTAATATACCCCGAGTACTCATTGGATGCTCAAGTCATGCCTTCATAATTCTCATACATGCAAATCACATGAACCGTATGTGTAGCGCGTTTATAATGGCAGTATGAGAATAGAACAGAATATAGTACATTAATTCAAGTTTTGTCCAAAATGCAACATTAACATACTAATTATTATAGTATTAATACAACATAAAGTCAAGTGTGCTGATTTTTTACTATGAATTTTCTTTCATTATTGTACATGATGGTGTTAGAACCATAAACTCAAATAATCATTATGAAACATATACTTGTGACCAATAAGTCCAGACAGATATTTGAAGTAATTACTACTGCCAAAAACACTATGAATGAGGTTTTAAAACGGTTAACACATAAATAAATAAAAAAAATATTGTTAGCTTATTTATGTCGACACTTTTATGTTTCTTTTGAAGCAATAAATTAAGAAATAATTCACAAAATAATGCGATAAAAATGATTTAATAAGCTGTATAAATTATTTACTTTCATTTTGAAATACTGTCGTTCAATAACCATTGATCTGTAAAAATATTTGATTCGGCCCGGGGGTACATTAAAGTTAATTTGAACACGCAAAAAATAAAAACACCAGTTGTAACACGGCTACTAACCAAATATATTTATCAGTCAAATCTCTGACCCGACTTTATAACACCATTCGTATTTCATATTAGCGTTTTTCAACTGCTCTTAACCAGTGTTTATGTGACAAACTAAGTTTTATTGTTGTCCATGTATCAACAGAGGCCGTAAACAACAGATAGTTTGTTAATGTTATTTATAGATGACAAATAAAACGTTATCAGGTCTAACTGCCCGAAGTATTCCGAATACTATTTACTCTAGTGAACGATATTCATGATTTTATTTACACACATAAACCCAGTATTCAGAAACTATGAACATCTGCATTTTACTTCCTCCCAAAGCGTCAGCTAGGGTCGTAAATGACGAATTGTTGGACTTATCTAACCTAGGACGAAACTCAGCCAAACAACAAATTTATGAAGGTACATGTTAACCCAAGTCGCCTTTTTTAGGGAAACAATTTTTAATTGCGTGTGCGTTAGATGCATAAATAAAACAACACTAGGACATGCTTCCCCAATTAGTAGTCCGTATCTATTGCTCTAGTTTATCTTTTATCCGGAAATAGGGCATCTATCTATAAACAAGCGTCATTATAACTTTAAACAAAAGCCAACCTTTTAAAACACAAAGTATGACCTTTATAGACAGGTAGCCTTTATTTAGACGTCATATTGGCCGAAATAGTAACAAAAAGAATGGCATTTATTCACAGGTTTAACTTGGAACACGTCAGTATTTTTCTTGATTTGTTGTGAAGTTTATCTGTAGAAATATAGATTACGCTGTTACGCTGCTGGGCTGCCAACTTCACGCTGCTAGCAGCGGCTAATTTCACTTTGAAAAAAATATATGAAAATTATATATTTTCTGTTAATTAATGTTTAAACAACAGACTGACATTATTTTATGCATTCTGAAGTATTTTTCTTGATTTGTTGTGAAGTTTATCTGTAGAAATATAGATTACGCTGTTACGCTGCTGGGCTGCCAACTTCACGCTGCTAGCAGCGGCTAATTTCACATTGAAAAAAAAATATGAAAATTATATATTTTCTCTTAATTAATGTTTAAACAACAGACTGACATTATTTTATGCATTCTGAAGTATTTTTCTTGATTTGTTGTGAAGTTTATCTGTAGAAATATAGATTACGCTGTTACGCTGCTGGGCTGCCAACTTCACGCTGCTAGCAGCGGCTAATTTCACATTGAAAAAAAATATATGAAAATTATATATTTCTCTTAATTAATGTTTAAACAACAGACTGACATTATTTTATGCATTCTTAAGTATTTTTCTTGATTTGTTGTGAAGTTTATCTGTAGAAATATAGATTACGCTGTGACGCTGCTGGGCTGCCAACTTCACACAAAAAAAAGAAAAATGTGTAAGTTCTCATCTTATGAACGTTAAAGGTATAAAATCGAATTATATCATCGATTCGTAAGTGTTTAGCCGGATTTCTTGGCATTTTATGTTTGACTATAATAGTCCGCTATGCGGCCGCTACACTGCCAGATTCACAAAATCGATAAAAATCGTATTTTTTTCTTCTAATAAACATGACAGCAACATAATGTTATTACTTCATGCGTTTTTGCATGATTTGTGGTGCAGTTTAACTGTAGAAATATATTAAGCTGCTGGGCTGCTAGGCTGCTGGGCTGCTAACTTCACGCTGCTGGGCTGCTAGGCTGCTGGGCTGCCAACTTCACGCTGCTGGGCTGCTAGGCTGCTGGGCTGCCAACTTCACGCTGCTAGGCTGCTGGGCTGCCAACTTCACGCTGCTAGGCTGCTAGGCTGCTGGGCTGCCAACTTCACGCTGCTAGGCTGCTAGGCTGCTGGGCTGCCAACTTCACGGACATCCTTAGATCTATGTATATCATTGTAAGCATGCAGCATAGACCGTGTTACTTAATTTAGCAACATTTTAAATTGAAATTGAAAATCGTATGTGTTACATTATATTGGAAGTTGAATAAGTATTCCTATAATGACATCATGTTTATACGACCATATTAATAGTATTTGTTCAGGTTTATATTACAAACACGAGTACGCAGGGGTATACGGCCAGAACTGACAACTTGTCTTTCTCACTTTTATGTCTGATTGTGTACTCTAAATTAGATTATGAAATTAGATTAATTTGATATATTATGTATTATTTAACAGTACGGTCGACAGCGATGGATTTGTAAGTTGCATGTTAGAATGTTGGTCAATATGTCAGGAAGCGTGCTAATATTACGTCATCTCTGACAGGGTTTGCTTACTGCTTAATATTGTATTACATGTATCAACATAAAGTCTAGAGACAATTTGAGCGGCGGATTTTAAAAAAATAAACTAAATCAGAATTTCCAACGTGTACAGAAATATCAACCAATAGTCATTGTATTTAATTAATACAATGCATAAGTCAGTACTGGCCACCTTTTGCAATACCCCATCGACGTCGGCGAATGTGATGCCAACTTATATCAAAATAATAAGCAGCCGGAAATAGTATTTCAGAACGCAGTCTGGTTATTACTTTTTAGCCATCTTTTGCACCCCCTCGTGATGTCAGCAAATTTGAGGCTAAATTGTATCGAAATCATTAGCGGTGGGAAATAGTATTTCAGAATGCGTTCTTAATATTACCTCGGGAGAGCTATTTTGTACCGTCTGCTGCTCAAACTTTTTTTACAATCTCGTTCAGTTTTATACAAACGAAACATGTTGTCCACATATTGTTGTTTGATCAAACGAATAAAATATAATTAACGTTGAATGTAGAGTATTATTATGAAAATTGGTGTTTCATGAATCGATTTTAGAAGTCAACATTTTGTTGTCATTGCCTTCGAAATTTTAACACGTAAAGTTTTGGTACGCAAATTATGGATCAAACGTACGGTCGTCATCACGTACAATGTCATAGACTTATAAAATCATTTCTGTTTTAGTGCAACCATTTTATGACATAACGAACGTCTTTGAAGTTTATACAAGATGTAATAAAACTAACAGCATGTTGCAAAGGGGAGTTTATATAGTTTTCTTGATTGATGAACGAACAACAGCTAGTGTGGCTATTAAATTACCGGGATTTTCTAAGAGGGCGGACAAATACGACACGTTGGAAGGATTAGATCCATATTTAGGTAAGAACACAGTTCGCCTATCGTTTATGTAACCTATGTGCTTTGTTTATCATGTACTGAGCTCATGCGTGGTGTTGCACCTATTGTTCGAACACTATTCAATTATGGATGTGCTCAAATGCATTAACTGTCGCTGGAAGTTGTAATGCACACACAATAAATGACTGAAATATGTACCATTGCATGTACCCAGTTAAGATGTTTATATCTCACGAAATTGAGTGTGTCTGATTTTCGAAGCGTTATAGGGTTCATTTCATGAGTCTCCGCTGAAGTTAGCTTCACCTTAACCTTCTTGCAACAATATCCTATTATCTAAAACATAGGGAAGAATGCCCATTTGTAAGATAGCGTCTTATAAGCCGAAGCAGCGGCTACGCCCCGCGAAATTAATCATTGTCTTCGTTTTTGTATTCACACACAAACGACAGACTTAGCGTATTATAAAATGATTTTACTATATAAATGTGACAGCTTTATGCAAATGAAATGGCAGAAACTGCCTAATAATGACATATCGTCATTTTAATACGTACAGACCAGGTATTAAAACTAGACTTGAATTCATAAAGATACGGAAAAATGCCTGAATAATCCGCTTTATCCGGAATGAACGATTTGGATAATCATTGATAATAAGGTATTCGCCAAAAGGTTCAGGAAAATGCAAGAAGAACTTAACTAAAGAAGCGTATTGGTAATGCTTGTTTTGTGACATTTTCATGAATTTTTTCTCGAAACATAGCGTTGGGATATTTCAACATTTTCTTAACACTTTTATAGCATGCAAATTCATCTGTAACTGTTCCATGAAACTTTGTGATCAGCATTTTATCACTGTTGTTAATTTAATTTCATTAACATTTCTGATGTTGTTTCTACCGCTGTTTCTTGTTTCTTTGTTGGTTTTGATGTTGTTTTTGCAGTTGAAATCTACATTAACCAACTTTCGCTTGTTGTTGCAGTGTATGAAAACCTATAATAATACCAGCCTGTCATACGATATGCGTATAACAGTAATGTACGCGATGAAAAGCAGTATTTCACGCAACTAATAAATCTTTGTTTAATACAAATAATTAAGACACTGTAATTTCCCAATGTCCCTCGTGGGTATAGGAATAAAATATGTTCCTGTTTAATTCTAACATTGCACGATAAACGAAATGTACGATCGTAAAAATATACGAAAAGCAATAATTTCCGGAAACGGCCAATCGTAAATCAGAAAACGCCAAGACTCTAAACGTACTACAACGCTTTATTTAATCGACTTAAATATAACAGAGTACTAATAACAGTTTATTCCTATCATGAAAGCATTAGTCCGTAGTTTATTAACAAAATAGAAGAGTTGTTTGAAAAATGTGTTTAAAGATACGATCAAATTCGTATTAGATTCTGCTTAAGAAAATTACGGATGTAATTGCCGATAGCCAAATCATTAACCTTTACAGGACTAACGTTCTTAATAAATGATCTACCCGACATTACAACAATACCTTATAGATCATTATGATACATCCAGTCACTGAGACAAAATCAGTTATCATACACATATAGAAAGTTCCTATATTTTCAAAATTTTAATGATGTGTATTTATTCCACGTTAAACTTTGTGCATCTACTTTGAACTCACCAAAAGTATATCCCTCGCCACTAAATATTTAGTTCAATTTGGTGTTTTAATCAGAGATGGTAGATATAATTCATTACTAAATATTCCGTCGTCCAGTTCGCAAATTTCAGAGGGGGTGGGGGAGTTTTTTACCATTTTACCGGCCGAAATTATTCCTACGGCCCTGATTCTAAAGTGGAACCAACTATTCGAATCGAAGTAATATCTATAAGCATTTTTTTTTCGCAATTGGTGAAGTAATGTTAATTCATATTGATTCATTAAAGAACACGATAAAACTAATGTATGCCAAACAAATATTGATTTTTTGTGATTAGTTAGAAAAAAATAAAATATCCAATAATTAATGTTACTTCAGAAACAAGGCGTGGACAGAGATAAAAGGAGGAAACACTGAGTAACTACTCAACAAGAAATCAGATAATCGACGGATGTTTTGGCAACTTTCAACATAGCTGAATGCATAGTTCATTATTCAAAGTCTTCAATGAGACGTTGTAAATAACAAGTAAAGACAAGATACACCCACGGTATGATTTTACCAGACATTTGAAGACAATCGGAGACAAAGAATTGGACCTGACCAACGCAATGATTAATGACAAACCTGCAGTTTTTGTTGTTTTCGGGGAACATAAATTCTCATTTTGATATTTTTTGACTGGCAGTGAGGTTCATTGACGTGTTGACAGCCGCTTGGTTAGAACGGAGAACCCGATATATGTCAATAATAATGTACCCGGGGCTCGTTTGATAATAGACACATCTTAGCTAATATAGCAGATTTCAAGCGTAAAACATAACTAATGTACATGTACATACATTTACTTAAACAGCCGAAACTATATGCATTAAACAATTCATGAAGATAAAAACTTTTTATTTACAAACAATGGTAATGTTATTTAAGATTCTAGAAGTGGCATCTTAGCCTTGATAGGTCTATTTAATGGGTCATTGCGTCTTAGAGAGTAATACAATTATGTTGACACTATACACTATAAAGTGGGCAAATGTTTCTCTGGTATGACTATTTCGTCATCTTCCACGGATTACACATTTTAAAGAGCTTTTTGATGAATATGTTTGCGACAGTGAAAATTATAAATTGCTGTTTAACGTTAGTCGATTGTTGAAACTTTACACATTCATCAGGGTTTTATTTGAAAAACTATAAAATTTTATGGCGAAAATAAAGCAAACGAAACGTCACAGTATTCAAGTTGAAAATGAATTTAATTAGCTTATGACTAGAGGTGTAATTGGCTTCACACCTAACACGTTTTGTTCAAATGAAGTTTTAACATAATTTTATAGTAAGTTGTTTTAATCAGTAGGCCCTGAGGCCTATGTGAAAATACAAATACATACATGAACTTAAAGTGACGTAACAAAGGGAATCCATGGTTTACGTAAGATAATGAAACAAATGTAATCACTTAGGTGTAACTATCGGAAACTCGAACCGGACTATTCGGATAATATTATGGTACCACGGTGTAGCTTCTGAAATCCGGACACTCGTGGGACCGGCAAATATGCCCGGATATTGGAAATTCTTACCACGTTATAATATAAGTATTAAGACCAAGTTTAAAGAAATTCAAATGAAAGCATACGTCGTCCATTGCATGATAAATTTGATTTTTCTAAATGTTCAGATTTGTGGGGGGATATTTTAGATTTTGTCTCACTACGGGGAGGGGGGGGGTATAACCCCTTTTAATTAACATTACAACGGAACTTATAGTGTTGGGGGGACTAAGCCCGTATTCTTTCCAAGCCCCCGGTTCGTAAGGCCTCGATATAAGGTTCTATTATGTTCATAACAGTCCAAAACACTATCGCGACGTACAGATGCAACTATCATACAACGTGACACGTATGTAACAAAACTACTCATGCATCATTACATTAAAGAACAAAGAACATTGCCAACTTAAACAAGGACAAGTGGAAAACAACAAATAACATTATTTATTCTATTAACATATTAGTCAATGCCAATACGAGTAGATTGTTTTACAGCATATATATACTGCTCTCTGTTACTATATTAATGCAAACATTGGAAACGAAAGTCCAACGGCCGATAACACTGAAGTTTTAGAATATGGGTTTGGCATCGTCAACGCCGAGAAGGAACACTTAGATTTTTGCAATTGATATCAAACAGTACGTGGTAAGAAATATTGTAAATAAATAAAACACATCATAAAGTAATAGTTATGGCATAAACGCAATTCACGTACTGATAACATACGATTAAATAAGAGAAGACCATACCCTGCTTAAAAATATAAATATACCAAGTACGGACTGAAATTCCATAATGTTTCGCTCCATGTATAAATTGCTTCGGTCAACGGTGCAACCTCTCCAAAGCAACACCTTTTAGCAGTAGCAAAATTGTGTCACTGTTGAGAGGTTGTTATACTAGGGAGGTCAAATTAAAAGTTAAATCAAGCAGTGGGAGAAAGGCATGTTGTTGAAGGGGGGTTGTTGCTCAATAGAGGCTGTACTGTATTTCCATAGTGGTTATACATAGTAACAAAACCGTGGAGCAAAATGCTGCATTGGCCATGGAGAACACAAAGAACATGCAACAATAAACATTCTATGTATGGCATATACTAATGGAACAGTTCGTCCTAAATATTGTTTTATCTATAACTCTCCTGTAGGAAAACACGTCCTTGGTGGACGTCAATGCTATCTGTAATTGCTATGTGGTACAATCATGTACAATCGGACAAGAGTGGCAGAGAGCCAATCGTGTTTTATCGTAGAATAACGTATCAGTAGATTTCTATAAATCTACGTAGACAATGTTTCAACTTATGTTAGAATTCGTGATCTCCAACACAAGACGCAATTTCGCAAGACATGCAAGCACATTGACCCTCTGGAAGTACAGACATGTCTAGTGAGCATACCATTAATTCGAAAATACCCAGTCTGGTCTAAATCTGAAGCTATCGAATCTACAGTTGAGATATATTCTTTTAAAAGTCAATCAAGTAAAACTAGACAATGTCCGGCAGTTTGGGAAAAGGCGAACTTTAGTACATGCATAAACACATTATGTACATGTATAATCATATTGCATGAGTAATGGATTAATCACCAGTATTTAGTAGCATTTTGTCTCAAGGTTAACCTCTAATCCGGAACACATAGTTAATCGCTGACAGGTTCGGACTGTTCAGCATCAGCAACAACAACTTATACCCCATTATCACCAAGGACCAATCTGACGAGTTAATGATATTATTGTATGAGCTCCTGGTGTGTTTTGTTGTACTTTAAACGTCGTAGTGGTTACATTATATGACATCGTGTTACTTTTCTTCGGCGCCACGACAGTGTATGACAGTGTGGTAAGGAAAATGATCTTTTGTGACGTCAAAATTGTATGTTTATGTTTTGTAACCCATTAGGTCATTTGTACACACGAGTGATTAAAGTAAACATCTGCTTCAATACATATACGGTGTTGGCGTAAGTATCTGGCATTACCTGGCTGACAGGAACAAACTGTCCACACACCCATTTACGTTTCAGTGTCTCTATTCGTATACAAGTCAATGCATAATGTTTGTCTTACCAAGACACCGGATAGCGTAATGCACTGACGCGACTGCGAACGTATAACCGAATTTGTACAAATATCCCATTGATAAATCTTTAAGTAGTCTAACTTGGCAAATTACTATCTAAATTCCTTTGCTAGTTTCATTGAGTCAGCGAAATAATACCTTGTAAAGACAAGCGACCTCGGCGGTTTAGACAGATAACATTTTACCGAAAGCCAATACTATTCAAACAGACAAAATTACGCAATTACTGGGAATCAAAACAGTGGTTGTTACAACAGATTTTGTTTTGTCTTGAAAAGAATATTCGACCATCGCGTTATGACATATCTCATTGTCCATTCGTTGCAACAAGGTCCTACCTAATTCTAATCAAGTTTTGATGTAAGACAGGATTGCTCTTAGCAGAAGAAAATACGTTTGCTAACTTCAAGTTTCATCATAAAACATTATCGCTTTTTTAAATCTACCACAGTAACAGCCATATCGTATCACAATTAAAAAGTCCCTGTTTAGAATCAGACTTAAATGGAAATGCCACAGACGAACCACATTAAAATGATTTAATGCAACACGTTGTAATTCTTAGATAGAACGATTTGCCGTCAACCAGAAATCGGGAGGAAGTGGATATGGGACCCCAAAGAAGGTCAAGAAAAACATGATATTACGTACAGACATAAGTTTGTTGAACTTTTCATTGACTTTGAATATCTAATGGAATGCAACATATGAATTAAACAAAGGATGTACGAAAGCATGTAAAGACCTTTCCAAGACGGTGCGCTATGGGACATAATGTTTTGGTGTCTTTCGTATGGTTGGGTGGGCTTTGTGTAGGGAGTGGGGAATGCAGCATTGTGTGGAAGATGATTTTTTTTTGTATTTGATTTGGCTACAAATATTGTTCTTACTATAACTATGTCACCAGACAATCCTTCCGTGATTTTTATTTTGAAAGTTCGGTGATTATAGCTGGGTTAATACTTCACTGCTTGGATCTAGTTTGTTTGCGTTTTGACTGAACCCGTTTATCTATATTGAATATGTTTTATGCTCCTTAGCTACCAACATGTATTTCACAATTAACATTGTACATTGTCTCACGTCAGTGTGACCCTGTTGATAGTAAGGCGTGCTAGTAATTAGTTTTCCTGGTTGCCAACAAACATAGATTTAACATGTCTGTCTAAATCAACTTACACATTTTCAATTTCGATGTGACCCTGTAAATAGTAAGGCATAATTAGTTGTCCTTGATTGCTTGAAAATAAATACTGTCATGCTTTCCAAAATTGCCTTGTACATTTCCGCATGTCGAAATTGATATACGTTATAACTATGCGGGTACATTGACTACTTGCTCATATTCAAAAGACATATATCATTAATGTGTTTTTTGTCATGTACTTAATATCGTTTATGGTTAGACAATTGTATTTATTACAAAATGAAATATACATGCAAAGCAATCATAAGAATCGACGAATGATTTAAAGCGTGCTTCATAATATGCTGTTTTGATGGCATAAATACTCAAAATTGACACGTACGTAACTATCGATGTCCGAAATATCAAAAACATTGAATAATGGTCACCAGTCCTGTAAATAATGGCAACGTCTGTACTACGGTCTCCATTCTGAACATGCTTATTAATATAACAGACAAACGGCACCTCTGAATATAAACCAGGTACACACAAAAGCCAAATCGTTTGGCTTCCTTTGGCGGTATTTCTTAATAAATATGTTGCACTGTAAATTGTTGTTGGTATTATCAAGACAAATAAGCGTTGAGTTGTTACCTTATATTGTATTCAAGTGGTGTACACTTCGCATGCCATTCATTACCCTGTATCTAATTTAGATGTCACATGATCTTAAAAACGGCAACATCTTAGTCATAAACACGTAGTACATGAAAAAACTGTGATATGGTATTTAGTGATTCATTTAAATAAAAACTTTGAAAATAAAACATAAGATGAATTTGTTGATCACTTGATATAACTTTAGGAGTATAAATTGTTTGCATATATTAAGTAAGTGAATCTTCCTTATACGTATAGTGATACAATTTGTGTGATTTTCATTTTAAGGCATCACATTGCATTCCTACAGTTTGGCTTTGCCAATGACTTGTACGTTTTTTCGCCGAGTCAACTTACGGTTTTCTTAATGTTTTATTTCACAAATTATTTCAGTTAGTTGCCTATGGGTTGTATTGCATGTTTGAGCGAAAACTTACACTTGAATAATTCATGTCGAAGGATCATATATCGCTAGTATTTTCGGATCAGTTGATTATGTAACTTACGTTTCATTACACTTAACACCTTCAGTGGAAGTGTCAACAGTTATACGTGTGATTTAAGCACAGGCGTCACGAAGATGAAAAAATACCAACAGCTGATTTTGTTTCCAAAGAACAAACGAATATTTGTTAACATGAGCCAAAGTGAAGTTGTGCGAAAAAATACTGCATGGTCATTTTGTTACACAATGTACGGGAAAACTGCCAATATGTGTTTTATTTATTATTTTTGACACAATTTTAACAAATGCCGTTTTAAAGGGATTGTGGTTAAACTAAACATGAAATATGCTTGAAAATCATTAGATATTTCAATTGATTTTGTGTGTCTCGTTTAGCTCTGTTCCTGAACCCCCATCCGTCCCAGAATGATTGCGCTGAACAGGTGTATTTACACTAACACTGTAAGGAAAGCTAACATGCACACATATATAACGCAACGCTCATCGAAGTATCACGTATTGTGACCGTTTTTCCCAAAACGAGTTTTGAATAAAAACAGTGTAATCTCTCCAAAGCAACACCCTTCGGGAGTATCAATATTAAGTTGTTGTTTAGAGATTGTTGCTCTAAAGATTTTAAATTAATAGTTAAATAGTGCAGTGCGAAAATCATGCTGTTGTTGAAGGGAGGTTGTTGCTGGAGAGGACCGCTCTGGAGAGGTTGTAATGTATTGAAATGGATGTTGTGATTTATTTAAACGACAGAACTATAGAGAACATAAAGATATCTTGCAACATAAAATGAACCTGCGGAAATTCACGTGAGTGCGACTTATAAGGCGTTACAATTATTTCTGACTATTGACGAATTACATGTTTACTTTTCATAGCGACCAACTCAATATAAAAATAACCTCATTTAAACAAACAAGTATTTTTTACTTCAATTCCTTCTATATTTTCGACATGACGAAAAGAGCGATTTTTTTGTCGGAGTGGTATATTTAGTTTCGAAGTTTTTCTGACATATAACAAATATTCATGTATACAAATCGGTAAGATTAATTTAGATCCATTTAGTATTGCTTTACTTTACAAAATATTGTTTCGAGCAAGAAAACTTCAAAACACGAATAATAACTGAATTTGTTAAATGTCTTAACCTCTAAGTTTTGAAATGAAATTCACTATTTTAAACCTAATGTAAATATAACATAACATACTCAAAATAATGGAAATAATATTAACCTTATCGTTTACATAAACACTAATATCCGCATAAATTCATACACTAATAGGCCATTATGAGGAGTTACTGCCATAACAGACGTTTTCTATAGCAACAAAAAACGTATATAATACTGAAACTTTATGCTAAGTAACAGTTTGATTTATTCATAATTTCTATCTTTCTAGTTTTTACGCTATCTTTATAGCTGTTAAAATGTCCCGATTATTGTTTTCAATAAATGAACAACCAGTCAAAGTGTCAATATGATGATATTTCTTGCCATTTGACCGCAGTTTTCGATTCTTTATAGGATGTGTAATGGACATTAGACAAAAATTCGGCCCATTAATCGTTATGTCTTGCCTATTAAGGGACATTTATAATTCTTTAGTAGCAATTTTGGCATTTGTTTTAGTACTATAACCTGTCTATATAGTTTTGGTGTGTTCATTTGCCGTTTAGTCGAAGTGTTGTGGAGTTGGAGTTTTACACCTTATTCAATCCCTGCTGGAATTTACTAAATGGTTTTCGTAGTTTTCAGAAAAGCAATATGGATATAGTCTCTTGTAGTGTAGTTTTCAAAGTTTTTAATAATTAGAGAAATGTGTGATGATTACAGTTAAAGTATGGCTCTGCGTGTTTTTCAATTAAGCCATGCTGGTCATGTTTCTATGCAAATATGGTGTCTGGCACTTTTGCTAGAAGTGTGCACATACCGGTATCAGTTATGCTCCAATGGACAGCTGAAGTTGAAGATATCGTTCATGGCCACAATGAAGCAAGAAAATCGACAACGGTAATCGAGACGAGAGCTAGACACTTCCAATGTGCTTCTGTAGCTAATATTGTATGTTAATGGTTCAGGTGGGTAGCGTGTGTGATCTTTCGTTAAACATTGTGTTAGTACGGTTATACGTGCTAAATGCAACCTTACATCATTACGTAACGTGGAAAATATATTTGCACCCACTAGCATCTTCTAATCGAATAATCGTACTTTTAGTTTACGAATAGCTTAGGAAATCTATATTGTCACGCACATCTTACGTCAAAGAGTTCTAAATACACGTATTTAAAGGTTAGTCAATCTATAATCAATGGCTGACAGTAAGTTACTAGCATGATATACTATTTACAAGTCTAAGTTTACATCTCAACATCGCCTCATAAGTATCTGCACACATACCCGATGGAGTGGGATGTTTTAAATCGTAATCATAAGCATTTAGAGTTGACCCTGTCACTCACAGGTAATTAGAAAATAAGCTATCTGGAGAGACGAAAATAGTAATTATGTTATAAACGTCAACCTAGGAGCTTAGGAAATTTATTGGACTTGATGAATCAATACCAATTTGTAAAACTGACAATCGGCCCCGAGCTTAACTAATCAATTTTTCAGTATGTTTTGTTAGTGTTGGATGACCCAGTTCGTCGACGACTGTATTGTCCTTAGCTCATATCGCTTTAAACTTACAAACGCGTTTCGTCATTGTCATTCAGGAGTGAAGTCAGGCTATCTGTCCACGATACAGACACGCCCATCCTTTGATCTTTTCTTCAAAATCTCAGCTCAGGTGATAATGAATACTATCAGACTACGTTCATTCACAGCAATTTCGAGATATTTATCTGGAGTCATAAACCACACGTAAACGGCCGGGTTAGTTGTTAATAATCGTCAAAACCTTCATATAGTATCTTTAAATAATTTCAGTACGAGGATTGTGTGGACGGGTAAGGTACTCGATTGCGTGTTCCTTTGTAATTTGTGGGTGGTGCAACGCGGACTGCATTTAGTTCACGCGCACAAAGCATTCCTAGGGATATTGAGTCACCGCTAAATCACCTAAGGATGTTTGCAACAAAAACACGACTCAAATTTAAACATTTCTAATCATTTCATTTCAGATCTAATGATTTTTAGAATTATTAGAATTGCTTATTATTATCTGCGTCTTAGCTACAAATATCGCCCTCACAGAGAGTGGGATTTGGCTGGAATTTTATCAATACATCAAGTATTTCTGATTAGTCTTTTCGTAAGCCATTTTCTCTTTCATCTAAATTGATGTGCCATAGCTATATATCTATGTGAATGCTTATTACCCATTTCCCTTACGCCGTACACAATCCAGCAGCTCAGTTATTGTCGGTAAAGCATATTGGAGTCTATTCATTTGAATTGCATTCTAATGAAACCAATCATATATATGGTGCTCCAATCATCCTACGAATTGGACGATGTGGTCAATAAAAATAAGGATTCGGATATTCTAGACATAGCTGAATAGTTTCCAATCAGAAAGAAAATCTCTCGACTAAATTGCACAGCTTCATTCTACAATCCAATGACACAGAGTTAATCAACGAAGGATTGTAATCTATTTAGACTTCGGTCTTGTCTCTCTATGAAGGGTCCCAGGGTACTACTTGTGATGGACATTAATTTGATATATGATCGCCATTACTTCGATATTCGGAACCGAAGACAACTATGTTAGCTACTGAGAACAGTGTTAGTAACTCGATCAAGATTTAAGTGGCTTTGGAGGAACAATTGGTGGCCGTATGGCAGAAAGGCGTTTCGGGGTCGAATTTAGATCAAAATTATAATTGCAAGCACTATTTTCTGAAAATAATCTCGATATACACATTCGCTTGTGGTAATGTTACAATTATGCGTAAGACAATTTAAATGAAACGACCATTATGATTATGAACTATTTTTATCAACAAAATCATGTAAGCAATATTGATACGTGTGTTTTAAATCTTTGGTTACTCCATACACAATTTACTTGTACCTTCGTGCTCGGCTGTTGGAGATAATTCTATGACATGTTGCCCATTGAACATATTTTAAGAAAATTGCAAATAAATCAAAGTTCGCACTGTGCACATTGACTCTAATGGGTAATTTTATGGTCCTGATGTAACTAGTGTCATTGAGACCCCTGTCTTAACACAGGCTCTTTCGCATGCCACGTTTAATACTATTCAGTGTCATTCGAAGTCATATCATGTTATATCTTCAAACTATGTTTCCTTCTTCCATAGTCTTTAATCCATATTCGAAATTGCTACCGCAATACTGTTTGATGATTTCTAAAATAGATTACAGAACTGACTAATTAGTTCGCGCTATTTTTTGGCCAAAAGCGAAAATCGTCTTGCATGGAATTAACTAGCTTGCTGATAAAATGTAATAGTAATTAAGAGTTTAGCTAAAACGTAATAAGAAGTAATATAATATAACCTATGTGTCAAAAAGAGACGGAACAAAGAGCACTATCCAAAAAAGCAGGGCCACGGACGCTGTCCAGTAATTGGTGCACTGGACTTACAACCCGGCGATCTGGGTTCGAGTCTAGGTGGCATGAGGTTATACCCTTCTTTGAAAAAATAAAAATGTCGATTTTCCACCATTCCTTGGAATGTTACGTCACCTTCTGGAAGGGTGTATTAGTACTGGTTAGAATATAGTCCAGGACAACTGGTTAGGTGAATTGGCCACGGTATATACATTAAATATCGTAGACATACCACGTTAACCCTACTGAAACAAACTTTTGAAAAAGTATCAGAAGAACTTAATAATCCAAAATGCATTAAAGGGACATACCCTACAACTTGGTGCATTTAGAATTAAGGCAAAATGATGATAAATTAGAAGCTTGTAAAGAAAAAAGCCGACGAAGAAAGTTTCAGCCAAAAATTCATCCAATTAAAAATAAAATCATAAAAATATGTATTTGTGACACATACATTTAGTCATGGAAATTTTTGGGTGGAAGTGATTTATTATTCATAGCTATGTTTTTTGCGGCTAGTACCTAATCTAGTCATTTTATGACCCATGTTCTTCCTGCAATTATACATTATATATTGTTTTACATATACAGCTAGCACATTTTTACACTTTCACAGAATGTTTGTCAGTTGTATGGTATGCCCCTTTAATATAATCTAAAACACGATTACTAAACGACAAAATCAATACTATATCAATAATCTATAACTATACAGTGTACAGAGCAAGGTACATAACGTAAGCGGAAGGAATATGCGATTTATAAGTGTATTAAAAATCAAGAGGCGCTGAAGCCCATGTGAACTTTCAATTACATGCATGAAATTACAATGACGTGACAAATACATTGATTATCATAAGACATATACATGTACATTTTTGCACAATTTATTCTTTATATTAATACATATCAAGACAGATAGTTTTATTTCTGATATCAAAAGGTCACAGGTCCGTACGACAAATACACATACATTCACGACATAGTACAGTAAATAAAAAAGTTAATTTTTGCAACGGTTTTATCATTATACAGCTAAATACAGTTTGTATTCGACAAAATACTTTACTTTACTCTAGAAAATGTGTTTCTACACAAAACATGTTCAATTCTTATCGAAAATCTACAGTTATATCCACATTTCAAAATATTCTTTTTTTCGTAGTTGTAAAGCATCATGTATACGTGTATGTAAATATTACTGTTCGTCAATCTTATAATGCATATTTGTATCCTTGTGGGCTTTTCAGCTTTTTGGAAATGAAATGTTTCTCTATGTATCATATTTTCATGATAGATAGATATTTTATTCAATTCCAAAACGCTTTAAAGCCCACAAGGACAAACATTGCACATTATTCCCATGTACAGTAGATTTGTAGTCTATTTGTTTTATTATTTTACAAGAATTACGCACGTCATATAAACAGCTCCAAATGTAAATAAAGCGCTCGGCGTATAAAAAATATGGCAACTCTTGGAGAAAAAATAAAAACAAATATTGTATTTGCACATATAGAATATCAAGCGACTATATGACAACATAACACTTAAGGAGAATTCTCTGTTAATATTTTTTATAGCTTTAGTGTTGACTTTTGTTATAAATCTATTCGTGTTTTGATTTAAATAATCGTTTAGTTCGTTTATTCAGGGAATTTGGGGAGTTTTAATGAATATTAAGATACAAAATATCACCATTTCGATCCAATATATGTGTAAAATTAATTAATGCATTTTATATATTTATTCATCATTTTAGCTCATGATTTTAATTAAATCGTCCATGGGAATTTACATTGAAAAAAACATTATATCAGGTATTCAATAAAAAGTATATTAAATGTATTCGGGCGGATATTTGTTTAAACAAATATACTGCTGCATGTTTACTAACTTAAACATTTTTCATAGAAAAACAACAACATTGTTTCCCTGTGTTACGAATTGTTAAGAAATGTCTGTTTTGTTCCTTTTTTGTTTAGATGTCTGTCATTGCTTATAATTAATGAAACAAAAAATAATATTTGCCAAAGAAATAAATAAAATATTTAAATTCTAATAATTTGTATTTGCAGAAAAAAAAAATATAAGTAATGCGCCTTATTATAGTAAAATTTTAAGAAATAGTAACTTTTGTTTATGTCCTACAATACAAAATTCAACATTATTATCTACACGTATTGTAATAATTTACTAGTATTTAATGCAAACTGCTACCATAGCAACTACGTTAGCTGAATGAAACGATATTTCATAATATGAAATCCAGGTTCACATTCTACATAATGTATTTACACAGTAATTGTAAATACGTACACACTAGTTTGTAACAATAGTATGTATTTTCGGATTTTTTAAAAATAATTTTTTTTTTGCACAGTACATTTTGGTATAAATTTAATACATATGGAACCAGTGTGCTCAATAAAACTTTCATTCCTACTTCATTTCGTGTATTTATGTCTAATGATGTTTTCGCCCGTTTTCATTGTGTTTATCCATTTCTGTGTTGAACCATTTTCCTTTTCTTCATTTCATATTTTTTGTCCAATTTCTCTTGATAAATTTTCCTGATTATTATGCTGATAAGCCGAATAAACTTTTCTGTATTCTCATAAATTTTACTTTTCGTCCAATTTTTCGATCTGTAAAAACAATAAATAAGTGAATATTAAATGAATAAACAAATAAATAAATGCACAAATAAAAAATGCAAATAAATAAATTAATAAACTGATAAATAAAGTAATAAGCAAATAAATAAATAAGCAGAACAATAAACGCATACATAAATAATTAAATAAATGAATGAAAAGATAAATAAATAAATAAATAATATACATTAGTTTTCTTCGTAGTTAATTTAGGTAAAAGTAAGTATTTTTCTCATCATGTTGATATCGTCACTGATGTACAAAAAAATATACCCAAACTTGGAGAACTGAATCTATATCACAGTAAACATCATGTTTTTATTATGTAAACATTTTCACGTATAAATATGTCTTCTAAAAGAGAATCTGGCACATTATATAATTCAGAGTTTTGCATATTTCTGGAAATGCAACTTGTTGATTTAATGACATTATTGTGCTAACAGAGTCAATAGACGAAACCGGTTGACGATTTTAAAATATACATGTATATCAAAAACCTATGTGATGTTAATTATTTTTTATCATTAATTTACTTGACTCGGCACGCTCTATGTTATTGTGTAATGTTGCAGTTTCCAACAAGTGCTCTTCAAATTATAAATGTATGTATGATATTATATATATAAATTGTTTTATTACCTTCAACAATGAATAAAACACAATACATGTACTAGAATAAAACGTAAGCGTAAATGTAGCAAAAGTAAAAGAAATATGTTATTTTTACACAATTTTACATAAACGTTACATGTACATGTTTTGAAGGTTTGTTTTTATACGTCTTTATTTTGTAACTAATTCCGATTTTATACATAAAATAAGCTTAATGCATTACTTATATATATTATAAAATGAACAATCGGAAACATATCAACAATACAAAAGTATCAACTTCGTATTTCAAATTCTGCTTATACTTGCAAATACAACGATTCTTGAAAAATCTGGTTTGAATTTCAGTTGTAATTCCGCGGAAAACGAAATGAAAACATTTGTATTTCGAATTTATATCAAACAATGTATTTTCTTAAGAAACGAAAGAAATAAAGTTATCTACCCATCTACCTACGGTCTTGGGGGTGAATTCCGCGACGTATGACAGCGCAATCGATGTAGGTTAATACAATTGTGTATATCAATATAGACCATTACTATTAGTTCTCTAATCATAATGTAGTTCATGCGTAAACAAATGGATCGCATAAATGGTTGTGCGAGGTTTTTAGATAAAACACAAAAATGCATTTACCCCCATGCCAAAAAACATTAGACCAAAACACATGGTGCGTTTATGTTCGTTATCATAAACGCTTGCCCGCATGGTGGGAAAGCTATGTGATGTTTTGATCACAGAATAAAAGCAATATTTCTGTTATAGAAAACATATTATCTAGTTGGATGGCCGCTGTTTTCTACAAATTAGAAATAATGTGGTAATATTTATGAACGATCTATCCAAATAGTTCATTAATCATCATGTCTTTCTTATATTCACAGATGTTCCGTGCTAGATAGTTGTAGTTATTGCTTAGTGTGAACGGCTAATGATAACAAACACAGATGTGTCTAATGGTATTCATAAAGCAACTGATACAATTCTCGAAAGGTCGTAGGAGTCAATAATGACATACTCTTACACAATATACGATTACATGTGAATACTTGTATTTGTTAGCTTTGATTCGTGCCCGTTATAAAACAGCATACCAGGGCCATGCCAATAAAATACATGTAGCAAACGAGAGACTCGTATTACGAGATGTATTTCAGTTTTGCAGCAAGTTAAAACTATGTCCCGTAACTATTATGTTGATCATATTGATGATGTAACAATACTTCTATGTGTGGCTCTGAATGAATCGTGTTCAATTATATTCTAAGTTAAACTGTTTAGTCCAAAAATTACAGGAGGGTGTTTCAAAACGATTTCTCGTCGTCTCTCTAACATACAGTCTAGTTCTAGTTCCCAAGTCTTTAACTTTCGCTTCACCGTATTAATATTTCGTCCAAGAAATTTTCGTTATACGTGCATCCTTGGTTCCGATGTTATTTTGACATAAGGAAGACAAACTGTCCAAAACGTTTTAAAGTTCTTACAGTCTTCAGATCGTAAATAAACTCCCCTAAGGATTTTATTATTGATAACACATTCTTAATACGCTTGTAACAGCCAATAACTTGAGACGAAACCCTCGAAAATTGACACATTTTATGACGTTCGTAGTAAAAAAGGCAAAATAAACATTAGACAAAATCGGGCTGGAAATTACTGCGTCATAAAACTGTACATAAATATATCATGAAAAGTGTTTGTAGTGATCATAGGCTGAAGATTTACAGTCGATAAAACGGTTGTATGTGTATTAATTAAGTTGTTAACTACGATTTACAGAAAAGGGAGATAATTTAATCAAATAAAAGCTGAATTTGTGAAGCGATTATTACGATTATCCCATAAATTACGAGTTGCCTGAAGGAAATATGATGAAATATGTGAATGCAATATAAACAAACTGAAACCAAACCTGCATGTTTTTAGATTAAAAAAGACACGTTGGCTCTTTACTTTTTTGATATCTGGAGAAAACGTTGTTTATTTACAACACTTTATGCGCAATATACGAAACTAAAGAACTTTTCTCCAAGATCGTATATGGATTCCAGGGGTTTTCTTTATGTTTTAGGGAAGGCGCTCTAATCCTTAATATGGGATAAAAAAGCGGGTCAAGCCTCATTTGGGGAAAACATTCTTGCCTGAATCCAAGAATGCAATTTCAAGGTGTAAATTAGAAATTGGGGGACAATTGCATAATTTCAAGGGAATTTTCAGAGGAATGGCACCCTTCACAAGCTACAACTATATAATAAATAAAAACACCGAATGTCATTGTCTAAATTGTACACTATGATGTTTTACCACATCCTTATGTGTTCAATTGACAAAACACGCTTTTTGTAAAATGATTGCATCTTAAGATGGACGTTAGAGTGTATTTGTTAATGTTCCATGTAGTGGTGTTTGACCTCTTGTTTCGTGTTATAAGTACATTTTTTCACCTCAAAAGTACACTATTTTCGGACAAGTGATTGTTCGGACCACACCGTTTATTTACCTCTAGCGGCGTTACGGGATTTCTTTTTTTTCGTTTTTGATTGACTAGCTTGAATTGTTTAAACATAATTATTTTTCGACCTGTACATCTGTTTTGCTACAATGGAACCGCAATAATTCACCAAGCGCCCTGCATTCCTTTCCTACTTGGTTGACACAACGCAACTATTCTCCAGATCTATCAAGATTGTCTCGGAGAATTCGTCGAATATTTCTTGATGAAAATACAGTCAGTGAATTTGATTTACTATCGGTGTTAACAACCCTAAGTATTTCGGGATGTTTAGCCTTATTTGCTTTATTCTTATAAACTCAAAGCTTTGGAACAAGTACCCGCTGCTTAAATATGTAAACGTGATGTAAAACCATCATAGATTTAACTATAAAACTGATTTACTGTTGTGGTTCAGTGCTCCATTAGATTTGTATCAAAGGACTTGATTTTCACTAAGGTACCACATATATTAAGATAAGGATTGTTTTAATAAAATTTGCGTTTCTTTCCAAGTGTTTTTTCCCTTTATTTTTCGTTATGTAGAAAAAATATTTTCTCACAATAGAAGAAAAAACTTAGTGAACACGTGTTCCTACCACTGGTTCCGAATACCATTAATAGAATCCAAATGTTAAAAAAAAATATGCTAATACATTTGTAGTTGTATGAGAAATGGATATTGTTCAATGGTAATTTCCAAGCTCTTCAATTTTGGAGATACAAAAAATGTAATAAGAGAAATGTTGATTATTTGTGACTTGTTGGATCCATATAATTGTTTTGATCAGAATTCAAACGATTTATGATTTCAAAACCTTAGAAAAACTGCAAACCCGTTGATATATACACTTACTCTAAAACTCAAATCAAAATAAATTATACCTGTTCGCAAAATTGGTTAAGATTAACGTTTAAGCGGATGGCAAATTTTGAGGAAAATTTTTGAAATTCAAAGTACTGAAAGCACTCATGGAAAATGAACTTACACAGACTTGCACCGCAACATGGAACGGGAACCAGTAGAACTCTTTCATGGCGGATGCAGATAAACGTAGTACTTAGTTCCGCATAGAATTCATGCGCACCGAGCGAGTGACGGCTAAGTGAAGCTTTTCCAAAAGCGCATATTCTCATTGTTTAGTATGTGAAGCCAATCCCTGGATCAACACAAGCTAACAACTGTCCGACCATGTCTCGATGACAGCTCTATGTTCCGCTACATGTTTAATAATTTAAATGTCCATATTTTCCCACTGAAGTACCCGTAATTCTGTCAAAGGTGGCTGCTTTACTTCTAATATATTACCCGTTCATCATCTACTGTTGAATAGTCTCATAATTATACTTTATTAGGACCTTTTGTGACGGGTATGGAGTTCTCCATTTCAGTCGCTGTCTTAGCTGTCCTTTCAACACGAACTCACCCAAAAGCTTTCGGAAACCCATCTGCAGTTTGCATAGGTCACAGGCCGACCTTTCGAATAGTCTAAGTCAAGATATCCTTTAGATAAAATGTCTTTATCTGTAAAGATACGCTGATCGTCTTGTACCTCTTTTGTGCAGTGTGCTTCGTCTTGTGCATTTAACTCTGATAAACCAACTTTGAGTTTGACTGGTCCCTTTGTGTGTATCTTGTCTCACCGTGACAGACGTTCCTTTAGACAAATGCTGGGGTTAAATGATCTATCTATGTTCATAATACCGTACTGGATAAGCTACTTATGATTCCGTTCCTTGCGTTCCGTTTGCTCCTCTTTCGGCTAGATCAGATTAGATTGGGTTAAATTATGTGCAACTCTTCAGTAGAGTATTCATTTTAACCGGTAGAAGGGTTATCATGTAGATAAGACATATGACCCGCTGACCCTGTGACATTCTCATTGTGTAGCCGTCAAAACAAATTAAGAATTTCTGATAATTATATTTCATTTAAAATGAATCTATATTACCTGACAGGTTTACACAAGAACCAAAGTGGCGCGCAATCGGTAGCCGTTTGCACTGTGTTAACATTTTTGAATTCGAAATACAAAAACTCAACATTCTTTGACAAAGGTCTAAAAGTTCACACCATTGCGAGACGACAAAATTACTAATAAACATAATTTCTAATTGTTAATTGGGCCAGTTTAAGTCAAAAATTTTATTGTGACACATTCTTTGGAACATGATTTATGCTAAATCATTTAGTGCAATTCCAATATTTTGTCTTCAAATAATTCGCCATTCATTGCGCTTGTTGATTTTCTTCTCCATTGCAATTTTCTTATAAAATGAATGTAAAACTGTAAATGAATTGAAATCTCTTAATAATTGTCAAACTTCGCACTGTTCGCTCTAGACTAAAAACACGTTTATGGCATTCAATGTTGTACTCGATGCACTTCGTACCATATTGAATTCGCACCGGTTCTGACCTGCGGTAATATGCGTAAAATTTAATTTATTTTGTCTGTCAAAATACGCCGCCAAACAATAAGATTTCATTATACCATGTTGAGGGCCTGCGTGTCTGAAATAATCCACTACATACGCGGACATGTTGAAATAGATTAACTTAAGAGCTATTCTTTTACCTGAAATGTAGTTTTCAGCAAGATCTCTTGAACAATTATCGAGTAAATGAACCAAAAACTCATTAAAACAAAGCGTGTAATTCAATTTAACGCGCTTATATTGTTTCTGATGTGTTAAACGACAAATCGCCTGCCATCGCTCATGTGATGGACGAGTTTTGCTTTAGAAAAATCGTAACAAAAATGTAGTATATGGGATGTCAGAAAAGAGTGCTATACTTTAGTGTGATTTTACAGCACAGGGCTCTGTTTTCAATAAAATTGTAAAAAACAACATGCGGTTGTGATTTTGATATTTTGGAAGAACAGACCACGAGTATTGTATGTAATATATTGATAGGAAATAAACACATCCAGACGACTTCTTTCTTGTTTATTCGTTTGCTATTTTTAAAAAAAGCACAGACCATGCTTGTATCAGAATTATTGATATTTTGTTTTAAATCGTTTGTTTGTCCGTAGCATTTTATAATACAGTTGTTCATGGTGATAGTGTTAATCTTGGAATCTGAAAAAAAAGGATTTGATTATATTCATATTTTACTGTATACATAATGATAAAATAAAGAAACGCGCGTGAAGAAGCTGTCCTGAGTCAGATACCTGCTGGATGGTGGTACCAAGATGTACGCCCTGGTCTCCTCCGTCATAAAAGCTAAGTAAGTCGCCAAGTGTGCCTGGTTGTTGGCGCGACGTTAAGCCACTGAATAAAAATATGACTATACCTTTAGTGGGTCCTCAATATAGTCTTAATAGCATCGCTTTAACGTGTACGTGTCTATTCGCTACATGTACAGTCAAACATGTAACCAAAGGCCACCATAGGGAATGGCTTAATATATCCTTAATTGACAGGTGACCCCTGTTCGGAGGTCATTTCGTAAAAGGTAAAAAGGTAAAGGATTGGTTTTTAGTCTGAAATTTATATGCATATTCAACCGACTTTCACAAGTTGACCCCCGATCACTGGGTTATAGGTCGTCCGTTAACACTTGGTATTATATAGAAAGTTTCTAAAAAATGGTCTTTATTGAAAGATGACCTTTTTCGGAGGTGGCCACCAATACAGATTTGACAGAGACACATATGGGAAGAGCACATATAGCAAAATAGTTATACTTTATCAATGTTCACTTTATTCCTAAATTTTGAGAATACATGTTTGAAAGACAAAGAGCACAACGAATAGTACAAATAATACATACTTACATGACATATTTACCAAGTATAGAGTAATCTTAAAGCCCATTAGCTTTTTGAATGTTAAAATTAAAGTGGCTCTTATTTTACCTGGAAATATGTCTTATCAGTGAAACTGATTTTTTACTTGCATTAAAAAACATTCCGAAATCTTCATTTTTAGTCATCAAGTACATATAGAAATGTTGCACAGTATATTTCAATCTTATTAAAAACAATACGAAAAGTGTGCGACAACATTTTTACGAGATGTGGATAAAGAAAAGCATTATGTAGATATTTATTAAACAAATTATTTATTGCAAAAAGTAAGAGAAGGCATTTGACAATATTTTAAAGAGATGTGGCTAAAGAAAAGTATTATGTAAGTATTGTTTTAGATCAAATAAGATATAGTTCTTATATTGAACTATTATTTTATCTATTGTTCTGTATGACTAAATTCAAAAAGCTAATGGGCTGTAATTGACGTAATATAGTAACTTCTGTATTGATAGATTTGCAAAACTGCTGACTGTGCATGTATGTTTGTGATCAATTGACAAGTAGACTTTTATACTGCTAAACTTTTGTTATTTGTCACATTTTTTTCCATTTATTTATGTTGATCAATTTACGTATTGGCAAATTAACAGAAAAGCACACACATATTTCGTATTCGCGGGCTGAACAGTATTAATTGAAGGTTTGGATACTAAAACAATATCGGATGCCAATCAAACGTAGCCGGGTGCTTACTATCTACAGCATAATGCAGTCAATATTGAGTTTAAAATCTACCTGCCAATAAAGACCACCATGTGGAAAAACACCTGCTACATAATAATTATGAAACAATATAATTTATGTATATAAAATATGTTGGTTTGCAATTTACTCGACCGATTCATTTTAAAAAATGACCAGACAATTATTTTGCGATTATGACAAGTTTTTTGTTCTTTATTTCAGGTTTTCGTTTCAATACAAGCACATTACGTCAACATAAATGCCCACCTAAACAAACGTTTTATGAACTGGAGTAAATAGAAAAAAAAACATCTCAAATCAAGAGCCGTGTGTAGAAAAAGGGGCCATACATGTTTATAACTGTCTAGAGCCCCTTTTCACAGGTTTTACACAACGTAAAAGTAATATATTTTGTGCGAATCTCTCTGTGATAAATAACTTTGTGAACTACGAGCCATCTTGTTATGGAATGATCTAAACCCGTCTTGGAAACAATAAATCTGCTTCTGAACATTAATATTATTTATAGAACACTTAATTCACAATTAGAAATTCATATTTTGATGTTTAATTTTTTCTCATATAATTTATTCGATCGTAAATCTGAAGGAGAGATGTATAGATAACGACAATCATAAAAAGCAAGCGAAGAAAAACACGTTATGCATGAATATTCAAAAAAGGAATAAGATATACTTCATTTTAAGAGTGAATAAATTAATAGACAACATTTAAAAACTGTCTGCGGCGCTCTGGGCCGTTTAATTTTATGATGTTATGATTTAAAGGGTAACATTTTAGGAAATCTCAACACCTACTTCATCATAAATATCATTATTGTAATGCTGACATGCTTTTCGATTCCTTTAATGAAAACATTACACATGATTTACATTACACACTCTCCTTTGAAGGGCGAATTACTCTAAAATATCAGAGAACATTTTCTCCAATGTACTTATTTACGTATAGCCTATCTCCGGTGCATCAAAATGAGGCATGAATCTTATTAGTCGAATATCTATATCCTAACCAAACTTATATTTGTCTACAGATACAACATCCGTTATATGATAGGATTAGCACACGTTTTGAATACTACATTAATCCAACAGTACACTATTTAACCTTTTTACCATAATTTAAAGAAGTCCTTTGTATATTTATACATGTTTTACATATTATCTTAAACACGTCATATCCGAATACTCAGCATGTTATTTGCTTCTCCGGATTAAATCAACATGACAATGGACATACCTGCGCGAATAAAAATGCATTTTAAAATCCGGGAGTAGTCATAGTGAATGGAAGTTGTGGTGTTTAACAATTGATATAATGAACAAAGCCAAATAACGAATGCATATACAACAAAATGCTTTACTTGGCTAGCCAAGTTCAGAAAAGCTTTCCTCTTGGAGCGCTTTAAATGAATACAAGCTTGCGAACTGATACAATGCACAACACAACACAACGCAATGCAACACAACACAACACATATTTCCAAATAACACTTATAATTGGATAAATGACATTCAAGTCACAGGGAATTTCACAGAACGAATATGATTGCATGATCTCTCGAAACCCGTCTTATTGTTAAAGTGTGATTGTTCCTTATATAATATCAAATACTAGTATCAAATATGTCAGCATATTTAGCTGAATGTTAATTTAGTTACTTGCTTATATATGTTTACTCCCTTGTCGCATTGTAATTATGTATATATATGTACATGTTATATATGTAAATAATAACGAGCCATGGCTCAAGCCATGTAATAAAGTATATGAGTTTTAGTATGTTCTGTTCTGTTAAAGATTATTATATCTATCATATCAATCTTACGCTCTCTGTTTTTTTTGGACATCACGATATAAGAAACACATTCTTACAATTTAGAACAAAGTTCACATTAATATTAGTCTAAGAACACATAGGGTGATTTTGGAACACGTAGGTGGTATGTTGATAAGCACTGATGTATTTTGTCAATATTTATGTATTTTGAGGTAATGAATCCGTATATAAACTTCAATCTTTATTATAAACTTGTTAAATAGTAGTGTACATGTTTGGCGATAAATTAATGTTAGAATTGAATTGTAAAAATTGGTTTGGTTTGACTTTTGAAGTTTAAATTCTTTTTGAAGTATAAACAAAATACATTTTTCAAGCGCTGTGAATAATACAGTATTGTTAAGCTGTTTGATTTACTGGTAAGCCATTTCACTTTTGGAACGCATTAATTTGCATCAAAGAGTATTAAGATATTTTTCTCGACTACGGCCTTTCTTCTCAACGGAAACTTTCAACAAAAGAAAGTCTATTGAGCTGAACCATCGGGAAGACAAGAAAATGGATCAAAGACTTGGCTACGGGTACCTGTAGAGGTGATTGAATCCAACACGTCACTGAATTTGAAATTTACGATTTTTCATGTTTGAAATCTTGACAGGAAAATATTAATTTTGGTCAATGATTAGGGAGCTATAAACATGTAGGTTACATGGTATAGACAGTTCTTATATAAGAATGGACTGTAAATAGCCATCCAGAGGCGATAAAATGTTCTTAATGTCCATTAAGCTCGCGCGCTTGTATAATCGGGCGCACACGTCTAAATTAGGCGTATGTAACACATTTATCGTGGCGGGGTTAACTTTCTGAAAAAGACAAAACATCTCGATTATTATTTTCCGGTGGTCAAAGTGTAGCCAGAGGCCATAAGACGTGGTTGATTTTTATCGAATAATGACCTACAACTGCTCAGAATTTATATAGCTTCATTTAGTCGATTAATACATAGAACGAGGGGACATTACCAGAACATCTTCTAGTTACTTGATAGACATCCCTTATAAATTTTGCAACCATTCCTTTCACGGGGGTAGTTATTGTCGCTCAATTAGGTATCAATTGGTAGCCTGTAGTGCAACATATATTATGAGGGGGTGTTACGGCCATGTTATTATGAATGAATACGGGAAACCGCGGAGGTGCATGGGAGAAATCGGAAGTGTATGAAAGGCGCAAATTGAGCGAAAATAAAAGTATTACGCGAACGCTCCCTTTCAACTAAGTATTTTTACGATGTGTGGGGCTTTTGCTGTATTGTTAAATATTTAGAAGAATGTACTTTGTTGTTTTGTGTTTGGCTGAATAATTGTTTCTCTTTTCCTTTGCCTTTTTGAAAAAATGTTCAATTTCTCGGTGAATTTTACCTCAAACAGTAATACCCATGTTTTGACAGTTTTGTTTTAGTTTGTTTTTCAATTGCATATTTCATCCTGTTAGTGCATGTATATATATAACATATTTTTAGTTGTGTGTTCATATATTTCTCTTAAAATGCCGTATGAGCTATTTGTATCTTAATTAAAGACGTTTTTTATGTACAGTTCGCTACATTTTTCACATAGACATATGGGCAAAATGAAAACTGATCAATGAATATATTTTTCTAAACTTTGCACGATCGTAGCATATGATAACGGAAACATTTAAGCGAAAACAATTGGTGTCACTCATCTCGTTTTTGAGTTATCTGCCCTTGAATTTGAATGTTTTGCTTATTTTTTTGCAACACTTCTTTTATTTTAATGTACAGTGTAACCTCTCCAGAGCGATTCTTTCTTGAGCAACAAACTCCTTTCAACAACAGTATGATTTTCCCAATGCACTATTTAACTATTAATTTAACCTCTCTTGAGCAATAAC